>JAUMJM010000016.1:4513125-5740000 GCA_033558235.1 Neomorphus geoffroyi | reverse complement strand
AACTGGTCTTTAGTGCCTCGTCCACAGCATCCATCCCACATGGTGATCCCTCTCCCTGTGTGCAGCATCCATCAGCATCCACAAACTTGCTTTGATGGGGAAGAACATGGCCTTGGTTTCCTAATTATTCCCTGTCAAACCACCCTTTGTGGCTTTTGCCCCTGTTGCAGAGTAACTACTTTGCAACTTTAGGGAAAGGGATAAATAAGAGATGAGAAACTGGCTCTCGGTGAACTCGGATGCTGCTGTTCACCCTTGGTACCCGGCTCAGGTTTAGGAAGCGAGAGCAAGGCTCAGGGGAGAAAGCTTCACCCGTGCTGAGTTCAGTGATGCTCTCCGGGTACCCCTGTTTATTCTCACTCAGGAGCAGCTTGGGCAAATACAATAGCCCAGGCACCGTGATGTTAGCGATCCCGAAGCTCCTTGTGCCTCGCTTTTACAGTGGGGTCAGTGGTTTGCAGAAATATTAAATGCTAAAGGAAAAGGAAGGGGGAGGGAGAGGCCAGAGCTGATGGTAAAGGTCTGCCAAATGTCACCTCAGCGTTACAATGACAAGAAAATATACTTCCCTTACAGCTCTCTCCCTAAGAAATTTGTTTTGAGGGATTTGACAATCTTGCAGATTAAGTGACTGCTTGCTACACTTAACTGATCACGCTCCCTCACGGCCGGCCGGCGTTTCCTCGCTGCGCTTTAGTAATACCTGTGCAACCTGGGTTGTAGTAGCATTGTCATTGATTTCCAAGGTAACTGCTTTTTAGCTCTTCTGAGCAGACAAACCTGCGAGGGGGGGAAAGGCTTTTCCCCACTCCCTTGAAGGATGCTGGTAAAGTGCTGTATTGGAAAAGAAAGGAGGCTTCTCTAAATTTCGATAACCGCAGCCGACAATTTAGAAATAAGACACTTCTCACAGCCAACATGACAGAGGATTTCGAGCATTCAGAAAACACCAGGCCAAAAAACTGGAGACATCTTGATCTTTTAAGACAGCTTTTCCAGTACTTTAAGTGAAGCGGGGGGGGGGGGGGGGGGAGCAGGGAAAGAAAAGAGAGAGAGAAAAGCTGCAAGGAAAATAATACAAAGCCAGCACAATTGGCATCTCGACAGTAAAGAAAAAAGTTTTTGAGGTTAACAGAAGGAAAGACAAAGCTGTTATGTACCCGAGGGATGCAATTTTAGTGGGAATGGAAGATTTGAGTGGTAAAGGAGGAGCGCTTGCCTCTGGGTTCTCTCTCTTCCAGCAGTTCGGCTGCTGGCATCTCAATTTGAATTGCTGGGTGAGTAGCACTTTCCGTGTGCGCGCTTTCCATCTTGACCATTGAACTTCTGATGTGACTTGTCTCCCTCTCCCCCTTTCTCACTCTTCTTTTCTTTCCTCCTGTGTGGAATCAAAAAAAAGGGGGAAGGGGGGGGAAGAAATGAAGCAAGCATCTCCAGCTGTGACCTTTGTTAGCGCCGTTGATTTTATTTATTTATTTTATGGTAACAGCCTTTTTTAGTAGGGGGAAGCACGACTTTTCGATGACACTTTAATTTTACAGCAGCGAGCGGCAGAGCGCTGTTTTGTCGCGACACAATGGTGCAGCGGGGCAGAGTTGTTCCACTCCTCCTCTTTGCCCTTCCCTCTGCCTGATTTTGGTGTTCGGTTTATGGAAAGGTGGTGGGGGGAGGGAAGAATTTTTTTCCTCTCGTGCATCCAGGGTGGGATCGGGGTGTGTTTGAGGAGTGGGGGGGGGGTGTGTTTCAGAGCCTGGTGTAGAACAGGTTTGAGGAGCTGATTTCTGGATGCCGAACAATGGTTACCAGCGAGGGAGAAGTGTGCGCGCGTGTATTCGCTGTGCGTTACATCCGCAGTCGTATATTCACACAGTGACCATGACATCACTAGCTTTGCTTTGCTTTTCTTTTTCTCCTTTGGGGCGGAGGGGGCCACTTCAAAGCTTTCTTCAGTTCAGTACGATATTTCCTTAACTCTGAAACCATGAAGGTAAAAACGTTTGAGTTTGTTTTGTTTTTTTTAAAGGAGGAAAAAGTTGGTTTGTAGCAGGGCACATTTGTTACAGTTAAGGGGGTGTGGAGAAGGAATGATTTAACTCTTGGTGTACACAAAATGAGATGGTTTTCTTTTTTAGAAAAAGATATTAAAAATAGTATGTATTAGCTTTAATTGGGTGCTTTCGATCCTGTGTTTGGTTGACACTTAGTTTAATTTTCTGAATTCTTCTGAAAGCTCAGCTGTAATTTTAAAGATGAAAATTTTAGGGGCACTACATAAAAATTATTTCACCTAGTGATAAATGAATGTAAAAAATAATACTGAATGTTGATAAATAGGCAGTAGCATGTGTTTTGACACAGTGGTTCAGTGTTCGTTATCAGAAGTCCATGAGACTTTTTTCTCCTATTAATATCTATTGCAGAAAATAAACCTCTCCAGCCAGTTCTGTACATTGCCCATAATTATACACGGCAAATAGAAATGTATTTAAGAATTTCAGAATGCAAGAAATTTTCACCATAGGTTTTGTGGCAATCTTGAGTTTTCTGCTGCTTTCTAACTCTGCCAAGCTTGCTTAGGGAGTCACTTGATCCAGGAGGAGGATTTCTATCACTTCAGCACTCTGTGATACCTTTGCCTGAGTAGCTTAGTTCATTTGCCTTTTTTGTATAAAAAAGAGGTAAAATTCTGTAGAATTCATCTAAAATCAATTAATCTTAAGGGACAGTTATTTATGTGTTTCTTTTTTCACTGCATGTTATTGTGTGTGCAGGTTTTGCCTGGTTGGTGATGAGATCTCATAAGCGGTTTACCTTTAGAGGAATTCTTTTTATTGGGTCTTGGGGCGAAAGGCCTGACAGCGCTGTATAAACGTGCCTGATTCCTTTTAACAAAATATTTGCAAGGTGTTTCTGTTTTGTTGTGCGTTCAACGTCATCTTTTTAGGGAAACTTGGTTGTGTTTATTCAAGACACAGTTGATCTGGACTCACTTAATATCATCGCTCACTTGTTTTGTGGTTGCATGTAGTGTTTTTAGCACATTAAAATGGGTGGGGTTTTGAGCTTTGTTATTTGTAAAGCTATTTAATATGTATTTGCTACAGATATTATATATTGGTATTGAGCACAGTCCGCTGTAATTTGTGAATATTGCATTTTAAAATACTGTACTGAAAAACTGGCATCGTGTCTTAAGGCATGTATATGTACGTTAGCTTTTTAATAATGCTGTTATTACTGAAATTACCAAATGCAAGTGGGTAGAGGCATGCGTGGTAATTTTTTTAATTTCTTGCAGTTTTTTAACAGCCGCACATTCAAGTTCTGGCTGTAGACAGGAGTCACAGATATCCTAACAAGTGGAGATATTTCTCCTGCGTTGCATGTTTGTCTAGTGCTGAAATATGTGACTTATATGCAAGAAATAAAGCTGTGTAAAATGTGGCGTTTTGGAGAATGCTAGGCAGTAAGTGAAGTTGCATTAATCGGTATTCATACAGGGCATGCAAGAAATAAGGTCTGTCAGGGCAATTACAAGCACCCTTTTGCTTATATTCACTTCTCCCTTCTTTTCTCCCATCTATTCCAAATTTTGGTGCTTGCATTGTCAGGCTGTCTCTCTCTCTCCTCTGCGTCTCTCTCCTCTCCACCCCCTTCACATTCAGCGTGGTTTCCTGAAGACCTGCTCGGGTTCCACCAGTCTCTGCTCGGTGGTTGTGGGCCCAGCACACCTTGTACTGGTGCTACTGAAGAGAACAGTCGCTTTCCAGTTTAGTCTGATTATGCCAAATCTTTCGGCTTTCTGCTTTGTTAGGTGCAAACGAAGGCTCTAAAGAGATATTATCTGTCTAGTAATTAACTAAAGCATGCTAAGAAAGCACTGAGTGTTTGTCAGGTTGGGGAAGAAACTGTGCCTCTCCTGTTGTAATGGAAGAAATAGAACTGGGCACTTGCGTGCCTAAAACTTGAAGAGTCTAAGCACTGCTCTGTTCTCCTCATACAGGGAAATTCACCTGTTGGTGAAACCATGCAATAATTTTGAGATGCAGTGGAAGGCTTGCGAGGGTATGTGTGGGCCACAGATTCTGGGCTACTGGCTGGGGTAACTCTGGAGTCCAAACGTGTGCCAGCATCAGGCAGAGCCGAGGCAGCAGAGTGCTTTCTCTTTGTCAATAAAGCACTAAGAGAACTGAACGTGGTAAATTCTAACCTGGCATCACTGTAATTCCAAGTGATGCTGAAAGATCTCAACATAAACAGCTGTGTCTAAGCAGGTGCTTGTCTGGGTCTGACCTGACATTACAGTAACACCACATGGCCCAAGGGTGCAGAACTTGTATTTAAACCCCCAAGTTTATTATTTTACTTTAAAAGAATAAACAAACCCCACCCCAAATACTGTAGCAGTAAGATTACAGTCCACAACAGCTTTGAAAGCAAAGTGTGAGCACACTTAGCAATGTTTTCCTACTAGTGCTTTTAGTTCTCCTGCGTAAGAACTAACAGGCAGTAATTAGATGGCTAAACCCCCTTTTTTTTCCCTTTTACACTAGAGGATTTGGCATATGCTAATTGTCACCAGATCGTTTCCCATAATTGCCTTTTGGCGAAATTAAGTGAAAATGTCCTGAGCATCTTAAACCCTCGCTTTCTCACCCCCTCCTCTCAGTACCTTTGCTCCCACACAGGAAGGATGTTGGAAATGTCAAGCAGGGTGGCTTGGTGCTTCAGTAGGCAGGGGGTACTTCATCGTAGTTAAAGGGGGGGGAGAAAAAAAGAAAACTATTCTTTTCTTGAATGCATTGCTGGGCACTTAAAGCCAAGACACTGATTTTGTTGTTGTGGTTGAGAGATTGCTGGGGGGGGGGGGCTTTTTTTTCGGAAAGCCCTTGCAGGAGCAGGTAGGCACTTGCTGGCCTGGGAAGTGGTCAGGGAGGGAGGAGGAAGAAGCAAAAGGATGCTAAAGTGTGGTGTCCCCCCTCCATTTTTGTTATTAAGGGGACGGCAAGGAGGGGTTGGAGGGTTTTTTTTGTCAGGCTGTGTCTGGGGGGGGGTATTGTCCCAGCACATGGTTGTCAGTGCTCCTGTCATTATTTGTGTGAAAGAAGAAAATGAGCCTTTTTTTAGCAGGGTGAGTTGTGATTATCAATGGAGGCCTTGTCTCCTGCTACAATGGGCAGTTAGCTCAGGGCAGGACCTTAGGCAGAAATCAGCTACATTAAATTGTGAAAGGGGTTCAGGCCACTGTATCAGCTATAATGGAGCCAGGGGAAGTGGTTTTCAGGAGAAAATGCTTAGTCAGGTGTGAAAGCATCCTTAAAAAAATAAACTATGACTCCACTAGTTAAACGGAGCTGGGTAAAATTAAATCTTCCATTTTTTGGGGGGGGGGGGGGGGGGGGGTGTTTCCTCACTGGCGTTGAATTTTTATACTTGGGAAGGGGATGAGGACCGAGTTACACACAGCTGGCGGGTTTGGTTAGCTTTAGCTTTTCAGTTAACCTTAAAGGTTTGCGGTTTCCTTACTGACGTTCAGGGTGCCACCTGGAGCGACTGCTGATGTGGGTGATCCCTGGAGCTTCCTGATAGGTGCTCTGCTTTGGGTGTTGGTGACCCTGGCTGGAAACAGAAGAATATTGCAATATTTGCAGCAGTATTTTGGGATTTGCCTGTTCTTGCAACTTAGTTTTGTGATTTAAATGTGCGTATCATTCCTAGGTAGAGCCAAGGAGATATCAACCTTTAGAAAAAAGAAACTCTCCTCTTACGAGTATCTTTGGAGCTGCAGAGCAGCTCAGGAACATCTGTTAGCATTTCACTCGCCATAGCATAACTGCAACAGCAACATCTGGAAAATACAGGGAGGCAAGTTCTAAACCTGCTTTTTAGCATGAACTGGTATTGAATGGTACCCTTTGCTTAGCACAGGGAGCAACTCCAGGAGGGTCCGCTAATTCAAGACCACTCTCGACCTTCTGCATCCCCCTGGGAGGAGGGGAAGAGGCTGACAAACCCTCCTCTGTGCTGCTTTTGTTTTATTGTATTAGGCCCATAAAGGCACTTTCAGGGCCCATCTTTCTTCGTCAGAAAGGGAAAGCAATGGGGAAAGTGGGAAGAGGAGGACATGGCAAAAAAAGGCAGGCGGAGCTCTAGCTCCATTTGTTTTCAGTGTCTTGATTAATAGGTTTTAAGGTGAATGGCAAAGCTCTCATTCCTCCTCGGTTGCCCACAGTCGAGGAAGGGGAGGGGGTCTGGGGTGCAAGTGCCTGATCAGTTACTCCCATGCCACGTTCTCAGTTGCCCATGGCTGTGGCAGCAGCACAAGCAGGGCTGGAGGCTTTCAGTGCTCTTAAAAGGTGGCCTGGCTTGGGGAAGGGGTCTCTCCCTGGCTGTGGCCATGGGAGCTGTGCAGATGGCCACCAGTTTCAGGCTGTGCTGGGGCAGGAGCACTGCCCCCCCTCTCTGCCCTTGGCTGCCCGGCTGGGGATGAAGCAGAGCGGAGTCTCCCACCGGCTGGTTGCCTTTGGCCCCTTCCGTGCTGCAATGGCACCATGGCTTGTTTTCAGCCTGGGTGGCTCTTTATTTTGCAGACCTGCATTTGCTAAAACCACGTTATCCTGGCAAGGACAAATCCTATGGCCTCGCTGTCATGTTTTCCTCTGCCTTCGAGTTGATATCATGTTTTTATTGCCAAAGCCAAACAAGCTATGAATTTGCAAACAGAAATTGCAGTAACAAACTCTTCCTATTTAAAGGTTGGTTTCTCTTTGTGTGCTCAACAATACAATGTTTCATCTCGTGGAAGTCTTATGTTGCTTTCAGAGACTTAGGAGCTATTGATTTATACAGCATGTATTAACTTCTTCAATAAATGGGAAGTATTCATCGGTGGGGTGTATTAAATTGGGCTGTATACGCACAGAAGCATCTTTCATCCTGTTAATGAAATGTCCTTACCATGCAACAAAGACTAATACACAGCAATTTATACACGCAATCCCCTGCAGTTTAAATCTGAAGTTCAGATATTCTTTTTGTTCCCTAAAGGCACCTATCAGAACTTAGGCTAAATGGAGCTCAGTATCCCCCTCAAACATATATCAGTCCAAAATTTGTTGTGTTTTTTTTCTTTCTTCATTCCAGAGCTCCATTATTCTTTAAAGTCATCTGTGTTTAAGCTCTCCCAGAAGCATTTCAAATTCATATAGAGAGATTTAGTAGTTGAGTCCCTATGGGGACAATTTCCTCTGGTTTGCTTCAGGCAGGGGTTATCAAGAAAAGCAAACTTCTGTTGTTTTTTTGCAATTCTTTACCGTGCCCTCTAACCCAGTGTACGAGACTCCAGCTTTCGGTGGAGAGGAGTGATTTATCAGCAGATGACTTGGTACTTTGTAGATGCTTTCTCTCCTGAAATCTCCGCTTGTTCTCGTCCTGTTACTGCATGCCCTGATGCTAATCTGTGCGTACCAGCACAGCTCCCCTTTCCGTGCCTGACATGGCCATAAATGGAGTTCTTCAAGTTGCCAGAGAAATTCCTGCGTCTCACAGTGGCTTTTAGCTTAAAACTGCCCTTGATAAAGTACTGGTGAATGTATATTGGAGAAGGGCCTTTTGCAGGGGGATGGCTAAGGTCATCTTACAGGTGTCTCCTATTGATGGCTTCTGTGGTTTACCTTTCATTGCCAGTGGATGGGGTTAGGACCACACTTGTTACTCAGGCAGAGCTCCCATTGACTTCAAAGGAAGATGCTTGTGCGGGATTAATCCTGCTCTTTCCCAGCTAGTCCTTTCTTTTTCTCTTTTCCAAGGAAGCTTAGTTAACTTCAGGAATGCTACATTTAAAGAGTGACTTATTTAGCACAGGATGCATGATTAGCTTGCCTTGCAAATTGTGCATGCGATTCTGAGTGGAGTTACGGTCCTTTTTCCCAGTGTGTGATAAACAGTGCAAACCAAAATACAAACCTAGCCCGGGTTACAGAGTGATTTGCAGGGGATCACACTCCTCTGTCCCACAGAGCATATTTTTAGATGGTAGATTCCTCTTTTTCCCTGGTACCGTTCTCCCCATACTCACACACAATTCTGTGCCAGAATTGAGAGTGGCAGAAAAGTATCCTGCCCTTACATCCAGTCCCTTTGTATGAATTCTCTGCCTAACTGCAGAGCAGTCACCCAAATAAAAGTTTGTAAACTCAGTGTCATGCTCGCGGTTGTTGAATTTATTTTTTTCCTTTTGCTTTTTATTTTTTTCTGAAAGGTGTTAAGTAAAAATGCATCCTAATTTAGCACTGGTGCTGGTTTGCAGCGATATTGTGGGAGGTCGTGGTATATCAAAGCAGTGGGTGGTTGTTCCGCACAGTTTACATGTCACCCGCTATGGTAGATCTGATTTTGGTGATACAAGCGTCTAAGTCCAGCTTTCCTCCCATATGTTGTTTCTTATTTGTTGGCTTAAGTTTGACCCTCTAATGTTATTCTGTCACTTACATATTTTTTTAACTAACCAGTTCCAGTTTCTATGAATGTAAGAAGACAGCCTTCAATGTCTGTCAGGGTCTGGGTGAGGGTTTTTTGCAGTGATGTGAAGATAGAGTTGGGAGAGCATAGAGTTACAGCAGCTACCAGCCACATTGTGAGTCACCTAATAACAAGAGTTCACACCATTCTTGGGCAGCAAAAATCCCTTTTATTGTGAATAATTATTTTTTTGAACCATGGCATATAATGCCATGTGTGGCTGAGTAGATGCCAGCTCATTTGCACAGTGTGCAATACGATGTGTTGGGTGAAGCCCTTGCCAAAATCTTTCAGATACTTTTAGATGGGCTCGTTCGGAAGAGAGCAGATTTTGGGTTAGAGCATCTCCTTTGGCTTTTTGAATGAAACCATTATGGGTCTGTGTGGCTGAAAGTTGTCCTTGGCCGTACAGCTGGCAGACGACCTGACCTACAGCCCAGCCAACACAACGTGCTGTAATTCATAGCGTTGGCTGTCACGACCATACTCTGTCTTGCATTGTGGCCGCTTGATGTGGGACTCTCTTGTGCCACGAGTGTGGTATTAGAGGGGAATTGTTGCTGTGGAAGGGCTGCAAAAAGAAATACACAGTAAAAGTTGTGGGAAGCGTAAGCACTGTTCTTTGTCTTCCTTCTCTTGGATGGACACTTTTTATGCAGGTTCTCAAGGAGGTGAATCAAATAGCTACAATGGCAGAGGCTGGGGCTGGGGGAGGCTCCTGTGGTGGGAATCACTGGAGGAGCTAAAGCTCAAGCTTGGCTTGACGAAAGCGTGGTGGAGGGATTTCTTGCTTATTTGAGGGAAGACTGATGTTTCTTTTCCTCATAGCTCTCAATTTGTCTTCCCTCTTCCTTCCCTCCAGTCTCAAAAATAATTCTCAAAGAATAATTGAATTATTTTTCAAATGCTTTTAAGGCAAGCTCAGAGTGTTCAAACCAAGAGCAGATAATAATTTGACTAAAGCAGCATGGTGAGGGTGTGTGTTTGGGGGTGCTGGGGAGCGAGCAGTGGGATCGGAGCCATCCTCTGGCAGGAGGGTGAGCAGGAGAGTGCTGGCACACCCTGGACGGCAGTGGCGCTATCGGGGCCCACCGTGGCATCGCTACTTTATTTTAATGTGATTCCTTTTACTTGATGTTAATGCAAGTTGTTCCTTACTTAAAGTAATAAAAGGAAATGAAGACACATTCTAAAATGAAACCTGACTCTAATCCATTCATCATCTAATACCAGCCTCTTTATCTTTGCTGGTACCTAATCTGGTTAAATGTCCCTCTTGTAGGATTTTAGTGAAAATCCTCTATGGGGAATAGGGTTTTTTGCAATTGGATTACTCGCAGTAAATGGTCCAGCAGTTCGCTTGTTTCAGCTTAATTTTTCCTTTGTGATCTTGTAAGGGTAAGTTACAGTTCAGCCTGCCTTTTCCTTTCATTCATTCACTCCTTTTTTTGTTGTTGTTGTTAAGAAAGAGATTTTTTCCCCTCCCAGAACGAGGAATGTGACAAGGAAAACTTCATGATATCTGTGTGATTGTTCCCCCCACAACAGTGTTCATGTCAATGGCTTTATCTGGGGGCAAGGTTGCCGTTATTTATATCGCTGAATATTTTAGTAGCCTAATTCATCAGTATCCAGTTTCCATTTATTAGTACGCTCTGATGAATTGATAATTAATCAGCTCTTCTAAAATATATATATATAAAATATGCAGGTGATCACTTGTCAGCTTAATGCTTGCTGATGAAGGGAATACTCTAGCACTACAAAGGCTTTTTATCTGGAGTATTTGCAATGAGCAGTAAAATGCAGAACTGAAAGTGAGGACAGGAAGAGGAAAGGAAAAGACCTACAGGTCAGTGAGCATTTGGGTCTCGTGCTAATTAAGTGGGGGGCTCTGTCAGCCCCTCACTGAGGAGTCTGCCTGAGTCTTCGAAGTGAAGCATGAGATTATAAAGTAAAAAGGAAACATTTTAAAGAGTTGCTGTTGCTCCGTACGGGAGCACAACAGGTCAAAAAGATCAAATAAACTGAAGAGCAGGAAAAGCATTTGAGGAAGTTTTAAACAAGAGGGTGGGAAAACTGCAAGGGTGATGCTGAGAAAGGATCTGGAAAAGTCTGAGGATTGTGTTGAAATCCTGGGTATTCAGATTTCTGAGTGTTGTGCCTCATGCTGCAATGGGGAGTACAGGGCACTCCTCTAATGCCATCGACCTTTTTTCTCTCGACAGTCTAACAAAGTGCCAGTTGTGCAGCACCCACACCATGTACACCCTCTTACACCGCTTATCACGTACAGCAATGAGCACTTCACACCGGGAAACCCTCCTCCACATTTACCAGCCGACGTAGATCCCAAAACAGGTAGGTGGGAAGTAGTTTAGGGGTGGTTTTTTTGAGAGCGGGTGGGTGGATCCTTTCCATTTTGCATGTCAGGGGAAAGCAGTGCCAGAGGAAGGATTTCCCATGCTGGAGCACCAAAGAGGGCATGTAAAATATCAAACACATGCAAGAACATGGACAAAATAGATTCCTTTTAAGCCAATTAGACTTCAGAAGGAAACCTAGTGGGTGAGTTTTCATACAGCTTTTGCAGAGTGACACCAGCATTGCATGCGTGGGGTCGTTCGCAGGTGTGTTTCTTTGCAAGCATGGTACCCCACCTAGCAGTGCGATCTACCAAGTGCTTGGTTTGCATGCGTGACCCGGAGAGTTAAACATGTACGTTCTGTGATCTGCACTTACAAAATTGCAGCTGGAATTTTAAAGGTGGTGGGTCATGACCGGTTTCAAAATGAATCTCTTTTAATTCCCCAAATCCCATTGTTTCTGTGTCAGGAGTTCAGCCATTTTTCTCCTGTAATGTTGAATTTTCATCCACTCTTAACTACTTAGCTCCAGCTCTACACTTGCAACTCTTTTCCCCAATGTAAGTCTACCCAACTCTCAGTTCAGCCTGAAGGGCAGTCTTCCTGAATATAGAGCACCGCGTAAAACCTTGACTAGATTTATTGGTGTTACCGAGTAGAATTTACATGTTATTCTAACTTTTTCAGAGTCCCTGTTTAACCTGAGGGCCCAGAGAAGTCAAACAGTGTCAATCTTCTTTCTTCGGGCTGCATTGAGTTTCTAGTGACAGTGGGTTTGGTTTTGTTAAACTAAATCCCAGCTAGTTAATTTGAAAGTACATCAGAAACAGAATTCTTGTCAAAGGAATCACTCAGGGTCGACCCTAACGTATGCAGATAATTTATCTGAAGTCCAACCCTTGAATGAGGCTGTGCATTAGCTGTTTTTCTCTCCCTATGCTTCAATTGGGGCTCCCTTTTAATTGTGCTTAATGCTAACTTCACATGGCTTAAAAGGAATCCATCTCGCCATCCCTGGGTATTGCAAGTGAATGGCATAGTCAACCTCTCATTTAAATAATGGCAGTACAGGGAATAGCTTTTAAATGGTTATCGTAAAACATATGATTAACGTCTGTAGACTGTTTACTTTTCTTCTGTGAACATTCTTTCAAGTGTGCAAATAGCTCGCTGGATGGTTAAAGCCCAGTTAATCTGTTTGGGTTTTGTAATGGAGAAAAAGCAATGTCTGCATGAAAATGTCACACAAGGAGATTTAATTTAAAGATTAAAAGCTTCCTGAGTGACTTAAAAAAATAGTTTTTAGCCATGAATACAGTACCCTTTCCTTTTAATGCTCTGTGTTTTAATTTTGCTTCTGCTGTGTAATTGTGCTCTGGCTTGTTAATTGAAAGACGCAGCCTTGTAACCCTTATTTCTCTGAGTAATTTTTACTTGGTCTTAAGGTAAGGAGCGTTAAGATTTAAGGCTTATGTCTGGAGCTGATTTCTGCTCTCTGAGTAGGAACAGCACCGGTTTCCAAGGGGTTGGATGGGTGCTCTGTCCTCCTGCACACCTTCAGCATCTGCCCCCTCATTTTACAAGCACTTTCAGGGGTTCTCCGTTCCTAGGTTTCAGGAAGGCTTCCTGGATTTGCTCAAAAGCAAACATAGTTTGCAATTATTGTGACTTTGTAGCTCATTTTGGTGGTTACTTTGGAATAACACCATGCTAGTGAGCGCACAATTGACGTATGGGTAGGGCATTTTGGTAACTTGGAGACTTAAATAGCCATCAAGTTGATACAGGGACCATCCTTTTGCTGAGCACTTAAGACAGCACCTAACACAGTGTCATGCTGAAACTCTAGCTGAGACTCCTAAACTCTCATCTTAGATAACAAAATAATTATCTCTGGTTGGAGAGGTGACTGAGGAAGCAAATCATATCGATTTTCCTGGTTGAATGTCATTTAACGGGATTCCAAGAGGCTCACTTTGTAAAATAAGCCTAGGAAACAGCCTTTGGAAACCCGAAGTTAAGCCATGAGTATTGTAATAAAAATGAATAGATAGCACTTTAGAAACATGTGGATTTTTCCTTAGATTTTATTTATTTCCATATCTCAATACTAACGTTGCTTTACATTCTTCTTCCCTAGGAATTCCAAGGCCTCCACATCCTCCAGATATATCTCCTTATTATCCGTTATCACCGGGCACTGTAGGACAAATCCCCCATCCGCTAGGATGGTTAGTACCACAGTAAGGAGTTCCATTTTTTTAATTTCCTTTTTCTTTTTTGATGTGTACAATTTATGTTAAAAGAACGCGTGTGTGTGTGTGTGTGCGTGCGCGCATCCGTGTGTGCATTGAGATAACTCTGTTTGCCAACCGCTACTTCATTGAGTGGTTATGAATTTACCCACCTCATGAAGATTAATTAAAACTTACGCCACGTCATGTGGTCTTGAACCAACAGTTGGCCATAGTTTTGCATGTTTTCTCAACCAGCTTTGAAAAGCATGGATTTTTAAAACCTTCTGCAAAAATGCCCTCTTCTTGTTAAGATCCTCACACCACGTGGTGGTTTTTGTCATTTGGTTTTGTAATGGTCCAGGATGGTTCTAGCGGTCTTTTTAAACAGGACTATCTTCACTATGAATAAGTAATTTTACATTTCATTGACCTTCCCCATTGAAACTCCCATTTTCCTTGTGAAACAGTAGAGCTTTACATCAGCAAGTGAGCAGCATTCCTGGTTGAGACGTGACTGGGCAGTTGGCATCTAAGGAATGAAATTTTCTTGCAAACAAGAAAGAGGAATTCATTTACTTTAAAACTCACTAATAAAAAAGCCTTGGAAAGTTAGTTTGGTTTTTTTTTTCGTTTTAGCTCCTTGCATCTCACTTGCAAGAGCCCTGTTGGGTATGAGGTTCCCTTCAGAAGTTGTCTTCATCTGTTTTTTTCTTACGTTGCCATCTCTGCAATGGGTTTATAATGCAGTTAAGCACTGCCTAGGCCTTTTGTACAGCATATTTGATTTAAATACTTATAAAATGTATTTGTATTGCTAGATACAGCAGTTCTCCACATTAAAAATTGAGGTTATTACCCTATTTTTCTCACATAACAAACCTCATCAATATTAGAGAGATCATATTTCTTTGGAAATTAAGTGCCTGCAGCTAGAAATAGTTTGTTCCTCCTCAAGGTTGTTGGGCAAGCTGTGCTAAAATACCTCTCCACAAGTTTGCCCTCTGTGAGGAAGTGGAGTTCACACCCAATAAGAGAGAAGGGCAGAGGAGAGAGTCTCCACACACATACAAGTCTTGGGCAAGAAAGGAATTGACATCAAAGTCTTTGAGAGCCTTTCTCAGGCACAGAAGTGTGGATGCAGAAGAGCTGGAGCTCAGACCTCGGCCTCAGCAGCCCACTTCTGACTACTTTGCAGGTCAACCATCCTCTCCAGGCAGTCAGGCAACATGCTTGGGTGAAGGTTCTCCCACTCCAAGGGTGAAATATGTCCCTCAGCTTTCTGCAGAAGGCTGTTTCTGAAGAGGAGCTCAGTATAAGCAGAAGAAAAACCCCAGAAATTTGCCCTCTGAAATCTTTAATTCATCCCCATTTGCGGTGTTATACTTTTTGTGGAGGACACACTGAATGCTGATAGAACACATCAGCTCCTTTTCTTCTTGTTTGCTGGACTTAGCTACAGTATGGCCAGCTCTTGCGCCTCTGTTGCAGCTGCTTAGCTCAAGCGTGCGCTGTAACAGCCTCAGGATTTAAAACAAATACATGCAGCTAATGCCAAAAGTCAGCAACATTAAAGACACGAGAGCCTAGGGATAAAATTCCTGGCTGTCGTTGAGCTGTGCCTCATTGCTCATCTGTCTCAGAGCCTTGTATCTTTATGTGTTCAGACACAGGTTTGTCCTCCTGGAACCTCGTGTCATGGCTGCCAAACCCATGTGAATGTTGCCACATGTCACCAGTTTCATTAGGCAGGAGGTGGTGGCTACCTCTGTCACAGGAAGACTCTTCTCGTCGCTGTTGGTTTATAACAAGCCAGCAACCATAGTGTGCTTTTCATAGAATCGTAGAATGGTTTCAGTTGGAAAAGATTATCGAGTCCAACCATCGATTGAACCCTTCTAAGTCCGCCACTACTCGTCTTTTAAACACCTCCAGGGATGGTGACTCAACCACCACCCTGGGCAACCTATTCCAATGCTTGACAACCCTTTCAGTAAAGAAATTCCTCCTAATATGCAACCTAAACCTCCCCTGACGCATCTTGAGGCCATACTTAACTACCCACAGCTCTTGGAGCTTCTCCCAGCAGTTTTTATTGAGGGACGATGCCTTCACATTTGCTTTTGCTTTGGGAGAGTAGCGTGGCAAAACTTTGCAGAAGTAGCCCAAGGTTTTTATTTCCCTTCTTGTTACCATTTGAGCTTCACCATCAACTTCCCAGCCCATCTGTTCTCAACCGGCTTGGGTATCTCTAGCATGGTACCCCCCTAGAAAGCATTCTGCCCAGTCAGATGATATATTTGAAGGACAGATGAAAAGAACTAGCCAGCACA
Organism: Neomorphus geoffroyi; assembly: GCA_033558235.1. NCBI lineage: Eukaryota > Metazoa > Chordata > Aves > Cuculiformes > Neomorphidae > Neomorphus > Neomorphus geoffroyi. The sequence continues at coordinate 5,724,547 of JAUMJM010000016.1, read as the reverse complement.
GACAAACCTCAATCAGAAAAAGTTGTGTGTCTTTCATGAGGATGCTGTTTTGCATGTTGCTGTATTTTTTAATTATTGTAATGAGGTGTGATTGTCTATTGGTTACCCACAATACTTCTTGGGGACTCTCCCCCGGTAACTCTTGTCAACACTTGTTAATCTGACAAAAGGCTACAAATTAAGCTCTGTTAATTTAATGTTTTCTCACCGAGATCTAAATACCGAAAGAGGCCCAAAGCGCAACTGAAGTCCTTTGATTCACTGTACTTTATTTTGGTATAAATTTACATTCATTATTGTTTTCCTTTGGATGTGTAGCCCTCAATTAGTGTGATGGCTCCATTAAAGCAAGCGAGACTTCGCCTTTAATTATTACAACAAAACACCTAGTTTCAGCTTGGGGAGAGGGTCTCTATTGACATAAGCAGAGGTTATAAAATTTAATTAGCCATTCCTATCAGATTTATGGCATTCAAATTGTTCTGTGTTTCTTTCCTTTGATCCTTGCTGTACAATCCCCAAGATTTTTGTTCTGATCAAATGAGAATAAAGCTTACTGTGCAGAGAGAAGTTTTTTGTTGTGATTTTTTTTTAAAACCCTTTTTTCTTTCTCTCATTCTCTCTTTCCCTTCTTTTTTACCAGGCAAGGTCAGCCAGTGTACCCAATCACGACAGGGGGGTTCCGCCACCCTTACCCAACAGCTCTGACCGTCAATGCTTCCATGTCAAGGTGAGTTCAAATACTGAGGTCCTGAATTGAGATCAAATGTAACTCCTTCTGCCGCCCTCTCTAGAGGAGGGCATTTCATCTAAGTAGCATATTTCTGAAAGCACTTCAGTTAAACAGTCATCCTTAGATTTTCAGTGGGGAGGAGAGGATTAGGGGTACCTTCCCATTTGACGAGAAAAGGGTGTCCTGGTGCTGTCATTGGGCTTTAAGTATTTGGTTTGGAGGGGGAGGGGGAGGAGCAGGAAGTCATCTTTAAAGCCAAACTGAATGAAAGAGCTGGGAGAATGTGATGTTGAAAAAGCAAGAAGGAAAAGTCATGACTCTTTTTGCTTTCTCGGTGGCTGTCACCCAGAGCAGCACTCTGTGTGCGAGAGGGGAGGCTCAGGAGGGAGGAGGGCTGTTCTTCAAGCACAGTTGGGAGGAACATTATTGCGCTGTGTTTTCTCCTACCAAAGCTCCAAACACTGGTAGTCAACATAAAAGGGCCTGCCTGACCCTCTAAAGCTTTAGAAGTATATATTTCTCCCCCTCCCTACCTCCAATTAATTCCATCTTATTTTCCAGGGGCTCCTAGTTTTATTTACAAACTGGTCGGCAGCACTATGTTTAAGTAATCACTAATTGCTCCTAATGATAGTTTTATTTTCTGTTCATGTGATTTTCAGTCTAGTTAATTAAATCGGTGGAGGTTTAGACTTTCCTGATGGGCTGAAACAGCTAATCCATTTTGATGATGGCATGTAATTAAATTAGCATGCATTACATAGCAAGGTTCCACGGCTCTACCGTGCTCTGTCCCTTCGTCTCCATCTCTGCAGTTTAATATGTGAAGGTTGGTGTATTGAGGATTTAAGGAGGAAAAGATAGGAAGGGAGGACTGGGGTGGAGAAAACACCTTGCTGAGAAATGGAAACCCCTAACTAGAGCTCATGAATGAATGGGAAGGGCAATAGTGTGTTGTGTGCTTTAGATAAGTAGATTAAAAGCAAAAAATAAAAATTTGCAAAAAGAGATACAACTGAAAAATCAACTTTAAAAAAAATATTAATAGAGCAAGCACAGGGGAGGAATAAATCCTGGTTTGGGGAGACAGCTGCAAATTTAAACAATGGTTCCCTCCATTTAATCTTTTTTAATATCTATAAAAGACTTGCAGGCATGGTGTGAGGCAAAGTAGAGCTTGATTTAGTTTAATTATTATTAGAGAGGCTAGTCATTTGAGGGAGGGGGGATGTGGGAGGGGGGAGACTATATTCCCAAGATAGGCTTTATGAAAGGTATCTAGTTAAAAAGAGTACACAGCAAATTAAATACATTATTGTGGTAATGGGACGACAGAAGTAGAGGTCTATTATACTTATGGCAGTTATAGGAAATGTAGGCTCCTTGCCCTGTTCTAGCACATCCTTTGATATTCATTCCATTCAGCAGCAGGGCCAGGACTTCTCAGAATTAAGTGATGGGTCATTATACTTTAAACACCATGGAGAAGCCTAGATTGGCAATTAAACAGCACTTGCTGACACTCGCTTGTGCCACCCTGTGACCCCCTTTAGATTGAGTTGTTGGAGCTCGGGGCCCTCAGCCTGCTAAATTGGTAGCAGGCACTTCTCCTGACGAGGGCTGGCTCTGAAATCTGCCGGCTTCAAAGGGAGCAAGATCATGTATAAACCATAATGTGGGTGCACCGTGGCTCAAAAAATAAGGCAGGAATAGATGAAATGTTACAAGTGCAAGGGGAAAATGAGAGAATAATGACAAATCTAATGCAACTCAAAGCAGAATTGTTGCACAGAAAAATGCATCCCACTGCTTGTGCATAAAATCAAGGCAGGCAGATGACATCCAGTTAACAGAAACATGTCAACAGTGAAGTAAAGTGAGAGTGAGTAAGAGAGAAGCCCCTGAGACAGCCAGGAACAAAAAATTAGTTGTCCTTAACAAGTTAAGACTCATCATTATATTCTGGCTTGGAGCCATAAAAGGAGACAGTGGTGTATAATGAGCTGCTTAGAATTTTTAGGGTGTTTATTGCAATTCATGGAATACTTGTCTAGAGAAAAAATACAGGGGGATGTCTTAGGCGAAGGTGAGGGGTGTGCGTATACACACACAGCCTTTCTTTTTGTCTCTGACACGCGCCCATACGTGCACACGTGCTCAGGCACATGAATAGATTTAAGATGTTTATCCTTTGTTTCAGCCCAGGAACTTCTCTCCTGGTTTCCCATACATGGGAACGCCCTCTGGGCAGACCGTGCTCCGATACGTGGTTTGACGTGTGTTTTCTCATGCCCGGCCGTATCAGCTGGAGCGCCTGAGCTCAGCCGTGGGACAGCCCTTGCCATGAGTAGCCAGCGTAGCTGGGAGATGGGGCCGGCGTGCCCAGGGATGACCATGCTCGTCTGTTCTTGGTGGCTGGCCTCCAGGCAGCAGCCCCTCAGGGCTCTGATACAAGCCTTGGGGCTGGTGTGTTGACACTGCCCAAATTGAAGCCAAGGAGGACCCCAACCACCATCCATCCACCCACGTTTTTCCAGAGCCTTCCTTCAAAAGTCATTCCCATCTTTGCCTGCATTATGGTGTAGACCTTTGGAGCATATAGTGCTTCCTGACCCTCAGTATTCCCTAAGCTTAGTAATTACAGTTCATTGGTTAGTGTGCGCTTATGAATAGTTTATAAAAGGTTAATGCATGACTAATAGTGTTTTTCATAAATGGTTTAGACTGCTAAGGTAGTGTCTTCAGGTTGTTTTAACCATTTACAACTCGCTTCTCCACTTGTAGCATCGCCCCACTCACTCTATATGCACGCAACAAGCTTATAACATCTCTTGATCCTTCATTACCCCTCTGTAATATGCTCTTAATGTAGATTGAGACAAGGTTAACTGACTGACAGGCAAACAGTGGACCCACTATGAAAAGACAACTGCTGTGAGAGGAAATCAGGAAATAATTTAACAGAATTACACCAGACAAAACTGCACAGCAGTTAAGTGGTAGCAGTGGAAAATACCTTCTGTAATTGAAATTTCAGGGGAAATTCACTTTTGCTGAATGTAATTACTGAAGTTGGAGCATGGCCAGGAACTCAAAAATTAACACTCTCCCCCAACACGTGTTGCCCTCTGAGTGGATGTCTGCATGGAAATAAATAGTCACTTGGACTTTGGATCAAACCCCCACCCAGCCCACTGAAGACCATGGGATTGTGCGGGTGACTTTGGGTTCTAGGGCATGTTTTTATAGCCCCAAACACAAAAAGTTGTGTGTAAGTCTAACAGGCAGCCTTGTATCTTGGAGGAAGAGAGATTCCATGTGAAATAATGGATGGTCATTGGTGATGAACACACAGCATCCTTGGGGGAACTGCCACCCCGAAAACAACTACAAGCGACAGCTGCCTGTTACTGGAGGCTGCTGTGTCTCTGAAGTTTAGAGCTCAGTAGGTAAAATCTCATGTCACCTGAAGTCAGTAGAGGATTCGGGCTTTCACACAACATGAATATGTAGTCTTCTCTTCTTCCACTGTCCTTCCTCCCCACTTGGTTACTCTCCTGTTTGCAAATGCTCACTGTCTTTCTCCTAAGTGATATTTAGGAAAACATTTTTTCTACAAATAAGGGCGGAAGTTACAATTCTTGCAGGTTTTCTTCACTCTCCTCCTTTTTTTATCAGTTGGAGGTACTTAAATCTTCATCAAAAATAAGCAAATAAAATAAGCCCCTATCTTTTGTTGAATTTGTTTCCCTTGAAGATCCTGACCATACAACAATCCACCGCACAGGCAGAGGTCATTTTTCAGTGTGTTGAATTTTTGACTAGACCCTATTTGAGAAGCTAGTCCATGACCCAGTTATCACTGCCACATCATGGGGTCCTCTTCAGAAGCTTAACAAACATTATCTTTTGTCCCCATTAACTCCAGCTGTCATCAGTCTTTTGTTGTCTTTGGGAGCCCTTCTCCAGTGATGAGTCTAACCTTATTCAGGTGCACTCTCATACCTTGTGCTACCACTGCACTCAGCTCTTCTTCCTTGCTGGTATATGTCCACTGTGTCCTCATATCAAACAAGCGCAATTCTTCCTGCCTGCTCTCTGAAGGCAGACATTTTATCTCTATCTTCATCCTTCGTTGTCCCGTTGTCACTGGCTCTCATTCCAGTTTGAACCCCAGGTAGCCCGAGCGGCACAGCCCTCTCTTCAGTGCTGGGTCTTGCCTAGGACAGACAGTCCTTCCATAGGATGTGTGTCAGCTTTTCATCGCTATGCTTATACCACTTCCAGTGAGGTTGGGATTGTGCTGTGAGTTTTGTTCGCGCCCACGTTTGTACATTTTCATTTTTTAAAGCTCTGACTGTTGGTTTTTATTGTTTGCGTTGTCCCGTGGTGGAAGGCTCCAGGCACCATGTGAGCAGACGTTAAGTACGTCCAATCAAAATACAAACACACGTGAAAATACAGAGAGAGAAAGCAGAAGAAAAATGGTGCAAAGACCCACCTTGTGTCTTGCTGATGGGGAGGTAATTCTGTAATGTAAGTGGGACCAAGACATCGGTCTCCTTGCAGCCTCGCCATTGTCTTCTCTTCTGAGCTACCACGCACCAAAGCATTTCCCCAGACATGCACACGTCTCCTAGCTGCTTGTGTCAGACAGTGGGGAAGGCATTTTGATGGTCAACTTGGAGATTGTGTCCGTGGGTCTTTAGCAGAAGTAGAAATCCATGACAGAGTGACCGTTTTGCTGCCCATTCACCTCTTCCCCTGCCATCACACCCTCCTTCTTTCCTTCTCTCCATGCCTTTGTGGGGAGCTGCAGTTCTCCGCAGCTGAACAATTTCACATTCTCCCTGTCAGTCCCTGCTCTTTCACCACTGCCTTCAGAGACAAAATACTTCTGTCTGGTGGTCCTGAGTACTACAAGGTGATAGACAAAGCTCCTCAGAGCTCGTAGTGGACAGTACCTCTTGTTCGTGGAAGTACTACTGAGTCATCTCATGAATGTAGGGATTATCTAGGTAGTTTGGGGGGGGCTTAAGCTCAGTAATGGAATTAAGGGAAGAGTAAAGAAATCTTATTATATTGCTGACACTTGTACACAGCCTACTTATCCATCTTACTTATCTATATCACCCTATTGTAAATCCTGTTTGACAGAAAAAAATCAGTGTATACTGATGGTAGAAGAAATAATTCTTTATCCCATTGCATGTTCCATGTTCTTGGGGTACTTTATTTGGACAAAATCTGGGATGAGAGCAGGGATTTGCGGTGATAAAAAATCTTGTCATTTGCTGTAATCGCTTTAGCCTTGGATTTTTGGGAAAGTTAATTTTGAAGCAAATTTTTAGGCTCGGTCGTGTTCCCTGGAAACCTGTTGATTTCAGCTGGGGTTTTCTGACGGAAATGCAGTCAGTCATAGCGTGCTTTCCTTATTCACTTCAAACCCTTTCTGAGACTGTTGAGAAATACTGATAAGTCAATCCTGCTTTTGAGAAGTTTTGGTTAAAAAATAAAAAGTATTAATGATTGTGCCATGTTCGTGCTGGGGCCCTGACCAAGCAATTTGATTCATGCAGAAGGATTGAACATCCCTCTGAATCCAGTTGCAGGGCCAGAGTCTGTCCATCTTTACGACCATAAATCATAAAGCCGACAGCATTTTTTTCTCTTTAGAAAGGCTAGACTGTTATTTTATATGAATTTAAGCCTTCCTATTTTACCTTAATGCGTCAAAATTGACTTAATTCCATAATCTTTCCACTTTCTGTTAAAACAGTGTGGCTTGGAGATTTATTAGACACAAATAAATATTTTCTTGTGCTCCAGCAACAAAATGTAGCTAATGAGGCATCTATAAGGATTATCAAAAATGCATCTAGATTGGGTTGGCATGAATATTTTATTTTACTGTCAATATGCAACAAAAGATGTCATCCTAAATTCGCAACATGATTCAGAACTATAAAAATTGATTCCTTGGTTGCCACAGATAATTTCTTAGCAAAGAAACGGACTGGTGGATTTTCTTACAGGTAGCTGAAATTCCACTTTCATCCAAGTTCATCCGGTTGAATTTGCCTTTTGTTAAAGATGTTAAAAATCATGATGTCTCGTGTCAGTAATGATAATGAAGGGGAAGATTGGCTTTAATGACATTAGAAGAGCCATTATGTTTAATTTATTGCTAATTAATGCTGCCAGCTTTCATATGCTTTGTCTAGCTGTCATGTGCTTGTTATATGCCTTTTTTTTAATGTGTGTACACATCCCTCCCCATTCATTCATTTTTATTCTGACGATTTACACAGCTTTCTCTCCTCTAGGTTTCCTCCACACATGGTCCCGCCACACCATAGTTTACATACAACTGGAATCCCTCATCCGGCCATAGTCACACCAACAGTCAAACAGGAATCTTCCCAGAGCGACGTCGGCTCACTCCACAGCTCGTAAGTTGTTTGGCATGTCTTCTTTTACAACACCTGGAGTATCGCCTGTGCATGTGTGGCTTTTAAAAAGGCTTGGATTTGTAGCAATGTTTTTACTATAAAATGCTTTTTAAAGTGCTCTTCTCTTCTCTTCTCTTCTCTTCTCTTCTCTTCTCTTCTCTTCTCTTCTCTTCTCTTCTCTTCTCTTCTCTTCTCTTCTCTTCTCTTCTCTTCTCTTGATTTGTAGCAGTGTTTTTGCTATAAAATACTTTTTAAATTCCCCTCTCATATTTGGACATGGTTTAACTACTGAAGTGTGTCAAAGTAATGGTAGCAGTCTTTCAAAGTCTGTGTCTGTGACACAGACAAGTAGTTATTAATTTCACCCATTTTAACAAGATGGTGGAATTTTCTTGTTTAAGACTTCAAGCTTCTTGACCGGTTTTGCTGTTACTCAGTGCCCGGTTTGAAGCGATGAAATACTGGATACACAGGAGGAAACAGTAAATCAGGTCATAAATTACTTGTTCAAAGCTGCAGAGAAAGCTGGTATCAAATTTAGGTTTGAACCAAGGAGAGCCCGGCTCTGCCTCTGCCCCTAATGCTTCTGGTGCTTCTTGCCTTTCATTTAACATTTGAAGCAGAAAGGCAGCATCTCAGTATCCAGTGATAATGGAGTGTATTCATTTTCTTTACCATCATGCTCACAAGCCTTCCTCATGCACCCATTTTCCTGAGTGCCTGTAACACCTTCCAAGGTTCTAAGGGCTGAGAGGGTATTTGGTGATAGTGTGTAAATATGACTTAGGTTTTCTTATAATGCTCTTAAAACTGTTATCATAGAGCAACCAGGGTGAAGGCCCCAGAGAACCTTCTGGTCCTCTTTCTAGAGGCTAATTTCAGAGGAGTAATGCTAGAGGGATTGGGGGGATTAATGTAATAAATTCACAAGTGTTCTCAGTGTGTGGTTTATGTCTGTTCTATCTTTACCCTTCAGAAAACATCAGGACTCCAAAAAAGAAGAAGAGAAAAAGAAGCCACACATAAAGAAACCTCTTAATGCATTTATGTTGTATATGAAGGAAATGAGAGCAAAAGTTGTAGCAGAATGCACATTGAAAGAGAGCGCAGCCATCAACCAAATCCTCGGTCGGAGGGTAGGTAACAAGGGAGAAGCACAAGCAGGAACTGAAATTTGGTAGGATTCATGCTGCTTGCAGAGTTGCATCCTTCTGAATCACTGTGTTTTCTTTTCCTCTTTTTATAATGGATAGGGAAGTAATTAAACCAAAGGCCTTCTTTGGTTTTGGTTTTTGCAGAAACTTCTTGCCAGTGGGGTCATTCATGAGGAAGGAGGAACTTAATTGATGGCAGTGTTATTGCAATGGTATTTCCATCACCTGAAGATGAAAAATTTCAGATTTTTTATTTTATCCTAGAATCAGGCAGAAAAGTAAATGAGGAAGGAAAAAGCCTTTGGAAAGTATGGTTACCAGTATCAGCAACTGGGAGAGCCAGGAGAGAAGAGGGGATGCCAGTGGGGAAAGAGACACCTTCTCTAAATCTGTAACTGAGATCTGGCTCACAAGAAGTGGTTCAGCTTCTGAACCCTTTTGTTTTTGTTCTCTTAATTTTCCTCTCTCATCAGGAAACAGTGGGGCTGAGTGAAAGTAAATGATTGGTAGTGACTCACTTGAGTTAACTGGAGTTATAAATAAAATTCAAATGGCAGCATGCCAGGTCATCTGTTCTTATGGGTTTTAAAATTAAAATCAACCCTAGCTGTATTTATATGTAAATAATACACTCTGCTCTTAACATGCTTAAAAAACAACTACTTGTGCTTTTTATTTTGTCCTTTTCTCTTTTCTTCACCTCAGTGGCACGCGTTATCCAGAGAAGAACAAGCAAAATACTATGAACTAGCAAGAAAGGAACGACAGCTTCATATGCAGCTGTACCCGGGCTGGTCCGCACGGGATAACTATGTAGGTTCCTATGGAGGTGGAATTGTGTTTAGTAGTACAGCTTGTAGAAATGTGTGCGTGACCTGTTGAACTACAACAACATATTGCGAACAAGCATTACTTGGAAAGTGTTCCTCAGGATCCCAGTCTGTTAACAACAACAGCTTCCCACTACAATACTAAAACTATTGGGGATAAATCCCAGCCCTCCACTTGAAAGAAGCTTCCTGGCTGGAACTAATAAAAGGCTACATTTGGGGCATGATAGTAAAGCTCTCTGAAGAAACACTTGCCTTCATTTTTACCAGCATCTGGAAATGCTGTTTGGCTTGGTGGTCATTTTAAATCTTATTTTTTAAACCAAATTAAAAATTTCCATAGTATGGCTCCTCTCCTTTCCATCAAAAAGATGAATAATTAGTGTCTTGTGCTTATCTGTGTGTGAGCATAGTGGCAAGTAGACAAATGACTTATGCTAGCTTCAGAGAAGGACTGGCAAAACCAAAAGCATGACTTGTTTGAAAGTCTTACTCTTAAGTGGGGTTAAATGAATTATTCCATGCTCTGCTGTTGTGTATCTTGATTATGTCTTGCTTTTTCATGGCTAGGTTATCCCCTTCCCTCATTTTTTAAAAAGAGTTTGGGATCAATTCCTGGAAACATTTTAAGATTGATTCCCTTCCTGTGCCTTTCCCAAAGCATATTTTGTAGCTGAAAGTGGTTAGAATTTTCTGTCTGTTAAAAATATAAAGCCAGTGTTGTAACTACTCACTAGGAGCATATAACCCCTTCTTCTATGAAAGGTAAATAGTGCATCTGGTAATAAGTGTTTGCAAGCCTCCACCCACAAATTCTTGGCAGGTTTGTGGATTAGTGGAAGCTCTAAACCCTCTTCAGTAGGTTCATAGCAGCATCTTGATTATTTATTTTTTAATTTAAATAAAAATCACCTAAATCTTTGAAAATCTCTGGAATTAACCTGCTCCTGCCTTCCAGGCAGGCTTACCTGTAGGTTTGGGGACCAGCAGCTGTAAGATTGATGTCAGTTAGGTATAGTGTGGCACATTTTGTTTTTGTTGAAGTCTCTCTCTTCCATCGTTACCATCACCACCTATTTTACTGTAAATATCCTATTTTGCCATAAATCATATCAGCTGTGTGCTTTGTGTATGGCAACATTCACCTCTGTGAGAATCTGTGATGTTATGTGTAGGGGTGGGAAGAAGCCAGTTCAGAGTCTGCAGTGAAGCCTAGAGCAGCAGCAGCACTCTGCACTCTTCCACCGATTCAGGAGTGACGAATGCACGTGCTCACTTATTCAGCAATATGTGCTTAAGGACATTTTTCAAATCCTTCTGTTCTTTCTTGATCATATTTTCTTTCCATCAGGTTCCACCTCACTCCCTCCTTTGTTCGCCGTGCAGGTATAGCTGTGCGTGGTCCTCAGAGCTCCTCTCTAAAGCCCAGTGAGGCACTGCTCCTGCTTGAACACATTTTCCCGTTCTTTTTAGTTTGGCCTGAGACTGTCAGACCACCGGCTCGATGTGGTTCTTCAGCACTGTGCAGAGTGGTCTTCTTGGGTGTTCAAACGGGAGTAGAGGCTTGAACTGTGGTTTTGGGAATGCTGGTTCTGCACAGTGACTGTGGCACTGACAGATGGGCATGTACAAAGCCTTCAGCGTTGAGGACCTTTTACTTTTGTCCTCACCGTGTGAGCACTGAGAAACTCTTTCTTCTCAAGCTAAAAAGGACAGGATGAGAAAGCCAGTGCTTTCCCAGCAGCTTGATGCTGTACCCCCAAGTGACCTCCGGGGGAACCTTCCTGCCTGAGGAAAGCGTGGTACCTTTGCATCACACGATTGCATCATCCACAAGATTTATTTATTTCTCCTCTCCTGGTCCATTCTGAGCTGTCCCAAGTTCCCTTCCTCTCTCAGTATTTTGTAGGGTCTCGAGCCCTTCACACATCTAGAAGGGGAGCATGTTTGGGCTGCTTGAAATGGTTAAATTATCGGGCCAGAGGATGAGGCCAGCTGTAGCCCAAGTCTTCAGAAATAGGAGCAGTACATTCAAGAAGCACAGCTTTCAGCCTGCTCTTAAATAAGAGAAGAGGATTCAAGTAATCCCTTGTGGCTTGTTGGTGTCACAAGGTAACTTTGCTCTTCCTGAGATCTAATATAAGATGTTAAGCAGTGCTGAGTGCTGGACTCAGAAGTATGTAAGGGTCCAGTCACCTCTCCTGCTGCTTGTCTAGAAAATTAGTACCAAAGAACTCTGCAATCCTGTCAAAACCCATGTTGGTTTGGCTCTGCAGAGGCAGCTGCCAAAATGGTTAGCAAGTATTTACATCTGCATTTACTTGCAGCTTAAGAATTTATATGGTACGGTGGCAGAAAATGTTACAGAGCATCTGCTCAAGTCTGAGGAGGACAATCTGAGGCAAAGGCAGAACAGTGTCTTCTGCAGAGCTCTTGAAAAACAGCTACAATAGTTCTTTTCTTAAGTCCATGTATTAATTTAGCTATGTAATCAAATATCTTCTTGTAGCACAGAAATTGAATGAGCATGCCAGGTGATTCTTCTCCCTATTTTCTTTGAAAAGTGTAAAGTAAATGTGGGAACTTGCTCAGTTCTTTTTAGGAACGGGTTTTCAGAGCTCATGTTCAAACGGAACCAGAAATTCCTGGTCCCTAGCTGACATTCCTGTATATCAGCAGTTTTTGGCAGATTGCTCCCTAAAGTAGTTACAGTACTTTAATATCTGATTTGGAGAGTTTGTAAAGGGCAGGTGACTCCTGGCCTCTGTTCTCGCTGGCCCTCGTGAAAAGAAGCTAGAAGGTCTCAAATTGAAATAGCCCTTGAATTCCCAAATGTACTGCAAAAATTAAGCAGATTTGCCACAGATGCAGTCTGTTAATTATGCAAGTGGCCTCCTTGAGATTAAATAAAAATCAGGCTTATAGTCCTGAGGCAATTGTCTGGGTTTGGTTACAGTGTTGTAAAGGGAAAAAAAATCACTGCCTTTCACAGTATTTCTGTCAATCTAGATTAATATCGATGGAGCGGCCAGAGGATCTTGTATCTTTTTGATATGTGGACTTGAAGATACCACATATTTCCCTGTTTTATTCTTGGGGAGCTTTAGGAGCGATGCTTGTCTGTCTTGTCTGTCTGTCGTATTAGAATGATGGCTGCTCTAACAATTGACTCAGAACAACAAATTTCTGTGTCCCCAAAAATGACCTCGCAGATGCTGGAGATGATTCCTCAGCAGCATCCAGGCTGCCGGATTATGTTGTTTAAAAATCCTTTAAAATGTTCACACAGCTTTTTCCATCATCAGAAGGCTCTCATGAACAAAACTGCTTGTGGCAGCCTGGGCAGCGGGGTGGCAGTTTACAACCCTGAGCAAGCTGGAGGAAATGAGTGCAGAAGCTCTGTGCCAGATAGCCAGTTTTTGGGGTGGAAAAATGTGACAACAAGAAGTCAAAATCCAACGTTCACATTGGGGGAATTTCTTACTGGTGCACTTCAGGGAACGTATCATAGTGAGTGGCCCGAATGTTACAGTGGGTGTCCCAAGATGAAGCCAAATCATAACCATTTAGCTGGGAGCCAGACCCAACCTACTGAGAAAGATGTTCTCCATGTGGGAGAACCTCCTGGCTTCCCCACATATGTGTCCAGCCTTTCGAAAGTGCTGTGAGATCCCTTCTTCCAAGACTTGTTTGTTCCCTTTTGACCACCAGGATTTGCTGTCCTGGTGTTCTTTCAGCAACGTGTCTCTAGTATGACATCTTCAAAAGCAGGGAACTCTTCATAAGGGAGGGCAGGGATAGGATTAGAGGGAATGGTTTAAGCTGAAAGAGCAGAGATTAAGATCAGATTTTAGGAAGAATTTTTTTTTCCTGTGAGGGTGGGGAGGCCCTGGCCCAGGTTGCCCAGAGAAGCTGTGGCTGCCCCATCCCTGGAGGTGTTCAAGGCCAGGTTGGATGGGGCTTTGAGCAACCTGATGCAGTAGGAGGTGTCCCTGCCCATGGCAGGAACTGGATGGGCTTTGAGGTCCCTTCCAACTCAAACCGTTCTGTGATTCTATGAAAATCGCTTTTCTCTTTTGAGCCATGTTTATCACCTCACAACTCTTCTCTTGGAACATGATCGCTGGATTTCCACAGATGCTGGGCTATAGGTCGTGTCCTCTTCTACACTTTTGGAGAGAAATGGAGAAAGGGCTATTCTCCTTTCAGTCAGAAACCATAACAGATCGCATCATCTTGTGAGACAGTGTTTGGGAGATGTAGTTTAGGCAAAACATTACTGGTTATTTTTACTTGTGATAGAGCAAAATGTGGGAAGCATCTTAGTTATATCTAGGTTTTTTTCTCTTCCTGGCTTTGCTTCCAAAGCTGTCAGTACACTTACAAACCTGCAGGTTAGGTTTTGCTCATTACTGTGGCTTCCTCGTCTGCTTTAATGGTTAGGTTTGAGTGCTGAGGAACTCTAGTGGCTCAGTCTGACCTCACTCATGGACTCTTCCACCCTGAACCTCCGTTGCTGCCCCTTCTTCCCCTCCCCACCCCACAGAAGTGTGACCAGGAATGATTTTTTCCAAGCACGAGCATGCTAGTGTCAATGTTTGTCACTGATGATAATCTTACCTCAAAAGAAACATCTTGCAAGTCATTCCCCAGCTGCTTTGGTGGGTGTTAGTGTTGGGGGAGGGTGTCCAAAAAGGTACGGGGCAGGCAGGCAGAGCCATCTCCGGGGTATGAGCATGCCCTCAGGGCCCCCCAAACCTCCTTGCACTGGGAATAAGCTGGCATCACGCTTCAGTGTCCTCCCTGCGGAGCTTCCCGCGCCAGCCTTAGCTCTGTCACTTAGTTCTGTCTTCCAAGGAAGACGTGTTTTGGTGGGTTTTAATCCTTCTCATTTGTGTATGTTTCCCGCAGGGAAAGAAGAAGAAGAGGAAAAGGGATAAGCAGCCAGGAGAGACCAACGGTAAGTGAAAATAAGTCTAAATCTCTTACTTAGTGGAGATGTGGCAATCCTGGTGTGACGCTCCTAGGCATGGGGGAGGTGGGTACGAGTCTCCTGGCCTCACGGGGAGCTGGCCCCTATACTAGACAGCCTTTTTTTTTTGATGCAGTCTAATTATTTACGCATTATTGCCCTTCTAAAACTAGTAACCAAGCCATTGCATGTAAGAGCCTCGCGTGACGTTAGCTGAATTTGTACGGAATGATTGCCAAGCCTTTAACTGCAGAGCCGTAGTTGTAATGCCTATGCCATCGTTTATAAAGTTGTCCGCTTATTTTGCGCATATGTGTGTGCGTGTACGTACGTATGTTTGTGTTTGGTATTAATTTGGGCTGTACCTGTATGTTCTGATGCATGCCTTACAGTGGTAAATCGCACCCATTTTAAATTAAGGAGGTTTGCCATTCTATATAGGAAATTAGAAATACTGCATAGGCAATCTCATAGTCAATTTTGAAGAAGCCCTGACTTAGTTTTTTGAAGCCTTTGTATAATTTGTTCTTTTTTTTCAGAACACAGCGAATGTTTCCTAAATCCTTGCCTTTCACTTCCTCCGATTACAGGTGCTAACGTCATTTTGAGTCATGTAAAATAGTTTATAAACTGCTTTTTAATTTTTTTTTCCTGCCATTATAGATTTTAACATTAAACACTTATGACATTAAGAAAAAAAATACCATCCACACGTTTTGATAGTATTTATTATCTATATATCTTTATATCTATTATATGTTTGATAGTATTTTGTTCTTCGTTTTTGTAACAATTGCTATTAAAACAGTAATACGGTAAAAATAACGCAAGACTTGTACTAACTGTGCAAATTGAATATGCAGTATTTCTTTAAAGAGACTGATAAAGAATGGAAGCAAGTCAGTAATGAACCTCCTTAATCTAATGGCATTTTTCATGGCTCCCACTAAGTCTTCTCACATTAGCATGCATATGCATTTTTTATTATTATTTTAGTTTTGAATTTTCTTTATTTCTTTACTTTTCCTTTCTGCTCAAGCCTGTTCATTGCAATTCACTAGCTGTACTAACTCAGCACCTTGCCATGCTTTACGTTTTATTTTCTGGCTGATACTAACATACTCATTCCGCAATCTGCTTATTCTTATCCATTCTTTTGAATACAAATTAATAAAAACAAATAAATGGAATGTTATTCCAAAAGCTGCATTATCCCAGGAGATATAATTTCCTTTTTTTTTTCTTTTTTTTTCCTTTTATTTTTATTTTGTATCTGAGTTGAAGAAAAAAGCATGTTCAGGATCTAACTTCCATACTCAGCTTCTTTTCTTCCTTTTCTCCCCCTCTCAAAAAAAAGAGAATAAAAAAACCCCAGCCCAAATAAATCTTGCCTGAAACATCCTACTAGACCAGCCACAATGACTTTCCTCTACCTGCTCTTTTAAAAGGGAAAGAAACAGTCCTTTATAAAGGGATACTGCAGCTTTAATTGCAACAGCTAATCTCAACAGTTGAATAAAAATGTGATTATCACTTTTTTTTAACTTTTAAATCAAAAGTCAATATTTTGCAATTAATAACAAGGACATTGATTTTTATTCCTTTTTTATTTTTATTTTTTCCTTATTTTTATCTTTCTCTTTTTTTCCTCCCCTTTCCTCTCTTCCTCTCTCTCTCCCCCCTCTCCCCTTTTCTTTTTTTCCTCTCTCTCTTTTCTGCTCGCTTTTCTTGAACTCATTCAGACCTGAGCGCTCCTAAGAAATGCCGAGCGCGCTTTGGCCTTGATCAACAGAATAACTGGTGCGGCCCCTGCAGGTGTGTATAGTTTTCCCAGACTCGCTATGGCTGATTTGCAGCTGGTTTATTTGGTACTTTCCCCTTTTTTTTCCTGCCTTGTTGCTTTGTAGCTCTGTGTTGTGATCTAGAAGACACAAGGGAGTGGGACACTGCCATGAGTTATCACCTCTCTGAAAGGGTTTTGCTTTTTATTTTCATTGTTGGTCTTTTTTTTGCCTTCCTCTTTGCTGCTGCTAGCCAAAAATCCACTGTAAAACAGCATCAGCCTTAAGCCCAGCAAATCCGTGGCTCAGCGGCGCTCCTGCCCTCCAAGCCTCCACCCAAGGAAAGTTGCTCCCAAAGCCCTCGATAACTGCAGTGAGCGCAGTGCCGACACGGCCGTGTCGGAGACTTTTTTTGGTTTTCTTTTGGCTCATTGTGAAAAGTCCTGTTTTCTTCCCTGCCCTTGGTACGAGGGGAGATTACCAAATAAAACTAAGGTGATTGCAAGCTAAACATAGCTGTAGCTAAGATGACACAGTCCAAATGAGCTCTATCCACCATTGTGTTGTATTTTTTGTGTTTACCTTATGCTAACAGATGCAAATACTCCAAAGAAGTGTCGGGCATTGTTCGGGCTTGACCGACAGAGTTTATGGTGCAAACCATGCAGGTATAATACTACCCATTAGGCCTTTGGGGAAATAAAAGCAATCTGTCCTCTTAGTGCATTTGTGTGATTTTATTTTTTTAATCTTTTTTCCCCACTCCCCACCTTTCTCTCTCCCACAGCATCAATTGCTAATAATCTTTGATCTTCGGAATTTCTTGCTAATTTAATGCCATTTTCTCTCTTTCTTTACCAATAACATCTCCCTGGTGGTAGAACTGGGAACACGAAAACTTCAGGTCCTTAAAGCTGACAGTGTTTTGGCTTTTTTATTATTTTTTTCCAGATTGTCAGCAAAATGAGTGTTTAGCTGGACATCTATATTTTGTTTTTCATTTGGGTCTATGTCCTCTGCCTCCAAAGGCTTTTTAAAAATGTTCTGACATTTGCAGCACTAGTGTTTTCTCATGATTAGAGATGTAAAAGCCAGTGTTTACAGCTTATAATGTACTTATTTTTTTTGTATTACCTCCAAAATTAGATAGCTACCTGTAGGCTTCTGTGCCGTGGTAAGGTTTATGTAGACATCAGTTTTTTTAAATGATCTGATGTCTTTTTTTTTCCGATTCCAAAAATACTTATTTTTTCCCAACAATTTTATCCCAACAAGTGAGCTGTAAATGCCT
The DNA here is from genome assembly GCA_033558235.1 of Neomorphus geoffroyi. Taxonomy (NCBI): domain Eukaryota; kingdom Metazoa; phylum Chordata; class Aves; order Cuculiformes; family Neomorphidae; genus Neomorphus; species Neomorphus geoffroyi. Next base: position 5,707,334 of record JAUMJM010000016.1, on the reverse strand, counting down.
GAGCTCTAGACAAAAATAATTACTACTTTAGTAGGACAGTTTCCAGCATTAAAAGGAGATGAAAGACTTCAGAGAGCCCAAATTTCAACAGCCCATGTTCTACTGGAGTTTAATTCCATGTATAACTCAATACGTACTTCTTTCTTGGTGGAGGGATACCGAGTAGTTCTTTTCTCATTCCTTTTTCCTTATATGATCGCATTTGGTTAAATTTGTTGTTTCTTTGTTCTGATACAAGCAGTCTTTGAATTTGGAATATTATGATGGTAGGTATTTCAACCCAAACCACACTCTGTGTGTAGTGATTCCTCTCCCACATTTTCCCCTCTTACTCATGCCAGTCCCATGTGCTCCATCTCATTTAGAATGTAGATCAGACGTCCATCGTATTTTGTGTATGCACGCAGTCTTGTTTGTGCTTAGTGTAGAGGAAAACGTGCTTCTGAGGGTGGTGTTGTATGTCAAAATACCAGAGAAGGCACCAGAAATGTCTTCACAGCTTGCATACCGTCCCATTTGAGGCATGCGAATCCCAGGTGTTGGGGTCTTAGCTATGAGTACCAGCACATGTGTTGAAAAAGCTTTGACAGCAACGGGTTCTTAAAGCCTGAAGGAAGAAGGGTTCAGTCCTGAAGAGCCAGGTAGCCACTTCACTGTACCAGGAGGCTCAAGTCTCGTGCTAGCCAAGGACTCGAATGCTGTGTTTAATTTAGCTTTATTCTGTGGTTAGTTCACTACACACTATCAGCAGGATTTGTGTAGTCTAGAGATAGAGTACTTGAAGCACGTCAGGCTGTGCATGCCAAGTACCAGGACCGGGGGCACATCATGTTTGTGTTGCTTTATCTTTCCCTAGCTGCTTAAGTAAACAGCATACTTTAAAAACTACATTTTATCAGCAAGGGGACTTTTCACTCAGTCTGCACAGTGCTTAGGTTACATGTGAAGCACAAACGCTCTTTTAACTTAAGCCAGATTTTGGTCAGACCTACAGAAATCTTTGCAGCACATCAGAAACAACTTCAGTGGTGTAGCTGATGCCTTTAGACTTACTGATACAGTCAGCTGCTTTTCTTTTTGTTTTGGTTTTATTTTTGTTTTTAAAGATGCATGGAGGCATTTAAAGTTCTGGTCCTAACCATTATAACGCTGCATTTGCTAGCACGGTAGCATTTTGTCACGCATCTTAGGTAGGTGCTAAAGATGTGCAGTTTGCTACTACAGTAGAAACTGAGACATCTTTAGTCACAGCAACTGAATAAACCCTTGGCATCATCTGTGGCTTTCACTCATTTTGCCGCATTGTGGGTTTCCCGATACTATCCTAGTGCTGGTTTCAGGGGCAGCACGAGCCAGGTCAGACCTGCTGGTGTTTGCCAGGTTGATGCAGCAGTTGACACTTTCAGAGCAGCGCACGAGTGAATAATCACTAGTGCTTCTGGGTGGGGATATGTAGTGGATTTGTTCCCACTTAAAGGAGAGCAAAACCGAGGCATGAAGAGTTTCTTGGATATTGGCTTCAATTCACCAGACTTACCTGGTTTTGTTCAATTCTGGTACTATTTGCAGGGTTTTGAGGTATGCAAAACCCATCTGTGCCTTCTGTCCCATCTAACCCTGACACGTACATGACCACAGATAACAGGGTGGGAATGGCACAGGCTGGAGAAATGTTCCCACCTTGTCCTGCAATGATTTAAGTAAATGGCTTTTCAGACTAAAAGCAGCCACAATATTAAAGAGTTTAATATACAACAGAAACAGAATAAACAAACTGCTAGCTTTATCCTAGCCAAAGAAAAATCACTCCTGGTAGCAGAGCACTGTTTAGATTTAAAAAGCTTGTTGACAGAGTCAAAAAGTCAGGTAGAGCTGGTTTAAGTCTGCTTTGCCATAGGAACTCTTCCTCTCAGTTCACAGAACTTAAAATAGTATTAAAAATTCATTTTTGGCAGATTAGATTCCAACTGCCTCCAGTGAAATAATTACCTGCCTTGTAGGTTCAGAGCAATCCAGTTGAGTGACTTCTGGACCACCATCAATGAGAGAAGCAGAGCTTGGGTCTCTGCTTGCAAAGTATTTTAATTTGGGGATTGTGGGGAAGCCCTGCAGTCTCCAAGTAGTGAGAAGCCACCTTTCCACACAAGTATGATCAGTGAGCTTTGTGAAGCATCACTGTTCTGCTTTGCCACCGGCGGCTGTACAAAAAGTCCAAACGTGAGCTGTGGCCCTGGGAGCATTGCACCGCTGAAGCTAGGAGGCGGTGAGGGGATGGGAGAAAGAGCAGCAGAACCGTCCTTAGCCAAGAGCCAGAGGCTTCCCGCGTTGTTTGTTGATGGTAGAAGAATTAACAGGTTCTGTTTCGAGCCCACCAAATTAATTTTTTTCCATCTTTTAACGTTGCTCTAATAAAGCATGGTTTACAGCCTTCACTTGCTGTCTTCTATCTCTCTTTCCTTCTTTCTTTTTAACATGTAAGTTGCATGGTTGTCATTAGTTTTTAGCATGTATTGATCTGCAGGCTAACGTGGTTAAAACTCTAATAGCCCTAACCCCTTACCTTGCCGTGTGGAACGTGGAGCAGAACCTGAAAGCAGAGCCTGAGTCTCTGGAGAAAGGGATGTCACAGCACTGGTCCCTCACAGAAGCTGGTGGAAAGATGGGGTGCCGGGGTTGGTGTTCCCTTCCTGACTGTGGGAGATGATACAGGATCCAGCTCGTTAGATCTCCCTTGCAGTCAAGAAACATCTGGCCCCATTGCCTAGACAGCAGACCTTGGTTTAACCCGAGTCAAATGGAGTTGCCTTACGTAAGGGAGAACCTTGACGACCAGCAGTGGAGCTGGGGCACCTACTAGTTGGGGATGTCACCCAGTGACATTCAGCTGCTGTGCCACACTTGGGTGCCTCAGCTGATGAAGTTACTGAGCCTACAATGAGGTATCCCCTGGAGGGGGAGAGCAACCTACTCCTTCATGTTGATGACTTTGTGCAGCTTAGTTGAGCATCCAAAGTTTTTGTGGCAGAGCTGCTCTAGACGGACTTTGTCGTAGACCTCGGGCTGTGTGACAGCAGTTCAGCACTTCCCATGAAAAGTGTGCTTGTGAATAGGAGGGCTGGAGAGCCATCATTATTAGGGTCAAGGTGGCCACTGAACGTTATGCTGCCAGGTGCTGTGGTTGTTTGCCTCATTATTTCTGTCCTGCTGCTAGAATTATCTTGCATATACTTGGCAAGAGAGATGGTGTGAAACTGTCATCTGTTTTCATCGCTCCTTTACATTATTAAGTGGACAGAGGGAGGAGAAAAGATCTCTGTCGGGTCACTTATTTATTTGAAGATGAGCGGCTCTTGCGAGACTCATACTCCCTGGTGTGAAATAAGCTCCATGTTGCTCCTCACCTTTTTATTGTCGTCGTGCTCTTCACCTCTTGAAATTGGATCCCACTGTGCAGTAACATGGATGGCCTCTCAGAGGAGAATTCCCCAAAATGCAAATGAGCAGCTTCCCAAATCTACCACTCTCCCTTAAAACAAAAAGTAAAACTGAGTCGATTTAAAGCCACAACCTGCAGGCCATACAACCAGTTATTCTTGTTATTTTGGATCATACTCTGTTTATCCTGTTCTTTTCCTGTTTTCTCTTCTGTTTGCTTTGTTTGTTCATTTTGTTTTTGTTTCCCCTCTCTCTCGTTCTCTCTGGTTTATATGCCTCCTGTCTGACTCTGACGTTTCTGAATTTGGTGTGGTTCTTAACAGAGGAGAAAGCAATGAGCAGTAGTTCGCAGGCATCCTTGCCTCCCCAGGGCAGCGCATCATAAGAGACCACAGGTGATGCAGGTGTAGAGATAGCCTAGTTGAGTTGAACGGCGTTGTGGGACACTTTGAGATACCATCAAGTATCCAGAGCTTTTATTTTATAAGGATTTCTTTTTTCCTGGAGGAAAGTCAAATTTGTAGATTAGCACAGTGGGCTCCAAAAACGCCTTGCCTGATTTTCTGAATATTAAAATAAACAAGGAAAGTAGGCAGCTTGAAGAGGAGAGGGACCAGAAGCAATTGGTGGATCCTTTACAAATCCCTTAGCTGAGGGGAGGTTCCCGGGCAGGCTCAGTGCTGAGGACACCCCAACAGACCCTCAGGATGGCGCGTGGGGCCGGGGTGCTGCCTGCGCAGAGCCCAGCGTAGCTAATTGACGGCTCCTTGCTTTAGATAACTGTCTCCATTAGCATCTCTGCCCTTTATTCACAGATAACTCTCTCCCTGTTTCTAGGAGAAAAAAAAAGTGCGTTCGCTACATACAAGGTGAAGGCAGCTGCGTCAGCCCACCCTCTTCAGATGGAAGCTTACTAGACTCTCCTCCGTCCTCCCCCGCCATGCTCGCCTCCCCCTCCAGAGACTCAAAACCACAGACTGAACAAACGCAACCCCTCTCGCTCTCATTGAAGCCCGACCCGCTGGCGCACCTGGTCATGATGCCGCCGCCATCCTCGCTCGTCCTCGCTGAGAGCGCTGCGAGCAAGCCCGGCGCCCTGCCTGCCGCCAGCTGCCCCAACGGGGCCCTGGACCACCCGCCGGCCGCCCTCCCGCCGGCCGCTGCCGCATCCCTAGCACAGCCCTCGACGTCCTCCTTGCATTCCCACAGCTCGCTGGCGGGGACACAGCCCCAGCCGCTCTCCCTCGTAACCAAGTCCTTAGAATAGCTTTAGCCTCGTTAGCCCTTTCCGTTTCCTTCGGGGGGGAATGAATTCTGTTGGGATTTTTGGTTGGTTTTTTTTTTCCTTTAATGTTTTTATTTCCTTCTCCTCCTCGTCGTCGTCCGCTGTCTGTCGTCGTTTCTCGGTTTCGTTTTTAATTCGTGCCACGTGGCTACATTAGTTGATGTTTTATCGAGTTCATTGGTCAATATTTGACCCATTCTTATTTCAATTTCTCCTTTTTAAATATGTAGATGAGAAAAGCCTCATGATTCTGCCAAAATTTTTATCAACAGCTGTTTAAAGTCTTTGTAGCGTTTAAAAAATATATATATATACATAATTGTTATGTAGTTCCAATAGCTTAGTTTTAAAGACTGATTTTAAAAATTAAAAAAAAAAAAAAGAAGCAATTTTGAAGCAGCCCTTGCCGGAGGCATTGGTTCTTTATTATTTGTATTAAATACGAGCTTGCGAACCAATCATTTTACATCTGGTTTTTAAACCTTTAAGGGCACAATGAATGCGGTGCCGCTACTACTTCTTTTTTTTTTTTCCTTCCTTGTGTGAAACAACCTTTATTGTGATGTTACTTGTTATTGTTTAAATGTACAGAAACAAAGGGTTAAAAAAAAATGTGTTAATATACCTTGTTCCATGGTGTTGTTCTTTTTGGGGGAGGGAACGCTACTCAACAATTAAAAGTATCACAACGCTATTGGACCAGTAGTATTTATTGCTTTAGAAATTGCTTGTTGTATCTGTATGTTGTCCCTTTTTAAATGTTTTTTTTCTTCTTTTTTTTTCTTGACATTGTATAAAGTTTTTTTTTCCCCCCTTAGTGTAAGCATCTTATATATAACAACTCATTTGTACAAGGTTTTTAAGTTTATATATAAATGTGTATATATATATTTTTTCCGGGATTTTTGTTTTTTGATTTCCTTTCATGATTTTTTTTTTTTTGCTATATGAAACACAGTTGCCACCAAATGGACATTTTGCAGACGCATTTTTTTTTTTTTCAAGGATCAATAGTGTAAAGAAAAAAAAAAACAAAAACAAAATTGCTTTAAAAGCCATTACACACAAAAAAAGACTTGAAAATTTAGCGGGAATTTTTAGCAACGCTGTTTGAAAAATAGCAAGGTCCAAGTGTCTCCCATTCAGAACTGCAGCTGAATCCCCTGCGACATTAGGACTGTAGGCTGTGTGCAAAATTTTTATGTGCCAAAACTCTCAGTGACTTTTAACTTTCTCCCAACAACTTTTATTCTTCCTTTTTTTTTTTTTTTTTAATGCTGTAATTTTTTTGTTCATCCTGTTTTGCTGTGATGTTACATAGGTAGATATGTATGTAGTTTTAATGTCACCTATAACAGACGTGTTTGGTAGCAGATTGTCCGGAAAGCATTTAAAATGAAGAGGTATAAACCCTTAAGGGCCAAATTCTGTATATTAGATTATTCATAAAAGGAAAATCAGACTGCCACTTCTATGTACACTTAATACATACAGGTAGGTAGCAAACTTAAAACACAAAAAAAAAAAACCTAGGCATGTTGATGTTGCAAAAAAACGCTGTATAAAGCTGAAAAATTGTTCATCTGTTCATTCAGTGCCATTGTAGTTGACATGAAGCGATTGTAAAACTGTCTCAGATTTTTCTCTGGTTTATTAAGATGCTAACTATAACATTTTTTGTGAATACTTTGAATGTTTCCTAACAGTTGTGATGTTACTGTTCCGTTTTATGCTCTTATTCCGATTTTCATTTTTAATGGTTTGGAAGCCATTTTTTGTAATGAATAAATGTTCATGCTGTACAGTATCTGTAGCATGCAGTTCTGGATTAATAAAAGCAACTTAGTATGTGCAGAGAATGACTTGTCAACTCATTCATGCGTTGACTGCATTTTACTCTGGCCGAAAGGATTTACAGCCAGGTGCAAAACTTCCTCGAGAAACATTTTGAGAGAGTCGTGGCAAGTTGCAGCCAGCTCTGGTGGTGAGAAATCCTCTGTTTTCCTTTGGGTTCCTGTGGTGCCACCTGCTCGGATCGCTTTGTGTTGGCCCTGTCCCTGCTCTGCAAGGTTTTGTTGCAATACTTGAAAATCCTTTATGTTTTTTTAAAGCAGATGGCGCGTGGTTTGGCAAAAGGCAAAGCACTGTGACCACGAGGTCAAGGGAGGGGATTCTTCTCCTCTGCACATGTGAGATCCCCGCCTCAAGTCCTGCATTCAGGTGTGGAGCCCTCAGCACAGGAAGGACCTGGAGCTGTTGGAGCGAGTCCAGAGGAGGCCACAAAGATGATCTGAGGGCTGGAGCCCCTCTGCTATGAGGACAGGCTGGGAGAGCTGGGGTTGTTCAGCTTGGAGAAGAGAAAGCTCTGGGGAGACCTTAGAGCAGCTCCCAGTACTGAAAGGGGCTCCAGGAAAGCTGGGGAGGGGCTCTTGATAAGGGAGCGCAGGGACAGGATGAGGGGGAGTGGTTTTAAGCTGAAAGAGGGGAGATTGAGATTAGGTATTAGGAAGAAATATTTTCCTGTGAGGGTGGGGAGGCCCTGACCCAGGTTGCCCAGAGCAGGGGTGGCTGCCCCATCCCTGGAGGTGTTCAAGGCCAGGTTGGATGGGGCTTGGAGCCCCCATATCCAGTGAGAGATGTCCCTGCCCATGGCAGGGGGTGGAACTAGATGATCTTTAAGGTCCCTTCCAACTCGAACCATTCTATGAAATAGCACATGAGCTGCAGTAATGTCATCCTTCTGCGTGCCGTGGTCCTCACTGGGGGACAGGAGACCAGGCTTGATGATACCTTCAGTTTTATGACTTTTTTGTTCAGCTGGTGTTCACACAGCAAAGGTCACTGTAAAGGTCACACAGGAGAGCTTAGGTAGCCCTAATTAGTCGGAGTCCTTGTGCTGGCTGAAGGGTTTATCTTCTGGATAGATTTGGGCCCATTTTTGTGTGTAATATGTGTTTTTTTCTAATGCAGTGAACCCTTGCAGCACAATCTGCTCTTGGTGCTGTGCACATGGCATCCACCTGACACAGCAATGCCTGTAGATGCTGCAGGATGAGGGTGAACTTGCATCCAAGAATTTTTATGAAATGGTTGATTTTTTTGAATTTTTTTAAACTAAGTAGGGATTTATGCTTTGTAATTTCCTGGAATTTCTCACAAGAGGATGCTGCCTTAATGCCGGTCATCTTGGAAAATCTCAGCCATAGTAATTCCTACAATGGCACTTGAGGGCAGTAAAATGCAAAGGTCTCGGAGCAGGCTTGCCAGTGTACTGCTCAGATAATGCACTTCTCTTCAAACCATCTTGATGGACTCTGCAGGAAGGGTAAGTGTTCTTCCTTGTATGGGAAAACTGGTGAAGTGGTTTTCTGCAGACCTGGGAGTGAGGCGATTTTGGGAAGGTTTGCCCCAGTGCTGAGGCCCTGCTGTCCCTCACTGAGGGGTGTAATAAACCCAAGACTAACTGCAAAGCCGTTGTCTGTTGGCTGCAGAAGGAATTTACTTTGTAGAGGGGCCTGAGTGAAGTACTAAATACTGTTTGAACAGAATTAAACAAATTAACAAATTAAAGTGCTACCACCTTTTTAATAGCTAGTTTACAAGCCAGAAGCCTTTTTGTGTTTCAAACTTGTTAATAAAGGGTAATACACGTGAGTAATTCTTCATGTTTTCTATTAGAAGGATCAAGTCGTGGTGACCAGAGTCCATTTATTTCCCTTAATCCAAGGCCTGATGCTGTTTCAGTTATGGTCTAACACGACACTCGCCTTGACTTGGGTGGAACACGTCCCCTCTTCACCCGTGAGAGCATGTGGGCAGCACGAGTGGGATGGAACGCTGTAATGGGGAAGAAGATGTTGATGTGAAGCCTTTAAGCAAGATGCCAAGTTTGTAGCCAGCAAATTGAACGTGATGCTCAAATTACTCTCCTGCTATTTAAGGTTTCTAGGGAATATAATGTTTTTTGCACTTTCCTAAACATTTTGACTCTTGCTAAAGCATGGCCATCCATCAGCCAGACACTCGTGCTGCATCTCTGCTGGAGATAACTGCTCTCTTCTCATGTAAAACATAGGGCTCCAGAGAGATCCTTGAATGCCATGGTTCAAAGGAGATGCCATCAGGGTAAGACTTGTATATTGAGCAAACCGTGTTAGCTTTGCTTGCTGCTTTATTTGCCAACTTTTGGAAAGCAGAGTCCAAATACACTGTTCCTGGACAAATTCTGTGTGTGCTGTGAGAGTCATGTGTTTGAAATATAGGTGTTGAACAAGGCTCACGAGTGGTGGGTAATTCATGTTGGGTATTCTTGTCTGCTGTGGAAAGCAATTGCGTGTTCCTGGGAAAGCAAATGCTTGGGTTTCCTGTAGGTTCTGCATTGGTTGTGTCCCTTGATGGGCTTATGCCTTCAGATTTGACTCCAAAGTTCCCTTGCTTGGAGGACCTGATCTGGGTCAAGGCTCCTGAGAGAAAATAACCACTATTTTTAATTAATTCCTTTGTGCCCAGGAGTCCCAGCCTTGGACCTATCGGACAAGGCACTGGCAACCTTGTGGAAAGACAGCCCTTCTCATACACTGTAAGTGTAAAAGAGGGTGAGTAACTGGCTGCAGGGCTGTGGCCTGATGGCACCGTTCATCCCTGGATCCATGCAAGTGAGCGCAGCCTCCAGAGCGGGGCGGTGACAAACTGGCATGCTCTGCCCTTGTACGTGGCTGCCATGGGACAAGGGCCTGTACTGCAGTACGTAACTCACTTAGCTATTGCTTCCATCTGTTTTTACGGGATAAGGCAAGGCAGTGAGTCGATGTATCGCATGTTTGGGAGACATTTATTTTCCATTAGTTTCGTAAATCTCATTTTTCACTTAAGTGTATGGAATTTTAAAAAGTTTAAGCAATTGCTGACTCAATAAAGCAGTGCCACACGGTTTTAAAGCTTTGCCTGAAAGCAAAAAAGGAAGGGAAAGGCAGGAAAGAAAGCAATCTTTAAAATCCTGTTCATTTCATTAGACTATAAAAAGACATAAAGAAAATTCACAGTAAAATAGTTGCACGGGCCATTTCAAGAATCATTAAAGAAAACAATAACAATAACAACAATAACAACAATGACTATAATAATAATGATAATAATAATGATGATGATAATAATAATAATTAATAATAATAATATGACCATGTGTGGCAGTGTTGCCCAGGCATGTCTGGTACACAACTAGAGTGCTTTACCACGTAAGTCAAGGTTTTGGATGCTGTTTTGGGAAAGATGCTCCAGTTGAAGGCTAAATTCCATACAAGACCAACACTGAGCTCCAGCGGTCTTCATCGGACAAGAGGGCTAAAGATCTTGGAGCCACGAAACCGTGAATATGCAAATTTGCTCAGAGATTGTAGCAATTGCTGTGTTATAAAAGGAATAGACAGATGCGTTGGCATTAATTTTAAAATGTTCTTGGAAAACATCTTGAGACTTTTAAGGCAAACCAGCTATAAGTGAATGTGTCTCAACCACCCATCATTGTCAATAATGTCACCAACCCATTTTAAGGACACTCTGAGGATGAGAGTCTGCCAATGCCTGGACTAATTTTCCTCAGGGATCAAACCAAAATATTCACTCGGACTTCCATCCATGTTTAGGAATTGCTCTTTTTCTGAGGTTGGAAATGCATTTAATGTGGGTCAGGGTGGTGTTCGCCTGGAGCTCTAAGGCAGTGGACAACACAAAGTCATGTTGTCTGTCCATCTGTTTGACCTTCTCCTGATAATTCTTGAATCTTCTGGCATTTTGAACCAGATTTGACAGCAGCAGTCAGACTCTCGGAGATGATAAAGTCCCTCTGAGTTCCAGGGAAATCTCTGCCGGCACTGAGAAGATTGGCTTTCCAGATCCAGTGCTGAAGAAAAGGCAGGGAGAGCTCAGCTGTTATCCATTCTCTCTGGCAGTGTCCAGATGGCCAATTATCACACATCTACTTCTGGACCAGCATTTGTTCTCTCCTGCCCAGCTGGCAGGCCAAGAAGATTAGGTAGGAGACACGGAGAGCTTTGGGGTGTTGGAGGGAACAAGGGACAAGGGAGAGAGTTAAGGGTACAGGGGGAACTGGAAATACTGCAGCTGCAGTACGTAATATTATGTAAGATTGCAGCAGGAAAGCAAGGGGAGGGGGAGGACAATGGGGAGAGAGAAGACACATCTGCAGGACACCAGAGCTCATTAGTGTTACTGCTCACTGAGCAAAGCTGCTCTGGAAAAGTAGATGTTGTGGTGTTACCGGCTCCTTGCCTCCTTCCTTCCAGTTACTGGCTTTCCCCAGCTCGCCGAGAAGCACAGCCCCGCTTGGGAGGTACCTGCTGGCAGGGGCTCTGTGATGACCTGACCTGGCCTCACACCAGAAAGTTCTGCAGGGTAGGAAAGGCTCAAGGTGATTTCCTCAGTCCTGCAGTGTGGTGAGGAAGGGAATTGGATGAGCAAGAAGATTTTCTTGCAGGTTTTTTTTTTAAAATATATAAAAGAGATTGTTATCTTATTTGCAAACAAGCCCGTTTGTAGGAGCCGGTTCCTCGGCGCTAGCAAACACCCTGGGTTTAATCTTCCCCAGAAAATCTCTCCTTTGCACCCTTATTTGTGTTCCCTTGTGAATACGCTGCTGGGGTATTTTTGGATCCAACTACATCTTTATAATCTGTTCCCCCCGCCCCTTCTCAGCCCCCGCTGCCTCCCTGCCTGCTCCTCCTTCAAACTTATATAATGGCACATTATACAAAATAGCAAAGCAGGTGGTATTTTTAAAGACAGTGAGTGAGCATTTTTTTGGCCTAAATTTGGAATGAAACAGATGGATTTTAAGACTCTGCTTTTTCTATGAATAGTAACCGTTGTTCTCCGCTGCCTTAAACACCAGTTTCAAGACCACCTCCAGCAACCAATCAGCACTCTGTTATTTAATTATAACAAAATTCTTAGCTCTGTCTGCTGCTGCATGGGCAAGTGGGGGGCACTGGATCAACTTCTGGAGCCAGGCAGACTTGCCAACAATAATTTTCCTTTTCCCAGAGGGCTGAGGGGGCCTGGAGCGAGTTCCAAGTTCCTCCTAAACTGGCTGTTCAGTTTGGGCTCCCTGACAGAGTGCTTGAAAAGGGTTATAGAAAGGCAGATAAATGCACCTCTTGTTGCAAGCTTCCCTGACAAGCCAGGCCTCCAGAACAGTGATCTCATTCCTGCCTCATTATTAGCGGTGCCAGATTTTTTCCATTAACAGGTAATTGAGTCGAAACTAAAATAAGCAAAGTTTGTTTTATCCAATGCATTTTCTTGCTTGCTTGTGAAAGAAAAACACTTTAGAGAGGAGTTTTGTTTTAATGTTCATGGAAATGTATTTACATCTTGGAGATTCCTCCCTGCTCTACTGTAATTAAGCTGACTGGTCTTTTTGTTATTGATGTTTTGATTTTTAAAGCAAGTCTTTGGTGGGGATTAATTATTATTATATTTTTTTTTAATGATTTGAATTCCCTGGGACCAGCAAAGTTGAAATCACCCGTCCTGTGCATGGCCACGCACACTTGTTTGTGCATTCATGTTGTGTGATTGCCTTCACCCATGGCCCCAGAGAGGAAGCAGAGCAAGAGCCCAATGGGATGATGCTCCGCACCACTTCCAGGCTCACAAGCTTTCCCTTCCAGAGGTGCCATGGGGACACTCCTGGGACCTGCCAGTGTCTCCTTTCTTGATCGAGCAGGAAAACAAAACGGTGGCCCACGAAAGGCTCACGGTCTTGCTTGGAGAACCTTCTTTGTTTCTAATCCATGTGGTTATGAGGGTGAAGGGACAAGTGTAAAATCTGGGCTACCCATGCTTCTGCTGAGACAATGTTGCTTGTAGAGCTGTAGAGAAACTTTGTACCTGTTGGGGTGTGTCTGTGTGCAGGGGTTGCCATGCTGTCTGCCTTCAAGCCAAGACAGTGCCGGTGCCAAGAAAACCTGAGCAATTCCTCGGCCAGCAGCCTCAGGCTTCCCTGTGCAGACAACGGGACATCTCCTCCCTCTCCTTGGCTGCAGGAGAGACAGCCCTGCCCTGGGTAGAAGGCCAGGCCCTCAAGAACAGCATGTGAAATGCTGCATTTCCTTGGGAACAAGCATGCCTGCAGAGAAGTTACTGCCGGTGGGGACATCTTCCCATGCTGAGGTATCTCTGTGATGCCGCCTAATTCTCTGGTGCTGGGCTGCCTTGGAGAGCTCTGGCCACCCTACGGATCAAGCAGTGGATTCCTTCTAAAATTCATGGGACTGATGCCCAGAAGCAGAGCTGTTTTCTGACCTGGCCTGGGCATCTGAGGCAGTTGCTTGTGGGGTCGTCTTTGACCTTACTGCTAGGCAAAGCAGGTGCCTTGTTTCCACCCCCCACCCGTGTCGCAAAGTAAGCAAAACCCACAGAGACTTTCCATCGTTTCAGCTACTACTTCTTTAATGGGGAAGGGTAAATGATGCTGAAGAACAGGTGAGTTTAACAGCTGAAGAACCAACAGGTTTCATGTTAGTAGGTTTGATCTTCTGCTTCTTTTTCAGGCTGTTCATGGAGGTAGGTCCCTACGTACGTTACCCTTGTGAAAGAGGCCATGTCCACCAGTGACAGCAGGACTTGGGTACTTCACCCACAAACTGACACCCTTGTCTCAATCGCGTTTCTGTGAGACCTCTTCTCCATCCCTTTGCAAAGGGGAAAAGGGATGGGAGCACTGCAGAAGGGCTGGTAACGCTGGGCAGAGGCGGGGGGGAGGCTGAGCAAGGAGGGTGCTGAGAGCAGGCTGTGGGACGGGGACAGAGACCCCGCGGCAGGGCTGGGCATGTGAGTGGCTGCAGAAGTGCTGAGCGTGGCAACGGTGCCTGCCTGCTGAGCGCTGCCTTGGCCTCACATCCCCTGGGCTCTGAGAGGCCAATTATCAATTCACAGAGCCTGTTTCAGCACAAACAGGACCTTCAAAGAGTTGGGAGCCTTCCTGGCTTTGTTTTCTTTTTTTTTTTTTTTAAATGTCTTCCTAAAAAAATAAGAGCAGAAAGACCCATACTTTAAGGTCAAGTACATAATTGTTTCTAGCAGACATTTCAAATATTGTCTCTTCCTTTGGGCAGGTATCGCTGGGTCAATTACCCTGACTACCCGAGGACAGACACGAGACTCAGCAACCCCCATCTGCACTTGAACACATCCTCTCTATAGTAGAATTTAAAGGGCCTCTGGTTTTGTTTTGTTTTGTTTAATCACAGGACTTTGGGAAATATTCTGATTGGAGAATTTAGGTGGAGGCCTGATGCTGAGAATTCTCTGACGGTGAAGATGCAGGAGAAATCAGGTGGGTGACGGGGAGCCGTGGTCCTGTGATGAACCCTGTATGGGCCGAGGTGGAGGGTACTTCTGGGAAGATGTACAAGGTAGCACACCAGAAAATGCCTGTTAGTGGCTGAAATGAAATAACATGCCCTAATTGCATTCCTAGCAGTCTGGGATATGCATTAACCGAGTCCCTCAGTTTACCTGGCTCTAAAATGATTGTAAAAAACAAGATGCAGTCATGACTCATGCTGACTTGCACAACTCTTATTCTCTGTAATAAGCATGTTCAGGACCTTCACAGCAATATCAGGGTTGCCACAACAGCAGAAGATTCAATTCCTTCTCCAGTCACTCCCTCCAACTTATTTGCTTCTCACTGGATCTTCTGGGTACTCCTTGTTTTACAAATCATGTGGTTTATTTTCCGGTTTACTTTTGCTAAAGCAGCCAGGTGACTTTCTTTTATGAACAACTTCTCCGCGTCATGAGAGGTGACGAAGAACCTGTATTACTGAAAAACCGTTGAACAAAGTGGCTTCACTTCAGGTAGTTTCATTTTAAGAGATAATATTTTGATTTCTCCTACTCTGTTTAATTTTTTAAGTGAATTTAAATGAGCAGACATCACTCAGGTGTCAGCAATACACACATAGGAAAGGTTTTCCATCTACAGATTGTTCACTTATTAAAGCCAGAGATCACTGGCAGTGTGGACAGCAAAACAGACCCCTCTGAACTCTGTCCTTTATTCAGGCTTCTCTGACCTGGATAAATGAGCTGAGGGTTGCAACAGCCCCTCTGCTCCTTCTTCCTTCAGATCCTTTCTGTTCCATTCACACTTTGTGCAGTGTTCGCCATCACTGCATCTCAGCACCTCAGATTCCTTCCAAGAGCCACCAGGTTTACCTGTTGTCCTTCATTTCACAGGGATGTCGTAGTAGCCTCAGCTCCACCTCACATGTTTGCAACCTGACCTAAAGGACCATTTTCGGGTTGAGTTTCACATTTGCAGGACATCTGATATGTTTTTCAACAAAAGCGTCTATTAGCAATGGTGACACAAACTGCTTCAAGTCAGCTGAAAGCAGCAAGATCTGACCTAGTAGAGCAGACCTTGAGGTGCAGAAGAGGACATGAGAACGGGTTGTACAATATCAATGACTTTAATATCCTCGCAGATTCAGTCAAGACCTTTCACTTGGGTATTAGCGTCTTTGAATTCTGAACTGTCTTTCATCTGTTCTCTTTTCTGGGATGAAATGCCTGAGATTTCCAGTGGCAACTTATGGCCTTGGGTGTCCCATTTGATGAAGGAAGCTGGTTCACAACAAGAACTGGCTTCCTTTCATTCCAGGGAGAAAGGAATCTGTGTAAAATGTCTCAGCACAAAGTCTAAAACCGAAGCCAAAACAATCAGTAGCTACTACTGAAAAATCTACAGTGACTTTATTTTAATTTAATCCATGAGATGCATTTAGCACACCTTTGGTGCCGCATAAAATAATATTGTTCATGTTAGAGAAGGCAAAAGGAACAGGAGTATAAATAATTCTATATGTTAGTTTCATTTAATTATGCTCAAGTTTTACTGTTTCATGTAAGTTCTTTGGATTTGGTCCAACCTAAAAAATCATATTTACTCAAATTTAAATGTTTTGGGGATTTTTTTTTTTTCCTGAGTATACCCATGATTTTTAGTGGTGATGTTGTTCTGGCTAGTTTTCTTTACCCTAACAGAGTTGACTCCGCAGCACATTTCTTTTGACAAAAACACACAAAACCAACACGGATCAGTTAACACAGATGACATCTTTAAACTTGAATACATTTTTTCACTATAAACGCCACCAGTCAACTTTCGTGTAGGTAGGTTTCCATTGTTAGTTGTCAAAGTCTTCTTGAGTGGATTTCCCACTGTGTCACTTTTGTGTGAGTCAAATCAAGATTATAGGTAACAGAGAAGAAAAAGAGAAAGAAGAGAAGGTTAGACCTTCATTTTAGAGTTTAAGAAAAATCTACCAGCAGGTTGCAGTTCGAGTTGGTAATATACATGAAAGGGGGAGTCCAAGCCGTGTCACAGGTATCACTATATTAGGCTTTCAGGGAAAAGCATACAAAACACATATTGTAGTGGTCACACACAGAGACATAAATTTAGGAACAAGATCTGCCTTAGCTTGAACATAGTCGGCTCTGATAATAAGGAACAATGGACCGAAGCTATTATGAAACGAAACCCAGGAGCCTGAATGGATGGAGCTTTTAGCTGAGTTCTCCTGGAATGAAAAAACTTTTTTTCACAGATATATGTTGTCCTAATTTTTCTCCATTCTCACTTTAGAAGATGGATGTTTTTATCTGGATTTGATTAGTAAATATGATTAAAGGTGTTCTATGCTGAAATATCCTGGAGTAATACCTAAATGAATTCTTTTGTTTCATCTTTTCTGTCTTAAATAATTGTATTTTCAATGGAATTTTGGGTCTGCAAGGAAAACACATTAAGATATCCTCTGTATCACATTCCATGAGGTAGTAGCCAAGATGGATTTTGAATACTTTGTAATAGTTTGGGTAGTTTCTAGCCTTACATGAGTGGTGTAAGAATATCTCTGAAGTGTCATGTTTGTTAATTCACTTAGTGAAATTGTCAAAAACAACCTCAAGAAGGAAGAGACAGTGTATTCCTAAACCTTGAACTATGGCAAAAATCACTTGGTTAACACTTTGTTTTGATCACAGTATCACAGTATCACAAGGCTGGAAAAGACCTTTCAGACCATCGAGTCCAACCTACAACCCAACACCAACACCTACTCATCATCTAAATCATGGCACTAAGTGCCTCATTCGATCGCCTCTTAAACACCTCCAGGGACGGTGACTCCACCACCTCCCCGGGCAGCGCATTCCAATGGCCAATCATCCTTTCAGTGAAGAATGTTTTCCTAATGTCCAGCCTAAATCTCCCCTGGCGAAGCTTGAGACCGTGTCCTCTTGTTCTGTCGCCGGTCACCTGAGAGAAGAGACCAACCCCTGCCTGACTACAACCTCCTTTCAGGCAGCTGTAGAGAGCAGTAAGGTCTCCCCTGAACCTCCTCTTCTCCAGGCTAAACAACCCCAGCTCCCTCAGTCGCTCCTCACAGGGCTTGTGCTCCAGCCCCTTCCCCATCCTCGTCGCTCTCCTCTGGATGCACTCCAGCATCTCCACATCTTTCTCAAACTCTTTCTCTCCAATTTTATTATTGTTAGGAGTAAACCAACTGAGAAATTTGTCTTTTACTTTTGTTGTAACCACAGGCTACTGGTTTCCAAGGGAAACCACCGCATCTGGTCCTCCTGAAGCAAGCGTGCTGGGTCCATACCACGTAGCACTGCACCCACAGAGATTTGTCTAAGGGTCTGCACATTATGGGAACCCACCTCAGGGATTCAGTGGTAAGGGGTGATGTTCTCTTGCCTTGAAGAAGCAATCGGAATATCTGGGGAGCACACAAGGCTGAGGTAGCCTTGTATTTGGGTCTAACAGGGCTTCTCTCCCTTGCAGAATCAATGGCAATTATTACAAATGCAGGAAGGGTTTAGTTGGCAAAAGGTTAATAGTATTAAGCATAAATATTTTGGCCTATTGTGCAAACCAGACAAATATTCAAGGGAAGCTTTTGGCTGGTCCTCTCTAAAGACACAAGCAAGAAGCCAAACATATGTTCTGGTGTTCTAGGCTTTGATTCTTAATCATGTTCTGCACTTGCGTTCAGAGGTTTGCTTTGGGATCATCTCCAATGAGAGAAAATATGACAGAGAAATCAAACACAGAGGTTATGCGTAACAGCGCAGTGTTCGTATCTGAAGAGGAGCTTTTATAAGCACTAACATTATTCTTCTTTTGACAGTAGTCACACACTTTCACTTGGTTTATCTTAACTGGGAATAACCCCTAAGACAGGACGTCTCCGGGCACTTCAGAAGAAGTGCTTTTTGAAGGCAAGGGAAATAACGTTACAGGGCTGTGCCTCACGTCTCTGTTTACAATCCTGTAAATATCGGTGCCAAGTGCACCGTGTAAGAGATGAGACCATGGCTGGTCTCAAGTGTAGCTGCAGCGACTGGCTCATAGCACAGGAATATTCTCTTGATCTAGGAGAACGTTGCCCAGCTTTACGAGGACTTGGCTCCCCGGCACAGCCCAAAGCAGCTCTGACAGGCCATGACTGGACACAAGGACTAGGCAATACGTCATGGTGCGGGAAAAATCAGGTACCGGCTATCAAAAAGAGCAAATTCTGAAAGACTCCCGGAATCGAAAGAGATGGAAATAAAGGTTTGGGGATGAGTTTGGGTTTGCTGTAACCTGACATTATGCTCTTCCGTGGCTATGAAATTTTTCAGGAATGGCTTTCTTACTTTGTCAATGCTTGACCCTTTTATCCCTTCTGCTTAGCAGGGAAGAGCTTACTTGCAAGATAAACTTGCTTTTTCCTTCCATCCTTCTATCCAGAAAGCTTCCTCTTCCTCTGTTTTTAAGATTCTTTTTAACAGTTTTAAATACTGTAATGGGAAAATGTCAACTGGCATATGGAGAAAAGTGTAAAAATGAACTAAAAAACTGTTGGCTAATTCTAAAATGCATTTCATCTCTTCTGTGACTTTTTGCACTTTAGGATTTTGGTAATTACAGGGGAAAGTACTTCACTGGATAGATTTAGTATCTGATGTATCTGCAAAGGAAAAGCTATGAAGTAAATGGAAATATTTTAGTAACCTGAGGTCAAGCTGTAGCTTCTGAGAAAACAGAAACTGTTTCTTTTCTGCAAATCGGTTCTGTCATCTCTTCTTCCTCACATGTGCAACTCCATTTTCCGATGCACATTTCTGTTCTACGGCTACTGAGGCATAGGGAAGGTGTGAAAACCTCATCTATCCCCTGTTGAAGCCAGTGGCTTTTGATCACAACTCACTTTGCATTGGACTCTAAATGGTTCTTTCTGCAGAAAACGTTGCAAAACGTTGGTCAGCAACTTGTAAGAGGAAAACGGAACTGAAGTTGGAAAACACCCCACATCAACAGTGAATATTGAAGGCAAAAGAGCAGCAACAGGAAGAACATCATTCACCGCTGGACAAATGGCAGGATAATTAAACCAGAAGTAGCATGGGGCAAGAAAGAGGCCAATTAATTCCATTGGACAGATGTCATCTAGGAGTTCAACACAAGTAGGAAATGCTGTATAAAGTGAAGATGAGCATGACAGTCTGACAACCTATCACAACCTTCTATTTAAGATGCTTATTAGTATCTTCTATGTCAAATGCAATATTTATAGTTCTACTATAACAGCATGCAGGGTGGGGGCCCATTCCAAAGGTCAGTCTGTACAAGAAGTCGTTTGCTAATGTGAATTGGAACAGTGAAGCCTGGGATATTCACGCTTGCAATCTTGTCATCGTTTACATTTTAGGGTTACAGATTGGGGTAGCAGCTAAGCTACCTCTAGGCGCCTCTCCTTCCCATGAATGTGTGTACCTCTTGCTTTCCTACCAAGTGTCTGCTTGCATGAACTATTTTGGGCTTCAATGAGTCTGTTAAGTGATTCTGTGTTGTAACTGTGCCGGTTGGCAGGCCACGGTCGCTATTCCCATTCTGCCACACGGAGACTCTTGCAGCTTTTAAAGGAGTTGCCCAAGGACATGCAGAGAAGCAGTGCCAGCTTTGTAAATATACAGCCCCACCGTTCTCATTAGATTCTGTGGACGATGAGAATAGTCCCTTTGATGCTTTCCGTGGGTGCTGGAGCCTTCACCAATGTTGTGAAAGGTCATTAGGGAAGAGCTGAGAAGACAAATTCAACAGCTGCGCGTGGGAATGGTCCTTGGCATGTGGAACTAGTCCAGGAGAAAATGTAAAAGCAGAAGTGATTTACATTGAAACGAGGGTTATGAAGAGAGCAATGACCACTGAAACACACACAGCAATAACTCAGAACAACCTCTCCCTGGCAAACTCTGCTCTGCCATTTTTTAACCCTGGAGGAGGAGACTGGGAAGGGAGATTTAGAGCAGATCTATGGGACTGATACGAGAGAATGAATCAGACTTCTATCTAGGTGCTTCTGGGTTCTCATCAGCCCTTTTCAAGGCATAAGGGAAACCACCTTGGTGCTCTGTGATCTCCTCCCTGGGATACAGATAGCAGGACAAAGCAGTCATTCTCTTTTTCTCCCATGGTAAGTGGTCTCTGCCCTTTTGATATTAAATATATGGGGTCTTTCCAGAAGGGTAGTGCAAAATGTCAAAGAGATAATGTATTTAAGCATTTATCTGGCTTGCAACCATTTCATACCCACCACACAAAGACACAGAAGGCTTCTCACTCATTTCTCTGCACTCATCATGCTGCCATTGTGGGACCAGAAGATAATGAGATGAATAGGAAGCATTTCCACAGCATGAGCAATGTAGGAACATCATTATTAATGTTCGTACAAAATATCCCATCTCTACATGAAGTCTACGTATCTGAGATACAGCCCTCTGCCAGATATAAAAAAACTATGTCCGTCCCACAGTGATCTGTGACTTAATGGAAAGTCTGCTGAAATTTCAGTTTAAATTGCATTTATTATTTATGTCTCAAGTGCACAGTATGTATACTATGTCTTCCCCTTATAGCGCTAGAGGGTTAGTAGTTTCCATTTTCCAGGCAAGCACTGACCCAGAAGGGTGTTGAATATGCCCATGTTCAATATTTAAATGTTGTTAAAGCCCTTCAAAAAATTATTACCGAGAAGCCTTTTCTATAAATAGTGAGGTGTGCACTTGCATGCAGCTGGGGCCAGGAATCCACGGCTTAACTGTTAGTCCTTCGGCTCCTGGTGGGTTAAGCGAGCACTCCTCCTGGACTCGTGTGGTAGCCAAAAGGCAGAATCTGTAAGGATGGGCTTCAAAGGGATGCGCAGGGGTAGAGATGGACAGTTGTATGTGTGGTGTTGGAGGTGACGCACACAAGGATGGCTGCAGCGGCACTACCTGCAGGCAAATGTTACACTTGATAATATTTGTATTTCGGTCATCCTTTTCTCTTTGCAGCTTGCCCTCCAGCAGGGAGTGGTTTTCAAATATAATCTTGAGGTGACATTTTTAGTTGTTAATTTCTGATGTTTGTTACCTGTGGCTTGCTCACAAGCAGCTCGCTGCGCACGTTCAGCGCTCAACTTGTCTTGACCTTGCTTGGGTGGGTTGCCTGCCACCAGGCAGGAATGCGTACCCGTAGCACTGCAGATCTCACTGGCACAGAGAATCCAGGTATGGGAATGATTTGCTGTCAAGATACCTCCCCTGTATTTGGACATATCTGACAAACTTTGTGTTTGGGTTTTTTTTTTTCCTAAGGCCTTGGAACAAGGCAGTTTATCTTCTCACACTGACTCATTCATATTCATATTTGCTGTAGTAGATATTTTGAATGTTTTAAGGCTGCACCCAGAAGTGCACAGTGGAACAGATGGTAGAAAGAGCCAGGAATTTTCTTGATATTTTATGGGTTGGACAACAACCACAACCCGATCCAACAAATTTTCTTGTTCTCAAACATTTTACTGTCAATATGCTCCTCAGGAATGTACTCAGAGTTGTTTGGGGACATGGAAAAATATTTACCTCAGCCTTCCACAATTTATTACTTATTGTTTGAAAAAGTTGCCTCTTTCCTGTGCCAACATCTATCATCTTGGGAAACATACTGGAATATAGCAGTGATATTAAACAATAATATGCTCTTTGCTGGGATAAAATAATATTGCTGGGCCACTGCAAAGGAAGCCAAAACCCACATGTGAAATAGTTCCTTTGGAAGGGCAAAAAGTCTCAAAGTTTGTTAGCAAATAATTTAACTAGTGGTGCAGACATCAAATGGCTTTGTCGGCACTTGCAAAGCTATTCTGAATATGCATTTCCCCCAGAGTGCTGAGGCACAAAGCCACGATAAAGAAGGTTAGAACTATAATAATAAGAATCCTTCACCAATAAAAAAGAATGAAAATCAACCAACCAACCCCCCTCGCCCCCCAAAACTTGCAGAAGAGTTAGGGGAAGATAGAGCAGACTGTGTGAGCCTTCCAGCCGTTCATTTTCATTTAATTTCTGCTTGCATGGTCCTGAATTGGGGGCTGCCTTAGTTCCTGGACAGAGGTGGCAACTCAAGGTTCTTTTTTCCTTCTTCACCGTGGCTGGAGATGGAGAGGCTGCCATCCCTCTTCTCCAGTCATAAAGCTTCTTTCTTAGCGGAGCATTTCTTGCATATCCATACATCCTTCTCCCCAAACCTGGTTTAATTCTTTCTCTTGTGCAGCCCTGTATGTTTGTTGGAGGTTTCCTGTACAGAACTGCACAGCTACAAATGCAGCATTCTTTAAATATTCCTCTAAAATCCGTGCCCCCCCCCCCCCCGACCACCCTGCTGAGCACTTGAAACACTTGAGAGCTGCGCAGTCCCATGTGGGCAGCAAAATGAATGTCCTCAAGGGCTTCCTAACTGTCCAGTTGTGTCTGTCTACTGCCTCTTGTTGCAAGATACCAGGTATATTTAGGGGTGGAAAGACCATCTTTCCTGCAGAGCCTCAATGCAGCCTGCTGTAGAGAGCCACTGAATCTTCCTCTGTAACCCATAAATCAGAAGAATGCAATACAACAGCTAACCTAAGGTATATTTTGAGTCACTGCCTTCTTCTGCATGTACTTCAGCTTGGTCATTTGGCAGAAGGAGCTCTGTGGGCCTCAGCAGCTGAACATGAGAGCAGATCTCATAACTCTTTACCGCCTTCTCGAAAGGGAAGGAGGTGAAACAGGTGCTGAGCTCTTCTCTCCGGTGACCAATGATGGGACTCAAGGTAATGACAGGAAGATGTGCCAGAATAGGTTTAGATCAGGTGTTTGGAAGAGGTTCTTCACCCAGTGGGTGGTGGAGCACTGGAACAGCTCCCCAGGGAAGCAGTCACGGCGCCGAGTCTGCCAGCATTCGAGAAGCATTTGGACAACTCCCTCAGCCCCACGGTGTGAGTGTAGGGAGTGTCCTGTGTAGCGACAGGAGTTGGACTCAATGATCCCTTTGGGTCCCTTCCAGCTCGGGTGATTCTATGCCTCTGTATCACCTCCTGAACAGGGGATCTCCAGTGCGATGCTCAGCAGGTCCCTACTTGCTGCCCTGTAAGCACATGGGTGAGTGCTGGCTGGTACTGGGGAGACCTCAGCATGAAGGGGGATGAAATTTTTATGGGAGATGGTGGGATGCAATTGCACATTTGCAGCTGATGGCTCTGTAAGCAGTGCACCCCTTTTGGCACAACACACGGTACTTTATTTAACCTCCTAAATACTCACTCATCCTGAGAGTGCCCTTGCGTGCACCAAAGAACAAATACAAACTTCACTTTCCTTTTGATGTGTGCAAAGGGGAAAAGAGGGGCGAAAGGATCAGCAGTGTGCTTGGAGGGAGGAGAAACAATTAGAACAGATAGGTAAAGCGAAAGGGATGGAACAATTCTTGAAAATTATTAATAACTCCTAATAAAGGCACATTTGAATGACAAGTCCAGTTGTTAAAGATCCAAAGAGCCCTGCATGTGCTGGAATTGTCCTAGCCCACCTCTGAAGTGCTCCCACCTGAAGGGCAGGGTGCCCCAGTTTCTTGAAAGTGCGCTCTGGACTCGACACAAGGTGTGAAACAAATCTTTGAACCCTGGGTGCTTTGCCCGACGCCTGTTCCTTTATTAGAAGCCCAGAAGCCAGCATGGAATAAGCAGGGTAGCAGTACAGCGCGGCACATTTTTATAGCAAGGCCAAATCTTTATTATGCTTCTTGGCCCAGTTTAGTGGAGAACACTGCTGGGCCTGATTTCAGTTTTGATATCATACACTGAGGCTGCAGACCCTTAAGAGTACAAGCTGCAGAAAAGAACATAGAAAATGTTAGGAATGAGAAAAGGCCATTCAACACAGTGATGCTTGTCTCTTGTAATACAGCGTTTCCCCCAGGATAGCATCTAATTGCTTCTTGAACGAGCCCACTGTCTTTGCCTCAACAACCTTGCCCAGTAGGCCATTCCAAACATTTATTATTCTTTGAGTGACAAAGCACTTCCTTATGTCTCCTCTGAATTTGTTTTTTGAACTTCCATTTATGCCCCCGATCCTGTCATCTGTGCAGCATCAAAAGTAGTAACATGCATTGATATTATCCATTCAGCTAAGATTTTTGTATACTTCAGTTAGACCCCCCTTAAATGTCTTTTTATTTTTTTTTTTAAGTTGAATAGATTGAGGGTTTTTTTCACCTTTCAGGAACTTCTACAATTTTATCCTGGAACCAAGTCGAGCAAAAATATTTGTTAAAGCCTTACTTACATTAGACCACACTGAATGGATTTATAAAGTATCCTATAGAAACAGGATTCAGTAAGTTTTTTTCCACTCTTTCGGAGACTAAACTGTATCATTTAGTTTTCCTGATGCTTGTGTCTGGCTATTTTGACAAAAGTTAACTAGGAAGAGTACAAGAATAAAAACCTTGAGATGAAATTTGGCAAAAGCTGGTAATCTCTGGAATTTTCCATTTATACTGTGGGCTTCCAACACCTTCCCTCCTTTCTCTTTCTCCATGTAGTTGGGTTTTTGGAAAAGAAAATGGCTTATCATGTGGGATTTTCCATGTGATGATGCTTTGCAGAACTGGAACGAAGAAATGCCAAAATTCATCCATGATCCCCCCAAAAGCCACAGAACCAAACAGTCTCGGGTTCAGCTCTCATCCACTGCCACAACCGAGGTGAATAGTTCATTACCTTTTTGGATGAAGTTCTACAGCATGTGTTACGCAGGAGGCCAGAACTGATGATCTAATGGTCCCTCCTGGCCCTAAAAAATATCTACAAGTAATGATTGTAAATGAAATATATATGCTCTGCACAAAGTCAAAACCGTCAGGCTTTGGGTGGGAACAAGAAATTAAAGAAAGGAATTTTGCCTTAGCCCCTTCCCAGAAGCTGGACAAACAGCTACGAGCATGACCCTGGCTGCAGCAGCGCCTGTTTATCCATTGTCTCTCCATTCTTTTTTTCATTATATTAACAATGTCAGTGGGGGTTTTTTTAAGCCATCTGTAAATCTTCTCATTTTCTCTGAATTTCTTCCCAATGCATTTCTAGGAATGTGGGTTCAGAGTAAAATGGGCAGTTTGTCTCTACGGCACGTGGCTGAGCTGGGAATATTTCCTCAAAGGCTCTCCATGGGTGTAAACACACTCTTTCCACAGCATCGCCGAGTTGTGGGTCAGGTAAATTGGTATCAGGACTAATTTTCTTAGGCAGAGCACTAGTATCATTTATAGTTTGGATATGATTTTTCTCAGCATCATCTTGTGTGTTTTCTTCACAGGGTTGCTGTGTGGGATCCAGGTAGGCTGCTGGGTGCATCATAACCGAGCAAGTTATTCTCCTTTCCCCTGGTTGGGTTCGTAGCTGTCAGTCAGCCCCACACCAATGCTGTGTTGGACTATACCGGATCATCAGGGGGAAATGAGCAAGTCAGCCTCATAGGTCTCAGGAAATTATTTGTGCTATTATACTACGAGGGAGAGAAAGCTGATGTATGAGATGGTAATTATCAGGATCATGCTTCAGTTCTCCTCTGAAAAATCTGTACAATATTTGCTTTGCTCCAGGCCCTGGGAATCTCCCATGATTTGTCAAAAAATAACTGTTGGTAGTACAATAAATCTGTTATTCAATTCCCGAAGCGTTCTAGGATGTATGCAATCCGGAAAGCTGATTTGTTTATTTTCATATTTTCTTTATATTCCCTTACCCATTCTTTGTCATTATCTTTATTTTTACAGGTTTATTTTTCTCCAGTGTTTTCTAGTTGTACAAACTTTGTGTTTGTATATTTATTTAATGGCAGATTTCAAAAGAGTTCGGTCGGTTTACTGAAGGATTCAACTTCTTGCTGGTACTTCATCTCCCCTGGTGTTTTTGCGAACGCTCTTGTTCTCCTTACCCGTCTATCTACCGCTAACCTCTTTGGTCTCTTTGCTACTCGCTTCTGCTGCTCACAAACCCCAGAGTCCTGGTTTTGAACCACAGTCCCCTTATCTTCAACACATCTTTGGACATTACCTGCTGCTTGTTCCACATCTTTTTTTTACAAAAAAATTTTGATGCTTCCTGAACTGAAGTATTTGCAGAAGTCTCTGACATTTTTCAGCAGACAGACTCCCAGTTTCTCATCTGGAAGGATTTCATGCCTACTCCACCTAACACCGATGCTGGGAACCGAGGGCCTGCGACACAACGCTGGTCACTGCCAGGAGAGATGGTGCAGGGCCAGGGTACAGACCTACGGCACGGATGAGCCCAGACCAAGCCTTTCTTCTCTCACAGGGTTCCCGTGAGATCCTAGGGAAGCCATTTATTCTTTCTGCTTCAATACCACATCTGTACAAATGCTGATTTAAACCCATCTGTAACACGCAGCTACAAAGAGACTTTTAGGAGTGGCTGTGGGCCATCAGCTTTCTGCTCCTCACGAAGGTCTTCCTCACTCCTCCTGCGGTGTGTGAGACCCCCGCCAGGTGAAACGCAATGCGAAGGACATCTGCCGCGTCTCTTGGATCAGAGCTGCCTGGAGGGAAGAACATCTCTGGGAGGACCGGGACCGTGATAACTCCACGTCCTGGCAGAGGGGATGTGAAAAGGGCTGTGAGGCTTTCGTTATCTTTGGCAAGCCTTTCCTTCCATTCTGTCCAGTGTTTCAGATTGTTAGGACTGCTTGTCCTGTCAGACCTAGCAAATATAACTAGAGCATTCACTGAATTTAAACATTTCAAGTGTTTACAACCACATCTTCTCCCCAGGGGGATCTCCAAACTGCGCTGCTTGCTGTATTGTCTTTGGCTGGGTCTTCAGAGTTTCTGAATTTATGCGTTTAAAAAATCAATGAGCCTTGGTTAGACAAGAACCCAAACACTGTGACTTCTCATTTGGGTGACTCCGCTGCTAGGATTTCACTGGGATTATGAGAGATATAAATAAACCTCAGCTTCACAGCCTTCAAAGTTTCTATCAAAGTTTTAAGTCGATTTAAATTTGAGAGCCAGATATGCCCTATGAATCAGACTTGAAACCATCGGTAATTTTTATGCAATAAAGTCTGAGAAGGCATTTAAATATTAAATGAATTGTAACTGAGGTTTCTTTAGCTTCTGCTAGTCAACGAGAGCTAGTGACAAAGAAGCCCATAGTAATGAGAAGTGTGGTTGTATAAATATTATCACTCAGCTCCGGGCTCTTTTGCACCGCGTAGATCTCATGTCCTGTAGCTCCCAAGGGCAACTGGGTGGCAAAGGCAGGCTTGCAGACACTTCTACAGCCAGGCCAGTCCTCCCTGCAGGCTGGGCAGCGTGAATGCGAGCTTCCTCCTCCCCTGGACTTCAGAGCTCCCCAAAGGCACGTCCGGGTGCTTTTAAAGTGAAATGAGGAGAGTTTGGACCTTTGCTTGAAATATAGCCTGGCTGTATCTAAAGGAGCATAGTGGGACCCCCTCACTTTGGTGTGGGCCGTGTGGCCAAAGCCCTTGCCACGAGCTCTCTCTCTGCCGGGGTATTTTGTGTCAAGCTGAAGCAAACAGGATTCTTCCTTGTCCTTTGAAAAAGCCTTAACGGAGGCAGGGACAGATGGAAGAAACAACCAGAAGAAATACAAGTGAGAGAAAGAAGGAGGCTGAGAGAGAGAGGGAGAAAGAGGAGAGGAATAACTGTCTCTCTCGACAGTCAAGGGAATAGGTGATGTGCCATCTCCCTCTCAGCATAAAGAGGTTGTGTGGGAAGGGGGAGATGACAGATAATATATCAAAGGAAACGAATTGCAGCATTAAGATCCTGACTTTGCTTTGTCAAATTTGCAGGTGATTATTGTATAACTCTCTGCATCTCCTCTCAGTGATGGAAATGCTCTTCAGATCCTCAAGACACGGTACTAGTGGTAAAAGCAACAGCTCTTCAGAGAGGTGCTTGCTTGAAGTAGCAGAAGGCTTCTTAACTCTCCTTCAGGCTAATTCCAACACTGCTACCCATTCTGTGTACTTGAGGTATATTTTCCTCCCTGACTGACAGTAAAATTAGAGGTCTAAAAATACAGTGGGAATCTCTGAAGTAAAGTTTAGTTCAAATGTATAGTTTTCAATTTGATGAGATAACACTTCAGAACAATTATTTTAGTGTCAAGAACCAAGGACGACTCCTGTAAAGTAACTCAGTGATCACATGGCAAGCATGCTGGAGGCAGAATTCATCAGTGGTCCATCAAACTAGGTCAGACCATAGAATCATAGAATCGTAAGGTTGGAAGAGACCTCTGAGATAGAGTCCAGCCGTGTCTGTCTCCCTGCTAAACCATGTCCCAAAACATCACTGTAGGCCATGGATAAGTTTTTACTGGCAACAGAGAACTGTTAAGCAAATCCTTTGATAACAACCATTTTCGTGGTTATTAAACTGACATTTAATAGATATGAAAGCTGAAGGTTGCTAACCATCAAAATGTGACCAAAGGATTCACTGTGATGGGACAGCAGGAAGGAGTCTGCTATGGCCAACTGATGGATAGCAGGTAGGAAAATTACCTGCCCATGTAAATAAACCACCAAAGAGTGAACAAATACATGTAAAGAAAGAAATTCATATTTCGAAAGAAAGATTGTGACAAAAAAAACTCAGACTTCTTTTTTTAAAAAAAAAAACAACAAAAAATCTTCAGGGAAGTGTTTCAGATTTTTGATCATTGCTCAAAAATCAAGTCAAACTTTAATTTATTGTTTTAATTTGACCATATTTTCTTTCTCCTCTTCTTCCACATTCTGCTTTTTCAGTGACCAAAGGAATGATGGAAGAAGAGAAGGAGAGGAGAAAACCAGGACAAAAACGCCAAATGAAATAAAAGCTAAATATTTCCAGGTGCTGTGACCATATTTCATGTCCTTTGGCGATGAAATGACTTCAGAGTGCTTTGTGGGTCTTAAAGCCCCGGGTTTTGAACCCCAGTAGAAATGGAACATGGAGAATGCTTGTGCAAACCAGCACTTCCTGAGGGTGAGGTGCCGAGGGCGCATCTGGAGTGGGACTCCCTGGGAGGTGGAAATGGCTTCAGCTGCAGCGCCCCTGAGCACAGCGTGCACCTAAGACCTGCACAGGTATGGATTTGTACTCAGAAAAGTCCTCATTTTTTTTGATAAATAACCAGTCAAATGAAGATACAACTTCTGTCCTACGAATCAAGTGCCTTTAATGTTCTTATTCTGTAGTAGACACAGTATCCTTGGAGGCATCCCCAGACTTTCAGCTCCTAAAAATCAGTGCTTTGCCCTGGGAAACAAAATAAACAATAAAACAAACATATAAAAGGATTGTGTCCAGTGTGACTGCTCCTGTCTGGGAGTGGAAGAGGGGGACTAGAGGGAAGAGTATTTATTGCTAACCTGCCTGAAGTGGTTCCCAAACATGAGAAACAGAACTGTAAAGGAAATTTACAACTACATCGCTCTCTTGGCCTTTCCCCAACTCTTAGCGCTCATCATTCAAGGCTTTAAAATGGTAAAAAAAAGGAAGAGTTGTAAATGGAAAAGAAAAACAAACCTCTTGCAAACAAACTCAGATCCAAGAGCTCACTTTTGCCCTCCAAATCAGGAAAATTCACACCTTATTACCATCCATGGGGATCCCAGACAAGACATATCCAAATGGGAACAAAGTTATTTGAATGAAAAAACCAGCCATTCTCCTTTCTCTGCCTCCCTCTATTTGCTACCAGAATGGGCACAAAGAAAGAGACTTCTTTGGCCTCGTAACGTTTGAAGTGAAACTTTTTTGGGGAATACTGAAAGTCACTCATAGTCCCAGGGGAATGGCAAGCCATTTTTTCCACCCACTCTTCTTTGTAGTTTACTTTCCCCTATATACTTTTTTTCCCTCACTGTAGCTTTTCTGATCACAGTGACTTTATCACCATCACCTCCTCATTGTGAACCAGCCCATCCCTTGGAGGCAGAGAGCCATTGTGGAGGGGGCAAGTAATTTGTTTTGTTCAATGGATTTCTTGTTATGCATGCATGCAAAGCCTCTTTTATCTCACATTTAAATTTGTGTTTTCCCTCTTATGATTGGTTTTTTGACATCAAAAAGCTTTCAGCATCTTCAAAAATCAAGAACAAACTCTTAGAAAAATAAAATAAAAATAAGAAGAAATCCTTCCTAATACATCCAGCATTTCTGCACAGCTTTAGAAATGAACAGATCCACATGGGATACTGGCTACTAACGACTATGGAAATAAGCCTGATTTTTTGATCTCTAGGCCTAAACATTATTCATATTTTTTTCCTTAGCCTCAAACAATGTCTTCAGATAGCCCAGGTAAAAGCAAGTGAGAAACAAAACAACATCATAGAGGAATTGCTTTATGCAGATACTTTCAGCTACGCTACACAGCTCACATTGTCTTTGAACCCAGTGTGATGAGAGAATGATTTGAGACTCCAGGGACGACTCCTGGATGTGGTTTTACTTCAGCATATTGTAGCTAGACAGAAGTCTTTGGCTTCAGAAGTGTGTTCGGCACCTTCTGCATCTGAGGGGCTTTATAATGATTTCTGTCGCTCTCGTAACACGTTGGACAATGTTGAGAGCTGAGGTCAAGGAGCAGACACGCTGTACATATGAGGTTATGCAGACCCTCTTTAACCTGTAAGAAAATGATTTGTCCGTGTTTAGTGGGAGGCTGAGAGCAAGAGTGGGAAAGTCTCAGAAAACCTTCCCCTTCAAAATCAGTAGAAGTGGCTGTAATTGTGAGGCTGCTTTTCAGGAAAGGAGCTGCCTGTATCACTCAGTTTTCAGTCACTTTTCCTAGGATGCTTGTATCAATTGACTTTTTTTGGAACTGGTTAGCATTTGAGTATGTACAAGGAATTGAAACGCTCTTCTTCAGTGTAAGTTAATAGTGCATAGCCAGGTAAAGTGCAGTACCACATTTTTAGATTCAAATAACTTGAGCAGAAAGGCACTTGAAACACAGCCCATGGAATGGCTGTCAGAGGATGTCTGAGAAAATGGATCATAAAGGATTGGGATATACATTTATCTATATTTCTATCTTGTTTCTGTAAAATTCAGGTGTGACAGGTTCTTGAGAACCATCGCGCAGTCCAAAGCAGAAGTGTGACCTAAATTCTTTGCTGTGCACCAGTCAGCCCCCCCTTTTAAAAAAATGTTCACCATATCAGATATATCCACAGTTAGAGAAACCTGTTCAATATACAAAAACATCATTGAGAGTTAATTCCACGACAAAGATACCTGCAGGATGCTTAAAGTGACACGTGGGTTTTAGTGTCCCAGCTATCAAACCCAGGAGTGCTGGATGGACCTTGGAGCCAGACTCAAAGGAATATTTAGGTGCCCAATTCTTGTAAAGGTGTCCCTTTCTAGCTTCCCAGTGAAACCGGTTCTTCCCTTCCAAGCTCCTTTGTGAATGTGGACAGAAGGTATTAATCCCGCTGAGAAAGGGATTTGGGGTACTGTAGGAGGCTTTCCGTTGCCTTGAATGAGGGCAGGATTGAGCCTTCACTGCTTGATTAAAACGGCAACTTGAGGCCATCATCAGCAAAGAGAGGAGGAAGGAGGTCTTCTTGCAGGGCATGAAACGTTGCCCTTCCAGCCTCACGCTCGTTGCTGCCCTTGGATTTTTAGGGACTTTTTATTCTGGTGAATATATTTTATGAACCTGATGTACACTTAGCTAGAACAATCCCACACTGGGATCTAATTTCAGACCTACAAAGGGTGATTTATCCTTTTTCAGGCTATGTACTCATTTGAACTAAAATTACCCTGCTGCCAGACTCCTTGATAGCAATTACATCTAAAGAGAGGGAACCACTGAACTTCATGTATTGGTAATGGTCTTTCCGTCTATATTTTTCCTTGGGGATAAAGTTGTATGGGAAAATTAGGCACATTAGCCTAGGAAAAATAGTGAACAAAAATACATATTTCATACTTTAAAAAGTATCCTCATGCTACCAATTAGAGACATTATTTAATGCAGGTATTTTAGCATTATGGTGCCAGTCTGTATATAAAAAAGAACAAAACCATTTTTGATAGTTATTTAAGGGCATCCTAAATACACTCAAGAATAGTACATTTTAATTTTCAATAATGCCAGCAGACTCAAGCATTCACATTTTAGCATAACCAGCAGGAAAACTGTTTGATGTTTTAATTATGTCCCAGAAAATGCTGAATGTGTTATAAAAGAAATCTGAAGAGGGGAGGGGGAAAAAAAAGAGGTTTTTATTACTGCTCAAGAGGAAGGACGTTTTACAACATAGCATTAAAAATGTAAAATGGAATAAAAAAGAACTCAGATAGTCAAAACTTTGTCTGCAACAAAGTAGGCCAGAGAAGCAAAATAATATGTCTGTTAGAAGCAATCGGCAGTGAGAGCAGAAGAGAGCATTTACATAGAAATAAGGCTGAAGGAAAGGAAAAGCCTTAAAATAACCCCAAAGTCTTTTAAATTATATTTAAGACTAGCCAGAACCTGGTAACCGTTCCCAACAAGGTGTCTCCGAGGATTTCAGAGTTCCTGATTAATGTGGTGACCTACTGCTCTCTGATGCAATGTGTTTAAAACCCAGCTGGGTATTCGTAGTCGGGATGAGGCTGTTGGGACTTCCTGGGGCTCTATCCTGCTGGCACCAGGGTCAGACTCCGCAGCAAGACTCAGGAAAGGTGTCCCCAAGGGAGGGGGAAAACGAGAACCTGAATCACAGGGAATGAACTGAACCAGATGTATAAAGCTCCAGCAATTCAAGAAGCGATAGGAGGTAGCGAGGAGGAGGGGGGAAAATTACTGAGGTTTAACTCTTCCTTCTCTTGGCAGGTGTAGGAGGAGGATGACGGGTGACAGCGCAGGGTGCTACCACTTCCCATGGTGCTACCACATCCCACGGTGCTGCCCAGTGTCCCCAGCGTGGAGACCAATGCGGAGTGCCAGCATCGCAGCGGGATGGGACTGGTTGGGGGGAGTGTAGAGCCAAAGCCTCTCCTCGACTGTTCATGACCGTGCCAAGCACAGGACACATTGCTGTTCTTTGCACACACATTTATACACGATTTCAGTCAATCGTGGCACTCGACTCTTTCTCCGTCCTACTATTGTGAGTTAACTTAAGAAAGCAACATCTTCAGTTGGGTTCAGATACAAAATTTACATTTGTTTCTCTTAAAGTAGGCTCTCAAAAAACTATCCCAAGAACTATTTCCCTCAGATTTTCTAAAGCATCAGTAACGGTAGATTTGTACATTTATATTTATATTGACATACGTATACAATAAATATGAAAGGCGAGTCCATGATTGTAGTAGATATATACATCTTAGTGTCACTGATGCTTTAAAAAAGCCAGTACAAAGCTTTGTGCAGCTATGGCTTAGAAAAAATAACTCTTTATTGATAAAATCATAAATTATGTATCTAAACAGAAAAAAAGAAAGTCTGTTTTGTTATGTAGTTGATAGTGTCACAATGATGAAAGAATTTGGAGTCAGATGTCAATGAAACAGTGTTGTGAATTCTTCTTCAGCATTATGGTATTTCAAAATGCCCAGTGTCAAGCATGGGTATTATGATATATATTTCTTATTTACCATTTGAGTTCTTAGAGCTTCTGTTCTTTGTTATTTGATACCTTGACTGTTTGCTTAAACTCTGTATGCAAATACAAAGCTCAAATACAAAGCTGGAGTATTAAGATTAAAGAAGAACTAGGATTCCAAGATTAAAAAGTGAGATGAATGTCTCTTGTAAATGTATATTGTTAGTCTGATTTTTAGAAGCTGTTTGGCAATGATTTAAAAAAAAAAAAAAATCAGCATTATAAAAGAAATGGTCCAAAATGTTTTAAAAAGCGTGCATAGAAGAAAAACCTTTCTACAGCTGCAAATGAACTGCACGGTTTGATGCCAGCCACAAAAGTTATCGTTAGAGCAGCAGCTAAGCCTGAAGTGATGCCATTTGAATATTTTCCCCTTATTGCACCCTATTCTCTTATTTCTTTTTCATCTGATTATAGCCTGAGCATCACAGAGGGTTCGTATTCCCAGTAACGATTCAGACAGCAGAGGCATGAGGGAGGAGGCTGCTCTTCTCCAAGGCCAGGCAGATGTTCCTTGCTCAGGTGCAGCCTCCCGGTCCCTCTCCCAGTGCAGAGCTGTTTCTCAGGCCACCTGGAGGCACGAACACATTTAGACCTCAGCTCTTTGGTCCCACAGCATTAGACATCCAAGCTGCCGGCTTCTCCTCCCCACCCTCTCATCCTTTCTGCATCAGAAGTGGAACTTGTTACCAGATAGCAGCTCGCATTTTTATTTGAGACTGTAAACCTTCACCTTTTGAATAGTATTTTTGTGTCTGCAAGGCTGGAAATCTAAGAGTTCAGGGAGAAAAAAAACTTGCTTGACAAGCAAAGCTTTTTCTTTAAAAAAGAAGAAGGAGAGGGAAAATAAAAATGCTCCAGACTCGAGGGAATAGGTGAAAGTGACAGAGGGTAGAGACAAAGATGAGAAGTGATCCTGAACGCACCGGTGTCGGAGGCTGCTGGGAGAGCGCTCGGCAGCGCTACGGGTCCACTGCTCACCCCAGAGAGGAGGCAATCAAAAACCTGTCAGCTGGTGCCAAGTTTGGTGAGAAGTGGGAGGCATCAGCCAGGGAAACAGGAGGTGCAGGGGGTGCTTCAGGTGCAAATGCTTCCTATGGTCCCTTTTGCTTGGTTTGCACTGGCTTCTGCTCGGCTGGGGAGAAGGCAGCATTCCTCCCACTACCTGTGCGTGGTCTCCTTGGGCAGAGCCCCTGCTGCTGCCTGGGAGGGCAGAAGTGAGCGGGGGCACGTGCCCAGCTGCTGTGCATGGAGAGCAGCTACAAATCACCGGCCACTTACAGGCTGTTTCTCAGTTTCTGTGTTTTTCACCTTTTTGATTTGTGGACCATGAAGCGTTTTCCAGAGGAGTGGGTCCCTTTTGAAATGCACATTCTTCAGGAGCTGTACAGCATGAATGGACTTGTTTTTCTTAGCTACCTCTCACAGACACCTTAGAAGTAGACCACAGAGCTCCCCAGAGGTTTGCAGACCCCCAGGTCGAAAACTAGCACTCTAACGTTAATCCTTTCAGCTGTCCAGTCCAGGAAATGTGATTATTTTGCAACTGAAAGAACAGAGGCAAAGAAATGTGATGCCAAGAAGCAGGAATTTTGAAAGTGCTGCTCTGATCTAGAAGCACAGCGACCACTGGAAGCGAGGGCTGGTTTTCCTACGCGCCTTTCAGAAGCTATTGAAATCACTCCCCTTTCATTAGGTGTCTAAATTCACATCCGTAGGTGCTAAGTGCTCACAAGTCCCTCTCAGCTCAGAGCCACGCGTGCCACCATCTATGAAAATCAGACCATTTCGATATGTCTCTTTTTAGATAGCCCTGTTTGAAGCAGTAGTCATGCCTGGGCCGTGGAAGGAGTCAGTGTCAGGTTTTGGACAAGATACTGAGATTTTAGATCTAGTCGCTCTTCACTAGGAGCAGGTCTCCACATACTCTCCTGAGATTCCTATCCCTTAAAGTAGAGTACACTTTGAACGCTTTGATTCCTGCAAGTACATTCAAATTACATTTGGCATTCACAGATTTGTAGATCTTTGAGGCCAGGAGGGCATCCTTTTTTCACCCGCTTTTCCCTGTATGCAGCCCAGTAACTTGCATCTGACTAGAGCGTAGCTTTTGTTTGATTAAAGCACATCTGCCAGAAAAGCATTCAGACCTGATTTGAAGACATCAGGAGAAAGAGAATCTGCCTCTTCCCTTGGTGGTTCATTCTAGTGGCTAATCACCCTCAATGTTAAATATTTGTGCCATTCTTGCTAGATTAAAGAGCATTTCAGTACGTGGCATTCCTATGAGATAATGCTTGCAATGAAGTAACCTTTTAATCTTCTTTTTGATAAATTAAACAGTGTGAGATCTTTAGGTTTCTCACTGTCAAACATTATCTACACTCAGTAAATCATTTCTGTGGCTCTTTTCTGAGCCTTCTCCAATTTTGTGCTGCCCTTTTTTCCGCACGACAACGGGATCCTACGGTCTAACATATGCTCTCCTGGGGTGTATTCTCTAACCTGTTCATTCTCTTCTTTGCTGCGATGGAGAGAAATATCCCATCTAAGTTTAACCATACTAGAAGTTTCGGCATCTAAAAGTTACTCATCTAATTTCAGATCATCTCCCAGTGTCCCTCCACCGTCAGCAGAGACAGATGGACACTTCCGAAGGGCATGCTTTCCCTTTTATGTAATTTTAAGTCAAGGTGGGTCAGAACACCTTCTCTTAGAATTCCTCCCACTTTGCCAAGAGTTTCAACGTGTTGTAAACGCCCCTTTTACGTCAGCAGCACCCTCTTTTGTCCCTATGTCAGGCCTTCTGTTCTCCCATACCTATAATCACAAAAGGCTTTGAGACAACAAGTGAGAAACATTTTCAATGAGATGAAATTTCCCAAGAAGAACTTGTGGAGATGTTCCGATGTGGATGTAATTTTTACTGAGATTAATTCACATGCATGAAGCTAATGATGTTTACTAACTGAATCCACTGAAGAAAACGTGAGTTAGTTGAAGACCAGTTCTACTCATCGCTAAATTTTGTTGAGGAAAAATCCCATTCGGTGATGACTCCCTGTTGACAATTGTCTTTTGGCGATCTGCTAAGTAGCCAGCTCTTCACCCATTCATCCTGCACCTTATCAGTACTGCAAATACAAATTTTTCCATTGAAATACTCTGTGAATTAAACTTACCAGCAAGTCCATGATTATCTTGCCTAAGAAATTCATTATAAAGTATCTCTAATCTTAATTTGCATTTTTCTAGCTTCTTTTCTTATTCCTTCCAATTTATTTTTATTTAATTGGCTCTTTTGAGCCAACTACATATGTTACTTGCTTGGACTCTCCTGTTTGTGTCATTGGTACAACTGTGGGTGTCTAGTGACCATCATCCTTCAGGGCTGTAACTAATTAACTCCTGACAGTCAGGAATGATGTACTGGGTCTTTACCTTTCTCATTAAAGAAATTGCCCTCTATATTTCTTTCTCTCTCTCTGCCTTATATTGTTAAGAAATCCAAGTAATGCTTTATTTACCAGCTGCAAGAGACCTCCAGTATATGCCTTCCAAACCAAGGACCCCCTAACAGTGCAGTTCCTCCCCTTGATTTGTTCCAGACAGGTCTTAAGACGTAAGACATCCTGTTCTCTGGTTTGATTTAGTGGTCTACAAAGTCTGCTACCACTACCACCTCCCGAGCTTTCTGAGTTAGCTTGGTGATCGAAGAGAAACCGAAGTCCTGGGGTTCACTCTAGGCTCTCAATAGCTAGAAAACCAGACAATGGTGCTTTTAATGTTCATACCTCATCTCTTTTACCCTGTCTGTTGTTCCTGAACAGGATGAGATGGCTCCAGGAAACAGCACCACAAAGTTAGCAGCGTGAAGTGGATGATGACATGATGTCATTTCCAGAAAGTCTTCTGCTGCTGGTGTCTCGTGAAGTGTCTTGACAGCGTGATGGCATCCCACAGCTCCTTGTGCGTTTTTGGGTAAGTGCGTAGTGTACCCACAGGGCAGCCAAAGGATAGGATCAGAGGAGTTAAAACCAGGCAAGATCTGTCAGATCACAGAGCCCATGCCCTGCCAGTGAGTGCTGTCATCCCTGATACAGCAAGTGTCAGATCTCAAAAAGATACTGCAACTGATCTCAGCCAAAAAGCCAAAGGGAGCTGAATGCATTTTTTTGTACCTGAAACCTAATGTTCTTCTGTTATGTGCTGATGGACGGAAAGCTGAGCCAACACTTGAGTCTGGTTGGTGTCCTGCCCTGACCAGTGGTGAGTCTGAATTTGCTCCCTAAGGGAAGGAAATGTGTCAGAGCAGCCCCCTTTTGCCCATCTTTCCCCCACAGTGAGTCATGTTGGCCGTTAATAAAGCGAGCCATCTCTTATCATGCAGAAAACTGTTTTTTTCTGAGACAGCCTTTAGCCAGGGCAGGGAGAAATGGAGCCTCAACTCCAGCTAGAGGAAAGAATACAATAACAGCAAAGGCTCTGAAACCTGTGACACAAAATTCACGTTGATCAAAGCCAAGTAGTTTAATAGCTTTGAGGTAAAACCAGCCGCCTCCAAACATGTTGTTGCTTGTTTTTCATACAAGGCCAAAGAGGCAGAAATTTGGCATCTCTTCTATGGGTGCCTGGGACACAGCAGGGGAATGGGAAAGCATCCGTGCTGATGAACACCATGATGCTGAGGACAAGCCTCTGAGGGAACAGGTTTTGGACTCAGAGGTGAACAGAAGAAATGATGAAAAGGAGCAGAAGTGGGAAAGCTTAATAGACGTGAGAAGAGTGGAGGAGGGCGTGCGCAGGGCTGTGGGCCAGAGGTGGAGGCTGGGAGGAGTAGATAAACACAGGGGAAATAGGAGTGGGAGCCAGGGAGAATGTGTATAGCTACAACTGGAAAAAGCATTTGAGAAAGGTTGGTGAGGAAGGATCAGAAGGGGAAAGCTATGTATGTATGTGGTGAGCGGATAGCAGAGCAGAGGGGCTGGCAGAGTGAAGATAAGTAGGGGAACTGGAAAGGTGTAGTCACACCTGTGTGAGCTAAGCCACAGCTCACCTCCATGTCCCTCCCACTACACCCCGTTTGGTGAGAGCACAGCCATCCACCAGACTACACTGGAGGTGATGCCCAAAGATCCATTTGTCTGATTTGGGGCTGGCTGGAGCTGAGGCTGCTCTGGTTGTTTGGGATCTGACTTCTCCAATCTGCCGACCTTTGGGATCAGCAACCTGCCAGCCATGTCGCAGAACTGCTGTTGTGTGTTGCGTTACTCTAATAGAGCAGGAAGTACACATTCAACTTCAGAAACAGCATTGCAAAGCAGTCTTGGAAATCGTGGTGCAGTCAGCTTGCTTCCTCTCTATGCAACTTTTTGACAGGAGTTTCATCCAGATAGTGATTTTCACTCTTCTTTCCTGGGATTCATCTAGAATCTACTCACACTTGCTTAGCTCCCACTGAACTGGCGAAATTTCAGGTGAGACAATTCTTTGGAAGAGCCAAGTTCAATTGATGTGGCTACAGAAGAGCCTTAGGAACTTTGGGCCGTTCAGCTGAGGGCCAGAAGAATTGTTTTGCGACCATAGGCATCAGTGAGAGTGCGGAACTTCTCTGTCCCAGCTCGCAGAGCAGTTGCTGTGATCTGTTAGGGGTGCACCTTACCTCAGGAAAAAGGACGGAATTTTCACAACAAGCGCTTTTGAGTAAATTCAAATCATAGAAAATAAGTAATAACAAATTTAGAGCTTAAGGTACTTAACTGTTGGTGTGTCCCTCTGATTTTTCAGGGAAAATTTGGAAGCCCTTCTCCTCCAGCCTAAAGCACATTGAGCTGAGGATCCCATGGCAATCACTGCAAATTATGGAGGTTCAAACGGCCTTCTCTATACTTGTGCTAGGCCTGATTTTTCCCCACCTTGTCCCATATTATTTACTGTACAAATCCATTAGCATTGCTTTTTCTTGCTGCATCCAAGATGCTACAGTCCGTCACTTGAGCTATTCACATGACATTTTATCCTTTCTTTGGAAAACAATCTTGTCTTCAATCAAAAACCTCTTGACAAAAGGAAATAGGAGCAAGAACTTGAGATGGCATAATGCAGCAAAGTGCTTTCTGTACACCTGCATAATACGATTCAGTCTGCCTTTACTTTCAAAATTATGCTGAAAGATTTCTCTTGTTTACGTTTTTTTTGTGTGCCCCGACCCATTGCTCATTTAACCTTGAGGTTCTCTACATTGCTCCTTCCCCCCACCACTTCCCACATCTACACCTCCAGCAGTGATTATTTTCTTTGTTGGTTGCAGTTTCTGTAATTGTGTTGCTGCAGTCAACATGCAAGCGTTTGTTCAGTCTCCTTTCATACCAAGGAGACTGAGTGGAACAGTCAGGTCAGTGTAAGTATTTTAGATGATTTATCAAACTGAATCTAGTGTCTCATTTTTAGGACATCTTCTTTCAGGCCAACGATGAAGGGCTTTGGGTTGATTCAGGATTTTTTTGTGTAATGAATGAAAGGACATAATTGAGGGATAAAGTGTTTAAAAATCAAAGACATGATGGAAATAATGGTGCAGCACTGGAGTTTCAGCAATGTCTGCAGCTGATTAGCAACCTGGTCCAGTGGAAGGTGGTCCTGTCCATGGCAGGGGTGTTGGCATGGGATGGACTCTACGGTCCCTTCCAACCCAAACCATTCTATGATTCCATGATCTTCCGAGATGTGTACTCACTGAACAGGCTGGCCAGCACAGTGCTGTGCATAGCAAGGCCTCTGTCAGCATAGGCCACATGTCAGCGATATTTCAGACTATTTCAATGGCCGTTGGGCTGGTCTTTTTACATTTGCATTTCTCATTATATTATCGTATCATACAACCTGGCCTCGAACACCTCCAGGGATGGACCGTCCATGACTTCTCCAGGCATCCTGTGCCAGTGCTTCTCCACTCTCACAATAAAAATTTTCTTCCTAATATCTAAACTAAATCTCCCCTCTTTCAGCTTAAAATCGTTCCCCCTCATCCTGTCCCTGCACTCCCTGATCCAGAGCCCCTCCCCAGCTTTCCTGCAGCCCCTTTCAGTACTGGAAGGCTGGTCTTAGGTCTCCCCAAAGCCTTCTCTTCTCCAGGCTGAACAACCCCAACTCTCCCAGCCTGCCCTCATATGGGAGGTGCTCCAGCCCTCAGATCATCTTTGTGGCCTCCTCTAGACTCGCTCCAACATCTCCATGTCCTTCCTGCACTGAGGACTCCAGGACTGAATGCAGGATTCCAGGTGAGGTCTCACAAGAGCAGAGTAAAGGAGCAGAATCACCTCCCTTGACCTGTTAGTTATACTCCTTTTGATACAGCCCAGAATGCCACTGGCTTTCTGGGTGTGCCAATTAGATTGGCAAGGTGGTGACGGACTTAAAAGAATATTAGAAACACTAAATGTATTAGAAATACCAAACCCTGCATTGTTTAGTAGCCTGTTGTAGCTTCAAATATTGCAAAATTAGCACAGAGACTGTCGTGCTGGCAGATAATAGGCTTTCTCACCTTGCAGTAGTACTCCCCTACCTTTTACCCTCCATTCCCTTGTCTTGTAATTAACACTCCTTCTTTACAGTGAGAAGTTGTAAATTATGATGTGTTTTGTTTAACTACCAGCAGGTAGTTGCTCTTTATCATTCGCCAGGTCAAAAAGAAGAAAGGTTACACAATATTCATCAGCTGCCACCAGTGTTAGAAGATGTAAATACCAACTTCTTCACCTATTATCTCCAAACCATAAAAAAATTTACGCTTTTTAAACAAAGGGCATTTTTAAAGCTATATGTAAAGGCAGAAAATGAGCTCAACCTCATCAAAAATATTTGTAGCTGATCTTATTTGCTAACGGTGCAATATTGAAGGATTACCTTTTCAACGCAGCACACGTTTAGATGTAGTTTCCTAAAGGGTTTT
Source organism: Neomorphus geoffroyi (assembly GCA_033558235.1). NCBI lineage: Eukaryota > Metazoa > Chordata > Aves > Cuculiformes > Neomorphidae > Neomorphus > Neomorphus geoffroyi. Next base: position 5,665,563 of record JAUMJM010000016.1, on the reverse strand, counting down.
TTGCCCAGCACATTGGTCCAAGCAAGTAGCTTTAAATTTCCCAGTGTTCATTGCTGCCCTTGTGCTGGTATCCTGGAAGTGCTGAAGTCTCGTGATGGTCAGGAATTACACCGGATGGACCCCATGGCTTAGGATGGGAACCTCAAACGACCTACAGTTTTCAGTATCCCTGATGGTGAAACCTGTTCCCACTCACACATTGTCAGGATAAAGCATGCTCAGTCACAGCTACTGGGAATCCTGTAGATGATTCATACACCCCGCTCAGCCCCTCGATGGCTGTCATAATCTGTGCTCCACAGTTAATCTCAGATGGCAAATTGTGGTAGGAATCATTGTTTTCACAGCCAGAAAGCAAAGAATGAGATGTTGGTAATTGTGTCCGGTAAAATGTGACTTCTGATTTATGGAACAGCTTGTTTGTTCTCTACCACTTGTGTGTGTATTTATTTTAGTGACACTCTTTCTACCTCAAAGATGTTTGTAGTGTGATAGTGAAACCCAGTCATTGGTAGAGACATGCTAATTCTAATACTGCATAATCCCCTACGGTCTGAAATACAGTGCCCAGGGAGGTAGTGGAGTCGCCGTCCCTGGAGGTGTTTAAAAAAACGGGTGGATGAGTTCCTTAGTGACAGGGTTTAGTAAGGAGACAGGCACGGTGGGACTTGGTGATCTCAGAGGTCTCTTCCAACCTAGTGATTCTATGATTCTATGGTTCTATGAACGTCAGTGAATCACTAATGATGACATCCTTACTTGAATACAACATCTGGCTACCGACATTTTCTCTGCGTTACTTAGCTCTGTCAGTCTGTTCTCTGTAAGTTCACTGCAGTCATTTGAGCTGTGTTGTTTTCTGCCAGCGAAGGACCTGACTTTCCCTCTCCTCTGACTGAGGTGCAAGCAATTCATATCTTTTGGGTTAACAACCCTGAACCTTTTCCCCTGCCTTCTTTCCTCTCACTTTTCCGATGGAGATGCCACCTATTGCTTTTACCTTTCTCTGCAATCCACTCACCTCCAAGGCCCTCTGCTCACATCTCCCTCGAACTCTACATGGAATAAGACGTTAGTACACATCCCAGTACCCAACCAGCTCGACGTACACACTTCTGGGGAGACAAGGGGATCATCTGGGGTTTACGTCTGCCAGCAAAATCTTTTTCTGCAGGTGCAATTGCAGAAGCACCTCTGAACATACCTCACCGGTAATGTTTTGTGTGAATCTGTAGATCCTTTGCAGAGATTGTTATCAGCACAATCAGGAAAGAATAGTAATTTTTTTTCTTTTTCCACCCTTGCTTCCCTAGCAAATTGTTTTTCTCTCTTTAAACTTATCTGTAGACTATACACCTCCCCTCAGACTTGGAAACCAGCACAAAAAGAGCTTAGTCACCAAATGCCACTTCCTCATGTGTCCAGGCTTAATCCTAACGTAAATGCTTCGTTCATAAAACTATAAAACCAAGGGCCACAAAAATGCACCTGTAGAGCAGAAACTTGAGTGTTGTCTGTTCTGTTCTAATTACTGAGCCTTAGAGCAAAAAAACTAGGTTTCAAAGAAAACTTTCTGTACAGGCCTCAATAGAGTTAAAGGAGAAACACTTAAAGTTGATGAGCTGACACTTGTAGAAGCAAATATATTAAATAAATCATGATTCGTTTTGGGGCTAAATCTGACTTACATCAACTCTGGAAAAACTAGACCCTAATGAGTGACAGTTTGGTGTTTTCTGTCACTTCCTACAGTAATGGCCCCAAGCTGACACTGCTCTGTGGGAGTCTAATACTTCTGAACAAAAGTTTTTTTGGAGTGAGATAGACAAGGTAGAAATCCCAAGGTGACTGGAAGGAATGTCTAATGACTGGAAAGACATATTTACTGGCAGACTGTATGTAAGCTGTGACAGTTGACAGGGCTTGATTGTAATAAATATAGTTGATGAAGAGAAGGCTGACAGGTGAGGACAGAGAGAGAAAAAGAGTCAAAAGATCTGCATTGGCTGAACCCTATTAATGGTAAGTTGGTAGCAAAACCCAGAGTCATAAAAGAAAACAGGTAAGGCAAACTGATGTCTAAACACTGAAATGTGTAGGACTTGCAGGTTGCTGTAACAAGCTCAGATTCGTTGACCTTTCTTCTAGCTATTTTATAAACCGTGTTTTCAGCTGAAATTCACACCAGCAGCAGGCAGGCACCTGATACTTTTAAATATTGTGTATGATTAATCATGTTACAGAATAAACCCTGATCAAGGTCATAATTATTGCTTCAATCTCTAACTTTCATTACTTTGATCGGAGGATTTGATGTTGGAAAATGTGCCTCCACATGCTGTGAAGGAAGCAATCTTGCTGGAGATCTGTTCTGCCGAAAACAAAATGAATTCTTGTAAAGGAAATTAAGCAACATAAAACCTGAAAATACATCTTTAAATGCACAGGCTCACCCCACACATGCACACACACACACACACGCACAGATGGAATGATTGACCCTGAAAATGGGAACAACTCTGGCATATTAAATCATGACATTTTTTAACTGACTGGTCAGAGTTTCAACAATAGGATTTCCAATGAGCTCTGCACTTTCTTCCCCCAGGCAAATGTCACACACTGAAACTAAACAGGATCCTTTTTTTTTTTCTTGTTCATCCCAACCTGCTGTTTTCTGTGCCCAAGATATGAATCCGTATTTGAACATGCCTTAACTGTTTGGAAAGGCAACCCTCTCTCTCCATGCCCCAGGAGAAGAGAGTTTTGCAGCAGGCGTGGGACACAGGGGACCTCGTGGCTGCATTGGCACCGAGGCCAGCCTGCACGTTTATTGCACTCCCATTTCAGAAGGGAAGAAAGGGAAAAAACAGTTGTAAGGGAATGTCTGGAGGAAAGCACTCAGGAATTGCACAAACGTAATGTAAAGGTTAATAATGAGGAGCATCTCTTGTTGGGAATATCAAATGAGAGTCCTTCTAAACTCTGGAAATGGGCCCATTTAACAGCAGGGTCACTATTTGCTTCCTTACATCACCACATGGACAGAGGTGACAATCCCTTCACATTCTTACACGTATGCAACACAAAAACATTTGTAAAATATTTAGACAACTAAAATATTGCGAGAACTTATCTTTCTAAAAGTGGTTGTTATTTTGTATGGACCCCAGCTTCTCCTCCCCACCAGATGCCACAGTCTCTTCAAGCAGTGCTGCCACTAGATGAATTGTGGGGAGTGCCAAGAAAAACAAATGAGACCATGTAGGCGCCCAACAAAGACACACAGCGCAGCACAATATTTACGTGTCAATCATGCCGACGCTCCCTGTCTCCCACATGGCGGTGGATCCAGCCAGTCTGCTTCGCAGTGCTGCGTCTTTGCAATCACAGGATTCGGAGCCATGTCTCACCAGCACAGGAGTGGTCATCCTAATTGGCATGCGCACTCACACTTTATACCCTCCTCTGGTTGCCGGTGACTGTTACACGTGTGCACACTGAACAGGTAGGCATGAGCAAGTCCTGTCACGTAGAAAATTCTTCACACAAGCACACTTTATGGATTGATACCCTACTGTCCTCTGGATGTGGTGGTGACGTGGCAAAGTTAATCTGTGGACCTTTCCTTCAGTCGCTGTCCTTTGATACTCAGGCAGAAGACGGGGCATCATTGTATTTAAATAGAACGAGCACACTCAATTGTATGTATGTGCTTACAGACACACAGAGTTTCTGCTCTGCAACCCAGCCTCGTGAAACCTGATCTACATGTGAACAGGTACTGAAGACATTGAGTCAGGCAACGGGAAGCATAAGACAAAGGAAGTGACGTTTAAGCTATGCCGCCATCCTGTTCTCTTTATATACAGGTCTGTGTATGCCTGTATGTACCTTACACTTTTTGTTTGGTTTGGCCTTTTGCAGAGACTTTATCACAACTTTAAGCTAATGAGAACATTCAAATTTTCTTCACTCAAACAGCGGTGTGTTGGAGCCAATGTAAGTGGCTCTAGAGGTCTTGACTTTCCTTTTTCATCTCTTTGAGGTTTCGGGACACATTCGAAGTCAGTTCCTTGTCAGAAGATGTAAGTAGAAGACAAAGTAGGAATTAAAATCTTCATGGAGTGTATCTTCTTTCATATGGAAACCTGGCTGAAGTCAACATGACTGTGACTGTTGCCTGCATCAGGGTTGGGTTTTCATTTCAATACTACTGAAAAGGTAAGCACATTAGTGGATGGCTTTTTACTGCTGGGTTTTTAATATGAATATAGCATTAGCACAAGACACAATTTTTTTAGTGTTTCACAGTCTATTCAAAATACCATTGAAAGTAAAAACTGAAATGAAACATGGGGGCAAATTTTCTGAGAGTAAATTTTTAAGGAAAGAGGATATTCTGGAAACTGGATATGTTCTGCAGAGTGAATTGCTATTGCTGAGACAGGTTTAATCTTGCATCTGGAGGACTTTTTAATTGAAGTTCTATAACAGTTCTGCCACGTATTTTGCATCTTTGAATCTACATTGATTTTGGATAACTTCTGCGAGACAAGTTGCCCAAGAGGGTAATAATCTTCAGTCTGTTGTATATGGTGCAAGATGCATTACAGATGACTCTAATAATGGTTCTGAAGACTGCATGCCTCACTTGAGATAAAACTTTTCTGAACCTATACTTGAGAGAAAACTTCCAAAAATAAAAAACCCCAAACTGATCCTGTGACTGTCTGAAGTAGGCCAGGTCTCACATTGTAGTAAGAATAATTTTTAAAGGTCTGTTCATGCAGCTGGGATAGGAAGGAAGATTTTTGATAACCTTTCTATGTAACTTCTGTTCCACATACTTCATCTGGTCCCAGAAGAGGATAAACACCTTGATCGAAATGATTCATAGCTTTCCAGGTTTTGCATAAGTTTTTCTGTAGAAATTGTTTAGTGTTTTCAGATTTCTTCCTTTAGTTTAGATTCTTTCTGCATTTATTTTATAAGACAAAAGAAATCCAAATATAAAAATCCCTTTTGTATCACGATGATAGAATTAATAATAAGACAAACTAAAGCTTCAACCAGAAGCACAGCTATGCGTGACACCACACACAACACAAGAGACAAGTCAGTAGCACTGACAGAAGGTTTACAATTGTATTTAAGTTGTTAAGAAAAAAACCCGGCTTTTGTTGCAGCAGTGGGTAGAGGTTAATGCCCAGGACTTTAACTGCAAAAATCCAGTTTTGTTTTTGGCTACTTGTTCGTAAAAGCTTGCCGTGTGCATGGACCCTCATTATATACCTTGCTGTTGTAATGATGGCAAGAGAACACCCAGCAAGTTCTTTGTGCCAGAGGAGACTTCAGTGAGAAAGAGAAGCAGGTACATGATGCTGTACTTTCAACAGACACCGCTGAGAGCTATGTTTGGGGACTGATGTGTCAGCTGCTTATCAAAACAGCCATGGAGTTGAATACATCAGGGGAGCTTTAAGAAGAGCGGGAGAAATAGAAAAAACGTGGGAGTAAGAGTAGTGAGGCAAAATTATTTCTAGTTTCATCAAGGAGAAATTTGCCCTGTTGTGTTCCAGGCTTCTCGTTTAGGTTGATTACATGGCATCATGGAATTGATTTCTTGAGCTTAGGACAGTTGGCAAACTTGACTAGACTTAAAATGAACCTCTTTGATTCCATCTACAAAATTAGAACAGATTTGATAAAGTAAAGATGTATCCTTTGAAGTATTCCCTATCAACATAAGTGCTAAGAACACTTGAGCGAAGGAATTTTAACAGTTTTGAAAGCAGTAGCAAAGGAACATCAATAAGGATCGCAGCTAAGGGCATGCCCACGAGGCACTATACTAACTGCATCTATCCTGCAGGCAATAAGCAATTGCTAAAGATTCCAGACTTGTCAAAGTTCATAGTTCATCTCATGAAAAGTTTACATGTAACTTATGATAGGATTTTGCTGGGTGGGTTTGGCTTTCAATAGGTGACTCCAATATGAGGCCTTTAAAAGTTTATCTACATATAATGACATGAAGAAGCTTTCTTTTTTGTGTGTCTGTAAGCTGTCAAATGATGATTGATGATAAGTTGCTCTTCCAGGGTGTGAAGTGTGCTCGTGTCCTGTTACATCCAGTGTTATGAGCATGGAAGATAAAATTCTTCCAGGCACTTCAGCACACAAAGAAAATCACCTGCCCAAATGCTTTATTGATTCAAGCCCACATCACGGAAGAGCACAGGGCTGTTTTTCAAAATGAAAATTTCCATCAAGCACTATATTTGAGGTGACCGCGTTGCTGGAAGATGTTTTTCCTTGAGTAGGAAACAATATGAAAGCCAACCAATTATTCAGTGGTAGCTTTGGTTAGGCCAGATATCTACTTGGCAACTCTGATTCTGCTCACCCATCAACATCAATGCTCCTGCTGCTGTGAATAATGCTTGTGTTGGGTAACTTAGTGCGGCCCCACGTATTTATCGTTAGCAAGGATGAGTACAAAGGAAGAACAGAAGGATCTCGACAGAAACGGGATGGAAACAGAAAAGAAGGTTTTAAACAGCAAAGAAAATCTGAGTTGCTGGCACATGGAAACGAGTCACTAAACAACTTGGGTATTTAATTTGGGCAGTAAAGGAGATTTAATTAAAAAGCTTCTACTTGTTAATGTAGATTTCATACTGGTGGTACTTGATAGATTTCAGTGCAACCACAATAAATTAGTAGTAGCCACAGTTATGACAATTATGATTCTTAGAACATGATCATGTTACTCTGGCTTAATGAACTACTGCATGTCAGCTGAGCTGTGGGAAGTGGCATGTGTACGCCCGTAGATGGTCACGAACATGCGATAGTGAGTCAGTGTGAACTTCTTTCAGTGAATTTTAAGCCAACACCTCTCAGCTCATGCTTGCAATGGACAAGCAGCTCATACAGTCAGTTGCTGGTGCTCAGCTGCTGAGTAGAAAGGATTCATTAGACTGCAGTAATTAAAAAATATCTGCTTCCTTAAAGGAAAATTGTGAGAAACATGTACTTGATGGTTCAGATCACCTAGCGTGTTTCCCTAAGACATGTGGTTCCCAAATTCCCTTCAGAGCTGTTCTTCCCCAAATCTGCTATAAAGGCATTACATCCACAATGGCACAATAAAGAAAAGAATTAAAAGTGGTTGTAAACAGAGAACAGCTGAAACGGATTCAAGAGCTGAAAATGTGAACAACAGTTCTCGCTATGAGCCTGATCCGGAGGCAGTGAACTTACCAAGGTGATTTTCTCTGTTGACCACAAGAAGTTTAGAATATGTTTCCAACATTTTGATGAAGAAAATATAAGACAGCAAAACATTCTTTGTGCTGATGTATCTTTTTCCTGGATGTCATGACAACAGCTGCCTTATAAATGCTCACAATAATAATTAATAATAGAAATTGATAATTCTCCACCTTAGTGTTATTCCTGCAAGAAACTCCACCTTGCTTAATACTGAAGTTCTACGGCTGATTAGATATCACTTTATGAATTCATGGAAAGCTAATAAAAACTGGCTGATTAGACAACCCCAGGCACCACATCTTAAATAGTCATTAAACAATCATTACAGATAGAAGCAACTACAACTGGCTTCTGTTGAAATGCTGCTTATTATTATATAATCCTTTTTCAAGTCAAAATGAATGCATAATCAAAGCACAAAGCAAACAGTTTGAAAGTTCTGAGCTGGCTGTGCAAAGCTATAATGCATCAACGAACCTCTAAATTAGTGCTCAAATCAGTAGATGAGGGTTGATGTACAACAGAAGAAGTAATTGAGGAAAAAGTATAGATTCATGGGCACAGGCAAAGTAAGATCTTCTTCTGAAATAATTTCATGTAGAGCCCGACAGGAAACCATTGCAGCTTTGACCCAAAGGCGCTTGGCAGGTGTCATGGAACAAAGATGAGTATATGGTTCTGATGTGTTTTATCGCTATTACAGACACTGTAATTTACAATGAGTGATGTTAAACTTGGCAGCTGAAGACACCCAAACTTTGAGATAAATCTAGTATAGGACCGAAACATTGTGGCTTGACCCTTACCCAATAACATGTCTGCTTTCAACAGATTCCTTGATGGAAACTCTCCAGACAAGTAAGTACATGTTCTGATCCGCTTTATACTGGTATAAAATTGAACCCACTTCAATCAAACTAAAGGAATTGCTCTGCATTTACTAATAGTACAAATGAGTACAAAATGAAAACCAGAGACTTTGGGAAGATTTAAGCCAATAATTCAGCTTTCTGAATTGAGCAGATAATTTATTAAGTTTATAGTATAAAACCTCTACCTTCTTCCTTCTTTGTAACAACATCTTTCTTAATAGTCCTTACTTAATCCTTACATAGTCTGCATGACATAAATGGTCAGGATGTTTAAGTTTCCACCCTGTACCACCTGCAAGCTACAGGCCAGATCCATTTGCTTGATTGAGGCAACGTAAGAGTCATTACCACATAAGGCAGCTGATTTCTCCCCCCCTTAAACACCTGCAAATGCAGGTCACCTGGGATTTCAAACCTATTAAGGTTCTTATAATTGAGACAAGGGCAAAATAGTTCATAAAATGGTACATGGAACAGAGAGATGAGAGAGAGGGAGAGAGAATGCGAAAGACACTCTGGTTGGATGACAGGAAATCATATAACCATATTTGCAAGTGAGCTTTGGGAGCATGGTCTTTGTAATGGGGTTAGCTAATCCAGATAGTAATAAGGATAGGAAAGTCAGCAATCATAATCATATTTAATGGATTCCAGATGGAGAAATATAATTGTTCTCATTATCATTGTGAAAACTCCAAGGAAATACAATCCCAGGGTACTTTACCTTGACAGGCAACCAGGAACAGTATCGACATCAAGTCATGGGTTTTGTAGGTAGAGTTGTCAGTTATTTCCTTTTTGTAGCATTCCCTTCTAATGTAATGGTTTGATTAACCTAAGACATTTTGATGTGAATATAAAAGCAATGTTAATGAAATGCCTGCTTAATTGACTGTGCATCTCTTTACCATATGATGTGGTGACTTATTAAATACATTGTGGAATTAAAAAGAAAACCCGAAAGCCTTGTATATCATGAGACTTTTTCTTTGTAATGTGGTTAAAATGAAATATGACTGTAAGCAACAGGCCTTTTTGGGTGCAGCTGTTCTTTTTGTTTGGGTTGATAATTGGAACCAGTCCCATGGGCCTATTTGATGTTATCTCTTGTTTAAAACTAAACTGTCAAAGCTTATCCCCCCTGTGTACTCAACAGGGAGTAGTTCTGGGGAAACTTTCTTCTTAAGTATTTTTAACCCCTCCTCCCTGCACGCATTCTCTAAACTGAACCGGGGCAGTCATGAAATGATGTCTTCACAGGAACACTTGTACGGCAAAATATTTCTTTGTGGAAAATTCAGCCTTTTCATGTTACGTGTCTTTGTAAGAGCAGCCTAAAAGAAAAGATCCCACAGCAGAAGTCAGATGATCAGGGTGTGATCTGTCAGCTTTACAACAATTTGCTGCCTCTGCACAAAGGGTGTCTTGTGCGGCAGCCCCCTGGCATGAGAAGAGCTCAGGGTGTGGGGCAGAAATGCAGATGTCTCCCATAATATGAACCAATAATTGATCCAGGAACAGCATAACTGTGTTTTCACACAAACATGACTTTAATGTGCCTGATCCCAAGCTAATACATCCAGGCAGTGTTGCACTGTGGACACCTACCAGTTGAGCTGACATTCCCTCAGCGTGTTCTGTAAGGAGAGGTGTGCCCCATCACTGCAATATTTAGATGTAACCTCAGAATATTTAAATTTGCTTAAATTCAGGGGAATTTAGACCTTTTAGTTACTGGAATGGCAGGTGGTAGCAAGGAACCTGCCTCTTGCAGTTAAATAAGGAGATATTTAGGGTTTGCTCCACACCTTCGGTTTTCCTTTGCAGTTAGTCTCTTTGGAGTTACGGAATTGAGACAGGTCAAGTGTGTCATCTCAAATTAACAGCAATAAAAAGTATTATTCTTTTGGCCATAGAACCACTGGGTCTTTTTCTCAGTGTGCTCTGCTTCAGTAATATTTTTATCAAAAAATATAAGGCCTTCTGCTAAATATTTCTGTTTGTACTGACAAATTTTTAAGGCTTTTACGCGCATGCTATTGTGGTACCTATGGACTGTGTCCAGTTCTGGGCCCCTCAGTTTAAGAAGGATGTTGAGATGCTGGAGTGCGTCCAGAGGAGAGCAACGAGGATGGGGAAGGGGCTGGAGCACAAGCCCTGTGAGGAGCTGGGGTTGTTTAACCTGAAGAGGAGGCTCAGGGAAGACCTTATTGCTCTCTACAACTGCCTAAAGGGAGGTTGTGGTCAGGCAGGGGTTGGTGTCTTCTCTCAGGCGACCGGCGACAGAACAAGAGGACACGGTCTCAAGCGTCGCCAGGGGAGGTTTAGGATTGACATGAGGAAGAAAGTCTTCACTGAGAGGGTAATTGCTCATTGGAATGCGCTGCCCGGGGAGGTGGTGGAGTCACTGTCCCTGGAGGTGTTCAAAGAGAAATTGGATGAGGCACTTAGTGCCATGGTGTAGTTGACAAGTAGGAGTAGGTGTAGGTGTTGGGTCATAGGTTGGACTCGATGATCTCAAAGGTCTTTTCCAACCTTACGATACTGTGATACTGTGATACTGTGAGTCAACTTTAGAGGAAAAGGAGGAAGGAGAGATAAGAATCACTGATAGATATCAGAGACATTTCCACTATTTTAGGCAAATGGAAGAGGGACAAAAGTTACAGACTTGCTAGGTGTTTCTGCCAGCTCTTGCATTTCCTGTGCCGTGCGTTGTTTTTCTTGAATGGACAATGTGGAGAATAAGAGAACCTTTCAGTTATTACCCCATGAATTGTCAAGGCACACTATTCACAGTCACTCTATTTTTTAAAAGGAATAGCATACCAGTATATTGGTTTCTCCTCTAGCTGATAAATGTACACTGTGAGATGTCGCAGTGACCTGCAGTGACTGGAGGTTGTGTGCTGGTAGTATGTTCACCTTTCTATCACACACAGAACATTTGTAATAAAGAGACAAACATCCAGTGCAGACTGATCTACTCTGTTGGCCTTTGTTGCATTAGATCTTGCCTTTGTTTTAGCACTCTATGTCACTCTCTTTCCTTCTAGTCTTTAAGAGCAAATGCAGCAGTTTATCCTCATCTTCCACAAAAAACCCATCTGTTTCTGTCCTACAGACGCATGTCAGGCCACCTGGAAGACCCCTTCTGAATAAAAGTAAAAGCTGCTGATAGATGTAAAACCAGTAAATGGTCTTGTAATTTGTGCAGCTCTCAACCTAAATAAGATGCCTCTGGCTAGCAACCTCTTTGCAGTGCACTATAGAGAGTAAATGAGTGGAACATCTAAGCACAGACTGTGGGTTGCAGGTTTATTCTGTGCTCCAAGAGATCAAAGATGCTTGGTATGCATATTCATGGAAGAGCTGTGGCCAAGCTATAGGTCCCTCTTGCCATCACAAAACAATCTCTGTGGAGCTGTCATATATGTGAGATGGGGGATGATTCTTACGTCCCTTGAGAGATGCCAGGACTCCATACTTTGTAGATAAATATAAGTTTCTATTTAAAATCTGTACTACTGGGACTAGATGTAAGAGGGACTGGAAAAAGCCATTTCTAAAAATACAGGAAATAGCTATACGGTTACAGAAGTGAATTTCCAGCTGTGGGTAATCATATAACTCACATATTAACAATGAGAATCCACTGTGTAGGGGGAAAAACAACAATTCACATAAGCTTGAAAGACAATAGGCCAATTCCTGATCAGACTGCGAAAAAAAGAAGGAGCAGAGAGAATACATGAAGGGCAGAAAAAGCAGGAGGATGGTGCTTTGTCACAGAAGAGCCAGTGGAGAAGGCAATTCCAGAAAGGTCAGTAAAAGCAAAGGAAAATGTTCATTTACATTTAGGAGGTACTGCTTGCAAATGTGAGGTTAAGAGCGTGGAGCTGAAACTGTCAGGAGGTGCCTTTGCTGAACTGTCCCGTTCGTTCATAGATTCAGTTCTGGAAGCAGCAGCCTCAGAAATAAATCCAGTGTGATCCATATAACACCTAAAAGCCAAGGCTCTGCCAGCAGTTTTGATGTGTTTCTAGTACCAGCCTGCCTTGCTGTTGAAAGACAACTGATTAGCCCACGTCTGGTATAGACAGGAAAACTGAGGCACTCACCTTGGCAGTTACTGAAAGAGTAGGATCCGAACTCATCTGTCTTTGCCTCGTTTTCACCAGTTTTAATTAGTCATCCAAACTTCCATTTCCTGTCAGGCCTTTTAGCTGCAGAGACCCTATCTCATAGAGTTTTCCCAGCGTGTTCTGGAAAAGTTCATTTTGTCATTTTCTTTATTGTCCTCAGCCCTGCTGTCGAGAACTTCAGTCTTCCCTTTTTCTTCCTATGGGCCTCTCCAGTGCCTATTCCTTTAAAACCCCTTCCTAGTAATTGTCACTGTTATTCTAAGCAATAGTAGACGGTTTTGATCTGTGGAGCTATGTAAAAACTGTGTTCTCAACCTGTCTATCTGTTTTTATTCCTCAGTGTTAGAGTTTAATTCTCTTGGGCTTGATCAGAACAGTTGCTTTTGTGTAGTGGGACTAATTTTAACCAATCATCCAATTGTCAAGGGGTTTCTCCTCTCATTTCAAGGCAGCTTCTTTATAGTATTCTCTTTGGTTCCTTCCCACTTTACAGTAGAGGTTGTGCAATAACACTACAGAAGTATAGTTATTGCTGGAAGGCTTTTTTAGGCTCTAACATGGTTTCCTCCCCAGAGGAGGGGGGCATATTTGTCTTAATAGAATCATTGTGGCTCATTTCAGTGGTGCAGGCTGCTCTTAGGTCCTCCTGCTGCAACTGGGGGTTTGCTTGCAGCTTATCTTTCTCTGTTCTTCCATGGTAAGCAGAATCCTTCACTTTACTAATCTGCAAGCTCGAGTAAATCAGGTAGTTTTAGCCACTGACAAAGGATCTCATCCAAACTCACAGGAAGTCAATGGAACCACCTTACGTGTTCATGTGAAAAATAATCCCCTAAAGCTGACCAATTGTGCCTGCAGTTAGGGCTTCCTTCTCCTCCCACTCCAATTTCCATAACCTTGTCATCACAGTGTATTGCAAAAGCTGTTGTCCAGCATCACCCAATCTGCAGGACCAAATTACAAAAAACTGCATGCAAAAATCTCCTCTCCTCTCCTCTCCTCTCCTCTCCTCTCCTCTCCTCTCCTCTCCTCTCCTCTCCTCTCCTCTCCTCTCCTCTCCTCTCCTCCCCTCTCCTCTCCTCTCCTCTGGACATGTCCTGATAGGGCTGCCTGCAGGTAGGAGTTATCATACCTACAGAATTACTTGATTCTTAGCAAAGTTAAAATACTGATGTTGTGCAAACATAAAACAAAGCAAAACCATTTTTTTCAGGTTTATTTCGTGTGTTTCTTTTACCTGTAGGCAGGGTGGAAAAGGTATGTTTATCATAGCATCCTATTTTTAGGCACTACAGCAAAATATTGAAACGTAGTCATAGTGTTCAGGTAAAAAACATTCAGTGTGTTTTATAATTGAAGAAGAAAAATAACTTTCATGACAATATCTAAGATTGTCTGTAATATCTGCATCTCCTTAGTAGGATCGAAGTTGCCTTCTCTGGATAGAACAAAAACAACATTTGCCACTCTTTATGTTTATCCATTGCTTTTGGAGCTGCAGGATTGGATCAGCCCTTATATTCTGAGTTTTCAGTACTATCTCAGAGAATGAAGGTGTTGTCAGCCCAAAAGCTGAGCTTCGTGAAGGGCTTTTGAGGGGAAAGGAAGCATTCCTAGGACTGCAAGACCAAGTAGAAAACCAGACCGCTGGCAGGACTGGCTGCTTTCAAAAGTCAGCAAGCCCTGCCACCTTGATGTGGAGTTTAGCCTGAAAAAGCAATATCAGTGCTCATTTCATAATAAAGTTGTTTGTTTGTTTTAGAGATGTAGCAGCTAAGGACCTGGTCAGAGATGGTAAGCAACACATGCACAAAAAGGACAGAATTGAAAAACAGGCTGTGGAACTACACCAAACTGAGCTCGCTTGCCAGGTTTTTTTGGCTTTGCCAGCTTTTCCAGTTTTTACAAATATTTCTTTCTCCCAGGTTGCAGTATGAAAGAGCTGCACAGAGCAGAGAGGAGCCGGCTGGTTGGCTGCTCCTGCAGGAACGTGCAGCGGGCAGCTGTGTGGACGTGCCAGGTCCTTCTCTCGCGCTCTACCCAGTGCATATCTCTGTTTTCACACCTGCCGCCAGGTCGTACAATACTAGGAGCTACTTGTAGGAAGAAGCAATTGAAAAAAAGAAATACACAATGAAATGGAAGTGGTGATGTTAAATCTGGCATTGCTTTTGTATCTGGAACACCGGAGCTTGGTCTGGGTTTGCTTTCATCCGGAGCACAGGGAAAGCAGGGGTGACTGCTGTGGAAACACTCTTCATTTCCACAGTCGACAGTGGGACTCGGCGCTGCACGGAGCCCAGCGCACAGCTGTCCTCACAGTGTTGCTCCGAGATGTTCTCATGAGTGCTGTTTATCTGGTGCGTCAGAGGGACATTTGTTGGAGGTATGGAGGTGTCCTGATAAAATTGTGCTTAGGGACTGTTAAAAAATGTTGTGTTTTGACCCAGCAGACCATAATGAGCCTTTTGGTTGTATTTACAGAGCCAAACGAGTATTCAGGGACTCTTAAATGTGCACGTTATGCAGCTACCACGAAAGCACGTGCGGGCTCTGGGTACACCCCAGCGTTACGGCACGGGCACACCAAGTGGCACCTCTAACCACGTTTGCCATGCAGGCAGGGAGGGTTTTGCTGCCGTGCTCGCGCGTTGCAGACAAGTGCTGGCCCAGCACGCTTCTTGGTGGCCACATGTTCACATGGTGACACAGCAGAGCACGCCCTGGGATGCCACCCCCAGCCCACACTGCACCTCTGACTCCGTTGCTGGCCGAGGTTGAGCTTTCCAAGGGGACCTGGTCCTTGCTGCGGGAGTATCCACATATGGACAGTATCTCCTTGATGCTTTCCAGGCCTGGCTTCGAACATACGGAAGGCTGAGAGGGATATTAGTCTGAAGGGGTTTTATTTTGTTTTTGTTTGGTTTTAATTTATGTTCAATCATTTTTCATAGCAGGCACTCGGAAGCGAGTTCAAGAGCCTTACTTCAGCTGCAGCTCGCCCTTTCTTCACTGTCTTCTCCAGTTCTGCTTTACAGAACAGACTGGAGGTTAAAACAGGTTAAATATAACATTTGCCTACCTTGTTTGGGTTTGGTTATTTTTTTTCATTGTTTTTTTGCTACTGTTTACTGGATCTGACCAAGAGCTGAGAATAATTGTAAAGCTAAAATTAAATGGAAATCATCCAGGAAGCAAAAAAGCTTGCAAAATCTGCTAGAGCCAAATGAATCCCTCTCAAAGGAGTCAAAAGCAAGCAAGATAATGCAGGAAACATTAACATAATATTATCTTAACCTTGTAGATAAGATTATCTGATGCGTGAAAATGGTCATCTTTTGTATTGATTCCGCCGTGCCATGCAGCAGTTCTTAGGAAAATGAATGGGTCATTAAATGTTCATTACTTGATAGGCTCTAAAGCAGAAAAGATGTATTAGCAAATGAATTAACTGCTTTGTTACAGTTTGAATATATCATTAATGTGTATGGTTTTCTCCCACAAGAAATGAATTGTATGCGTCTGCAGGGCAGCAGTGTCTGTACGCTGCTGGAGAGCAATATTTGCTTAATATTTGGGGGACATTTACACTTCTAGAAAATTCAGGTAAGCCCTGGTTATTTGTCTGGTAACTGGGAAGAGAGAATTCGGTGAATGATTTATCCATTTATGGAAACTGTCACAGGAGAGTTACACCTCATGTGACTGGGCTGTCCTGGCTGAGAGTGGAGGTGATGTGCTGACTGCGGCAGAGAGACCCTGAGAGACCCAGTGGCAACTGGGGGAGATGCCCGCGCTAGCACAGAAGCAGCATCCGAAATGCTCCGCACTTCCCAGGCTGCGGGAGGACTTGGCAACCCAGCCACGGCCATGTCAGTGCTCCGAGGGCTCTGCTGCCCTCCGATATTGCCCGCTTTCCGCAGCCCCTGGCTGAGCCTCACGAGAGCTGCAGGGCGGAGGGTGCCTACAGCAGCAGAGGGGGTTGGAAGCCCAGCATGGCCCAACCTTGCTCAGGGCTGCTCAGTGGAGGAAATGCTCATTGTTTATGGCTTGAAACAACTACCTTGTGCCGTAGTGAAAATGTCAAAGGCCTTTCTTCCCCATCTACAGGGTCATTCCCACCTGCACCAGCAACAGAAGGGGGGACTTTTTTCTCTCTTTCTTTTAAAAGCCAATAGGGTTTATAATTGCATTTGAAGCTGCTTTTCAAAGCCATTTGTGTCCACGCCTGCTACGACTTTAAGCGATATTATAAGCGTATTAACCAATTAAAGGACATATTACCCAGAGGGACAGTCAAGAGCACAATTTCGGTTCGCACAATTGTTAGAGAAATCCCAGACTGCAAAGCTGGATAGCAAACCCATGCCAAAACCCCCTCTGCTCATGGTTCTGAACACAGTACAGCTGCGAGTGCAAGTGCAGCTCAAGATGTAGCTTGGACAGGGCCTCAGAGACTAACAGCACTGGTTGGAGCCAGACATTGTGCAGTCAAGAGCTGAGGAAAACTGCTTTGTAGCTCACTCCTAACCTGCAACACCACCTGCTGTTTCAATGCACGGTGTCTCCTCGACAGCAGAGATTGCTGTGGATACGCTGGGAGCAGCAAAGTGACTTTATCTCCTAATCCCAAGCATTCAGAAGTAGGTCTTCCTTGGTAAATGTGAATAAGGGTGTTAGCTGAAAAGTCAGGAAAAGTAGGATTGACAAACAAACTAGGAGAAATATATATAAAATCTTCTCTCTATTCTCTGCTTCTTCTCTCCCCTGGTTCAGATTTGTTAAGTGCTAAACCAAAACCTTAGGGTTACCTGCTGGCTACCTACAGGGAGGCTGAAACCATGTTATCCTTCGTCTGTGGGCTAAGGTCAGGCGGCAGCAGCTCTTTTTAAGCCCTTTTCCCATTGAAGTGCCTGTATTCTCCAAAATAACCCACGTCCTAACTTTCCCCTCCCTCAGTTTCCACTGGTCCTTCAGGAGATGTTGTGGTACTGCAAGCCATCAACAGGTAGATTTTGAGCTGGGGGTTTTGGCTCCATCCCTCGTTTTGCTTTGCAAAACACAGTTAAGCAAGCAAGAGAGGGAGGCAGGCTGAGTCGGCATTTTCATCTCCCCCTGCTCCAGCAGTCAGGGATTGTCCTTTTGCGGGCCAGCAGAAAGCCAGTAGAGACCTCTTTCTCAGATGAACATCCCCATGACTTAATGCCTTCACCGTTCTGCTCCTGGGGTGATACCATTTATGGACTTTTCTCAGGACAGGGTCTAACATCTCAGCCAAGTGTTAAATAAGTAACAGAAAGATGATTTCATTCTTCTGTTTAATTTAGGTTTCGCAATCTGCGAGAATATCACCATGAGCCTTCTCCCCGCACTTCCCAAGCTTGGTTTTATTGCTCTCCCATCGCTTTTTTTCTCTGGGAAGCTGGGTTATGATCCTGCAGGAATAAAAGAGATCTGCACCCATGCAAAGCCCGTTTTCTTGGCACTATCAGGAGGTAAGCTGTTTGTCCGCATTCAGTATTAGATTAACATGGGACAAGAGGAGCTGTGTTCTACAAAACAATGTTTTCACCAGCAGTCTGAGGAGTTTCCAACTTCGGGCTTTATTTGTATTTTAAATTTAGCATTTGCAGATGTTTTATAGGCATCCAAGTATTTCAACAAAATGATCACTTGACAATATTATATTGCTGAGCCTTGTACTCTGGCCAGATTGCTTTGTTTACATAAGACCACCTGCAGCCATGGTGTATTTTGTGACCTTCTATGGAGAAACAAAATTGTGAGTTGGGGAGCATCACTCAGGTCTTTTCTGGTTCATGAATGAAGCCCACTACAACGTGTACAGCAGGGTATGAGAAGGAGATGAATTAATCATGAAACACTACAGAGAATGAAGTGCTTGCCATTCATTTAACAGTCAATCAAGTATCTGAGAAACTATAGACCCCTTTGTGGTACGGGAGCTCACAACTCCATCCTGATCCTACCAGCAGTGACTCAGTGGTGGGAGGCTTAATGTCATAGGTTATTCCTGTTCATTTGGCTTGTTGCAAATTTCCATAAAACACCAAGAGAGAAGGAAAAAAGGTCAATTCCTGGATGAGCAGCAACGTTGAGGTGTGCCTTGCCACACGCTACGTGTAATGTCATTGCACATTTGCCCAACTCATGTTCCTTTACCTTTGTGCAGAAATTAAACACCGTCAAACAGACAAGGCACTACAGAAGGAAGAGGGTTAGGCAGGAACATTTATAAGAGGTTTTAAGAAAACATTCTGTCTTTCTGCAGAGGTACCAACTAAACTACCTTCTAATATAAGCACAAGATGAAATGTTAAAATGCTGGTATTTCTTAGTCAACAATGTACGACCTTGTTTCTGAGCAGCTTAACTATGAGTAGCGTCGAAGTGGCTCTCTGTAAGAGGTGATTGCACTCAGAACCAGTCCAAAAACGTTGAAACATGTAAAACTTGATGCTGCAAATCCTATTGCCAGCTGGCCAGTGAAACCAGCTTGCTTCTGTTAAAGTTAATAAAGAGCAAAGGAAGAAGCTCTTCATTAGAGTTGGTTCACGATGAGAATTTATTCTGCAGCTCCAGTCTTGTATTTTTATGTTTCAGATAAAATAGATTATTCCCAATCTAAATTGTTCTCAAATTTGTTTTTTCCTAACCAGTTCAGAGTCACTGAGAAAAACTTAAGCCCACCCTGCTTAACACATTTTCACATGAGGTAGTGGGAAACCATTTGTCGGATTTTTCTCTTGTCTTTAGAGGGGGGCTTGATAGGCCTGTAAACTCAAACCACAGCAGTTTACTTTTTGTGAAAACACAGTATGTCAGCCTTACTGTATGTCTGATCTTCAGTCCTTTAACACAGTATTGGCCCTGATTCTGCAACCCTTATATATATGAGTAGCTACACAAAAGGCATCTGGAGCAGTGGGACCCACAGGACTGTTCCTGAAGAGCTGTTTGCTCTGAAAGTTTTGACAACACCTCTTGCTCTTGCTTTTGTCTCCACAGAGGACTTCCTGCTACCAATGGGCAGCCATGAGGTTCCAGTCCAGTTGGGAGAACATTTTCCCTGGTTTTTCCTTCCAGTCATCTACATCCATGCAGCGATGTGAAACCCAAGAGCGCTGTGCTCTTTCCAGCCCATTTTGTGTGCCAGGGAATTTAGATGTAGGCTTAGAAAGCATATTGTGAGCTGAAATGTATCTCCAGGCCTTGAGGGCGTTATCATTCTGAACCTTGGCTGCAGGAATGCCTTGGGTACCACACAGAGAGTCTGGACTGAGTTAATTGGGTGAACCCATTCGAGCGGCTGGACATCACTTGGCAGACACAACATGTGCCAGTGCCACCCTGTCTTTCTCAGGAAAATCATTGCTTCCCAGCCCACCAGACTCTTTCTCTTGAAATGATTGTTCCTTTGATTCACGATGTCAGTTTACTCTTTACTTGCTCCTTTTACAAATATCTTTCTTACTCTCCCTTCATTTCCTCTGCCATTTTAGCCTGGAAATGGGCCTCGATTGTTTCAGCTCACACAATCTGAGCAGAGATGAGCTGCAGCCAAATCTCCCGTCTCGGGCTAATTAATGACACAGTAGCACAGTTATACTGAAGAAAAGTCTGTCGCATTCCTCAAGTCCACGTTAGCCTTCGTACAATTCGAGACGTGACAAAGCACTACCCCAAACCTGTTTCTTCATTGCTTGTGTTTCCCATTTAATCTGTTTCTCCTTCCTCTCTAAACTCTTTTCTCTGTCTTTCAGCAAGTGTGAAACAATTTCCTCTTTTCACAGGGGCCTGGTGGCAAGCAGATTAATGAACCCTTAACACAACATGGAACGCTGCTGCCAAAAAATGTATGAAATGCATTCAGCAGTCCCCACAGCGCACTGTGTGAGGGACAATTACGGAAAACAAAAGCTGTGGAGCAGTTCACTTAGGTTTCCAACAGTCTGAAAGGTTTGAATCAGACCTACGGAACTACAAAAATGACCCTGACTTTTAATTTTTATTAGTCAGCACAGGTATCTTTTATGACTTTGCAAGTAGCAGAAGTTCAATCCAGTGATAGGAATCTGCAGCCTCCTTCATTCCTGGTATAACTGCTCTTCAGTTGATGATTTGACATCAGGGACAAATTTGACTTGCACTGCACCCTGATATTAATGTGCTTCTGCTTGAGCTCTCTGCATTGTTCTGAATCGGAACTTAATGTTTTATAGTTCAGAAAGGTTTTAGACGGGAGATCCTTTGGTTTCTCACTGGCCTTTGCAGCTCCATGCTAACTCTGCCCAATAGCTCTGTACACAATATTCAGAAAATAGTTTGCTCTCTGTCTTCCCCTCCTTTTCTTTTTTTTCTTTCTTTTTTTCTTTTTTTCTCCCTTCTTTAATGAGCCTTTGTTGGTCCAGCTCGCTCTCTCGGTCTCTTAACACACTTGTGTGTAGAACACTAACTCCTTGAAATGCGAAACAGATGGATGAAGTGTGGGACTCGGAGATATTTGTTTTGGAACAGCGCTGCACATCAGTGTCTGTGGAAGAATTTCCAGCAGCTGGGTAAACCCGCTGAGAGTTCCCCAGTTTCAGTACAAAAGAGAGTACCCCAAAGAACTTTTGGCGGTCCCTAGATCTCCCCTAGGGAGCTTTTGCAGCTCATGAAATGCAGACTTTGCACTCCCAGGTTGACATATGGTACTTCCAAGCTCAAGTGCTAAAAGTGAAGTTATTTTATTTTGGGGAGCTTCAGGCATTTTGTTTGCTTGTTTGCAAAATGCTCAAGAAGTGATGTGATTTAAAAAGCTGTATTAACAACATTTTGGATTTTCAACAGCAGCTTCCACCCTAGGAAACAAAATTATCCTTTGTAGCCACTAATGACTACATTCTCCCAACACTCCGGTGAATAAAAGCAGCCTGGTTAATCACATTTTGTAGGTGGGGACACAGAAGGTGAAATCCAGGTCCCAGCTGAAGTGAAAGGGAAAATTCCCTTGATTTCAGTAGGGCCAGGATTCCACTGCCTGTGATTAGGAGGCTGAGTCTGCAAATCTTTACTCAGGGTCTGGCCATTACACAGACAAGCAGTCCATTGTAGCCTTGCACTCACATAAACAAGGCTTAGTGGGAACGGGTTCCCAGACCTACGTTTTTATTTTCAAAAGTGGTCACTGATTTGGGATGCCTGGCTTGAGACACCTGAAAAGGCTTTTTCACTGTCAGGGAACGTTCGTGCCTGAAATCCATCAGAGCTAGACCTAAAGCAACACCTCCAAGAAGTCAACTTCGGTTTAGCAATCACTCTCATAAAAATTTAGCTTTTTTCTGTCACCGTGAACGGCCAAGAATAGCAGACTCAGGATTTGAGATTCCTTGCCCTCGGGCTGTATCTAAATCCTTTACATTTGTTGCTTAATTTGGGGATATTGGGAGCACGTCTTAAGAGGGTTATCCTTATGAGTTGGAGTGTCCCCCCATCGAGGTTGGTAGTGGGGTCCCTAAGTTGGAATATGCCCACAGAAACAAGGCATCATGAAGAAATCCAAGCAGAGGTGATGTGAGGTTTTTCAGCTCCGCAATCAAAAATGTACCATGAAGCAACAATCCTCAGTCACTGCTGTGTCCGCATGGTTCCCAGAGGGACAAGATAAGGTAGTAACAAGGACCTGGAGGTGCAGAGCTGGGCTGAGGTAGAGACTGTGGGAGCGCAACAGTAAGGAAAGGGTCTTTAAGGGTTCATAGTGCTGCAGACAGAGCAGAAAGGTGGCTGGGGGAAGCAGATTTTCTTTGAGAGCTTTCCCTCACCCCTTCACTACAGCTCACCTGAGCTCAGCCAGACCTTTGTGGGTTCATCCCCCAAGGAAGTCTACCTTCTGGTGGCTGCTGTTCTGCATGATGAACCTGATGCCCGGCCCGTACGGTGCAGGGAAAACACCCCAAAAGCTGCAGACACCAAGTGGCCTCAACCCAGAGGCCAGGAGCACACCTGCACAGCATGGGTAGATGCATTTGGTCCTTGGGCTGGGTGAATCCCTGGCCAGAAGTGCAGACACCATTGCTGCATCTTTGAGGCTGGTTCTGGTGGCAATAAGCCTGTCTGGACAACCCAGCAGACAAGTTTGTCTATTCAGAGCATTGCTGTATTGCAACAGTCTGTTGTTAAAGTCCTGCAGAACGAGGGGTTGCAAGCAGGGCTTTATGATCCAGGGAGCCTAGAGCCAGTCTTGCTGCCCTCATCATCTTCATGGCCAGCAGCTACCTATTTCTAAAGCAAGTTGTGATACATGATGCAAACTTACAGCACATCAGCTGGTCTGCGGAAACTTGTGCTTGGCCCCGTGAGGTAGCTGTGGTAAGCCCTTGCATTAAATATGAAGTAGCTTAACTGTCAAAGAGTGAGGGCTGTATCCGTCGCGGCTCGCAAGCCCACACAGTTATTGCGGAGCAGCTGACGCACAACAAATTTGCACCTTAGCATTTCTTGTGGCAAACTGTTCATGTGGCTCAACCCATGGAGAAAGCATGTGAGCTAAAGTTAGGCTACTGAAATTCAGTAGGGCAGCAGCTCGCTCACACTCTTGTGTGCACACTCTTACACATACGTATATACATATATATATATGGATTCCTGCTTTCCAGGAGATTAAAGTCATCTGAACCAAAGCTGACAGTGAAGCTGTGCCAAAACTGGTAATTTTTACCTGCCTTAGGGTTTAAGACAGACAAAAGTCAGTTATTTGCCCTGGTTTCTGGATCTCCATGAATAAAGGTACTTATTTCTGTAGCACCTTTACTGTGTAGATATCAGAGGGCCTCAGAAAGTATTACAAGCCCATTTTGTGTGTGAACGCAGCAGATTTAACACCCTTGCCTGTAACTCAGACCGCAGTTTCGTCTAGCATAATTGTAACTTTTTAAGGCCACACAGACAGCAAGAACTGATGATAGAAGAAGATCTTGAGTCCTGCAACCCTGGTCTGAGTCGTCGCAGAACTCTCCACTGAAACCAGCCTGGAGCTGAACCTGAGTGAAATTTCCAAGTCTATTTTGCCTGGTCTGACTTTGCTATGAAAGTAGTGAACTGGCTAGAGACTGATTAGAAAGCATCAATGGCAAAGGAATGAACGAGGATCCGATGCAAGTGGCACGCTGACAACCAGCAATGGAAATGAACATGGTGGAGAAGATGACCTGCATACCAAGGTGCTTAAAGGAATCTCTCAAGGGACTATTTACATCGAAGCACAATGGAAAAGCTAAGGCCCCTAAAGCAACGACTCTGACTGGTTCATTGGTATTTCCTCTTCTACCTCCTGACTCCATCACTGCTTTATTTCTCCAATTAAGGCTCATGGGTACTATGTACTGTGTTGGGCTCACCCCTGGGGCGCCCTGTGGCTGCTTGGATGGCGGGGAGCTGACCAGGCTAACTAGGGTGTTCCCATCATGGTAACACCGGGCAGCAGCTCTGCTAGCCGTTAAAAACAAGAAGGTGAGCCCAGTAGATCTCCTTTCACAGACACCGGATGCTCCAAACCTTGAAAGACTCTACAGATTTTGGGTTTGGGGACGGTGGCATGGTCTGAACTAGCTGTAGGTGCTTCACTACCCCGTGGCAGGAAGCCCTGATGTTTCCAGTTCCTGGGGTAGGAAGGGACCATTTTCTGGATGTGTCTAGTTCCCCTTGCCCTCTATATGAGAAGCCACAGATCTGAAGGAAGCTGTAATAATTATCAGCTCCTTTTCTTTTGGTACATCAATACCTATGCTGGCTGCTTAAAGAAGGCGTTCCCGCTCTTCACAGAGCACTCCAGCAGCAGTGTCCTGAGAGGTGAAGTGTGTGTGCCCAGCACATTATCTTTCATCACAGTTTCATGGAATCAGACCAGTTATATTTTCGTAGCCTAGTTTAGACTTGTGGAGGTGAACCACATTTAATATGTTGTTCATCTCCTTGCCAGCTTCAAACTGGGCTGTAATTTATGATGTTAGTCTCTCAAACATAAGCTTATTTATAAGGCCAAAGAATGTGAATCTTTTATGTGAGATGGAAAAAGTCCTTAGGTTGGAATACTTTTGGGTTTCTGCTTTTTTCTTTTTCTCTCTCATTTAATAAGAAAAAATAACTGAAATTATCCATTTATTGCTTACAAGACTTTTATTGCTCTCCAAGACAGAGAAGCTGGAAGGCTGGGAGAATGATACCAAGTGCCTTCTTGAAGGCCCTCTGAGGACGATGAATGCAAGGCACTGCAGATAGCCCAGGACACCCATTTTGTTCTTTCTTGAATGTTGTTGATTTCCATGCATTTATGTAAATAATGGACTTGATGTTTCCACAGTGTATTCATCTTCTCTGAAATGTTGGGCTTGAGTTAGGGAAGTAGGAGTGAGCAGGACCATCAACTTCTCTTCTTCCTGCAAACTTGTCCACCAAGAAAAGGAAGTGTTTGAACCATCTGAATGGTGGGTTCCATGAGCTGTCAGTGCAATGGTCATAATCACATAACTTCAGATACTACCTAATAAAAATGCTTTTATTCAAGGATCTTCGGTTATTTAAAAAAAAAAGAGAATTTAAATTACTGTCTGGACACAACAGAGCTGATGTTGCTCCTTATTCCATTTGTATGCATTTCACTACAGATATGTAGCTTTTTCCAGACTCCCTTGGTTGTATTTGGGTGCTTAGCAGAAAATAATTGAAGGCTGGGCCACTGTCACCTTAGATCCATCTTGAATGTTAATGCAGAAGAGTTTTGTTTCTCACTCATCCAAAGACGCACTCCCACCCAGGGCTGTCACAAATGCAAGTCCTCTTGTCATTTCATTATGCAGAGTTCTAGCATCAGGCCAAAGCTGAACCGTCTGAGGCAGAGCTTTTCTGAAAGAACAGCTTCCTATCCAATAAGTGTGGCTTCATCACTCTGAAATATTTTGTAGGAATGTGTCACCTCTTGTGATGTTTTCAAAGATAAGAAACTGAAATGAATAATTGTGACATTGTAATTTTATTTTAGTAGTGTTGAAACATTTTGTTACAGTAAGACAAAACCTTCCTTCAAAGATGAAAAGGTTTGCTGTTTCACTGACATTTCAATTAATTTTATTTAGACTCTTAGGTCATATTAGGAACTGTTAATAATAAGCTGATTGATGTACATTTAATATTTAACAGACCTATGTTTGATATCATTCCTAATGGTACTCGTTAATTTTTTTAAAATCATTTCCTTTCTGTGAGAAATGTCTGCTTTTTGTTCCAGAAGAAGAAAATAATCATAAACCCAGGATTTCCCGAAGGATGGGAATTCTGGTCCATCATTATCATCATTACCCTCACATGAGGGACCCTTGCTCATGACTAGGATATGTGGACTTGTTCCAAGTGCAGTACAGGCTCCGAAAGTCCCAAACCCCCAGAAGCTCCCAAAGCCCCAAGAGACTGCAATCAGAGTAGGAGGCAAGGGTCACCAGATGGACAAAGGCAGATGGAGAATTGCAAAGAAACCAGGAGACATAACAGGTCAACTCGATGGCAGCATTCTCAGTGGTTTCCTCTTCAGTTCATGCAGACCTGTCTTCCTTACATTGTGTTTAACACCTTCATGTCTTGCCATGACCAAAAAACCTCCATTTGAAAGGACTGTGCACCTTAAGTCTATGTCTTCCAACAGCTCTGGATAGGGTTTTAATTCACTTTTGTGAGGTCAGAAGCGGTTGATAAGAGATACGAGGACCCACGTGCAATTTCCCCCCCTAGCATGGCTTTTCTATCAGATGTGAGAGGTTAAGCCAGAAAAAGCATTACATACATACAGTAATTAGCAGTAGTTGTTTGAAAAATGCCAGAACTATGTAGAATTTTTTAAAGTAGAAAGTTTGAAGTAAAGATCTGTGTTTTTTATAGATGTGGCATGCGTGGCTGGCTAGTATCTAACCCATGACCAAAAGTTCTGGGCTCTCTGAGAAGACTGAGGATGTAGCATTGGTCAATGACATTAAACACTTTCATTTTCCTATGACAAATGACCATGGGGAACTGGAGATTGTGTTGCCTTACAAGACACAAAGGTAATTTTTATGCTTGTAAACTTCTTTCCCTGGAAGGGATTATTATGAACATTATTTGGCCAACAATGAACAAAAAGGCTTATGATGGAAGAAAACAAAAATGTGCTTTACAATTGTGAAAGACTCAATGGAGAGCAACAGGGTTGATGTTGGCAGCGTTGCTGGCAGCATCAGATACTTGAACAGCAGGAAAATGTGAACTATCTTACTATGCAGGTGAGCCATGTCAAAAACCAATATAGATTCTGAGAACTGGAGAAAATTTACTGGCATCACGTGTGTCTGCTGATATGTGATGGCATTTGAAATGACATTACTGTAGGTAAGAGTAGATTTCTTTCCTGAAAGACTGCTACAGGAACAGATTCACACGTCTTAGCTGACAGCTCATTCCCAAGTGGGATGTTCTGAAGGGTGTCCTATGGAAATGAGAGATGGAAACATTGAATTTCACTGGGATTGGCTTTGCAAGTTTCTCTTACGAGCTGATTTAATGCTGATGAAGTGGCAACAACAGACTGGATGTATTTCTTCAGTATCTTTTAAGCTTTGGCTTAACGTGACATCAATGAGAGTTCTCTGTATGTTAAGGCTTCAGTATCACAATCCAAACAAAATGCACCACGGTGAAGTGAGTTCTGGGGTTAACTATGTTACTCAGTTAACCATGGGTATAGTCTATTGTGTAAAGAAACAAAGAAACGCATCCATCCACAAACTGTAACTGCTGCTGTTATTTAATTAAACAGTTGCATTCTGAAAGCCAGCAGAAGCTGCTGTTTGAGTGTTTTATTGGGATTAAATGTTATGAATAAATTAAAGATTGTTTCATTTTAAATCTACTACAGGAACTTGGCAGGTTGAAAAAAAATCCATTTGTTGCAGAGATTTTCATTAAGTCAGGTATGATGAGAAGATGAGGACTTCTGCATCTTTAGATCAACAAAAGGAATAAATTATTGCAATACCTAAAGTTTAGAGTGCCTAGCCCTTGCAATGCTTTTTAGTGGAGTAAAAATATGTAGACATCAGCTGACTTGAAAGGGCATTTTCACCAAGAAACCCGAGGAGGAGTTGAAGCTAATCTTGTCAATAAGGATTTAGTCTGTTTTATTGTACATTGGTGCCTGGCTTGCATGCTGTATCACTCGATCAGGAAAAGCTAGATGAGCTATGTAATTACATGCAAATGTTCCTCAGGATTGACATTTCATTCTGTCAGACTGAAAAAAAAAGATACGTCTTGTTCTTCAGATGCATTCATTAGAGAAACAGCAACTTCTTATTTTTTAAGGGTTTGTTTTAGGGAACTCCGTCCTCTGAAAACCAAAATCAGCCTTGGAGATCTGCACATTTTCTTTGAATGGGTGCCTCCCCCAAAGAGCGCGTACATGCCAGCATTTGAAAGCAATTATCAGAGGCATTTTAAGAGGAAATCGGGGACATGTTGAGGGAATGAAGGGAGATATTTCTCATTCTTCTTTACTTCTTGGGTTATGTTGCACAGATCTCACATAGAATGAAATTCACCCCCGTGCAGAAAGCCAGTACAAGGTGAATAGGCTTCACTTAAGCCTGAGGGCTTAGATGAAAATCAAGTGGTGATCAGGTACATTGTTGGCCCCCAACACAGGTGTGAATTTTATTAATCAAATATGTTTCTTCTTTCTCAACCAGCACGATCCCGTTAACACACCCAACACAACACTCAGACCTGTCTGATGGGGTGAAAGATTTGAAAGCCAGAAGCGTTAGATGGGGATGTCCTGTTGTCCAGTTTTAGCGAAGATGCAGATTTGGGATTTTCTTAAGTTGGGGTTACTCAAGTTGAAGTTGTGATTTAAGCTTTTATTTACGCTGTATTAAAAGCTGTTTCAGTTCCTGCTCCTCGTAGGAGGCGTTCCTGCTCTCAGCCACATTTTTTGTTATTTTTCAGTCAAAATACACTTCTCAGTCAAAACATATTCTCTAAAGATATAAGAGGAGGATAGTGGAGCTTTTGTTCTTTGTATTAAAGGATTATTTATAGAGGTTCATGCTCAATTTCACTAGTTTGTAAGGAAAGAAATGGGGTTTGAATTTTCTTTATTTCTTTTTCCCTTCTTCTTATTTGTTACAGACACAAAAACATGGAGACATGGGTACTAGAAGTGCAATAATACTCTCATTTACAACTAATACCTGATGCAGTGAAGGTTACTTGCTCAAACTACTAAGTAAGGCTTCTTTAAGATTGTTTTTAGTGAGCAATAGTAGACTACGGTAGACTCTAAAGTTGAAGGTGGCTGTAAAGACTTCCTGTGTCTTTAGATTTACCAAGAAACTCTGCATGGCAGAAGTGCAAGCATCAGCTCTTCTCCAGGAGAAGATAAAGGGAATTAGATCAGCTACAAATGATGCAGTGCCAAGTCTGGTTGGCATGCCAGGACTCAGCCTTTTGGCTTGCAGCCATGTCAGTCAGACACTTTCCAAGCCACTGGCTGCACTGGAGCCTGTTGGTGCTGCAACCCTTGTAATTAAAGTGCTCCAAATCAGCCCCTCTGGGATCCAGATGTGGCAAGGGAAAAACTCACACAACAGTATTAAAATCTGCCATGTCGGACAGAAAATCCCCAGACCTCAGACCTGACGGTCAACCCAATCCCTGCTGGCTCTGCAGCCTCAGGATGCACAAGTCCCCACTCAGCAAGGCAAAACATCAGCTGGGACTGGGAACCTGGACTGGCTCCTGTGCAAGTGCAGCAAGTCGTGTCACCATGTCCCTGCCAGGACCACCTGGTCACCAGTGACACCAGTATCACACAGTAGAGGCAGGAGCATCCCCGCCCTGTGAATAAATGGTCAGGCAAGGTCTGTTGCTGCCACCACCCGGGAAGCTCCCCCAGCATTAAAAGTGGTGGGAGACTTCTGTCGCTTGAAATAAGTCCTAAAAACCAGATAAGCTTCATGGATAAAGAAGCTTTGGAAGGAGCAACTCATAGCTTTGGCTACATCCCACCCAAGAAGCTCTGTCCAATTTAGAGGCAACCAACCAGATGGGGAATCAAGGGTTTGTGAGCACTTTGGTTTGATCCCATCACGCTATACAGCTCCTGTCAGACATCCTAGGCTGGGCAGGCGGGGCCAAACGAAATCCTCATAATGTTGTTTTAAAAATATCTCCATTAGCTTCAGGGATAATAGCATGTGCATGAAGAAATCAGTTTCCTATGGTGAAGTTAAGAGTTTTTTCTGAGAAGCTGGGGTGAGAAGGAAATAACCTCCATGAACCAATTGACCAGGCCTAAGATAACAGGCGTTTCAATCTAGAGCACTTCCATTTGCTTTGTTAATTTGTCCTCATATCCAATAAAGAAATAGATAAATCAGCGATGAGTCATTATTAGGCATAACAAAGCCCAAAATATATTTGCAGGCAATTTTAGGCAGTTAACAGACATTTGCAATACTGTTCTTCCAGCAGATGCTCTCTCTGTTTGTGCAGGTTTTGGAAGCCCCTATAGAAAAAAAGAAGAAAAATTAGAAGTATTTATGGGGTAAAATCCTCTGTAGGAAGACTGAACATTTTCATTCTGTTAGCATTGTTAGTTTTTGTCTATTGGCAGCTTGTCCAGGTGTATGGTGCTGCTTTTAAGACTGAACTTGTTAAAGGCTGAAGTATGTACCTTTAAGATAAACCACAGGGAATTAGTATCTAATCAAGCAATGGATTGTCTGAGCACTGTTTGTTCAAGCATTACACAGGCAACACGTAACCTCTCAAGACACTCTTTTTTTCCCCCCCTTTAAAATTTCTTTCAGTAGTCAAACCCAAACATTTCATATGATCAAATTAAGAAAATGTGAGATTTTGTGCAACGGGGAGGAATAAAGAAGAATTGCTACACAGACAAATTGTTTTAAAGCTTTTTAGGGACTACACAATAGCTCTGGGATCCCTTGGGTAAAAATGAAACAGCTACACCTTAGGAATATAATGGAAAGATATTATCAACCGTGGTTTACAGGGGATAGAAAGAGGATCCATTTGGACTTCCCACAGAATATGTGAATAATCTATGAGAAAGACTGAGCCCATTAAGGGTAACTACACAGTATATGCTAAACCCTGATAAATGTTATACCCTATTGGAAGTCATCTACTTTCTTTCTGGATAGCCTTTTAATTTATGCTTTAATATAATCTTTTAAAAATAATTCTGACTGTACTGGCACTTCTGACACACAGACCATCATTTCAAATCCTTTTATCAGCAGATGTATCATTTTGTCTCATACTAGTAATAGGATGGGAGTCAAGAATATCTATAATTTCACCTCATGCCTTTTAGCAATAACAGAGTTGCAATGAAATACTATATAACTTGCTATTCATCGAGTGAGGCCAGGGTACTGAAGAAATTCGTTCAGTGACTGTTCATGCAAAGAACACAAACAGCCTTGGGATCAAGCCAAGGGCTCCCATGGCTCACCAAGGTTCTGAAGTCGCAGGCTGCAGTCCTGTCCCGCTCTGAATTTCCCTTCTGCCTCCATGAGCAGTGAATCTCTGCTATGTGGTTGGGGTTGGAACACTCCCCAGCATGCAGAATATGCACTCACTGTGCTGCAGGGTGAAGTGGAAACCCAGCAATGGTGTTTCAGGTCTTGGCCAGGCTCTTTCATCGCTTACTGTGGCTTCAGATTATGGTGGAAGGTGGCAACTCAGCTATCACTGCTGCAATGAGCTGTGCTCAGTCTTCCGTGAGTGCCTCCAGGGAAGAAGTCTGCAGCGGTGGGTGCTGCAAGCGGGATGTGGAGGATGCGGATGATAGACTTACCCTGTTCCTCTTGTTTTCCCTGTTAAATCAACGTACAATGGTGCTGGCTAAAGTGCTTCTTGGCTCAATGTGTTGGCAGTGCCGGAGTACATTCCCACAGTCCCACGTCTCTTCAGGCTCTGGACAGGGCTTGAAGTCCCCAACAGAGGACTTGACCCAGAGACCTCTCCTGGAATTAATATTCATTTAGCTGAGTTGTTTTGTCTGTGTGGTTTTATTCCTACTTTTCTGGCAGCACAGACTGCGGAAGCTAAGGACTCCTATTGCCTGCCCGTCCAAACACCCAGCCATCCTCTTTTCCTCTTTTTTTCCTGCACTACTTTCAGTCTATACCTGATTTTCTGTACCTGCCCTTCCCCATCTGGCCCACCCAAACTTCCTAGCAGCCTTTCCCCTGCTCCAATCCAGCCCTACAGATCTCCTCCTCCTCTTTAATTTTCCAGTATTCCACATTAATTTCAACTCTCACCATTGGGAGAAGAGATGTGGCTGCAGAGCGTAGGTGGGGAGGTGTTTCTTTATTCTGTAGGACAGTATCTGTATGACCTAGTAAGGATGGGAGAACGGAGGTGAGGAGGAAATCACACAGAGTGGCTGGAAATGTTGAGAATCAAACTCCAGCATCTGATGAGTTCCCATACAAACTTTCATAAGATGTAACTTTTGAAAGACTCACAACACAGTTACATTTGGATAGATTTCCATCTGCAGTGAAAAGAATATAAACTTTCCCACTTTTCACCAGTTAGAAAAGGCACAGGGTTATGAATTTGAAACTACACCTGGGTGTATCTGCTCCCAGGGAGGATCTAGCAGGGCTTCCTGGAGAAAAAGTATCCAGCAATCCATTTAGTGCAAAGGGAAAAACAAAGTATATCCTCCTAAGTCCATTTAGGGAAATGGCTAGGTGGTTTTGGTTGAACCTTTACCTAAGAAAAGTCATCATGAGGTGGGTATTTGTTGAATGTAATCCCCCCAAAACCAGCTACATTTTGGGGAATATAAAACCTACCAAAATCAGGGGTTTACAGTAAAAAGCTCAGAACAATTTAGTTATTGGCTATAGTGACTGTACCAGTAGCGTTGCACCACATCTCTCACAGATTTCATTAAAAGTCTTTGCTCTAAGTGTCAAATCACAAGATCTAGATAGTCTTAAAACCACTTGACCAGACTTACCAAAAGAACCCCAAGCAAAAAATTAGATCCGTGCAAGATATTGAATATTTTTAGTAGGAATTAAAAGCCAGAGGCTTGTGGCCAGCTCCAGAATTTGGTCTTTTTCAATAATCAGAGTTTGATTAAAGTTGACTTTCCGAGCTAGTGCTTGGCAAGGAACATTCTCCCTATGATGACGCTGATGTACCTGTAAGGCAACGTATTGGTTATGTAATCTTAGCCTGTCCAACTGGCAGAATGTATTAAAGGACACTAAAATTACATGACATAGTGTCCTAAGACCTTGTTTCTTGGAGCTAATTGCTGTAGTTTCTACAGGCCTATTACGGGCTGTGAATGAAGTCCAAGGATTTCTTATTTAATCAAATGTAGGGCACATGATAGTCTGCAGAAATATGCTGGTGGTGGCTAGGTGGGAAACGTAATAATTTATTGCTTTCAAAACTGATCCACGAAGCCCACCAGATGTGAACATTAGGGCAGAAACTTGCGCCAGGGAATACAACATGATGCATTGCCAAAAGAAGTCTCTGTTGAAGTGGGTTGATGGACAGTGTGTTCTGGAGCTGTGTGCAAGGTGCCAGCAAAAAGAAAGGAAAAGCCAGAATCCAGCTGACAAAGGCAACAGCAACTGGGCAATGAGATTACCAGTAATCTACAGCAAGAAAGGCAAAAAATATTGATTTATTAGGGTGAAGTGAAAAGTACACAGGCCAGGTCAGAAGCACCTGCTTTCATGAGGAAGTTTTAATTTGATTAGTCAGTAATTTGCAGTGGGAGTAAATGGTTTAAGGCAGTGGATGAAAATGCAGAGCCAGTGGGTTCTGCTTTTTAATGGTGCTTGTTTGGTAAGCATTCGCTTTTCACTTTGACTTTATGGCACTCAGATAAGAAAGAGTAGGTGGCCTCCCAGGTTTGAGGAAAACCGAAAAAATTGTACTTCCATTCATCAAGATAAAATTTGTTGAAGTTGTGTGTAATGCACACCCTTTTGGAGCAGGTGGACGCTTGGCAGAAGGAAGACAGCACCGAGGAACAGTTTGTTACTGACAGAAACTAGTATCTCCCAGTTAAGTAAGGCCTAAACCAATCAAGAAGTGTGAACCACAGATACCAGTGTATAATTCCAATCTTTGTACAGTAATAAGATTTCATGATTACTGCTTTGAAGGCTGCACTCTGGTCAAGCAAGATAAGTACTGGCAATTTCCCTGAGCCTGAATTCAGTGAGATATCGCATGTCACTTTCAACGATGCTCTCTGTGTGCTGTGTCGAGATCAAAACCCGGACTAGAGTGTATCACACAGATCACACTCCTTGTTAGGTGATGGTGCAGTTAGGATGGCACAGTCTATTTCAATATCAGGAATATTCAGGCCTTGTACTTTTGTGGGTCTGCAGCTATAATTGCGGAGAGGTTTTGAAGAAGTTGCAAAGACCGGATTTTTCCTTGTTGTAAATTATCACAGGAGGGTGAGGATTCGTTCTACTTACATATGGCAGGAAGGTTTAAGGAGCAGGAGGAAACTGCCCTTTGCAATATCAGTAAATAAATAGATTAAGCTTGCGTGGGAGCTGCCCTGTGCTCAGTGTCCTGAGTAATGCTTGAGTTCCACTGGGGCTGAGGACCATCTCTGTCATATTTTCACTGGGGGTATGATGGGTAGCTGGATTTGGTATTGGACGTGTCCAAGCGCTCGAAGAACAAAGTTGTGTTTGAATAGTAACATGGGAGCGAGCATTTCAACAATAATCTGCTTACTCAATCCTGTGTTAAATCTCTGGAACGTGACAGAAATTAGCCAGCGTTAACACGTTTGTGAACCAAGATTGTTGGCAGCAATGAGTTTAAAGACATCCTACTGTTAAGAGGAGTCTCTCATAGATAAAACTCTGCAAAATGTACTCAGTTCTAGACTTTGCTACAGCCTTTCATGCAAAATGAGACAGTTTGCTTCAACACTTTGTGTTGTCTGGCTAAAATTGGAGTATTACATCTTCCATTGTTTCTTCTTGCATAGGAAGGGGAGGTGAAGTTTCTTTTATAACACCAAGGAAAAGGGAATGATCTGGATTGAGAATGCCAGTTGTTACTATGATCCGAATAACAAGTACTTCAGCTTTATGAAAATGTTACTGAGTTCAGTTGCAATAAATTAGCACGAGTTATTGAAATGTTTGGAAGGTTTTTCTTTGCACTGCAGTGATTAAAGAAGATAAATAAGAAGCTGGACAATTTTTTTTGTGTGGTTACTGTGTCTTAGGGCTGCCTTTAATAGCCTCAGTGATCTTTCCATCGTCGTTAATGGGTATTTAATTGGGATTTATTTCCATGGAATTTTTGTACCTTCAGATCATTACAGCACAGAGGGAATTTTATAGCCATAGGGATCAACATGGTCTCTCTAGAGGTTCTGTTTGATGAATGAAGTTGGAAAGAGTTTACATGTAGTTAGAGACCATTACCATTTAGAAACACTCACAGGAGTGAGAGGAATCCTTTTCAAAAGGATCCTGTTTGTCCTATACTGCCTGCCAGTCCTCTCTTAAAAAAACAGTACAATGAATGTGCCCAATCTTCTGGTTTTAATTGATCTTTCCTCAAAATCCAATACATTGTTGTTTTTATTTATTTCAGAGGAGTGAAACCAAACAGAACCACCCATCTCTGGAGGAGATAGCTACTGCACTTTGTTCCTATCTTCCCACAGCTTATAAGACAAAACATTCATCACAGGCAGAGAAGAATAGCTGGGAAATGGCAGCACTGGCATGTGACTCGAGAGAGATGAAAGCAGTTCTCTGTACCACAGACTTCCAGTATGACCTTGTGAAGTTACCTGTTTTTCAGTGCCAAAGAAGAAAACTGGGCTTTTTCTGCTTTGCTGGGTAGAAGATCAAGTCAATATTTAAGACTCTGAATGAGCAATGTGTGCCATAAAATAACAAATGGATAATAAATATAGTTTATCTTGTCCTGTGGCCTCTGCAATAAGATTACACAGAATATTCACTACGAATCACCCAAATTAATCTATGTGGATAGGCTATTCCTACCAATGTGCAAGTTCAGTGTCTCTAATATTTTAAAACATTTTTAATTAATGATGCAGCCTTTATGACAAATCTGTATCTTGAAAACCTTGTTTTGTCCTCCTCATTTAGCCTTCAGCTATCCCTTGTTAGTACAGCTGAGAGCTTGGCTGGGTCAACATCTTTTCTCTTGATTCCTTCCCATCTTTGGAGCACTTTTTGTCTCTCTGCTCTAGTGGTTCCTATCTTTGTGTGTGCATGCTTGGGTACGTGCAAAACCTACAGGAAGGACCTTGTCCTGAGCAACCACTCTGAAGCATCCCCCTGCTCCTCAGCACAACTTTGCCTGACGTAGTTAAACATCAACTTCCATTTCACTTGGCAACTGCTCTTCTTTATATTTTTTTGGCCCTGTGGGTCAGCACTCAAGGCAGATTTCCTTTCTTTTAATTGCTGCCAACCTGTGATACTTCCAGCAATTGGAGCTGAGGAAAGGTATTTAAGGCAGCAGTCTCCAAGCCTTTAAAATTATCTATTCCTAAAACGATTTTCATATTAAATCTCCAGTTCTCTGTGCTGGGGTTGTTACATTTGAAAATCCACGATCTGGTGTAAATTTTGCTGTGGCAGGATGCGTTCCAAAGCCATTGTCTCCACTTATCTTTTAACTCTTAGCCACCAAGGCATTATTATGGGTCTGGAAATGTATATGCTCACTAAAACCTCTTTTCTTACCCTTAATATCTGTAATATTTCCTTGCTTTTCTTCTGCTTTTAGCTGAGATCCCATCAGATCTCTTCCTGTTTAGTGCATCCTCTACCAGCACCTACAGTTTATTTGTACTTCAAAAGTCACCGTGCCTCCCCAAGTGAGCTCACGTGTGCTTCAGGCTTGTTTAATTCTTAAACCACTATAAGGGTGATCAATCTGATTGGTCCTTCTTAGGCACGAGGATGGGGTCTCACATCAATATAGGGTGAGGTGTGCTTTAGGCACAAAGGCTCAGCAAGAAACGGGCTCCACGTAGCAGGAAGGCGCAAGGGCCACTTTTACCAAGAAATCCTTCCTTAAGGGGAAAAGCAAGCCCATAGTTTTGCAAGTAATGTCCATTACCCAGGCATGGGATGGACACCCAGACATTTTGGTTCAGGGAATAAGGTGGCAGGTAATGTGGAAACCACCTTTTTCTTTCTCAGGTATCACAGTGATAGCTGTGTATATGTTGCAATGACAGGTATGTTATTTATAGGTATAATTTCACAGCCAGCTTTCAAGAGCACACCCATACCACAGCTAGGGCAGACTACAGAGTCATCCCACTCGGTTACCTCTGTCTTCTCCTTTCTGTAGGAGTATTTCATCTGTAATTCCTTCATGCAGCGGTGCCCACCCCATTGTACCATGCACACCTCATTGCACTGTGTCCTCCTCAGATCACGGACTGGAGCATCAGAGAAGCAGCACCCCCTGCACAGCTGGATGCCAGGCTGAGCAGGATCACACAGTGGAAAGGGAGGCATTTCTCAAAGCATCCCAGCAGCTCTGACCTAAGGAGACAGGATAAAATAGGGGCTAGGCCACATGTGGCTGCATTGAATCTGCAAGAAACTAACAATAGTCACTCAGGAAGGCTGTAGGAAGAAGAAATGAACTCAGGTTCATCAATCCCAATCTTGTGTCTCAACCATCAGAGGAAATTGTTGTTGCTCTTCACCTGATTCACCACATTTTGACAGGTCAGCTAGAAAGGGTTGTCAGTCCCCTGTCTCTTGCTTTGGGGGTCGCAGTTTATGTAGTGGAGGAATCGTTCACAATACTCGATGTTTAGCCACATAAATATTTGGTGCTCAGGGAAAAGTTGGTCACTTGTGGTGTGGAGATCTGGAGGACACACTGCCTCTGGCTGCCTGGATAGACAGGAGTCTTCTCGTGAGGGAAGTCTTCATTCTTATTTCTGGGACTGAGAAGAAGATAAAAGGAAAAGGGCACTTCATGTCCCTTCTCTGGTGCTGATCAGAAAGGATGCAGAAAACCATCTAGCCAGGTGAATGGAAAGGATAAGCCATGTAGGCAGAGATACGAGAAAGGAAGGTTTAAGTGGTTCTTTGCTTAAAATTATGTTCTTGTTTGTGGGATAAAATGGATTTTTAAAGAATCTGTTTACAATTGGATGAATTATATAAGTATCCATTATGTAATTGAATAATAACATAATCTTCCATAATGACAGGCAAAAGCCTTCTAATGTTTGGGACAGGACTGCTATTTTCTTCTTACTTGGATATCTTTCAGATCCATTGTTATGCAGTTCTTTACATGATGTTTCCTTTCTTCACTCTTTGAAATTCATCCATGCTAACTGGCTCTATTTACTCTATTATTATGCTTCCTTGAAAATGTCTTTTCTTTATTACTTACTTCTTGATAGCATTCCAAGTGTACCATACTGCGATGCTCTTTTTTTCTTGCTATTGCAAGTCTGAGCCTCTGGATCCAGTTCTTGTACCTCTACACCTGCTAAAGCTCACTCCAAATATGGGATAAAACTATGTCCACGCAATGTGAGACAAAGGTCTTTGAAGGACAAAGAAGAAACTTAGTGAAGCTGGTTATAGGCTCACGTGGGATTTTCCCTTCAGGTGTTTGAAAGGACAAGAAAGGCAAATCACAAGTAAGCATTTGCAAGTTCATTTCCTGAATCAAATACTCCATTGGCTTTTGGGTATGTTTTTCTATGAAGCTGGTTATATTTTTCTTTTAAACATATTTTTGCTGGAAATTTTACTCCTAATGTGGGTTTTATGGTTTCTTTTTTATTTTGTTTATTCCTTGGTAGTGTAGCATAACATCCAGATAAAAAATATCTTCTAGTGAATTGGCAATACTTTTAACACTGAAGGCATTTTTCATCTTCCTTACAAACACTGGTATAGGGAGTTCATCTGTAGGAGAGCAGTCTTGCAGATGGGTTTTATGGGGGGTTGCATCTCTTTTCAAAATTACGAAAACCATCCAATATTATGAAAATCCCACAACCCCCTTGGGAAGTCCAGAGGCTTTCATTTCAAAACTGAACTGCTTCTGTCCACTTTTCTTGGAAAAACTTCAAGGAGCCTCCAGATTTTCAATGTTGATGTTTGCAATCTCCTGCAAAAGAAAATACCCTTCCCCTCATTTTTTTTTTTTGAAACATTGAATTATGTACATATTCGAATATTCACATTTCATTGCATTGCTGACACAATGACATTTCTGTGCCCTGGAAGAAATCCTGAGTCGCATTTTTCTATTTCTATTTCACAAAGCCATGTTAAACATTTTCTCACAGCATTTGTTAATAACATAAGCAGGTTTATTCCACAATTGGGGATTTGTTTAGCCATGGGCTAAATTAGATTGGCCACATGTGGTGTTCAGAGTGCCACAGTGGGGTCCGTGTAGCACCTTCTACAAGTGACACCGCTGCACTGCTGAAAAATGAGGGAGGGGGATGAGGGACGGTTTAGAAGAGTCGATAATTTTGCAGTTCAACGGGGTTTGTGGTGGCAGCGGTGGTTGTTGTTGTTGTTGTTGAGTTGCGCGTACTATGTTTGAAGAGAAAGCTAGGACTGGTTGGAGCCTTAATAAGAAATAAAAAAATTGGAGGTGAAAGGGCTCACTGATAAAAGAGCTGCTTTCATTTACTGCTCCAGGCATCTGCTGTAAAGGAGCCAAAACGAATGTGCAAGCATCAGAGACAGTCGCAGGAGGGAGGAGGCAACAGTCAGAGCTGTGAGTAACTGTACATAAACATAATTTAAATCAAAACAGCTGAATAACAATTTAGGACATAAAAGGAAAGA
Organism: Neomorphus geoffroyi; assembly: GCA_033558235.1. Classification (NCBI taxonomy): domain Eukaryota; kingdom Metazoa; phylum Chordata; class Aves; order Cuculiformes; family Neomorphidae; genus Neomorphus; species Neomorphus geoffroyi. Next base: position 5,626,299 of record JAUMJM010000016.1, on the reverse strand, counting down.
GAAAAGGTGGAATGAAGTAAAGAAAAACAAACCCCACAAATCGAACGCAGTCAAGCAAGAGAGGAACACAGAGGAGCAGCAAATGGAAGATGAAAAATCAAGCAAAGCCATCAGGGTCCAGTGGTTCATTCCTGTGGTATCCCGCGGTTCCCAGCTCAATTACTCAATAAGGTCTCCTGCTTTTCAGGCCAAGAGGAGCCCTGAAGTACCAAATCTCTCCTCCAGGCTTCTTGTCTTCAAACAGAGGGCTTTTCGTAGCTCAGCCTCCCTACACTCACTTCTTTATGCCGTTTTCTGTGCCGCCTCCCAACCCCTCTGCTCCACCAGTGACCCACCACGCTCACCTCTACCACTATGATCATTCACACTTGCCTGAAGCCATTTGCCCTCTTTCCAGACAGGTCCTCCTCTCCTCCATAAGCCCTCCCCAAACATTGCTTGCTCCTGCTTGGCCCCTGTGGTAACCACCAGCTGCAGATGGCTGGTCCCGATGCATTATCTGGCCATCTCAAGCCCCTGCTGTTGTCCCTTCCCATGTTCACTTAGCTCCTTGCACAAAGGGGTTTTCATCTGCAATTAAGGCTCCTAAGTCCTAACACGACAGCTGTCGGTGCTCCACAGCCACTGAGGCCTTTGTGTCTTCTGCCTTTCCTCAGTCCCACCTAGCGTCACTGGCTTGGGGTCCTTACAAACAAGTAAGTGACCATTCGAATTCTTTAATCCTATTAAATATTTGGCCTTGTTGATACCAAGTGGCAACGGGTGCCACTGATGGCTCAGTTTTAAACGTGTTTCCTGATGTTTTTATTAAATGAGGAGAGCAAGCAGAACATTGCCAGCTCGATGTGGCTACTGGAGAACGCTGTTGATGGGCTTCGCAAAGACTAATTGCCCACTCCTCTAAATCCAAGAGAAGTTGTTGTGGTGGAACAAAGACTCATCTTTGTTCAGTGGCTGGAGGAGAATGGCAAGAGCAGAAGAAAACAGTAGGATAAAAGAGTGTCTCAAGCAGAGGCTGTTACCCCACACTTCTGAGGAGGTTATTAAAGGCTCTGCAGTAGACCTTTCTTGAAATGTCTCCCTGACCCCAGTGCTGAAGCCTCTTTTGTGCCTGGAAGAATGAGGGCTTAAACCCTTTCCAAAATACTTGGGGTTTTGCTTTCTCATTAGCGCAAACTTAGCTTTGCTTGCATGTTGGGCATGTTTCATTTCTCAGGTTTGTAACACGAGAAAAAGCTAAGAAACAAAATAATCCTCCCTCCTTTATGAGAGACACAGCGTTATTTCCCTCCCTGATATATATGTCCAATTAGTCCATGGAAGTTCCTCTCTGCTAATTTGATATCCTGTTTTCCATCTTTACCAACATCTGAGCCATCTGATTTGCGTGCGAGCCTACAGTAGGATGAGGATGCGTTGCAACATTTTTTCTACAGCAGAAGTGCGTATATTTTTTCATGCATGCATAATTAAAAATGGTTGAAAGCGACTTTGATTAAGCTTTCTCAAGAATTCAAACTAATGTTAATCGTATTTCAGGAGAGATCACGCAATAATATTTTCAGCCAAAAAAAAAAGGAGTCTGCTTTGGGAAAGCCACCATGTTAGGGAAAAAAAAAAAGAATACCAGCTTGTGAGTGGAAACATTTTGGTCCCTTTTGTTTAGCCCATACTAACAAGTGACCACTGTCAGGCAGCTACTAGGATAAATAATACATAATAGCAAGGCTAGAGAGAAATTAAGAGTTGTAGGCAAGGGAGGAGAATATTGTTTCATCTCCGAATTGAGATGAAACAGAGGCCAAAATCAGCAGGGTGGGAAGTCTGTTCCAGATGGCAGGAGCTGCAGAAGCTATTGCACCAACAGTAGCCAGCTTGTAGGAAGAGGCAGAGACAAATAATCAGGTTTCATCCAACAAAGTATCAGGTAACGTAAGAGGGGGACTAACCAGTGCCAAAGCTCTGACTGCTGCTTCCTGAAGGGGCTAGTCCTGCAGTAACTGGGAGGGTCACTGTGACTCAGAACTGGGGCGCTGCAGGGGAGGCGGGGGAAGCAAGGGGGTTAGCATGTTAGCACTTTTTTCCTACATGCAGCACTGAGTCATAAAGCCTTTTTCTTCTTTTTGTTTGTTTTGGAGTTTTTTTTTCGTCTCTTCCGTTAAGTAAAAATCATCTGGCATGTTCTTTTTCCAGAAGATTTTGAAGAGGACATTTTGGAGAGGCATTTCACAGAGCCCAGCAGACAGTCCCACTTCAGCTTGGATCTGCATCCTCAGGCAGCTCCTTCTGTCCCAGGAGAGGCTTCCCGAGACATCCTTGTCATGCTGACAGCCTTGGGATGTTGTGGTCCTGCCTGCAAACTCATGGGACCGGAATAAAACAAAACAGGTCAGACAGGGTGTGTAATTGGCATTCTGTCTTATGGAAGAGATTAAAGGAGGTGCCCAAAGTCACCCATGGACTCCGTGGTGGGGACGGCAGCTGGGCAGAGGCTGCTGCATCCACAGTCTGATGCTCCAACTAGGGGGGCAATGTTTCATCTCCAGTGACTTACTGAGCAGGACTCAGTCTTGGGACCCAATAGTAAAGGAGTCAAATCTGTAAAGGAAATTAGAAGTAACTTTTTTAAATAAAGAAAAAAATTACTTATTTGGGTATATGCCCCATTGTATCCCCTGTTCTTATGTAGAAGATACCGAGTGGCATAAGGAAGCTCCCCCATGCCACACTGGCTTCCAGCACACGGACAATTTCTTCTCATGGTCCCTGAGGCAGGGGTAAGAAATGCACCAAAACTGAGTTTTTGCCAAGGTCCACCCTCCCAGACAGGTGTCAGCTGGCACTGCCATCTGGCATTTTATAGAGATGGTCACCAACCAGCAGTTCGTGGCCAATCAATGTGCAAGCAGGGCTACGCAGAGAGACCTTTCTCCACGTTTCCCTCATGTTGAGGACCCAGTCAGTCTTAAGATTCCTTTCTGAGGTTAAATTAGGGTGGAGTTTGGGATCGGAGCTGGTAATCCAAGAGTCACTGTTCAGTGATTTCAACTCTAAGATGTCAAAATCCTTCACTTCCAGAAAGCCCCTCGCCAGTCCTGTGCCCATGCCTCTGTCTCCAAAACCAGCCTGAATTTTGGAAACAAATTAGTTAAGCCATTCGGGGCTTGGTGATTTGACTTCACATAATTTTAAAGAAGCTTGGCTATAAACACTAGTTTTCAAGGATGCCAGGCCTAGCAGTTGGTTCAAAAACTGAACAATAAACATGCTTATTAACTTGCCACAGAAGATACACATATTGAATCTGCGCTAGTTATTTGGCAGCATCACGAATACTTTCCTCAAACTGATTTGATGACTAAACATTGTTTAGAATAGCAGTCTATCCTGTTGAGGAAAATGTAACTTTTAGAGCTAACAGTTTGTTACTCTTCATATTGAAATTCTGTTCAGCTTTTGGTCTAGATTCTTTATCGTAAAAAATTTAAATTAGAAATGAATTTTGGGGCAATGCCAAGATCTTACAAGGTTCTGTTGTTTGGGGTTTTTTTGATTAAGCAGTTTGAGAATAATACCTTTTGACTAAATGGTAAATTAAAAGTATAACTTTTCTTGATATCCTATGGGAAGACATAGAACAAAAGTCAAAATTGTTCAATGAGCTGAAAAATTTGTTTTGTACCAGTTCTGTTGATCAACCTTTAAAATCAGTCCCACCCCACTGAACTGAATAGCACACTGTCTTCATAAGAGGCCATCAGTTTTCCAAGCAGATTTTTTGCATGTCACCCTCAATTTAGAAAGCAAGCAAACACGCAGCTGATACCAGTGTTTAACCAAGGCATCTGTAGGAAAGAAGCAGAAACCTTTCTGCTCTTGTTCAGACATGTTTTCAAGGACACAGAGTATCTTTTAATAGCTGTGTTGAGTTTAGTGCTGCCATCTCGGGGAAATCGGAGAGGAACAAGGTTATTTAAAAAAAAATTAGAAACAGCAACCACTATTTTTTGGCAAAATGTGATAAACAAACAGAAAAGGTCAAAAGATAAATCAGAGTTGCTGAAGGGACCTCCAAGACTTTACAAGCTCTCCTACTCACCGTTTACCTCCTTAGCTCTGACTTCTTTTGCCAAAAACGATACTTTGCTGATTTATTTTTTTACTGTTGAGGGTAGGAGGTCTATAAATTGATCTTTGTAAGTCCTGGTAGAATATCTATATTATACCCTGAAGGTATTTCTAGGTTTGTGTATAATACCGGCGCAGTCCACCTTGGCAAACAAACATCCCTGAAAACTACAGGTGACGCCGCTGGACTTCTAATCACTGAATGACTGACAAATCTTTGAAGATAAGTAGAACAGATGACACTAGGTGACACAGTGAAAAGGACTTCTAAGCAGAGCTCTGCACAACAGGGACTGGGTGCATTTGCTCCTCTTTTTCTGAATTATTGGCTGATTTGAACAACATTGTTTAATGCTAACCTGAGAGAAACGTTCATCCTTCTTGTAGCCCCCCAAATCAACAAAAAATTCAAACCATAAGAGAAATTAATTTCAGATTGGAAAAAAAAATATATCATTCTGTTTCATCTCTTACTGTTGTTTTTCATATACCTAAAAGGAAAATTCAATTCAATGTCCACATTAAATATTCTTTCAAAATGAAAAATCCGAATGTTTATTTCAGGATTGTCAAAGGGAAATGCGTTAAACATTCATTTATAAGTTGGTTTAGGATGATCTGCTGAAGTTAACCTTAATTCACAGATATTTTTACTTGGCTTGGAAAGGAGCTGTTTGCATCTTATTGAGCAGAGCGCTCCTCTCGAAGCTGCTCTGGCATGAGGAGAGGTGGTGGGGATGCTGGAATGTCAGGTTGTGCTCAGCCTGACACCTGGCACCATCTCATTTGCCCACGAATTGATGGCATGGGTCAGGTGTCAGGGGACACAAACCAGCCTGGGCGAATATTCAGGGACAAGCACGTGGCCAGGTCATTTTGTTGGCGTAGCAGTCCCGGAACATTTCTGTGCAGTCACCAACTCGCAGCACCTGTTGTGGTGTCCCTCCTTGGCTCCTGTTGTCCCTATTTGGCTCACAGTGCCCCTCCTTGGCTCTCCTTCACCCTCGATGGTGATGAGAGCAACACGCTGGACCCCGGGAGCTCCAGTTTTACGGGACACTGCTGATGCCACAGCAATACAAGATCCCTCCATCAGCTGACTTAACCCCTCATCATGCAGGACAGCTCTCCTCATCTGCTCACGGGTGGCTTTTTGGCAGGTGGAGTTCTGATATTCGTCCCATACAAAACAAGACCCACCCGAAAGGAACAAATTTGGCCACGACCAGCTCTTCCAGGATAAAACTCAAGGCGAAGAGGTGGCTCTCTCTACCTGTCAGCCTCCACCCCCTGCCACACAATTTTCACTGTTGACTCTCCTATTTTTTGTCATGCTCTCTGCTTGTTGTCTGAGACGAGATGAAAGATTTTTAATAGTGATGGCATACAGCTCTAGAGACAAAAGGGTCTATTCTTTTCTTATCTTGGATGTGTTAAAAACACTCTACCTTCATCCCGCTACATTCAAAAGGAGACAAAAAGTGAAACGAAGTGAACCATTTTTTCAACAGCATTAATAAAACAACCCCAAATGATATAAAATAGCCTTGTTTCACATGACAAACACTGTACCCACGAGCTTTGGCTTCTCTCATGAAGAGAGAGAGAAAACCTTCAGAACTTTTTCTGGGCTCTCAAACTTCCAGCGTGGTTCGTAGGGGCTGTAATTTAGCCCCAGGCATTTGAGAATCTACTTTGTGTGTTTTGGCAATGACATGAAAATGCAGAGAGAACTGTACATCTTGCAGTTGTACGCTGAGCTGGGCGATCTGAGGGGCCTGTCTATAATAGAGGAATCATCTTTTCTTCAATGAAGTGCTACTATTGTTGTGATCTTCAATAAAGGATATAATGGACGCATTCATGTGGTGGCTGTTGTTTGTGTGTCATTCTTTCAGCGTACGGCTAAGCGCACAAGAGTCTTTTAAACTCTTCTCTACTCAGATCCAGTAGTGCTAGCATTTTGCGCCAGACTAGGTTGGTTTTCCCCCTGCAAGCTTCTTTTCCTATTATTTTTGGATAAAACCAATTGACCGTGAAATATCTCTTTATTGCAAAATGATATCTCCAAGCCCTCGCTGTGGGACCACGGGTTAAAACAGCAGCGTAACGCACGTTTGTGTGGAGGTGCTGTTGGTTTAAATATTCACCTTTCTAAAATTAGTCGCTTTGGCCCATTGTAGGCACGTTAAGAAACCAATATTCATTGCAGGGGGTAGAAGTAACATTCAAAGCTTCATTTGCTTCTGGGTGACATAATCATATCAAATAGCTGGCTTTCATATACAAAGTCCAAACTGAGGTTAGGCTTTTCATGTGAGTAAACACCATCCACAGGCCTTCGTAAGTCACCTGAATAAAGTTATTTCCTTCTTTTTGATTACAGTATCGGGCAGGGGAGAGATTTTCAAAGACAAAAGGTGATGATTTTGCCTGGAAAGGCATAAATTTGCATAAACCCATACAGTAATGGCACAAGCAAAGCACATTTTAGCACGCAACATGCGTGTGCACTTAACTTGTCACAGATGCAATCACTAATGTATGGTGAGGTAGTTGAGTGCTGAGCAAGGGTGCAACCAGTAGCTGGAAATGCACAGGATGAGGCTCACGTGGGCCATGAGAGGATGCTCATTTTTTCACCATATAACAATCTCGCTTTTAGAAGAGGGGTAGGGGAGGAAATGTTACCTTGAATCTGCTCTAAAGAACTTCCTTGAATCAATAGGCCTACATTTAAATAAGTTTAGATGTAATTATCCGTTACAAATCTGGTTTTATGCCTTGTTAGCCGGAGATCCTAGGCACTTTTATTTAAAATTTGTACCAATCTCAACCTCATTTAACTATACAATATGAACAGTTTAGGGGGGGAGAGAGAGAGGGAAAAAAAAAAGAAAAACAGAAAACCTTCCAACATCTTTTCTTTTTAGGCAAGTTGAAAAGCATGAGCACCTAGCAAGGTTTTTTCTCAAGTCACTTTTTAAAGATTGTTATTATCTTTTCATATTAAAGTTAACATTACCATATGCTGTTGAGCTTTTGTTGATGGCAATGCTTAAACTGGGATGTTGTTTCCTTTGGAGATTCTTACTGCCAGTCATTAATTTACATTTTTTTGAAATCGTACAGCGAGTGCTTTGTTGATGCCTGTTTTCATTTTGTTTCTCTCTCTTTTCAGGTCACACATGAGGAGTTTTTTCAAACAGCAAGTTAAGGCGATGGAATGAAATCAGTGACATCTGCCACTCACATTCCCTTCTTCCATCCTGTTTACCCATAGCCCCCCTTTTTTCCTTTTATTTTTGTAATGCTTGTGGTTTTCATCCCATTCCATGACCACCCCACATTCTGCCCCCCACCCCCCAGTTTCTCCAGTAATTACTCCCACAAATGCATTTGAATCTGAATCTCTTTCTCTCCTTCATTCTTTGGCCCTTTTCTGGCTACTGATTTAGGGACGTCTTAATGTTCCCATTTGAACTGAGATGTCTCCCTTCATAAACTTCAGTCATGTCCATTTTTATTTGTCTCTGAGGAAATCAAAGATCATGTCACGAAAATGAAGTGTCCAGCACTCAACATGATCCCATGCTGATTGTAACAGGCTTCTAGGAATTGTCCTCCTCTCTGCTTTTGGTTCTCTATTGTGGTTGACCATCTCCATAACAATCTAAATAAATGAAATCTAATTAAAAAGAAAAAGGACACAACTGCTTCCCCATTCCCTCTTTAAAAGCGGAATGAATAACATTGAATCCTCTCCAGTAGGAAATTTATGAGGTTGAGAGTTAGGGTCCAGATCCTGAAATCTTTAGTGATGCACTAATCCTCACACACTTGATTTATCCTTTCAGCTTCAGTTCACACAATGACTCATAAAACTAAGTGATGCAGGATCGGGCCCTTCAGAAATTTGCAGTGACGCTGTTTTCCCCAGTGTTTTCTTTCAATATTATGATTTTTAACTACTGACTATGTAGGCAGACAAAATACACACGGGACAGAGACTTTTTCTCAATACTTGCTTCAACAAGTAAAGAAAGTAGTAACTTGTCAGAGGATTTATTCCAACAAGCACAAGTTTTACATTTCTTCAGCAATAGACTTGTCTCTCCTGTATCAGATTAGGATCATTGCCAAGCAGGACCATCACATCCTATTACAGCATGGATGTTCCCTATTAAAATGCTTTAAACCGTTGATACAGAACAAGTAGCTTCAATTAAAAGAAACAGAAAAAAAGAAAAAAGTAAAGAAAGAGAAACCTGAACGCTTTGCTTCTTAGTGCTGCAAACTGTTTGCATTAAAGATCACCACCAAAAAGAAAACAAAGGAATTCTAGACAACAGTAAAGCCTGATCTGTTTAGTACATGCCCTTAAAACTGAATGTGCATGGTCAGGATCCAGTTAAGTAAAAAGTGCTTTGTCGCTCAAATTAGGATTGAAGTAACTCTTGCCGTAAAGTTTCTTTCCTGATGTCATTTTAAAGTGAGAAGAGGAAAGAAGAGAAACAAATCGACACGTACTGTGATAAATTCCTGTAATGGATTAGAAAGAGTGCGTTGCTGACACTGAAGTCAGAAGAACAGAACAGTTTGGGAAATGGTTCAGAGATGCTGGCTCTGGTTATTTCTTCCAGTGGAGTAATAAGAATGCTGGAAATTTGCCTTGTGTGTGTGTGATCTGGACTCAAGTCCCTCTGGAAATGCATTTTAAAAAGGGAGGTCTCATTGCTAAAGGGTATTGTTTGGAAAATTATACAAAACAACCACCAGCAAAAGAAACTGCTTTTGTACATTATGGGAAATATCAAGAATGGATAAAGTTATTCAGGCTAGGCTGAATTCTTATGTCTGTGTTCTTTACTGAGGGCAAATAAGAAGAAGAGACAACTTGGGATTTGTCCTGTTCCTGCCTCCCCAGGTACTCAGCCCATCAGGACAATTTTGTGCACCACTAGAGAGACAGAAGACTGCTTGTTAACTGGTGGGAATCGCAGTTATTCTGTTTTTCACCTTCTTAGATTTGGGTAGTGCATTTTTGGTATATTTCGATTGTTACCCTCCAACATCTGGGAATCATTTTCACACTAAATGATGGAAAGACAACTCTCAATTACACCACTGAATCCCACCCTACTGTTGAAAACAGCACGTCCATGTGCGTGTGCCCCACTTTACTGCCTGATCAGGGGCAAACCCCCGAGAGGCTCTCCTTTTTCAAGTTTGCTTCTGCTGGGACGGCTCTTCCCTTCAGCTAGAAGCCCACGTGAAGGAACCTGACTTCCCCTGATCTCTACTCCCTGAGCAGCTCCTGTCCTGTAGGCAAATGTCCTTTCCCCACCCCTTCTTGTTCACCCCAACTTGGGCAGAGATTTTGGAAGCTCTACTACTTCTGGAGTCCAATTGCTTCCTTCTCACCCCCCACCAGTGCAGCGCTCACACCTCCACGAGGGGATTAGAAAGAATGGTTGCTTTGGTTGGATTAAAATATAGACATTTTGCCCCAAAGTAACAAGGTGTTGCAAAACAGGAGGATGCAGCAAGAAGGAGAAAGGGAGGGCTTTTCCAGAGAAAAACCAGGCTGGTGGTCTTAACGGAGGAGTAAAACTATACAAGTGTGAAATGTTATTATTATTATTTATGAACTACCCTGCACTCTGTCTGACACTGCCTGAGATATCATTTTACTGGCACATGCAAAGCAATGTAATTCTTTGGCTTCCTTCCCTGCTGTAAGTGCACCCAGAGCCTAAATGGGCCATTCAGCGACCTTTTTCCAGCATGGGGATCTCGAAGACCAAAATGTACAATGAGGGATCAGAGATCTGCTTTGAACAGGGGCAGCACGCAAAGCAGGATTCCCAGAGTGGGGGGTTTAGGGTGGTTTATAGCCAGGGACGTGAGCTACACACCAGAGAACACACATGATAATGATGGGGCATGATGGAGCTCTAGGACACCATCATTGGAAGAGCAACACACATTTTCACACATGTAACACATCCAATGACAAGAACCTCTTCCAAATAATCCTCTGAGCCATTCATACCCTGTGGTACCATGACCACCAAATAGGTGACAGAAAGGAAGGGGAAAAAATCCAGTGCCAGTGGCAAGCAGAAAATGAAACTATCGAGAATCAACAGAGGAGAACATCAGAGCAAAAGCAGGACCATGGTGAGAGGGGCCCGTGAGGCACAGGAGAGCGGGAATGTCGGGTTTAAAGGACTCTGGACTGATCTGGCTTTTGCATTACCTGCCTGCGTGTATTACCCGCGCACCGCTGAACAGCTGGAGCACTCAGGCAACCCATGTGCTGCTCATGGGGGATTTGCAACCAGCAGCAGATATTCCGGTTTCAGAAGGTGGTATTTTGAGACTTGCGGCACTGGATCTCTGGCAAAGATAGTCAGGAGTCTGAGCAGCAGTTCTCTTCCACCTATGGCTGTATGTCCTGACCTCTGTCAATTAGAAGGGGTTGCCTGCTCTCTGCTGACCTGAAAATGATTTCCCTTAGATCTGGTGTCTCCAACAGCAATGACTTAAGTACTTTTAGTGGAGGAACCACTCCGATGATCCCTGCTTTCCCCAATTTGGCAGTATAGAGGAGCTGTCATCAGGATTTGTCTAACCTACTATTATTCATCCCCTCCTCCTTCAAAATAGTATGATTTCTTGCTGCTTTCCTGTGAGTTAAATACCAGGGATTTAGGATGAGCAGAGCAGCAAATCATCTGTTGGCTCTTGCTTCCTCTCTCTCTCTCAATCTCTCTCTGCGAGCAGCGTTTCCTCTAACGCTGATTTATATTTGGTTCCGCAGGAAAAGAAGCCGCCAGGGGAGGTTTCAGCCTTTGATAACGCAGTCACCGGAGACCAGAGCTGAGCTCATGCCTTGCAAGAGCAGCTGAATGGATGCCCAAAGAAACCCAGCCTACTTTCCCTGTTCTCACTCCCACCCTGGCTGTTGAAGACTGTCACCTCCATCTTTCTCCCCCAGCGCGTTCCCAGCCATAGTGAGGGTGAGTGCCCGAGACACTGCAACCAGATAGTGGTGCCTACAGAGGTGCAAAACTTTAAACCCAAACCGTTTGCCTCTGACTACAGGGAATGAACGCAGAGTCTGGGAGCTCAGAGCTTTCGTGCAGACTCTGCCATTGCCTCCAACACTGATCGTACCAAAGCTGAGCTTCCTAACTGACCTGGGCAGTGTGAAAGATCCTCTGAGAGCACACCGGCGCTCAGTCTGCATCCCTTAGTTTTAAGAGGAGCCTTGGACCTTTGGGAAGAGTTGTTGCATTTTCCACCAGTGGTGACTAATGACCTTGCCACCAAAGAAGGTGTTGATTTCTCCATCCAAGCAGACAACCACAGCATTACACACCTTGATCACACTCTTTTATTTTGCAAATAGCCAAGTGGCAGATTGCCAGCACATCTGTCCAAGGTTTGGGTGGAGCTGGTAGATGATCAGCAGGGGTGGGCCAGCTGCAGCTCTTGATTTTCACGTGGGCCTTGTGTGGCTCCCACCTTGAGGCTATCACAGGTGACCTGCAAGGAGCTATACTGGCCCGGACATGTTTGCCAGGTGATGAGCAGCTTTGAGATGATGTGAAGCAGCTGCTACCAGCTCTACAATACTCACTGGGAGCACCACTATCACCTACTTTGAGAGTCATCTTTTCCCCCTGAAGCATCATCTCCCCTTGTTCCCCACCAGCTGGGGAATGTGCCCCACTGGCTTGGCTGTATAGCATGGGATCGTTGAGCGAGCAGCCAAACTGGCTTTTGTTCATCTTTTTAATGGCTCTCCCTCACACATCACAGTGGTCATGAAAAGACTCCATTGATTAGCTCAGTCTTCAAGCTGAAAACCTTCAAGCTTTCAACTTGATGGTTTTCAGCCAAATATTTCACCTAATAGAGCTCTGCGTAGGGTACATGGATACTTCTGCTTGTCTGCTCTGACAGGTGGTCTTGGAGAAAATAGGTTTCCTAGATGAACTTTTATTCTGACTTAAAAAAAAAGTCAGTTTTAACTTGACTCTCCTAGGGTCTGTTTTATTTCAATAGGGAAACAACTTACTAATTAGGGTAAGACTCTTTAAGAAAATATGTTTTCTATTCCACTGATAGTCAGTTACAAGCGATAACACTGTTAAATGTAGTGCCTAATAAATCTAGAAAAACTACCCAATAAATGTAAGTAATAACAATGATTAACAATAAATTAAATGCAGAGAACTAGGAATGTACCACATTATTTTTAACTAGTCTGGTCCATCAGGTTCTTATTATTCAGTTTGTCCTCTGCACCTGGAGTTTATTAGAGTGTAATACAAACTAAACAGTCCCTCAGAGAGGCCATTGGAAGGGCTTAGTATAAAACAATATACAAGTTTAATAGTGGTAACTGACCTTTTTTTCTTTTGCAAAAACGTATCTCGGTAACTTGATTCGTAAGGAAATGTAATGCTTTTTTACATAATCCTAATGGGTAATTTTCTTCTTTTGTTTAATTTAGATTGTTTTTATTCACAAGACAGTAAGACCTACGGCCAACAGTCAGTGATCTCCTGTTCTTCCAGATATAAAATAGTTACTCAAGGGTGTTTTTCTTTCTTCACCCATTTAAAGATCAAGCAAGCAAAAGGGTTAATGCTTGTAAGCTTTACAAATGATGAAAGTGAACAGTTAAAAATGGCTAAACTTCACCACATTCATGCCTGGCTAAAGGCTTCAAACAGCTTAAAGTTCAGGGTTGTTTGGACTCAAGTGGCTTTTGTTTGGCACTGTACAGAGATAAGGTTCATTTGCTGCAATATGAATCCAGGGCTGACCTTTAAACACCTCTAAAGTTGGACTAAGGGCGTTGACTCAAATCAGTGTATTTTTTTTAACACATACGCATGAGTAACAACCAAATATTCGCAATGATGAATGTTGTTTGTAGCTGGAACTTTTAGTTACTTTTCCTTAATTTGTTCGATTAAAAATGTTGGAAAATTATCGTTGTCTTTTTCTCTCTTTCTCCCTCCTCCTCCTCCCTCCCACTTCTCTTTTGAAACCGCAAGCTACGGGCAATAGTAAATCTGCAAGACAAAAGATTCTTTTCTAATTTATTTCCCTGAATTTCCATTGTTACACTTATGCCATCTAATGGACTGCAGTGTTTTTCTGTCCTGCTCCCGCTTTTTCAAATAAAACATAATTTCATGTTTCTGAGGTACTTAAATGCTTTTAAAACTTAAAAATAGCAGTAGGAAAGAGGCATTTTCCCTACACAATGACCTGTAAGGTTCTGTACTCTGTGTATCCACACTGCTGCACACCTACCAAACCTGTATGTTGTTTCAGACTCAAAATCCCTTTGTTTAGATGACTTTATGTGCTCTAAACCAGAATTGCAGACATTGTCACCGCAAATTAGCCCATAAAACCCCACAAAAAAAGTGCTCAGAAACAATTAAGAGAGCATTTTAAATTCAGTGCTGTTCAGAGGTGCAAATAAGTCAACTAACATATGGAATTTGGAGCAGGGACAGGAATATTTCCTTATAGTCTACATTATCTTCAGACCCACTCATCTTGCAGGATTGGCTCCAATTCTTACTCACTCAAATAGTGTTGCCAAAAACCACATACAGCTTGCTCACTGTAAGCCTTCATTTTATAATCAAAACCATTTTTATTTTGATTCACTCCCCCTTTATTTTAAGGGATGAGAAACGATTCCTTGTTTCTGCAAAGATCATCTTTGCTTCAAACACAGACTTTTTCAATTGTTTGATCAAATGACCAGGCAAACACTACAAAAATAACTAATGTTTCGAAACAAATAAAGGACAAGTACAATTGCCAATGATTTTTCAGGTGGCTTCTGGTTTTGGCTTGTGTTGGGTTTTTTTTTTTCATTTAAGTATCTCTGGCAGGAAAAAAAAACTCAGAAGGAATAATATTTCTGGATCCTTTTGCAAAAGCAGCCAGGAAAAATGGAATTTGTTGTTACACTGAGAGGATTTAATTTAATGGATTATAAAGCCATTGGTCAATAAAGTTGGATCTATAGCTCCGATTCTTTAGATATGATCTGGTCCACATTGTTAAAAAGTTATATTTTGAAAACTAAAAAACCCCCGTGTTTTGGTGTAAAACCAAATACAAGGTACTGCCGCGTGGGGAATAGACAGGTGGTGCTCAATGGGGCAGGTTGGTGACAGCAGTACTGCCACTGGCCTCCCAAAGATGTTCCAATTGTCAGCAGGTTTTTTTGACTTTATGGATCTGCTGCTCGCTTCTGCCTTTCCACCCCATGAAGTCTTGGGGTTACAGTGTTTTGGGCTGTCCTGGCCATGGGGAAACAGCAGCCCCTCACAACGCACGTGGTGCTCATTGCTTTATGTGGGCTGGGAACAACATGCAGGAACAGCTGCCTGTTGCCGAAATGATCCAGTCCGCTGGTGTCCTTGGTACGGCTGCTTCAGCTGGGGTGCCCACTGTGGGCACTATTGATGTTAATGAAAAATTCACCTAACCCAGAAGAAACTTGGAGGCTTCTTCTTGCTTTTGCTATCCCTTCTCCTACCAAAGAGGAAAACATGCTGGGTTTGTAGTACGTGGATCTGCTCTCATTTGCAATGATGTACCTTTATTCAAAGAGGAAATCCTGGGTTACTCTGGCTTAAATCCTGCCCCTGGGAGCCGTCCTGAGTTGTTTTAACAAACCTGTGTTCTCCAAGCTATCATTTACATAACCGGGTGTCTGTCCTGCTTGATCCACACCCTCATCAACATGCTTACTGCGAGTGTTATTTGATTTGATTTATTATGCTTTCTTTGGAGTCGTAGATTGATCCCACATAAAAATTCCTGGGGAAATCAGGCAGTTTCTGTGTAGCACTTGATTTTCACTGCACTGCAGCCCCCTCAAAACTGTAGTCTGAGAGGGAAAGGTACAGAGGCTGAGAATCAAAGCAGAAGGCTTCCACAATAAGCTGAGACTCAAATAAAAATGCATAGACATAGGTAACGATGGCTTGGAGAGGAACTGTTCTTTTGCAATTGAATGTATTGAGCATCCAAACAAACAGTACATTGTTTTTTTGGATTCCTTTTTTCCTTTTTTTACATAACGTATCTTTTGGGAGTCAAAGCCCTATACATAATTAAGGAAGTTTCTTTTTTAACCAGATGCATTGTGATGTCTGCTCTCTAAACAAAATAAATAACCATTACAACATGAGAACTGCAGGATCATTTTATTCCTCCCCCTCTCCCTCCACTTTGAATTTTCTCTATGGAAAATCAGACACCACATCCACTGCTTCCTAAGAGCAGCGCTGTGATCTTGCAGACTTCTGCATCGTGGGAGCCCCGGCGCTGGCACACAGGCAGCAGTGTAGACCAACTCTGGAAGGAAAAAAGAGTGAACGGAGACGGGAGGGTGGGCTGGGAATCAGGGAGCCAGAGCATCCCTGGGTGCCCTCCTTTCCAGGCCATGTATTGGCATAGAAATGTTTTCTCCTTGTCGATTCCTGCCCTCATTCACATGAATGTCCCATGAGGATGTTTCTGCTCTGCTCATGTTTATGTTTTCATTTGTACAGAGCTTGGGTGTCTGTTGGAAAAAAGTGATATTCAGGAATGAAATGTCATTATGGTGTGACTGTACGGGCATTTAAGAGGCAGAGGTGAAAGCCTGCACATTTCAAGCTACAGGCTCTGATAAAGACAGACTTAGAAGGACTCACAGTAGTAAGGAGAAAAATAGATGCTATTATGACCTAGAAGTGAGTCTGGCCATGCCTATGAGGAAACTGGTTACCTGTGCATTTCTGTTACTCTGCTCCAGCACAGCCAGTGGGTTTGAGAAATTGATATGACATTCCAAAGAAAGACGCGAGACCTGGAAACAATTTACTGCTGAGGTAAATCAACGAAATACCTACACAGGTTGAATGGGGACTGCCTAGAGGCAGAGCACTTCTGAAAACCAATCTATTTGCTCAAGCATTTTGGTAAATCCTGCTGTCCTTCACACGTCAGAGGCTGGGAGGAGGCCCCCGGGATTCCCTTCACTGTGTAGGCAATGTTGTTTACATGGAGAGGTCCTACCCTGTGTTTAAGGAAGAAAAGTTCACCAAAGTTAAAATTGACCCTGGGGCAAAGACTCTGCTCTTGGACTCACCAGAAATCTGGCTCTAGTCCAGGCAGTCTGACTTCCAGGTTGGGCTCTTGGGGAAGAAAGAGAGCCTCGGGACCAAGCAGGTAGAAAAGTTTCTTGCAGTACCTTTCACTGGGGAAGGAGTAGGAGGAATGGACATATGAATTCTGGGCTGGGTTCAGGCCAGAAGGCTTGTGCTCCAGACAGCCAGAGTGGATGGATGCCGTGTCCTGCTGACTGGGGTGGCTGATGGACACCAGAGAGAGGTCCGTAGGATGGACAGAGGATGGTCTGCTCATCCTCCGTGGCCTTGGTTTTTCAAGATGGGTTTTTCATGTCAAGAATGTTCCTCCTTTACCGAGCAGGATCTCTGTGTCCTGCCATGCTGACCCAATGCTTTCACCTTTCTCTTGGGCTGCAAACAAGACGACACTCAGCTGCGGCTAGACAAGCCACAGAGAAGTCCCCAGAGTTCCACAGTCACGGGAGCAGAAAAGACGCAGAACCAGGAAAGAGTAATGGTTTCAGGGTGTCAGCGTTCCCCATGTCCAGGCTGATCCCTTGGCAGTCATAGACCGGTGGTCTGAGGTGACTTAGCAAGCTCCAGAACCCATGCAAATAACAGACTTATTAATGAAATCCTTTGCTCTTTTTCTGAACTGTTATTTCAGGGTCTGAGCCACTGTCCCTCTCTGGAAGCTGTACCCAGGGCCGGAGCTATGGGGCTCACACCATCTTCTGGGAATTGCTTTGAATCTTTCCGTGTTGGAGCAATGGTGGAGGTAAAAATACATCTTTTCCAAATCTTTTCCCACATATTTTCATAAACGTGTCAGGGTGACCTCAGGGCTAGCCTGAGACAACCTGCTCATTCCTATCAAGCCAGGAGATTCTCAGCTTTAATTTACCAACTTGGAAGCTTTTTGAGGGAGAGGGATATCTTCAGATGAAACACTATATTTCAGTATGATTATTGTTATAGTTAATGGGAAAGCAGTTTATATGAAACACTCTGTTCTCTCTATGTCCCACACTTCTACAGGACATGCTGGATAACTGGTATCATAAAAGTGTGCTTTTGGCGGGACTCAGGCAGCAATAAAGTTATGCACTTAAGATTACAGCTAGGAGAGAGAAGAGGGAAAAAGGAAATTCCTTTGAATATTATAATTTCAACATGATAAAGTTGGCTGAAGAAGTGCAGCAACAGATAAAAATCAACCTTGGTAAAGAGCTGTTGCCATTCAATAAAACAATGAAACATTGAAATGTGCAGAAAGTGTTTTACCATGAATTAAAAGTGCAGGGAGTCCATCAGTGAGCAGCAGTCAGCTAATGAGAAAAGCATACGCATGCATTTAGGAAACGTAAAGGAACTTAAACCTTGTAAATTTTTATGTATTGCCCCTTGCACCAAAATATGAAAAACAGGTTAAAAAAAATCCACAAAAAAAGCCAAAACAAAAACCCCCACCACGTATATCCATAAAAGGATTAGGAGACCGAGACATAAGAGAAACAAAAAATCACTTAGAAAAACCCACTATTAATATATTGAGAACAGAAACACTAAGACGTAGAAAAATACTCATTTTTTATTCTCCCGAACATATTTTTTATTCCCTAGTTATAAAACTGAATTTTTTCCAGCTCCCTTTGGCAAGCCTAGTCTGCTGGAAATATTGAATAATGGATATGTTCTATAGGTACATCCTCAGAAGGACACCTAGACACGATGAAGACAGTTTTATCAACTGTCTATTGAAGTCTACAGGTAAACATTTGCCCTAGAGTCAATCAAAAATCCAGAGCGGCCTCTGGAAGAGCAAAACATCTAGGACCCTATATTTTCATAGCTTGTTCATCATTTTAAGAAAATTCCCTTGGAAGGTACAATACTGGAAAATCCAATCTACAAATATGCCTTCAGGATAGACAAGAGAGTGCTTTTAAATCTAAGGCAATAGTTGGCTAAACTGATTTGAGAGAAAAATACATGTGCTGCGTGGAAGCAATGTTAATACAATCCAGCTTAGAAATGTGTTGGTCTGAGAGGTGATTTTGCGGGATACGAAGTTCTTGAAAAATTTATTGAATACTTTCTTTTTTTCTCCCCAGTCATTAGCACCACTGACACCTTCTGTGCATGAAGGAGTAGTCTCTGACTGATGAACGTTTTGAGGACTATAGTTTGCTTCAAGTAGCTATAATTTAGGTGCAAAGTCTTTATCTGGTGCAGCAGGGCATTTCAAAGCCTCTCCATGCAACGTTGGTACGTTGGTCCTCAATAAGGCAAGACCTTCCCTGAGTCTGGTAGTCCCGTGTGCTCAGCAGAGCATGAAGCACCGTCTGACTTCAGGATCTGACTTGAGTGCTGCTGTCTGAAGTGTCCCGAAACATTTGACTGGTTGGAAAGGCTCAAACCATGCATGGCCAAACTAAATGTCAGCACCTCGCTACCAAGGTCACCCAGATATGAAAGCACGTTCATCTGTGAGGAACAATTAGCTTGAGTTAAAGGGAGACGAGCTCAAGGGAACTGAAGGACTCTCTGCATGACTCCCTGTTTTTCTGATTGTAAAGAATGGCTTCTAACAGTCCTTTCTCTGTAAAGAAACCATATGGGATCACAGGACAACTCGGGTTGGAAACAGCCTTAGGGTGGCTCTAGTTTAAGCTCCTGCTCAAAGAGGGTTCAGAGACGAGGTTGGAGTGAGTGTAGACATGTCACTTTGTGACATGGACTGGATGATTTCGGGGTGGTTTTGAACTGTAATGATTCTATGATTCTCTTCTATGATTCTAAGTTGCTCAAGCCTTTATCTGGTTGTATCCCAAAAAATTCCAAAGATGAGGACAGCTCAGCCTCGCTGCGGACACCATTTCTTGATTGTTCTCGTGTTGAAAAAAACCCTTCTTCTTTCCATTATTGTCATCTGTCTTTTGTCGTCCTGCAATGGCTCTTACAATAAATAGTCTGGGTTTTGTTTGGTTGGTCTTCTCCAGAACATCCTCTTAGGTACTAGGGATGGTTAGACGACATTTGAAGATCTAGATAGATTGATTTCACACGTACTCATGCAGTTTGGAAAACGGCAAAACTAATCAAAGTCTACTGAGAAGTCTGGAAGGACATTAAAAAAACCTCGTTCTTTGCTTCTCTTTTCATTTCCCACTGAGATCCGTTGGTGGTCACGCCTGAATGTGCATCTCTGTGTGCCAGCCCACACCTCATAAGGACATACTTGATTCTCAAGATTCCCTGAAAAGGTGCTTATCTGGGGCCTATCTAAGATAG
The DNA here is from genome assembly GCA_033558235.1 of Neomorphus geoffroyi. NCBI lineage: Eukaryota > Metazoa > Chordata > Aves > Cuculiformes > Neomorphidae > Neomorphus > Neomorphus geoffroyi. Next base: position 5,606,707 of record JAUMJM010000016.1, on the reverse strand, counting down.
CACAGCTACCAGCCCTGACTGGCTGACCTGCAGATTTTCCCAGGGTGCTGGGGACTGCTGTCTGATCGACTCACTGGGAGTGAACTGGATTTCCCGGTCGTCTTTCAGGGACCACTTAACAGTCCAAGGATTGCCGAGATGTTAACTTAAAAAGCAGAGACCTAGCGTGATCAAGATCTCTTAAAGTTTGAAACAGGCACCTATAAATCACATAACTCTGTGGATGTCAAGTCTGGCCTAGAGGACTTACATCTACCTCCCTTCCTATATAATATACGGTAGCAGTTAACTGTAATGAGTGGTAATATAACTCAAGTGCCAAAGGGATTAGGCGTAGAGGGTTCAGCATAAAACATGATACTCGGGGTTTATTCTTTTTCTTTTGTTTTATTTTTCTAATTTCAATGCAGTGGGCTGAGGCATTTATATTTAATCCCGTTGTTGCACAAACATTGCGTTATTTTCAGCCTATAAAATTTATATTCCTCTTCAATTAGATTACAGCTGAATCAAAAAGAGGGGATCCTGCTCTGTGAACGCCATCCTACAGAGCACAGGCAATTGTCACCTATTCCCTCTCCTCATCCCCCTGCCCCCCTCACCCCGCCTCTTCCCTTAACTCAGCTGTGCTGCAGCACTTGATCAATTGCAACAGCACTAAAAAAAAAGTTAGTCATACATGATCAGCAAAATGGCCCAAATGATGTCATCCATCAAGATGGACATCGCAATTTGCCAACTATTTTCTCATAAATCAAATCACAGTCCCACAAGGAAGAAGAGCAGCTCATGAAGAGCCAACATGGCAGCAGTTATCGGCAGACTGAGAGAAATGCTCCCTCAAGTATACAGTAATTATTTTTACTCGATGGGAAATAAAGAGGGGAGAGATGGTAGTGTAGGACTGGAGAGTGTCTGCCTCACTTCATTACTATTCCCTAGGCAAGGGCGCAACATATGCTTTTCATTGTGAAGCCAATAATTTTGAATCTTGGGACAGGTGAAAACTTAAATGACATTCGCAAACCTTGATTTATTTCTCTGCTTAACTTTGGAACATGCTTTAGATTTAGTTCTATAAGTTTCCATAGATTAGTGGCCAGTGTCCCTGTGTTTGCAGTGACCTTTAGCAAGTCTCTCACTTTTTGTATCAGTTAATTAAATATTTTCGGGTACTAATAATGCCTTACTGAAACCATCCCTGCTTACTTTTTGAGTACACGTATCAAACAACAGGGGGATAGCATGAACGTTTTAATTTTTTATTGAGACTCTCTCTTGCATTTTTTTCCTCTCTTTCTCTCGCTCTCTCTGTTTTTCCCCTCCCATGTGCAATTTTACTTGCTGGAAATCTCATTAAAAGTTATTTATGAGCTGCTAGTGATCCCGTAAGGATTACACCTAATTCAGTCTGTAAAGATTTGAGTTACACTGCTTCCCAGGAACAGTCCCTACAGCAAGAAGGACCACCTTTCCCATTGTTTGACTTTCATTATCATTAGTATAAATACTTCATGAGAGGTTCCTTACAAATGCAGAATGGATCATTGACAGGGCTTAGGCACCAAGTGCCATTTGCTACGTTAAGATTTGGCTTCCTGATTCTTCGATTCACCCCATTTTACACTTGTGGAAACTAATGATTCATAGAGGTGACATCATTTGTACAAGATTACAGAAAGTGTCAAGAAAAGATTGTGTTTCCTTAAAAACAGGCAAAGGTTAATAATATTAGGGGCTAGAATTGTATTTGCTAATCAAATTAAACCTGGTAGTGAAACATCAGAGAGTTACTGCTCCAAAGCAAACATTCTTCACCTCTCTAGAAGAGAATTTTCTTCTTTCTTAGCCTCCAATTTTATTGTCAGGCTATACTTTTTTGATTTTTTTTTCAGATCAGGAGTGAAAATGTATCTAATATGTTCAGAATTTCACAGGCAGCATTAGATATCTTGATTTTTCTGGAAGATTCGGGACACAGGGCTCAGCCTGTTTTAGTTTACTTTATGACTTGGGCAATTTATCATTATAAAAATAATAAGAAGAAAATGAAGGTAGGTTTCTTATCTTCCTTCAGTAGATGGATATGCCTAGGAAAACTGAGAAGTTAAATGGCCTGTCCAGGGTTTATAGTTAGGAACTACCAGAACTAGAAAAATAGTGAGAATTGGTATCATGTCCCACTAGATCACGCAGCCCCCTTGTTGTGTTGTGATGCTGGAAAGGGAACAGGTAACAAGCAGTGCAGGAGAGCTTTCCCAGGGACTGGGATGTGACCACAGACACTGTGGAGTGTTTGGGCATTCGATTCACTTCACTGTGGATAAGCATCTGCTAAACTTTAGCAGTTACAGCTCTCAAGCCAAACTGAGCTGGTTTATAGCGCTAGAGGCTGTAAGCACAGCTAGAGGTGGTCTCTGCTCCAATGAGAGAGGAAGCAGGAGCGTAAGGGGAGTGTTATCCTCTTCCTTTACAGATGTCAAGTGAAGAGGCTATAAATACCCTCACGGAGGTGAGTGAAGTTGCCTGCTGCAGAGCTGAGAACTGAACTGCTGTCTCAAATCCCAGTCCTGACCTGTAGCCACATAAAGCCCGTCCTTCCTTCTTCCTCTGCTAATTGGTTTACCCAGCCCACCTGGTAAACATGAAACCCCTTCCAGGTCAGCTGTTCAATAAAGAGAGAAATTCAAGGAGGGAAAAACAGCTCACTTGGGATGAAGCAGGTTTTGTTTCATCGGCTGTCAGGAAGAACTGCTGCTCTTGTTTGAAGGAGGGATGAAGAGAGGAAAGTGAGATGAAATCCATGTTATTTCCCAGCTGGTCAGGGAATAATAGGAGCTGGACGAGAGACTGAGATGACCTGGTCCATTCACCTTTCTTTTGAGTGTGGCCCTCCACTGATCTCAGCTGTGCAGTTTGGACCTCCTCTCTTGCTCATCCCAACTCAGTCTGATGTCCAAGAAGTCACTGTGGAGTGCAGAGAAGAGTGTGTAATACTTTATAAAAAAATAAATACAGAAAACTCTTGCTTTCCTAAAAACAGTGAGACAAGGAAGAAAAAAAGATAGAAAGTACAACCTAACCAGGGATTCACAACCCGAACTATAGAAACTATGAAACAATGTTATACCAAGTCACTCCAGTGAATCCTCAATAAAATAATAAACATTTTAAAACATGTCTTGCACTTAATTAATTGTAGAAGTCAAGAACAAAGACTACACTTCTTCAAAGTTCTCATTTTTCTCTCTCTTGTAGTACAAAATCAGCACTAGGATTTGTAGTTCACTCATACTGAAGTACCACTTGACACCATTCCATTTGTAACTGGATTACTAACTTTTTAAAATAGTTTGTCTGTCTTAAAAAAAAAAAGAAGATTATTTTCCTCAAGGCTAGCAGGAGCTAATAAAAAGAGACTATTTCCTTTGTTCTCTCCAAATTGCTTCGAAATCATATATATTTGATGATACCAACAAACAAAAACTTTAACTCTGTCTTTGAAAAAGTCACTGAGTTACCTCTGACGGTCTTTACAGTCCAGCCTTAAGGGCAGCGAGATTTTGTTTGTTCTTATCAGGAGAGAGGTTGTGTTGACTAATGGCCAAGGCAGGACACTGGTTCTCAGCATCTCTTGTTTCTCAGGGACATGGTCTGGTTAGTGGACAGGAATGGTAGGACTCAATGATCTCAGAGGTCTTTTCCAACCAGATGATTCTACGATTGTGTGATTCTTACCTTTACTTTGCCATGAGAAGGCCATTTTGACATTGACTTTGCAAGTCCTTAAGCAAGGTAGGGAGAAGAGATTGTCAGGTGGGTAACGCATGGGAGATGCAAGGGTGAGGCAGCCAGGGCAGGTCTGGTTCCTCCCCACCAGGAATTATGCGATGGGACACATGAGATTGATGCTAATGTCTATGGTGGTCCCTACTGTCATTATAGTTAAGGTCTTATATTTTTTATTATAGGGAAATCTATATGGGAAACCTGTCCTATTCTATAAACGCAGCAGGCTGTGTAACTACAGGTCTGCTCCTCCTCTCTGAGTGACACATAGTGACTGGCAGAAAATAATGGTCGTTGTTGGAGGACAGTGACTGATTTTTATGTGTTTCTTCATTGCTTCCTTGAATAGGCATGGAGAACTGCAAATGAAGTGCATGAAAGCCACCTCGCTCCACCTCTCCGAGTGTTGTGTTTCGCCCGCCCTGCTAGATACACAGTGAAGGACTTCACCTGCCATGAGACCAGCCACTAGCAAACTGAGATGGCCACCAGCAGTGCTAAGAACTCATCGTGCAGAGACAAGGGAAGCGGCTTGTAAGGCTTAAGCGGAATTATCACCTGTGCGTGCTGTCCACCAAGGGCAGTGCCAAGCAGAGACAAATAAAAATTCACCATTGCTCTAGAAACAGCGTTATTAAAACAGGGATAATGGCACTTCATTTAGGGAAACACATTATTTTATTACGATTCCCATGCCCATCAACATTAATTTGGATTATGTAGAGTGGCATAAACATTTCACCTCAAAGGGAACGGCGATATCGGTTGTACTAACAGTTCATAGTTGAACTCATAGTGGATATATGTCTGGCTCCATATCACACTGGACCCCCTTGGTTCTGGGCACGTCTGCTGCAAAAGAGAGATAGAGATCTCTCACTGCAAAACAGCACTTTAGAGGATCCCACCTACCTCAGCAGCCACTGCTTTAGCCAGGCCTGAAGTCTTCCAGGAGCCAGGCAGAAGCCCAAAGTCCTCAAATTACAGCCAGATACAATTACCAGCTGGAAAAAGGGAATGTGCCAAGAGTATATAGAGGTGTGGAAGCTACTAAAATAGAGGAAAAAGGATCAAAAAGGAAAAAAAGTTGTCTTTCTGAAAAAAAAAAAGAAAAGACAGACAAGAAGTCTGGCAAAAGACGCCAGCTAGTTCTACGTGCTACGAACATCTCTCCCAGCTTCCTGAGAGCCCTGTGTGTGGCTCAGGGCAGATTTGCTGGTTCTTGTCCAGTCAAGCTCCTAACAAGTTAGGCTGAAATCTGCTTAAAATTTCCCTTTTCTCATTTCCTATGACTCCACCAGAGTCTCCTCTCCACAAGATAGAAGAGAATATCTTAATTCTAGTCTCCCTTTTCCTGCCTACCCCCAGCGTACTCTGCTCAAATTGATGGGCACGTTGGGGGAGGTAGCGAGAGAAGAGAATTTCCTTCAGGATCTGTAATCCATGTCCTTTTTAGTCAAGTGAAACACCAGTGGTAATCCCTTACATTTAATTTATGAAACGGGTTTCCACAGCCACGGAAAGCTGAAGTTGCTATCGTCGTTGCTTTTCATGTGATTTCCACTAGGTCTGCAGTCTCTCCCTGCCGACATGACACCCTAAAATGAATGCGTAATTTGATTGCAGTCAGGCTAGTCATGGATAAAAACTTCCTCCCAGTGATGTGATTTCTTTGCATTTATATTCCCAATGTCTATTTGCCGATTTTTTATTCAGTGCCATGTTCTGTGGCAACTATTCTTAGTTTTCTGCCTATTATCACTCCTAAATTTCTTTTATCTCTCTTGGCTTCTCCTTTCCATTAAATATTACTAGCGTTAGAATATTTTTTCTTTCAGATCTTGCATTTCTTCTACTTGAATCTAATTTTGTTGTGGTTTTAATATTTCGCTTGACAGAAACACAATTTCCTCCGTTCACAGGATGAAGTGGTTTTGTTTTATTGATAACTCAGTTCATTTCTACTATTAAATAACCATTACCCTTTATATTATGCTATGTCTTCTCATTTGGTACAACTACTCAATCACTTTGCATTGGCAATAACTCACAATGAAAATGTAGCAATAAAAAAGTGAAAAACATTGCTGAAAAAGTCCCTCTGCCAAGCAATTTTCAAAAAACATTATTTTTTAAGTTTCCACCTAAACTACAGATTAATCAAGATGTAGTGAAGGGAAAACTCAAATAGGCAATGTTGTAGTTACTTTAGTTTTTGAAAATGTGATCTTTTAATACAAATGATTCCAACCTTAAAATATTATTTTGGTCAAAACTTGAAGTTTTCACAGGGTAGAAGAAAGAACTTTGGATTATAAACAGTTTTCTGTGTGCAAATGGACATCTATACATATACACACACATATTTATTCTCTGAAGAGTTTTTTGAGCATTCGTTATAGTGCAGCAGGGCCAACTATGCTTCATTTCTGCCTTGGCCGAGAGGGTCTGCGCTCTGTATGTTTTTCCAGTGGCTTTGCCAGTTAACGTGCAGGATTCCTCCGCATTTCTTCTACCTCAGTTTGGTTTTTATCAAGCTGAACAACAATTGCATTCAGCTGCTGTCTTGCATGCAAAATAATCTTTGCACAGACGACTGCAGGTCAGGCTTTTCCTTCCGCTGTAATTTTAGTGTTACATGGAAAGCATGCATTTCGTCACCCCAGCGCGTTCCACGCTCTGGAACACTTTCCATTCACCCAGGGTGGAGGAAACGAGCCTCGCTGTCATTGTAGGATGTCACTAAGGCGTCTCTCTCTGCAGCCAGTCTCTGGTTTGGGGAATTGGGCTCTGATAGGTCCTGCCGGATCTGCTAGGGCCATTATTTGGTGAGGATGAGCATCCCTGCTCAGGCAATAGATGTCCATGTGTTGGGACATCTGTGGGCATCGCTCCACATCCCGTGCTGGAGGGTATGAGTTGTGTACGGTCTCCCAAACGCCGGCAAGGCAGCCGCAGATCTAGCTGTTTCAGGACAGGCTGTGAAAACACAGCAATCTGCATTTGTAGGAGATTATGGGGAATGCCTGGGACAGCGAGAAGCCTGCAGGATACTGTAAGCTCTTGAAATAACGGAGAGCCAGCTAGGTGGCAATGACATGGGAATTACATGGCACATCCTGAAATGGATTTCTGCCATGGCTCTGACTAGGAAAGGACAGGCTGGAAGGTCTCCTTTGCAGCCACATGTGCCTAAAGGACCACACAAGACTGCTCATGGTCACTGCTGTGCCCTGATCAGTAGGTCTTGTCAGGGCGAAGTGGCTTGTGCGCTTCAAAGCAGCAAGATCTTGCTGGCTGCAGGGCTGGGCAGGTGTATTTCACTTCCATTTTGTCATCTGCTCCTTCACATTCTGGCTCTGATCCCCCTCCTTTTGCCACAGGGGAAAGCCTTAGTCTTTTGGGGATGCAGTAAACTGCTGTCTTGCACAGCTCATGCTCCAGACCCTTAGGACACATAGGGATCTCTTGGCTCTATTACAGAATCAGTGAATAAGTGCAGATTTTCCTGGTCAGTCCAAAGCTCATTCTAAAGAAACAGTGTACAAATGAATGATGGGCAATGTGGCAAAGGAAAATGGGTGTTTTCCAGTGGGGAACCATCTCTCAGTGGCTTTTAGGCCCACGGCAGATCTGGTGTTATCTGAGGTAAACTTGAAGTGTGCCATTGTCCCCTCCACTTGTTTTGGAGGGTCATAGAATCATACAATCGTAGAATGATTTGGACTAGAATGGAGTTTAAAGCCCATCCAGTTCCAAGCCCCCTGCTGTGGGCAGGGACATCCTTTCACTGGACCAGGTTGCTCAAAGCCTCACCCAACTGAACTTGGATCCAGATCCAAGGCTGGAGCATATGATGTGCCAGGGGTCTGCCCTCTCCTCAGCAAGGGAGTAACCAGCAGGAGAGCACAAGTGCAAGATGAACAGCGAAGTTCTGTGAAAAATGTGTAGGTTAGTGGAAATCTCTTAATTACTTTATTTGCATGACTAATTAGCTGTGCTTTCTGCTTGCTCCCCACGCAGCAAAGTTTATACTATTTATATTGCACATCACTGCATATAAATTCAAGTGCAGGAGAGGGGAATACGGGCACTTTCATTGTTCAGCATATTTATAAAAGGCACAAAAATGAACATGTGGCATCAGATGAACACCTGGCAATCAAAGGAGGGAGAGCCAGCTGTTGCTTTTGCAATTGGAATTACAAATTCACACCATCCGTCGTCTTCCTACCATACCCTCACCACTCATGAAAGGGAAGAAATTAGCTCTGGATGCGTAAGCTTGAGAAGAATTAGCCAAAGACAACACTTGCACTATCTGCTAAAAAACCCCTCTCCTTGCCTTTTCTATTAGTTTTTAAGCCAGCTGTGCCTGCAACTCCTGGTTGCTACAGAATTCTGTCTGTGCCAGACGAGTCTTTTCTGCAGGGCATGAGATTTTTCAAGAACTTTACAGTTTCCAAGTTGAACCCACTTCATTCCTGACTTCCCTCCAGCTGATCTGTGCAGTATCCTTCGTGCTCGAGTTCATAGGTCTCTCTTTTTCTCCCCTGGCTTGTTTAGCTGCTGAGTTATTGAAGACCATGGGTAATAAAAGATGCCTGTGTTACCCTCCCTTGCACAGTCTGTACTTGAAGGCATCGGTCAAGAATCCTATATGTTAAAAAAAATAGGGAAGCAGAGGACCAAAGGCATCTTGAACACACATATTGTGCCTAAATGAAAATAAAGAGTCAGAGCCACTACTTGAGAACGTGTGAGTCAATAAAGTTTAATAAAAGAAGCCCATAAAGCTGCCGAGAAAGTTTAACCATTGCATGCATCCAGGGTGAGTGCAATTCATTGGTGCTGGAGGAGGACCCTGAGTAGTGTGCCTTTTATCTCCAAGCTGAGATCCTTTATTTAAAACATATGGAGGAGGCTAAAGTTTGTTCTGAGTGACTGCAGTGAAAATAAAAATTAAAAAAAATACTCACATTCACACACACACACGTAGGTACCCAAGCAGATGTGAAGAAATTAAGATGGACTGACAGACGGGGTTGCGCTCACAGTAAAGCACATCTCCAGCAGCGGAGGGCGGAGGGGACTGGCTTCGCTGGTGGCAGCTGATAGACACGAGCGCTTGAGCGGTTCACAGCCTCTTTGTTGTCGCCATCAGAAGATTTGTAGGTGGCTCTCAGCCAGCCACCGGGCTGATGGGTCAGGGGTCACGACCTGTTGGTTTACCAAAGTATGATCAACTCGCACAAATTATTGGTGTCAGAGAGCCCTGACAACTTCAATATGATGAGCGATGAGAGCAATTGTTCGTGACATGCGAAAGCAGTGGGAGAGCGCCATTCGGCGCAGCGTGAGCAGGGCTGTGGGAGAGCTGGGGGCAGCTGTGGTCCCCTCACGCACCCCAGAGCTCTTTCTCCTCTGGCTCAGGCCAAATCGAACCTCGAGGTCCCACTGGGCAAAAGCATCTTCTCAGCACAGGCAGAGGCAGAAAGAAGCAAGAGTTTCAAAGTGTTTCAAGAGGTGGCTTGGTTGTTTTATTTTTCTCACTGCTGTTACACTCGGTGCAAAGAGATGCTGAGGGATGGAGGTTTTAAATCTGATGGGAAGCGCTAGGAGATTCAGATCTAGGAAAACCCTGGAGCTGGTGGTGTCTGTGTAGTTTAATCAAATGGATGTACCGGCTTCTTTGAGTTATCTTGGGGGCCATTGTCAAAATCTTTTTTTTTTTTTTTCTTTTTTTCCCAGCTTCATTCACACAGGAAAAACTTTGCCTGGGGTGGAATGGGAAAATTATAGCTGCTGGGCATTTTGCCTTGATCCATCAATTCCCCTTAATTGACCGTGCTATTCAGATGGGAGCAGAGGACAGCAGAGGCAGTTGAAAGGATGCAGAGACGGCTGAGGGGTTGGAGCAGGGGTGGCAAGCGCGCGTGAGTGTGTGTGTGAGTGTGTGTGTGTGTGTGCGCGCGCACACCCACATGTGTGCTCAGGGAAGAGGAGGAAGAGATCCCACACTCCACGAGCAGCTTGGCAGGATTAGTCCCTGAGAAAATCTGGGTTTTTAAGAAGCTGTAGTATTCTTGCTGAAAATGCTCTTGCAGTGAAGGTGCCCACATGCAGGTAACCTCCAGAGCCAGGTAGCGCTGCCCTGGGGTAGCACGAGAGGCGATGGCGATGGCTGTGCAAGTATCAGAGAGCATCTGTCGGGGACGGAGCATGACCCAGGCCTGGCTCCCATCCCACCATCTCCTACTGCTCTGCTTGGTGCGGTGTGAGCAGCTTCTCTTCACAATTAACAGAAATAAACAGGAACTATTCCAACTTTTCCAGGTGTTTTATTCACAGTCAGCATATTGTACCCAGCCCATTGCCATGTTTATTTGAATGCATTCCTTTTACTCTGGGGAAAGCGATGCACAAAATAGGTATAATGATTGATTAAGCTAAGAGTTTTCAAATTCTTATTAAAAATCTTCAGGACATTTATTTTGTAGCCACTGAAGCAGCCATAACGTATGAGCTAACCGAGATGAAAAGTCAAGATTTTTTTGTCTATCTTTGCCATAATAACTTTTAAAATATTTTCTTATACATATAAAAAATGGCATAGGAAAGCAATGCTTTAAAATATATATGTCTAACCTTGGGTTTAAACCAAACAAAATAGTATTTAAAGAAACACTGAATAAATTATTTATTGCCCTGGTCAATGGTTGCAGAAATGCAGTTTATATAAACACATCACAATCCCAGCCATTCTAAGTACTGGGTTTAGAAAAAACCCAAACCCCTTAATGCAATTTTAATAAACCTAAAAAAAGTCATACTCTTGTTTCAAGCTGAATAGTTTGCTGTTTCTGAATAATAATCGTTCAAGACCTAAATCTAACCACAAGAGTTTAGAGCGCAGATGAAATATACTCGCTGTAAAACCCTTAAGAAATAGATGTTTGATTCAGGATCTGAGTCAGTAAAACAAGACGTGATGGTTTAGTGAGGCTGATGATAAATAATAGAAAATGAGGACAACCAATCTAGAAAGAAGAGGTGTGATTTTTTTTTTTAGGAGAATTAATTAATAAATTAATAACTGGGTGAATGGATGAAGTGCAGACAACAGCAGATCATTATTGCCTTAAATGAATATGATGAGCAGATCCCTCCAAAAAGAAGATGGGTTATTTGTGCTGGAGTAAAGATCATGTGTGAGTGGATGGATGGATGGATGGATGGGTGGGTGGGTGGGTGGGTGGACAGAGAGATAAGATATATATGGGGTGCTCAGGGACACACGTGTGCATACACTCACACCCATACCTTTATATAAAGTGGATTATTCAAGTGTGTCTTTTATTGCTCTCCAGAGGCCAGAATGTAATACTCTAGCATTTAATAGTATTTTTGCCTCACATAAAATCTTATTGTGTTTTACTGGGTGAGTCATGGTATATGAAATTGTAATAGATTCGGTTATACTGCATCAGGAATAGTTGAAGATTGCCATTCTTCTACACCACATTTTATTGCTAGAGATAGTCAAGGCTTTTTCTTAAAAAAATAATACAATCCATTTTTCAAAAAGTGCTGATTTCTTGTCATCAAGGCTTTCTATGGAAAATGTTTATGGTTTTGCATTTTTAATTAAATAGGGTTTTTTAATTGTTGGAACATAAGTTTCAAAACAAAAAAATTCCAGTTTTTCAGTTCAAAACAAGATTGTTTGAAATGTACGTTAATTAGCATACAAAAATAACAATCCCAGTACCAAAATGAAGTGTCTCAGAATGATCAAAACATAAACAGGTTTCCACAGCCCTGAAGTGATATAATTTTTTTGTTTTACAGAAGTTTTCAGGTTTTTCATTGTTTGTCAAAGTGAGTAAAAATTTTTTTTCTTAAATACACAAGAGATTAAGAGAACAATATTTTGCCCAAATCGAGAGTGCTGCTCAGAATAAGTAAGAGTATCAGAGCCTGGACAGAATAAATGAATAAATACATTAAAAAATAATAGATCAAAGCAATCTGGTTTTGAGCAAGAAACCACTTCCAATTTAAGGGTCAGCAGTTCTGACACAGACATACAAATATTCATGTGTATATTAAAATAAAACCGTCGGGATATATAAATCTCTACAGACGCACACCTCCACCCTCTCTAATCGCCTGATTTGATTTTTGTATTTGGCTTTTTCTTTTCCATGTGATGTGCTGCACGAATTTCATGTGGAAACTTCATAGCTAAAACAATCACCACAAACCCCCGGATTAATGATTAACTCTGAATCGAGAGTTATAAGCACTCATCAAGGTAATAGATGATACAACTTAGCCATTTCCTTTCTCTTTTCAGTTTTTCAAAAGGGGCAAGGGAGCATGAAGAATAAAGCCAGGCATCCTTATTTGGTTGAAATAATAGCCAGTATACCAGAACTTCAGACAAATCCTTCTTGCTTTCTTTCAGTGGCCTTAACCATTTTGATCTCATTTCATCATTGAACGGACCCCTTAACAGAGAGTGACCCCATATTTTAGGACTGAAAACATACACCTTGTTAGTGTGCGTTTATTTTTTTGTTGTTTGAAAAGTGGGCAAATGTAGTCAAAGCTCTCACAAAACATCACAAGAGGCTCTTTCTTCTTTCATGGCACATTGAACATGTAAAGTAATCATTGTTTACAATACAGAGGCAGATAGCAAAGACGTGTTTGTTGTCTCATGCTGTATCTAATTATGCATTAGATTTTGATTTCAGTTGTTTTGCCTTTCCATGTTATTTTAATTTTGAATGATGATCACTGGAGAGGAAAAAAAAAGGGAAAAGAAAAGACAAGGATGTGTCAGCAGTGCAGCGGTCCCCCCATGCAGAGCACACGTAGGCTGGACCTGGAGCACCACGCTTGGCACTGCGCACCTCATTACCACAGACAAATTGAAGGAGCTGGGGATGGCTGTGAGAGCAATGAAGGGGCTGCTAGGACTGGCTTGGGGAGAAAGATTAAACGACTGAAATATGTACAGACTGGGCAAGTGACAAAGCAGACCCCTGCTTCTCTCACAGTGGCTCTGCACACCAGAGGGAGAGGAGTCCTTTCCAGCAAGCCCAAGGGACTCCTCTAAGGAGAAATGGGGCCATAAGGAGCAGAAGGGAGATGCAAATGTGATCTCAAGGTCTTCTGATTTTGACTATGAAACAACAGTGAGCCCTGGAATAGTGTCCTCAAAGAAGCTGCAGAAGGTCCTTCACTTGGGATCTTCTAGTGGGAATAAGCTGAGTGTGACGAAGTTCCCGGCAGGAGCAATCCTGGCAATACTTCAGGTGCATCAGCCCACGGTTTGTACTCCTGTCTCCTGTTTCTGTCTCCCTCCTTGTTGGCTAATTGCTTATTTACTCATAAAGTTCACATAATTTGAAGCTTCCTAATACCGTAATCTTAGTGCCTTTTTATCTGCTCTGAAGGGCCTTTACAGCCAGCTGGGAAGCTCTCAGCCTCCTGGCCCTGTTGATTCTGCTCTTGATGCCAAAGGAAGGATCACAGCAGCTTGAGATAACCGTGGTGGAATTCAGCACGGGGTGATGAGAGCAGTGCTAACTCACATTGTGCCTTCCCTTCTCCTTCAGAGGAAGATCTAGTTCAAGCAGCGAAGAAGTTTGAAAGAGAGTTCCCATGCCTGGCTCCAACACGGTCATGTGTTTGACCCACAGACAAGACTGTGCCATGGGTTCTCCTGGAACCAGAGCCCCCACAGTCCTGCCCAGGATGCTGCCAGGCACAGGCAGCAGTGATCGCCATGCGTTTAAATGCTGCAGTTGCGTGGGTGATTTTAGGGTATGGACTGAGACTAAAACTGGTTTCTGCTGGGCTGTAGGAAGGTAAAGATAGACCTTTTCTAGTAAAAAATTGCCTGAAAAGAGTTGGAATGTTACAGATCTTTTTTCCTCTAAAAAACTTCCAACTTTTTCAGCCATCTCTAGTGAGCATATTAGATGAAGAGGAATAGCATAAGAAATACTGCTCAATGCAAAACTTGTAAATATTGAACAAACCCTGACAATTAGCCAGGAACGAGAAGGCAAAATAGGACTACAGAGAAAAAAAGCAGTTAAAAATTAATTGAAATTACCCCCAAAATAAGGATATTCACAGACGTAAAACCCAAATATTTTGAGATAGCGGAAAGCAGAGATCAGACATCTGAATAGAGACACTGATAAACAGAGAGAAAAATAAACGAGAGCTGTGTGTGAGTGAGCAGGAGACCTCACTTCGAAAACCGTCAAAGGAAAGACTCATGTAGACGTCAGTAAACAATGGATTGGGCCCTAAGTGAACAATCCAGAGTATTACAAATCCCTCTTGGGATCAAGTTGTGTCCATGTCGTCTAATTACAGATAAAACTACAGAGTATTTAACATCTCGTTAATTTAAATACCTGGGGCCATACCGTGCTATCGGTTTTTAAATAGATGTCCCCAGTGATATCAAAGATGAGTTCACACGGTACAGCCCACGGAGCTGAACCTTAAGGGACGAAGTAGACAAAAAGAAGAAGAGAGATGCAACAAAACATTCTCCTTTCTCCCACTCCCATTTTCAGGCTTCTTCCTTTCTCGGTTGTTGGTTTGGTTGCCCACACATTTGGTTAGCTGGTCCCTGAGTGCGATTTCTGTAGGCATCATTCCATAGGGATGGTGCCGTGCCGTGTTCACATGGTGAGGTTCGTTGAGTTCAGTTTTAAGTTCCCTTACCAAAACAAGGTCTTCAGTAGTGGGAGGGTTATCACGATTCTCTTTCAAGCTGTCAGAGGTTGTCAGACAGATTACAGATCTCAAAATTTGTTCTGTTTTGTCTGGTTTTGTTTCTGATCCTGACTAGAAAAAATGAGAGAAAACACAGTTACTGACATTAGATATGTCACGAATATTTTACCTTTTTCTTGACAAAAAGTGGGTTCTTTATGAAAACATTTTTTAAATCATGTATTTAATATTTTAAAAATATCTTTCTAATTCTTTTTTCCAAAACAGTCTCAAGTGAAATGTAACAGAAATAATGTTGCTTTTGGTTTTTGAGAGCAGAACAGTACAAACAACCGGGGTTTTGATTTTTGCCACTTTTACTCAGTTTTCTTTTCTTGTTGACTACCAAGTAGTACAGATTTATACTGTTATTATTATTATGATAATGGTTACAGTTTCCCTATCGCGTCCCATTTTACTTTGGTTTTTTTTTCAATTGTGTATCTCACAGAGAAATATATTTTAAAATTTACAAAGATGGTTAAGAAGAAAGCAGAATCACTGAATGGCTGAGATTGGAAGGGACCTCTGGATGTCATCTTGGCCAACCCCTAGACAAAATATGAAAAATTGGATCTTTTGGAAAGTTAACCTTTTTCTTCCAAATCAGACTTTAAGAAATGAGAACAACTTCAAGATTTTTTGGAGGGAGTAAATTTTTCTTGCATTTCTTTTGTTCACTTCCTGTTAGTAACATTGTGATAACAACAGGATAGGTGTGCAAATCCCGTAAACCCAAAATCTTGGACTTCAGTGGACATTTTCAGACTTCTACCAGTGGAAGACCTGTTATTCCATTATTTAGTTTAACAGTGATATGGCCTACTGTGTCCGAGCCTCTCTTTCAAAATTCTTTGAGATGTTTGCCCTTTCTTTTGTCCTTAGAAAGCGTTCATGAACACAGGTTGTATTGTGGCCATGAGTTTTCCTGCTAAGTTCGATGACTGTCTACAGACATAAAATTAAACCCAGGTTGAAGTACCTTGCTAATCAAACCTTAAAATCAATACAGCCACATAGACTTGATTCAACTTCCACTGTAGCCAGAATCAGACGCTGAAGTGTGCTATGTAAGACTCAGACTGTCACAAAAGAAGGAATTTGATCTTTGTCGCGAAATGATACAAAAAACTTTTTTGTTGTTTAGTTCTACAGTTTAGAAGAACAAAATAACGAAAGGTACACCATGTCCTGTTCCTGAGGAATCTCTGCCTAAGAGCTTGAGGAGGTTAAGATACAGTATGCTGAAACACCTTTTCTCTCCAAATGGGAATTTATTTCAGAGCCTTCATTAGAGTGGAAGGATTTGGTTCTTTTCACATAGTACTACAGATGTCACTAACAAAGTAGTCAGTGTAGAAAATGGTGGCAGAAAGGCCACACACTGCAAGAAAACACCATTTCTTTTTACTCTCCTAGACTTCTGCTTTGCAAGTAAAATTTCCCTGGTAACTCAGATGCCACATTCTTTTTCCTTTTTTTCATATAAAGAGTGTTTCACCATTACTAGGGTAAAACTCACTGCTTCTACCAGGTGTTTAGCAGGAATAAGCCTTCTCTGGCTATTTTAGGAGAGCTTCATGTTCTCAAGCTGCTATGATTCATCATTTTTGGACTTTTACTTTCTGCAAAGACCAAAATGATGAACATGAACCAATGTCAGTCCAAGGGTCAACCAGAACTGCTGGACTGCAATGAGATGTTAAGTGACTTTGTCACCCCAGACTGAAGCGGTTTTGGCTTTCTCAGATGTTTCTGAAGTTGGTTTGAAAACTTTAATCATAAGAATATTTTTCACTTTCATATCATCATCACTAATTTTGAACTAAAGTACAAACTACATTGGTTTAAAGACTCAAAAGCAGTTAGTGGTTTGGGTGATTTTAGTTTAGGGCACCAAGATGTTCAGCACATTAGGAGTTTCTTATAAGTGCTCAGCACCTGCAGAAGTCACTTCAGAAGGCTCTATGGTTGCTTATAAGTTTGTTAGGAGTATGAAAAATAAATGAACAATATCATTACATTTGGAAGAGAAAATACCCAAAGGTAGAAGCCTTCTGAACCTCGTCTGTCATCCAGGGTAAACCCATTTACATTCAAACTTAAATTCTTGGTTAAAAATCCCATTCTATTTTTGGTTCAAATTTTTATTTTGATCCTAAAAAATTTAATCATTCCCCCCTTTTTTCCCTGTTCATGCTTCTCCAAGGTTGTGAGAAGAGATTCCCAAATATTTTGCCATGTGAAACCCACAGTTTATAAATAGTTGTTGTGCACATGTGCACAAGAAAGAATCAGAAAGTTGCGTAAATCAGACCAAATTTTGGAAGCTGATGGAGTCTTTCCATTGACTTCATCAGCTTTGGAGCAGGACCTAATGTAAGAGGGCTTTTTATTGGACATTCAGGGCTTATTTTGGAACATGTCAGTAAGAGGTAGGGTGGAATTAATTCAAAGAAGAGAAAGAAAACAAATGTGCCACCAGAAACAGCTCCATAGAGAAAGTGAAGTGTTCAAAGAAATGGGCTGAAGGGCAAGGCAAGGATTACTGTTTATCAGGGCCAGAGATCACAAGAGAGGAAGAGGCTGGTGAAGTAAATACTTGGACAACAGGGGAAAAATCTTAAGTGATGATACAGATAACGCAAGACCCACAGATAAGGAAAAAAGTGCAGAGAGAACATTAAGTGAAAAACTCAGGAAATGGAACAAAGGAAGAAAGGCAGAGATTCAAAGGTCGCCTAGGAAAGTTTCTGAGTTGTCTGTATACAAATGCGAGAAGTGTAACAAAGGAACCAGGGGAAACAGAGAGACCAAGAGGTAACTCAGATGGGGTTCGTTTGATCACTCTTTCCGTGAACTTTTCTAAGCATTTACGGGATGGCGCTTAAGTGCACGAGTAGCTGCAGACACATAAAATAGTACCAAGTGTTCTAAAATTACACATGGGTTTGCATCGTCTCCCGGATGACCCTCGGCTGCAGCCTACGGCAATGCAGTGGTGGAAAAGGATAGAATCACAGCATCATGGAAGGGGTTGGGTTGGAAGTGGCCTTAAAGCCCATCCAGTTCCATCCACTGCCATGGGCAGGGATACCTCCCACTGGATCAGGGGGCTCAAAGCCCCATCCAACCTGGCCTTGAAAACCTCCAGGGATGATGGTGCTTCCATGACTTCTCTGGGCAACCTGTGCCACGGCCTCCCCATCCTCGCAGGAAAATATTTCTTCCTAATATCTAACCTAAATCTCCCCTCTTTCAGCTTAAAACCATTCCCCCTCATCCTATCCCTGCACTCCCTGATAAAGAGCCCCTCCCCAGCTTTCTTGTAGCACCCCCTTAAATACTGGAAGGCTGTTCTAAGTTCTGCCCAGAGCCTTCTCTTCTCCAGGCTGAACAAGCCCAACTCTCTCAGCCTGTCCTTATGTGGGAGGTGCTCCAGCCCTCAGATCATCTTTGTAGCCTCTTCTGGACTTGCTCTCACCGATCCATTCCTTGTCCTTTGCTGAGGGTCCTGAACTGAATGCAGGACTCCGAATGAGGAATGTTTGAGTACCTGCAACCGAGAACATCCATAGGACCTGGTCATGAAGGATCTCTATGTGGGAGATGTGCTGAGGAGCAGTCTTTACTCCAGTGACCACCCTCTGGGGCTTCCAGCTCTCCAGATAGCCCAGCAATGCCGGTGAAATGTTCTTCTTCCTATCCCATCTCTCCTAAAATAACTATTTTTGAAGTAGGCACAGTCCCAGGTTCCCTGCTCTGTTATGAGTGGAGAAATTGAAGTCCAGCCATTAGGAATTCTCCAAAGTCTTCCTTCCCAGATGTCATTTACTACGACACTGAGGTAATCAGGTACAGATGGGCTGGATCCAGCTGTAAAGGATTGCAGTGGGCCTTGCCACTCATGTCTATACAGAGAGGTAGTTATTATTGGGGCTACAGTATGAGGAAGTCTGGAGCTCTTTGAGAAGAGTAATTTCTCAACTCTACTCGAACGAGCCACCAGCAAGTGAAAAGCCTTGAAAGACGGGCAACGGAGTACCACATTTCAGCATGCCCTTTGCCAGCAGCAGGCAGGACCCTGGCCAGAAAAAAGGGTTGCGATCAAAGGGAGTTTGTGGCTTAATTTTCTTTAGTTGCAACCATGACAGCCCATGCAACTTAGAATAACTTCTACTCATTTATATGATACCTGTATTCGAATATGAATGTCCTCTGACTTCCCTTTTCCGAAGGGAAATGTTTATTCTAGCGGCACTTCTAAACAGGGTACCTATACACCTGGCACTGTGTCAGCTCTCTGTATTTCAGCAGAAGCCGTGCTTTGAGCTCGTGGTAGAACCTTAGTTAAGGATGGCATACCCCCAAAAATAACAGGTCTTTCTTAGTTACACTGTTTTTCACTGTTCCTCTGCTGTCAGTTTTGGTTGTTTTTTTCTCTGGAAGGGGTTGGTGCAAAGTCTTTGATAACTGTGTATTAATAATGTAAATAATGCGCAGAGACTTCACTGCAGGCTTAATTGCAATCACATCTTCAAAACTGTGGAGCTTTAGAGGGAAAAGATGAGTTGAACAAATAGGACAAGGAGCCTTGTAACATGGAAAGAAGATGCACAGCCTGAGGAGCTGTTGCCAGCTCTGTGGTTAACCACTCACAGGCGTTTTAAAGGCCAGGAGAAAGGCTGAGTCAAGCCAGTAACATCGTCACAAAATTTCAACACTTTAGATGTAAACAAGTCTGATTCTCAGCTCTCTACCTTGTGGTGAAGACAGGATTTTGTAAAGGTGATTCTGGTAGGTATAAAATTTGGGCCAGGATGTATCTTATCTCACAGAATACTTGTTATTGGAGGATCTGTTCAAGAGCTGTGCTTACCTTTTTTCTCCATCCTGCCCAACTATGCTATTTTTATGTGAAACGTATAATTATTGCATACACCTCCCCATCCCTGGAGGTGTTCAAGGCCAGGCTGGATGAGGCTTTGAGCAACCTGATCCAATGGGAGGTGTCCCTGCCCATGGCAGGAGGGGTTGGAACTGGATGGGCTTTAAGATCCCTTCCAACCCAAAACTTTCTATTCTATGATTCTATAAATATGGTTATGCCCCCTTCCAAGCCATGTTTATGCATCTTAGTTGCAGTTACACCGTGTTGAGTTGCTTGTTCTCAGCAACACCGCCAAGTGCAGAACTCTGGTAAGGTACTGCCAAAGGGCTCCAGTAAGTGGGCGTGGCAATTCAAAGGTGACATATTCCCTCTGCTCCGATACTGTGTGACTGTCTGTTTAGAGGTAGAAGAGCTTGTGCTGGAGGCAACCTTTGATTGACACACAAACCCAAAATCTTCTTGTTTCCCTGGGAGTTTCACCAGTGTGTACAGTTGGCTTCTGTGTCATTACCTTTCCCATTAATGGGAGCAGATGTGGGTTAATATATAGGACTTTGAAAACATTACTACTTAAATATTCAAGGTGTTTGTGCTGTTTTCTGTTAAATTGAAGATGTAGTGACCAGACTCCTGCTTAGAGTATTACATTCTGCTTGAGTAATCTCTTATGCTTTCAATAAAATGGTGAATCATTTGCTTTCCAGACAGTGGTAAACTCTTAAAGCATTCCTATCTTTTATCCTAAAGTGATATAATTCAGGCAGAAAATAGACACCCGTTACTAAAACAATGGGGATGTGAGGCCCTACATAGCTCTGAGTTTCTTGCTATGACTTATTGTTTTACCACAATGAATAAGAAAGAGAATTGCTGCTGTAACTGTGCTGGAGGACCACATCAGCTTTGCCTCCTGGAATGGCCCTGTCAGATCGCAGGACGGTGGGGAAAGGATGGTTTCTTATGCTGCTGTTTGGTCCATGCTGTTACTAGACGTGGTCACCCATCTATGGGAAGATCTCAGGGCTGCCTGTGATGTGTGATAGAAAACGATATCAGAAGTGCCCAGCTTTCCATTGGGTACTGCAGATACCAGTCTCCCCAGCACAGCCAGTTCTGCTGGAAATTCAGCCAATATTTTTGATCTATATGAAAGCCCTTTAACCTTGGTACCTAATTCTCAGGATGCCAAAACAAAATCCCTACTTCCTGAAGCACTGGCAGCTCTTAGCACGGTTGATTTGAGTCCCAGATTCCTTTCCTTTCTCTAGGAAGCGAGAAACGTCCTACTGAAGGAACTCTTCCAGCTTTTACCAAGCTCCTCTGGCTTTTTAAATCTAAGAAACAGAAGACATTACTTAAAAGAATCAGTTTGCATCTGATCACTGCACCTCCTCTTCTTGGCTGGAGCTAAAATACTTACAGTAAAGTTTTACTCTTTTGATTCCTCAAGATATGGCACACACATGCCGAAACTTAGTGATTTTCATAATTTTGGAGCAAAACTTGTTGACGACCCAGAGACTGTCCATTCTGAACGTGATGAGCACCTCTAATTTAAAAAGGGTCCTCCACATCTAATGCCTTTGATCCTGACTATCCATAGTCCATGAGAAGTAACAGGGGTCCAAGCAACTGACTATTGTTTTTCTACTTTGTTTTGGCCTTGAACCCTGCAGAATCTTTTTCTTTTTTTTCCCATGGATCATATTCTTAACATTTCCTAGGATGTCTGAAACCTAGAGCAGACTTTTTAAAGGTACTTTGAATTCTGAATATGCAAATATAGAATTAGATTCCTTATTCACTTTTAAATATTATGAGTTTTAAAATAGAAGAAGTGAGAGTTAGTGCTGGCATGGATGTGCCTATGTTTGCTCTCTCTGTGAACATGCTTAGGAGTTCTAAATAAATGTGTTGCACGCAGTAGTTCAGTTTTCAAAAATACCTTTAAAAGGCACTGTATTCTTTCTGTAGCTTTTTGAGAACAATGACTGTATTTGGGGATGGAGGTTTGGCAGTAGTCTGCATTGATCTGTGGAGTATCATCCCTAGATTTTTTTTTTCTAACAGGTCCTGGAAACAAGAAAATAAACTCTTCTAAATGGGTCGAGTACAAGAGAAGTAAGACTCGCCCAGCAACCCACACCAAGGGAAAAAAACCACGTCAGAATCACGGAGATGAGGCAATTCTGACCCCTTGACATTGGGATATTAGTTATAGACAGACTCAGCTAGCACATAAGGCATTTGAAACACAACATCAAGGCAGCTCAAGTTTATGATGATTCATACGCACATCACTGAGCTCTGATCATGTTCACCAAATGCAGAAATCCACCAGCCACCCGCTGAGAAGGACCCTAATCTGTCCCAGTCCTTGCCTGCGAGAGAGTTGCTAATATTTTAGTGGCAAGTCTGGCTAAACGCATTCTGTGCTCAAGAGAAGGAGAGGAGCTGGAAGGATCCGGTTGAATCAGATGTTTTTCAAAAACACTTCACAGCAAGCAAATCTTTCTAGAAGAGGAGAGAGAAAGTAAAAGCATTGGATCCACTCCTTTAAAAAGAGGTAGACTGAAGAGGGGAGGGTGCAAGGGGAGGGAGAAGGGGTCGTCAAGGCGGCACTAGGGGAAGTTGTCTTTGGAGCAGAAATTTAAACTGAAGAAGCAGAATATTATATTTCCTTGTGGGAAAAGGAAAGGAATCATCATCTTGGTGGCTTGGGAGGAAGTTTCAGGCTTCTAAGTGTTGAGTTTCTACTTGGTAGTTGGTGGACTGTGACAGCTAGCAAAGCAGGGCAGCAGGTAGAGGATATCCCATGGTCTCCTCCATGCTCATCACTGGAGACAATGCTTCTCTGTGCATTACCCACAGGAAAAATGCCACCAGTCTTTTACTTCCCACAGGACAGTGTCCCACACCTTAAACCAGTTATCGACACCTCAGCTGTCCTTCTAAAGCTATCTTAACAGAATTGGAACGAATGTTGTTTCTGTTCTTCTCGATGTGTGTGACAGGTACAGCTATGGAGGGATCCCAGGAAACAGCTTTGTGTTCCTAATGCTGCCGCTCCTTTGACCTGCTGAAAAATTCCATTCATATTCACCAATCCAACAAGATTTTCTTGGTGGCAATGACAGAAATTCCCAAAGACACGGCTCCGTCTGGGGGTGCTCCATTGCTACGTGACCAAAAAGGGCACTGTGCCCATGTGTCCCCACCATGGACTGGAACGGCTTCTTTTCACCCCACACAAGTGCGGGAATATTTCTGAGGTTTTCTTTGTATGAAATCCTCTCACAATCCTGAAACTTGCTCTTTTCATACACGTATAAGAGTTTGATAGGGTACCAGATTTCAGTGAAAGTTCACTTGTTTTTGGTTTTTTTGCTATTGTGTTTGTTTCAAAAATCCCGTTGTCATCATTTTCACATTCTGTTTCTATTCAAACAAAGAGAAGCTTTTCATGGGGAAAGAAAAGGTCAGAGGTTACTTAGAGCACGCCAAAGAAAATAAAAGGGTAGCATATATACAAATGTTTCCATCATTCTGGACTGATTTTGCAATCGGGGACTATGCTCAGCTTTCACTAACATCACATCTTAGAGCATGCATCCCATTTGCAATTGCTTTCAATAGAAGGCAAGGGCAGCAAGTTCCTTGAGATACTCAATCCTTTACAGATGCTTTATAGAACCACAGTAACCACAGAAAGTCCACATCCAAGCTGCACACTACGCTCTCTCACAGATCAGAGCAGATTGGTTACCAATTTCAACAGGAACTGTGCAAACTATCTGAGGGAGTATTTAATTCTTCCTAACATAACAGCATGTTGCCATGAAAACCCTTACTGGGGCAGAACCCCACTCCCACGCACTGAAACAGAGATCTGCTGTTGCATGCTTCACCCCTGATTCCCAGGTGTTCGGTGTTGTGTACCAGTACAAACTGTGCCACTGCCACTAAACTAAACCTAAGAACTCTACTTTCAAGGACCAGTGATTTTCACAAGCAATAAAGCTGCATGTATTTAAACAACATCTACGTAGGAGATCAAATACGCTCAATATTCCCTTTGGCAGTGACTGAACAGCGTATGTCTGTGTTTAGGGATTGAAAAAGACCTTTGGAAAGATTTGGAGAAGTTCCTTTATTTTAGGAAAAAGGCAAAATATGTTCTCCACAAAACTGATACTTTGAGCCTTCTTATCTCTGCATGTTGAGGTTTTCTTTTCTTTCATTTTTCAAAGTGCGACTGCCTACAGAAGTGCAAGATCACGGCAGGATGCTGGGAAATGCTTGCTCTTTCCCTCAGACCCAGGGATATTCCCAGTTCATGAGTTGACCCATTAAGATCCTGTTTAGAAAGATGCTACATTAGTGTGCCCGAACCCTATGGCTCCACGCGCTCATTTAGAATGCTTTTTGCTAGATGCTGCAGTATTAAATACAAGATCCAGAACAAAGAATTCTTACTTATGTTCTAAGAAACTATGTTCTTCAAAGCTGTGCGTGGTCCTGGAGCTGTATTAAATTCTTCCTAAGGCTTAGCATCCAGCCCTCACCAAATCCAATCTAAAAAAGTTCATACATCCTGCGAGTGGGTCCCATACAGAATCACTCCTGGTGAATTACTCAATGCGCAAATGTATGCAAATGCATTCTCACCGGTTAATCCAGGACCACAGATAGAGCTGAAAGTGTGCCTTGCTGAAGAAGGAATATAAAGGAGTGGTGGCTGTCTTAGATTAAACGTACATGCCAGGCGCAGTTTGGATTTTGGATTAATATCATTCTGAGAGAAAAAAATGTGTGGGTTGTGGAGCATCCCTGATTCCTCCTTTATTTATTTATTTATTTATTTATTTATTTATTTATTTATTTATTTTCCAAGGTCCCATAGTTTCCGCGTCTTTCATTTGCTGGTATTTTTAGTGTGCTCAGGAATTATTTGGTAAGATATTCAAGATTTCTAGTGGGATTTCTTGATAATGGACAGATTCTTTCTCTTCATAATGATAGCTGAGCTTCTTGAGAGCAAAGAGACACTTTGTTCTTTGTTCTCAAGGAGACAAACTGTTATTTCTTTCCCTGAAGAAGCTTCTAATATGATGGGTGAAATATCAGGAATAATTAGACCAAATGGTGATGTAAATCCCACTAGAAATAAGGCATCCGTTATTTCATTTTATGCCTATCGCTCTAGTTTCTGCCTGATTTAAGTCCATGTGAAGAAAGCTGTGGGTATTCCCTTTATAAGGACTACAATAAATTTCTTCATTGAATATTTACTAGTCCTGAGTTGCTCCTTTTCTGTTGGACCATCATTACACAATTAAAAAATGAGAAGGTAATTTAGCCGTTTCAAGGGCTGGTATTGCTTAATTTCAGGGGAGGGGGGCTGACAGTTGAAAGGTTAATCTGTTTCACTGATTGGGCCCCTGGGGTTCGTTTTCTGGAAAAAAAAAAAGCTCTTTCAGTTTTTATTAAGAAACTCATGTAATGAAAAGGGGAAGAGCATGTCTTCCTTGGCGCATGCAAGGCAGCGGCTGTGGGAGGCTGCATTTCTCTCCCTGGCTCGGCATGCAGCCACCGCCTTTGCCTTGAAGCGAGGGGCAGCAAGGCTGCGTTCTGGGGCTGGCATCGGCTTTGCCGTGTCCTGACCTTTCAGCACAGCGTCCCAATGGATGGACAAACCCTGCTGGGAGTGACAAGGGGACTGTGTGGTGTCCTTGTCACAGCACTGGGGGTGAGAAGAGGAGGAAGGGGTCCAGAACGCCACGTGAGTTATGAAAGTCTCAAAAGCAAACTTGCTTGTAGGTACCCACCTTGTAAGGCTGGGTGCCATGGGCACCCCATAGTGACCCACTGGGACTGTTGACGCAAAGTTGGGTTCTTTTGGCCCCAGCAGGCAGCACCCTGGCTCCACAACCTGGCCAGGCTGCAACGCCAAGCATTGGTTAACCGCCACGTTGATGACCAGGAGGAACCTCTTCTTCCCACCCACAGCTAGAAGACTTGTCTGGCTTCCAATCTCAGATCAGCAACTTAAAACCAGTAGAGCACTCTGGGGAATGAGAAATTAAACCACAAAATACCATTGTCAGCACTTTTCCTAAAATTTTACCTTTGAACCCACCCTGGGTCCCTTCCCAATGATAATCCTCTCCTGTGCTCCTGCTTGCTGTTGGTTCCCTCTTACAATCTTGAGCGACAATTCGTAAGCAAAGGGCTGTTTTTCTAAAGTTTAAGCAAATTCTGGGAAATACCCTCTCCAAGCGATTAAATGTATTCACGGTAACATAGCTTTATGATTCACACATTCGCTGAAAAAGCTGGCAGCTCCACAACGTCTGAGGAGACAGCGATGGTTCAAACCAGCTTGGCACACACAGGCTAACGCTTAGTATGGAGAAGAGATTTTGGTCATATAAATTACTCGGTGTCGGTTATTTCTCGCTGCAGTTTGCAGGCAAAGATTCTTGAGCTGAGATCTTTTTAGTGAGAGCGCACTAAGTCTTACCCACTAGGTAAGTTAGCATGAAAGTGACATTGCTTGACATAATTGAACTCGCTTGATTTTAATGTCTGCGTCAGAAGATTTTAATCCATTATTAAAAGAATTTTGTAAAACTTCCACTGTGCTGATGTTTCTGGCTGATATTTTTATTATTATGAAAGCCCTGTAACTCAACATTTATAGGCACAATGAGACAGTAAAAAAATATAAAATAGAAATCAAATTGTTTGCTTGGGCTGGAAAATTCTGAACATTGGAGAAAAGGTTAACAAAATAAAATAAAAATGCCTCAGTCTTCAAGTATCTAGAAGAATTGTGAGAATGTGCCTTTATTGTCTTTTTTTGTACCCCCTATAAAAATTGTTTCCCTCTCAGCCCTTAATGAGATGTTTTTAGCTGTGTTTGTCTATCCCAAATTACCATGTGAGACGAGCATTAAAAGTAATGTGGTTTTAGTTTGGGGAGCTGTGCTGAGGATGGAGCTTGCGTGCGCTGCAGAGCGAGGCAGGGCTGGGAGCGCTGCCTTTGCTGCTGGGGACCATCTCTCTGCTGGCTTTTCCTCTGCTTATCGATACTCTTTATGGATTGCAATGGCTCAAGATAAGAGGGAGAAAAAGTTCAGTCTCTCACCACAGTGAAGAATTTGATCTCATTTATTTTAACAAAATTAAACTGCTTAGAAATGAATGAGATAAATGATACTTTATTAAAGCGAGAGAGAAAAACCTATTGAGTTAAATATAATACTAACCAAGCAAATAGAAAAATGAGCATTTCTACACATCCAGTTGAAAATCATTTTCAAAATTCATGCAGATATTTTGAATTAAAATACCTTTCTGACTCCTAGTTTGACTGCACGAGATTTGTGGAAATAAAATGCCTTTGTTTTCTGTAGTCTGAGCTTCAGAAAAGGATTGCAGCTACAAGGAGAAATTCCGTATCCTGCTTATCTCTCTTCCCTTAGATGTGATGGACTGCTAAAAATAAATATGTAAAATTCAACATATACATAATCCTGGAAAAATTGTTTGTAACTAACAGATAATGATGGCTGGGTTAATTAATGGAATAAACAGAGAAGGACCAAGATAAAGCTGTGGCAAATTTTGGTAATGAGCCACATTCAAAGAAACCAGATGTCTATATGCATCGTGTAATGTGAGTCAGTGTGGGTTTTTATAGTTGTTGGTGTTAATTTTAGAAACTGTTAAACACTGTGAATTGGATGGCTGAAGAAATGCTCGTTCCTAGTGATTAGCAGTCGTCCCCTGCTCTCATCTCCATATCCAGTGATCAGAATATAAGACGAAACTCAGGTTTAAAATCAAACCGAAGACATTGCACCTTCTCCTGCAGCTTCCACTCACGGTTTCAGTGCAGCAGTATTCTTGCACAGCTGTAGAAAATCTTGTTTTTCAAGACAGCATAAACCCATTCTCTTGCACAGAGATAGTTTGGTTTCTTTTTTTCTTTATTAAGAAGGGAAGAAAGAAACACTCCAGCTTCAAGGTTTGAAATTAACATACAAGAAAATACAGCTTTCCTTCGTATTTTTGAATGCAGTATAAATAATATCTGAAGTAATGGTTACTTCAGCTTTAAATATCGGTTGCCAAATGGTAATTATATTGTTTAATTTTAAATCATATGATAGAGTTCTACCATCTGACCCAGCAAACATTACGCACAAATGCTTTTTGTTATCACGAGGGAATGGTATTTTAAAATACACGAGAGCATCTTTAAAACCAAAGTACAAAAATCTATTTTTATTATGAATGTGAACTTCTCCCATCTCCTTTTCTGAAAGTTACAGAGCTCTGGATTGCGTTGCCATCTCATCATGGTGACTAACCCCTAAATTTAGCCTTATGTAGTAACATACATTTATATAAATATTTTACTCTATTGATACAAAGCTAAATATTTTCTTATGGGTATTATACTTAAATCAACTATCACTTCTCTTCTGGGGAACTTCTGGTAGGAGAGGAGCTTCACAAGGAGCGATCTTCCTGTAAACCTGCAAACCCAGCAATTAGGTAAGACAGCAACATTACTTAAGACTGGTAAACATTAGCTTAAAATAAAAGGAAAGTCCCCAATAATCTAAAAGGCTGGCATGTTAATAGTGCTTGAAATAGTTTATTATCTGAAAAATAGGTATACATTGTTCTGCCCTTCCCTCCTGGTTATGGAGTTGTTGTTTACGGAGTGCCAAGGGCATTTCTGTCTCATTATCAAATACATAAATAGAAGAATATGCATTTAGTGAGGGAACTATTTTATTGTCAGTCTTCTCCCCCACGCACACACCGCACACGCTCATGATATCTCTTGATGTTTTCTCCTCCCTCCCGCAGCCTCTGTATTTCCAAGAAACCCTGTAAAAAAGCCTAAAACAAATAACATCTCCAGCCAAGAGGGTGCAATTTATACAGCAAAAGCAACTTACTTTAAGCTTTGGAGAAACATCCACACTTAAGACCCTTCTCTTTTTTCCTCCCCCCACCTTCATGAAGCCTTTTTATGTAAGCTTATAATTTACTTTAAAAACTGTGTTTAATACTTTCCTTCTTTATTTTTAAATGTTCTGAAGGGTATATTTAATGTATATTTTAGAAACTGGGATCCAGCTCAGTTTCCTCAGTGCTAAGTCTCTCGTGGCAGGTCGGGGAAGCGTGAGCCATTACTCCAGCTGAGGATTTGCCCCACTGAACACAGAGGTCCCGAGTCAGAGTCTGTT
This sequence comes from Neomorphus geoffroyi, assembly GCA_033558235.1. Taxonomy (NCBI): domain Eukaryota; kingdom Metazoa; phylum Chordata; class Aves; order Cuculiformes; family Neomorphidae; genus Neomorphus; species Neomorphus geoffroyi. Next base: position 5,577,949 of record JAUMJM010000016.1, on the reverse strand, counting down.
CCCTTTTCTCAGGCCAGACTGCCACGGGCGCTATAAATAACCCCCCAGTGTCTTTGGTGGGAGCCTTAGCCCGAGGAGGGAGCGCAGAAAACAATGCCCAGCTGGACTCAGGGACCCCCCTGAGTCAATGGATTCAGAGCTCAGGGGACACTGAGTCTGACCCCAGCTCCTCTGTCCCTGAAATATTCAGCCTGGGAAATACCTCAGGCTCAGGGAAAAAAAAAAATATGTTGAAGTAATAGCATTTCTCTGAGGAAAAAACTCATGGGATCGGGCCCAAAATTATTATCCTCATAACTTCTCATAGATAAAATAATGGAAAATGTGGGAAAATAATTATAATATATACGTTTTTAAGTTTAGAAAGTTAATGTCCCATGGGGTTTTTTTCTAAAACAGATTTTATGAATATTGAATGCTGTAAACCAAGCACAAAGCAAAAACCTGTTTGGGGGATTTTTTTTTTGGTGAAAGATAAGATTCTTTCACACATTGGCACTATTTTAGGTTTAGGAAGTTAAAAACTAATGAAAAATTGTTCTTTCTCTGGTGGATCATGTATATATTTAATTGGCTAAGAGTAGGAAGTAGATGGAGTCAAGAATGTTTTTCTTCATTACTTCGAATGTGTCCTATCCCTGACTTATGAAAGGAAAGATAAGGATACTGTAACGTAGTATCTGGGGAAAAAAAATAGAGTAAGCTTTGTAAATAAAAACAGATGTGGAAGGAAAACATCAATATGAAAGCAGCCTATGGGAAATTTTTATTCCTATTTTTTAAATAATTTGTAGGATAGTTGTTCAGAAAAAAAATATCACGTGTGCAGGGTTATGTGAACGAATCTGACAATATGCTGAAATTCTTATATTTTCAGCTCGTGTGTCCACGAAAGGTTCCTTGTTTGTTTAGGTTTTGTGTGCGTGCATGAAACAGACCACGTCTATATTTGTATTTCTCCCTCTTTTTTTTCTTAAATGTTTTGCCTGCTTTTCCCTTAATTTTAGCTTGATCTGCGCATTTTTTTAAAAAAGAAAAACAACAAAATAAAAGGGCTTTTTTTTTTTTTTTTAACCGTTAAACTTGTTAGCCCAGACCTCAGGAATTACAAACAAACGGTAAGTGCGGTACTTCATGCAGGCACACGCCGGGCTCTGCAGCGGCTGCTGCATTAGACTGCACTGCCACCTTCTGTCGCCCGGCCCGGCCCCGCGCTCCCGCTCCCATCGCCGCTCTCGCTCGGGATGCTCTCCCCGCTGCTCCCACTCGGGATGCTCTCCCCGCTGTCCGGCCCCGCTGCTCCCACTCGCGATGCTCTCTGCACCCGGTCCCGCGGTTCTCGCTCGGGATGCTCTTCCCACAGACTCCCACCATCCCACTCGGGATGCGCTCCTCGCCGCTCCCACGGATCCCGCTTGAGATGCGCTCCCTGCTGTCCGGCCCCGCCGCTCCCACTCGGGATGCTCTCCCCGCCGCTCCCACTCGGGATGCACTCCCTGCCTCTCCTACTCGGGATGCGCTCCCTGTCGCTCCCATTTGGGATGCGCTCCCCGCTGCTCCTGCCTGGGATGCTCTCTCCACCTATCCCGCCGCTCCCACTCAGGATCCGCTCCCCACGGATTCCCGCCAGCCCGTTTGGGATGCACTCCCCGCTGCTCTCACTCGGGATGCGTTTCCCGCCGCTCCCACTGCTCCTGTCGCTCCCACTCAGGATGCTCTCCCCACAGACTCCCGCCATCCCACTCGGGATGCGCTCCCCGCTGCTCCCACTCGGAATGCGTTTCCCTCCCCTCCCACTCGGGGATGCCTTCCCTGACGCTCCCGCTCGGGATGCGCTCCCCGCCGCCCGGCCCCTCCGTGGGGACCTCAGCTGCGGTCCATAAATCAAATCTCAGTGTAATTAATAAAAGGAAATTGAGAGCAAGGAGGCTGGAAGGGAAAAAAGCTGCCTGAGAGCTCCAAGTGCAGGAGGCAGCGTGGGGACACTCCGAGCTGTCCCCAGTGCCACGTGCCGGCGTGGGGGACAAGCCAGCGGTGTCATGAGGTGGATTCATAGGTCTTCATGAGTTATATTATATATTTTATATATATATATAATATATATATTATAGCTATTGCTATAATTCAGTTTCCGTACTGACAGCCCCTTTGCAAACCATCTGTTTCCAGAATCTCCGGATGAGCCGTATCAGGGTTTGTTTGTTTCTTTCTTTCTTAAAGTAATTCTTATTTGCAAGGTTTTAAAAATATTTGGCCTGAAGCTGTTTATTCCCCTTAGATACCAATACAGAAAGTTTGATCCCTGCTTTTCACAGCCTAAAAGAATTGATGTGTTTCGGGTCCTTCCTTTTCACCAAATCCAAACCCCAGACTGAAGAGGATTCCGGCACAATGGAAATTGTCACAACACTGGCTGCAAGTTCGACTGTGAGCGAAGGCTTCCCTTCGACGCGCAGATCACAGAGAAGAGACTGTTTAAAAGGACGCTGCGGCGACGAGGCAGCGGCACAGCCGGCTGTTGTGGGCGATGAGGAGCCTCAATCTGCAGAAACCAAAGGCAGAGACAAACACGCTCCCCTGGTGCCAAACCCAGGGTGGGTGAGGCCGGAGCATCCTTTGATTATTATTTTTTGAGGGGATATCCCTTAAATACACTGTCCCTCCCCCCAAACCAAGGCAAGTGATGCTTGGGAGGGCTCCCCAGGTGATGCCCTACCACGGGCAGGCTGCCCTGCGAGTGCGGAGGTGCTCAGCGAGGAGGGGTGACGGACACAGAGGTGGCTTCCCATGGGCTGCTCTCATGGCTCCCGGCGGACCCCTCCGATGGCCTCACTCCGCGTGCTTGGCAAAAGCACGGTCCCCGTCGCTACAGCCTTTGCCATTTACTTATTGACTCCTCTTGCCAGCGGCTCTTTGCTTTCGGGAGGCCGAGCGGAAAAGAGGGCTGGGGAGGACCAGGAACTCTTCTGCACAGGAGGTGGATCGTGTTTCTTTCATCTTTACCAAAGGGGAAGGAAAAAGCCTCAGGAGGGTATTCCCAGGGAGGAAGTAATTCCCTTTTCTTCCACCCAGCAGGAGAGCGCATCCTGCCTTCAGCTCTCTGCTCTTCAGCTCCCCAGGCCAGCAGGGTTACGCGCTGCTGTCTCCGGCCACGACAACACGCAGCGCCCACGTGCTGGGTGGGTTTAAAGGTCCTCATGGCCCCTTTGGGGCTGTGACAAGGCTCGTTGCCTGCTGCAGGCTCTTGTAGGATGGGCTGGGGAGGAGCACGCGTGCTGCCCAGTGTGGGTGAGCGCATCTCCTTTGGGTGCTGGGACCGTGCCCAGTTCTGTCATCCTCAATTTCTGAGCAGGATGAGAAAGCACCGATGTCCCCATGCCCAAAGGTGGCAAAGCCTGGCAAAAAGCCCTCACACTGAGAGTCCATTCCAGCACTGGGGAGCCAGAGGGTGGAGGGGATAAACTGGCAATATCCTGACCCCCTCTGTTCTAGCACAGAGCCTCTGCCCACAGCGGCAGCAGCAACGCAGGTGTCAAACAGGGCGGTAAGTTCTCTTCCCACATGAAGGCATTGCTCGACCGCTTAGAGAAACATTATTGTTGAGTACTAATTTCACATGAAAGAACTCATGCCTGGGCAGGGATTTCTCCCAGCATCAGAAAAACCTTTTAAATAAAAATAAAAATAAAAAAAGACGTAGCTCCCTTGCCTGTTAGACGCCTACAGCTTTGCCTTGGCTACTACTGTTGGGAACCCAGGATTTTTTTAACACCCAATTAAATTAGTGTAATTGGGATAGAGTTGCAATTTCTTTGCCTCCAGCTGCGAGTCATAATCTGTTTAGCACCTGAGTGTTATTTCACTTTATTTTTAGTACCTAGCCCATAGTTCGGAAGGGGAGAAAGCAAACCCACCCATTAGTCAGGATTTTGGGAAGGTGTAGATTACTTATCATTAATTTAGAGGTGGCATTTAAATGACCATTCACAGGTGTTTTTAATGCTGCTATTAACTTCTTTTTTGGACCTTGTAAGGGATAAATTTAAAAAAAGAAATGCCAACAACCTTGAACTATAGGCTATTTCAATAATACATTGCTGTTACTACATCATGGGGAAAACCGTAAAACAAGAGGAGAGTTTCTTGTGACAGGGAAAAGAGAACTTTATTATAAAAACATAATAAGAGAAAAGGAGGGAAAAAAGATCAAAACCTAGTGCTGTTTGGGCTACCAGTTCAGCTTAAGGTACATTTTGAAATGATGAATCAGCTGGAGACAAAAACACGTTCCAGATGTCTTCTGCGTTTGTCTCTGGTATTTACTTCATCATGCTTTATCCAGAGGGGTTATTCCACAGAAATAAATGATATACCAAGTGTGATTGGTGAGGAAAAAATATCGATTGTAGCAAGTTTAAAAGGAAAACTAGCACTGGGCAAATAGCTGAGGATAAAGCACAAACCAGCCCAGAGCTTTGTCTGCAGTTCAGCTCCTTGGTTAAGACTCAAACCAACCCATTCACCAGCCTTAGAAAAATCCTTCTGAAAATCATGGTTGATGAAAACTGTGGACAAAAGTAATTGTGATGGATTAGGAAACCGAGACCACAACAGAACTGCAGCGCTGGATCTCAGTGCTGCTGCACTGGGGGTTGGGGAGGAGAGGGGATCCCCCCACCCAAGCTGTGGCAGCCAAATTCTTGCATGACTCTGCTGTGTCCTGTTGCACGGTGGTGGGCGAGGGTCTTGGCTTCGCTGGGGTCAAGGTGTTTGGAGAACAACGCTGTGGAGCAGAGAGCGCAAAGCCAGGAGGAAATGATGCTGAGCTTGCCCCAAGGGGATGGGAGTGTGGGGGCTCTCCCAGCATAGCCAAACCGACAACGCACAAGAGAGCTTGATGCCAGACCCTCTGATTTATCCCCAAACTAAAGAGCTTTCACCTGAAATGGTAAAAGATTTACCAACCTCAGCGATGGAGTAAATCACTAAGGCAACCAAATATTGCTTGCTGGCAGGACAGGTCTAGTAGTGCCCCACAAGTGAATTGGGAATGACAGCAGTTCCATGCCCCTCCTGATGATCTGTCTTAAACAAATAACTCTTCAGGTAACTTATCTAAAGGGATGTTTATTTTGCAAAGCAAGACTGAATGTCTTAAAAAAAGAACCCCACCTCATCTTATCCATCTATCTGCACTCTCTGTGGTGATGTATTCTTTAAAAACAAAATAGCCAAAAGCTAATTGCATGTAAGTTTAGACTTTAGATATTTTTGTGACGCTTCGAAGGTGGGGAACAAAAACCCTGTCTCAAAATTGATGTCTCTAAAATACTTGCCAAAACAGCTCTTTAAAAAGGTATTTGCACCTTTATTTAGTTCCTTCTTGTGAGGAATGTTTACTGCAGTCCGTAGATGTGGTTATGTCATGTTTCCACTGTGTTTTCATTCAGTGCTGCTCTGTATTTGTGGTTTTCTCATTTGTGACAGTCTAGTAACTGGAGCCATTTGTACCTGAGCAAATAATATCAAATCTGAATACTTTATAAATATTTACAATATTTGGTGTGTCTCCCACTCACATCAAATGCAAAGTATAAAAAGCAAAAACAAACAGAAACAAACAGAACCTGTGTTACGTTATAATAAATATTTACTATATGTACTATTGACTAAAGAGTCCCATACAGCTATTTAGGAGGCATTGTTTCTGTCAGGCTGTTCTGTATTAAACCACTCTAAATGAAGCTGTTTGAGAACAAAAATGTGCATGTTAGGGAGTGATTGATGCCTATGACTTACTTAATTTTTTTGGCAAGGGGAAGTGTGATTATTTTTTTCTCCCTGCACATGTGAGCAGTGAATTAGGCAGGAGCCTGGGACTTCCTGGCACAGCTGCAGAATTCATTGGTGCAAGACTTGGGGGGAATGTGACCCTTTGGGCTCACTGGTTTTAGGCAGCGATAGCAACTGCAAACAGTCTGCACTGGGCAGGCAGTGGCAGAGCAGCAGTCATGTTCCCCACAATGACAAAATCAACCTTAAAGCAGGGAGGAAACAATCTATAAGGGTCACAGGACCAGAGAGGCGTTGCAGAGCACAGAGAAAGAAGCCCTTCAAACCATTTGGTTTCTTTGGTTTTGAGGAACAGCTTTATCAAGCCCTGGACATGGGGATCCTTAATGAACAAGCAGAGACTTTTCAGATTGTCGTCAGTTCCTGCTCAGGGAGGGAGCACCTGCAGGCTTGATGTCATGAGGGACACCTGAAGCTTTTTGAATCACTTAATGGGCACTTACCCTTCTCCTTTCTCTTTTACCCCTATTGCCTCTGCAATCCATTTTCTCCTCTTGTTCCTCCCCTGCACAGGAGCTTTGGTCTTTTCTTCTAACCTTGTATTATTTTTCCAAGTTACCTGTCCCCAGGCACCTCCAAGCCTTTGACATATTTATTCTTACAAGGCCGCTGTATCCCTTTTTTACCCAGGCTGACGCACCACAGATCACTTTAAGCCTGGGATAGGGATTAGGAGATCTGGGTTCTGTTCTAATTTGGCTGTGCCTTAGCCACCAGCATGGCTTCCTTTTGCTGTGTTCATTCCTTGTCTGCCACATTCTTAGCAAAGCTGTACTGCCTTGCCCAACAAGTTTATTGAATTTACAGCCATAAGGAAACTTCAATAAGCACCTCTAATGTTCAGCCCATATTTTGCTCCAACTCAACTCCAAGGACAGCGTTTTCTTGCTGGTAGGGACCTGATTCTGCAAAGAGGCTCTAAACAGGCAAGGTGCTCTGCAGTGTTTGAACCTCTCCTAAGATGACAGGAATCAGCAGTATTTGGAGGTTTTTTGCCCTCTGCCCCATCCCATTTAGATCCCTGCAATGCAGCCTTGAGGGTCCCTGAGCTTTGAGACGGAAGGGTCGTTGGGTGGCTGGCAGTGTCACGGGGCACGTGGGCATCTTTGCAGCCTGCGCGGGTATGTATTTAAACAGAGCAGCTCACTGCTGCAGGGGTGTGGAGGAGAGATGGGTGAGGAAAAGGGATTAGATAAAGACATAGAGGGAAGGATCAAGGGGTGCTAGTAGGCACCTTTTACTCCAGGTGGACATGCTGCAGCCAGTGAGCGCTGCAAAAGCTTACAGGGGAAGGAGAACTCATAGGAGAAATCCTGCCCTGTTACTTGTATGCTTTCCCAAAGCATGAGACTCCCTGTCAGACCTGGGGCTGGACATCTAGTCTGGTTGTACTTACGTAAATGCTCATCAAAGTTCTGTTCTTTGTTTTGGCTGTGTTGCACATAACTGTAGATGCATCTAAACAATTTTTTCAGGCAGGATTTTCCAGGAATTTTCCTGTGCCCACCTCCTCAACCTCTTCAGGTTGACTGAAATCCCAATTCTTGCAGCACAGGCTGTTACCAGGTACCCTCTGTGGCATTGCTTTGAAATGCGTATCTGAGTAAAAGAACGGTACTTTAGAAAAATAAATAGATTTGGTCTGAGTAAAAACCTTGTAAAAATATCAAGATTTGGCTTGGTCTATTTGTAAAATACACCGCAGATCCCCTGCCTGAGAACAACTTCAATAGTCAATATAGAACTTTAAAAGCTCATTTCAATTGGAAATTCCAGCTAAATTGTTCCCAGTTAGCACCAGAAAGGAATGCTTTAGACTAAGACAAAACAGATGCAGCCTGTTAGGTTCCCATTGTAGGAGCAGCCTTCCCTTGCAGGGAGGTAGGTAGCTCTGCGCAAAAGCCCCTCTCCACTTGTAAACAGTGGTAGAGCTGGCTGCCTGTACACCAGCAGTTTTGTTTCTTCCTGGGACTCCTCCAGAGCAGGCAGGGAAGGGAAGGAATAAAACCAGCCTCCCAAGCACCGCTGTCCAGGAGCAGATGAACCCAGCACGCTTCAAACAATGGAAAAACCCTCTCCCTCTGACAACTGGCCTGTTCCTCCGTCAGGCCCAGGCTCCAGTGGCCGTTTCAAGCAATGTGCCCTGAACCACCACCCGGCTGGAAAATCAGAGGCAGCTCTTGGTTACGCTGGGGCCCTCCCTGCAGCGCTCTGGCAGCAGAAAGCAGCCCCTGAGCACGCTTCTTGCAAAGGCTGCTCTGCAACCTCCCCCGTCAACACAGGGTTTTGCCCTGGCAGGACCTCCACCTTAGCCCTCCTCCTGCTCCCCAGGTTGCCAGGAGATGTAGTTATGGTCTCTTTTGCAGAACTTATTTGGTACTGGAGGAAATGGGAGTTTTTCTTTCACTTCCATGAAGGACTGGATAGAGCTGCAGCGGAATACAGGGAGTAGGAGAAAAAATGTTAAAGATGCTCGTCAGTCTCTTCTCCTCTCTCTCCTGTATTTGTCACAGTCTCAGAAAGGGGAGTTGCCTACGTGTGCTGTCATTCCAGATCAAATACTGATCAATTAATTCCTCCTGTGCATGCTCCTATATCCCGGAGTAAGAGTGTGTTATGCCAAATCTCTTAGCCTAGATCATGCATTTTCAAAGTCAGTGGTAAAAGCAGTAGTGATAATCCTGAATGGGGCAGTCTGTGTTTAATCTGGTTTAAACCGTTTACCGTGAGTCTTGTATGGATGCTATCATATCCAGATTGGATATAGACCAGAAATACCCTAGGTGCACACAGTCTGGTTTATATTAGTAGGAATACTTTCCCCTCACCTTCTGCACATTATTTCCTATGTTGGGTGGAAACATTTATGAAGGCTGAGTTAATGAGAGCTTAATTTTACTACCACCCTTTGCACATTGTTTCCATCCTGAGTGTTAGGCTATCTGTCACCCTGTGCTGGAGCGAGTGTTCTCGCTGACCTCTGTGCTGAGGACCAGTCCCTTCAGCTCTGTCATAGCCACCGCTAGTGGGGTCGTAGCAGGGAGTAGTGCCTGTCTCCAGCAAGGTTTGTTACACCAATAAAAGCCTCTAAAACCAGGTCTCTTCTGCAGTTTCCATGCCCAGCACAGTGGCAGCATGTTGCTCATCCAAGGTAAACTGCCACCTCCCTGCACTGCACGGTATCTTCAGGGTACATGGAGAGCCTTCTCCTGGCCTGAGAGCAGCTGGCTTGGCTAGAAACATCATCCTGGGCATCAGTAGCTGGCACCAGCCGCACACGTTATCACAGGGCTAAAGTGACGAGTTCAGCACAAGGGACACACACGTGGGGCAGCCGTCGGGCTGGTTCTGTGCTGGGAGCCAGCAACAGAAAACAGAGGGTGGGTACCAGCAAAGCTGTTTTCCAGCTGTCTTGGTCAAAATGGTTATGCTGGTTTGTGCAGAAAGACCTAGGAAAGGAAAAAAATCAACAAACTTACAAGCTGAGGGATGCTGAAGAGGAATACCTGTCAAGGTGAGTCATGGTGACGGTTATAGCAGTTGAGAGAGACTCTCGAGAGGGTGGGAAGCAGGAGAGCAGGGCCAGGAGGCTTGCTCCAAAGTGAGGTGACTCTGGTGCCAGCAGGCTCCGCCACCGCTGCCAGGGCCAAGGGAGACACTGCCTCTATCATTATAACATAAAATAATTCTTAAGCCAAAGAGGTAATCTACATGATTTCCCTAACCAAACTGGGACGTGAAGAGGTATTGCACAGGGATTAACAGTGCCAAAGCCATGGTGATTTTTTGGGGGGCTCTCCTGGTAGGGAATGGAGTCCACATTGCATCAATAGGAAGCTGTGCAAACAACTTAAGCAAATAGAAAACATAAACCCTAACTAGCATGTAATATATTTAAAACTATTTTGGATTACTTAGTGTTTGAAGACTTCGGGTCCTTTAAACTCCTAAAGCCCTACTGAAAGAACAGGTCCATTGCTTGAAAAATGTCTTACAATTGCCTCCTCCTGCTCCTTCACCCCATTGTTTTTGCAAAGGAAGTGATTCCAAAAGCTATAAAAACGTGTCACTTTTGTCAAATGGATTACTTCCCATCTTGTGGCACGAAAACTGGCTGACCCCACCAACAGGGAAAACACATTAACGGTATTGGTGAGCCACTGAGCTCAAAAAGGAGTCAGAAAAGCCTGGATTAGGTCCTAAGTTGTGCAGGGAGGAGGAGAAGTGCTGGGACCTGATCCCTGGTGCTTTAGGCAGGTAGAAGTCTTGTTTGCAAGAATATTCAGGCAAATTTGAAAGCACTTCTTCTGAGAACACAAGCAGCAGCTGACCCAAACCCACTAAAGACAGAGAAGAGCCTCCTACCAACTGGAGGCCCTGGTGTTCCCCCAAAACATGGCAGGACTGGAAAGAATGGGATGCCATAGCCTGACTGTGCTCTCCAAGCCTACTGAATATCTGAGCTGCTGTGTCCAAATGCTGCTCTTGTTCTCCTCTAACAGCCTACACTCACTATGCACTTTTGTTTTGTTGCTTTAAAAGGTAGGAAAAGCCAGTTTTAATGAGCATTATGGAGTTGTTTGTGCTGCAGAAAGGACAAGTAGTAAGGCATTCATTTGCTTTGCAAGCAGGAAATTAATTGTGCATGTGCGGGGGTAAATTCTTCCGGTGCTGTCTTTGTCTGGCGCTGGTGTGAAGTTTGCATTTGGAGTGTGTATGAGTTGTACGCCACGGTTGCAGCAGAGAAATGCAGTTAAAATCCTACTCCTGGATCCACTATGCAATAACATACGAGCACACATTCTTCTGAAAGCATATATTTTTAAAGACATGCTTAAGGGGATAATAACCTTTCTAAATATCTTTTAACGTGTTTTAAGCGATACACGGTTTCAAAGATTTGGGGCCCAAAGCCTTTTTGAGATAAAAAAAGTTAGTTGTTTGAAAAATACCTTAGCATTGCCATATCCACCCTTTACTGGTTCTTCAGCTCTGCTGTTTTTTGCAGCTCAAGTGAATCCAGAAGACATCAAGATACAGAAGAGACTGAATTGCATGTAAACGGTAGCGGGCAGGGCAGGAGGATGATGAGCATCCCCTATTGCCATTGCTGCCAAGAGAGATGGTCTTTGCCAGGGTGTAATTTTGAGGGGGAAGCAGTTTTCAGAGGTTCTGCATGTATTTTTTCTTCTTTGCAGATATGTCCACTTGCTCGGAACACGTCTGCAGGTCTATTTATTGATTAGGTCATCAATCCTGTCCTTAACGAAACGATCCCTTAGCTGTCAAAATTCATGTGACTTAGTTTTATTATGGACCTCTACCACAAAAAGGCTTCTTATCTCCTGGTAGCTGGCTGGAAGATGGATGATTTCTCCTCCCAGTGACAAACCATTGGTCCACCATTGAATGTCCTTGGTTTAGAGTTCCTTCTAAGGAGTTGTGCCCTGGTTTTTGCCTCTGTGCTTCCCTCCTGGCCCTATATGGTAGGTGTCGGCCCATTTAGGCACGGAAAACTAAAGCGGGGATGTTGTTCTGTAAGCAGCAGCTTTAATCAGTTTGCAAAGCCAGTGAGGTCCCTTCCTGCCAGGTAGCATCTCTGGTACCTGAGATCAGTGCAGGACTTGGCTGCTGGTGCCCCAAGATGCCCAACTTGCACTCTTTCAGGGGGTCCTTCACTTTGTCTTTTCTTGAGAGAATCAGGATGCGGAAGATATTTGCTCACTCGTTTCCATTGCCAGCTCAGAGCCGAGAGAAACCAAAATGAACAGCTATGCTGCAGATGTCTCTCTCGCTGCTTAACAGCTCTTTTCTCTCTCTCTGTCTTTTCTACAGAAGTGTATTTCCCAACCCTTTTTCCCTTGAGATGCCCAGCTGAGCTCCCCCTATAAGTGTTTAAATCCCCTGCTGTCAGCTTGAGCCCTGCTGATTATGTGGGTCGGGGAGAGCCTGAAAAAAAATCAGTGCTCTGAGAGTCTCTTTCCCTTTGCACTTCCCCTTCCCTCCCTTCTGTTTCCAACTGCATCTTGCCCCTTTTGTCTCCCTTTAAACCAAATCTGGCTCACGAAGAGCAGCACCAGTGCACTCCACGTGCAAGAGAGGTTTGTCTGAAGATTCATTGCCTTCGCAAGCTGCAATGCATCACCCCTTAGCCAAAAAAATTCATCATGTCTTGCCTTGCCTTGCCTTCCTCCCATCTCCTGTCTCCCATCCTCTTCTCCCTCTTTCTTTTCTCCTTTTTTTTCTCTTTTTTCCTCCCATCGTGAGGTGGCTCCCACTCGCTGGAGCCGTGTGTGCGTGTGAAGCCCTGCACACAGCTGTGTCCCTGACATACTTTCGCACATCATCCGACAGCGTGCGAGAGGTTAACTTACAGTGGCACGTACAGTATGTGGCCCAGATGTTCCTGCCATCCCCTGAACTTTCTCATGCGATTCGTTCCATTGCTGATAAAGGTTACGGACTTGAGACACGGGGGAAGTGAAGTAATGGATGGGAGGTGAAACAGAGGCTATCCCTGACCCTCACGAGCTCATTTTACACTCCTGCGTGTTCCAGGTGGAGAACTGGGGATGGGTGACGAGGAGATGGCTGGGGGGGACACAAACACTAAACCCCTCTCCTCTGTACGTGGATGTCCTCCCTCTCAGAGAGGGAGCAGAAGAGGATTTCTCTGAGTGAAAGCTGCAGTTTCTTCCCAAACCACCTCTCCAGTTATCCTTTGGGCACCGTTACTGCCTAGGCAGCAGAGGAGGGAACTTTGTATTCCCAGCTCTCTTCTCTCTATGTAGAAATACCTCAGCTGATATATTTATAGAGAAAGTCCTGTCCAGCCTCCAAGGCATCCTTTGCCAAACTCTAGCATGTCTGAAGATATTGCTCTTTTTTAATAAGCTCGCAATTTGGCCCAAGCGTGAGAGGGAGGAAGAGAGGGTTAACAGCAATATTGAAAAAGGCGTATCTCTAGAACAGAAACCTTCCCTACAAATACCACAGCAATGAGGTAAAAAAAAAAGAGTTTTTCAATAAAATCCTTGTAAGATTTAACAGGGGCAAAAATAATACATTTTCCTGTAAAGTCACTCTAAAAAAGACCAGTCTGCCTTGGCAGAAATTTCCAATATATATTCTTCCTGAAGCAACTATTTTGTATGGAAAAAAAATCAGCCCAAACTGTTAAAGTGTGATCAAGGAGGCTATAAGCAACCAAACTAGGTCTTATATGGGAAAGTGTCATGCAAGCTTAGCAATAGGTGTTGTTAACAGTGCCAGCTATAATACACACACACAGAGTTCGGCTTGTATCTCCAGGAAGGTTTTTATGACTGATCAAATACACTTTCCTTGAGAAGTTCCCTTCCAAGTCATGTGCTATTGCTGTGCAGGCCATAGAAATCTCATCTGGCCTCGCTGCATTCAGCAAGTCAGGGCTAACAATGGGAACCGTGTTCATCCCGAGGAGGCCACGGCATTCGCAGGGAAGCTGGGCTCACTGTACAATGTCAGACACATTTTATGGGCTACATTTTTCAAAACACTGCAGGCGGAAAGAGGGAGCATTATCTGCTAAATACTCCGGGGAAGGCCTTTATGGATTTCTCAAGGGGGCTCAGAACTGCTGATCTGAAAAGATGCTAACGTTTCATTGAGTGCTTTGCTTTGCCTGATTTGCATGGCTGAAAGAGGGGGTAAGAAAACGCATTCTGTGTCAGAACTTGAGACAATAGACAACAGTAGGAAACAGCCTGAAGTCTGTAGGAAAAAAAAATCTTGCCTTTATTTTAGCTTTGTTAGGATAGAGTTTGGCCTGGGGACGGTAGGATTATGTCTGAGGGTCAAGCCAAGAAATTTCCACCTCTGTTCGTCAGGGTGACGTCACTCCTTTGAGAACACACTGCAGGGAGGAGGAAAACTCGTATCAAACTCACTGGATATCTGGAATTTTTAAAAAACCTTCTCATTAGGTTATTCTGCTGATTCTCCTGTAAATGACATATTAGCGACTTCATTTGGACTTGCAATATCTAAAGCTAAGCAAGCCCAGTGTTTTTTTGCTTGTGTATTGGATGTTACTGTGCTGCTTCAGGGGAGTAAACACAAGCTACTGGTCTTGCCGGAAACACGGAGTACCAAGCAGCAACTGTGAAGAAGGGTGTTCCTTACGTAACTCAGCATTCTGGTTTAGAAGGAGCTCTGAAGGATGAACCTACCTCTTTTCCAGGCCTTTTTCACCGGTGGCTTCCAGAGTGCAAGACTAGTTACAAAGGTCTCTCAGAAAGACTTTTACTAGCATGCACAACCACTTGGTAGCCAGCATCAGATTCCTTTGACTTTACATGGACTTCTTCCTCCCCGGAGCCCCTTATTTGCATTTAGTTAATTATAAAGCCCTACCTGTTTCTGCTTAACCTAACCCTGAGCAAACAGGTACGGAAGTTAGGGAAAGGCTTTCCCTGGTGAAAAATCAGCGAAGCGCGTCTGCAGATGACAGACCTTGTGAGGCAGAGAGCAAAATAGACGTCAAAGGTAGAAAAATCTATGGACGGAGGTGCTGAGCAGAAGCCAGGGCTGCAGGAAAGGTGGATCTTTTCTTCCTAAGTCTCTTCTCTGTTTTGTTTCCTTGCATGAGAAATAAAAAATAATGCTATAACCTTATTTAACGGAGGGCTTTGAGACCACGAAGAAAATACACTGATGGGTGCCAGTATAGAGAGGTTATAAACATTAACTGTAAGCTTTGCAAAGGAATCTGAGGATGATTAGGCACACAGGCTTCAATGGGATTTGGGCACCTGTCATGTTTACCATACTCAAGGGAAAAGCTGTTTTCCTTAAAAGAGGGAAAAATGAAATAGCCTTCAATTTGTAAAAAAAAAAATAAAATCAGTCCAGGGGCAATAATAAAATATCCATTATAAAGGCAGAAATTTTGAGATTATGAAGAGTCCAAGAGTGAATATATTAAAAAGTTATATAAGCAATTTCATTATTTGATTGAATCTAATATTTAAGTGTATTTTAAATAATTCTTAATTGGCTAATTGGAAATAAGACCTGAACCACAGAGTGAATCTGAGGGGGAAGACTCCTGAGCAAGTGACTGACTTTTACATCACTTTTGGGTGACAAACACGTGGGATCTTCACGTTAACTTGGGGGCAATTGAAAGACTTCATGGAAAACACATACACATTCACTCTTTAATGAGCCTGAATCATCTTTTTTCCAAAATGCAATGGGGATTGGTGAGACATTTGGTATCAGAAGGGCTCTTGCCAATTCCACAGCTTCCCCATATTGCTAGAGAGAATCATGCAACCCCGTGCCTGGGGTTAGAGCTGGAGGCTGTCTTTGCCGAGTCTACACAACCCGGAGGAGTTCCCAAACTGGGATTCAGCCCCTGGGAGTGTAGAGGTTAGGCAAGCCTGTAGGACACCTCCTTGCTTCATAATAGGCAGTTTGGAGCTTTGTAAGACCATCCAAACTTCATGTGGCTTCCCTATACTGAGCCTAGACATCAGTCTTTGTGAGGTTTGCACTTCATTGATTTAAACCTCCCCACCTGCTGATGCTCTGAACCTCCTTCTGTAAAAAGCAATGAAAGGTACCATTTCACTTAGGTCTGCTTCCATGAAGTCGAAATAGGAATTGTTTTATCTTCAGCATTTCATTGTCTCGTAAGGATTACATAAAACTCCCTCTCAGCGACTTCTCAAGGAGAAATCCTTTTCCTTTGTGTACTTATACTTGCAATGGACACAGCCCTAAGAATGAGCTGGGATTTATTATTCATTATGTTTATAATGGCACAGATGTGTGCAGAAATGAACAATGGGGAGCAGCAAATCAGCCAAAACTCTTATCATTCCTGCTCTTCCTATAACATTTTCTGCCTCACTGGGGAGTTTAAACCGTTACAGAGTCTCTGCCCAAGTACTGGCAGACCAGAGAGAAAAGAAGAAAAGTTAGGTTGTGAGATGTCTACTTAGGTCATTATCATGTTTGGAATAAGGTATTTCAGAATTTAATTTACATTTGATTATTATATATGATTTGTAGATTATACCAGAGCCTTAACCTTAGTTGGGTCTCTGGACTTCTTCTTTAGACAAACGTAAACTTCTTTTCAGTACCCCCCAGAACAAAAAGACATGAAATACAACTTTGTTTTTTCAGTTTTCTAGTACAATATTCTGTGTTGCCACCATGCTTATTAATAATTTCCTTAAAATTTTCTCTGTCTCCATGAATCCTGAATTGTAAGAGAGCACTACACATAGACCAACGCTTCATTTTCAAATAGAAAATCAAGATATATTTAAACCCTTCCTCCTCCCTGGGAGCCAAGAACATGCCTTGACTGTGGAGCAGGAGATATTTTATTTCAGCAATTCTTAAATGGAGAAACACCCAATTGATTCAGTAGCAGAAGTGTGAAATCATTTACACAGGCAACAGCCAACTGAGGCCATAACGCCGCTGCTCCTGGAGTGTCCATGCCTGAAAACAAGCCCAGCTTGTCATTTATAATCATTTTCTACCCTCTCAATAGGCAAACAACGCATTTGTCAAAATCTTATGCTGATGCTTTCAGATTTAGTTCATTAACTCTCATTGTGTCGGTGGGGATGGATCACTTCGAACAAACACCAAACAGCCTCCTTATTTTATATTAATTATGTGTCAGCAGTAACAGGGAAAATGTATCTTTTCCTCTCATTTAATTACTTAGTTTGGGGACTTATTGTCAGTTCCAGGGACCAGAAGTAAATCCTCTCTCCTGACTCTACTTAAGTTTTTGTATGGGAATCCAGTGGATTAATTTTGTTTAAAGACAGTTCACACTTCTATTTCCAAGCCCTTTTATTGCTAGAAAATCTGGGGATCCTGTACTTTATGGGCTATTTGCCCTAGACACATGCAATGCAGTTGCCCCTACAAGCGTCCTGAATTTCCTCAGGAAGGATTTTCTGTTGACTCAGAACTTGTCCACACTAAGAATTTGACACTGAGTTTAGCTGCAAAACTGTAGTGTAGATCCAATTTCACTCATCCCACCGTGTTTCCAGCAACATGCTATGAGCTTTGGAAGCGGGAAGGACACATCCATTCCTATTTTTTGCTATGCTGATACAAGTAGACGGGTGCTTCAGCCTCAGTAGAGGTGATGTGCTATCAACAGACCCTAAAGAAGGGGTCTTTAAATCAAGACAAACGGGGAAGGAGGTGGTGGTATTCACTCATTAGAGGAAAAGCAGACTGTATTTTCCTGTCTTTCAATTTTTCCAGCTGCTGCTATACTCCTAACTCTCTGAATTGTGCTCATCCTTTCCTAGATGTAATTTCCCTAATTTGGCTGGCACGTTATGTTCTTTGCCACCTCCCGCCATGGCTGGAGTTCCAATTGCAGATGATATGTTTGTGAGTTCCCACTGTCATCCAGAGGAGGGCTGTGGACAGGATATCCTTTCAGAGGGCCTGGTATTATTGAAAATAAATTTGTAAGGTAAATTTATAGGCAAAAAACAGTTCATGTTGCTAAGCCTTAAAACAGGAAAAAAAAGACTCACTCCAGTGATAGATAGCTTGAGGTCTCTGAAGATAACATGTTTAACAAGGTCTATTAAAAAATCACTTAGCATATCAACTATCATATTTCTAATGCATGCACTGCTAAAGGCAATATTAGCTTTTATGAGATGTTGTTTAACAAAGTGCTGTTTGAGGATGTAGCATCTCTTCTGCACACTCAGTAGGGAGGATTCAGTCTTTGTCAGGCAAAGATGCACCTGGAGGTCTTAGGTCTGAAGGATACCCTCCGGTCAGCACATGCAGCAATGCTCCCTCTCCATACTCCAATAACCTTCCAGGGAAAAGTTTACAAGCATGTTGAAACCAACACATTTAGCAAAAGCAAGATTCTGACTTTTTAGAACAGATGAGACTATCTTGGGCACTTACCAAAGACATAATTGCTGCTGGTTTATCTGCCACAGTGTTCCATCCATACTGTACTCTGTGGGAGGAGGATATTTCGTAGTCTAAAAGAGATACACAAAAGTTTAGAGGGCTATTCTATGTCTTGAAACAACAATCCAACAAGCTGGAAACACTTGAGTTGTCCTGTTGAAGGCACTTTGTCATGTGTTTACGTATTAAACATTTATGGTTTATATTTCGTAGAAATGTATTTTCTTCTCTCTGCTGCACAGGATGCAGAAGTTTCCACTTGACTTTGTGCAGTGGTGGACTGGTCATCTTCCAAAGTGGCCACAGTTAATTGAGAAACCAGTATCCGAGGGGATGGAGTGATACCTTCCACCGTGCCTGGCCCCGATTTGGTCAGTAATGAAACTCTAGATGGCTTCTGTATCCAACCCTTGTCTTGCCCTGGGAGTAATGGAAACTCTAACTAGATGAGGAAATCATTTATATTGTGCTTAGATGGGTCACACCTCGTTGTAGCTGCAGAGTGTAACTGCCACCACTTCTCTCACAGAGCTAAAGGAAGTCAGTTGTGGACCACTTGGAAGGAACAACAGGAATTCAGCCAAAATACAGGCCTTTAACTGCTGCACAGGTATTTGAGTCAGGGGATAAAGACTTCATTGCCAGCTGTTTAGAGGAGGGGAGAATGTGTTGGAGAATGAGAGAGACGGGAAGAAATCCAGCAGTGCAGATAGTTTTGCCTACTAACAATGCAAACAGCACGATCTCTCAGGCTGGATGTTGGCAGAAAGGACTTGGTTTTGAGCTCATGAGCTCGAAATAGTACCCTGTCTATTTAGAGGAGTGGAATTTAAAATGTTCCTTAAAACTGTCTGTTCTTCCTCTTCCCAAAGGAAATATCACAGAGAATTTTGCATGGCCGTTCATATCAGAAGCAACAAAAAGGACGTGCTGAGAATTGTACGTGTTTCTGCAGATAGCATCTGCAATGTGGTTTTGCCCAGGATGGCCATTCCTCCATCTCATGTTGCGGTCCTCACGTAAGCCAAGATGACATTGGCTTTCATTGGTCTTCTCACTAAAATTTTTGGCATCAGTGGGAATTTTTCTAAGGAAAAGACATTACTGCCAGCCGTTGAAAGTAAGAGGAAGTCCCATAGATCCTGTTTTATAATTTCTTTTTAATGTTGTCACATCGAATCTAAGAAAAATCTCTCCTGTAGTCTGTCTGTGTATGCATAGGATCCTCACACTACAGTCCTGGAACATTTATGATTAGACAAAAGAGACATTTTCTTAGTGGAAATTACCTAAGGCAATAAACAAATAGAAAAGCTTTTATTAGAGAGGGATAAATCTAGCAGGAAGTCTGGAAAATGCTGATTTAATCTACTGTTCTGGAGGGATATTGCCAAATCTTTGATGGAGTGAGATTCGTGCTGTTTTAATTCTCTGTCCAAAAATGCACATGCAGTAGCAGGAGTAGAACAATTATCCCATATAGCCAAGAGCCAGGTCTAGTTGAAAGAACCCTTCAGAGTTCTCGATTTGTCCAGCAAACCGCTGAAAACATGATAAGCCTACCAGAAAGTGTAACTGAGAGCACGTGCACCTCTTAAAACTGTATTTTTTTGGCTTGAAATCTCACAAAACCAGGCTTTTCTTGCAAGATTTGATTTGCTTCCTGCTTCAGACTAAGTCCGCAAGTCATTTATCATAGATGGGAAAAGTCACCACTTCTGAACTCATCGATCAGAAATGACTATATTACTAGAGATACAGAGTTCAAAAGTTGAGAGAAAGACTCATGACTGAGGAAAATTTCAGGCTTTCTTTGGCTGAAACTTCACATAACTCATAGCCAGGAACTAACCAGAACCATTAAAAGTTGATGTCAAGTTGAATGACAGCCATGCAGGGTCCTCAGTGCATGGACTGCTCCTTTTGTAGCACAACGTCATTCTGTTTCACGGCTGAAGTCCCTAGGCATTATTACTGTACATATACTGGTAAGAAATTAAACGCCAAAGTGAGAAAATTAATCAGAAACCAGAAAAGATGATTGACTCTACATGTACTTCTTTTATATTTGTCCCAAATGAATCGGTTGCTATCAATTAACTCCACCAAGATTAACCTGAGGGCTGGAGTATCTCCTATATGTGGACAGGCTGAGAGAGTTGGGGTTGTTCAGCCTGGAGAAGAGAAGGCTCCAGGGAGACCTTAGAGCAGCCTCCCAGTACTGAAAGGGGCTCCAGGAAAGCTGGAGGGGGGGCTCCTGATCAGGGAGTGCAGGGATAGGATGAGGAGGAATGGTTTTAGGCTGAAAGGGGGGAGATTGAGATTAGGTATTAGAAAGAAATGTTTTTTATAGGGATGGAGAGGCCCTGGCACAGGTTGCCTGGAAAAGTCATGGATGGCCCATCCCTGGAGGTGTTCAAGGCCAGGTCGGATGGAGCTTTGAGCACCTGATCCAACAGAAGATGTCCCTGCCCATGGCATGGGGTTGGAACTGGATGGGCTTTAAGGTTTCTTCCAACGCAAACCATTCTGTGATTCTATGATATGACTGAACTCCAGCAACATTAAACCTGTGTGTTCACCATGTCATATTGATCTTAGAAATACCTGGAATTGTTAGGTTTTGGCAATACTTGAAAATCTGAAATGCCAAAAAATATGATCAAAAATTATCACTGTTTTCCCTTCAATTTTCAGCCAGCCGAAAAATTGCTAAACATTTCTGGATAGAGGAGGGTAAATATTTTAATTTCCCTTCTTCTACCTCCTCCTAAAATTATTACATTAAAATGATTTAAATGATCATGGTCATTCAGAGAGGAACAGAAAACTGGTTGCCTTCTTCTATTGGATTTAAGGTAATCATTTTTTACGTGTTTCAGAGAGGAAGAAAGCATGCAGCAGTAATCAACCTGGACAAAGTCATTGTGATCGTCTTTGTTCTTCACTGGTCTTGTTCCCACTGCAAATACAACATATATATTAAAAAATCATCTGACTTACGTTTAGAAATTCTTAGTGACAAAACTGAAAAAGAAACTTTGCTGAGCTTTCCCAGTACTGACTGTTAAAAATTCATCCCTGGCTTTAATCTGAAGGTGTGTAAAAACAGTTATTTTCTCTTGCAGTACATCCCTCTGACCTAGCAGTCTCAAGCTGACCTGCAGGAACAGTGAGGAAGAAGAGTTCTTAAAAATTTAGTTACAGGTTTTAATACCTTAAAATAAACTCAGATAAGCCTCAACATGAGGTGGGTTTTTTTCCTTTTTAAAATTGATCACCACATTCCTACCATCATCCAAACAACAGCCCATTATATAGTGAGCACTCAATGGTCCTTACGAGAGCTACACAAAAGGCTGATCTTTTCTAAGGCTTGTAAGAATTTATCATCACTGTCATCCTTAAATTTACTCTTCTATTGGAATTTCCTCCTTGTTTGACAACTGCTTTTTCCTTCCATCTATCACAATTTAGGGTGACTAATCAAGTTAGTCACAAACCCTTCAGAAATACACCCTCCAGGGCACTATTTATTTTAGCTTGGGGAGAAAAGCATTTCAATTTATAACATTTAACAGGAGCCTCTATGCAGTAACCAAGAGGGTTTCTCTTTAGTTCATATTTGCATATGCAAATTATCCAAACATAAGTTCAGTTGTCCCTTTATACAGATGGATGAGATTTAAGGAAAGGCGAATGATCTGGAGACTAAAGGAGAAGGCGGTTCAGATTTGTCTCGGCTCTGCTACAGCATCATTGCATGACCTGCAGCACTATAAACTGGATGTAATAGGCTAGGCATTATCAGTTTCTAATTAATTGGTCTGTAGGGCAAATGAAACAACTATAATCAAGTTTGTTAAACAGCACAGACAACTTCAGAGCTACTATTTAGTGAAAGGAAGCAATGAAAATGCAAAGAACATTCATTTAACTTCTGAGATATCACAAATTTAGAGGATGCAGCCATAAATTTGGGGATCACAGAATTGTGGAATAGCAGGTGAGCAGGAACCTCTGACCTAATTCTTGACAAATGTTTGTCTAATCCGTGCATTCCGTGCAGCCCACTGACTTCTGCATTGTTGTGGAGCACATTTGGGAGGTGGAGGGTGCTGTCTCAGGCAGATCCAAACAATAGAAATCCCATTAACATTGGGCTAAACCAGCTGCATATGAAGCCCCGTGAGGAGCAACGCTAGGAGCTCACAAAATCAAAAAAGCTAAAAATTAATTGTGTAACCTATGCTTAAAGACTGGAAATGATAGAAAATCTCTCAGACTCCCAAGATAATGCATTCCTGGTCTTTCCTGTTCCAACAGGTAAAATACTTCTCCTAACATCTAACCTTCACTT
The DNA here is from genome assembly GCA_033558235.1 of Neomorphus geoffroyi. NCBI lineage: Eukaryota > Metazoa > Chordata > Aves > Cuculiformes > Neomorphidae > Neomorphus > Neomorphus geoffroyi. The sequence continues at coordinate 5,555,766 of JAUMJM010000016.1, read as the reverse complement.
GAAGCTCATTATTTTTTCTCCTGCCCTTGGTGGCTGCGAGGAATAGCACGTTCCTTTTCTCTTTGCAGATCTCTTTTACATATGCGAAAAGTGAGTGCCAAGAAATTGTTCTACAAATACATTTATCATAAGATGAAAAGAGAAAGGTAGCACCAGGTGATACCAAGGGGGTGAAGTGTTTAAAGCTTTTTTTTGTATCAGTGTTCATTTAAAAGATCAGTTGAGAGCAGGAAGCTAACGGGATTGGAAACTGAATTGAAAAAGGATAGGAGTTCAGCACAGAATAAGGAAAGAAGTGAGAAAATTAGACAAGGTTCGTGTTTTATAATTGGCTGAACCTGATGAACTTCATCCTAGAATATTCTGAAATTGGACTGAAATGATCTTAGATACCTGTGGATATCTTTGAGAAGCTAGGAAAAGCTAAGCAAGATGCCAGAAAACCAGAAAAGGGTGAATGTGATACCCATCTTCATACAGAAAACAAAGGAGCATGAGAATTAAAGACCAGCTCATCTATATTTTCAGCTCCAGGAAATATCAGGCAATTTAGCTCTTTGGGAACATCTGGGAAAAGGAAAGGAGTAGTATCCACTGTGAGTCTGTCAAGAAAAAATCATGTTATCTTATTTCCTTTAGCATAGGTGTGGTGTACAGAAATGAAAGTTTGATTTTGTTTGGGAGCTGACCATGGCTGATAAGACAATAGGTTTTAACCTGAAGTAAGAACGATTCACAACAAGCTGATGTGAAAATATTTTAGTAGTGAGACTGATAAAGCAGTAAGCCAGGTTGCCTTGAGAACTTGTAGAGTGTGCACCAGTGGAAATCTCTATGAACAGGTCAAAGCAGTGATCTGGATACTGCTGAGATTTTTTTCAGGGGAGAAGAATGGATAGGATAACCTTCAAAGATCCTTCTCAGCTTTATTTTTCTGTGGTTGCCTCCCTTATAACATCCTTTTCTCTAGACTGAATAAGCCTCATTCTTTCTTGTCTTCATGTATCTCCTGTTTCCCAAGCCTCTGATCGTTCCTGTTTATCTTATCTAAATGCTTTACGATTGCCACAGTTCCTCCTTGTGGTATGATATTAAGGATTATTGGGCAGAATCCTAGCATCATGAAGGTTGGAAAAGACCTCCAAGATCATCATGTCCAACTGGCAGCCCAACATCACCATGCCCACTAAACCATGTCCTGAAATGCCATATCTACACGTCCTTTGAACACCTCCAGAGATGGAGACTCCACACCACTTCCCTAGACAGCCTGTGCCAATGCTTCACCTTTCTTTCAGTAAAGAAATATTTTCTAATATCCAATATAAACCTCCCCTGCTGCAACTTGACATTTCCTCTTGCCCTAGCATTTGTTACTTAGGAGAAGACATCAACATGCATCTTGCTACAACCTCCTTTCAGGCAGTTGGAGACAGTAATGAGGTCTCCCCTCAGCCTCCTCTTCTCCAGGCTAAACAATTCCAGTTCCCTCAACTGCTCCTCATAAAATTTGTGTTCCAGACCCTTCACCAGCTTCATTGCTCTCCTCTGGACAAGCTCCAGCACCTCAATGTCTTTCTTGTAGTGAGAGGCCCAAAACTGAACATGGGATTCAAGGTGCAGCCTCACCAGACATCCTCAAGTCCCTGGCATGTGCCAGGATGAGAGGAAGGGGTGCAAGGTCTTTTGCACAGCCAGTTCTGCCAGCAAAACACCTAATCTAAGTTTAGAGGAAAACCTACCACAACCTAACAACTAATAAAAAGTGGATTTCTTTTTCATGACATCTTGTAAGTTCATACAAAGCCACTCCTGCATTTCTAGCTTACTACCTGAGGAAGAGATGTTTGAGTACTCCATCCCTTTTGGAGATCTCCCATTCTCAAAAATGTCATATTTTAAGATAATGTCAGCATTCCTTTGTGCCACAGTTGCCTGCTTTTTCAGCCTGAAGTGAAAAGAGTCCCAGCAAGAACAAAGCTAAAAAAATAAAGACGGCATGAATTACTATATTCTTCTCATGGTACAATGATGGAGAAAGGTCCCCATGTTAGGAGGGAGGAATGCATGTCACTGTTTCAGTGCTTAAGAATCAGAAGTGATTCACTGCACAGAGCAAAATAGCAGCTGTGTTCAGATCTCAGCCATTCACTGCAGAGAAAGAATAGTTTTCACACATAAAAATGAGTATGTGTCTTTATTCTGTCATGGGATAATGATGCACCTTGGGCCTGATCCAAAGCTCCCTGAAATCTAGAGGAAGACACACATTGGCCTCCGTGCACCCTAAAGCAAAAAAGGAGAGTCTTTCAGAGTGGGAAGAGCTTCCTCTTGCTCTTCTTTTCTCTCCACACTGGAGTCCCACAACACTGCTCGCCTGCTCTATGAATAAACACCACCAAAAATAAAATCTACAAGGCTGGCAAAGAAATATGTAAAGACACATCAGCAGTTTAGGTTGCAGATCTCAGTGATTGCAGACCCAATACGTGGTGCAGAAGTCCAAGGCACAGCTCTCTGCCATGCTATCCCTACAGCACGACAAGTGCCCTGGCTCTCATGGCCTCGGGGCCACTCACCTGCAGCATCTCCTATGCACAGCTTACAATGTTCTGCAACTTGCTGATCCATCAGAAAACAGCACTTTCTCTCAGAGCATCACGTTTTGATCACCAGCATCAGACCATTCTTGATGAAAACAGCAGGAGAAGGAGAGAGGGCAGGGTTGTCTCTTTTCTTGGCAAATTGTCCTGAATTGACTTAAAATCTATCCTAAATCTCCACTTGTAGAATCATAGAATTGTAGAATGGTTTGGGTCGGAAGAGCTGTTAAAGCCCATCCAGTTCCAACCCCCATACCATGGGCAGGGACACCTCCCACTGGATCAGGGTGCACTAGCCCTCATCCAGCCTGGCCTTGGAACACCCCCAGGGATGGGGCAGCCACCACTTCTCCGTGCCAGGGCCTCACCATACTCACAGGAAAAAATGTCTTCCTTATATCTTATCTAAATTGCCCCTCTTTCAGCTTAGAATCATTGCCCCTCATGCTATTCCTGCACTCTCTGATAAAGTTCCCCTCCCCTTCTTTCCTGTAACTCCTTTCAGCACTGGGAGGCTGCTCTAAGGTCTCCCCGGAGCCTTCTCTTCTCCAGGCTGAACAACCCCAACTCTCTCAGCCTGTCCTTGTGTGGGAGGTGCTCCAGCCCTCCGATCGTCTTTGTAACCTCCTCTGAACTGGCTCTAACAGCTCCATGTCCTTCCTGTGCTGAGGACTCCAGAATTGAATGCAGCCCTCAAGGAGAGGTTTCACAACAGCAGAGTAGAGGAGCAGAATCTGTGTGGAGTTTAAAACTAAATCCCCTGAATTTCCTTCAAAATTCCTAATCATAACGTCAGAAACGTGTTATTTATTGCTACAGAATTATCATTGGGAGAACAAGGATCATGCTTGTAATATACTGTAAGAAACTTCACCCTTAGATTTTCTTTAAAAAACAGTAAAAAAGAAGGCAAATTGAAGCAAACTGCTCCACTTGTATAAATGAAGAAATCAAAATTCCTGCTTAGATTGTTTAAAGAAAAGAGACTAGTTCATAGATTTTTATTAGGGAGAAAAGAAACCCTCTTTCACCAAAAGTCTTTGAAGATTCTTAGAGGTACTTCCAACTGCCGTCCAGTTCCTGGAACAGGAAGACCTCTAGAAAGCTTTAGAGCAGTAGCCCGGTGGCTGCATTACCGTGGGTATTGAGTTTTTTAAAATCTTCTTTTTCTTTAGCTGTCCTCTTACAGAAAAGGCACAGGAAAGAAAAGAAATGAAGAAACTTTAACAGCATCCTTCCCTCTCCAACTCTACAGAGAGTCATCTCACCAGATAAAGAGCAGTCCTGCATGGTTTCTGCACTCCTCCTCTGTCAGAAGCATTTGAAAAAGTGTTTGGGTTCCTGCAGAACAGGGCTCCTTTTCTGAGTAGGTCTCTGTGCTGTAAAAGACAATTGGTATTCTTCTTTTGGCCTCTTCCCTGTGCAGCAGTTGTTTATAAAGGCAGAGAAATAGAGGAAAGGATCAGCTCCAAAAGGGAGTGTTAAGTATTTCACTTTCCTGTTGTTAACTGGGAAAATCAAACATGACATCTCTCACCATCCAGGAGGTACTTCTGCCTGTCTCTTGTTTTCTTAGATTTTCGGTTACATTGCATGTTAAAAGATTTGGGGCAAGCAGGAGGTAAAATTGGAGGAAAACTTGATTTGGAGGTGACCTGAAACAAATGCTGAGGCAGGAGGTTCGTCTTACAGCTGGGATATAATGCCAGATTTCCACTAGTGATTTTTCACGTCATGGGAACCTCACTCTTTTCCCTGACTGTTTAGATCCTGAAAAAGAAGGTACTCAAAGATAACCAAAGCCTTCCTGCTTATCTTGTAAATAGTGTGTGCAAGCCACGCCTGGAGCAGCAGCCATCAGCCTCCTCGTTCAAATGTTGGAGTTAGACTCAATGATCCATTTGAGCTCCTTTTAACTCACGTAATTCTATGATTCTACAATTCTATGTCACACCCCCATGGCCTCCACATTGTCCTGAGTCATGGGCTCCTGAGAGGACCCAGATTTGGTAGGTCAGGACTCAGCTGAGCAGCTGAAGGGAGGGTGTGCTTTATTCCCAGCAGCTGCTCGATGGCCAATGCTTAGAGAGCCCATTTTGGAGGTAAGCGTCAAGGTGTCTGCACCACACAAACCACCAGTGAAACTGGAAATAGTTGTTATCCCGTGCTGGCGGCAAAAAAAAGCCTGGACTGGTAGGGGGTGACCCTGGGACAGAGATGACCAGAGGAGACCAGCTGCAGTAGCTTCTGCTGTGGAAGGAAAGACCTCCCATTGCCTGGTGATCACCCCAGCACCTTTCAGTGATTACCCTTTGAATGGATAATTTATGTGACATTTGTAGAACTGAGGCCATGTTAAGGAGTTGCACACAGCTGTTCCAAAACATGAGACTGCCTTCTCTAATTTGCAAGAGGCACCAGTTTTCTTTAAATCTTCCCCTCTGTTTCCAGCTCCATGTATGTGTGCAAGTGTCTGCAGGGGAAGGTGGGAAGCAGGTACCGCATGGATTTATTTTCCACTCTTGAGATGTTGCCAGCACATTTCCTCTGAGGATTTTGGCAAATGTTCCTACAGACTCTGTACTGTGAGAATAGGCTCTGCTTCCTCTTTGCTTTGTGCCAGTGGTGGCCTCTTATTTGGCTGCAGCTAGACTTTTTATTACTGGAAATTGTTGGATGGAGATGCTAGAGATGTAAGAAGGACAAAAACATGGGCTCTTGCTACCAGTTTTCATTTCTTTTGTCATGATAGGCCTAGGCAAAGGGAGTTAGTAGTTTGTTGGGTAATTTGGCTTTAGGAATCTGCTGATCCTCTTGTGCATCCTGATGCCTGTGCATCAAAACTTACGTTTAATCCTCTGCACACATATATAAATATGAATGTGTGTGTGCATCTGTATAAAAAAGCACACACAGAGAGTGACATCTACATGTATTTAAGGCTTGATCCAGTATTGCAGGCTGCAGAAAAATTTGTGTTTCCTATGGTCATAAATGTTTCAGCGGAGCTTCAGTGTACTCTGCCCTAGGCCATAGCAGGGGGGGAGGAGAGTAAGCGTATGGGTCAGACCTGCTCGGCCAGAGACATTCATCTGTCTCGTGTAACCACTGTAAATCAATCGTTGAGCTACACCCCAAGGCCACGGCCACTAAGGTCTCTCTGCCATTGTGTTATTAGAAGTGTGTCAGACACACAGACAAGTTCTCATAATCACCATCAGCAGTTATCCACCCATGTCCTGTGCTGGGTCTGCTTTCATACCCCAGTGATGGCTTTGCACAGGCTCATCCTGGGAGAGGGAATGGCTGAGTTTTGGTAATGTGACAGGTGAATCGCGTAGATGTCACAAACCTCCAAGAGTACTCATTGTTCATCCTCAAAGAAAGGCTGGTCCCTGCTTGCCTAGGTGAGTTTGAGTCCAGATCTCAATCTGAAACCCAGATGTAGCTATGTCTTACATATTCAGTGTCAGCATGGGACTTTCATAATGATCTGACAAAATCATACAGCAGCAATGCTTTGAATTCTAGAATTTGAGTGAGTAGGACTTACTTAGTATATATATGGTTTTTAATTGAGAGGCTAAGGATCTTTCCTTTTTTCACTGTGTAGAAAGATAACAAGGTTTTGTTACTTCAAGGGAATGTTTGCAGTTCAATTTTTAGCTCTCACAATACTCGAAATACCTCATCTTTCTAAGCCAGTTAAGAGGAATTCTGACAGTGTAATTATGGTTGTCACTCCTTAGCACAGAAGTACTTTCTCCCAAATGCTTGTAACACATTGAAATGAAACAGTCCAGCCCAAATAAGCAAAAAGCTCTAAACTTGTTCACACTACTTGTTCTAATCAAGCCTCCCTTTTATGGTTCATTAATGTAGGTTAAAGTCCAGGTCTGAACCCTGCCTCCCGTCATGTTCACACTGCTAACAAAAGGCTGTTGTGCCCCAAGATTTGAGACCCCCGCCGTCCCCTCCAAGGAGAGGGTGTCTGGCTCAGCTGGAAATCCCAGCTCTACTCTATAGTGTGGCTTCAATGAAGATGAGGAGGAAGCTCCCAAGCACTCCTCAGCCATTTCTGTTTAGTTCATACCAGGCTCTCGCTTCCTCTGATGCTCCAGCCCTCCCCAGCTCTCCTGCCCCAAGAAATTCCCCATCTCATCTTGAATGAAGACACACCATCCATTTTCTATTCTGTTTTAGACTGAATCTTAACATTACCTTCATTATAATCTGTGTTTAGGCACTGTACAGTGGAATATGGATATTCATGGTCACGAATGCCTGCTGAATATTTTTCAGGATTCTGTGAAGAAGCTGTCCTGCTGCCAACGTCCTGACCACTTTTTATTGTGACAGGAAGGTCAAAAACCCCAAAAGCTGGACCTTCATTTAACATTTTTACCATGCATATCCGTTGTGCTTGTGTATGTGTATGTGAGGATGGGAACTGTGTTTGCACAGAGTGACATACAGAGAAGCTTTTGGCTGGAATCACAAGGTTGTGAAATGCTTGATGCCTTGACCTGTAACATGCGACTGTAAATTCCTCTGCTCTTGTTATGTTTTCCAGGGGTCATGGTCTTTAACAGTTTACTTAGTGGAGGAGGAGGAAAGAAACCCTTTATATTGTTGAGCAGCGGACGATAGTTTCCTTCGTCCTGGCAGCTGGCACTGACACAGGGCTGTTCTTCAGGTGTTACTTTGATGGATGGTGCTCCTGACGCCCACAGAGCAGCAGGGGTGGTGGCAGCCTCCACTTACCTGGCTTTGGTCAAAGAAGAACCTGTGGAGTCTGTCCAAGTGGAACCCAGTGCTGCTTTTCCAGTGTTTTCATAGTGTTTCAGATGGAGACTGAGCTTTGCTCCAGCCTAATTGCTGGTGGCAATGGCCTGTTGAAGCGAACTTTTGCTGTGATGTAACACATGCAGTGGCAGGTCTGCATTAGTACAAAATCCAGCAGCAGATTAAGTGAGGCTGAAGTCCTAAAGCTAAAGATCTTCAGTATCTCCAGAGAGGAAGAAGCAGATGTTATTTTATTGTCCTGTAAACCATCTTCACGCAGCAAAGCAACCTGACACTGTGATCTCGGTGAGTCATACCTCCCTGCTTCAGCCTGGGATGTTCCTACATCCATGTTTATTTTGGTACTCAGAGATACCACAGTGCTGCGATAGCTGCTTTGAGTCATGCTCCCAAAGGCACTACCAGCTTCTGTTTTGCTGGTGGCAGTGCAAGTCTGAACTCAGTGTTCCTAGCACTGGTAAAAATAGCACCGGGATGTCCCAAACACAGCCAGAGCTGCAAGCTCCCAGACCAGCCACACCTCCATCTGGGCCAGAGCACAGCCCACGCCCGGTTTTCACTCTGTGGCACTGTGATTAAGAGAAGAAGAGGGTTCAGCCTTGCAAAGGTGAACACCCCAGGGCTTTCCATGCAAGTAATTCACACTTGCCTCCAAAAGTGTTGTCTTTTCTAGCAACAGCTTTAAGATTACAAAGAACCCAAAGCTACCGCTGGCAACAGTTGTTGTTTTATGACACCTGGGCTAGGAAATACATTGTGTGAAATTAAACTCTCTTTAGATGTGAGGAAACGGCCAGACGTGACTCCAACCCCGCTCATGGAGTAATCCACTTCCACACATCTCATAGATTTGCTGTCAGGTCCTGATCCAGGGTCTATTGAAGAGAACTCACTCAGTGTGTTTCTGTAGGATCGGCATGTAAAGGATTTAAACATTTTTTTTACTATTTATGCTCTTTTTCCCCAAGAAAGGATAGTCCTGCCATGTTAACTTGTTGGCCAGAGAACTAAGGACAATCCCCCTGCCTGTCAGACTCTAACACCACTTTTTCTCAGAGAATTTGCCAAAGTGGTTAACCCAGCTGACATGAAAAGCTTACCAGAAAAAATAAGAAGACAAAGATATACAATTTGCTCTGTATGTGAGCGTATTGTGGAAAACAAGGTGACACAAAAGGCATGAAGATAGAATGGGGGTGAAGGAAAACTATCAGACTTTTCCAAGCATCAAAATATTGACAAGATGAAGGTTTCACGTGCTTACATTTCACAAGGCAGGCTGGAATTGAAAAAGAAAGTCACTGGTGCAAACATGTAAAAGACCTTCTCCATTCCCATGTCTCTTTTTCTGTATCTTTAAGCACATGTCTTTCTACCTTTTTAATTTTAAAACGCATGTGGGTTAAGCCTAGAATTTCCTGTGGCTAAGAGGAATGGGGTCTGATTGATCATAATAAGGGACAGTCTAAATGAAGTGCTTGGACTTGCCCCGGGCGCTTCTATCTGCAGGTGCTGGGAGCCCTTGCCAAAGTGAATGACTTTTTGGAACACAAGTGATTATTTACTGCTGAACCAAGCCAAAGGCTATGCTTCTCCTTGCAGCTCGCAGCCCTCGGCCTCCAACAGGAAATGTATTTAGTTTTCAAATCCCTCTCCAACCAAAAAGAAATTCCAGCAAAATAGCAATAAACATCCAGAGAGTCTCCTCTCCTGTAGGAAAAAATCCATGAGCTCGGGTTTAAATAGAAATATCCTGTGACTAATCTACCCTAGGACTTGCGTGGGGTCAGGTTGTTGTGTGTGGGAGTCAGCAAGAGGACTCTGGTGAAGGCTACCCCACCCCATTTACCACCCACCCCTATTTTAGAAACTCTGAATATCACCAACATGATGTTTTCAAACAATGATTGCAAAAGAGTTTGCGGTTTGATCCTCCTCTTCTCAGTTTGTCATTGATTTTCTCCATCAAAATAGTTTGTGCAACGAATCCCAGCTGTATTGCTGGCACTTTGCTAGCCAGTAAATACAATCCAAATGTTAATTCTTTGGAGCCGAGAGCTCCGTGCCAAGAAATGAATAATCTGTGCAAGGCTAAACAAACAGTTTATTGACAGGGTGGGGTGGGGTGCAGGTGGGGGGTGGCTGGGCTGAGAAGCAGGCAAACCCAACCAGAAGGACATCAAAGCCTCTTCTGTCAGAAGGCTCAGTCACATGTGATTTGTTTTCTCTTGCCACTAATGCAGTTACGTGTCAAACTACCAACATTCCCAGGCAACAGTGTGAGTGCTTTCCAGCTGAAATGCAACAGGCAGGAGAAGCAGATATTTGCACCCTGCCCATCTAAACTTGTCCTCTTTGTCTTTTTTTGTTGTAGTACAGTGGGTGTGCTCAGGTCTAGAGATGCAGCAGCCAAGTGACCTGATAGATTCATCTCTGATTTATAAATGGGCAAAATGAGGCAATTTGGAAGTCAATAGTGGCATTTCTCTGGCACTCTGATGGGAGTGTGGAAAGGCTATTCTACTGAAATTTAAACTTGAAATTCGAATTCCCTTTTTAAAACTTTGCACCCTCTGTCTTCTTCTTCCAGGTTATCTAGGAGGTCAAGACCAGAAGCAGGATTAGACCCTAAATCCCCAGAGTCCCAGGCCAACTACAGTGCAGTCCGCTCATTGCAAATGCTACTGAACCCTGACCCCAGCTACCTGTTGTAGTAATCCACTCTGCAAATCTGGGGCCAATCTGGTGTCTGGACTATTTTTTGTGTTGAGAAGGACTGGATTACCCTTGAAAGCCAAATCCAGCAAATACTCAGACACAAATGTGAGTTTTAATTTTGATACTAAAAGATTCACCCCAAATTTACATGCACCACATGCTGGGGGGACTATAGGAACAGGTCCTTGTTTTTTATTCCACTTCTCAGCTGCGCTGAAAGAGCAGGTACCTTTACTTTTTCATTCCTTCCCATGACAAAGAGAGTCTTTCCTACCCAGAATAATATGCTAAGGCCAGCAACGTGCCTACACTGACAGAGTCATCTTGCAGACAGACCTGCTCACGCTGCAGCTTGGAGGAGATCGAGGGGTTCTCTGGCTGCCAACACAACCTTCAACACCGAGCATCACACAGGCAAGGGAAGGCGAAGGCCAGCGACATGATTGTATAATAAATAAAATGCAGAAAAAGTCACCGGTGAGGGGTCTGTGATGACAGGTTATGAAGTCACATGCACGAGTATTTATGTCTGTCAAGGGTTAATCTAACTCAGGTACTGATGTGGGCATTTAGATAGTGGATAACTCATGCTGTCATTAACCTGTCAGCATTACAGCAGGAAGATTATATCTTCACAAGAATATATTGATCTGGAAAAGGACGTGTTAGGCATGACCAAGCTTTTTCTATGCTGTCTTTTACCACCTGCTTTTCCCCTGATCAAAGATGCTTAACGTGTGTGGTCAGTGCAAGGAAAGCCATGTTTTCCTCTAGGCTGGAGAGATGTTTCTCTTTGTCCTCTTTCCATTATCTTGGGTGCAATCTAAATATCTTGTTACTTACACAGCCCCTTCCTTTTCATGCTGATGGAGCAATGAGGAAGTGATTGGTGTCCCTGTAGGTCTACCACAGCCTTTGCAGAGAGCCTCACACTTGCCGTGTGTGCTCTAAGCAGCTCAGGTGCAGGACAGCTCTGAACTGGAAGCTGAGTGAGTAACAAAGGACTTTGCTGGAGCTGGTAAGTCTCCTCCCAACAAATGACTTAGAGGCTCAAGGACTACAGTGTAATGACAGATCCTCAGGTTTGGGATCAGAGTCGGTTCCTCCAGATATTCAGACCTTGGGAAGAGTTTGCCAAGGTGTGCTGCCTACAGATGTTTTCCAACACCTGGTTTCCTCCGCTATCCACCAGAAAAGGACAGCTTATGGTCTCCAATTGGGGAGACAGGACACAAAAAGAAGACAAGGATTACAGTCATAAATGTGTTGATATTTAAGTGCACTGAAAAGGTAACATTAGGACCACTGCACTGGCAAATCCACCTAGGATAAATGATGTTTTAAAGGCAACAGAGGGCATAGCATATACAATCCCTCACACACACACAAAAGCGCTGACCAAGTAGCATCATATCACTTTCATCTTTCTTTTCGCTGTGAGTTGTCCACTTGGTAAAGCCTTGCGCTTGCAGGGTCTGACTGGAGATACTCAGGGAAGCATGAGAGGCCCAAAGTCAAAGAATCATAGAATGGTTTGGGTTGGAAGGGACCTCAAAGATCAACCAGTTCCAACACTTCTGACATGAGCAGGGACATCTCCCACCAGATCAAGGTTCTCAAAGAGCCATCCAACTTGGCCTTGAACACTTCCTGGGATGGCCAACCTGTTCCAAGTTTCCCAGGAACTGTCAGATTTGGCATCCAAATGTTGTCATTTTTTAGACAATTCCTTGCTCTAAGCCTCTTGAGATTAAAATGTTTTCAGTACTGCAGAGGTAACTGGCAGCTCTTGGTTGAAGCAGGTGGAGGTTCAATGGGCACATGCGGCTGGTCCTAAATCCTCCCGCCTCAGACTGAGATTCTCAACCATTTATTGGCAGCTAAGTGCTGGAGAGCTGGTGGATGTCCACAGGGTATTATGCAGACATGCACGCACGTGCATGTGCTCATAAAAAGTGCCTGCATTTTATTTATTCAAGCAGAGTCAGGGCTTTGGGTTAATGAATAAGTGTCACTTCATCTGCCCTTAAACAGAACCACAAATTAGGATTCAACATTAAAAGCAGAGTAAAAGGCTGACTAACTTGTGTGTCTGCACATGACACCCTTGGAGCAAACTCTCCCTCCCCATCCTCACAGCTAAACTTGCCCTTTGCGAAAAGGCAACACTGCCTTAGCAAGGGTTGTACAATGTGGCTATTCCTTGTGCACTGGCCACACAATAATATACCACCAAAAAAAAAAAGAAAGGAGAGAGGAAGAGAAACGAGTATTCTTAACAAAAGCCGAATAATATGCTAAGGCAAAGCTCTCTGTGATCTGCTGTTTGAAAGCAGGCCGGCATTGAGTTGTCGTTACCAGCCTCCATCATTTGAGGGCACCCTAGTCTTTGATGTTGGCTGCAATTAGCTGCGGGAGTAGTGTAGCAGCCATCTCTCGTGATGGCAGGTCTGTCTTTCATTGAAATGCTCTCTTTCCTCCAACCCTCCAGGTCAATGCTGCTGGGACTTGCTTCTTTAGTGATGGCAGGAGCGCATGCTGGGCTCGCAGATCACCAGCCTTATTGGTGTGTTGGGGATTGGAGGTGAATTGCCTAAAGGAGGGATACGGTAGTGTGCCAACACTGCTATTGATTAATGCTAATTATCATTTAATTTAACCTCCAATTAGTTTTAATCAGTTGTCACATTCTCCCTGACTATTACTGAGAGGATGATGTACGGTAAGGAGGATAATTGTCTTGAGCTTTTTCTTGCTTCCCAGATGGCTATTTTATAGCCTTTTCTTTTGCTTTTATTAGAGCTGGGTGAATAATTTATTTGCCAAATTTAGCTGCTGCTGCTTCTTGTGCCTCAGAATGGTCTGTAAGCATAGTTTGAATCTGTTGCTTGGTCCAAAATTTCTCATCACAGAATATCAGTTCTTGGTCTGTACAATGCATTACAGTCATTTGATCCTGGCCATTCAAGGAGAGCGGTTTCACTTTAATCAGGCATGTGATGGGGTCGCATGGCCCTGGCCCCAGTGTTGCTGTCCGTCATAACTCTGGGGATCCAGTTTTGCATGAATTTTCCACAACCATCTCTCAAAAGAATGATCACATTCATATTTCTGTGATTCAGAGCATTTCCCTTCAAAAGGGGAAAGCAGAGAGAAAGAGGAGTTACAATAGTCCACCAAAGTGGATCATCTCCTAGTCTTGAATCCAAGCTTTAGCAATCAGTGAGCACAAATTCATCTTCTCCCAAAGGACTAGCTCCTCTCTGTTACAGCACCAGCCCTCTTAACACTCTCCTATGTGGTCTTTCCATGAGAGCTGGAGAGACTGGTTTTGTCTGAATAGCATTGTAACAGCCTGGCCTTTCCATGTTGTATTTGAATGGATGGTCTCAGAATATATTCAGAGGTGCTTGTCCAATGCTAATAATAGCGCTTTCTGTTCAAGTGAATAACAAAATAAGTATCAATTCATTAATCACCTCCACTGATTTTGTGTACATCGCCGATGAAACATCAGGCAGCATTCCCTGAAGGTCAATAAATTAGGGCAGCTATCCAAAATTACCTTCTGAGATCTCTCTGAAAGATAAGGGAAAAGTGAGCAGAGCACAGTCCCATCTATTCTTGCCAAGGATCAAAAGCAACTCAACAATACCTCAGGGCATCAAAGACAGCTGATAGATCTAACAATAACATCTTGGAGCCCTGATATTCATCTGTAACCTGGACTGCCCGTGTAGTGCAGTCTCTGTGCTGTACTCTGTCTTTACCCAGACCGATATGGGTCAAGAAAGGCTGAGACAGTCAGGTACTTGGGGAATTTTCTTCCCTTCTCAACTTTCTCATTAACTATGCCCACACTAGAAGAACAGAAACAACACAGCCAGATTGCCAGCATCCACTTGTAGCTTGTTTGGACACCTTCCCAGAGACACCCTGCACCCATCGGCTGTCCCTATTTCAGGCGGAGCGGTTTCTCCCCCCAAGCTCTGCCACTGAGCACCTGCGGCACTAAATAAAAGCCATGGTGGATAGTGGGGGTTCAGTTCAGCTGGTGGGCAGGTCACATACCCACCACCAGTGCCGCTGCTCGTCTTTGAACCTCTGCCTTGACCTGAAGTGAGGCAGTTGTGCGGGAGTGTGGCTGTGCCCCTGGCCCTGCTGCGGTCAGTTGAGGAGACAGAACAGGCGCCTGAGCTCTGAGGGGTTTCCTCCCTTCCCTGCAGAAGATATAAAAATTCTCATTGCTGAAGGACTGAGAACGTCCCTTACAACAGAAGGGAGGACTTGGGTGCCTTGTAGGAAATACATAGTTCATCACAGAACTATGTCCTGACTTATTTAGTTTAGTTTTATTTTTGAAAATATAAGTTGGTCTTATGTGTACAGCTGAGCGTCTCCTCCTACCCAACCCATTCTGGCCCCAGTGGGTCAAGTTACAGAGGTTCACATGTCCCAGGCAGATAGTTATGACTTGGTTCAACATTATTTCATTATAACCATTTAAGTTACAGGAGAACTTAAGTGAAAAATAAAACTATGGTAAAGCAAATCCATTGTTCCACAGCAAGGAAAGCTGACCCCGCACTCGCCTTTGTGCATGGGCTGGATGACAAACTCATTGTAAGATTCAAATGAAAAAAGAAGGAAAGCCAAAGCTTGTTTTGTTCATATAAACATGGGACTTTCGATTTACTTTTCACAGAGCATTGACTGGGCAACAGAAGAAATGTGAGCTATCTCACAATGTTCCCTTGGCATAACATGGTGCTTGCTTTCAGTCTCATTATTATTGCATTATATGTAGCACATCTGTTACTGGTCAGAAGCCAAACTATTTAATTCTATTAGATACATCTATACAGCTAAGTGATAATCTACACCAGGTTTATGGAACAAGCACTTAATTCTTGGCAGGGAGCAGCTCAAGACTTGATACAAGAGCAACAGAATATGTGCAGTGTAGTTGTAGATCAGTGTCAGAAACTGGCCAGAAATCATTTCTACATTCTTCGGCATGCAGGCATTCCAGTGTGGGAAACTATTCATTCAATTTATTGTTCTAACATCTGTAAGTTATTGGGTGAGGGGGAGGGGAGAGGGAGAAGAGGAAAATGCTCAGAGGGAAAAACGTTTACCTAACAAAATACTGACTCTTTCAGGGGGGTTCATGTCAGCACTCTGTAAATAATAGGAGCCTTTTAATGCACATGTGGTAGTATTTACTCCATGGAGAGGTACACAGAGTCCTGTCTTGTTCAGAAAGTTTTGTGCTTCAATGCTGCTCGTGCATATAGTTTTTGCTATATGTATTTTGTCTTGATCCATTTTTTATCTTGCTGAACACAACTACCAAAACCCAGGTCACATCACATCGCTTCTGCGAGCACACACAGCAGAAGCTGAAGCCCAAGATGCCAGGCTGACAGCAAGAAAGATGCTAGGCTGAAAGCAAGAGCTCAGTTCCTCAGCTGGTGCAAGATGGCTCTGCTCCCCTCCCAGGGCACATGGTAGCTAGGACATCTCCCGGATGGCAGTTTGGATCCCAGTTTGGATTCCCTCTCTGCAAGACTCTTCCAAAATTTGAAAGGGAGAAGCCCTAAACCACGTGTCTTTCCCAGAAAGGAAAGTGAACACGGTTTTACTCCCATTTTAGAGATGAGGAAGATGAGAAAGAGGAAGGGCACCAGGAGGTGATGACTTGCTCAGGGTTGCACAGGATGTCTGCAGCAGAGCTGGAGCAGGGGCCAACTCTCCCAACTGTCAACAGCACCTCTACCTTCATCCACCAGACCATCCTTCCTTCCTCTACGCTGAAGAATTGAAACAATTCTGAAAAGAAAAACATAAAAAAGAGAATGTTTCCACCTGCAGAGTTTTTTGACCTTCCACTGACAGGACTTCTCTTTTCCTCCTCCTCTTTTACTCATTCTTCATTTTTTGGTCTCTCAGTGGAAGTAATTTGATCTATTTCTGAAGGAAGTGATGTCAGAGACATGGGTGTTCCAAGAATAGTTATTTCCATATGATCCGAACAGGTTCTTACATACTGTGACACATGCATTGTTGTAATTTAAATAGATCTGGTTCTTTGGACTGAAGGCCCTTTATAAAATTCTCCAGCTGGAGAGTAATTCATTTATCCACGGCCTTTGGGGAACAGCAGTGTCCTTAACACTCTGATGTCTCCCAGACATCTAAAATTTTCCTGAACCACCTTATCCCAAGCCTGATCCAAGCCAGGGAAAAAACATCTATTGATTTCAGAGGTCCTGCTCTGCTGTGGGTGAACACGGCTGTGCTCCCTGTGCATCACAGTCAGTACAGTGGTAATACCGGGGAAATCATTCCTGGCTGTCACTGGTGGTACTCAAGTTCTTATAATAAAAAAAACAGTGCTTCACAAGAATTTACAAGCTGAATCCAGAAAGATAAAAACAAGCCTCTGAATGAAGGGAAAAGGCCATAATGCTGTGCTACATTTAGGCTGTGGACTTTGGAAACAAGGGCTGTCCTCTTTTTTTTCCTGTGGAGCTGTATAGCATGTGGTACTGTAGGGTCTCGGTTCATGACAGAGGTCTGACATACAACTATAGTGCAAAAATAGTAGCATTATAGAATCATGAAGGTTGGAAAAGATCTCTAAGAACATCAAGTCCAAACATCAAGACAATCTAATATGTCTGCTAAACCGTGTCCCAAAGTGTCACATCTACACACTTTTTGGACACCACCAGGGATGGAGACTCCACCACTGCCCTGGGCAGCCTCTGCCAATACTTCACCACTCTTTCAGTAAAGAAATATTTCCTAATATCCAATCTAAACCTCCCTTGGCTCAACTTGAGGCCATTAAATAACAGTAATAACATAATGAGGTATTAAACAGTAATAAAACCTTGGAGTGAGGCCAAGTAGAGGGGTCTTCAAAAGCTATGCTGCTCCTTGTTACTCTTGTTCCTGAATTGGCCATGGTCTTCAACCCTAAGTGAAGTGGAGAGGTGTAAAAAACTGAGGCACTTGCTTAATATGGGCCTGCACCATCCGAGGGTGAGATGAGGAGGGAGAAAGGTCTGTGCCTTGCTTAGCCTCTACGCCTACCCCTCCTGTCTGGTACAATGTCCTTCTGACCATCCAGGGCAATGCTAGATATTATCACAGAATCACAGAATGGTTTGTGTTGAAAGGGACCTCAAAGCCCATCCACTTCCACCTCCTTCCATGGGCAGGGACACCTGCCAGTGGATCAGGGGGCTCAAAGCCCCATCCAACGTGGCCTTGAACACCTCCACGGAGCGGGCTTCTATAACTTCCCTGGGCACCAGTTTAGGGTCCTTCAGAGGTCATTTTAAATTCATCTCTTTATTCAGCTGCGTACTTACCTTTCCAAGTGCACCCCAAGTCAGGGATGCCTAAAGCAAAGCCAGTGACTGGCTTAGGCTTGTTGGTCTCAATCAGAGTCTTGTCTTATATTCTCCCTCCAGCTGAAGGTCTGGACAAAGCCAGCAGGAGGAGCCAGTAACTGCTGACAACAGCAATTTGTACCACATTTGTCAACGTGCATACTTGTAAAAGTTAATTTCCCAGCACGTGGAGTTTTGTTCATTAAATAAATAACTCACACCCCCACATGGCCTAGGGACATCCTTCAGGGGGGTTAACTGAAGGAATGAGTCATCAGGGATTGAACATCTGACTTCCAGCTGGAATCTTCAAGGTGAGCTTTGGTCTCTGAGGAATAAGCATGCAAAGGAGGACAGGTGCATCCTTTCTGGCGACCAGCCCACTCCCACCAACGGCTCTCCAAGCCACTGCAGGGAGGGATTTATGAGATTTCATATACTTTCTTCAAAATAGGAAAGGAAAAAAAAAGATCTCAAATGGTAAGAGAAGTCTCATGTGGTTTTTACTGTTCATTTTCTGTTAGCTTTGATAATTGCCCTAGAGTGCTGTACGTTGTGACGATGTCCACCAGCCTTACCAGTACACATGCTGAAAGTACTTGCTGATAGCCAGAGGTTTAGCTGTGAACAGCAGCAGCCCCAGCATCACTCCCCTGCACATGAGGCAGTGCAGGCAGAACTCTTGGTGACTGTCAAGGCTTGGACCCCTGGGGGAGTCACACAAATCATCATCATCAGCAAAACTCATGTTCAAAACATTGAAGGCATTTTCAGCTCCTCCACTGCAACCACTCTGTTTCTTTTTAAGGTGGTGTTTCTCTTCTTCCCACTCACAGCTCCTCAGTTATGCCACTGAAGCAGTCCAGCATCGGGCTGCAAACTGGGTTATTGCAGTTAGTACCTTTAAACTTCCCAAAATAAAGGAAATTTTAATTTGGCTTGGTTTGATTTTGGTTCTCATCTTTTCAGAAAACTGGGCAAAATGCTGGTAGCACAAGCATTTCTTACTAAAGTAATTTTTACAGACAGGGAACATACTAAATTTATTACAAAAATCAACTCTCAGCAGTGGCCCATAGTCTCCTGAAAGTCTGCAGTTCACCAGTTTAAAACTACTGATCTGATAATGCCAATTCCTGATGCAGGGCTTCAAACAGAGGGCTGTCACCCACCTTTCCACGCGATCTTCCTTTTGCGTATTATTTGCTTACATTTTTGATAAGCAAAGACCACCTCTAGGTGCCTACGGTTTTCTTGCCATTGTCATATCTTGTCCAGAGTGGAGGACATAATATCAGAACACTACTGCAAAAAGATGAGTGACAGGCATTTGATTTCCACTGCTGTTAATCAGATGTAACAAGAGAGAGAATAGTTTAAGTGGAATACCCCAAGGGGAGCAGCTTGTTGTAACTTAAGATTAAGCCTGAGAAATGAATGGAGGATCTAAGCTACAGGTGTTTTATCTAGTAAAGCACATCACATCCCAGGACTGATACATGGCACTTCATCTGGGCTGAAGTTTTGGCTTTGGTACCATCTTTAATCTACCTTTGGGAAAATCAAGATGTTTCTGTCATCCACTGTTATCCTTTACAATCCAATGGAACCACAGGTAGGAGTACAACCTGTCAGCATAAGAAAATGTTCATTAAACCATACAGTTTGCCCATCTACAAATACAGGATCCAGATCTTCTCAATGAAATCAGCATCAGACCGTGGAGTGAGAATTATGAGAGAAAAAGCCAAGCAGAATAGCCCCTGGGGATAGTTCGGATCTGCTGACAGTTCACACTGCTTGCTGGAGACACCCCTGGCTTGCAGTAGCTCAGTGTTCAAGGTGTCGGACAAGGTTTGGGGTTGATTCCCGATTTTCCATAATATATCTGAGCCCCAGTTCCCCACTTCTGAAAGTGGAGTTGGTAGGGAACTGTACATCCTTCTTGAATGCGGTGAGGGCAGTGGTTCTATAAATCCCACACGGTTACAGACTCAGTCACCCTAGAGTGCCTTCTAGAGCCTGCAAGGTCTCCACATGCAGTATAAAATAATCATTAAACCATCTGTAATGCAGCCAACTTCACTGTAATTCTATAAGGCATGGATTGAGGACCTGTAGCAAACAGAAAACATGGGAATCTTTTCAAGGGAAAATTTAATAAAATTTTTGTACTTATTATTCTGAATTTGCATGTTTGTTTTTAGTTAAGTAAACTTTTCTTTCTTCCTTTAAGCAGCTTTTATCCTCTCCTTTCCGCTTTCTCGTATTGTCATTAGAAAAAGCGAAGAAAAGGAGGAAAGAGACATACACGGGGAAGGAATTATATAACCCCAAAAAACTTCAAACCTTGGTGGTTGTTTTTTTCAGATCATTGAGGGGAGTTGTTTAAAAAATGAAAATTTATGTAAAAAATAGTAATTTCCATGTCATGAAATGGCTCATTTGTCACTGGAAGGTATGGCTGAATTGAAGAGGCCAAACATGTCAAGGCCTTGTGTTCTCTTCTTGTAACTGCCAAAACTGAAGTGAAGCACCGAAGTGACAACTCTGAGGCCACAAAGTGGGGGCTGGTGCCAAAAGAGATATTTAGATCAGAGAAATCCCTGGGTCTTCACTCAGATCTACACCACTGTTTTTCATAAGGAACCTACATGAGGTTTCCTACTGTAGCAGGACCCCGTTACGCACAAGGAATCATAGAATCATAGGCCTCCTCTGGACTCGCCCTAACAGCTCCATGTCTTTCCTGTGCTGGGAACTCCAGAACTGAATGCAGGACTCCAGGGTGAGTCTTGCGAAAGCAGAGTAGAGGGGCAGAATCACCTCCCTCATCCTGCTGGTCACACTTCTTTTAATGCACTCTAGAATACAGTTGGCTTTCTAGGCTACAGCTGCCCAGAGGTCTTCCCTCTTCCCCTCTTCACCAAAAAAAAAAAAGTGCCTCTACATCTGAAAATTTCTTTTCAGACCCCCCTCTGCAGCAATGTGGTGAGAGAGTAGCCCGGCACGGGGGTTGGTGGTAGGTGTGGGAGAGCAGGTAGAGCACAGCAGGGTGCTGGTGCTGGGCAGCAGCTCAGAGGACAGGAGACTAATGCGGGGCACGGCTGGGAACGCAGGGAAGGTCTGTTCCTGGATCTACTGATGCTCGAATTAATTGGCTGCTGTTTACAGCTTGGGTTTATTGCTCAGCTTTTAATTAACTGTTTCCGGATTTAATCTCACAAATGTTCTATCTTTGTCCTTGTTTAATCCGGCAGTCTAATGGCAAGCTTATTTATGCAGATCAATACTGTTTACAAACATGAAAGCAGCCTGTCGGTTTTTGAACTTTAGACGCGATGGCATTGGTTATCAATAGCTGAAGCAGCCGCAGCAGGTGGCATGTCAATATGCAGCCAGTCAATATTCATGGAGCAGCCAAGATTAAAACTTTTTTTAGTGAGAGTGGGAGGGAGCTGCCTAAACTCCTCATAGTATTCATATAAGGAGGATTTACTACCCACAACCACCCCTGCTTTCTTTCATTTAGAAGCAACCTTCCAAATGGAACGCTAATAGGAATTATCAGATCGTTCAAGAACATGCGTGGTGGTGGGGAAAATAACTGTTTCAACAATCTGCTCTGGACTCTCACCCTCCCTGAGCCAACTCACCAGCAAAGGTGTTTCCCTCTGTTACAATACTGTAAGTAGCAGCAAGGAAGGCCTGGCTTGCTCTCAGCACCTAGTTTACTATGGATTCAAATTGAAATTTCTGAAGGTATTGGATCATTTTCCACTTATTCTATTGTCTTCAGTAGGCACAGAAGAACATTCAGAAAATAATTCCTTGAAAACAAAGTAGGAAACCCCAATGGCTGGTAATTCTTAGTGAAGGCATGCAAGGGGAACAATTCTTGATGCAAGCCCACTCCGGCAGTCTTGCCTCTCCTTGGACTTCCTCTTCTACTTGTGCCTTGGGCAGCTGTTGGCATGATTGTGAAGGGAGAAAATAGTGTTTTCTGCCTAGGTGGCACAGGTGTGAATAACACAACATCACAGTCCTTCAGGGGCTGACATGCACTTATCTTGTTGCTCTGGATGCAGCCTCTGTTAAAGTCAGTGGCACAGTTTTTAACGCACTGGGTTAATCACAGGCAAATCTCTGAAGGAGCAGAGCCGAAGGTGTTCGTCAGATACATCAGGGCTAGTGGGAGCATTTCTCAGGAAGAATTGTGTGTATAAATGTGGAACACAGAGCCTTAACCGGATTTTACGTGATATAAACTTAACTTACCAAGGCAGAAGAGATCAGGCTTACTTGTGTCTACTATTTGTTTGTGGAATACTCCCATCATGAGCTGCATTCAAGGAACCAAGCCCCTGCTGTGCTGGGAATGGTACAAGCTTAGCTAATTGTATGTTTGCTATAAACACAGCTCTTACACAGTTGTTACGCCTCCCATAAATACAACTCTAATAGTCAGCAGACAATAGTTATAGTAAGCCAGAAGCATAACACAAAGCATAAGAATAAATTGCATTTAATTACAAGGAGAATCTAATTAAGCCTGATTTTCTTAGACCAGTGTTAGACTGGGAGTAACTTCATACACATTAATAGAGTTGTAACACATGTGACCCGTGGTATAATGACAATGACTACTCAGGGGTGGATTGTCAGATTGATGCACGGCATGACACTAACTCCGTTCCTTAATTTCAAAGGTGCAGAGTAGATCATTTCTATTCAGAAGGTAAAGGATTCCAATCCCCTCTTTATCTTTGTGCCTTGGATTTATATTTTTGGCCATTTATAGCTTTTGCTGACATTTTCCAGGTTGTTTGTTCTCATATTCATTGTCGATTATGTAGCCAGGAACAAGCCTCTTGGGGCAGCAGCTTCAGTGTTTGCATTGGGGTCCCGTGGCCTCCTCAGATCGAACACCTTCCGTAGCATCCTAGGGGAGTATTTTGTTCTCTGGGTTCAGAGAGAATTTAATGATGGTTTAATTTGGACTATTCCCAAGTGACTCGCAAATGGAGGAAAATAGGACATCAGGAATGGGGAATTCTGGGGATAGTGAGGGAATGCCGGACCAACATCAGGTTTTGCAAAACCAGGCTGGATTTCGAAGCGACGCACCCTTGTATACAGGCAGGCTGGTTGGAAGCTGCTGATCTGTTCTCTAGCAACTTGTAGCACACCACAGCCTTTGTAAGGCTGGCAAAGTTGGAGCAGCTAATCAATTCTGCTTTATTCTCGTAGCCACAGACCCTCGCCTGCAAAGCACAGAGCCGTTTTTAATAGTGACATCTTGAGCGCCTTTCAGAGTCTGCTTGAAAGCAAATATAGGCCTTTTAATAGGTTGTTTTAATGCATTAAACTAAGGAGAGGAGGAAGAGAAGGGGGAAAAAAAGAAAATCCCTGGCACATACATCTCTGCAAAAGTTTCAGAGTCTGGAAGAATCTGATCCAGAAACAAAAGCTCTTTGAATTTCTCCCCTTCCCTGCTCCCCCATGCCTGGCTCCCCCTCCCCTTCCTTCCTTCACTTCTCCCTCCTCCCGCTGAGCAGTAACAGTGCCAACTTATCAGATACTTTTAGCTGCCAGCTTCCCAGATACTTTCCTTTGAATGTGACCTGGCAGCAGCTTGCTGCAACTTTTGAACTGCTATATATGTCATATGCTAAGAAGAAGAAGAAGAAGAAGCTGAAGTATAATGACTACTGGAATACGCGATTCAAGACAAAGTCAAAATGCTTTCAGTGAGGAGCGAGAGGCAATTTATTTTAACTCGTAAGGCAACTTTGCTATCCGATGGGAAAGGGGGGTGGGGAAGCAAGCAGGATAATCGTCGTATTTTATCTTCACCTGAGGGTTGCAAATCCATTGCCAGTATCCACAGATTTACCCTCCTGAGAGCACTGCAGTGCCCATAAAAGTTTGAAGGGAGGAGAGATGGGGAGCAAGGACGTGCCAGCCCTGGTGCACCTCACATCCCCAGCCAAAGGGAGAAAGGGGAAACTGAGGCAAAGTGATTTGCGTTGCAGCAACAAGTCTGCAGCAGAAATAACACTAGGCATCAACCACCTGGGTTTCCACATTCTGAGTCAATGGGATCCCTCTGTTATATGAAGGAAGAAAAATTCCCAGCAATCCAAAATACACATGGAAGCAGGCAAGCGGCTGAGTGTTCCCTGCCAGTAGTGACTCAGTAACAGGCTATTGTAGGTAGCGATAGTCATTCCAGGTTAGTTGGACCTTTATCCTTTTCTTTGGAAATGTATGGATTTTGACATGTTGCTTTAAAATTGCACAAACCAGTTCTGGAAGGAACTTTTTTTTTTTTAATATATTTTTTAAATCAACTGAAAAAACCTCGTGCCATTCAGAAGAAAGAGTTTGGATTTTTGAAGCAAAATATGTTTTCTTAGAGGAAGGTAGAATGGAGAAATTTACAGTGCTGAGATATGGTACAAAATGGTATGCTTGATAAAAAGATGTTTCAAGTGATTGGACATGTGCGTTTCAACTTTTGCCTGGAAGGGAATGTTTGAATTCCCAAGTTTTTTGTTCAGGACAAAGAGGTTGAGTTTTCGTAGTCTGTGAGGTATTTGAAACAGTGGAAATG
Organism: Neomorphus geoffroyi; assembly: GCA_033558235.1. Taxonomy (NCBI): domain Eukaryota; kingdom Metazoa; phylum Chordata; class Aves; order Cuculiformes; family Neomorphidae; genus Neomorphus; species Neomorphus geoffroyi. The sequence goes on along the minus strand of JAUMJM010000016.1, from coordinate 5,531,620 downwards.
CTGGTTCCCAACCAGCTCTATCTCTAATATGTTTAATTACTGCAATGCCAGAGATCTTTCTGCATGTTGCTGCCAGCTGAAGTTGTTATTAAAGAAAGAGAGGGAACGGTGAGACTAGCGGAAGGCGGTTTGAGATGTTCCCTCCAGCTCCCAGGTCATATTGCTGCAGGAAACTCCCTAGCGCTCCCTGCATCCCTGTGTACCCCCTCCCTGAAACAGGTGGACCAGTAATTGTTTGTTATAAAGTTTATTAGTGTCCTTGGCACACTTCAGCAGACACAGAATAAGACCACCTTGGCCCCAAGGAGTTTGCTGGTACACTGCCACCCTCGCCGGGGCTTGGCAGGAGACTTAATACAATAATTTCACAAAGCGCTTTGAGATCAGGGGATGAAAGCTGCTATAGAAGTGCAAAATATAATGATTAATTGCCTTTTCTTGGTGGGAAGTTGCTATCATCTCTTCACTTTCTATGACTGGCAAACCGGAGGGAGTATTTAACTTTTAAAAAAAACCCATCTTTACAAAGTAACAAATTAAGATGCAAATCTGGAGGGGTTTTTTCCCCCTCTTTTTTTTTTTTCTCTCTCTCTTTCTCTCTCTCTCTTTTTTTTTTTTTTTTTTGCTAATTGGCAGAAAATTAATGACTGTGTTTGTGACTGAGCAGATGCTCCCGTCAAAAAAGGCAGATTTGGAATTTCTCTAACCCTCCTTTTAAAAACACATCAAGAAGGCAGTAGCATGTGGCAGGTCAGAAATTAAGCGAAGGTAGCTGTACAGATTGTAAAGAACACAAAGGAGGTTTTGTGTATGCGTGTGTGTGAATGAGTGAGTGGGGGGTGGGTTTTTTCCCATCGCTCCCTTTTGTTTTAACTTCCTTGCATCGGATTTTATGGGGGTTTGGGTTTTTTTTGTTGTGGCGTTTTTGGTTTGTGGTTTGTTTTTTTTTTTTTTTTAAACCCATATTCCTCTGCAGCTCATAATTAGCAGCCAGGCCTCTGGGACCTAATTAACCAATTCAATTAACAAAAAAAGCATACAAGTCACCCTGACATTTGTCAGCCATTAGGAGGGATGTCAGGCTGGCAGGTTCTACCGACACATTAATGATGATTAGCTCATTTGCAGCTCACTTTTACCCCAGGTGTCCACCTGGAGAGACTGGCACGAAACACTCAGCAGACAGGGAGAGGAGCTGGGGCTGGGAAGAGCTTTACTGCAACTGTAGTGACCCTCAAAGGGAGTTTTGACCTTTTATTGAACGTGTAATCAATAAGTTTTTTGCCTCAGTTAAGAGAAGCTGCTGTCCCCTCATCTGGCTCCCGCGCTACCTAACCTTCAGAGGAACGCTCGCCCAAAGAGCCAGGGGACCGGTGCTTGCCCCAGGGGCTGAAAACCCTTGTTTTTCAACTCCTTCAGTAGGAGAGAGGCCTTTAGAAACATTTTCCTTGTCGATAGCGCTGTTTGCTTGCTAACCGCAGCAGGGCTCCTTCACTTGGCTGGGGCTGTCTCTTGGTTCAAGCCAAGCTCTTTGTTCTCAGGATTGATTAACTACAGTACTCTATATAATATAGGCAGATATTTATATAGATGTTGCTTCCGTTCCTGTCTCTGATCTCCCTTAATTTAACTCCATTTCCCCAGCAGCTCTGATATCATAATAAGTGGCTGATTGTTAAGGAAATGAAACAAAGAGGAACATCAGCAACAATTGCTTCCAGGATGGTGGGGCAGTTGACCCTTTGGGGTTTTTCCCTCTTTTTTCTAGCGTCTGAGAACAGGTGACCATCCAGGCGGCCGACTCTGGGTCACCCAGGATCACTGAAGCCTCTTGCCATCCAAGGGAGAGCCAGATTCTGCTCCCATCAAGGGCACTGCCCAGGAGGGCTCCCTTAGGCTCGGTGGAGCAAAGACATCACTGAGATTTGTTCCTGGGGGGACATTCATGGGGCTGGCCAAGGTTCATGAGCAGCCCCCTTGTCCCATGGAGGCTGCAGGGGTATTTTGGGTGAGCGAAGCAGGACACAGGGATAGTGGCACCTCCAAAATGGTGCAAGATCAGTTCCTCCCATGCTGGACTTGCAGGGAAGTTGCCAGCACGCTGCCTCACCCCACCCAGCCATCCTGCCTTCAGTGCTCTCCTCTGTCTCAGGTAACCCAGTCCTAGCTGGATACTCACAACTTTGTGTGACATAAAGTGAGAACAAACTGCATACCCAGGAATCACCAGGAGCCTCTGCAGAGCAGCTCCCCTCTCATTCAAATCCCTCTGACTGAGCTTTTCCAGGAGGTCAGAGTGTATCAACTCCCTTCTCGTTGCCTCTTGTTCTTGTCCATCACGTTGTTGGCCAGCCCCAGCCAAAACCAGACCACAAATTGTTATCAAGGAGCAGATTTCTTTCTTGATTTTGGCATTTTGCAAGTTTTCTGCCCGCAGGGTGAACTCCTCACAGGCAGTGACTGCAAAGTGAGGAACCCAGACGCATCATCTCTGGGCAGGGGAGAAAGCTCAGCAAACAGTTCAAAGACAATCGTGTGCTTTCCTTAATTTCAATTAAATCCTAACTGCGCCTCTGCATTGGGTAATCACTGAGGGGCTGATTCAGCTCTCTCTGCAAAACAGGACCTGTATCAATAGCCAGAGCCAAACACTCCTTCCTGGAAATCTGCAGCGCACAATAGCAAATACAGAGAACGGGGACTATTCATGTATTAACAATGCAGCGGCAGCAGCCCTTTATTGTCACAGACATTGTTAAACCCACAAAGAGCAACTGGTAGGTTAAATCTATTTTAGCTGGGAAAGCTTGACAAAAATCCTTGCCACCAAGCATTTGATACTGATCACAGTGTCACATCAGGGAACAGCAAGCTCAAAAGAACAAGTCATTTTTTTTATTTCTGAACTTTAGAGGCAGCGGCCTCTCCTCTTCGCTGGCTCCCCAGGTCTTAGTCCTCTTAGTAGGAGGTGGAATGTTTTTTTCATTTTTTTTTCCTTCATGCCACTCAATGAGAGCAAATACAGGGTGGGGGAAAGGAAAAAAAAAGAAGGAAACATACAATGCTGTATTGAGGCAACACAGGTGGATGGGGAAGGGGAACACAAGCTTTCTCAAGGGAAATCAAACCTAAACCTTAGGATGGCAGCAAAGGGTGCACTTGCAAGGCAGCAGGACAGCTTGGTGGCAAACAATCACAGTGTAAATCAGCTGTCCTCTCATACAGAAACATCCAACCTACAGCATCTCTCTGAAATAAATACCTAGGAATTAACAAGAAAAGGCTCAACTCAGATGGATTTGTTTGAGTTACAAGCATTACTATAACATATTTATTTTTCATAGTTTTCTGTGTAATGAGACCATTTTTTCCTGCAGTAATATACCTTCATCTGAAGTCACACTAATTTTCACAGCCTCCCAGGCAGACTCTGCAAAAGTCTCTGTTAAAAAAAAAAAAATCTAGGCCTTGAAAAGGACAAATTTGCCATATAAAAGATGGGGGGAAAATCTTATACATCACCATTTGTCCCCATTGGAGGGGTCGGTGAATTCTGCCAGGAAAGCACTGTGGAACAAGTGCACATCAGTAGTAGGCAGCTTGTGGAGTCTTATCAGTTGCCTGATAGTATATTATTCTTCTTATCTAGATGATGGCAATGAGTATTTCCATTAAAGGACAATTCAAGGCTTCCAAAGTAGGTTCTTATATTGCTTTTATAATCCAATGCATTGATTTTATAGGGACTTTGAAGACAGGTCTATAAATGTAGATGCTTTTCATGTTAATGTGCCCCATTTGACAAGTGGTCTTTTCTGTTAGTAGAAATTACAAGTCACTGCAAGGAGAAGAGCCAGGCTGTTAGTACAAAGCTTCAGCATTTTTTGTTTCCCCCATGCCTCAGAGCAACTGAGAGGAACTTACATATTCTGTATTCACTGGGAAGAGCTGATGACATTTGGTCCCTGTAAATCCTTCTATATGTGCATGGGTAAAGAAGAGTCTGGATTAAGATACTTGGATTTAAAAGGACTTTAGAAAATAACAACAGGCAGGATATTGAATTACCCACAGAGGTCATTGTGGCTGGGTGCCATGCAAGGAAACCTGGGATTAATGAATTTACAACCTAAAAGAAACTCCTCATCCCAGAGCACTCCAAAAGGATTATTCAAGAAAAACAAACAAACAAACAAAAATCAACCAGCCAAGATCTGCTTTAAAATCAGGGCGACATTAACCTTAACACATTAGCCCCAAGACTTATCAGAGCATCATTTTGCTAGTTAATATCACATTAACAATCTCAGCCACCTTTTTTTTGCCATGTGCATCATTTCTGCTCATTCCATTGTGCCTCATAGGAGCAAGCTAGGCCCTAGACCAGTGTCCCTCTGTCTGTCACATCAGCATGGGGACACTGTGATGAGAGCATGGCCCAGCTATGAACCTCTAAGATCCTCCCAAAAGGGTGATTCTATAGAACATGTGAAACCACACATGGAAAAGCAAAGTTGTCTGCTGCTTTGCCACATCCTCTCCTCTGGGTTCACCTTGCTGCATTTGTGCTCTGAGGACTCCCATGCCAACACTAAGCTCTAAATAGGCATCACCCACCTCATCTTGAGCACTGGATACCTTAGATCTACCCCAGGGCCAAGGGAAATCAGTGGCTGTGCTTTGATCCTGCTGCTGGAGGCTGAAACTTGGATGTGTCAGATGTGATACCAGATTTCTTTGTGGTATCACCACTCTGCTGTGAAACTTATGGCTCAATTTTATGGATGAATTTTATGCGACTGAGAGTCAGCCAGGCGGTGCAGAGAGGTTATTTGCTCAGCCATAGCAGGAGTATCTGAAAACACTGACATCTTGTGACAGTTTGGAGTGAGATGACAACAGAAAAGAGCTGGAAAGTCTGTGGGACTGGAGACTTTAAAAGAGGCTTTTACGTATTATTGCAATTTTTCACTTGCCTTCTGCTCCACAGCTAGTTTGTGGACCCTGCTGCTGCCCGTGTGAGCAGGTCTGCGTGGTCGTCTAAGGGCATTTAAGACGCCGAGTTTCTGCCCACCTTGCTGCTGATCCACACTGTTACCCTTCAAATGAAGTATGACAGCCTAAGGCTTGAGACGGTATCCAAGCAGAGAAACCCTTTCCGAAGTAGCTTGTGCTCTCATTTACGTGTGATGAATGAATGACAGCAAACCTCAGGAATGACAGCAAATCTCAGACAGGGGAAAGGCAAGCGTCAGATTTCTTCAAAGTCTGTGCTCAGCTGTAACGATGTGAATGTTCCTCTTCCATCCCAGTGAAAAGTCAGACTGGTTTGCTCACTCTTATTTGGCTATGAAATCGCTAGCTGTAGGTACTTGTTGGCCAAGGTGACAGGGACAAAGTGACAGACTGAGGACAATGGGCTGTCTGATTCCCCTGCCCACAGCTGCCCTTGGTCCCCAGAGCACTCCAAAAGGATTATTGAAGGAAATAAACAAATAAACAAACAAAAACCAACCAGCCAATCTCTGCTGGTGCACAGATCTTGCACCAGCACCCACACACCCCTTCCTGCACCAATGGCTGTGTGTGCCAGCGAGGCACCAGCCACCCAGCCCTGCTGTGGGGACAGAGCCCTTCCCATCCCCTCCAGCCTCTTCTGTCCCACACAGCTGCCTCCTCAGCTGGTAACAGCTCCCAGCAGTACCAGGGCTTTCTGGGTAACCCCAGCACACCCATGGATCCCCATGGGCACCTCCAGGAGTGGCACAGGTGACAAATGCCATGTCCAAAAGCTGCACGGAGCGTGGCAGTAGCCCCACACAAATAAATCTTTTCTGTGTTGTACAAAACCACTTTTAGTCTCTTCAACACCAACAGTGCAGGAAACATCTGGCTCCTGCTGAAGTGACTATTTACTGCTGGCAGTGCAGGAAGGGAAAAAGCACCATGGTGTGTGTTACTGTATCCTCGCCCAAAGGTTCTTCACAACTCAAAGGGTCAATTCAGCAGCCACCTTCCAAACCACTACAGAAGGGAAAGGTGTTGTTGCAAAAAGCTACATAAGGTCCCTGTGCCCAGGCCAGGCCATCAGCATCTCCAAGTGTTCATCTCATGTTCAGGTCTTTGTTCTTCACTGACACTTGAATTTTGAGGGTTTGTTTACCAAAAAATAATGACTTTTTAGCCTCTGCCGCTGCCATGCAAACCGAGGTGGCCCTTTCTCCCCCAGTCAGCTTTTTTTCCACATCGGAGTTCAGCCTCAACACACCTGGAAACTGCCAACCCCAGATGTTTAAATTCCAGAATCAAGGGATTTTGGTTTGCAATTGTAAGAGGAAAAAGAAAATGGATGTGTTTATTTACTGAGCAATTTACTTAGTTTTTTTGAGGAGTGAGTATCATGTTTTTAAACTTTACCAACAACCACTACAAGTGATTATTTTTCTGAAAAGAAAGGGTCAGGGTTTTCATATACTCACACGACTCCCAGAGCTGGCAATTTCGGGAAAATTATCCGAGACTCAAGATAAAGCTGTTAAAGCTGGTATTGTTTGAACTCAGTTTTAAAGGTCTTTCTTAACTTAGCTACACAGTAGAAAAGCAATAAAAATAATATGATTATAAAGCATTAATTATTTCCCAGTTAGCAGCTATTTAAGTGTCATTAAAAATAGGAATCTTACCTAATTGGTTCAATTCTCTTCATTTGCAGGAATAGGTCATAAGGAATATCAAATAAATAGATGCTGAAAATTATAAGAAACAACGTAAAAGACTTGCTGTGAAAATTCAAAATAAAAAAGTTGTTATACTTTGAAAAGAAATAGCTGTGTGCTGGTTGAGAAACCTGTCAGCATTTTCCAACTACTTTTATTAAAGAGAAACTAGACTGTCTTCAAATTTCTTCCTTTGAAAAAACCTGAGGTGTTAGGAATACTCTGCTAAGCAGAGTCCAGGTAAGGCTGATGAACTGCTTTAACCAGCCTCTGTTTCCAAAATTAAAGTTCTGTGGGCAGAAGAGGTCGTCAGGGTGGCTTGCTTTTTCCTTATTGAAGTTGTGTTTGGGCTTCACAGATTTTAAAGCCAGAAGGGACTATTACGATTCCCTTGCCTGACCTCCTGCATAACACAGACTGCAGAACCTCACCCAATAATTTTCGCATCAAACAAACCCATAACTTCTGTTTGATCTAGAGCATATCTTTTACATCAAGACTGGATATCTTCTTAAAGACTTCAAAAGTGATGGGGGATCTACCAAGCTCCTAGATAAGATAGTTTGAATTTGTCTAACTTCAGCTTTCAATCACTGGATCTCATTATGCCTTTTCCTGCTAGATTAAAGACCCTTTTTCCATCAGAAATCTCTTCCCCATGTAGGTACTTGAAGACCTTGAGAGGGTGATAAGAGAGGACGATATTTCTTGAATGGGTGAAGAGAATGTGTCATCTTAACAAAGATAAAAACTTATCCATGGATATTCTTTACTTTCCCCCTAGTTTAAAGCTGGTAAAAGGTGAAACCACTAGACTACTCCGGTGAGTAAAGATTACTCTTGAGAATAAGAGATACAGAGTCAGGCTCTGACACACTTATTGTAAGGTTTATTACTGTAGATTTGAAAATGTCTGCCAATTAAATCGTGCTTCATTTTTCCAGGTAGCAATGCTATATAGTAGGATGCACCATCTGCCCACATGATCAGAGGCTGTGTTTTTAACAGGCATTTACAGTTTTAATCCACTCAGGAATGACTCATTTCATAATTTTTATCCCTCACTTTCTAAACACAGGTACAAGAATAGCTTTACCTCAGGCTACGTCTGTTTTAGAAATGTTTACTACAATCCCAGCAAAACCAGCCTATTTTTTGTGTGAATCTACATGAAGGGCTAATTTTTGCTGTAGGCTAATTGTGAAATTACATAGACATTTAAAAATAAATAAATAAATAATGCGGCACATCCATTCCCAAACAACTTCTTTCCTGTCCTTCTAAAACACTCTTATTGTTGGAAAACAGAAGGGGGAAAATGAAGAAGAAGGAAGTATTTACATGAAGGTTGGTGTCTACTGCTTCTCTTATTGGAGGAACCTTTCCCCCCATGTCTGGACTACTGACAAGAAGCTGCAGTAATTACGTGACCCAGAGGTTTACAGGAACACTGCACTACATTGTGTATCGTTTATCCAAGGTGGATATTGTTATAAAGCGTATTTAGCTGGAATGCCCCATGTCTTTGTATGGAGGAACAAAGGAAACTACTAATGATTAGTGTAAGCTGCATGTTCCTGGGATTCATGTTAAAAACTCTGTCATGCATCCCTTTTGACAGTAGACACCACTCACTTCCACACATTCTGACTGACTTGAAATATCTGGAAACATTACTCTGTTCAACACTGATGTCGTTGACTTGATTTGGCCTTCTCATCTTCAGCTGTGTGCACTGCTCTCCTTCCTTTTTCCTCATCATTTTAATTTCAATTAAAATTTGCATTTAGTATTGAGGAGCACCCATGGCCTCAACTCTGCCATGCACCTAGAAGGCTACATTTGTGCACCTGAATTGGTGGTTCCACCGCTGAAGGGGCACCTGCTCTGAGTCACATTGACAGTCACTAATACGAGACTGCAAAAGCCATCACCACCCTTCATGGCTGCCTGAGAAATGCTGCCTGTGATGACGCAATATCCTTCCCTTCCCTCGCAGGGCACAAAGGCAGAGAGACAAAGCACTATGGCCATGGACACTGGGCATCTGAGCCAGAACTGGAGGCTCCTGAGCTCTTATCTGGTAGCCTACCAGTGCCGTAGCTTTCCAAAGGGAATATCAAACCACATTAGCAATGGCTTTAAGATTAAGGAAATATTGTTGGGGTTTTATTTATTTCATTGGATAATTAAAACTTGATAGCCAAATGCGGTGATGAGCATGAGCCAAGGGCTCTGCAGGATCAAATCCTCAAAACAGGAGATGAATATGACAACAAGAAAAAGCCCTGCCCAGAATAAACCCTTTCTTGAACAAAAAAATCTTTTTTAACATCCTATTGCACTTCTTTTCTTTGTGTGCATATTAGGGATAACGAATGGAATAGCTAATGGTATTTTTGGCCTAGGTCAGTGATGTTTTGGATAGAGATCAAATTCTGGATGTTTCAGCAGAATTGGCTTTAGCAACACTGCAAGGTGCTCCAGTTTCTCCTATGGGTTTAGCCACAAACTCATTGGGCAGCAGAGGTCTGGCATTGAGCCAATGTCATCCAAGGAACTGAAAGGATCTGAAGAAGCTGGGAGGGTTACGTGCATACAGACAGGTCCGTTTTACTAAAGCAGGCTGGGCACACGGTTTACCTTTTGAAGCCAGCATCTGCCAATAAAAACTAAATTTTCCAGTGTTCAGCTGGAAATTATCCCACAGAACCCAGTTGCAAAAGTGTTGCTGGATCAGGAGGCAGATGGGCCCCACCTCAGCCCTAAACTGCAAGTATGGAGCAGAAGGGACTGTTTCCTCCTTAAGCCAGCTGACACACTCCATGACCCTGCCTTCTCCATGCTGGCTGGCAATGTTGCACTGTACTCCAGTCATAAGTATGTTTAAACAGCTCTTTACTCTCATTAAACACCACTGTCTTTGGTTCTTTTAGGCAAGGAATATTAATCCAACACTGCGTAGATACAGTTATTAAGCAAAGGCTTTTGCAAAGACCAATTATGATCCCAAGATGTTGCATCATCTCCCCATGGACACTGCAGCCTGTCTCCTCACACACAGATGACAGGTAATTTTGCTTAAAGAGATGAAAAACCTATTTGAAAACAAGTTTCTTTGTACCTGCTGGAGGGTGTTTTGTTGAACAGGTTTGTGTAAGTGTGAGATTTCTTCTTCTCACAAAGAACAGATTTGCCACACCCCCTCAATCCAAATGACTGAGCACAACTGAGGGATGCAGGGTGTATTTTTAACATCTACTTACATTGCCTTCACTGTCACATTTTCTTAACAGGAAGGAAAACATTGATTTCCATTGGAAAGTAAAAGTAGTCAATGTAGTTTTCTTCCTTTTGTGCTTTGTAATTTCCCAGTCCCTAAACACAGACCAGATCAAGGAGTCCTTACTTTATGGGACGCTCAACCAAAATTCAACATGCTATTCTGTACACCTAGACTTTTATAACAAATAGGAGCTCACCAGATATCGACTCTACGGGATGATGCTTCAGTAGCTACCAGAAATCTGCATAATGATCACCCCTCATTAGAATTACTGAATTGGAACCAGACAAATGGTGGCATTAGGGTAGACAAATACATTGTAGCAGCCAACATTCACACAACCCTCTATTTCACACTTTTTTCCCAAACTTACATTAAAGGCCATCCTGCAACTCCTCATCTGGTCTCTTCCAGAGAGACCTTTCTCCACTGAGGCTGTCCTCCCATGTCATGGAAAGGGCATTCTCCAAGGTGACAGAGCTGTACAGACACCTGAGAGAAGCCTGGAGACTCAAAATTAAATGAAAAATCTTATGCAGCAAAAAGAGGCTATTTTTCTCTCCCTCTAGGCTAGCAAACTTCTGTTTGGCAATAAAATGGAAAATTGAAACATTTTAGCCAAAATTTAAAATAATTTGTCACAAAAGCATCATTCCTCTTGGGAGCCATATTTAAAGTTTCTAGTATTTTAATAAAATGGTATTGCTACACTGTCTTCTGGACAAGGGATTTAGCAAAGACCACATTCTTTACTCAACCTTTTCTCTTTCTGTTAAAAATGTGTAAATCTGAAGTCAGGAACATTATTATATATTTTACTTCTGCAGCAGCATTTCTCAGTGAGAAAAAACCCCTAGCTTCTCAATCAAAACTTTAAAATGAGAGTAGATAGAAGAGCTGCTGCATGGTTTTTGAAAGCAGATGCAAGCTTAATGCACCCAAGCTCCAAGCTGAGTGAAAGCCATACGTTATTTTGGTGTCCCAACAGCACAAGTATCACCACCTCTACACTCAGTTTTCATCAGCCTACAAATTTCTTGGAGGCAAGCCTTTATCACAGAGTTAGGACAAGGATAGAGATACATTTTTCCACAACAGTACAATATACAAATCGTTAAACAAGTGGAAATCACCAAAGACCACCATGACAAGCAGAAGAGAGAAAGGGGCAACTGCATCTCACACAGCCTCAGCCAACGGGCTGACATAGTCCCCACCCGGAACAGGTACAACCCCCAGGCAGGTGCTGCTCATCTAGAATGAGGCCCAGCTCCAGAGAAGGAATATAGGAGAACCTGGCAGGAAACTTGAGTTGTTACAACTGCAGAAAGGCTTCAGAGTGTGTCACTTCTGAGAGTGAGAAGGTTTTGGCTCAGTTGGGGTTTTAGGGCTTCCTAGTCCAGACTTGGCTGGAATTATGCTAGATTGTACCCAGAGCTGAGAAGCTGCCCTTAACCAGGCAAGGAAGGGGAGTTCCCCAGATCGGGTATTGGCACATTGTCTAATGGAAGGTAAGTCTTTTTCTTTCTTCTGTTGGATTTGGTTGTTCTGTGGTTCCTGGTATGGAGGAAAGCCTTGCTAAGGGCCTTACAGTAGAGTGGCCATGGTGTTCTCTTCCCTGAGCCTTTGTAAGAATGTAATAGATCATTGCTGCCTACCAAAACTCCAGGAGGTATCAATGTACAGTTATACAATCACCTCTGCTGCTTTAAATAATCAGCTTGGCAACCCCGTTGCCATTCTCTGAGGCTCTGGACTTCCCTCCTTTCACACAGACTAGCCCTATGTCGATGAAAGCAACTGGTCAGCATGTGTCTGTGCCAACAGAAGTTGGCAGGCTGATTATGTCCAAGTTGAGCACTGTCTATCCTGTACCCCATTAACACGCTGACACCCTGGCTCAGCATCACGTTCTTTCCCGTGGCTGGATGTTGTCAGGGCTTCTCCTTTGTGGTCCCCACTTCAGATCAACACAGACTTGCTCCATCGTACCCCTGATGGGGTTTACAGGTGTAGAAATAGGTGGAAAGCCAACAACAAGAAACACAGTGGCTTAAGTAGTTCCCACTGGCAGGGTAGCACCTGTGTGACTATCACAGCCTCTGTGTTCTCATTAAAGCCTCCTCTAAAAGGGCTGGACCCTTCACCATGTCCTGGTGTCCCCCTTGGAGGCCCCCTACCTGGCTGCCAAAAATCTTCCCAAGCATCCAGAGCTGTTGTTCAGCTTGGTTTGCCTGTATAGGAAATGTAATGAGCAGAAGTAGTGACACACTTCACAAGCAAGCTGTGAGATCTCCTTAATGAATGTGCATGAAAGACCCAAGGTAGAAAAATGCAAAATAACAAACAAAACCATGCAGTCTCAGAGCACTGCTAAAGGAAGATGCGCATGTGATGAAAATAGGTTTTAATAGATCCTGACCAAACAGCCCTATGTTGCTGGCCTGTGAGCAAAATCTAGTCTGCCTCATGCCTTGCATGTGGAGACTTGGAGAACCAATTAAAGCTGTAAGGAAAGTCTTGAAATTTCAATTTTTATTTTCCTTTTTTCCTAGCATTGTTTTTTAGGATGTGTAATCCCAGGCACATCTGAGCTGTACTGCACCTGTGCTGCACTGTGGTTTGGTGATCTGGTACTGATTCTGGGTGGTAATATAAAATATTCACAAAGACAAATGTGAGCTGAAGCTGCTACAGGCTCCCTCTACCAGCTGTGTGGGCAAAGACAAATAAATAAATAAATAAATAAAACAAAACCCATCCAGCTAAACCAAACGTGGCAAGCGAGCAGAAGGGTCTCCATCGACACCTGTGCATATGTGCATTAGTTTGTGTGCTTTAAGAGCCAAATTTGCAGGGGTTTGTGAACAATGCTCTCCTGATGAATCAGGTGAATTTTATTCCTTGCTTTTAGCTACTACAGTGAATTTTGTGCAGCTCTCCAGAGACGCTTGAGGTCAGAATACTCCTTCCAAAAACATTCTCTCTGCCCTCTATGTTATATCCCTCTCCATGTCAAACCTTCACTGGCATAGTTCACATCTCTTTTAAATGGCCTTTTGCTGTTCATTTTTGTGTTAGCGACTGCGTAGCCAAAACCTTTTCCTCTAGTCAGCTCTGAAACAGCCGTGAAGTTAAACTGCTCCCCTTTGACGGAAGGAGAGGGACACAGAGACTTAGAAATCTTCTAAAGGAGAGAATAAACCCACAGGACGGGTCTGCGGGAGGTCAGTGCTGTGGGTGTTTGTGGGACGCAATGTTCATCCCTCACAGTGTCTCTGAGGGATGAGGAGTGATTTCCTGTACCTTGTAGGGTTTGGACGATGGTAGAAGAATAAGTAATAGTAAAGAGAGGGTGTGGGGTTTGTTTTGGTTTTTTTTTTTTTGTTGGCTTTGTTCCCTAGGGCCCAATCACACGTAGGACTAGAGGCCCCGAATACAGGCTGAAGGGGCAGGGGCCTGCTCGGAGGGCCTGCGCTCTCCAGGAGCTGCTGGGTGTGTCTGCCTGACACAGCAGGGCTCGGGCTGATCTTGGCCTACAACACACTGGCTCCTCCAGGGCAGGTTTGCTTCCCACTGGCCTCTCCGGCCTCACCCGTGAGCCGTGGTGTGAATTAGCGCCGCGTGTAATGCTGGGGACACCTGCTGGGCCAGTCCATGGGAGCCCAATGACCCAGCGGTGGCAGGAAGCTGGTGGGTGCTCCTGACCCAGGGAGGATTGGAATGATTGACTTGGAGGCAAAAGGCTCGGTATCCTGTTACTAATCCTGTCAGCCAGCCAGATCCCCATCTCTTCCCTTCTTTAAAGGGCATTTGCTGCACCAGCTGCCAGAACATCTCAATTGCATCATGTCAACAGATCCTTCTCAGCCTGATATTTTATACTGGGAAAGGCTAGGCTTAACTCTTCCATTAAACAATTAAAGCCATGCGCACCAAACTCAAAACAGGCTCTGTTATAAGAGAACAATAAATATTGATGACTTGAGGCAAGTCTGGCTTTTATGAAGTTTGATGACAACTGGTATCACTTACAAAAATTGCATCATAAAGAAAAAGCAATGAAATTGTGTGTCATCAGACAACATTAAATGTCAGAAGAAATATGTCTATCCTTTGTTTTGTGATCCAAATTCAGTTCTAACATTTAAAAGAAATCTAGGGCCCTTCTGATATTTATCAGGCACCATTGCAAAAAGTCCTGGGGTATTTTTGTTTGTTAACTTGCTCATTGCCAAGGGTGGTGTGTTGTTTATGTTTCTGTTCTTTCAAGCCAATTTGTGCCTAGTTAGAACATCCTCTGAATTGAAACATCCCCTCTAGTTAGAACATCCCCCTCTAGTTAGAACATCCTCTGAATTGAAACATCCTCTTTACCCCACCCACCTTATTTTTGTCTGTTCTCATCCTCTGGAGGAATTGTGGGCTGCCAGCTTGTTGAAAACCTCGAGGTAATCAATGGCAGAGCTGGGCCTGGGGATGAGATTCACAGAGGTCTGGTATTAGCAGTAAACCATGGGTTTATTGAAGATGTTTTGAGATGAAAACAACACTTTGTCTCCTGTTTTTTCCTAAGCTAAATAAAATTAGGACTGTCTGGACCACTGCGCCACAGTTCTGTGGTTCAGACAAAACAAACCCTCCCTCTGGATGTGAACCTCAACATCCTATATATAGCAAAGGATGTTAAAATAAGTGCTTTTATTAAGCAATGCTAGAATTTTCAGCTATTCTGAGTGCTTTAATATCTATTGCTATATACATTTAAAAAATAAACTTGCACAGGGAAGCCTTAAAATACATGTCTTACTCATGAGATCCTTCTGCTGACCAGTTTCTAAAAATGCTTCCTTAATTTTGCACAAAGTGATAGATCTTGTGAGAAATCTGGCCCAGACCTCATTACAATGGCAGGTTCCACTTTCGATAATTGAGGCAAGTGTGAAGAAATTACCATTTGGGGAAGATATAGGTGGAAGAAAGTAGAAATGGCACTCAGCGAACATCTGGGAGGATACAGATGTAATTTGTCTTTGAATCAGTAACCAACACATCTCACAGCAACCTGCATCTCTCTCTGTGGCATCTGAAAATGAGTGAGCTGTTTCAGCAGGAGAGCCTTGCTATTGCTTTCATTGTTATGATGTCCCCTGGTGTCGAATGTAGAGGGAAAAAGAAATCTGCTCACGGTTTTTCACTTAACCATACTAGATGAATATGTTCTTGATTCTCCTGTACGCAAAAGATGCAGCCTTGTACTGTGCATCTCCAAGGTAAAATGCACCCTGAACTTCAGCATCTCCTCAGACATCAGTCAGAACTCTGGGTTTAACTGTTTGAAAGACTAAGTAAACCCTGCTCTGTATCTTCATTGTCAGGTAAGCCCACTGAAGACTTCAGTGTTTTCCTTTTAGTTGTCTGCTAGGAGGGGTCACAGGAGTAATTTTCAGCTCTGGAGGATGAAAGCCCAGACAATTAAACTATGCAAAAATGCATTTCTGGACCAATTTTGCAGTAAAAGTTTCAGTCAAGGTTCTACTTGTTGAGGTTTTGGCTCATCCCTGATGACCCAAAACACGAGGGGGGAAATGAGTTAGTTTTTCTCTTGAATGGTGCGCAACCTGTCAGTTCATAGGAGCTGAATACTTATCCCTGGGTGTTAGGTCTCAGACTTTCTGATGATTTTAAAGTAAGGCAGCTGCAGTTGTTTTACACTAAGGAATTTCAAAGAATCATCATATGCTTTTTCTTGTGGTTGAAATGCTTAAAATATTCCTGTTCCTAAAGTAAGCTGAATTTCCACACATCTAATATGTATATAGAAACAAACACACCAAGGTTCTAAGTCTGCTGGGGAAAAAAAATTGTAGCAGTCGAAGTAGGAATACATCTAAGTTATTGTGGGGGACTATGAAAGCATCAAAAAAAGCAAATACAACTTATATATACATAAAAAATAGGCATTCACGAGAACTGGAAGGTACTCTGTTGGCTTTACTGATTTGCATGTCAATGCCTCAGTGCAATGCCAAGCGTAGAGCTGCTTCATAGCAGCACTGGTGTCTAAGCCCAAGGGAACAATGTAAGAGGTCGTATCGGCACATTTGTAGGTTCACTGATTTCTTTTCACTGTGCTCTGGAAAACAAAACAAAAGTGGAGAGACTGGCGCTGTATCCTATGTGGTGATTTGTCACTGACCTTTCAGGTCTTTAGTACAAGCACGGTGGCTGATTTTCCAGCTCCGTGTGCTTTACGTTGCATATTGTGGTGGAAGGAGGAGCTCTTGAATCCCACTGTGGGTTTTACTACTGTACTACATGGCTGTAGCTTCACGGTTAGAGCAGCACCTATCTAGGTATGCTTTGACTACCATCTTTTCCATGCCTGAACTTAAAGGTCAGGGTGTCTTTGGCTGAAATAAGAGCAGTCAGCTTTAATTATCACCCTGTCAGCTTCTGTAAAAGCCTTTTATCTGAATGTTCCAGGGCATTTTATGGATGTTAAGGGGCAAATTTGGCTCTGTTACAGAAACACAGGCTTCCTTCAAAGAAGTTGTGTTTGTGGTTCTGATTTGAACCAATTAATGAAGTTTTGTACTATCACATCAGCAAATGCTCTTATGAAGAGCAGCTTTCAGCAGCTGTGCAACATGGAAAATAATCTACACAGGATGTAGGCTAAGAAATAGAAAAGATACAGAGTGATACAGACAGAGTAGGCAAGCCTGACTAGAAGCTCCTGCTTCAGTAGCTACATAAGATAAAATACTTTTCTGAAATACTCACTGCACCTTACTGGTTTTACACATGGCTCCTGCACCTTCCCTCAGCACTTGCCACCAGCTCATGACCACAGCCCTGGTTTTTGTGGTTCATACTTTAAGGTGGGTAGTGTTTCCTGCAGACATAGCTCTGGATTACTGCTTTAGTTAGATCATAGAATCATATAGGCTGGAAAGGACCCTTAAGATTGAATCCAGCTGATGATGGTTAAGAATTTAGAAGCTGCACTCCAAGACTCAATTTTCTTTGCGAAGCTAGCTCCAACTCGTCTCACCATGCTTAAAATGACTGCTTAAGCAAGTCCAGCTGTTGTCAGAGAGTAAGCATGAAGAGCTATTCTGAATTATCCCTCCCACTACAGCTTCAACTAATTCTATTTATTCATTTTTTAAGCGCATGGGAACTTATGCTAGGACCCCACCATGCTGTAGTACCAAAAGCAACAACAGGAGACTGGTGGAGAAATCCAAAATCTCTCAAACTAAAAATAAATTCAGCAGCTAGGGGATAACCGGGAGGAAGAGTAAGAGCTGCCAACACATGCAGTATTTTGTTGGCCTATCACTCTGTGCCAATTTTAGCCTGTCAGCCATTGCTGGCAGTAGACAGAGAATGTGAGTAATTTTCATTAATTACCATTTCCCTGCCAATGTAGATAACCAGAATTTTCTTCCGCCTCACTGATGTGCAATGTGACTTTTCTTTCTTTTTTATCAGTTACAAAACTTCAGATTATCTTTTTATCCAGGAACTTTCATCAGGCTTTAAGTCTATAATTTTTTTCCCCATACTGCAATTGTGTCTCATAGATTTTTGGTTCTGCTTTACACTTTGCATGGGCCTTCTTGGACACTGAATGCTGAATAGCCTTTGTGCAGTTTCAGCTGTTCTTAGATGACAGTAAAACTTACTCTTCGCTGTATTGTTGTTTTTTTTAGAGACAGCTTCAGAGCCAGGCAGGGAATCCAGAATCCCAAACATTCCTTCTTTTGCTTTGGCTGTGAGATATGTGTGCAGAAAGCTGGATTGAAATGAGTAAAACTACTCAGCTGGGGAAGATGATATTGTTTTACTAGTGAGGCACTGTTTGTGGGAGTAACTAAAGCTTTTTAATAAGCCAACTAGAAAAGATGTTGCTGTTAATCATAGAATCATAAGGTTGGAAGAGACCTCTGGAATCATCAAGTCCAACTGTGCCTGTCTCCCTACTAAACCATGTCCCTAAGAAACTCCTCTACACGTTTTTTAAACATGTCCAGGGATGGCAACTCCACCACCTCCCTGGGCAGCTGTGCCAATCCCTGACCACTCTTTCAGTAAAGAAATTCTTCCTAATGTCTAGTCTAAAATCCATCTCATGTCTGGTAGTCAAGCTTTCATATGATGAACTTTACTTTCCATGCTGTAGCCATGGCTGCCTAAGTACATGAGGTTTACAAAGAGTGGCAAAATCATTTGTCTTAATATAAGGTAACTTCCTTCCTTAGTGCTGCTGTCTTGCTTGTATTCTTAGACTAGCAGGAGTACAAATGATACTAATGCTTCTTCATTAGCAAGACCTTAATTATTCTGTTGATGAGTTAGGATGTGGCTTTGAGAACTACAGGGGTTTTGCTCAGATTTTCTCCATGAGTCAGTCGTTGATTTTTTTCTCTCTACTCAGAATATATATTGATTGAACAAGGAAGTTTAAGAAGAGTGAAAGCTAATTTAAAACATTGATTGAAGACGTATTTTATTTAGAACATTTTGTTTAATGTTTTTGTTAACCTAAGCAATTGTATTTCCAGCACAAAAGGCAAAAATGCTGGAGATGTGTTCAGTCACTCCATTGCTTTTCTATGAGTCTGTGTTAATCGTTTTCCTCCTTTTAAAGGGTAGCATTTGCTCTGCCCACTACCTTAAGGCTTACTTTATGAATTAATCCCTGCAGTGTTTTAACTTAGGCTCTGACTTTATCTGTATTGGCATAGAAGTTCAGCCTGTGTTTCACAACCTTTAGGAATCTGTCACTGAAGAGTTTAGAACCAGATCACGGTGGGAAGGCAATGTTTAGAGAAAAGGTATTTTTTTAAGGAAAAATGATCTATTATCTAGCTCTCCATCAATTATTCTTATTGTATCTTTTTTTTTTTCATGTGTCTCAGAGGGTGTCAGTCATCTAGTTTGATTCCTTTTCTTTTAATCACTTGGGCATTAGCATTTAATAAAAATAGTTAGACTTGCAGACTGGATGGAATGGAAACACAATTTAAACAAGTAATAGCTTTGGCATGCTTCTGTCAAGCTTCTTTCACTTTATTCAAGGCAGTTCTTAAGCTTTTATTTGCTTGCAGCTCTGTCCTTCCAGTTTGTTATTTAATACGATCTGACTCATACAAGAAGCATTTATATCCAAGTCATGACACCATGGAACACTCATGTAAGATTTTGATGAACTTCCTACCTGATGAGGTGCCCAGATTGACTATTTCATACCCATGGAGGTCCAAAAGACTATTCCTATCCTTCATATTAGGCTCCCATTTCTGAGTCAGGATCTGGTCATCACTTGAGGTCATATTTGTAGGCAGACTGAATTTCTGTTCTTACATTTTCATACTAGGGGAGCTGCATCTTCACTAATTCTGCCTTGGAACCCTGAAGCCTTTTGGGTTTTCTCACCTTTAGGCTGTACCACAAAGAAAAGCCAGGCTTGTTCTTGTAACTCACTGTCAACATTTCCAAAAGTCTGTGAAGAACTCTGCTAATTGTGCTTATGTGTATGCTTCCACATGATTATGTTCAGCTACTTAGCCGAGCTCAAGGAACTGTCAAGCCTCGTTAACTAATCATACCTTCAGTGAAAAAATTGGGTCTGACAGCTTCATGGACATAAATGCCCTCTAGTGACTGGTGATCACTGTAAGGAGCTGTACTTCATGTAGAGCCTGTGTATTCTTTGGTAAACATCTTGTATGTCTGCTTTCAAGTGTTATTTAGAGGGAGTGTTGGCCACTTACGGTCCTGGTCTGTTACGGAAAACTTTAATTAAGTTTGGTTTTTGAGAAAACATTCACTCTTTATCCTTTTAGCTCCATATTTATATTAAAGCTACTGTATGTGAGAAACACTTCTGATGCTGCTGTGTTTGTTCAGCTTCTCATTCCCTCTTTTTCCTAGATAACAGGAGCAAATAATAGCTGTCACTTTCCCCTGGTAAATCTTGATGCCACCTTTTCCCCTACTCTGGAGCAGCCCATCTGCAACCAGAGTTATTTGGTCTAATTGTATTTCTCTACAGCTGCAGTAACGTTGCGCTCCCTAACAAGCAGGAGAAATGGGAACAGTAGGATTGGGACTGCTTGGTTGTGTTCCAAGCTCTCACTGTGAGATCATTTTTACAAGTAGATTTTTTTTTTTTGAAGTACTTGTATCCCTAAGTCCTCATTTCTGCTTCTGTTAACCGGAATTTAGAGGTCCAAGAAGCTCTGTCACAGAGATAGTAAAAGATGCCAGCAGCCTTGGAGACCTTCTGCCCTTTAGTTGAATAGTGTCAAGCACTCTGGAGAAGACCCTAGCACTGTTTTTCACTGACCTAGTTTGCCCAGAGCATTCACAGTTGCACCATCCCTGGAGGCATTCAAGACCAGGTTGGATGTGGCTTTGAGCACCCTGATCCAGTGGGAGGTGTCCCTGTCCGTGGTAGGGGGGAATTGGAACTGGATGGGCTTTAAGGTCCCTTCCAGCTCAAACCATTCTATAATGACCCGTGGATGGATAGGTCTCTGCTCCCTGTCTACGTTCTCAGAAGTGTAGACAAAGCCCATTGAAACTGCATTTAAGCAGAGCTTTGATCTCATCTAAGCTGTCATCAGAACTAGAGATGTCTTTCTGCCACTTGAATGGGAGATACAAGTCTTGTCCATTGGCAGAAATCATTAAGGACACAAGTGTTGCAGAGTCGAATGAGGCATCCTGAACACATGCAGTATTACATTTCTCCTTTCAGCTTGTGATTGCCTAGGTTGGATCTGCTATAGTTCCTATGAACACCCTACCTTGGTCTGAGGTGGCTTCACCTGACTTCTCCTTTCCCTGCTCGTTCATCCTTATCTTTGTGTCTGTACAGGCTTTCTGGGGCTGCTGGCTCTTTGTTGCTGGCAGCCCCTGCTGAGGTCCCACGTGCACAGGCGATGCTGATTTGCATGCGTGTGCACCGCTGCCAACAAGCTGCCGTTCGGCTGCCTGCACTGGGCCCTTCTTGGTTGGGTTTGGGTTTTGTTTCTTTTAACGCTGCTAATCCCCAAATCTTATATAGGATGAATGCAGGGCAACTAAAGAATGATTCTTTTTTTGGCGAGAAAACCTCGCAAAAGTATGTAACCAGCATGTGAATGCTATCTGGAGAGAGAGGAAAAGCAGCTGATATTGGCTACGTCTTATGGTGACTTCAGGTTTCACATTAGTCTGGACTGACTTGTTTGGGGCTCTTTTACACCAGGGTATTTGCAATATTTGCTATACAACATATTCTTCGTGCTTTTATGCTCATGTATGTCTGTTTTCCGTGTTGATCTTGGAAGGATTCTCATTGCAATTCATATGCCTGTCGCTTTTGGGTGTCATTGCCTCCTGCTATGCTAATTACGTGAAAAGGGGGTGGGTAAATAACCATACCAAAAAAAAAAAAAAGCTTGTCATATTTGACAAAGGCACCAATATTGAAACAGGATTTTTAAACACCGTGGCTGCTTCCTTGTAACACCTAGGTAAGGGAAAATACAACTAATGTTGTGTATTTTAGTGATTAAGTGGTTAATGATTTAATGAACTAAAAAAATCTCATTTGTTGCATCCCTTGGACTCATAAAAAACCTCAAAGAGCTGATTTTCTGTGTACCTCAGTCCAATATTGCTACCTGCTGGGATATGAACACAATCTCTAAATAAATTGCAAGTGGCCTTGGGCAAATGGAAGAGTTTCGCTTTGATCTTGCTAGAGAGAATGAAGTCAAATGTTCAATCAATCAATCAAATTCATAACTTCTAGCTACAATCAGCCTGACAACAGCCTATTATTTATTTTTAAAATCATATATTTCATTATTGCAAAACACACAGTCTCTCATGGGGGGAAAAGAGTAAATTATTGATAAGCCTTATATGTGACTGAGTTTGTTGTTTTTGACATGCTTGTCACTAACTATTGTCAGGAAGAATTTACTAAGATGTTTAGTTTGAAAAGTTGGCTGGGAATGTGTGTTGTGCCACATTTAAACTGAGTAGAGGAAACTTTAATAGCTTCTTTCTTCTTGAATTCCTAGTTGGTAAAGACAGCTGAAGGCAGACTGGGCTTTCTAGTGTGAAAACAATGCATTAGAACAAGTGTTCTTTGTTTTAATTGCTGCAAACCAGATGATTGAGGCTCTGAAATTATCCATGAGGTACGGATATGAAACTTTTAATTGATTGATATGTTTCTGGAAATAGCACTTCTCAGTCTGCAGAATACTTCTGTAAACAGAAAAGGGAGAACAATTAACCCCACACCTCAAGAGTCTGTTTTCATTGGTGTTTGTCAAAAGCATCTGAAGACTGGGTAAGAGAAGAGTGTATCAGAGAAGTCTGTAGGGAGGCTTACTTCTCATAGTCATTCTATTATAAAAGAAACATTTCTAGAAATGTTATCTCAGGCAGTTTTTCCAACCCAGCTGGAGTTTGTGAGGAAGTTAAGTAAATGCCTAGATGCAACTCCCATGTGGTTCAGAGGACCCCCATGATTGACCTATCGCCATGTGCCCAGTAATGGACAGAGTTTCTGTAGGACAGCCATAACCTTTTCACTCCCCTATTGCTTTTTATTTGACAGTTACGGATCTTGCATACCCGTAAATAAAATAGTCAGGAGTCTGATGGATACGTCTGAGAGCCCTTGCGGTAATACCTGAGCACCACAGGAAATAAAGAGGTGAAAGCCTTGTCCTTTTGAAGTCAATGGATGTATTTTTATAATGGACTTTGTAAAGTCGGGGTTTTGTCCACTTGTACCTTTAGTCATTACTGGACAGAGCAAGAAACCAAGGTGAGTGTTATTACTCCAGTTCAGCTAAGAGATACACTAGCTTGTATCCTTAAATGCAACACAAAGAAAAATAGCAGCCGCTGTAGAGGAACTGAAGCCTGGTGGATCCAGTCATTATTAAAAACATCCACGTATGTATTCTATATAGACATACACATTCTTGGTGCACTCCTTGTCTGCATCCCAAACCAAGTCATTAATAAGGATTTAAGCATTTGAGTGATTACCATGTAAAGCATTCAGAGCCTTACAAAGATACTGCATAATGTATCTCTGTCAATACATAGGAGATACAGATTCTGCTGTACCCTGTATAAACAATTAATGAAACTACAGCTGTCTGAATTTTTTTCAAAACAGAAATTATCAACTTCTGCTTTGCAGATTGCCTGAACACAGAAAATTTTATTTATTGCTTCTTGTTGATATAACTCTTGAACAGATTGAGGGAGGCAGATTGGCAATACTGCCCAGTTTTTGCTGGAAGGAAAGGCAAGGATGACTCCTCCAACTCTGCAACCTGGTTTCAAACCCAGAACCTTTAGATCTGATGCTCTGTTCTTTACTGTGGTGTCTTTCCGTCATCTTTAGCAGTGCAGACTGGAATGCACTGCCCGAGGAGGTGGTGGAGTCACCATCCCTGGAGGTGTTTAAAGAGAGATTGGATGAGGCACTTAATGACATGGTGTAGTTGACAAGTAGGAGTAGGTGTAGGTGTTGGGTCATAGGTTGGACTCGATGATCTCCAAGGTCTTTTCCAACCTTATGATATTGTGATACTGTGAAATTATCACAGATCTTGGCCATCCTTTGGATATACTGGTTATTCTACACCCATTCATCAAGTAGAAGTTTTGTGCACAGCAATGGTGCTGAGTACGCAGAAAGCATCCAAATGGCAAATAAGACCTGTTGTTTTATATGTAATTCCTGCTATATTAAGTCATAGGTAAGTAAGGGCTAATTATTTGAATCTATTCCTATTATTCTGTTTTAGCTCTGTAAAATGGAGTCTGTAACAGGAAATTTTTTGAGCAAATATGGTTAAAAAAAAAAATCATGAAAAATACCTCTGAGTGTAAGGTGAGCTACCGAAATACTTACAGGTACTTAATTTCAAGTGAGGTTTAAGGGTTAAATTCTGATCCATGGATATAATGAAAGGAAAAATCTGAAGAAGTATCTTGAACTTCAGTGTCTCACATAGTTGTAGGGCTTGAATTCTGAATTTCATTTTAATGGGAAGGTGATGTTATTACAAGATCAAAATGACTGGAAAAAAACTTGTTTTCCTTCTAAATGCTGATCTTCTCTCTGGAGGGTCTAAATAAGTCATTTTATTTCAGCTTAGTACAGCACTGATCTAATTTTGTTTTGGTTTTGGCATGTCTTGATTCAAAATAAAAAATTCAGGTCAGTGAAAGAAGAAAAATTAAATGTTACCATGATCTCAAAAATGTTGTTTTAGTCAGATATTGAAATTAATCATTTCACTGCTTCTGACTCCGTTTGTTCCTGAACAATTTGTTCCATGAGCTTTTTGATGATATTTCAACATCTTATATTGATTTCACAATAGTGGAATATCCCATGGGTTAGAAGTTCCAAGAGAAGATGAAGGAAAAGCTGAGCAAAATGGTTTAACTAGGGATCTGAAAGTCAAACATCTTGCTCAGATCCGATAGGGTCCCTCTGCAGGTGCTGACAGAGGCCTCGTGCCAGGAGGTGGTTTGGCCTATGCTGAAGCAATTCAGCGTTCAAGCACTAGGACAGATGTTGGAGATTCCACCCTTGGAGATTTTAACTGGGCACAGCCATGAGCAAACTGGCCTGCTGAACTGTGATGCTTTCAGAAGTCCTGTCCAACTCAGATTACTCTACAATAATAGAGCATGTCCTTGCAGTTTTACTCAGTAGACTTAAGCCTTACTCTTAGTTTCAGCAGCCAGTCTGCATTGCCAAAATGAGATCCAGCCCTTAAGGTTCCTATTTTAATGAGATAATGGATTTATCTAGACATCTAGACACTCTCTTACATTTCTTTTCTGAGCAAGGTAATTTAAAGTGTAATTGCATGGCATTAGACTTTAAAACCAACATTCAGGTGATTTTTTTGGAGAATATCAAGTGACAGCATTGAAAACTTTGGGTGATTGTTCACTTCACAAGAAAAAGGGGGAAATGAATCTCCTGGGAGATGGCTGAACTAATGAAGCAGAAAGGGCTGACTCTGAGCACAATACCTAGGATGATTCCTTGGCTGTTCGAGACATCTCAGTTCCACCATGGGGCGTTAAATTAATTACAGTTAGTTAATTTGCTGCATTTTTGTGTTCGAGTACCAGAGCAGTGTTGGCCAAAAAGTCTTCAGGTTTATAGATTCGTAGAATGATTTGGATCAGAAAGGACCTCAAAGATCACCCAATGCCAATCCCCCCTGCCATGGGCATGGACACCTCCTACTCCCCTCATCCAACCTGGCCTTGAACACCTTCAGGAATGGGGTAGCCACAACTTCTCTGGGCAACGTGTGCCAGTGCCTCACCACCTCACAAGAAAATTTCTTCCTAATTTCTAATCTCAGTCTCCCCGCTTTCAGTTTAAAACTGTTGCCCCTCATTCTATCCCTGCACTCTCTGATAAAGGTTCTCTTAACCTGGAAGAGTGCCCTGCCTTTTAAAAAAACAAATGGTCTCTTTTGGGGACATTAGGAAAAAGGATCCTTTTAAAAATAAAATTTGTATTATTGAAATCTTTCTTCATTTCTGTTTTATCTGCTGTTATTTCACAATTTGTCAGAAACAAAAGTGCAGAATGTCTTCCAGCTTTTCCAAGTCCCTCTGTTTAGAACTGTCAGAAACAACGTTGTAGATGGAATAGGCAGCCATTGCCGCAAGGCTGTGCCAATAAATCTGACTGACTTTTGGGAACTTCCTTTCCTAGTGCTTGCTTAGCAACTCTTGAACGTGAACTCAGTATTTGTCTGGTTTTTGTCACATATGATAGTCCTGTTTGTACCTAGGCTTGGATCCAGACTGTGAATGCCTTTTAAGCCTCACACCAATTCATGCTTGTTGCAAAGCCTGGAAAATTAAGCCTTTCCTGAGCTTTACTCTTGTGTCATCATTACACCATATAATTATACACTGTAATGGTTTTTTATTATGGAGGTTTAGCAAGATGAGCAGTTTGGGACACTTAATGCCTGATGTGCAGTTCAATTTGGCTTTGATTTCCATTATGAGATTTATTGTCACAGGGAATACACATTCCACTTGACACTGCTGTGTGCCCGTCTGAGCTGAGTTCACAGACTTTTTTTAAGGCTGGAAAGACTTATTTGTTCTTTTAATGTCTGGGGCTAAATTTTTTGCATGGAAGGAAAGTGTGATCATTCCAGGTATAAGAGTGGGACATAATAATTTGTCTTTCTCAAGCATCTGAGAAATATTTCAAAGATCTTTCCTGCCCAGGTTTCCATTGGGCTATAAGTGACTATTACCCGTTTTCAGAAAGAAGTTCACAGGTATGTCAAAATGTACAAATATCTCTTTCCTCTTAGCATGCACACAGGCTGAGATCATTACAGGAGGGCAGTGACAGTATTGTGTACTTTGCCAGATGCTTAGCTGCTGTGATAATGAGGACTATTAAGGAAGGAGAAATATTAGATGCTTCAATCTATGATAGTGGGGGATTGTGCTTGATGACTCAGAAAGGTCTCCTTGGCTGCTCTGTTCTTGTGTTTAAGGGAGGTGGTGTTTGTTACCTGCCAAACAGCCTCTGATTTATAATCTCAAAGCACTGCAAAGTGTCAACACCAAATTAATTTCTTTGTGTGTTATTTGTGATCTCAGACAATCCCTTCTGATACCTGGTGGTTGCAAAAGGGTGGTAAATTCAACTCTGAGGCTGTTTTTGGGGTTTGGCTCAAGTGAACATCAGAGGAAATCCTTCCCTTTTCCCTCAACTGTGCTATTAAGAGCAGGGAAATGGCTCATTTAGGTAGGTAGAGCTGGTTAGAAGTGTTTTGAAAGGAAAAATTACACTTGTAAACTGGGTTATCCTGTAACTTCCTTTCACCAGCTATATTTTGCTGCTAACTATAATAATATAATCTCCAGCAAACCACATACTGTCTGTTTGCTGACGTACCCATTTGGAAATGAACATGCAGCATGTAATTCTGCTGCTGTAGGCGGATCAACCATGAGACCTTCAATAATTAACAATTGCTTCTTTCTGAATTAAATTACCCTCAGCACCAGTTCACAAGAAGAGCAGAGAATCAACTACGCATCCCTGTGCAGAAGACCATTAACACAGGTACATCACACAAGGCACGATCCTTTTCCCATTACATCTGTTAGAACTGTTTTTATGGACTTCAGTAGCCCCAGAATTTTAGCCACAGCTTCGAGTGCTCTCAGCAAGGGATTCTTTATGAAGGGCTTCATTAGCACAGCATACCTACTGCCATTAGTTTTTGGGAATGTTAAAAATGAATGTTTTCCCAATCAACTTGTACATGCTGCTGCCTTACCTTGTGTTGGTTTCCTGTTCTAGTCACTTAATATAGCCTTTTATGATCTTGAAAACTGGAGTTTGAGGACAGCTTTGCACCCAAGAAAGCAATTGTGTATCTTGCACATCTACCATATTCAGGTACTTCTGAGGGAACGTGAAGTGCGATCTGACTGCTTCTGGATTTTGTGTATGAGAACCGTCCTATTTGTACACTAGCATTTTAACGTACCAAGAAAGAGTGTCTCCAGCAAGCAGAAATCATACAGACAACATGATATTGTCTTCGAGTGAAAAATGGAAGTAAGAGAACCAAGCCGTGTAGGATGTCTCAGTTCCTCTCTTGGGCTTCACCTGTGTCCTTGCTGTGAAGGCTTTTCTGACCTGATTTCCTCAGGTTCTAGAGATGCTGCTTGTCTGCATGTTGTGCTTTATCATCATGTAATCATAGGCTCAAAACCATAATTTTACTGCATATAATGTCTATCCTTATAAAAGCTTGGCCACAATAATCTGGGAAAACAGAGCTTTATCCCTAAAGAAATGATACTTTGTTCCAAGAGTCTAGTTGTGATGGGACTCTGCGACCTAGCAAAGTGACAAAAGTGAAGCAAGAAGGGGATAATCACTGTACATGGGATAGAAGAAAGGCTCATGTTGCAGTTGTGGATGGCAGCTGGTCCGGGCCAGCATAAAGCAGTGAGCACTTCAAGGTGCATGAGTTCTCGACACATCTCTGGCCATCTCTGCTTGTGACAGTGGCACTGGGTGAAACAGGTGTAGGATGTACCAGCACAGGTAGTGCTGGGTGAAACAGGTGTAGGATGTACCAGCACAGGTAGTGCTGGGCTCCTACAGAAACAGCAGATCCAGTCTGCCTGTTCAGCGTATTGTCAGATCCTGCACAAACTTTTATTCTGGTTTTCAACGCTCACACAAATTCAGGTGTGATATCCCATTCTGCTCTATGAAAAATCGTCAGGAGTCCTGACTGGGGAGCAATATTGTTTATGCTGTTGTGTTTCCCACTGGTAAGCAGAAAACCTTGGGGTTTGCTGTGCTGTAGTGTCGCTTGGATCTGTCCCACTCCCAGGTAGAGTGGCATCTGAGTACAGCACCACCCATTAATGTCCATCCTGACCCTGGCAATCAGCTTAGTGTCTAAGAGATCCTATAGCTGCCTTCCAGTACCTGAAGGGGGCTAAAAGAAAGCTGGGGAGGGACTTTTTACAAAGGCAAGTAGTGACAGGATGAGGGGGGATGGCTTTAAATTGGAAGGGGGAAGATTTAGATCAGGCATTCAGAAGAAATTCTTCACGATGGGGATGGTGAGGCCCTGGCACAGGTTGCCCAGGGAAGCTGTGGATGCCCCCTCCCTGGAGGTGTTCAAGGCCAGGTTGGATGGGACCTTAAGCAGCCTGGACCAGTGGGAGGTGTCCCTGAACACCTGGATTATCTTTAAGGTCCTTTCCATCCTAAACCATTTTATGATTCTATCCATAAGTTTTAAATTTCCTATGTGGGAGGGGGGCATGATTTTACAGGGGCAATGAAAAAGATTTTAGCTTTATATTTTACTCTCCTTAGAATGACACTGACAACAGCTGGTGGCCAATTTCTGTTGGTCTTCTCGCATTATTTTAGTCTAACTTCTTAAATCATAAAGTGCTTATATTCCCATTTTTATCCTTATGGTAGCATAAACTGCTTCTCATCTTCTGGATATAAGTCATGGTTATCTATAAATGCATGGGAGAGTGGATTAAGCAAATATGATTATTACTGTGTTGTGGTGTTGGTAGTGGTGGGTTTACGTGTGTGTTTTTGTTTGTTGGTTTTTTTTTTTAATTTCAGCTCATTAACACTTGAGGCAATATGTTTTTTCCCTGCAGTCTCAAGACAAAATCATAAATAAAATTGTTGCCACCTCTATTTTCTCTGGGCTGAGATGTTTAAAAAAAAAAATTAGATGCTGCAAATTGTTGACCAAGCTCCCCCTTAAATCTCCCCAGCTTCCCTCCCACATTAGTCCTTGTTTTGTCACTCCTGAGCTGAAAGTATCAACCAGGAGCAAACGTGCAATGTTTTTGTAGTTGTTTCCATAGAAATTAGGCAGTTGTTCTGCTACACCTTAATTGCAAATGTTGCAGATCATGTCATAAGTCATTCTGACAAAAAGGCCAGGGAACCTTAATATTTTTGTTTACAGTATGTTAAACAGATGTTTTTTTCATTGTAGAGATAAGACTACATTAAATATGATTTTATAAATAGAGGCTCTCCCAGCTCAGCTCCTCTCGGGACTGCTCTGATTTGCTCAGTGGATGATTATAATGGGTTTTTAATTACACCTGTGAGCCAAGGTGTATATTGGAACTGAATTACAAAGCACCTTATAGCTGAGATTTTTCCAATGTACAATGAGCTGAAAAAAAGGCTTTTTGTCTATAAGGACAAAGAAATTATTTTTCACATTATTAAAATTACAGAAGCTTTCTGGGCAAACACAGTGATAACACAGAAGATTAAGGCAGACAAACTTTTTATTTGTTTATTTTATATTGTTTATTTATTTTGTAAGGTGCTTAGCAATTTAACTCTTTGTGAGCATCTAAGTGATTCTCTGGTGTTTTCATACTCATTGAAGCTTACAGCAGATAATTTTGTCTTGGTTTTCATTCTAAGATTTTTTTTATTACGATGGCCACTTGTGTCATGAAATTAAAAAAAATAAATATAAAAACCTCCAAACACAAACCCCACGCAAAATGAAAAATCTTATGTTTAAAAGGATGAGTACAAATGATTTTCATCTTTGAAGAAAAATATTTAGAACAATTTAATCTTTTCTGAGTCTTTTACCTTAGTTTGAGAGGTAGATCTGTCTACCATGAGGAGCTGGAGAGCTTGAATCATTAAAGAAAGGGTTATTTTTGGTCGTAAGTGGATGCTCAGTGAAGTAACAGGAGCTCAGTAATTCCATATAAATACATGATTGGAGTAATATTCAAAACAGACTCGCTTAGTATGAGCTCTTAAATATGTTATTTCAAACATAAACATCAATCTGATCCAAGGCTTGCTGAGGCCAGTGGAAATAATCCCAGTTTCAAAGTTTTGTTTTGATTACAAGAAGATCCAACATCTTATGAATTTACCTGAAACACAGTGTGAAATTCTTGAAACCACTAATGTGAATTAGACTTCCAACTGCAGAAAGTTATTGAAAAAGCTTTGAACTTTTTATCATGTTATGGTACTGGGTTTGCTTGGAGATCCAGGTATTTCTATAAAAAATGAAGGCACAAACATGTTCAAGAAGTTGGCAACGTTTGCTGCTTCTCCTCCCTCTTCACGGTGTCTGAGCTCCCATTGCCACATTATTTAAAGGCCTCCAAACGACAAGTGAGCACACTGACAGTAACCACAGACGTACAGTAGGGCAGTGGCAACTTCAGTACACAACATTATAACAAGCAGCTCTTCAGCCTCTGTCAACCTTGGCAAGCACCCTATTGAAATGCAGATGCCTCCTTCTTGCTCTGAATGGTTCAGGCAGAGTCCAGCCCTCTGGCTCTAATGAGAAAGAGGGGGATGTGCTTTTGGTGATACGTAATCATCTCAGGTTGTCTATGTGGCATCATGCACATGCTTTGCGTGTCATTCTGTTAGGCAATTCAATATTTGGGCTATCCTACCCACAGCCCAGCCAGGAAGGTGCAGGGGGTACCTAAGGTGAGGCTTTGTCCCTTTGTTTTTTCAACTTTGTGGCAGTAAGTGGAATATGATGTCAGTTTTGACAGAAGATGAAATTTTATAAGCCTATACCTACTAGTGGAAAATGTTAATAAGTATTTATAAAATCATAGAATCATTAGGGTTAGGAAAGACCTCTAAGATTGCCAAGTACAGCCATCAACACAATACCAACACACCTACTAAACTATGTCCTGACGTGCCACATCTACAGATTTTCTGAACACCTCCAAAGAAGGAGACTCTACCACTGCCCTGGGCTGCCTGTTCCAACGCTTCACCCGTCTTTCGATAAAGAAATTTTTCCTAATATCCAATCTAAACCTTCCCTGGGGCAACTTAGGGCCATTTCCTCTCATCCTGTCCCTTGCTACTTGAAGAGACCAGCACCTACCTTGCTACAACCTTCTTTCAGGTAGATGTAGAGAGCAATAATGTTGCCCCTCAGCCTTCTCTTCTCCAGGCTGAACAATCCCAGTTCCCTCAGCTGTTCCTTATAAGATTTGTGCTCTAGATCCTTTACTAGCCTTGTTGCCCTCCTCTGGACATCCTTCTCTTTCTACTGAGGAGCCCAAAACTGAACACAAATGTCTGGCAATCTGGTATCCTTCCATTTAAGCATTATTAGTAAAATTTACCTTCTTTTTTTCATCATCAGAGCTGGACATTTCTGAGCTTTGCAGTAATTTGACAAGAAACAAACCTGCAACAAATTGACTAATTTTGTTAAATTCTATAGCAAACCAAATGTGACGTCTCTGGAAGTGTTGAGTCTTTGGCAAGAAGAATTTATAAGGAGAGTATGTATCTATTTTGTTCTCTGATTTTTTACTCTGATGACAGTAGATGAAGAAAAGACGAAGCAGAAGATTTGTGCTAATTTAGAAAAATGTTTGAAAATATTGGGCTTGCAAATCCAAATACATTAGCTTGATGTTATCGAATAATAATGAGAACAGACATATATTTACTGTAGGACTTTGGAATTATGCAAAATTAATTTGTATTTGTTTAACCCTGCCTTTCAATGAACATTTTCTTAGTGTTTTTCAGCTTGCATTTCCTTGCAAGAGCAGATATCTTTTTATAGCACTCCTTATTTTAGTAACCAATCTAAGTGCATTGGTTCCCTAACAAAGCTTGAACAAGAAACGAAATAAATATACAAAGCAAAGGTTTGCTTCTCAGAGGTGCTATTGTTTGTACAATGGTAAAGCACGGGCATCTCCACTGAGGTCTGAGCCATCTCTTGCTGGATGGGCACTAACCCCAAATCTTCCCAGACAAATGGCTGGAAAAAAAAAAAAGTCTATTATCTCTGACTTACAAGCGGTGAGCTGAAGTGGAGAGTAAGCAGGAGACTTGTCCAAGTCTGTAGTAGCAGTGATTTGGGCTTCCCTGAGTCGCAACCCTTTACCCTGAGCACATTTCCCTCCTCTTATTCTATATGGAGCTCTCAACCTGATGCCTTTTGCTTACAAAAGGAGAAATGTTTCATCAGATTAAAATTAAGAAGAAAGAAAGTCAAAGGGAAGGAGATCTGAGAGTGCTTCACAAGTAAAGGGTAACAATTGAAAGGAAAAAATCAAGACATCACATGTCTTTGCTACAAGGATGATCTGCTTGTCCAGCCCATGCCGACAAGCACCATGTAGGAGGTGAGTGAGTTGACTGCATCACTTCTTCACTCTTCCAGCACCCTGACTGCCTTCCTGGTGTTTATGCACCCTGGTACAGCTATGCCCACAAGCAGGGCAGCGGGCAGTGCTGCCCGGTATTGCTCTTTGCTGAAGGATACACATGTGAACACGGTGCTCCTGGAGGCCAGCACAGAGCATTGCCAGGTGCTGTTTTACTGTGGCTGCGTTTCTCCTCCTGCACCCCATACACAGGGCAGCAGGGCCAGTTTCTTCCCTGCACACATTCTGTGGGAGAGCCTCAGGAGGCTCTTTAGTTATCCCTCACTGAAGTGGGATCAAGCACTCCTGCACCCTTCTGCTCGACCTGTTTCTGATCTCGTCCGTAACAGCTACCTCAAGGGTATCCCACAGCTTCTGGCTTCTCCAGGGGGCTGATGGCTCAAACTTCACTTGTCTTTACCTCCTGAGGGAACACAGAGGGTTGTCACTCATCCATCTTTCATAACTGCCATTCATACATGGAAGGTTTTACCCTCTGCCTTTTTCTTTTGTGTTAGCAAACCCATGCTTTTCTGCTTCTAGGCAGGGCTGCCCATCTGTATGCTGGTGTATCCTGAGTGTGAGTGGGAAGTCTCTGACCTCAAGTGCTTCTGCTTGCTACCTCTCCATCACTGCATAGCCCATGTTCTCTGTGTCCTTTCTCTGCCTTCTCCCAAAGAGGTTAGGAACCCTCTCCATCCTTCCTATTTTGGGAAATGCTACCAAGGACTCTTGGGGATGTCAGCAAAAAGGTTTCCCTGGTGCCATTATATTGAAAACCAAAATGAATAGAGAAGGCAGAATGTCAGGTTCCTCTTGTGGACGTGGAAGTGTTGAAAGCTTTTAAAGCTTTGTTGAGGAGAAGTTAAATGAAGTCCTCAGCACATTTGTAATCATTGCACTGTTGTCCGCAAACGCATGCATTATCTGCAGCAACTCAGTTCTTTGCAGAGTGCTTTGGGAAGTGTGAGAATGAAACAAACTCTTTTTAATCTCATTTATTTCCTTGGACCATCTGGATTTAGTAAACACTCAAGACGTCTGACAGGACAAAGTTGAACCTTAGCTAGCACTAACAGGTTCGTATGTGCATTAAGAGCCAGGATTGCCTGCATTCATAGTGCTGGCTCCAGTGTTGGCTCACTATGAAGTCTTTATAGCTTTTCTGCAGCTTATGTGTCTTAAAGAAGGACAAGCTACAACTTCTTGCCTCATGGGGTGTTGTGAATGTTTATTACTTATTGCTGAGAGCGGACAGCGTTACTGAAAATAAGCTAGGGGTCTTATTCGAGGCTCATTAAAATCTTGCAAATTTGACTTATGCAAAGTCATCCTCAGGAATTCTCGTTGTAGTCACTTTGCACCTTCTTGTGTAAGAACAGCAGAGCCGAGCCTTTAAAATGCATTTCAAATGTATCTGTTTTCAATGTGGTCAGGAGAATCTTACAACTGGCTTCAGTGGAAGCATGGGACATGGTCCAAAGTAAAAGAGTCAGTGCTCTGGGAGTTTGAATGAAATCTAGTAACTAATAAATGAAAAGTACTTTTGTTTATCCGTGCTGGCAAGCAGCCTGTCCATAGTGGGAACACTAGTGCCCAAGTCTGTTCTTTATCCATTTGGATTTATACGATGCTAAAATGGGAACCTGGCCAAAGCTTGGGGTGCCCCTACCACAAAAAGCAAGGACAAAATAAAAGCTTAACTCTGACAGTCATTTGTGAAATCTGTGTGAAGCACAACTCCTAACTCCATGAAATGTCCCCCCTCCACAGCAGAGTATAACCATAGCCCTGTGTGCATTGTCCCTATTTGTGTCTGTCCACCGCAGAGGTCCATTGAAGGTTCTTTTTCATTGCTGACCTCTGTGCAATGCTGAGAATATGATGGAATTATTTGGATATAAATTGTGCCAAACAGGAGTCAGAAGTCTGGGTGTTTTATGCTCTCTTAGCCCTTAAAGGCCCTGCACTAGGAGGACTCTCAGGTGGTTTAGTTAGCTTAGCTCTTTTGCTGCCTTGAAGTAGTACCAAGCATCCAAGCCACCGGCACATATGTAACACTGTACCTGCTTCTCTACTCACCAGTGTCAGGAAGGGGATGAGTAAACCATAGGTCACACTTCTCGGGGTTAAATGGAAAGGTTTTAACCTTGATTTATTTTGATGGGGTGGTAGCAGAAGGAAGGTTAAAGTGCTGTTCTTCCAGTATTGCCAGGCTATCTGATGTTTATCCTTATGGACCCCTGCTGAGTCTCGTTTAGTTTTATTGAAATTCGTGTTGATGGTAGGTGTCTGTGCAAAGGCAGGTATTCCTCTTTATTGTCCCCTAGTCAGAAAATGAAAGATGCAAATATTCTATTTAAGCTTCATAACATGCTGTAACATCAAGCAGCAGAGTAAGACAGGGCTGTTAGGTAGGAAGCCTTTTCCAGAGCTTTACACTAAGGATACTGGGTAAAATTTGGTCTAATTATTGTACTGGACAGAAATCTGCTGGAGAGAATTTTGAGAAATCATTCCACTTAAATATTTTCTTAATTTTTGTGTGAGCATCTTTAATACGAAATTCTCCAGCTAAAACTTGCGGATTACATTTTGAGTCAATCATATAATAATAGATGAGGCAGCATAACACAACGTGACAATAAGACAATCTCTAGCTGTAACTTCACAGAGTGTTTTTTTTAAATCACAGGCCAAACGCTCCCACCTATCACAAGGCACCCTGATTGCCTAAATTTGTATCATCCATTGGAGGAGTGTGTGGTTTCATCCAGGTTGGTAAATCCGAGTGTCCATTTGACACCACCTCAGTCTGAGGTTGAGCCATTTGAATTTCAGCCTAATGCAAAGTGTTTGGGATGGAAGGTAAGGGGGAAAAGAGGCTTTTAGCTAGTTAGAGCTTTACACTGTTCTTGGTATGATGCCTCCTGATGTGAAGCAGTCTAATAAAGCTTCCATTTTCAAGTTGAGATAAAAGAATTACCTATCCAATAGATCTGTGTGTAGACACTAATGCCTCTCTGCTTTGTTTTCACGTATTATATGTACAACTGGCATTAATTGTTGCATTTTTCTTATGTTTTTCCAGTATGTTTTTAATCTCTGCAGGCTGTATTGATTTTTTTCCTGTGTTGCTTCTGCACTTGCCACCAGGACCTCCTTGTAGATAAGGTGTTTCAATGCAGTGTGTGATATTCCTTGGGAAAACACTCTAAAACACTTTTTTTAATGTGTTTTTTTCTTCTCTCCCCCCTTTTGCGATGTATTAAAAGGAAGATGCTGGAAAAGAATTCAGAGCACAAAGCAGAGACTTGCAATGCCCTTTCTCTTTCAGCAAACTCTTTTATTCTACTGTGAGGAATGAAACGCTTCTGTTACAGCAAACACAGACTTGTGTTTTACAGCAAAAGCTGTTTAAAAGGTTATACACAGATTGTACACAGGGTTGAGCTTGGTAGCAAGAGTGTTTCTGTGTTGCTGATATTGAGAAGAAGAGACCACTTATTCTGAAGTCAAAGTTGTTACAGAAGGATCCTTTTTAGTGTTTCTGTCATTTCTTTAATCCAGAGCTGAGGGGATTTTGTTTGGACGGTGAAGAGTTAAGGTGAGATGTTAGGCTCCCACAGAACTGGGCTGGGGGTCTAAGAAGAGGGTGTCCTTGGCCATGCTGCTTCCCTGATGGATAGTGACACAGAATAACAAAATTTTACAAAGGGTGGGCAAATCCAGTGGCTGCAGATAAATAAATCACAACATTTTCTAGGTTGTTAAGGCTTATGATCCACTTCTTTAAAAATAAGTATTGTAATTCTTCCTTATCTCAGCACATACAAACACCAGGCACAGAACAGTCTCAAAATACTGGGGAGGTAGACTCAGCCACCATTTCCAGGCAAGCAGTGCTGCCAGAGATGACTTGCAGTATATCATGATCACCAGTGCTGTGCAGACACGATCTATACCCTTGTCACTTACCTGCCACCACCCTGCCACATCAGGCCATCTGAATGGTTCTACCAGAAGGCAACTTTGCTTCCCAGTATACTTCCTTCCTGCTGCCAGCCTCCATCTATGCCCTCACCTCCCTAACCACTTAATATGAGAACAATTAACGCTGGCACAGCAACCTCTTACTTTTCAATGCATCTAGATTAGTGCCGTCAAGTCCAATCGCAAACTGACCCTGGCTGTGAAAGCAGGACAGAAGGGCAGAAGCATTCCTGCCTCCTCCATCCTTCGGTGGGCAGCTGCTGTGGCAGCCCTGGTCTGGGGGAACGGGAGCTACAGTTGTTCAGTGACAGGTCCTGGCCAATCCAAACTACTGTCAATTACTCATAAATGGAGTGCTTTCACTTGGGTTGGGAGGCAGGACCTTTTCCTGTCGAACGCACTCCACTGGGCTCACAGTGTTGCTGCCCTCTCTCTTTCCCTGGTCTGGACTGCACGAGCCTGCTGCCAGGAGAGTATCCTGCTGTTTCCCGGGTACAGCGTGAACGTGCTAACCCGCATTAAGCTGTCAGCAAACAGTGCTTGGAGCATCATGCTGGACACTTCCCACAGCCTGTGTGTATGATGTATGAGCTGGCAGCGTCATCCGCCTCGGTCACATGTCATTATATGGAGCTTTCAGATCCACCACTGCTCATTAAGTACCTTCTTTACCAGAGCGATGTCCACTTGTGCAGCCCCAAAAGTGTCAGGGACCCAAAGCTCAGGGTTCAAAACCAGGCCAGTATCTCCCATAGTACTTTATTTCCTGGGAAGCCTTATTTCTCTGCCCACATATAATCAGCTTGGGATGCTCCAGCACCCAGCCTCCTCTGAGCAAAGAGAGGTGAGGAGGATGAAGCACCAGGACAAGGGAAAGTGCAGCTGTCTAAGTATCTCCCAGTGCACGCAGCGAAAGAAAATTCCACAAGTCAGTCAAAGAGTCCAGGCTCTGTTGTCACAGGCTGTACCTCAGGCAAAACACAGCTGAAGGAAAAATCAGAAACCTTCCAGCCCAGTTAACTTGGATCTTAAGCAGAGTGAGCAATTCTAGAACAGAACTATCCATTCCCCTCTGATGTCCCTAAATACAAGAGTGATTGATTCAAAAAAGAATTTAGTATTAATAATTCAGCCACCTTAATCAGAAATAAGCTCTGATTAAACACAGATGTACCAAAAAATGTTTTGAATTTTCGGTCTACACCCCAGCCCCAGAGAGCTCAGCGCTGCATAGTCACTGCTCTGAAATGCAAACTGTCTCTTGAAAAGTTCTGCAAAAGGTGAAATGCTCTGTGGGTTGTTTTGCTTCCAGACTGATCTAACTAACTGTTCGAACTTTCAAAGAACCTGTGTAGGAGTCTGACATTTAAAGGAGGGAGGGGGAAAGAAGGTGGAGGAGGTAGTTGAATCTTCTCAGAGAATTTGAAGAGATTTTATTTTGTTCTCCCCTTCCCTGAAGGAGAGCGCGTCTCCAGCACTGCTGGGCTGGTGTTTGCTCCTGGCAGGCAGAACATCACTCCGTGCGTTTCCCAGTGGTGCAAGAGAGAAGTGTGTGGAGATGGGTGTGCTGATGTCAGGTTTGCTTGGCTGGGTACTTCAGTGAGAGGTAATCATTCCAGAGATCAGCTCTACCTGCACTGTCAGATACCACAGTTAACAATAAGAAATACTTGCAAAGGTTTTTATGAGCCATGGGAGATTGAAAGCTGGA
The DNA here is from genome assembly GCA_033558235.1 of Neomorphus geoffroyi. Classification (NCBI taxonomy): domain Eukaryota; kingdom Metazoa; phylum Chordata; class Aves; order Cuculiformes; family Neomorphidae; genus Neomorphus; species Neomorphus geoffroyi. Next base: position 5,493,108 of record JAUMJM010000016.1, on the reverse strand, counting down.
AAATACCAAGTGTGCTACAGATTGGTCATCTGCAGACAGACCTCTGCTCACCCTAATCAATGTAACCAGAAATTTACCAGATAAACCTGGAATGTGTTTTCAGTGTGCTTCTGTGGCAGGCAGAATTTCCATGCGTATGTACATATATAGATATATAACAGAATTATATATATAATACATATTGCTCTAATATATGCAGTACTGTCCCTATGTGTTTATATATTTCTTCCATATTTTGAGATCCATTGTGGATGCAAATCAGCTGCCTGGAAGCACAAGAAAAAAATTTTCCACAGCTTACACTGAAGCCACAAAGAAGTGTCCCTGCTGTGGTTTTTTACTTGGTATGAGATTTCTGAAATCCAGCACAAGCCAGGTCTAAAACTAATTTTTCCTTGGAAAGCCATCACCAAGTAATACAGATTCTTTTAGAAGGTTTTGTTCACCTGCCATAGTGGCACACACACACTCACATAAGTGAACTGCACTTAGACATGTAAAAATTCCCAAGGTCTAAAGGTCTGAGGAATGAATGGCGAAATTCCATGTAACGCTGCCGAGTGGGTGTCCGTTATTCGGTACAGCTTCACTCCCAGGGCCCTTGCTGATGTAAATGGAAGCTGCAGGTTCACATGGAGTACCAGAACGATGCCATTATGGTCAGGAAGAATTTAGCTCTCCTAAGTTGAAACAAATGCCTTTTTCACGGTGAACGTGGTGGATGCTGTTTAGGCTCATGGTAGTTAGACGTGGAAATAACCTATTAGGTTAAGTCCACTCCCTTGCTGGCGTCACATGTGGACTCTGGTCCTGTGAAACCTTATTCACACAAATCTTTCTTACGTGATGCTTCCAACTGAAGTAAAAAGAAACTCCGATGCTGTTGCTTCCTCTGAGCTTCTCTCTACATCCTGCCTCTTTTGTTTCTAACGGAGGATGAGAATGCAGGCTGTTTGGAATCGGTGTTTCAGCACTAGGACTGTTACACTTATAGTGTAAATAGTGCCAGACTGGTGAGATGAGAAACAATGAAATATATTTCAAGCGCTTTCAGTAATAAATGTACTCCTAAGATAGTGTTAATTGCTATAACTGTCTGCAGGACTTCTTCTCTTAACTAAGTTAATATATTAGAATTCTAAGACAAACTCTGTCTTCTTAAAATGATTTTGATTTTAACCTTTTTTGTTCATGATAAAAAAAGTTATGAACCTCCTGTTTATTTTTCCCTTTTTAATAGCAAGATGAGCTAATAATGCTTAAGAAAAATTTTAAAATAAACTTAATTTACTTGAAGTAAAAGAAAATACATTGAGTAAAAAAAGCAGTAATAGGATCTCTTTTCATTCCTCTTTTGATGAGGTTCTCTTGGAAATTTTAAGGGTATATTATATTAAATTTGTTTCAGTACTTGCATCTTACATATTCCAGTTGCATTTGAAAATGTTTCATATTATCTTAGTGGCATATTTTCGGTTCTGAAGAATGACAGTCGTTCAGTGCTGCATATTTTTAATGCTGGAGTTTCTTACATCTGGTTTATGGTTGGGAAAAAAATGTGTGAACTGATTTGCACCGAGTTCCCTCATAACAGCAAGAGTTTATAGCAAAAAAGAATTGTGAAAATGAGGGGGAAGTAGGGAAGAATTAAAAATAATGGCAGCATAATTCTTGTAATCACTCAGGATAGAATAAGCATGAAATGCAGCTATAATATGAATGATAATCTGAAGGGGGAAGTAACAGCTGAAAGACTGAAAGAATTTCAATTAAAATATACTAAGCTTAACTGATTGTGCCGATAAAGCACACCGATACAGTGATGATGGACACTACTTAAATGCCAATGCAGATTCCCAGAGCACAGCAAACAGTTTAATTAAAAATGAATTTCAATACAATTATTGTTTTAGCCTGACAAACAACTACAACGGAAAGTCATATTTCATCGTGCGAGCTCCCGACGCATGAAGCATTTCATTGTAGGGTATTTATGAACCCTGGTTTTGTTTCAGACCTCATAATGGACAGTGGAAACACACAGCAATGAATATATCCTTGTATTGGTCCTTTGTTCTGGAATTTTATCTAAAGATATAATTACGGGGAAGGCAGTGGATCAGGCGGAGACCCCCCTTTGGCAGGAGGCTGAGCGCGTTTCAGCGCTTCAGTTATGTTTCAGTGCCCTCTCGTGGCTCGCACGCCGCGGGGACAAGGGGGACAGGCAGCCCCACGCAGGGACGCTGCCACCCGGGGATGCTCCCGCACAGCAATCCCCGGGGGAGAACACCCTCCCACCCCACATCCCCTCCCCATGCTTTCATTGAATCGTTGGGTTGGAAAAGACCTTTGAGGTCATCGAGTCCAACCGTTCCCATGCACTACTAAACCAGACCCCTGAGCACGTCATCTGCCGGACTTTCAAACACCTCCAGGGATGGTGCCTCCACCACCTCCCTGGGCAGCCGTTCCAGTGCCTGAGAGCCCTTTCAGCTCGGCTGGACACAGCAACACCTTATGACAACCCCGCATGGGCATGACCAACATCCCCGTGGGGACACCCGTGCTGATGGGGACAAACTTTGCCGTTGCCTGCCCCAGGAAGAAGCACAGACTGTCACCATGGTCTGTGGGGGATGCTTGCTGTCGACCTCATTTCTGGACCAAGTCTGGTCTGTCCGATCTCTCACCGTGCAATGATTCACGCTCTTGTCGTGCACCTGGGTATCAAAGGATGCTGTACCTACCTGCGTGAGGCTTTTCTAAGAATCAGGGTTATGACTGTATGACTGTCACTTCAATACTTAACCATATGTTTCAGAGATCCCCTGTGATCTATACGTATGTGCCATTTAAAAAATATTTCCTGTGTGTTTTGTTCTTCTAACACTTTTTTTTTCACCAGCTGCTTCTGTCTGCCCTTTCCTTTCCTCCCAGACCAAGCAGTGCCTCTCACAAACCCGGGGCTGGTTGGAGCGGCTGCAGGCTGAGGAGCCGGCAGGTGCCGATGGAGCATCTCACACATGTCACTGTCTACAAGTTTCTTTCAGAAATTATGTTTCTTACTCCCTCCCAGTCCCCGAATTTGCTGCCAGTCATGCTGATTTGTACCAAACCACGTGGTACACGTGCTCTGATAAGGAAAAAATCACCTCATTCTCAATCGAAGTCTCATATCTAAGCCTGGTTAAGGAGTCAAGCTGTGACCATTACATTCAGATCACTTATGACACAAACTAGATTTAAACACATGTCTCAAGAAGCATAAACCTATGTCTTCTGACTTTGCTGCACTTCAGATGATGGTAAAAGTCAAAACCACCACCATAATTACCCATCTATTTCTCATTGTGTTTTCTGTAGTGCCCATCACCGTAAAACCTAGGATATGATGTTTGAAAGTCAAATAAACGATGTGAAACTTAGATCTTTGCCTCAGTAAGGCATTTTCTACAGCGTCAGAACTGAGTAGCAGGCTGTAAGCCTTGCCTGTGCACCATGTCTTTTCTTACTTCCTTGCTTGTACAGTGCACCTTGGGAATTTTAAAAAAGAGGAGGGTGTATAAATTGCACAGCTCTGTACTGCAGGTAGGAGAGCTGTAAATGAGAAGGACTTTTGCTCAACGTTTAGTGTAACAGTTTCACTGAGCAGTGCACTGCCCAGCCCTTGGAACCGTGTGCTGAGAAAGAGAGAGCAGGCAGGGAATGCTTGTTGGTTTCCAGAAAAATTTAATTGACCAAGAGTCGTCTTTCCTTCCTGTGTTTTTCAGGTCTCAGTGAGACTATGTAGGCATCACTTTTCATTTTGAGGGATGCAGCAAATTAAAGCCAGATCAGGACTGGGTAGAGTTTTTCCTCTGTTACTGATGTCCTCTGGAGATGTGGGAGTTGCCCAGGAAGATGCTGTTGTATCACTGGTTTTATCTTCTGCTGATATCGAGCTGATGTTCCTGCTGTGGGGAGGTTTCTTATAAAGATGTTCTTGCAAAAAGGAGAATGATGTGTACTGGGACTCTCTGTGACTGTGCTGGTTCTTACTGGCCAGGGATTATAAAGTGCAAGTGGAAGTGAGGCAGGTCTGAAGGCATCCTTGGGTGGTAGCCTGACAGCAGCAGTGACTTGCAGGTAGCTGCCACTTCTGCCTGCTTTTCCAAGCTGACAAATCCATTCTTCATAAGGTGACTGAGGGACAGGTCCTCAGTCATGTGCTTGTGACCCACACTCACCATTGCTCTCCTGTGATGCTCACTGAGAAGGTTCAGGTGGCTCCACAGAAGCATTGCTAGGCTTACTACTTAAACTGCTGGTCATCACATCCAGAAAGGGTGATCGCCTTTCTTCCCTCTTCCTCATATTGGGATTATACGGGGTCAGCTTGGGCCAGGTTTTTGCTCAGAGGGAGGGAGCAGATTTTTCACCTCAGGGTGCAGTTTTGAGTTAAGGTTGTGAGAAAAGCCCTGCCAACACCTTCATCTTCCTCTCTGTCAGAAGCAAAAAACCTGCATGACTGGTTTGCTCCTGGAGACAGACTCTCAAGGGAACTGCTGGTGAGTTTTGGGTCCGCAGGAGAGACGTGGACTGGGTGGGTGGTTGAGGCCTGGTGGCACCCATCTCTCTTGCAGTAGGAGCTGCTGAGCAGAACTCACATAGGAATCAAACAGCAGGCTTGAGGACCTTTGTCAGGATCCACACCTTAAAGGCCTGGGCTGGTAAAGGTCAGAACAGAGGAATCAGCAGTGTCAGTGAACTGGATGTGGCTGGAGAGAGTAGTTGTACCTCTCCTTTCTGAATAAAAATCCCCAAAGACCAAGGGCTGAGATGCTGAGCACCTGTTTCAATAGGTCTTCCCGGTGCAGACCAGGAAAACCTGCAGGTCATGCCACTCAAATGTCAAGTGTGTGCCCATTGGTGGGAAGAGCAGAGACACTGGGTGGCCACAGCCTGTTCCTCTGTCTGCATGTTGAAGTGCAGAGGCACCGCTGCTCTGCCAGTCCCGGAGCAGCTGACTTCATAGAGGTGAGTTTCTTTATTTGCCCAGGTTAGAATGAAGCCTCTGTTGCCATGACTGCTTTTCTGTGACTCCTATTCTAGTGAGCCCTAGCTTGCTGCTAACTGGCATTCCCTTGAATGCGACTGTTATTTACAGAATGAGAGGTGAGTGCTCAGAAATGTTTTTGGAAGCCAGCAGCAAAGGCCAGATTAATGGTTACTTGTGTGCTAACACGGACTCTGACCCACGCAGTGCAGCCAGTGGGGCAGAGAGCATTGCTATCGTCTACTCTCACAGCGCGGGACGGCACAACACAGAGACTACCTTGAGCACTGCCATCTCCTCGCTTTGCCTCATCTCTCATTAGCAGCAGCCTCTACAGCAAGAGACTCTTCTTTCAAAACTTAAAAAGTAAGCGTGAACGCTGTTCAAAAGCCTGCTTGTTAGAAGACTAGAAACGAGTAGCAGCCTGAGCTGGAGAGATATAGAAGACTTAAAATACATATATATGAATCATATATGCCAGTCTATAAGCCAGGGTGTATAGAAACTGACCTTTCTGTTTCATCACTGCAGAGCAAATAAACTGCATAATTTGTTCCATCCCACAAGTACTTGTCCCCTCTCTGCTGTCTGTCCTGATGTCATGCACTGCTTGAGGCATTTGGTAGCTTCTCTCCCTCCCTTTTCCCTCTATTCCTTCTCCTTCAGCCAGCACAGCAGGACACTTAGATGACTTCAGTGTTTCTTGACCAAAAATATGGCTCAGTTCATTCGGGTGAAGGGATGAGTTCTGATCAGCTGGGCAGAGGTGGTGTAGGTGGAAAATACAGGACTACCTTGTGGGAGGGCAGCCAAAACTGTCCCAGTTTTGTTCTGTGTCTGTATTAGATACAGAGATTTAGGTGGCTGGATAAGGAAGAGATACTGCTATTGGTGAAGGAAAATTAAGCTGTCTGAGTAGAGACATTGAACTATGGAATTGTAGAAGCTGAGCTGTAAGGAACCCACAAAGATCATTGAGTCCAACTCCTGTCCCTGCACAGGACAACCCCAACACTCACACCATGCATCTAAGGGCTTTGTCCAAATGCTTCTGCAATATTGTCAGGCTTGGTGCCATGACTGCACCCCTGGGGAGCTGTTCCAGTGCTCCACCATCCTCTGGGTGAAGAACCTTTTCCTGATATCCAAACTAACCCTCCCCTGACACACCTTTCTGCCGTTCCCTTGGATCCTGTCATTGGTCACCAGAGAGGAGAGATCAGCACCTGCTCCTCCTCCTCCTCTTGTGAGGAAGCTGTAGAGCACTATGAGGTCTCCCCTTAGCCTCTTCTCCTCCAGGCTGAACAGACCAAGTGACTTCAGCCGCTCCTCATACGCCTTACCCTCTAAACCCTTCACCAACTTTGTGCCTCCTCTGGACACTCTTCAGTAGCTTTAGAACCTTTTTATACTCCCTCTGAAAAAATGTATGAGAACAGAGCTCTTAGACCTGGGCTAATATGTGCTCAAATACTCAGCTTTGAGTTCAGAGTGAATGTCATCACGTTTTTCCAGAGTAAACATGTTCTTATATTTACTAGCTAAATTTCACAAAAAGTTACTGCTCTCTCTACACTTAGTTTGTCCTTGAGGTACACAATCTCCATTAGAAATTTTTTGTTCTTTACTCACAGAAGCAAACAATTATTCTACATGAAGATGATGCATAAAATAAGCTGAGAAAACACCCTACTGTGAGTACAGCAGCTTGCTAGAAGACCCAGGCAAGCAACACTAGAAATCTCTTACTTCACAGAGACTGGAAAAGAGTTGCTTAATAATTTTAGCCCAGATGACAGTTTTGCTAACCTTTCTCTCTTTTGAATGTTTTTCATATAAATATTTTTCAATACTAAGTCTATAGAAATAGTGTGATAAAGGAGCAGGAAATTTTAGAGGAGCACACAAGACTGGTGATGCTGGAACAGAAATCTGCCATAAAACACTGACTGCAGCCTGATATTCTTCTGCTCTCTAGCGAGTTTCCACACTGAAAGACTTCAAGGTTCCCCTGCATACAAATGAATTTGATATCCATTGGGCTGCACACACACACTTCATACACAGTCCATCTCAAAGGATTTAACTACAAAGCCCATACCCCTAAACATACCTACGAGTGCGTGTACACGCTGGAGTCATGCACTTCAATGGTGCATCTGAGCATCAGCCCTGCGGTGCCTTTTGTGGTTGAACTCTGAAGGACCCACGGTGCCACTTGATAACACTGAGATCTAGACATAAAATAAGAGTATGAGCTCGTTTTTCGTTCTTGACTGCTGATTTCAGGCATTCACTAAGGGATAACCATCCTTCTTCTCATACATCCCAGAAGCCGACGGACACTTCATTACAACAGCCTTTTTCTCATTGCGCCCAAAGACAATTTTTCCTATAAGATTCCAGATAAAAGTGTAACCATGACCATCGAGAAGTACAAATTATAGGAAGGTCAGCCTGCAAGAATACTCACACCTGCATGCCCTGAATCCTATGCAAAGTATACCCTAAGCCCAAAGAGCAGGCGGAATGGTAAAGGTTCACTCTAATGGAAATTTTGAACATGTACTCAACCACAAAGGGAACTTTAGGTAATGGGATTGGGGAAAAGCATCATTTTTGTGGAGATTATGTCGTAACTGGAAAAATCATCCCTGACCCTTCCTTTGTGCTGAGGTCCAGCATTGCAGGTGGATTGGTGCTGGAAGAGGCTGTGCCAGGAGGCCGTGACATCTCTGCCATGCTCTCTGAGCTTCTGGTCTTCTCTGAAAGCCAGCTAGAGGAGACTCTGACAGACCTAGGGTAGGGGTCAGATTAGCAAAAATCATGTGAATTTGTGTGTTATTTTGCCGATTTTTGACAGACTGGGTTGTTGGATGTTTCAGCTGTGAGTAAACCTGTGTCTCATCCCTGTTGTAACTTCAAACAACCTTCACTTCTCCTCTCTCTCTTCCTATGCTGCTCATTTGGATGGAGGTTAGGTGACCTGGCATCCTTTATTCATGAAAGCCTCGTAATATATGTATGTTTGTTCTACGTTTGTAGGCTTAATTTAGTTTTGGGAAAAAGTGCAAAGAAGCAGCCCTAAAGACAGAAATCCTCAATTTTCCTTCCCAGAAACAGACCATGTCATTCATGCTGCACAGTCACCACCCTGCAGGCTTGCCTCCTGCCTCGCCTTGAATAGCGTGGGGTATTTCAGCTGCTGCTGTGGTCCTTGGCCTTACTGAGAGCTAGTCCACTGTTAGACTTTACAGCTTCACTTACCCCATCCCAGCTATAAATTTGGTTTGGAGAACCAAATTCATCTCTGGGGAACCATAGAGAATCACAAACTGGTGGCTCACATCCTCCCCTTCTCACTGCCCAGCTGTAACTCATGGGTAGAGGACAAAAATGTCATTTGAACACTGGTTAAGTGTCCCTCTTGTAGCATGAACTGTCCCCTGTTTAATTGTGAAACTAAACACCATCAGAAAATTCCTGTTTATCCCACTAGAGCTATTATGCAACTTCTTGGAAAGAAACCACATTTGTCACTAGGGAATGATAACTCTTATTTATAGAGTAGCCCATGCATGAAATCCTCTGGGCAACTAACAAAATATAGCCTGACTTAAAAATAAAAAAGGCTGAAAAAAACATCTCCGTGCAGTGCAATGAATGCCAAGAGGAGTGAAATAATTTCTGAATGTTTTTAGACCAAACGTGGTCAGCAGTAAATGAGTGTCAAAGGGATTTTAACAGACATCTTCTGAAGTGGCATTGCTATCCTCCTCCAGACAGTTGGTAGCTGTGTGGGATGATCAGAAGAAGAAGAGAGAATACAGCTGAAGAGGTGACTGTGTCTTGACCCTCAGCTCACCAGAGCACCCCTTCTGTCTCTAAGCGGCTTTCATCTAAAACTACTGAAAAAAGTAATATGGAGGTGGCTCTAGTGAACACCAAGTGACATGAATCCTACCCTTAAATGTGGCAAATTAGGAGAAAAGGCCTCCTGTTTAAAATGTTCCCTGATGAAGCCTTGAGGTCCCATCCCAAGGGAGGAAATTTTGGTTGCTCCCTTCAACCCATGCACGCAGGGCAATCTCCCTCCTCTGGAGGGGATGAAGCCATGAAAAGACCCGAGGGCTGCTGTGCAACCCTTGAAGATCTGCTGGTCCCTTGTGTCAAGGGTGGCTGTCACTGAGCTTTGACCAGACAGGTCACCAGGAAAGACAATAATATCCAGCTCCTTTTTCCACCTTCTCACCGTGTGTGAAGTCCAGGGAGGAGGCTGGGGACCAGAGCCAGGGTTGGTCTCCATGCCAAGGCTCTCATCCTTTAAGCAGAATAAGAGCAAATTCAGGATGCTATTGAAAACCAGATGATCATTTATGCAGGTACAATATATCTCTTAATATCTTCCTTCCAACTACATTTCCTGTATGTTGCAGCTTTTATTTTAATTATTGCATTCCAAATGACTTGCCTTTCAGTCAGCAAGACTGAAAGATCTTTAAAGACCCCAGAAGTAATTTATGAGCAATTATCTGATTTTCATTTTTAGCAGTCTGTACTGTTCCGATTTCTGTCACCTTGGAATATTCTTCGCCACAGTCTAGATAATTTAACTAATAGGAGGGACTCCCATTTTAAAAGGGGGCTTTCTAATGACAGGCCCTGCTGAGCCTGCTGACACTGGTGCGGGTAGTTGGAATTATTATGGTGATTCTCAGCATTTTCATTAATCTCTTCTGCATTCTCTAGGGTTTCTGAGCTGAAACTTGCCAGGCAAGGTCTTAGCAAAGTAACAATTTTTCTTCTCTTTCCTTAGGGTCTTTTTTCCTATTGTGAGAGTCTGTTAAATAAGGTAAAAGTAATTCACAAAACTACAAATGAAGATAGTGACTTAAGGCATAAATAGGGAGTGCATTGAGCATGTGCTGGAGCAATAGATTTCCTTTCCTATAACCTCCACCAGAAAATCAGAGTCCAGCAGGGAAAGACAGGGTAATTTTTGGATGCTAAGCCACTCCTCACTCAGGTTTATGGATTTCCTGAGGATTGCTCTACTATCTTAACGGGGAGGTGATGGCCACCAGCAGATCACTGCAAAGAGGTCCCATGACCTTGTCCATATGTGGCTTGTGACACGGTCCAACCGCAACCATGCTTGTCCCTGGCTCCTCAGAGGCAAAGGAAAGTGATAGAGTGGCAGAGCATGGGAAGAGAAGAACGAAATGCACACAAGTGCCATGTGAAGGCTCATCAGCTGTAGTTCCTCGATCTGCAGAGCACACTTCTTCCTTCTGTGTTTGTTCAGGCATGGCTGAAGTGTCCTCCAAAACATGTGGGAGAGAAGGTTGTGACAGAGACTGAGGCATGGGCTTGCAAAGCCAAGCAACCATCCATTTCCCTCCCCTCTGCACCCCATCTGTGCCAAGTGAAAGAAATTTTCCAGCCCAAACGCATTTGACCAGCCCTGCAAGTGCAAATTGTTCATGGAATTGCTGGTGGAACCAAAGCTCTTGCATTCATGAAGCATAAGGTCTTTGAAGGGTTCTGTTATGGATGCACAGACCCACGGAGGAGGCAGGACACAAATATCTTCTGTCACTACATCATCAGCTGAGGAGAGGGTGCCCACAGCTCTTGCAAACAGAGGTGCCCCAGCAAAACGAGCATTTCTTCATTCTGGTCACTAACAGAAAGTGTCTGTTTTCATCCCCCTCGGGTCCAATTTGCCTGTTGAGACTGCTGGTGCTTCAGAAGACAAGCAAATCCCACTATTTGCCTATACAGCATTGACTGCAGGAGGCCTTATTTTCATGTGGAACATTCGGGCACTACCACAAGCCAAATCACAAACATCATTTTTGTGTTTATCTTCTCTTCCCTTTGATCTTTCCCACACTGATTGCTGATAGAGTCAGCTAGCTTAGCAACAAATATTTATTGCAGCTATGCTTACCCATAAATAGCTATTCTATACTTTTAATCAGACTAGCTTTAATTATGTATTTTTTAAGTGTGTATCTGGAAGCTGAAGGGAAAGAAAGAAAAAACGTTTAGAAAGGCACAGGATGTGGGTATGTGCATGTGTCCCAGTCCTCTGCACTACAACATGCAGAGTTGAGCACAAAAATGACTGCTGTTCTTGGCAAACATCAGAGTCTTTAGACATTTAAACATTCAGCTTGCAGAGGAAGAAAAGACAAGGTAGCTATCAGTTAGCTGGGAGGTTTTGTTTTATTTCTCTCTCTGTTCCTCTTGAATGCACTTAGAAAGGATGGCTCAGAGGATTCAAACTTCCTTGCTTGCTTGTGGGGAAAAAAAAAAAAATCATCCCTACTTTGGGAACCCAACTTCTCTACCCAAGCGGGAAGTCACAGATATAGCACATCAGTGGGTGAGAGAAATGCTTGCCTTGCCCCCACCCCGACACATCAGAAGTGAAACCTAGGTCACGTCTTTTCATGTGTTGCTCATAGCTTCTTTAAAATAGTGTTTCCACTGATGCACACCAACATGATGAACATTTTTCATGTATTATTAATGCATTTCTTTGTACCATGTTCCGAAAAAAAAAAAGTTTTGATTTATTCCACACCTTAAAACCAATGTGACAAACTAGTGAGAAGACAGCGGGCTGTCTCTTTCTTTCTCCAAGATTTGAAAACTGAACTTAAAAGTCTGGAATTATACTCAGATGCATTCCACTCTTGTAATATTAACATTTTTTTTTATTACCTGAACTATTTTCCCTGTCTCCCTTGACTCCCACAGCAGGGACTCTCATATTATTTCCTGCAGTGTTCCACCCCCACTTTCAGAGACCTGGATTTGAGGAGCTGCCCTACCGTTTATCAAAGCTTTTCCCTTGGTCATCAGAGAGAGTCTTGTCTGGTTTGGGCTCTATGAAATTGTCTGCTTCTACTTTTTTCCTTGCTTTTTCTTCCTCTTCTTTGTATCGAGTTATCTGTTCACAGCTGAGTAATCTCAGTAGAACTGCGGGGATGGAGATCTTCTTGCCTCGCGTCAAAGATACAGAACCTTTTTTAGCTGAGCCAGGGATTGGCGATACAGACAGGTATTTATAAGTGCACACACAAAGTAGGTATGAGGTGTCCACTGTGGCAATTCCTGTGCAATATTGTATTGATCATATATACCTCTGACCTCTTTTTCTGCCCTCGAACTGTACAGTTCACCTCCACCAAGACTAACTACTTCTAGCGTTCTTTACTGCTCAGTGCCTCTTGAGCAGCAACCATCTTTCTGGGAAAAACAAAACAAATCCAAACAAAACAAAAAAAGGAAAACAAAACCCCCCACCAATCAAAAAAAGCAAAGTCTTTGTTTCTTCTCTTCAAGCTGTAGGATTTTCTCCCAAACCTGAGCTGTAAAATTTATTACATCCATTCTTAGACGAACTGGCATGTTTAAAGCTCAATAGATTGTAAAACAGGTTAAATCATCGCCATATTTATCCGACAGAGAAGGAGAAGTCAGAAAAACCTCATCCTTAAGATCGAGGTAGCTTGTGAGATAATAGATTTTAAATCATCAGTGTTGTTGTGCAGGGAAAAATCACAGTCATTTCCCAGTGAAACCACTGATACCAGATTTGTAGATGGACTCTTATCACTGCAGACATTTTAAGCATTAAAATACAGCATTAATATAGGTGATCCAACTGCAGAGTGGTGTGATATGACTCTAAGCAAATGTTTTGGTTGGACTTGATTGGGGGTTAAATTCTTTGTGTGTTTTCAAGTGTCCTGTTGTGCTTTTTTTTCTCACAATGTAAAGCCTCTGTCCTGCCTGCGCTTTTCCTCTTAAGCTCCTTAAAGGCGTTTCTCTCTGCAATGCCTTTTGTAGTCCAGAGATTTCACACATGTAGAAATCGTAGATTTTTCCTAATTTCTGTCGGTTTGCCTGATGGTCTTCTGAGTCAGAGCCTCTCGGAATGGAAGCGAATCTCCCGTTCCTGAGAGCTTGGAAATCATCTAGTTCAAATCAGCATCTATGATAAAGATGCTGACACCAGTGTTGTGGATGGCTATTATTTATTTATGTTCTCATGACTGGGTAATGGTGTTCTCTCACCTGATATTAATAGAAATATCTTTTTACAGCAGCATTATATATATGAGTACGGATGATGGGGACATTTAAAATTCACTAATCAATTTCATGAATATTTTCTTGAACAGAAATCTAAATCTACTTTCTCTGTATTTGTTTTTCAGTTATTTTGGGGGGACAGTCTGATTTTTTTTTCCTGGACACCATTGCCACGTTTTATATATAAAAAAAAAAAGAGAGAGAGAGAGGAAGAGAGAGAAGACCGCTCTTCTGCTGTGCTTCTACATTGCAGCCCTTTCTCTGTGTGTGCACCATAGGGGAGCTAATCACTTTCTGTGGCTGCTTTAGCACTGTGATCACAAAAACATTGGTCACAGAATCATAAAATCATAGAATGGTTTGGGTCAGAAGGGAACCCAAAGATCATCCAGTTCCAGCCCCCCGCCATGGGCAGGGACACCTCCCGCTGGATCAGGATGTTCAAAACCCCATCCAACCTGGCCTTGAACACCTCCAGGGATTGGATGTGAGATCCTGAACTACACAGAGAAAGCAAATTGTGAATGCTAATACAAACAAAAACTCACTCTAAGAGTAACGCTCAATCCGCTAATCAGGCAGTAAAAAGCAAAGCCACAAGAGCTTCAAACACCAAACCAAGATTTATCAGCCCTGCTTAATCCATCCTTCCCAGAGGGTTGTAGGAGACTGTTTTGCTAATGGTTACAAAAACCATAAGGTGTTTATGCACATTTTGTAATCAGAAAAAGCAGGCAAAATCTATAGAATAAATTATACATCATTTTCCCCCACATCTTTTGCCTGCCAGCATAACTATGCCCATACTGTGCTGAAAAAAGGGGTTTCACGGATTTGTGATGTTAACTGTTGAATCTATATTTATGAGTTTCCATGATGTTTCGGTAATAATAAGATTATTAATGTCTTTTTTATTTAGTATGAGGCACTAAGGCAATCAATGCATGAAACTCACCTGCTTGTAACAGTAGCTGGTTCATTAGCAGGGACTGCTGTAAAAAGTGTCATGAACATTAAGGAATATGCATTTATTTTTAGCAGGTAGTCAATATTCTGTACAAATCCAGCATGGGCAAGTGGAACAGAATGTGTAAACATCTCATTGGCAAAGAATCCTTTCCAGAAAGACACCATGCAAACATTTTACACCTTCTCTTTCTAGTCTTGCACCCTAAGGTGCTGGTGAAAAAACATGAACAACCCAAGTCTCAAGGAAGACCCAGGGATGAATTGTTGGTCAAATTGGTCCCTCAGTTTAGAGTGTCATCCTCTGAGTGTGATTCAACCAATAGTTGTGCTCATATAATATTTTTTATAGTTGTCATTTTGACAATCAGGAAGTGAGAATATCACATTAGTCTCTTTCAAAAGCCTCACGTTGAATTCTGCTCTGCCCTTAGTATCTCTTTTTCTTTCAAGTGAAAGAAGGATAGATGGGAAAAACTGTTCTCAATGTGACTGGCAGAACCTGGATCTTGCAACAGTTTGAGAATCCTCAAATTTGGTGACACCCAGATCCTTTGATGGGGATTTGGTGGCCTCACCACTCATGTAGGGTTAAAGAGACTGACTTCAGTACTCAAATCAAACCTGATCACTGTGAGGAATGGCTGCACATTGATGGCATGATGCTGAATATGTTTTTAGTAGGACAGAGTGTGAAAGTATTCAGTTCTTAAATTTTATTTAACAATCAGATTGGAAGTCTCCTTGCTCAACTGAAGAGCTTGCAACAGCACATGAAAGGGACAGCTAGGGAAAATGCCATCGTTAGAAGTATTTCCTGATGTCTACGGCTCTCCATCAGCAGGCAGATAGGCTGAAGTGATACACACAGTATTTTCACACTGATACAAAGTGTGTATGAGTGGCCTTTGTAAGTTTGCTCTGTATTCAGGGAAAGCTTAAAATGAGGATCTGACCTGAATTTGGAATCGAGTGGTCCTTTCCATTAAGTAAAAGCTGATATTTCATTAGAAGAATCCATTTATTAGGCAAAGCAAAAACCCCATAAGCAGACAGTTTTAGGATTTCAAAGTGCCTTCATACAGGTTCTAGGAAACAACTTGCAAAACATGCAGGAATTTATACTGAGATGTTTAATAAATCAAAGAGACACTTACAACAATGAACATCACTCAGTTTAGGTGATTAGTTCTTTACAGTCATTAGGATTGGAGACCAGAGAGTGTGGACTAGTCTCTTTTTATAGATGATTGATGGGATGAGAGAGATCAGAAACAATATTGTAGACAACAGATGAACAGAGAATATTAAAAAAGCAATGGGGGGAGGATTGAAGCCCTGCTGAAAGATTAAAGAATGGAAAGAAGTACAAATGAGCAAATCAATTATTGTGTGAAGATTTCTAGGATGTTGTTTAATTCATATTGGCCTGTTCTATATTTAGTTTCCTCACAGTTTCTTTTTTTTATTGATGTTTCTTTTAGTTCCCTCTCTGGAATCAGATTCTAAGATGCATCATTGAATGATTCTTTGAGGGGAAATGTTACAAAATGAGACCCAATCTTGCAAACATTTTCTGACATGAGCCGTCTTGCCTTAACTAAGCAAAATTCAATTATGCTGTTTCAGGGTACGGAAATTGCTCAAAAAAGGAAAAAGTTGGTGAGTGTGGGCCATGAAGCAGATACCTCTGCTCGAGGAGGGAAGGGAAGAGAAGGAAAGGGAAGGGGTAACTTCAGACACAATTTTCCTTCCCCAGGAATTTATTTTAGCACTGAGTATATGGGGCGGGTTCCTGGAAAGATGGACCCAAAGATGTGCAACAAAATTGGTTTATGTGCAGTGCCTGCCCGTCAGACCCCTTGCTGGACAGGATGCCAGGAGCTGGGCAGCTTTCCCATGGGAATCTTGGCTTCAGGAGCAGCTCCAGAGGCCAGGGCAGAGAAGCTTTCCTGTCTGGATCCTCCTCTCCCAAAGCATCCTGTGCATGGTGTGGAAGCCCCTTCCTTCATGAGGGTCATTCATGCCAACTTTTTGGTTCCCACTCGATTAGGTGCACAATTGAGAGCACTAGGATGGGCAAGGACACTACCTGACAGGTTTCCTCTGGGTGCTGAAGAGGTGAACTGGTGCCACTACCTCCCTTCAGCCATCCCTTCAGCCAGCCCAGCAAGCAGGGCAGATTCAGGGCAACGTATGGGGAGCAGCAAGAAGAGGAGCCCAGAAGAGAGGGATGGAGATGCAGGTGCAGTATCAGAGCTGTGTATGAGTTGCACATGTTAAGGGAGAGGAGATGTCTAGGAATAGGTGTCAGGGTAGAGAAACCTTTGTGCTTATGGGAGACATCATGGGAAGGCAAAAAGAGGCAATATAATACATTCACATTTTAAAATGTGGAGAGATGGGCTGATTCCAGTAGAATGAGGTTTAACAAGTCCAAGTGCCGGGTTCTACACTTCGGACACAACAACCCCATGCAGAGCTCTAGGCTGGGTGCAGAGTGGCTGGAGAGTAGTTAGGCAGAAAGGGACTTGGGAGTGCTGGTGGACAGGAAACAAAACATGAGCCAGCAGTGCGCCCAAGTGGCCAAGAAGGCCAATGGTATCTTGGCCTGCATCGGGAATAGTGTGGCCAGCAGGACTAGAGAGGTCATCATCCCCTTCTCCTCGGCACTGGTCAGGCTGTACCTCGAGTGCTGTGTCCAGTTTAAGAAGGATGTTGAGATGCTGGAGTGTGTCCAAAGGAGAGCAACGAGGATGGTGAAGGGGCTGGAGCACAAGCCCTATGAGGAGCGACTGAGGGAGCTGGGGTTGTTTAGCCTGGAGAAGAGGAGGCTCAGGGGAGACCTTATTGCTCTCTACAACTGCCTAAAAGGAGGTTGTAGTCAGGCAGGGTTGGTGTCTTCTCTCAGGTGACCGGCGACAGAACAAGAAGACACAGTCTCAAGCTTCGCCAGGGGAGGTTTAGGCTCGACATTAGGAAGAAGTTCTTTACTGAAAGGGTGATTGGTCACTGGAATGCGCTGCCCGGGGAGGTGGTGGAGTCACCGTCCCTGGAGATGTTTAAGGAGAGATTGGATGAGGCACTTAGTGACATGGTGTAATTGACGAGTAGGAGTAGGTGTAGGTGTTGGGTCATAGGTTGGACTTGATGATCTCAAAGGTCTTTTCCAACCTTGTGATACTGTGAAAAAATTAGGTAATCTAAGCACAGACCACAGACTTTAAAACAATGTAAGTGTATTGCTTTGCTGGTTACAGGATGTCATTACAGAGCCGAACTCAGGCTGTTTAGGAATCAGTTCCACTTTGGAGCATGTTTGAATTAAGTTTAACAATAAATTATTCAGTTTTGCAATGCCTGGCTTAGGGATGATTATAACGTCACTATAATTACTTTTAATGTAAGCACTGATACATGCTGCCATCCACACCAGCACCTCAACATTCAAAACTTGCAGCAAAATGTTAGGTGCCTGTCTAAACAAACTGCATGAAAAATGCTTCACACAACACGTCAGCTTCTTCTCAGAAAGTTATTTTTAAAAACAGCCTAAGGGATTCACCAATACCCTTTTTGTGAAGCATTTCATAGGAATGTGGTGACTTTTACCTGCTGTCTGCTTTTTGGGACGCTATGATGCATCGCAGGAAGATCGCCAACCAGGAGGTCCACGTTACTACGGAGGGTTAGGGGTGGAGGAACATGACAACTGCTGCCGTGAAACACTCTATTGGTAGGCTCATGCCCTTCACTACAAGAAGGACCTTGAGGGGCTGGAGCGCGTCCAGAGAAGGCAATGAGGCTGGTGAGGGGGCTGGAGAACAAGCCCTATGAGGAGAGGCTGAGGGAATTAGGGTTGTTTAGCTTAGAGAAGAAGAGGCTGAAGGGAGACCTCATCACTGTCTACAACTGCCTGAAAGGAGGGTGTGACGGGGTGGGTGCTGGGCTCTTCTCACATGTGACAGTGATAGGAGGAGAGGAAATCGCCATAGGTTGCACCAGGGGAAGTTTAGACTGGACATTAGAAAGAATTTCTTTACTGAAAGAGTGGTCAGGCACTGGCACAGCTGCCCAGGGAGGGAGTGGAATCACCGTCCCTGGAGGTGTTTAAAAAACGGGTGGATGAGTTTCTTAGGGACATGGTTTAGTAGGGAGACAGGCACAGTTGGACTTGGTGATCTCAGAGGTCTCTTCCAACCTTAGGATTCTGTGATTCTATGCCAAAATTTCTCAACCTTAATTATGCTCAGTTTTCGATTTAGGACCCTGAAGAAGGAAAACCACACTGACTTTCCAGTGAGCTGATACAATTGTTGGCTGTTGATGAGGAAAGCCTCCCTGGACAGTGTCAGTGTTTCCCTTTATAAACCACACGGTCCTGGGTCTGCCCATTGCCAGTCTGGCTCTTTGGAGGCTGCATTGGTGGTGTGGGCACAGAGACCCTCTGGGCTTCAAACATCTTGCTCCTCCAGCTTTCATTAGGTTTAGTTCCAAGAACCTGCCACCAGTGTAACTTTAAAGCCTTCCAGATGACTGATTTGACTGCAATGAGAAGAGTAGGAAGTGGAGAGCAGAAAAGGGAACAAAGAGATTTGGGAGCAGCTTAATCAAAAAAGGGCCAGTTAAAAAGAACTGGAGGGAAGCAGACAGTGAATGCAGTGAACAATGGGGAGGAACAGTGGTTGGGGGTTTCAAAGGAAGGCAATGGGGAATTCAATGGGAGCAGGACACAGAATCCCTTATGATTTGCTCACAATTCCAGAGAGTAATTTACAAGCTGTTAACCCTGCCGTTATCAATCTGGAGCTCACATTTAGCACTGCTGCTCAAGAGGCAGATTTCTTATGCTGGACAGTTTTGTGGTTGTCTCTGCTATGTGGAGAAAGCGCAGAGAGTGCTCTGCTGTATAAGAAACTTAAATTAAAAAAACACTCATTCAACTTCAACTATGTAAAAATTGAGTTTGAATACTAGAGCAGAATCCGTAGAAAACTTGCTTTTCAGAAAGAAAATCCAGGGTCAAAGTATAGATCTGAGATGATGGATCAAAAAGAGGAATTGTAACTTGGGGAAGCCCAACTTGAAATGAAATCAGCATCTTTATGCTCAACCAAATCGGTCCTGCTCATCATGCTAGGCCAGCCAAGTTAAACACAAAGCCAAGCTAAACATGACGTGAGTACCGGAGCTGTTACACATTTCATCACTTGCAGGCATGAAACCCAAGTAAGTAAGGCAGGGGCTACCACTGTGTGTTGCTTCAGTTGTCCGTCCTTTCAGCTGGCCGTTCAGAGGGCTAACTCTGTCAATGTGCAGTAATGAACATTAGTAAATAAGGAAAATTGAAAATCTTTTCTTTATTCTTATTCAGAGCACTGCACAAGGAAAAGCAAACACCAAAAGAGAGTAAAGCAGGTTTACAGTTCTTACGCAAGTAAGATTTGTTGGCTCCATCAGAACTGCGTAGCTGTACTCATAACTCTCGGCCATAGTTCCACCACAAGTTGTCTCTTTTATTTCAGTCACTTAGATAATTCATTGAATAGCGTACTAAATTATTCTGCCACAGACTTCCCAGCTATTTAGTATGTGTATTACTGTATGAGCTCCAGTTGTATTCCCTTCACTGTCTCACGGCACAACATGTAACTCCTGTTTAAAATAACAACACTACAGTGAATCAGGGGAAAATGAATCATCAAAAAATATACAATAATTTTTGTTAAAGACTTATTTGGGAGGCACATTTTTATTTTTAAAATCCACATGTTTCCTAGTTTGTGCTTGCCTCTAAATGCATGCAGAATAACATGGAGGTCAGACTTCGTTATGGCTTTACTTCTTCAACGGGAAATAGGTAGTTGCCATAAAGTTCATTATAGTCAGCTTTTTTGGGGATTGTCAAAATAAATAAGTACTGAAGGTGGTGTCATTTACACTGCAGTGTGAGAGAAAAAAAAGACACAGATGCTGCCTGAAGCATCACCCAGATATATGACAACTGCTTCAGCTGGCTAGCACCCAATGACTGCAAAAGTGGCATTCTGGAGGATCCCCAGGGCTGCAGCCCGAACAGTTTTGTCTTTCTCAGAGTACAGAAAGGAGATGGAGACTCCCTGGAAGTGCATGCACCTCTAACTCATTTGATCTTCTGTCCTTTCCATGCAGCTCATGAGACGATTGGCCAAGGACCATTTCAGACTGGGCCATTAAACCCAGCACACAGCAACTGGTGCGTGCCACCATGCTAAAAGGACCTTTGGGGAAGGTGACGGAGTCTCCCACCTTCAGTTGACTTACCAGCTGCTACTTGACATGCTTTGGAGAGAGTCACTTGGCTCTGACCTGCTTGTGGTAGGTCCTTGCACCTCTGTGCAAGCTGCTGCCTGCTGAGCTCAACACTCCCCTGTGCTGCAGCTCCTCACCCTCTGGTGAATAAAATCCCCACAGGCGTGGTGCCAAGCTCTACCATCAGGCTCTTTCAGTTGCAGCACCATCACTTGACTTTGGTGGTTACAGCTCCTGTTTCCATCCCTGTATTTTTGTCGCTGCCATCAGGTTAGAAGCGAAATGCTATAGCTTTCAGAAAATCCACCTTTTCCCCCAAAGCAGCAGGACAGCACCATCAGCTCTTGCCAGCTCTCCCCTAACTCCATCCTCATCTCTAACTCCCTATCAGAGATTAATTTACAGGGACACAATTGGTACCTGTTCCCTGCTCCCTGCTTTGTCTCGAGAAGGAGCAACAGAGCCTGTGGAGGAGACATTTGGTGACCTGAGCAGAAAGATTATTAGCTGTACCTTTGCAGTGCAAAAATATCTCTGCTGAAGGATGAGCGGACAGGACTAGGCCCCTGGGACTTAGAGCCTAGGCAGGTTAAGTGAGAGCTGTGCACATTAAATGCAGACTTTGAGGTAGGCCATTGCATTTTTTCTAAAATGATGGTACCTTACGGTCCGATTTTGTTTGGTTTTAATACTCTATAAATTTACTCCAAGAGCTTTGATGCACATTTTTCAGCTTGAAAGCAAAACTGTCTTCCTTCTTCCATCACTTTACAATGTTAATGCTTTTAGCAGGCAGCTCCAAGACACAAAAATGGGCTCAGAGAAGCGCACTGCTAAGAAGAATATCCAGAGCTGCTATGGGAAAGAATGAAAAGAACACCCAAGAGGCCAGAAGGCGACAGAAAAGCTTTTGGCCAGGGCACATGCCAGTCTCTGACTGAGGACAGGTACAAAGCTCCACCACCGCAGGTTGTTCTCCGAGGGCTTATGCCCCTTCAGAGGAGTCTGGTACCAAATCAACGTCAGAGAGAGGATGCTATTCCTGGTGTGTAGCACCAGAATGGGATTGCTTCTCTCCTTTACTATCTGAGCCTCTTCTTGCACTGTCTTTGAGCTTGCATAAAGCCTTAGAAAAGTTGCTTCTGGGTTATAGTGACAGGGATGAGGGAAGAGCCCTATCACACATGCGACACAACTTTCTGCTGCCTGCACTTATTCTGGTTTTTGTTTGTTTGCTTGTCTCTAATTTTTTACTGTGCTTTTGATCTGAGCCCAAGAATTGAAACCATCACTGGGAACGTGCTGCTAGAGAGAATTATGAAATAAAATGCAACCGCAACACTTTAAATGTTGATTTAAGTGGTGTCTAGACCTCATGCTGGCTTTCTGCACCAAGATGAATTTCACAAAGAGAATACCCTTCCTCCGCTTCCCAGATTTTATATTAAAAGTCAATTCCCTGTACTCTCATTCAACTCCAGTCCTTCTGTATAAAGAGGAATAAGAGGGCTTCTGCTTTCTTATTTTCATTTGCCCTTTGAAAGTGTCTTGTATTTAATGGAAATGGAGGGAACACTAAAAAGGAAGCATGAACAAATGTAGGGCTTTTGAGTCTTTAGGTTAATTAAATAAAGACACAACATGGTAGCAGTGGAAAAGGCCAAAGTCAAATCATCAATCTTTGATTATTCCATGGCTTCACTGTTGAGTTTGAAGGTGTCCTGGTCCTCAAAGACAGTGGCTTATGCTCTTGTGGGCACAGTGCTGATGGCTGATGGAAGCAAGTGTTTCTAGAACCACTGGTTTTTTAAAGTTGCATAGTAAATTTTTTTTAATTTTTCTTTTGTTTTAGGAATTTTCTCTCTTCACTCACACCTCTGGTGGTTTTTTTCCCCTCTGGTGTTAATAACTAAATCTGCACTTAATGTATCTGACACCATAACAATCCACACACACCAGGTACACATAGGTAGATCCACTACAGAATGTTCATTTGTGTTGGAGGATGGGGAAGAGTTATCAGCCAGAAAGGGCTTGAAATGCTTTCCAGGATCAGAATTTAAATATTGTGCACAGTGGCAAAAAAATGTCCAAGGGAAATACTTTTCCAGTGGAAATTTCAATTTGAGGGGGGGGGAAAATTTGGCAACGAAAACTTCTCAAGAATTACAAAGTACAATACTTGGTAGTAATTCTAAATAAATCATTGATATTTTCATCTTTCAGGTTAGTCTTTTCCTTCTTTTATACTAGACATCACAGCCAAGAGCTGCTCATTGGTACAGGGCACTTCTTCTGCCTGGAACCACTCATTGATACAGGAAAACTCACTGAGCCAGAAGGCTTTGTTATCTAAACAGGCAATGCACAGCGAAAAAAGAGAAGTTACTATCCACACTCTTCATGTGGGAAGTGGAGGAATTCTGGGAGTAAATGATTTGTTCAAAGCAGTACGAACTTCTGTGGAGAACCCCCCCAGTCCATCACAGATCTTGGAGCAGTTATTTTCATCTATTTATTTTCAATTTAAAAGGATTTGATAGTTCTCTATTTTTTTCTCCATATTTTTCGTTTGAAAACACCTCGACTGTTGCAGAGATGAGCTTCGTGCCTGGTGAGCAAGCTATCATGACTAAGATGGGGTTGGAGATTTAGGGAATGGGTCTATTTCCAAAACTGAACATCTGCACTCAAATCCTTCACCACATTTTAAGCCTTTTGCCATGCACAGCAACATAGTTTATGCACTCCCACTCCCTGAATGGGCTGGGCATCGCCTTACGGACGAGGAAAGCAAGGTGGTATATGGGGGCTCATAACTTTTAAGAATTAAAATGGCTCTGAAGCTTCTTTTCAGTTTCTCAAAGCTCTCTACTGACAAGACATTTCCACGTAAAGAGAAGCAAGGAGTTTCACTTGTTTAAACCATCTAAAATCAGCAGAAGTTGCAAGAATATTTGCTTTTCCATAGGGTCTGACACGAAGTTCACTTTGCCACAGACAGAGAGGCAGAATGGAATGGATTTATAGAATATTCTTACTGGTCAAAATTCTCCTGGGAACAAATAGACACCAGCAACCTTGTTGCTTGCGTCTTATTCTGTAGATTCATGTGGCCCAAAAACATAGGAGCATTATGCCAGCCCTCTGCACACGGTGAGATTTCACTTATCAGCCTGAGAAGGTCAATCAAGTGTTAAATAGCACCAGCAGAACACGGCAAGAAGACTATATGCCATGTAATGTTTTTTACATATCATGAGTTGCGCACAAGGGCATATCTAAATAAAATGCATAGGAAATAGCATCACACAAATATGATCTACATTTTTTCTTGATCAAAGAGGCTGAGGGAAAAAAATAATTAAAAAGTAAAAGCCTTATGCAATGAGATTTAAAAGAAAACTTTGGAGCCTGACAAGACGCATCTGGCACAACTTCAAAGTCCATCAAAGTACATATAATCAATGTTTGTCAATAGCAGTTTTGCATCTTTTAATTTATCTTTCATGGATATAAAGCATGATGTTATTAGGATCCAGTCCATACCTTAATTCTGTTTGAGATTTGATGAATCAGGGCTCTATTAAAATTCAGTGCAAATCAGCTTACTCAAGGACATATTACATAAAGTCATACATTATCTAACTCCTTTTATCTTGCTGTCTTTCTAACTAGTTAAAGAATCTGGAATCTCTTAAGCTTGTATATGTGGCCACCAACATTCTAAATCTCAAACCTATTTTGCTCGTAGGCACCTACTTAAATTATGCACGTGGCACAATTAGCATACCTAAATTCTTTGTGTATTTTTTGAAGTATGAAATCTCCTTTAGGATGTTTGGGCTCTGAAATGAAGAATCATCAGAAATAAGGTTTCCTGACATCCAAATTTCAGCACTTGTCACAGAGCTTGCAATCAAACGCTCACATCTTTTGTTTTTCACCAAAAAACTCCATTCAGAATGGGGAAGAACGAGGTCCTTGTGATTTCACTTTTTTTCCTCATATTTCAACTTGTGGACACCCTACCCATCCAGTTCATTTACTGAACACTGTTCAGGCCCTTCTGAGGAGACAACCATAATCTTCTTCCTCCTGATGTAGTGTAATGTATCACAGTATCATAAAGTTGGAAAAGACCTTTGAGATCATCAAGTCCAACCTATGACCTAACACCTACACGTACTCCTACTTGTCAACTACACCATGGCACTAAGTGCCTCATCCAATCTCTCCTTAAACATCTCCAGGGAGAGTGACTACACCACCTCCCCGGGCAGCGCATTCCAGTGACCAATCACCCTTTCAGTAAAGAACTTCTTCCTAATGTCGAGCCTAAACCTCCCCTGGCAAAGCTTGAGACCGTGTCCTCTTGTTCCGTCGCTGGTCACCTGAGAGAAGAGACCAACCCCTGCCTGACCACAACCTCTTTTTAGGCAGTTGTAGAGAGCAATAAGGTCTCCCCTGAGCCTCCTCTTCTCCAGGCTAAACAACCCCAGCTCCCTCAGTCGCTCCTCATAGGGCTTGTGCTCCAGCCCCTTCACCAACCTCGTTGCTCTCCTCTGGACACACTCCAGCATCTCAACATCCTTCTTAAACTGAGGGGCCCAGAACTGGACACAGCACTCGAGGTACAGCCTGACCAGTGCCGAGTAGAAGGGAATGATGACCTCTCTAGTCCTGCTGGCCACACTATTCCTGATGCAGGCCAAGATACCATTGGCCTTCTTGGCCACTTGAGCGCACTGCTGGCTCATGTTGAGTTTCCTGTCCACCAGCACTCCCAAGTCCCTTTCTGCCTGGCTGCTCTCCAGCCACTCTGCACCCAGCCTAGAGCTCTGCATGGGGTTGTTGTGTCCGAAGTCTAGTGTGTTCAGCACTATCTTATTTAACTGTTTTCATAACTGCAGAGAAAACACATTGCCAGGGACTTCCTTGTGAATTTGGGCTGTGATTTGAAAGCACTGTATTTCTGTTACGCTCTTCCTTCTTCCTACTCAGGATCTGTACTACCTGGGAGAAAGAACATCTTTTCAGTTGTTTTCATAACACATAGCTCAAACAAGACCTGATTAGTAGAACTTTGTCAGCATTTCTGCAATAGAAGGTTGTTTATTCTTGCAATGATATTTTGATTTCCTCAGCTGCTACTGCTGTGATAAATACTTCAGTTTCTGGACACTGGGGGTTACTCCAAACTCGCATTTTTTATTAAAAAAAAAGGATTCCAGATTCTCACATTTGTGGACAAATACTTGAGAATATGAACGTTGATGTTTGAAATTTAGGAAATAATAATAAGCATGTTTTCATGTTACTAAAAGTATCTTTTATTTCATAGCTAGATCTCCCTTTTTTTAGGTGGAAAGGAGAGAAGTCAGTCTGATTCATCCTTTTTTCAATTAACAATTTGTTGAAAAAAAGTTCTAATACAAAGACCATGCTTTTTTTAATTCTTAACTTATGTTCTAAAATGGGTCGGAAGGGACCTTAAATATCACCCAGTTCCAAGCCCGTGCCATGGGCAGGGACACCTCCCACTGGATCAGGGGGCTCCAAGCCCCATCCAACCTGGCCTTGAACCCCTCCAGGGATGGGGCAGCCAAAGCTTCTCTGGGCAACCTGGGCCAGGGCCTCCCCACCCTCACAGGAAAATATTTCTTCCTAATAGCTAATCTAATTCTCCCCTCTTTCAGCTGAAAATCATTCCCTCCATCCTATCCCTGCACTCCCTGATCAAGAGCCCCTCCCCAGCTTTCTTGGAACCTTTCATTACTAGAAGGTTGTTCTAAGGTTCTCCTGCAGTTTTCTCTTCTCTAGGCTGAGCAATCCTAACTCTCTCAGCTTGTTCTCATAGGGCTATCTTTGATACTTACTGATTTGAAACATTTCCAAGTGGTCAATGTAGTGATTTTCTGGACAGGATGCACTTATTTGATCAGGACAATCTGTTGAACATTAAACAATATTTGAAGCACAGTTAATTATTTGCACTGAATTAGCTCACATCAAATGACTGAGGCTGGTCTGAAAAAAAAGTAGACAACGAGGAAAAGCTAATTTCAAGAAAAACTGAGTGGTATAAGGATGGTTAAGAGTGCTTTGACTCTCCATGTTCTTCCACTGGTCGTTCTCCTACGGAACACACACTTGTGCGTGAGTATGGTTTTATACTATTTTTCTTGCCACGTGTCAGCTCTGCTCCTTGCTGGGCTCTTCCTGGGTATTTGAGTATCCACATTTCAGTACAGTGTAAATGCCCAAGTAAACATTGTATAAGAGACAAGTCCCATGGTTTTTTTGAGCAGATATTGATAGTGACAAAGACTCACCCATCTGGGTGTGTTTGGTGGCCACCCCACTCCCAGGGGTGTGCGATGGGGAGTACAGTTGCTCCCCCAGCCCTGGGTGCTGAGCGATGCTCCAAACGACTGGGGTGCAGCATGAGTTACTCATTTTCATGCTGAAGGGACTGGATATCAGGTTAAACATGCCAGGGGCATGCACTGACTTGACAGTTTCACAAATTCTTTCACCAAAGGTAAAATTTACCCCAGCCATATGTTTAGGATGGGAGAATTATCCTTACTGCCAACACAGAAGGAAGGTTAATGGCAAAATATTCAACACAGAGATGACCATAGCCCTGCTCTAGCAGAGCTTGTTATGTTCCCAAATCTATTAATGTCCACTTTAAAGAAGACCAAAAGAATGATTTATCACGAAAGCAAAGTTAACAGTCAGTTTTAAGAAGATTTCTTTTATTCATCCAAGTACTGCGATTAAGTAGATTTTCTTATGAACAAATGCGAGTTTCTTTCAAACCTCTTCATTCTTAATGACAGTTCCTATACGTGCAGGTTCATAGTTACTGAAACACATTGAACATTTCAGAAGTTAACATGTTTAAATCGAGCCCTTTAGGCAAACATATCTAGTGAGGGGTTTTAATGCGTTACGGATCTTTTTGAAGAGCTTGGTGAATTTGTGGTCAGTGATTTTCGCAACACAATAGGATATTTATTAATTAGTGTATTATCAGGGTTATCTATCCACTGGCAGCCGTGGATACGGCACACTCGATTCACCAGTACATGTGGCAGCTTGCTGACGGGATCAGTTCTAGGGTAGCTTAATACCAGTTTTGCAGCCATTGTGGGAACCCAATCTAATAGAAATAACCTCACAATGAATTAACTGTGTTAATTCATACTCAATGAGGAAAATATAGGTGCCGTCTTAGACAATGTGAAGTCTTACACAGATTTTCCTAACTAGTCCTAGATTGTTTCATTGGCTTTGACAGCCCTAATCTAACTTTGCTCTAAATATCGCTATGGAAAATGTAGTGTACATCTCCCCCCCCACCCCTGAAAATTCATTAACATTGCTAAAATGCAAAAGCAATTCTGCTGTCACTGAAAAGCAGCACGACAGAATATTCAGCAGGCTAGTTTTTAATAAAACATGTTTTTTCTTCATAATTAATATAACAAGGTTTTCTGGCTTAGCACTTGGCATGGATCCCAGAAAAAAGAAGAGGGGAATGAGTTGCCATGACGTGACCATTGCATGGCATACATGCTACAAGAGGACAAATTAATGATTTTTTCCAAAGAAAAAGTTACATTGGAATAGTTTGAATGAGAAAAGAATAGACTTTGCACTTTACTGAAACCATGGAAAATATCTTTAAACTGCTGTTTTCATCCTTTCCTAAGAACTATCTCCATCACTCTCATTTTTATTCAAATCTGGGTTTAGGAGTTTTTGTAATAACAGTCTAATTAATAAAGGTTATTGGTGCAATATAGCAAAGTCAAATGCAGATTGAGGTAGTATCTCATATTAAGCTGGTTAAAATAGAAGAGGAAAGCATTCAGACATTCCTGGATCTGTCAGGTTTGCAGTGGATCCATAAGGCAAAAGATATCATTTGCTTCTTTCGTATTACCTGAAGAGAAACTGTTTTCACCTGCATGGATCCAAAGTATTTCTGTAAAAGGCTGTGAGCTCATGATGGATGCAAGTGAGAACAAAATTTGGTCCTTTATTTTAGCACATAGGATGCAGCTGCACCAAAGGTTGTCCTCAGACATGACAGATATTCTCAGTCTGGATTGTTAGGGCTCTTTCCTCACTGATGCACGTATCAGCATTGTACGAGCAGGAACTCTTAGAGAAATCAATATGCTTTTGCTCAGCAAGATACTTGCCTGCCGTAAGATGCTATGTTGTTAAGTATTCCGTACTTTGCCAAAAAGAAATCCGAAGAGCTCTGCTGCACATTAAGATCAAACAACCGCAAAGACAATTTATCATTGGTGCCTACCTCCTAGCTGGCCCACACTGGGTAGGAAGCTCTTACCAGCAGTACAGGACTTCCCTTGGCTTAGGTGCTTGGAGACCACCGTTTCAGGGTATCCCAAAGTGAATTTTGTCTGACATCTTTTTCTACCCACCAACAAATCTATTCTTGTATTAAACTCCCACTTCTGTTCCAGTCACACGCTCTCCAGTGCCACACCACGCATGCAAGGACTTTATGCTCTATTGCGTTGCAAACCGATCACGGCAAAGAGAAGTGAATGCTGTCAAGCCCGTCTCAATTTGCGGCCCGTCGGGTGTAATGTCCTTCTGCAGCACTCGCCTAAATTTGCCTGATGCAGCAGGAAAGCAACAAAGCCTTGGGAGCGCCCCCAGCTAATTGTGCACCAGGCTCTCGGAGAGGGAAGCGCTCTTCGCTGACCCCCGAAGGCAATCAGCTTATGCCCTGAAGCGTGCAGGTTGATATCCCGTGTAACTAAAGGGACTTAATGACTTCGCATAAGCTTTAAGTCTAGCAGTATAACCTGTATTCCCAGCACTGGCTGCAAAAGCGTTTGATAGCGCGGCAAACTTGTGTTAGCGTGACAAGGCTGGCTCCTGTAGCTCCCATGAAACAGATTTTGTAGCTTCCCCTTGCTATGGCATCCAAGGCTGACCTCATTTTGCACACCTCATCCACCAATGAGCAACTTTAAAAACATCCAGCTGCTGCCAGGCTCTCTCTCATGGTGCAAAGATTAACTCCGAAACTTGGATCTCTTGGAAAACAGGAGCAAGTAGATCCCATGCACAGAGCCAAGTCGGGTGCAGGAGCACCTCTGAGAGCTGTTGTACTTTTCCTGGATCCCCGTGGGTTTTGTATCAGGTGCTACCATGAGAAATGTAGCCAAATAAAGACTTGAAAGGTGAACTTCTCTGGGTACCCTTAGAGCAGTTCATAAGGAACGTGTCATTTACTCACAAGTCTTATGACAAGCAGCTGAGGGAACTGGGGTTGTTTAGCCTGGAGAAAAGGAGGCTGAGGGGGGATCTTATCACTGTCTACAACTGCCTGAAAGCAGGTTGTAGCAAGGTCTTTTCTCCCAAGTAACAAGTGATAAGATGAGAAGGAATGGCATCAAGTTGCCCCTGGGGAGGTTTAGATGGCATATTAGGAAAGATTTCTTCACTGAAAGGGTGGTCAGGCACTGGCACAGCTGCCCAGGGAGGAGGTGGAGTCCCCATCCCTGGAGGTGTTTAAAAGACAGGTGGATGAGGTGCTCAGGGATCTTGTTCAGTAGTGGACAGATATGGCTGGACTCAATGATCTCAAAGATCTTTTCCAACCACGTGATTCTGTGATTCTGAGGCACACATTGCAGTTCGGTGTGCAGGCGGGAGACGTCTTGCTAACAGAGAGGTGAAGAACTCCAAGGTTTTGGTGGAATCCTTTCAGAGAATGGTTTCCCAGGCTAAAAATACAACATGTGTTGCATGTGTGCTCCAGATGATAACATGCCCTGCTTTCATTATACTGCAACTGTGGCCTCGGCTGAAAGATACAATGTCATTGCTGGAAAAGCCACTTTCCCTTGAAGTTCAAAGACTGTCACTACCCAAGATGGTTGCAGGCAAAAATCTGGCGGACTGTAAGAGCATCAGAACTGTCGATTCCCTCCTCAGCTGGCGAGAAGCCCAGACAAAGGTTCCTACTGAGAGCTGTCAGAGGGATCAAGGGGTTCACTACGAACAGGCGGTAGTTGTGTCTGCCCTCATGGCTCCTTCATGCCTTATGTCAGTCATGGATGGAAGTCGATCAAATATCCATCCTCATTCTCCAGTTCATCCCCATCCCAATTCCTTCTCAGCTGCAAAGCTGTGACTGCACAGAAGAACAAACGAAAGGAGCAATGTTTGTTTTGCCACCCCAGAGGCCACTTCATGGCAAGTTGTAGGAGAACTTGCACAACTTGGTGCAATTAAGTGAATAGGCCAAGTCCTATCGACGCAGTTTAATTTTTGAAGTCCTGTAATGCTTTGTTGTGAGGTGTGTGTATGCATAGAGGTAGTTTTAATCCCTCTGCTCATCTGTTAAACCAGCTTAAGTAGCTACACTGTTTTTTCTGGAATTACTTCTGGTTTGTACAGATGTAAATTCATAGCCTAACCTTGGGTTGTCGTCTTTGTGCTGCCTATTTCTCCACCTGAGTTTGTGTTTTAATTATTCATTTTGATTGTAATAAGGGGCAGCAAATGTACCCAAGACACACTCAACAGTTCAACTGCAGAATGCCCTTGGCAGCTGTAAGTAATTTCCCTTGAATTTGAGGTCAAATCTTCTTGGCCTTATTCAGAAAGAATTGCCAGAGATTAACTGGACATTTTGTCTAAGAAAGAGCTGTAGGTTTCTGTCCTGAGACCAAGAAAGCCCACAGTTCTTGCATTACTGTTTGAAATCTATTACGTTTCATTAGTCTCTCTTTCTTGAAGGGTTGAAATGGAAAAATTAAGAGTATTATGTATGTGCAGTGTTAATCTTGGTACAAAGCCGAATTAGCTGAGTTTTGATGGTTCTTTGGAGGAAGGGCTTTGGTGAAGTAGTAATCATTACAGTGATGATGACAACAGAAGTCAGGTGAAAGTAGAATATTTTGAATTTAAGCCTTTTTTTCTAGGAGCCCTATAAATGTAATCAACTCCACACTCAGCAATGCACTGGTATCCATATAAAATGTCTCTCCCAGTTGGTTTTTTTACTCAGGGTTTCTTTTTTATGAGCCTAAAGTAATAAAATTTAAAATTGCTCTCTGCAAATTCTTCCAGCTTTGTCCCCCATCTCTGCGGACCTGCTGCGAACAGGATCCAGTGATTTTATTCCCTCTTGAGAGAGCACACAAAGTATCGGTGTCGAGCTGCAGCAAGGAGACTGGTGAAACCAGCCCCACAGCCTAATTTCTTCTCTCACCCTCCTCCTTTTGTTTGAATCCTGCTCCTGGCTGGGCTCAGTATTGCACCTCGTCGGAAGGACAAGATCCTCCTCTGCTGGCCATGAGCAATACGGCACGGGAGGACCTGCCTTCACAGCCCCTACCTGCAGCCCCCTCTTGCAGCCCCTTCACCGGCAACCCCTCCGGGACCCCTCACCGTGCAGGTCCTTTCCCGTATTGCCACTCCTACAGACCTCTTTGCATCCCTCATCCCGCATCCCCCAACCCACATCCTGCATCCCTCACCGCCCAACCTGCATCCCTCAGCCTGCACCCCGCATCCCATACCCTCATGGCATGGAGGAAAAGGTGAGCTCAAGAGAGCATTAGGGAAGGATAGAAGTGCTTCTCTCTTCTCTGCTGCGCACCACCACGGAAATCTTTATGCCGGGAGCCAAATGTAAAATTTGGCCCTGTGCTGGCTAGCAGGGATGGGAATGCTTCAAACCCAGTGCGGGTGGGTGGCCCAGTGGACCTCAGAAGAGAGAAGAACAGTCTTCTCTGCCTGAGGTTTTGTCCCCTGTGGCTCTGCTGCTGCATCTTGTGACAGATGCAGGAAGGGGGAAAGCTCCAGGACAAAACAGGACACAAAAGGCTTATGGTAAACATTGGGTTTAACTCTTGGACTCTCTGTGCTGGGTTCTCCAGGGCTTTTGTTCTCAGTACTGTGGCAGCAGATAGAGGCTTTCATCCAAAACAAGGAAATATACTCTGGGACTCGGCTACCCCAGAGTACAAGCCTCTGCCTGCTCTGAAGGATGTTATTGGAAACCTGCCCGTTTTCTTGGGCATCAGTTTATTGCACGAGGGTTTGCAGGGCGTCTGCCCTTTTGCAGTCAGCTCTGTCCATGAAGGAGTGCTTGGACAGGAGGGGTAGGGGGGTAACCTGGAAAAGAAAGTAAAGCAGCGAAGTGTTAGGTCTCTCATCTTTCTTCTTTTCTTGGTGTGTGATCCGTCCCTATAGGCGCTGTGAGTCCATCATCTCTGCTTGACAGCAAGGGGAAACTGAGGCACAGAAGAGCATGGTGCAGTCACGTCCTACACTTCACTCAGCCTGGGCTGAAGCCCTGTGGCGTTCCCGTGTGGTGCCAAGGGCCACCCTGAGTGTAGGGAAGGTTTAGCGACTTCATTGAAGTCAAACCCTTGTGCCCCCAAACCCTTTCTGACCTCACCAGGCAAACAGCACAACACGGCACCGCAGAGAGCTGGGGAGGGAAATGAAATATTTTTTGCTTCATCCTGCTCCCTTTGCTGCTTCCTTGGTCTTTGTTTCATCAGTTTCTCGAAAAGTGTTTCCTTGCAGGATTTGTTTCAGTTTGTGTTTATTGGATGAATGCTACCACTAATTGTAAATGAAGCAATTAGACCTCTTCTTTCTACAGTCTCTATTGGGGTCTGGCAAAGGATCTGACAAACCCAGTACCTTCACTCAAGAAACACACACACCAAGGGCAGAGCTCTTACAGCCTTCTCATTTACTGTCATCTCCTCTGCACTCATTCAGGAGGGGCAATTTTGCGAGCGTGTGTCCTTCCAGCTGCAAAGGATTTAGTTATGTATGTGTGTGGCTCACTTAAGCGCACCTGGAAAGGGGCTCCTCTGAGCAGTTCAGGGGACATCGCTCTCATTAAAGTCAGTGGGAAAGGGAGTGCTGGAGTGTCTGTTCTCCCTGGCTCAAACACAAGAGGGACACAAACGTGCCTGAAGCAAAAACTCATTTATATATTCCAGATAATATTCGGAAATGTGAATTTTGCAGGGGGGGTTGTCCTGTTTCTTATTCATTCCTTCTGATTCATTTGTTCTTAGTCACAGTTCGTGTTAGCTGAGATTGTCTTTCTTCTATGTACTGTTTCTATATATAATATACAACTAAGCAAGGCGTGTATTTACAGTTAATTATATCTGTAGCAATGCATAGGTGCACATAATAATTTGAGAGCATGTGTGTATGTATGCTGTCTTTATTATGTGTATTAAATTGTTTGGAAATACATTTTCTTCTGACAAATTATGCCAAGAGCAGCTCCAAATCTCCTTTACACCTGCTGTTAGCACACGTATTCTCATCACGGGCAGGTAGTTCTGTCTGCAGCTGGGATTTAGAGTAAGAGGGAAAGTGAGCTGAAATCTTCATGCAAGGGATGTGTCCCAGTGTGGAGACAGTGCATCTCTCTTCAGAACAGCCTTACTCACACTCTTCAAAGGCTGAGAGCTGTTTTCCTTGTTCTTCTGTTCCTTTTTGTCGCTCGCCCTTGATCATGAGCCAAGAGGAAAGGCTGGAGCCCCACGTTGGAGGTCGGACACATGGCATTTCCTCGTGGGAAGTTTTCCCTTCCATCCAAAGGTGGTTGACAGCCTTCTAGCTTGGAGGTCCAGATCCCACCTGCTGCACCAGACGTAGGCTCTTGGGCTGGGCTGGGCTGGGCTGCACTGCGCAGCCACAGCTGTACTCTGCTCGAGCACATCCCAGCCTCCTGTTTTGGCAGCTGGCCGGAGCGTGGCCTCTGTCTGTACCTCAGAGACCTTAGACAAATAGTCAGTGTGTCATCACTTAATAAGCAAAAAGGCAATTTAACTCTTTCACAACAGGTTTTTTCCCAAAGCAGGGCAGCACTGCGGCTTGAGCTGGATGCTCAGAAAAGCCAGAGCTCCCACACCGATTGTTGGGAGCAGTGGGCTTTTTACGATATTTTGGCAATATTTTGAAAGAGGTCTTAAAACCCAACCCAGTCAGCTCCAAAGAGGGTGATAAGTTTATCTGGATGTCTTAACAGTCGGGAAAAACTTTGTGCCATAAACCAAACTCCGTAATGGCTTTTGATTTCAGAAACTCTCTACCCCTTTTTATCTCACACAGGCTTCCCATTTCTTCTTCCTGATGGACCCGCTGCATGGTAAGTGGTTTCCATTCCTTCATTCTAACTTCTGCATATAAAACTTAGAGGCTGCTTACCTGGTCCGTAAAGATCCTATGCAAGTGCCCAATGCTGAGTTTTAACAACTTCATGCACAGCTTTGCTGAGCTTTAAGTAAAGCCCGTGATCACGCAGAAAGTCTGTTTTACTTTGGGCAAGACGTACGGTGAGCACTTTCAGACCTTCACACGTGCTCTGTGTTGGTGCAGGAGACAAAGCTGCATCGGGTCCTGACCAAGAACATGTCTGGCACGCTGGAGCCCAAAACAGAGGCCCAGCAATGGTACCGATTTGCAGTTAAATATGGGGTACTCCTAGACCTCGCCTGCAACTCACAGCTCCATTCCAAGCCTGGACTTTTCTGCCACTCTGCCACCTCTTGTGCTTAACAAAGCTTGAAGCACCTATGGGTGACACAGTGGGACATGGGCTGGAGGAGAAGTCATGGTGCTGGGCTGCAAACCTCACAGAAAGACAAGCAAACAGTGTATCTGTGCAAACTGAAGGTTAAATAAACGCAGGCTAACTTTCCCTTGCAGCATAAAACTCACTGTGGAACTTATTTCTACAAGGTTTTGTCCAAAGTGCAAGAAGATTCAGAAAGCATTTACAAATCCATGCAAGCAAAAATCGTTGAAAGCTATGTAGCATTAAGATGCTGATAAGAGAAAAGCTGTGATGAATGTTGTGTGAGGATCTGTAGGTATTGTGTGAGGATTTTTACATCCTTTTGTAGCCTACTTGGTCCACGTAGAGGATTATGGTTTTATTGCTAAGTTTAGTGGTTTTCTGGGTGAGATTTACTCCTTTTCTTGATTTCAGTGTCTTAGATCTGTGTTTATAATTTATCGCTAAACTATTAAAGATATAGAATATTAAATATTTTCTCCTTTTTCTAAAAAAGAAAAAAAGAGGGTGGTTTTCACTGTGCCCTTATTATTCAGACTCATCCCTGTTCATTTTAGTGGCGCTTTGTCTTCCAGGTCAAACCTATGAGTCCAGCAGTCTTGTAGATCGTACAGCACTGCTTCGTTCCCCAAATCGATGTTGCTCATCTAACGCAATGTGTGTGGAAAACAAATTTCCAAATGAGTTGTGCATCTGAGCTCAGTATTCAGCTTCTGCACGTATTTGACCCGCGTCGTGCACCTGGCTTCAGGCTTTACACACAAGCCTTGTGCAAACCGGCTGATTTGCTTTTCAGTGGTGGAGCTTTCACAGTTTCTTCACTGATTCCCTCTCTCTGTGCTTTATGGTCTTTACCTCCCTGTCTCTCCACTGTCCCTGCAATCTCCCACCCCCTGTCTTCCTGCGAGTCCCCACTTCTTCAGCTGCAATCACCCACCTTCGCCCAGCACCAATCCCTCTACGGAAAAGGCGCCGCAAAACTGCTTTTAAGTAACAGCCACAAAGCTATTTGAAAGACTTGCTGCTCTCACGTCTTTATCTGAAGCCACAGATACTCCCAGCTGCAGCACGCATGGAAGGGAGGAAATACTGTGAGGTCTCATCTCTGCAGAAGTAAATGGGAGACATCTCGTTATTTAAAAAACAGTCAGGATTTCAGCCTCATAAAAATAACACTTCATCGTTCTCAGAGCTGGAGACAAAAAGTATTTAGAAAGGTGGCAAGAAAGCTCATCGGGCTTAAATTAGGCCATATTTTAGTCAATCCCCAGAGGTTCAGAGAGCTTGAATAAACGCTGGGTACTTTCTGGAGCCCTTGATGCGTGTTGGCAATAGGCTTTAACTTTGCACATCACTCATCTTGACAACTGCAGTCCAACAAAGTTACCTCGCAATTCAGGTCATTCGATGGCATCCTAATGCATCACTTTCCCACTCGGAACATTAGTCGTGACTTGATCCAGCGAAGGTTTTGAAAACAGTGTGAGTGCCGACGTTGGGATATCTGTTCTCTCCGTAACAGAGAGCCCGTGTAAGCTAATGAACAAGGGGATATTGATCAGAAATCCATCGCTTGATTGACAGCTCTTGGCAATGTGAAAAACTGCAGATGAAAGCTTGAGCAGTTTAAAAGATCACCCAGACCTCAAAGCTGATTTGAAGCTTTAAAAGTCAATCTCTGCCTATCAATTATGGGGAGACTTTTTTGTACTACACAGAGGAAAGTTATTCTTTGAAAATTTGCATGCAGGATGTCTAATTTAATTTCATGTAATAGTCACATTTCAGTGACAAATGTCAGATCACTTCTTTTTTTAAGCATGTTAAGGTTTGCCAGCACTTACAAAGAATGAACGCTCTGATTTAGTAATATGTTTAAATCAACCAATGTATCAGACTTTGTGCTTTAATTATGTGCTCAGATAGAAAAAGTGTTGGTTTTGCTTTACTAAACCTATGGCTTGTTATGAATAATTAAAAAAATTGAATGGGAGCATTTCTTAAATAAGAGATGCAGAAGCCAAGTAGTTATTTAGTGTTGAAGTAATGATAAGTAAGAAGACAGTTTTTTATTTAGTTTGATGTCATGTACCGAAGTCAGGGTTTTCTGTTCTTTGTTTTTCACTGCTTCACGTGGCAGGGGGAGACATGGAGTAGCTGGGAGATGGAAAGCATCACCCGTGTGACCTGTAGAATCTATTTCTGTTCCACAGTTTCACGAAGAGGGATGGTGATGCAGAACGCAGGGTCACTGGAGAGTTCTCAGATCAGCTGCACTCCCACATCACCTTGGCTGGTCTCCCAACCAGGCAGCTCGGGTTCCTGACTCCCGCTATTCACACGGTGGGGCAAGGGTACCCGAAAGTGTTGGCTGATGTTTCCCGAGACCTTTCTGCTTGCACCCTTAACTCCACAGCCTAGTCATAAAGCTTCGTTTAATGGTAATTGCCAGGCCATGAAGAGGTTGCTTAGTGCTGCCCACTTAACCTCAGCCCTGGCCACCTGAAAGTGTCCTCCTTGAGGGCTGCCAGGTGCCAGCCTGGCCACAGGTGGCCCATCCCATAACTGCCCAGGGGTCATCTGCCTTGTCAGCCCAAACGGGCCATTGTCCTCCTCCACCTCACAGAGCCATGAGAAGCAGACACCTGGCAAAACATGAACTGCATCTTGGCTAACGTGGGATTTGCTACAGAAATGCTCTTAAAATAGTCCATAATGGATTAACAAGTAATTTCAGAAGTGTGATAAATGATTAATCCACTACCGAGGAATGATGCCAATGTAACAAAATGAAGTGGCAATACAGTAATTACTTCACACCATAATTGCAATGAGCAATTGGTATAAAAGTTATGCTGGGTGCTTCTACAGGAGCAGTTTGTGCTCATTTGGAGCCCTTGTTTTTCTTCTGCTGACTGAAGAGAGTCCTTACCAGACTGGGAGTCTTTGCAGTCTGCTTTTGGCAGCCCTAACTCCCCTTTTCAGCCTTTGTAACTTCTAGCAGGAATATCTTCTCTATACAAAAGGCTACTTCATCCCATGGAATAAAAGCCAACATTCCCCACTAAGATTTTGAAAATAAGCAGGGGAAACAAAATCAGATTCCTCCAGACAATTCCCTGAAACTCCAGTCCGCTTGCAAAATCTCCCCTCCAACAAAGTGAGATTGTGGGCTGCATTTCAGGCAAAAACCTCTTTTTGTTTTTCTTTCTTAACTACATCACATTAAATTTAATTTTGTTCACTGTAGACAATGTCCTTATCTTCCAGCGAGATCCTTCTGTTCCGCAGCAAGGCACACACTTCTGCAACACTTGCACACTGTCGAGACTCAGCTCCTGTGGAAATAATGAGCTGAGGTAAAGGAGTCTTGACTTGACATAGCAATAAATGAAGTGAAACTTTCCTCTTTTTTTTTTTTTTTTGGCGAGAAACGAGAGTTGGCATGTAGGAAAAAAATGACAAAAAAAAAAAAAGGTTCTATTTTAATATGAAATATAAAACACCCATTGTACAAAAGTGGATTTTCTTTTTTTTTTTTTCTTCCAGAAGCAAAGAAAGAATAAAGATAAAGGCTGCAAGGGAATGAATGAGGAGAGAA
Organism: Neomorphus geoffroyi; assembly: GCA_033558235.1. NCBI lineage: Eukaryota > Metazoa > Chordata > Aves > Cuculiformes > Neomorphidae > Neomorphus > Neomorphus geoffroyi. Next base: position 5,454,483 of record JAUMJM010000016.1, on the reverse strand, counting down.
AACTAAGATAATGCAGTCGATAATCAGTTCAAGGCAGAGCATTATCCATGGGGCCATTGGTCCAGCCCTAGGGGAGAGCTTTTTAAAATGTCTCTGTACATAGCTTAGCTTTCCTCATTACCATAGCTTGTCTTTGAAACACCAAAGTGGGTTCTGGCAGCAGCAGCCATACCTGCACAAGGAGTTGCCAGCCCACTTTAATCAACCGACCTCCTCAAATGCAGGCTGGCAAAGCCACGCGTCCTGCGGCCTCTGGGCTCCTGGGGAGGACACTGGCTGCTGGGAGGCTGCAGGCTCAGCTGAGGCAAGGATGGGCCTCTCAGCACGCATCTGCTCTGCCCGGCCCTTGCTCCTTGAAAGGGTTTTTTGGATAGGTGTGCAGGTGTGCCTTGGGCCCTTACTCCCCTCTGATTTCCCTCAAAATGCGTTTCTGTGTCCCACACAGCAAGCATCCGCGTGCCAATGAAGCTCTTGCCTCACGTTACAGCAGCGACGATGCTGGTGACCAAAGCACCTGGACAAAGAAAACCCTTTCTTCTTGTAGGAATCTAAACTTCCTTTTCATGTGGCGCTGGTAACAGCCATCAGCATCTCCCCTGGCTGCGGTGCCAAACGGTGGCCTTCTGCCCACATCTGCGGAGCCCCCTGCCCGTGTCCCCTCTGGGGTGCCCCGGCTGCCACTGCAGGAGCCAGCGGAGCAGCCATAGCCCCAGCGCCCACCAGGAGCAGCAAGGGCAGAACCGGGGTCAGTGGGGTGTGAGCTCTGTTCATGCCAAGGAAGAGCTTGGTCCTCAACACGATGTGGGATCTGGACCCACCTATGTCTCAAACAAGCTCAGGGAGAAAAAGATCATAGGGACATACCTGGGAAGGACAGGTATGCGTACAGACAGCTTTTCTTCTTCTTATACACACAACTTCCCTCATACCTTCTCTCCTTCTAACAGTTTTAATTCCTCTGTTCTTCCACCCTCTTCTCACTCCTCCCCGCAGATGAGACTGAAGCCTACGAGTACTATGATGAGTACACGCAACTGGAGCAGGATCCCTTCCACCAGCAGCCCTCGGAGGACCCTGGCTGGTTTGAGGAATATTTTGGTTACAGTGATACCAGTAAAGGTACCTCTGAGGGGTGGGCAGGGAGGCGAGGAAGGGGTAAAATCCCAACCCTGCGCCGGCAGCGTGAGCGTGGCAGGCCTCGGCTGCCAGCCTGCTCTCGAAATGCCTGCATCAAAGGAATGAGTTAGGAGGATTGTTTGCGGTGTTCTCCTTTGTATTTCTCTTGTAAGGAGCCTGTGTTTTATCTCCAGGTTTCACAGGATGGATTCTGATCATGCAGAACATTTCTGATTGCTACTACAAAAAAAAGCACAAGCTTATTTGTCTATAGACACTGTAAGATGTAATTGCTGTTTTCATGGAATATATGTTCTGTATTTATGCTGGGAACCAAATGTAGAGCAGGTTTCTTCCCCCTCCTCCCCCCCTTTTTTTCCCTCTGTTGCAGGTGTTTTAATTTTCTTTTTCTTTTTTGCCAAAGTTCTGGAGAGCAGGAAAGGATCCCTGAGATTTCTCAGGGAGCATAAAGGACAAACATGGAAGTTGCCTGTAACATCTCCTGGGTTATCTCCTGGTACAAAGAAAGCAGAGCCGGTGTGATGCTGCCCACAACACCAATTGCTTCTGCCAGCCTAGAATGAAGCAGAGAGCATGGTGTAAGGGGCAGGGCTCAAGTAGTGCTGGCAGGTGCCTGCTCCCTTGGAGCAATAGCCAGCCAGGGGTATTATACGGCATAAAGGTGATAGATAGCCTTTCCAGGGGAGAGTCAGTGCCACTTTGCAACCAGGGCAATGCCAAATCCAGACCTCTCCACATTAAGTGCTTGAAGGCAGATGCCCAGGTCCAGCTCTGGCTCTTAAGGCACCTGCCACTGCCATAAAGGTAACTTTGGCCCTGAGTAAAGAAAGGGACTTGCCTCGTTACAGCTCCTTTGTAGCCATGGCACAGGGAGATGAGGTGCTCCAGACCCAAAGCCATGAGCTGTTACAGCTGCAACGAGCTCCGCAGAAATTCGTAGTTGCTCCTGCAGCTGCTGAGCTGATGTGTAAATGCAGTTATCTGTTCCGGGGGATGCAGTTATCTGTTACATGGGCAGGAAGGCAAGAAGAAAAAACAGGTAACGAAGGTGGAAAAGTTGAAAGTAAAACTAAAAGATCTCTGTCCTTACCTCAGCAGACCCATGCTCCTCCAACCCCTGCAAGAACAACGGTAGGTGTGAAAAGAAAGGAAGCAGCTTCAGCTGTCACTGCCCCAAGCCCTACACTGGGACTACATGTGAGAAAGGTGATTGCTAATTTACACTCCTTGTTTTGGCAACGAGTGTTACTGTTACAGCTCCGCCAAGGGAAGCAGACAGGGGCTTTATGAACCCACTGTTTGCTGGGGTGAGGGTTTTGACAGGCCACTGCTGTCATGTAACAAGTGACAGGATGAGAGGAAATGGCCTCAAGTTATGCCAGGGGAGGTTTCGATTGGATATAAGAAAAAATTTCCTTACCGAAAGAGTGGTGAAGCACTGGCAGAGGCTGCCCAGGGAAATGGGCACCTTCCCTAGAAGTGTTCAAAAAGCGTGTAGACGTAGCATTTTGGGACACGGTTTAGTAGGCTCAGTGGTGTTGGGCTGGTGATTGGACTTGATGATCTTAGAGGCCTTTTCGCACCTTAACGATTCTATGATTCTGTAACTCTCGCTCTCAACCCTCACCCAGAAGAAGTTCTGTCTAAAGTATCCAGTGAAATAGACTTGAAGTGTGCAAAAAAGTGCTCCTCTCTCCCTACCAGGTGGGCAGAGATGAGCTGCTCACCAGCCCTGCAGAATTTTTGCAGATACTGTGAACAAGAAGGGAAATCCCATGTTCACACCAGCCAGATGAAATCTTTCTTTGGGTGTTGGGAGAAAGCATATTTTCCCCCGATCCCTGCAAAGCCAAGGCTCTTGTGCACACCAATACTGGTGAAGCACCTCATGTTTCTGTCCTCCACAGTGAAGAACATGTGTCTGGAGAAGAGATGCCACTGGGGAGACTGCCTGATTACATCAACTCCACCTTACTTTCAGTGCAGCTGCAACCATCCCTACAATCCGCCCGACTGCCAACAAGGTGAGCACAGACCTCTCAGAAAAGGGTCTCACTTAGCAGAGCTCTGAATGCATTATGGTGGGGATGGCATAACAAGGTTGCCCCACCACAGATGGTCAGCACACTGCGGAGGGTGGTCCTGCCCTGCTCATCCAGCCTGAGTCTGCTACCGCTCCCATCCATGGGGCTGGGCAGTGGCGAGTCATGCTTGACGTATGTGGTGGGGGTTCGCTCACTGGTGAGATAACCCTGTTGATAAGTGTTTTTCAAGAGTTCATAAGAACCTGAAGCCAACAGGCTAAGTGGGAGCTCTGCTCAGTTTCCATCTGGCATGTGAGTGGTTGATAGCATTCAGTGGAGTGATGAGGCTGTTGTGTGTTTTCCATGTTGACAGCATCTTCACCATGCAGACCAAACCCGTGCAAAAATGGAGGTATCTGCAAACAGCACAGAATCAGATCAAAATTCACCTGCGAGTGCCCCAAACATTTCAAAGGGAGATTCTGTGAGATCGGTAAGTCACAGCTTAAGGGAAGAGGGTTGAGGCAAAACCTCCCGACATCCAAGAGCTGGCTTCACCCTGCAGTCAAACTGATTGATGCTGTCATCGCACCAAGTATCTGACTGCACCCTGGGTACCAGCCTCCTCGGTGAGCGTGTTGGAGGAAGACACTGACTTTTGCAGTCACAATCAGCCAAGGGGCTCAAAACAGTTCCCTTACTGATGTTCTCTAAGTGTGCTTCAGCAAGGTCCCACTGGTGTATGAGCAAACATGTTTCCCAGAGGTTTCACGTGTTGCACGGAGAAGGAACACCAAACTTTCCTGAAACACCCAGAAGCTGATGTAGTGAAAATTCATGTCCAGTTGCCTCTGAGTCCCCAGGCTGGGGGGACAGTCACTGACACGTGGGCTGCCAAGGCGTGGGATTACCCCAGCCTGCATACAGAGCCTTCTGCCTCTGCAGCACCATCTGAGCCACCACACGTATTTCCAAGGAGAAGGTTTTTATTCTTTCTGTTTTAAAAGCTGATTGGACTCCATACTCCATATATGCACTCCACATTCCACACATTCCTTTTGGCACATCCATTGCCCTGCTATGATAGCAGCTCGATGGCCACTTCAGTCTAATCCTGTCAACATCATTTCTCCCCCAGCCCACTGATGGAGAGATTCTACATCGGCATTAAGACACCTGTTAACTGCTAAGTCTTTATCATGCAAGGAGGTTTCAGTCAAGTCAATCAAGCTTCGAGTTGGACAGATGCTGGGACATTACTTTTATTTCTGACCTGTGGAGGATAAGAGATATTATTACATTTCCCAGTAGGTCCTTTTGATCCTTCGTAAAATGCATGAGGAAGGGAATGCAAGGAAGGGAAGGAAAACACTTTGAACAAGGAACATTTTCATATCAACATTGTCTTCCTACAGGACTGGATGACTGTTATGAAGAGGCATCTTCTGAGTATAGGGGAAAAGTGAACCAAGCAGCAAATGATAAGGCCTGCCTGCACTGGAATTCCCACATGCTCTTGGACTACCCTATTAATGCCTTTATGGAGGACGCGGACTCTTATGGCATTGGTGAACATAACTTCTGCAGGTAATATTCCGAAGAAGCAACTGTGGGGTTCTTTATGAAAGAGAGCAATGAGGGAAAACTGCTCATGAATTTGGTGGTCTGATGGTGTTAAGATCTCACATCTTTCTAGATACTGCCTGTTTATAAAATACCAGCATGTTAGAGGTGTATTCTCTAAGTCACTGTACAAATGTGAGTCTTCCAGAAGCAACCCTCATTTCCCTGAATCAGTCCCTCATTTTTCATAGGATTAAGATAGGCCTGGGAATAGTAAAATAGCAGAAGCCTCACTCTGTTATCTCAGGCATCTTCTTTGTCAAATCTTATAGAATATCTTTGAAAGTTTGGCTCTTATATACTTCCCTAAGTATCCTCAGCTCCTTCGCTGGATTTGTGAAGATTTCCCCTTTCCTGTTGGCTGATGCTCTCAGCTGTTCCCTTCAGGAATCCCGATGAGGATAAGAAACCCTGGTGCTACGTCAGAAAAAATCACAAAGTGGAATGGGACTTCTGTGACATTTCACCCTGCTCAGGAACAGGTAAAGAATTAGAAGTGAGCTGTTTGGCAGCATGTAGGAGGTCCAGAGCAGCAGGTGACACCCTGTTACTTAATTTCTCCAGTCTGATATTATCTCTGCATTACACACCTCTTCCAATGCAGCTGAAGAGGGCCCATTGCCAACAGACAGCCCAACAGACACACCTGGATCAACTGAAATGTTCGAAACCTGTGGACAACCAGAAATTCAAAGGACACTCAAGAGGATCTATGGCGGAGCTAAGACTGCAGCTGGCAAACATCCCTGGATGGCATCTCTGCAGATAAAGACTTCAAAAAGGGGAAGACATTTATGTGGTGGAGTGCTAATCAAAGCGTGCTGGGTTCTTACTGCTGCACACTGCATTGAGTAGGTGCACGTCCTATGCCAAGTGTAGACACATGTCTAAAAATCAGGGTAGTTATTAAAGATAATTTGGAATATGAAATATTCGTAATCCAAATGATTGCTGGGAATCAGATTGAAAGGAAAACATATGGGAAAAAAGGGAACACATACATAAAAATACACATATCCTTAAAATTATTCCTTGCTGAAATAACGAACTAAACTTATTCTCCACTTACCTAAATAGTTACGTGAGAGGAAAAGAGGAGGAATGTGACAAAGTTTTGCAATGTATGAAAGAAGGACTCTATTAAAATCTCAGGGGATTTTGAGATACCATAAGCAACATCACACATCGCATCGCAATTAAGATTTCCAGAACAGCCAAAATATGCTCTTTGCTTTCAATTGTTTATGTGCCAGCTGGCTTAGAATATGACGTTTCCTTCAAGATTTTTGTTGAATGGGTTGGAAACAACTACCCTTAGAAATCAGTAATTTACACTTTGGAGATCATTCCAGCAGAAATGATTTTAAGTATGCCCAGACAATGACAAGCAATTGTACTCCCATGGCTCCATAAGTTACAACTCTCCATCACAGCCACACTCATAGACTGTGTGCACACTGCTACTCTCCCCCAAAATGCAAAGAAAAGAGTATTCATGCAGCTTAAATAATTTTATTTCATGACTGCAACAAGTTAAGAGGACATTTATTGTCCAACATCACCATTTCCCTGACTTAGCCCTCCTATAACCATGTTAGGAAATCTTCTGGCCGTGCTCTGCAAGAGGAAGCAACATCTTGGCTTCTAGTTACTAAAGTGCAGGTTTTCATCACCACTGACAGACAACGTCTCCATGTAATTTACTTTTTTTTTGTTTTGCAGACATCCAGAAGAAAATCTCCAAGTAGTCCTTGGAAAGCAAGACCTCAAGAAAAGAGAGCGTCAAGAGCAAATATTTGATGTGGAGAAGGTCATGGTACATTACAAATACAATGAGAAGGGTGGTGTTCCATACAATGATATTGGTAAATCCCTTTTGTTGAATATTCATGTGACTCACCTCCAACCCCAGTTGTTTGAAGCTCATGTTTCTAACTAAACTCAATGCAAAAATCCCATTAAGAATATATCTTGGAAATGATTAAGCCAAATTGTGATTTAGGACCATTTGAATCTCTGGGATGTGGATCGTGATGGGCAAGTGGAAGTCATGTAGGGGGGAAGCAAAAAAAAGGGGACACATCCAGCATGTAGAGCAAAGAGAACATCAGGTATACGCATCTTTGCAGAGGGTTTGTTCACAGACTAGTGACAATAGTTAGGAATTAAAATTAGCTACAAATACTTTTTGTTGTGCTTTATCTTCTCTCCAGCACTACTTAAACTGAAGCCAGTTGATGGTCACTGTGCAGTGGAGACAAAGTATGTGAAAACAGCATGTCTACCTAACCTCACCTTTCCCGTTGGGACCGAATGTTTCATTTCTGGATGGGGCATGAGAGAGACAGGTATTTACGGGCTAGCTGGATTTTGGTGGGTACTTCCACGACAAGATGGGCTGAGACTTTCACTAGCAATTGCCAGACCCAAAAGTGGACCTTGGCACTCAGTGAAACCAAGACACAGAATTCAAAACTAAGGACAGCTAAACCCTGCCATGGAAATTACTCATTAGCAGAAATCTCCGACTGCTAGACCAATCAAACCTTTCAGAGTTCTGAAAAAAAAATCCCTGATGCAATTTTTTGCTTGCCACCTGACACACCGTGTCATGGTTTCATCTCAAGCCAGCAATAGAAGTAAGAAGGCATCAGGAGAGAGACTATTGTATAGTTGGTGTGTTTCAAGATAGGACCAAGAAAGACAGGAACTTTCACATGATTTTCCAGCCCATTGGGTCAGATAAGGCTTTTCAGAAGCAGCATTTGGATCTTCAGATGCACTGAAAAATAAAAAAAAAATCCAAAGCTTTTCAAGTTCAACCAGCTCTATCCAGAACCTTTCTTGCCCACAGTAAATCCTAAGGGGAGAAATTACTATGCTTAAAAAAAAGATAATGGCAATTTTCTGAAAAATGCATTTTCTTATGTTCTGATTGATGTGTTGCTGTAAAGCAGCAGAAGGAAGATGTGTCACTGAGGCTGCAGTAGGTGTCCTAGTGCTTTGTGACTGATACAGCCTGATACGATACATAGGACCAAATTCTCCCTTCTGATGTGACTCTCATTGAAGTCCACAAGAGACAAGTGCGTTCATTTGATCAGAATGCACCAACAGAATTTAATGGACGGTTTTGAAAAGTTCCAAATAAAAAGTCTCTCTTGAAAAGGGTACAGGGAATTTTTTTTTTTCCCCAACAAAGAATATTGAGTACCCTGTATGTGTTCAAACTAGATGACTCCTTCTTTGAGCAGAGCTATTATTAGCATTTCAGGAAATCACTGCAGAAATGGAATATTTCCTGAAACTCGAGCAGAACCAAACTTATAAACCACCTTTAATTATCTACAGATGTAGTGCTTTGAAACTCTGGCTATTGCCTTTAGATGTCAAGTTATGTCTTTAAGATTCACTGTAATTAATCATCGCCCTTAAATATTGTATGATTTTCACTTTTCATCTGATTCATTAGCTTGCGTGTTAAAACATCTAATGGCACCAATCTGAGAAGTGCTGAGCAGCTCCAAGTCCCACTGGGACCCGTGGGAGCTGCAGACAACCAGCAACTTTGGAAAGCAGTATTACACGCGTAGAGCTGATTGGAGCCAAATTCTGAATACTTGACTTTGCTTCAACTCCAGCAACAACCTGGTGTTCTGAGCAAGCCTTCCAGCCTCCAAATCTAACCCTTATCATTTCAGACAGATACTTTTCCTTTCCAGGCTAGCCCATGCCTTCCCCTGCTCTTCCCCCTTCCCATCCAAATGGCAAGCAAGCTCATATTTTGACCAAAGACAACATGTCAACAGGATTGGGAGGAAGGTGACTCCATTTTTTTTTTGGTGCACATCCTGTAGATGAACCATCCCATCAGCTGTTAGATGCCAGTGTCAAGCTGATTTCGCAGAAGGACTGCAATGCACCCAGAGCATATGATCACAAAATGGATGAAAGTATGTTTTGTGCAGGAAATCTTCAGCGACCCAGAGCTGATTCTTGTCAGGTCTGTTGCTTTTTCTGTATTTGAACATTAATTTTTTGTGTAAACAATCAGATTGTGCAGAGTAATAACTCTGGCGGGGTGCTGCTTATGTATCTGTTCTCCCATCAGTGTATTTCAACAGTCATCGTCTTTCTTCGGTGCAGTTTGAGATGTCGATCCCTAGAGCCAGTGTTGCCACTGGCAGATCTCTGGAAGCTAGAGACTAGCCTGGAAAGTTTGACTTCTGAGGTAGTTTGTCATAATAATCTGAAAAAATATCCTTTTTTTATCTCTGCCATGAGCACCAATTCTAATCTGATTTTCACTACCAGAGCTAAGCCTTGCAGGGAAAGTCAAGATTGGTATTTCTTTTCATTAGAGTTAGTGCAAGTGTGAAAAAAGTTCATATTTATACTGTTGAAGATAGGGAAGAGTTTGAACAGTGTTTCCTGAGGTGTGAACTAACACTGCTAACATACTTCACAATAGAAATCACCAATAAAACAAAAAAGGAGACCAGCCAGCTCAGAATAAGGTTATTTTGAGGAGTACAGGACAGAGCAAGTATTTTTGTTTATGTCCAAGATCACACCTTTATCTTTCTGAGTTCAGGCTCCTAATACCTGGTACTTTCGTGCCTGGGAAATTTTATGTGACCTTGTCAGATAAAGGTTGCAGACTTGAACAAACAAGAAACTAGATCCAAAAAGTCCAGTATCATTTGATGTGGTTCCAGAACCGTAAGCCTACCCAGGACCTGGGCAGCACCTAGTGGTGCATCCAATGAGAAAAAAACATCATTACAGCTTCAAAGTCTTGTGATGGGAGAAGAGCATTCTTATTTGGGTTAAAATCTTGCTTCACGTTTTGAACACATTTGCTTTTTCTCATCAGGGAGACTCTGGAGGCCCACTAACTTGTGTAGAAAACGGCTCCTACTACGTATACGGCCTTGTGAGCTGGGGCGATGGGTGCGGATTGAAGAACAAGCCAGGCGTTTATACTCAGGTGACGGCATTTCTCAGTTGGATTAAATCCAAAATTCAGTCCGAGTCAAGGTCACTTCACTAGGAGGCAGCTTTGGAAGGACAAATGGTAAGCTTGAGATATTTACTTATTTCTATCATTTCCCCAAATGCCTGCTCCTCCACCAAAACCATTATTGATATTTTCTCATGGCCTACATGGGGTGTTCTTCATCACCATCTTCAAAAGAGCCATAGAATGTTTGCTAGAATGTCCATGATAGTTTTCGTGGCAGGGGCTTTGAAATAAGCCCTTATTTTGTAGGCGAAACAGGTCAGAAAGCAAAGCCACTCCAGTTCTCCCTCTAAGCAATTAGACAGGTACTAATGTTTCCAGTTTGGCTCTTGAAGCCCTGTCGTGGCCCTGCCTAAGGTATGTTTTCTCTGCACTCATCAGACCCTGATACCTCCAAGCTGACAGTGTGTGCTCCTAAAACCGGTGCTGTTTTTCACATACGCGAAACGCACCGTGCGCCTACATTTGCAAGACTGCAGCCATTGGCATTATCTGAGGAGGGAGGATCAGACAGTAGAATTAGTTTTAAAAGCACTTCTGTAGGTTAAATAACCACAAATTCCATCAGTGATGCATTCCAGATTGAAAACTCAAAAAACCCCAACCACTATTAGAATTATCCACTTTATTCCTGATTAGAGGATTATCACTTACTGTGCTCCAGCGCTATAACGGTGTATACGGACTTAACTTCAATTCACACCAGTGAGACCTAGAGGGTATTAAATATCATTTAAAAAAAATGGGTCTAAAGCTATTGAATAATTATTTGGTTTTCACAAGTTCCGCAAGTAGAATTTTCCATTTTTTTGCCCAGTAAGTCTGGGACTGTTATACAGAAAATTGAAAAACAAGGGACTGGTATTAAATCAGGATATAAATCACAAATATGTTTGTGAAGAGTCAGTTCTCTAGGCAGCTACATAATCTATCACCAGCTACCCCTATTGCCGTAATTTCTAACAAATTAATTCTGACTTTTTGCTTTGGAAGATTTGAAAAAGACTGAAGAACTAATTGTGATCTGAGTACATCTTATTAATCAATAATGCATTTTCTAATGTCTGCTAAACAGCGTGCCCTTTGTTAGTCAATGACACCTTTGCTTCCACTGGCCTTTGTCTTGCTCATCTGTTAAACCACACTTTTGCATTCTCTTAGGTCAATGGTGCCAAAAATCCAAGAACATAAAAACCTCCAAAGATCACAAGTATGGAATAAGATTGATCTGATTTATTCATTACAAATTATTTTATATTCTACTAATCAGGTTCATTCATTTAGAGTAAAAAGCTGAGCCTGCCAGTCACCTAGTACTAATTTCATTTACAGCTTTAAATAAATATCAGATTCTGTAATACATACGGTGATAAAATATCCACACAAAAATAGAAAGATGTTTTAAATTACAAAGTTTAGGTTGCTTTTTAAAACATAATGTCCTTAGATACCATCTATTCCAGAAAACTGAAAAGGCTACAGCATTTGAAGGACAAGAAAAAAATTTGTTTGTGTTATATTATGTTTCTGTTTACTTCTGATACAGCTGCATTTTTCTTCTTTTGACTTGCAGAATTTCTGAAGCATCAGGGTTGACTGTGACGGGCTGAGATCCTTCCGTCTCCAGTTGGTCCTGTTAAATCAAACCCAATTAAATTGTGAGGACGGTCAGTGGGCAGAAGAAGGTTTTAATGATTATTCTGTAAAAATATTTGTATATGAAAAGTTACCTCAAAAAAATGAGAAAATCTGAATCACTGAACGAATCTCTACAATGGAAAAGTGTGAAAAAAAGGAGCCATTCATGGAAGTTAGATACTACGCATATCAAAGGATGGCGCATGCTCAAGTCCTAATTTCTAACTTGAGCCCTAAATAAAGAGCAAACCAGCAAACACCTGAGTTTCAAGTGGACCGCGCACCTGTAGATTTCCCTGGGACCATCGAGTCAGGATCATAGATAGGACTTAAGAAGATATTGCCCGCAGTCCCCACTGCCTGCATTCCTCAACCACAGTTATACTTTATCTCCTGAATAACTTTTCAGATAGGAACGTAAATCATGGCTATGTCCTCTTTCTCTTGGGCTTGCTTATTGTTTGACTTGTTGTCAAAGCTAAAACTTAAATGTAACAAATATTTCAAGTGCAGAGCTTCTCTTTTATTGTAACTTAATGCTTCCTAACTGTGGGGTCTACAAAGTCTCTGTATTGACTTGTGCTCTCTTATGCTGGGACACTGCAGGTTGGGAGTCCTGTGGAGTTAGAGCAAAGGAAAACCTGGAAGATCCCAGCTTGTAATTTCTTGCATCTTGGGCTGAACAGAAATGCAGGAGGCTGGAGCATTCCCACTTGGCAAAACGCCTCCCACAGTATTGGGGAGCCTCCCACAGCACACATGTTGCTGTTAGGAGTCTACACTGGGCCTGTCAATACAGTTGCAGTGGAAATGATGTGGCAACGCAGATGTGTCTTGCTCAAATTAGGAAAAGGGAAAGGGAGTTGTACAGGAAGCCTCTTCTATCTCTACTTCTGCTCTCCATGGAGGTACCAGAACACCTGGAGGTCTGACGACATCTGCAAGTCAAGGGATAACACATCCCATAATATAAGTAAATTCTATCCCGTGGTACTTCCTAGTCCCTGCAGGAATTCCTCAGCCATAAAAATGCTGATTTATCTTGAGCAGTTCCTTCAAATTAAGGCATAGTCAATGCCACAAAGCTTCATGAGAGAAGCTGTCTCCAGGGAGCATTCAAAAGCATTAAAAAGGATGTGTGCCTGCCTTGTCGAGAGCAGCGCTGCTGAGATTTGTGAGAACTGCTTACTTCACTTACAACTCCGGGTCCAAACTGAGCAGAAGCACCTTGCAACCCCATTTCCCGCATATACGCCAGCTCAGCAGCTCTTCTCGCCATTTCGACTTTGTGAGAACCTGGGGGAGTCCAGCCAATGCCTCTGAGCCAGTTCAAGTCAGCCTTGTATTTTACCTGAGAGAATGAAACACACAGCAGTCTGTATTATTTTGGGGGGCTCTAACCAAACCCTGTGCCCTGGGTACTTGAGAGAGCGTACGAAGAGCAACAGGGTAAAAAATAACCAATATTTCCATTTTTTTAGGAAACAGACTGCCGTACTTTCAAGCATGAGATTTTGTGGATAGGTAAGGTGAATCATGTAGCTACAGACAGCTCCTGGCACCTGGAAGGATAACGTCAGCTATACTTACATCACTCTGCAGCTTGTAGGCTTCCTTTGCGTGCTTCACATTTAGCTGCTCAGGATCACAGGTGTATTGGTGCAAAGGCTGCCTGTAGTTAACACTGCTCGCGAGCCGCTGGCTTCTCTTAGCATGGAGAAATCCTGGCTGGTTGAGGTGACTGTGGAACTGTGCCCTGTTTTGGGCATATCCACTCCTGTATTCGTTGTCACTCTGGAGTTTCCCCACTCGGAGGACATGTCTGATTTTAGGATCATCATTTGCACTGAGAAATCCGATCTGCTGGCCTCGGTCTCTCAGGAAGGCTTCTTTGTATTTGTACTGCAGGCAGCGCAGAGGAAAATCTCATTTTCACATTCAGATTGCATTCAAATTCCATTATGAAATAACTCACCCTCCCCTAGCTATCAATAATGCTTCCTGTAGTGCACAAAGACCAAGGGTTTGTTTGATATCAAACTGTATCTCCTAATCCAACAAGACACTTTAGAAGAATGGCCTTTGTGCTAATTGTGCTAAGGAAGGGAAAGAGCCCAAAATACTCGTCTCAAAACCAATCAGAGGTCCTCTTATTGTTACACTCTTGGCTGAACCCAATACACACTCCAAGCAATGAAGCTCCCCCATCTTCAGACCAATTGTGGTCTTCTGTGTTTGAAGGCGACCCACTTTATTCTATGCCACGCTTTAACTATTCGTAGCCTGGTACCTATTTTATTTTTATTATTATTTTTATTTAACTACATTATAATAGTTCTCCTTCCCAAGAATGACTCCTTGAAGTGAAACAGAGCAGCCTGTTATTGGACATTTTTAACGAGAGCTTTTAGTTGGAAATCTTTGCACTCAACTGGGATTTGATTTCATTGGGTCACCGATTTTCCTAAACCAGAACAAGGTTCTCTTACGTCAGAATTCACCCATTTTTACAGGGTGGGGGTGTCATGGGGAGAGGGTTGGGAAGTGTTTGAAACAGAGCGATTCTTACATCACTAGCAATCTCTCTTGAAGCCTTTGCTGTCTGGAATGGGATGGCGTCGATCCTAAAATCATAGCCAGATGCCCTTGTCTGTTCCCAAGATGTTTTATACAATTTCTGTGTTGAAAAGAAAAGAACAAAACAGTCATTTCCCCCTGCAGTTTCTTAAATGCAGTCCCATAACTGCAATAATAAATGTTTTATCCTACTGGGCTTATTTGTATCAAGAGTCATCATACCATCTCTGAGGTTTTGATCCAGTTCTATAGCACTTCAACTTCTTTTCTATTCACCATGATGATAAAATGCCTCGTCTGAAAAGTGCCACCAGGGTTTCCTTTTGTACTTGAATGTGGTTGTTTTTGATGTGATTTAATTTCTATTAGAAACTGTGATGCATCACTCACATCAATATTGCATTGATATTGCCCTTATTCTCTCTTTTGATGCATCCATTTAGAGTGTCTTGGGTTTTGTGGCATCATAATTTCAATACTAGTTATTCCAAGCTATTCAGATGATCCCTGTCTCTATCCCCAGCCACACGTGGCTTCATTAACTCATATGGAATAACTGCTGGCTCTAACATATTTAATGTGACTTTGAGGATGTGAAATACATTTACATCCTGAAGAGAAATTGCTCCAGATTTGGTTCTTCTTTCATTAGTAATTTTCCTAAAATAGCTTCCAATCTGCACGGCCTGCTACACATCCATGGTTTCTTAGCTGACACTTTTGGCTGTCCCTTTTTTGTTTTATACATTTGCTTTCTGCAAGTCTTTTATTTATCTTTTCTGCAGTTTGTGACCATATGAAAACAAGCATAAAATCCACATCAAAATATATTCTTCTGTTTCACTTGTGAATTTAGTGCTAGGTGGTATCTAATTTGAAGGTAAACTGAGATGCAAGAAATCCTGTAAGACAGCCTGGATAGAGGCAATGCAAGCACTACTGTACGCCCTGCTATAACAGTCCTAGGCCTGACCTTTCATTTGTGTGCAATCACCCCTTTGCCTTTCTACATTCACCTCTGTCACTTCAAAGAATGTAAATCCTATTTGTTTCTTTCATCTATAGAGCACCTATCACCAAAGAAGGGGCTCAAAGCTTCTTACAAACTAAGGTCGCTCTGACCGTACAGATAAAGACAACAGCTATTTAATCAGGGAATAGTAGATTAGGAACAGACTGAGTGCTTCTATCTGGGGTAATGTGGAAACAAAATCCCTTTAAACCAATGCCACTCGCTGTTTCAATTGCATCCAGGTTGATGACAACCGTGCCTGAGGGATCAGTTCAACACAACCTTGCAGCTTCATGACTATGCAGTCAAGGAAAGAGGATTCTACCTCCTCCTGCACCCTAACATAAGCAAAAAGATTTATATTTGTAACTAACCACACCTATACTGAAGGATTGAAATCCTTAATAGTGGCTTCCTGCCCTAGAAAGCAGAACCAGCTCTCAAAAGAAAAATGAACAGACTTTTCCTGATGCCTCCACCTAGCCACACGTTGGCTGTCCACAGCCTCTGGCTTTTTCGGGTTTGGTCAGGCTTAGAGATCCTGGCTTCTACACGTACATGACAGCTTTTCATTGCCAAGCGAGTTTCTTTTCCTTGACAGTTACCAGGTCAACTCTGCAAAGTAAAAGGCTCACTTACATCGCTGACGTAAAGCGCGTTCTGGCGGGCTCGGATAAAATCTGGATGATCGGGGGGCAGGGTGTACCTGTGCCTGGCTTCGGAGTCTCCAGCCTTGTACAGTCTCTGTGGAGTCAAAAGTCATTGAATGCAGGTGATACTGGAAGCATTGTGGAGACCAATTCTTTTGTGTACAACCAAAGTTAACACCACTTATAGTAAAATGAAACCTACGTCACTGCATTGGAGGTAGCTGGTTTTAGCATGGATCAAATCTGGAGAGTCAACCACGGCAGTGAACTTCAAACTTTCTGGTTTCTGGCGGTACTTTATCTGAGAGGGGGAGGAGGTAACAAGAACAAACAAAGGAAAACAACCACAGGATGCTTCTGTCAATGATATATCACAATATCACAATAACTGTGTGATAACAAGAGTAAAACATAAAAGCCTCCTCCTGAAGCCACAGTATTCTGCTTTAGTGACTCTTCCAGCTAGGGAATGGGGATGCCACTTTAGCATTGCTGTGGTGCCCAGGCTCCAAACTTCTTTTTGTGTTTGTGTGCAAGAGCGACTTCCCACTGAAAATTCACATGCATGAAGCTTTTGAACACTACACTTTTGACAGCTCATAATTTTTCTCCATTAATGTATGATACTGAGCAGGCAAATGCCCATTCAGTGTGGTTGTCAATGCTGTATCTTTCTATATCACTTCCATAACCACCTGCTTAGAATTTCATAATGGAGTTTACTGCATTTATTTATTGCTACATGTTTTGTTTATACTCTTGTGTTTCATTGGGAATGGAAAATATTCAGCAGGTGTCACACAGTGGACTTGCATCTCCTGTACTGCTTCTTGGTAACTTACACCTTGTATAAACAGGCTCCCACATCAAAAGGAAATGATAAGCTACATTCGTAAGTGTCATGTAACGAGGAGCCTTGATGGTAAACAATTCCTACAGACGTGCTATGCCATGAAAGATTTATCAGTTACCTCGCTGATGAGCTCTCCAGCCTTCTTTACACTTTCTATCTGCGGAGATCTCAGAGCCATCCAACCAACTCCTTTCATAAAGTTCAGGTCTGATTTATAGCGATGCTGTTAAAAATGAAAATCCTTAGCTATCAGCTTTGTACCCACAGCTATTAAGGATTTTTAAAAAGACTCCCTGATTCATATTAGCATTTCGAGGTTTTTCATTTGCCATGCACATATCACATCGTAAAGCCAAACTGTTTGCATTTGTTCATTCCTCCAGGAATTAAATAATGTATCATATGCAAGTTACAAGAGAAGGCCTCACGAGTGAATTAGTATGACTCAAAGCAGTAAGTAATAACCTGTTTGTACTGGGCGTAAAAGAACCCCTTTTGAAATAAATTTCCGAGGTGAGTTCAAGTCAGGAATACTAATTATTTTATCTGGTGCATGCTTCCTCATTAACCCCGTTTCTAGGAGGACACATTACTCTTTCTTTACTCACATTAAAGGCTTGGTCTACCTACCAATCCAATAAAGAAAACAAAACAGACCCAATAAAAACTGAAAGCCAGTAAAGTACCCGCAATCCCAACAATTCTGACTTCTCCTTCAGAGCGACAGTGACTCACTGTGTGACTAAACCACCAGGCTGTGTGCAAAAGGACATAACGGCCAGCTAGCTGAAGGATGCTCCACGTTACTCTGATAGATAGAAAGGGCATGAGACAAAACCACCTTCTCTGGGTTCCTAATTTGTGGGATCTAAAGGCAAAGAGCCAAGTGCTGAAGTTCTTATTCACCTCCTTTCCTTCAGGCAAGCTCTGAAGTACATGCTATTAAGCATTTAAGGACCATGTCTCCAGAAATGCCACTTTCCTATCATGTGAGCCACCATCACACACCAGTAAATACTAAAAAATTCTGCCTTCCTGTATCTGACTACCTGGATGCCTTCTGTTAACCTTTACAGGAGAAGGCAGGAATGGAAGCTAGAAAGGCAAAGAACTGCTTCAAGCAACAGCTTCTATGCTGTCCCAAGAATATCTCAAAAATGTTTCATCATTGAAGAGTACATTTGGGATATCAGAAAGCAAGTACGCTGAGTAAACGCAAGTAGAGCTCTCTGGTGCTTTGATTGCCACTCTGACTTCCATAGCTACAATATCTGTTAATATCCGTTCATCGGATCAGACTAAATCCAATAAATAACCCATCACTTTGTCTCACAGTAAAATCCTGAGCTCAGTAAATGACCAGCTTTCTAAAGACCTATAAAGAGTTAGCATAACTTCCTTAATTTTCACTTCCCTGCTCAATGATCGAGTCTCTTTTCTTACAAAACAAAAGCTACACGAACTGAGCAGATAGATAATGACACTGGACATGAAACTGTCCAAATACAGCACCCATGCAGCTTTACACATGCACTCAACATCTACATCTGTTTGCAAGCACATACTGTAATGGCTTGTCCCTGAAAAAAGGTACATTCTAAGGCAAAGTGAGCATGGATGTGGCCCCATGCTGAGATTCTATCATTTTGGTCATCAAAGTTTGCCTGAACTTACATTTGCATGAGCAATTTTTGTGAACGCATCTAAGGAACTGGTTATTCGATTTGGCCATTTCTGTTTGCACAATGACCTTCTAACACACCCCAAATCAGCCTCTGAGCATATACCCTTCTGCCCAAAAAATTCTGCATGTAGAGCAGTGTCTGTCAAACCACTGACTGGCTGTGATTCAAACAGCTGAGAGATCGTGTGTGTATCTCAGGTCTAGAATAAGTGACAAGGACCACAGAGATTTTCCACCAGGTTCCTAACGCGAGAACGTCTGAATCACAGATATTCTGTATGTAAGCAGCAATCAGATAGCTTGCTGCCACACATACACAAGTTTCCAGGTGGTCTTTCTAAAAACACTGCCCAACGTCAACGTAAAATTTGCACCAGTCACTCAAAGCTTTGTTATTGCTGAAGGAAAGTCTTTACCTCACTCTGTAGCTCGTGGGCTCTTTTGGCCCAGTTCAGCTTCATGTCTTCTGGGAGTGCTGTAAAGTCATGGAGCCTCTTCCTGTAATCTTGATCACTTGCTAAGGCCTGGGCTTTCCTGGCATGGACAAGATTCACCATGTCCATGGGCAAGTGGAACTGAGACCACACTGCCTGGGACCCCTTCCTGTACTCCTGTTCGCTCTGTAACTTGGCAGCATGCAAGCAATGCAGCAACCTGGTGTCATCCAGAACACTTCTGGCACCAATGTGCTTTCCTCTCTCCATCACAAAGTTGTGTTTATATTGGTACTAAAAATAAAAAAAAGGGTAAAAGTGCCAAACAGACTATTTTACTTAACTGACCTAGGATGAGTCACTGCAACATCTATGCTGTCCATACCAACAGCCAACACATGCAGCACGAGAAAGTAATTGAATCTCTCATTGCTCTCAAATTTAAAAATCACAGTAAAAACATTTAAATTAAGCATATCTCAATATATTTTCTGAATAAGCCCAAAGCATTGATCACGTTTAGCCTCACATCACGTACTTCTATTATCTCTCATAGAACTTTATTTCTATTCCTAGGAATGCAAACATAAGAGAAACAAATAAATACAGAAAAAAAACATCTATACAAAAGATAAACACCATGCACCCTGTAGCCTTCAGATTTGCAAATGCCACCCAGCTATTTTAAAGAGTAAATTCAGTTTTCCTGGATCAATAGTTATGTTGAGAAGCCTAAGATGGTGGTCTGAGCACCAGCAACTCTTCATTCTCATCTTAGCCGGGACTATGACTCTCCCTATGATCTTACATTTATCCTCTCTGTGAAATAGTGATGATGACAATAATGATTATTTATACAGCATCAACAGGGTGCTTGGAACTTTAAAGGGAAGGCCTGGGCCCTGAAGAGTTCATAATGTAGTTGAAATGGGATAATAACACTTATCTACCACACAAGAGAGTTGTGGGGATTAAATTACAGTAGCTAATGTTTATAAAGTGCTTCTAAGATGAAGGGCCAAATTCAGATCTGTTGTAAGTGGATGTAATTCTATTATGGACTTTTACCCTTTAGAGTAGATCTGAAGCTGTAACCAAAAGCACTCTGCAAAATACGGTTAAGTATATGTTATAAATTACAGCTAGAAGTACTTGCTTCAAAAAAGAAATATACATGAAATATATTCATATTTTATTACACTAGAGATAAAATATGCAACTAGCCACTAGCCAAAGTTAAGACTTTTTAACTATATTTAGTTTAATTGTCAGTTTTTCTTGTAATTTAGGAAGTGTTTTGTGAGGAAGAGATAAACTTAGGCTTTCTAAGAAACGGAAACCACCCTATTTGAGTGTTTTGCTCACAACTATCCGAACAAGAGGATATTTTTAAGGATGAGAATATTTCTGTCCTCTGTTTCAGAAATTAAAGGGACACATATTTACAGAAGCATTCACTGATTTTCTCCTCCTAACCAGACAGGCAGCTCCTGATTTTCAGAGATGCAAAGAACGCTCAGCTTTTTCTGATGCCATTTCAGTTCAGGAGAACTAAGCTCTTCCAAAAGTCACCTCAAAGCAGGGTAGATGGAATTACTGGGCACTTTACCATTTTCCAGGAAAGCCTGGAAAGGAGCAGAACCCCTGGGATTTGCCTGCCTGCAAATACTTTAATTCACTAGCCATTTCCCACTGGAAGATGTTTAGCTGAGCTTGCTTCCCGATTAGCAGTGATTCTTCCTCTCCTTTTTTTTTCTAACTCACAGAAAGGATCTCATTCATAAGTAATATATTCTGTCTCACACTTGTCTCACACGGTTATGGAGTTGCTTTAATTCAGTAAAATCTGCTTTAGACATTGTTTTACATGAAGTTAACAGAAATTAGGCAAGAAGGAAGGTTGAATCATTCAACTCACATCACTGGCAATTTCTCTGGAGGCCCTGGCAGTCTGGAACGGCAGCGCTTCCGTTGTCAGCTTGTAGCCTTGAGCACGTAGATTATGCCAAGATTCCCTGTATTTAGCCTAAAGTAGGAAAGGCACGTGTAGATTGCTGTTTCGCTTTTAAATGCACAAAGGAACAAACAAAAGAACCCTCTTTCATTTGTTATTCCGCATTACAGTCTCATTCTTCTTAATCAAAGGATTTTTCTAAGTTATCTTTGGGAAATCCTACTAACTCAGACAAAACACGTCTCGTTCTTTATGTAGATTTAATTTACTCACAACTGTAAACATGGTAACGGAGATAAATATCATTATAATCAAATCATGGAAAGCATAAATAGGATAGATCTAAAAAGTCCTCTGCCTCTCCAACTTCCTTGCCACTGCGTAATTCATCCTTCTTCACAAATAAGGACAGGAAATGCAGAGCACATTCTTACATCACTGAGGATGGCTGCATTTATTCTTGCCCGCGTAAACTCAGGCAGACCCAGCGTTGGTGTGTAGTGATGCTGACTGTCCTCTCCCGCCGCTCTATACAGGCGCTAGGACAGAGATCAAAAAAGACAATGGCAATTAATTTTCTCTAATGTTGCAATAAAATAACAGCAGTACTCAAGCTGTTTAAGATAACTATAGTCAGCCAGCACAAAAAAAACAGCTGAGAATATACCATTGCAATTGCATTGCATGGAGTTGGGGGGGTTTCTGGACATAAAAGGCTTTTACATTAATTTTTATACACATATGATGATGCCAACCCACCACATTCTTAGCCTTGCTATCCTCCCAGCAGGCCAAAAGTGGACCTAAGAACATGGGGTGCCATGAACGTTTGTTAAACAAGAAGGCAGGCATTTGCTGTATTTTCTAGCTTGGATTTTTCCTTATGTTATTCCAGATTATTTTGATAATTTGCCTATGGGTTTTTCCTTGTTTTTCAAAAATTAGAGAAGTGATTCTTTTTTTTACGAGTCCTCTAAGGTGGTCTGTACTATGCACATAAGCTCCCTCAGGAACACCCCACAGAACCAGTTTTTGGAGGCTCTATTTCATGTCAAAAAACCTCTGATAAGAGCACTCTATTGTATGGGCACCATTTAATCTTTTTTTTAAAAAAGGTTGAATTGAAAACGGTATTAAATGTTTGGAAATAATAACATATTCTAACTCTGAAAAAGCACAAATCAGTAACGCTTGCTCTCTTTTTGACGCATCTTGCTTTCAGAACAGGGTTTTCTCTTTCTCACTCCTCCATCCCTAGCTTGCTGCATTTTGAAAAGCATATTTTCTGATTCACGTTAGGAGAGCCTACCTCATTAGCAATCATATTGCTGAATTTTGCATGAAGGAGGCCAGGAGAGTCTGTCACCGATGTGTACTTGAAGGAATGTGGCTGCTGACGATATTTACTCTGAGTTCACACACAAAGAAAAATGAACAGAATAAGGAAATTGTCTTCTCAGAAAAGGGACGAGTGGTCTAGTATTGCTTCTTGTGCTTAAAACTCTACATTGCAAAGGGTATGCGTGTATTAACCATCAGATTAATTCATATTTTGCTACTCTTAATTTGATGCACTCAAGTCTCACAGGGGAAATGAAAGAGAAATAAGGAATACGGTGTAAGGAAAACAGAGGGTGAAAAATCTGCTGTTATGCTGAGTACAGTTTTGAGGCTATTTCACTTCTTGGTGTCATTAACCCTGTCTAATCACAGCAAAGGCAATCCAACCCAGACAGAAGGGCTGCACCAGCCAACCAAACTTCTTCGTGAGAACAATGAGGTTACACCTGGTGTGTGGTCCTGTGTCAGAACTGGGAACAAAATAAATGCAAGATCACTGCAAGCAAGGGTCCAGTCACTAGAACACAACTAGGAAGATCACTCTTATTTTTCTGGAATTTGCATTTATGTGAAAACGGGCAATTGATCCAAGAACTGAAACTAGGAGAAGAATGTAAGAAGAGAATACGACAAAGGAAATACAAATCCAGTTACAGAGGGGGAAATAATGGCAAAGAAAAGCAGCAAGTGAAAAACAGACTAAGACTGTAAAGTAGGGGCAGAGCTGAAGACAGTATAATTCATTGGGCACTCCAAAGGTCAGTCTGATTTTGGAGAAACAGTACAAGTACAGCATAATTAGAGAAAGTCAGAGCCTTATTTTTAAGTGAAAAATCTCGTTTTAAATCTAGAATAAATAACATAGACTCACAACCTCCTGGGTCTGAAACGTAAGAGAAAAGATCGGCTAAAACAGTTAGCAAAGTCTGCAAAAACCTTGAACTCCATCAGGTTCACTCATCTGCAGTTAGGACACGAATTGAATGATCAAACACAAGAGGAGGGAGCCCAGGATTATCCAGTGAATCACTTTGCCAGCCCAGTTTAATAGAAAGACATCTGGCAAACTCTTGTTTGTAGTGGGGAAATCAAAACCCTCTTTTGTTACCTCACTGATGAGTTCAGAAGCTTTCTTCTTTCCTTCAATCTCGAGGGCCCCTGGAGTAATACATCCAACTCCTCGCATAAAGTTCATGTCAGACCGGTATAAATTCTAAGGAAAACCAAGCACAAGTAATTACAAGTTTGCATTTGAGATGCCAGGTATTTATTCATCAAAAAATAAACAATAATGGTACTCAAATACACCCCTTAAAATGAGTATCTACCACAGAGAGCTCACCTACATTACCCTGTGTTTTTGTGTTTATGGGTGTGTCCATGTGCTTACAGATGCAAGATTCCAAGGAATACTAAGTCTCATGGACACTGAATGATACTTGGGCTCCTAACTTCCACTTGTAACCTTGAAAAAACTTTTCACAGATACATGAATTTTCTTCATATATAATATATAAGTAGAAGCTATATATTATTTATTTATAAATATACACAGAATAAAAACAGTTCAGAAAAGTGTATTAAAATACTTTTAAATAGAAGCTGGTGACTTCAATTAATTAAATTGCAGAAAAAATAGCCTTGCTTTTACACACTTCTGAGTAGTCCTAATACAAGTAGGGAACACTAAGGAAAAATAGTACTAAGCCACTGTACAGAATTCATTAAAATATTTTCCAAACTACCAAATCCAGCCGTGACTCACTGTAAATATTAATTTTTGAAAAGTTTACAATAAGTAAATATTACTTTTTGAAAAGTTTAAAATAAGTTACCGGTAGCTACATTGTGACAAATATTATTTTATTCAACGACAATAAGAGTGAAGAGGAGGAAGAGGATTTTCAGCTTATTTTCTGCTCCGAAGACTTATCATGACCAAACAACTAGAAAAGCACAGATTTCCCAGTTTGCTGGATACCTGGAAACTGCTACTGAGGGAAGAACTAGCTTTGGTTAATGAGGCGTTTTTGTTCAGCCAGCCACTTATAGTGGAAATGGAACAGCACCAGCTCCTCTTCCATCCACGTCTGTCCAGTGCTAATCTCTAGCCTCAAAGGCATCATGGAACTGTGTACAGGAAACGTTCTTTGTGAGCTGGAAGGTGAGGAAGGACAATGCTAGAGCTTGGTCATCACCCCTTGCTGGTTATTAGCACCAGCTGGTAAGAGCCAAATTCTGCACTCGAAGACATGTTGCTGGCAGCCAGCATTTCACTGCCAATTCTGAGGAGAGGCGTGGATGGAAACCTGCCTCGCAATCTCTGATTAGCTGTGTTTTCACTTGAATTAGAACAGCACAACTAGCATCTGATGTTTACACTTGTTTGAACACAGTCTGCCATCTGTAAGACTGTTGGTTGAAAGCGTTAAATTGATTAACAGGAGCATTTTGGGGACTGACTTGTTTTTAAGATATAGCCCCTCCTGAGGTCTCCAATGGCAACGTAATCTACTAAATGCCCCTTGCTCAGGACTGTGCCTACAGACACAGCCTAACCTTGAATTTGTAAGGCATTACACAGTTAATTTTACTCAAGATTACCTAGTCTTTCAGTGGTGATGTCTTGGGCCAGAGTTTACAAGTCTCTTACAAATCACATTTTTAATAATAGGCATCTCTCTTACGGAAGTCCACATGAGTTTCACCCAAATACAAACCAACTCAAAGTCCAGTTAATAAACAGTTTGCATTGTTAGCAAGGCCTTAAAAAGAGTATCTCACCAATCTTGCAGCCATTCCCACTCGCAAACACTTTGCTGCCTGTTCAAAGATTACTGTACTTTATCTCCCGGTACGGTATGATCACGTATGTTGTACAGCTCCCCAACAAGATAAATGCCTCATTTCTGAATGTAATCGAGGGGGAACAGCCATTGTTTATCCCTCGGTTGCTGCTCAGACACATACCATCAGCTGTCACCATTTAGAACAAAACTATCTTGCATCGGACCCAACAGGGAAATATCACTGGGATGTTTTGCAATTACCTCACTCTGTAGTTTGTAGGCATTCTTGGCACATCGCAATCTCACATCATCAGTCAAAGAAGTGTACTGGTGTAGCAGCTGTCTGTATTCTTGTTCACTGACCAAAGACTGGGCTTTCCTGGCATGTACCAAGTTTATCATATCCAGTGGCAGGTGGAAGTGAGTCTTTGTATCCTCAAAACCTTGTTTATATTTCACCTGTCAAATTAAAAACAGAACACACAGTTGCCACAACGTGGTAAAAAGAACTCAGGTTTTGATCAGAAAAGACATTCTCCATATTTCTTCTAACTTCCAGTGTAAATTATTCTTTTTAAAAGTAAGTTCCCTAACTTATTTAACTATAATGAACGAAAAATAGTTATAATTAGAATATGTGGCAACCTATGCTTTACCAAAATAATAGCCATTTACATTCTATTCAATTGAGTCGAAACATTATTTATTCTTTTTATTTTTTGTCAAAACTGGATACATTGAAACTATAAAATTACCAAACTGATAAACAAATTCTTAATTCACTGCATTTCTAGAAAGCACGGCAAAAAGGTGAAGCTACTGTCTGAGGGTAAAATGCAAACAGTTATAGTTATATTAGACAAATCCTCATAAAAAATATTTTTTGATATCTATTGATTTCACTGGTTTAATTTCATAATTTTAAATCTTAGTTTTAGTGTTAGAATTTTTCAATTCTTGTCTCCAGGAAAAGTAGTCATAGAAATCTTCAAAGAGTTTTTTTTTCACATGATATTGCCCTATCAGATTAGGCAAATTTGAGATGTTCGGGATGTTCATCCAACCTGACATTCCACAAACTCATCCTTTAGACTTTTAGAAAAACAGTAAATTGAAAACAACCCCTGAATAACTTTGTACCTCCATCAAATTTAATTTATTTCTGTACAAGGACCATACTAAATCTCAATTTGCCGTGACTCTGATACTTTTACAGAGTAAAACAGAATAGTCTATGCTGGGCAACAAGATGCAATACGCAGCAGGAGACCGTGAAAGAATGCACAGTCTTCTTTTACTGTCATATTCATGCTACTGTAAATAATGTAAAAGAACAGTAAAAAATATCATGGTTATATCAAAATATCTGAATTCCCTAAGTTTTTAATAGTCCACAGCATCTTCCATGAGGAAGTAGTAGGAATCTAGTTCCAAAATGCCCACACCTTCTTTCTTGTACTTACATCACTCTGTAGCGATGCTGCATGGACTGAATGAGCAATGCGAATATCACCATCGAGGCCACTTGCGCCAACCATCTGTCCTTTCATTTTCTGAAATGCCTCCTTATACTTGTGCTAAAAAGGAAATAAGAATAGAAATGTGAATAGTCAGATTGTTAAAATGCGAACAAAAGGGGTTTCATATTACAGAAAGAGAGCTATGGACAATAAATTCTGGCTGTACTCAATATAATAATAATCTGAATGAAGCTTTAGTGGTTGCTAGGAAGACCTCACCTGCGCAAACATTTTAATATTTTACCCTGTTACAGAAAACCACAAAACCCCCACACCAATGAACATTACAAATAGCTGGGGTTAGTTATGTGCTATCACATGGGTGGTGGAAGCAAAGAACTTGGTGCAGGTGCCTCTAAGGAGCCTCTCTCCATCAGCTCTTTAGCAAAGTCAGAACAACCATTCTTCTATGCTTGAAATTGATCTGTATATCTCTACAGTCTGTGAAGGACACCCAAGACAAACCCTAAAGGGGAGAACTTCCTTAAAAAGCTCCCGCTTCCGAAGCTTCCTAAGCTAAAAGTGGCTCACAACTCCTGAACCATCTCTGTGATTGCCCAGCAGCCAAGTTGGCCAATTTTACTGATAGATTTTTGCCTTCACAACCTTTCCTTTTCTTAGTTACCAGTAAGACTTCATTGTGTCTGCACCGCCAAAAGCACACTTAACTACAGCAAGGCTAGATGACTCCCAGACAGAGCTGGCTGTACATGCTGCTTCCATCAAGAGTCACTCAGCATGGCAGAAACAGTCTGGAGTGACTGACATATCCTACTGGGCAACATCAGCAGTAAGTTCACATACATCACTTATGATTTCACCCGAAGCCTTTGCTGCCCGGAAGGGAATGGCATCCAGTTTCAGTTGATAGCCACCGTCTTTCATCTTTTCCCAGGACTCCTTATAGCGAATCTAGAAAATATGGAACGGGAATAAAGCAGAGTTGCTGTTCAGAGGGTTGCATTATTGCTATCCCAGCAATGTTACCACATTAGTTTAATTCTATTCTAACACAAAGGGCTAACACAAATCAAACTATCAACTTACAACAGGAATAATCACATGGCAAGTGTCCATTATGAAAATGTATGAGTCTTTCTTAAGCTTTCTAACCTAGGAGAAGTTTGATAAGAAGTTTGATTTTTCATATTACTTCAGAAGTATTTAGGCCATAGCATGATCACATACTAGGAAAAGGAAAAAAATTAATATGATTTCCTGTGTAGAAAAAACAACAAAGCACTATCAACTTTTCACTTTTCCTTAAAATATTAAAGGTCAGATTTATACCTCGCTGATATTCATAGCATTTAATTTGGCCTGAAGGACTTCAGGAAGATCTGTTGTTGGTGTATACTGATGCTTTATGCTCTCTCCATGCTCCTTGTAAAGCCTCTGTGAATAGAATTGAATTTCAGTATCAAATACTCACTACACACTCAATCACTAGTTCATACAAAACCATTATCAAAATGGTTTATGAAAAGCACAGACTACAGGAAAGTGACAGCAACATTATCTAATACAGGCAACTGCAGCAGTCTAGAAGTCCTCAAAAAGCCTTGGCAGTCTCATACAACTATCAGACAGAGTAAGTTAGAGGGGAAGTCTTTGACTTTTAGAGTGTATAAATCAATGCTTATGAGAATTCAGATATTTCAGTATTAATTTGATAAGACTTCCAACATAGGTGAATAGGAATAGGGAGAATAGAGAGATTTATTAAGGTTGTGCAATGATCAGTGGCCCATCAACACTTTTAAGTTCCACAGATATCTGGGAAGCTGAAGTTCCCCAAATGCGTCTCTCCAAAGTTGTTAATTTTTGTCATATAAATATGATGGTAATTATCCGTGCAATTAGTCCAGATTTATTTCCAGAGCTAGTTGCAAGGAAGTACTCAACAGTCAATGGCAAAACTAAGGAGGTGACTGATCCCATCATAAAACAAGTGTCTACATGGGCCACTCTTATCCGTCCTTGTAGGAAGAATACAGGGTTGACCCAGGACAAGTTAACTTTTGGATGCCTGCACAAATAAGAGTGTTATGCAATTAACTGGAACTTCCTCTACAATAGTTTGCCTCTTTCATATTATTTCCCTTTTCCTAGTTTAGTTTCTTCTTACATCGACACCATAATTTTCAGGTAAGTACAGATGGCCACCATTATTTTGGCCTTAGATACGACTCATGTTTGGCAACCTGACTTGCCTTTCCCAGGCTGTTACTTCTGAGACCCTCTAGATCAGAATTAACTTCTCCAATTCATCCTGCTGCCACTTTCTTGAGGACGTAGGCTCACTTGTATCGCAGGTCCACAAGAGGAACATTAATGAGAACTCCATGAGTGAAGAAGTAGAGCAGCAGACTGATTTTGACTGTGGCTCAGTGCAATAAAATGACTTATGTTTATCCCACCTGAGATGTAAGCCTTTTGGATCTTATTAATTAAACCAAAGGCACAGACACTGTAAGTATTACAATAGCATGTGTTTTACACAAAGTCTTTCATCTTCGTCTTCACTTTAAAAATATCTATTTTCACAATAAAACAGCCTCTCATGTTTGAAACTTGTCTTTTTTGAGTGACTTTTGCTTATTATTCACTTCTGTATTATCCCAGTTAAGTCTACAATATTTTTAAATCGCTCTTCTATTAAAAATAAACATGTTTAAACACGAAACAGCCTCAATTCTTCCCTTTAAGGTTTCACCTCCTGGATTTCTCTCTCAGCAGGATGACAGGTTGAAATAATTTATTTTTTCTTGCTTGTCACGCTGCCTTACAATTTGTTTCCAAAAAATATGCAGAAATTGAAATTTGAAAGATCTGTTTGAAAAGGAGAAAGAAGCCCAAATGTCTTCTTCCTCAATGAATCCCAAAAGGCCAAAATTCTCTAAAGGCTGAAGGTCAGCCTTACCCCTAAATTTGGACAGAAAGCCCTTTTTATATGGACCTCCCATTCACTCCAGTGGGATGTCTATGACTTCTCATTCCAAGTTAGAAACATGCTCTTTGTGAGATGCACCACACCAGAACACAGAAGTTTCCTGGTTCCCAAGGATAATCTCAGAGAAAGAAAGAGAGAAAGCCAATGCTTCAATCAGGTCGTTCAAAGAGGATACCACTCTTATAATCATAATGTATATACATTATAACTTACATCCACAGCCTGGGTATAACTAATTCTAGCCTGGATCATCTCAGGAGTGTCTTTAATACTGGTAAACTTCAAAGCATATGGATGCTGACGGTACTTCTTCTGTTGAGCAGAAAAAGATCAAAGCTGTGAATTTTGTGCTGCTCTTTCATGCTATTTGAAAGAGAAAAATCATAGGTTGCTGGAGATTAGAGTGAATTTGTGAACATAATTATTATTCCTCTTTCCTCATCTTTATGTCCTAGGTACTTTCAGATTAATATTTGTTTCAATTTAACAATAACCTTTTGCCGATTAATATTAAAGTATTTCTCCCTAAATATAAAGAAAACATTTCAAAATCAGACTCTGCCTACCTTAATGCTCCAGAACTCAGGATTTTAAAATCTTTTCAGATTACTTCACATGCAGTATGACTGATTATAGTTTTTATTTATAGTTTCTTTAAGAAAGAAATTATATACAATTGTAGTGTATTAATAATGGCAACCGTTTAACTTATTGCTTCAGGGTTTAGGTTTTCTCCTAATATGTATAGCAAATCTGTGCAGCTATTAACACTGTGTCTAATTGTTATGCTATGTCTTCTAGATAATGGTAGTAATTCTGCTTGCTTGAAAGGACCCATAATAGCTTCTGAGAGATCTTGTTCTATTTACATAACTAAGATGAAGGCTGTTTGATGGCAAAATGAGACTTTTTTCGTATGACCAGGTCACCAAAAGCTTCCCATCCTGCATGAGTTGTCCTATACTCATCAATACTTCTATCTCTTACCTCTGCTCCAAACAGTGCATAATAAATTTTTCCAATGCCTGTGATGAACTCTCAACAAGCTCGTTTATGGCTCTTTGGGAAATTGTTTGTATCTCAGCATTCAAGTCTAAAGTCATGTCATTCTCCTTTAAATTGAGCTGTGATCCACAGAAGGTTATTTGAGGCAACATCTTGATTCTTTAGGGACTCAAAACACCAACGTAAAACATATTAAATCACTTGAAACACTACAAGCTTATGAGCAATGTTTTGGTTTCAAAAAGAAATCCCTGTAAGATGAGCAATCTTACTAAGGTTAACAGGCGACAAAAGTGGTTTATTCTTTGTCCTGATCAGCTGTAGGGGCAAATAAAAGGTGTCCAGAACACCTCTACCAAAAATTCCCAGAAATTTTATTCTGGCAATTGCTTTTTAGCAGTATCACAAAGATAGTCATTGTGTGTACGTAAGAAGGGAGGAGGCTTATAGCCACCTACAATTATTTAGTCCTCAGGAAAAGGCTGAGAAATAGCAGTTGAAATTTCTACTTGACATTTTTCACTACTATAACACAGTTACTATTCCAGCCACCATTGCTGCCCTAGCTTTTATCAAGCTACCTTTACACTAGCCGAGGATTTAGTTTATTGTGCCTAAAAAAGTCATCCTTCCTCATCGTAGATGATTACATGGGAAAAAGAGTGTTCTCAATCAGGCAGACGTGAAAGGATGACTATATTCTTCTGACACACTAAACTAGTGGTTATGGTGTTCTTCTCATTGAGTGACTGGGCAGATGATTCCTGCATCACCAGTGATTATGTAAAAAACCACAGGATTCAATCTCCTACTGCAGCAGACTTGGCCAGTAGGACTCTCTCTGAAATTACGGAAACAGATTAGTAGGAACCTTTTAACTGTTTCCATCTCAACCTCCTTTGAAGGCCTCATGGGATGAGCACAAAGGATTCTAGAGTTTGCCTTTTCCTGTAAGTAATATTGGTTACAGGGAGAAATAAGGATGAAAATTACTTGGGTTGATAGATGGCTACGAACACAGATACCTATGTGAATTTCAATAGCTTCGTGATTATATATGAAAAAGGAGTAAGAAGGAATGCGTATCTGCTACAAAAGAAGGTTCTGGGTCCAATGATTGCATCTTTTCATCATCTCTCCTGTTTTGCTTCATTAAAAAGGTAGGCTAGTGGGTAGCAATTGAGCACTGTTTGATTGCCATTATTATTCATAATATCATTTGTCACCTACTTTGTTTTTGCAAAGGCTATATGGACTCCTACTGGTGTGTGTTTGGTATCTGGTTTCCCTCTAATTACCAGTCCTATCCCTGGTTTTGAGG
This sequence comes from Neomorphus geoffroyi, assembly GCA_033558235.1. Taxonomy (NCBI): domain Eukaryota; kingdom Metazoa; phylum Chordata; class Aves; order Cuculiformes; family Neomorphidae; genus Neomorphus; species Neomorphus geoffroyi. Next base: position 5,422,945 of record JAUMJM010000016.1, on the reverse strand, counting down.
GCTTTCATGTGGTATGCCTTTTTCTTTCCCCTTTGAGTGGAAATTATTTTAATTTTATACAGACATTTTGCACACATTATGCAGCAAACTCTGTTACATGCTGTCATGAAATCTCACCTCGCTAATGAGTTTTCCTGCCTTCTTAGCCTGCTCCACATTTAATGACCCAGTGGCTATCCATCCAACTCCTTTCATCCAGTTCAAATCAGCTCTGTATCGGTTCTAACAAAGAAAAAAAAAAGTCCTATTGTTGGTGTTCACACACTTAAAATGCCATTAAAGGCTTCAGACATCTCAGGAACAACAACCAAGTCAAATTAGTGACTGCTTTTGCTTTATTCTCTATTGCACAGTTGCTAGGAAAGCAAAAAAAAACCCAGAATGAAATAGAAGTATCAGGACTCACCAGCACTTGTGCAAAATGCTTTGCAAGGTAATTTTTAGAAGTGGGCTGCACCTTACTGTCGTCTGTAATTTTTACTCTAGCGTAGAAGAACATTCGCTTTTATCGGATATAGTGCACTCTTTGAAAGACCATTAATGATTTGAAGTGATAAGAAAATGAAACTTAGCATTTCCCAACCCCTGTCCTTTGGTTATACTGGAGGGAAAGCATTTCGAGTTGTTTTTTTCAGTGTGTCTTTAAGGAGAAAGAGTACAGGGGTACTTGTCACTTTCCTCACAAAATCTTTCCTGTCAACAGGCTACGGAATTCCAAAAGTTTATACAAGTGCTACAGCTGGGTTTCTCTAAGAAGGCAGAAGGGTTTCAGCACCTACACCTCAACAAGACCTGTACACGTGTCTGTCTGAGTCTCCTTGAAAAGTTCTGACTTAAAACCTCAGAACGGGAAGTCTGACTTATAGTAACCATTTACAGCATCGGACAGTTCATCTGATGGTTACAGCTGAGCATGCAGTCTCCGTACTGAATTTTATCATCAAATTAAACACCATAAATTATGTAACCTCCCTGCACATTAGTTAAAAAAATAAATGTACATCATATATGAATCCTGGTATTTCATTAACATTTGAAGTAGGCTTTGAAGAAGCCATGCTTCGTAATTCTTCATGCTCCATCCTTCATAAACAGGATTATAACACTCCTTAAAAACACTGCACACTTTATATATATTTCTTGAGCAAATAACTGGTTAATATTTGCTGGTTTATTATTAACTGTTTAATACTTGAAAAATTAAGTGCATAAATATGTCATAGCATTAAAAGCAGAAATATCTGAAGAAACTCAGCCTTAAGTGTCTGAAGGGGTTGAACGAAAGGGAATTGAAATATATTAAGCTCTGGACTTACATCACTTTGCAATCCATAGGCCCACTTGGCCCATGCTACTTTCATGTCAGTAGGCAGGGCTGTGTAGTGATGGAGAGCTGTTTTGTATCCTATATCTGTGGCCAAATTCTGAGCCTTTTTGGCGTGGACAAGGTTAACCATATCCATTGAGACCTGGAACTGCTTCTTTGTGTCGTCAAACGCCTTCCTGTACTCCAGATCACTCTGCAACTTTGACATTTGAAGGGAATGAGCCATCCGCGAATCTTCCTCCACAGTTTTTACTCCAATCATCTTGCCCTTCATCTTCTCATAACCTTCCTTATATTTAATCTGCAAAGAAAAACCAGATGTTGAGTATATGATCTAAGCTGTCGAACTGACAGCTCTGCTAACAGGAAAGCAATGGTCTATCTGCGTTGCAACCTGCTCGGTCCTCGCTACAAGTAAGCAAGAAGTCCATTTGCAGAAAAGAACTAGAATCTCTTAGAAACTACTAAGTGTTTAGAAAGGACAAACATTTTCTCAGTTCACAAAAAGTTGTAAGGAATCTTTTCTTTTTGGTTCTCTCTAGAAAAACAACATTCTTTAAGCACTGAGGTCAGAAGGTTCTTCCAGGAATTTTCTACCCAGGCATTGAGTTACCATGTTTCATAGGAGATTTTCACTTCATTCTGAGTTCTAAAAATCACCATCAGGTCAAAATGAGAATAGGAAAATACAGTCAACACGTGGGGAAAAACTCTGAATTGCTCAGCGCAAATCTTCTGACTAATTACGGAATGCCCATCACCCAGACAACTCCTCTATGGCTCCTCGGCACGAATCGAGTGTCGGTGGCTCAAGGCAGTTAGACATATGTGACACAGCCCCAACTCTCTGGTAACAGCCTGGACTGTCAGCTGTACTAAGAGTAAAGGTGGCTTGCGGAGTCCATACTCACATCACTTGCCAGATCCCTCCTTGCCTTAGCTGTCAAGAATGACAAAGCATCCAGACGAAGTACAAATCCCTTTTCCTTCTGCTTCTCCCAGCTGCTCTTGTACAGTTTCTAAAAAGATAACAAGAGTCTCTTTATTACTATCAATATATTCTATTTGTTTCATAACCACAGTGAAAGCTTTCAAGAAGCATCAGACCAGGCCCATCAAACATTTCTAATCAGGTCTAAGGTCTAACCAGGTCTAAGGATCAGATCCTGGTGTCTTTGCTTACACACTGGAACCGTGGATACTGTAATCCCATCATCTCACTGGTCCCACCGAAACTGTCAATGTGCCACTTACCTGGAAACATGTGGAAAACCCACAGTTTCAAACCTTAAAAGTGAGGAGTCTTCAGAACAGCAGATGTGATTACTCTTTAATTAAGAGCAAATGATTAAATTTAGATATAAAGATTTTACATCTAAAACATTTGGACCTTCTTTCTCAGAGAAAGAACCTGACTTCTGCCTGCAGAACAAACATTTCAACAGGAGCCGTAAGGATTCACAGAATTGTTAGGGAATGCAAACCTCTGTTTTACACAGTACCTCACTGATATTTGCAGCATTTTCTTTGGCCAGGATGAAGAGAGGATCATCTTTGCTGATGGTGTACTGGTGAAGAAACTGCTTTTTTCCTGACCTGTAGGCAACCTGTCCACAGAAAGCAACGTATGGTTAACAAGCATTACTCAGTGTTTGATGTTGAAGGAATACTGATTAAAACACCCCAAATATTCAATGATTCATCAAGGTTAATTTATGTGGTGAATTAGTCTTTAGCATCATTACTTTTTTTGCCAAATGTTAATTTAAAAGCTGAACCAAAGAGTCAAGTTGATGAAATTACTCATGGTTAAATTTCAGGGAAGCACTGAAAGAACCTACGCACCAGGATGCTTTAAGTCTCTTTCCTAAAGTTAGCTTCTTGACTGGCTATAAAGCTGACATTAATTCATATTCAGTACAAAATGTATGCAAGAATGTATGTCATCCAATATTAAACTGCACCTACTTTTTAGGTGGAATGAAAGTCTTTAATAGGACACAGAAATAGTGAATTTAGGCATGAAATAAGACAACTAAGCAATCGAATCTGTAGAGAAAATTTCTGACCTAAATGTAATTGCTGACACAATACTCCAGTGAGGACTAACATTGCAACTTTAAATGAAAATATGAAGGAACTTTTATGATCCAAGAAGCAAATATCTCCATTTTATATCCCAGGGCAACATCAACAGAGAAATTAACTGCTCTGTTTCAGAACCCCATAAAGCTGTTGGAAGAGCTGTTGAAAGCTCTGAAAAGATGTCCCATATCACCAAGTGTTACATTTCCTACATCTCACATGAAAAGAAAAAATAATGTCTCTACTAAAAAGCCCTAAATCCATGGTTACTCTTCTGACTTCAACACACAGAGAAACACAGCATTGTCTAATACACAGGAGATATGTAACGGGAGTCAGGAGACCAGCGTTCTCCTGTGATTCAATCCGGTGTCATCTCTGAGACACACAACACTCATCCAAGTCAGTACCGAGTTTTCACTGATGCAGAGGAGCAAAACAGGGAAACATGGCAGCTGCCTGCAAAAACACCAATCAAGAAGCAATAATGCTTCATTCATTGTACACAGCTGAGAAGCTGGCAGCATCTTCAGTTCAAGGCACAATATAGTAAAGGAAAAAAACCCATCCAGCTTGGTAAGTCACTACTGTTCCAAAATCAGTTGACCAGCAACTTTAACAACAGGTTGTCTTTCTTTCAGAAACTTAAAAGTGAGTTGTTGTCAGCAAAGTCCCACCAAGGAGTTCTGAAATCTCACCTGCCACAGTCGCCCAGCCCCAGGGAAGGACAGGGAGGATTCTGAAGGCACCCAGTTGAGAAAAATGAGCTTATTTTAGCATTTTGCTGAAAGTACCTCAACAGCAACTGCTGAAGAACATGTGGTTTAACAAGGCTAATATAGATTTAACTCTTTTAACAGAGCCTTCAGTGGAGAGAAACACAAAACCTGAGGTAGACACATATCAGTCTCTGTCCTGACATCTACCTTGCTTTGAAGCACTGCTTGAGGATCAGCTGGGAACGCATCTTTTTTCCCTCCAGCTTGCTTCCTCACTTTTACTACCTCATGGATAATTTTCTTGTGCAGTTGACATCAATGTCTCCAGAATACTCAGGCATCCTCTTATGAATGCATTTCAGCCATACTTCAATCCAGCCTGCCCCACCCACAAGTTTGTTGCCAAGACAGTCTGGGTCTCTCTCTCTCTGGCCTTGGACATCATTCATGAGAAGCCTAACTTGCCTCGTTCTATTTCCATGTCCATTGGGTTTTGCTTTTTTGTTGTTCTGGATCAGAGAATTCAATGTGATAATTTATCACACAAACAAAGAAAAACTCATAGAAATAAATGTGAAGAAATTTCATATATTGAAATATTTCATGGCTGGGCCCTCCTCCACCACCACCGTCCCCTCCCACTGTACATATCTCAAGGATTATGACACGAGTAAACTACTCGCAAGGAGAAAAATTCAGTCAAGGACTCACATCACTTTGCAGTTCCTGGCTTTTCTTGGCATGTTTGATCTGAGAACTGTCAGCCACACTGGTGAACTTCAGAGCATCAGCCTTCTGTCTGTACTTTTTCTAGATCAAATTAAAGCAGGTTACATAAAAGTTACCTCCTCCAAACTTGTAGTGCCTTCTGAAAGTATGCAACTGATAGAGACAGAAGCATCCTGTAAATTCCTAGCATGATTTTAGCACAGGTTTCAGCAAAATAAACTTCCAAATACCATCTAGTGCTAGTACTTTCTGCTGGGAGGACCCCGGCGACAAGAAGAGTAGTGCAAGAGTACAGCAAGTGCGTTGCTGCTGACAAGGCAAGCTGAGATACTCTTTGGTGCCAAATGTATTAGGTTCATATCTTACAAGATCTACGTTGCACACCCACCGACGACTGTCCATCACAAAATGCGTGTGGCTTAAGCAAGAGCTACACAGTCAATATTACTCTCATTTTCTTACATGAGACTTCTCATGCACATGCAGGTGTTATTGAAATCACTGATTGTGTGTTACTGAGGTATTTTTAAATTATTAAGATATTTCTAAATTATCAAATCAGAACAGACAATTTCAGTGTCCTGAAAGCAACTTTAATTCAAAACCTTCCCCACCATCTCCCAGTTCTTTTCAAAGCAGAGTTCAGCATAGACACTACAGTCAAGCCCTCCTGGGAGCAACAGCTATGAGAGCCCTCTACAAGGCTTAAGTCTTGGATATGGGAAGAAATGTTGTGTTATATTCATGCTCTGGTACCAGTACTCGTATAAAATTGATTTGAATGGTCCAATTTGCATAGAGACTAACATTTCTAGCTTGGTAAATAAGACTTCTCTTACTTTTATTCCATCTTGCTTTTTACTTTACATCTGAAACACAGATGTAAAGTAAAAAACTTCCTTTGACTCCACCAGGCTTTGGATCAGGCCTGTGTTAAATCAGTGTCAGTGTCTGAGCATCCCTCACTGGAGAACAAGCTAAGCATCTCTTTCTGTCTTTGAGACAGTACAAGGAAATGCAGCACCCTATTTCAAGACCACAGTACGATAGAGGAGACCAGGCAAACACTCCTTACATACTTTAGTTGAATTCTTATTCTAACAGTTCAACCATGAAGTGGGGCGTTCCACCTAGAAAAGGTGTATATGCACTTTCTCATTATCTGGTATTTCAGCAGAGAAACCCTTCTACCTGAACTGATGGGTGAACACATCAGTTTACACTGTGTCTGTGCTAGCGGAACACAAAACAGAAGTTAAAAAAGCATGCAGCACTTCAAAGAGGTGCTCATCGCTTTATTTTGCGAACTTGGAAGGGAGAGAGGCAGATTAACAACAGCATGTTTTGTCACATTGCATGGAACACAAAGTAGTGACATTCTGGAAAGAAATGACAAAATGCCAGGCTCTGTATGGCAACGGAGACCTCTAAAATAATACCCACTGGTCTCCGGTTGAAGTGACTGTCAGCCATCTCTTGGCCTTACTGGAACGACGAGGCAGATCATTATGGATTAAATATTTGTGGAGGTGATCATCACTACAGCACACCACAGCAGCAGATGTCAGTCTATCCCATGCAAGCCACCAGATCTGAGAGTAGCTGCTCCTCTTTTGTTTTGAAGATGTATTTTTCCTTCTTGCAGGAGCAGCGAGAGCGTGTCAGAGACCCAAGGTGTGATCTCCAGTAACTAACTGGCTCCTTTTTCTTCCTCCATGGAGTGTTTTATCTTTCTTGTCAAACTTCCCCTAATTTATTCTTCTATCTGTCCCCCAGTTTTCGCAGCACTAGTGAGACAACTCAACCATAACTAAGCAGCCGAGGAACTGTACTTCCATAAGGTTTTGCCAGTGCAAAAACATGAATTAATCAAGCGAAAGCAACACAGAATGAACTGAAGCTGCCAGTAAAGCCACAGACTTTATTTACTGAAGAGCAAGGAAATTTCAAAACACACTTAACAAATACCTAACTTATCAACACCATTCCTTAAAAGTCTGTGTATTTCCTGTAATGTACCCCAGGGAATTCTAATTCCTCTCAATGCCTCTCTGAAAAATGAGCAGGTAAATGAAAAGAGGTGGAAGCACAATTACAGGGACTTCTGCCTCACAAACTTGATAAATAACCATATAATAGGAAAAGATATTTTTATCCTCTAACCCGGTATCTCCTAAACTGTAGAATAACTAAATAATGTCCATCAGTTCTTCCATTTCTCAGATATCACGTGTTAGGAATCCCTTACCTATTCTACGTAACGTAGCAAAGTGTGCATAAACCTTGGGATAAACCACAGACAGAAGCCTGAGCACTTTCCTTACCTCACTGACCAAATCTCCTGCCTTTTTGGCTTGTTGTATGTTAAGACTTCCTTCTGTGATGCACCCAGCTCCTTTCATCCACATCAGGTCTGCCCTGTATCGAAGCTGTAAAGGAAAGTGACGTTCATTGGCACGGGGAACACAGGTGCAGTGTTTGTATGTGAACATGTGTGCCCTTTCCAGTTTCAAAGACATTTTAAGAAGTCATAGTGCAAATCAAACTGCATGTGTATGAAATGAGAATTAATCTCAATCTTAAAAACATTATCAACATCCATACTGCTTGTAAGAGTGAAGCTGAACACACATCATCTTACATCACTCTGGAGACCGTAGGCTTTCTTTGCCCATTTGGTCTTCATATCTTCTGGAAGCACTGTGTATTCATGGAGTCTCTTTCTGTAATCTACATCACTGGCAAGTGCCTGGGCCTTCTTAGCGTGTTTCAGGTTTATCATATCCATAGGCAGATGAAAATGCTTCTTACTCTCCTCAAAATCCTTTTTGTAGGCAATCTAGAAGGAATGAAAATAAGCCACCTCTACCAGCGTATCGCAAAGGCAAAGCTATCTCAAATCACCATCCTTGTTTGGGTACTTATGGAGATGAGGCAAAAAACACACGTAGAAAGGAGGTCCTATGAAGGATCCACAAAACAGAGCGTAGGATGGATTTTGCAGAATCTAGAGACATCTCCTCTATTACAGTACATCTTACTTTTCAACATATTTTTACCCGCTTGAAAGTTTTACATAGAAGCGTTCGCATTAGTGTTTTAACAGGATGTTATTTTTCTGCCTCACCATCAATCCCAAAATCCCTATTCGAACAAAAATATTGTGCAGTCACTGCAGATTAACAGACAAAGGACACCAATTTTTCTTAAATGTTTCCAATAAGTTCTTACAGTGAAAGCAGTTACAAATGCAGATTGCATATTGTTGCTCGAAGAGTTGTAATTATGAAAACCACCTTTTGAGTAAGAGAAATAAATAATTTACCTCACTGTTCATCTTGGCCACCTGCAGAGAGTGCAGAAGTCTTGAATCTTTGGTTCCAATTGCTTTTCCTTTTGTTTTTTCGTATTCTTCTTTATATTTAATCTGTGACAAAAATAGTTTAAATCAAAGAACATTTCCGGTTACCCAAGAGATAAGTAATACGAGTTCATTAGGAAATCTTTTTATATGCATGTGTTTATGATAAAAAAGCAGGCTAAAGAAATATACATTCCCTTTGCAGTGGATGATAACTCTTTTTGAGGTTATGAACAATTCAAAACACCGAATTTTACTATGGGAGGATTGAGCTTTTTTTTTTTGCAAATTTTGCTTCCTTCTGTACCTTTGTATTTAAAAAAATAATTTTCAGAGAGTGAAATTTCATAGCAGAGTCTGAGAAAATTTCCAGCTGTTAATCAGCCATTGAGAAAGGCGGACAGACAAATGCAGGATTTAAAAATCCAGATGACATGAGCTACACTTTATTTCCCTATGCTATAGCAACTTATATAAAGAATAAGCTCCTAGGTAATTAAATATAACATACATCACTGGCAAGATCCCTTGAAGCTTTGGCAGCAAGTAAAGGCAGCGAATCGAGTTTCATTTCGAAGCCCTGTCCCTTAGATTTCTCCCAACCTTCTTTGTACTTAATCTGAGAAAGGAAAGACAGCAACACGTCACTAACACATAAAACACAAGGTCTTCAAATGAGCAAGAAAATTACTAAAAGCATAACAGAAGTGTAAATATGCTCAGCCCACAAACTGAAACCTTCTTAAGTCACAGGTCATTCTCATTCTGAGCTAATCAGTTGGCCAGGATTGAGTTCAGAATTTTATTCTTGGAGTGTACAGGTATTTTGAACCCCAGAAAGTGCACCAACAGCTCTCAATTTTCAACAGGCATAGGGGAGTGAAGATTTTTCGGAAGTGCCTGCCGTTATGTCTACATATGCAAATAGTGCAGATCAATAGGGACTGATCGATAGGGCAGAACAGCTGGTGCTGAGAATCAGACATCACACTACTGATTTCAGGATTTTTCCTGGCCCCCTAACAAACCAGAGCCAGGCAGGTCCCACGCACTGGATGCCCACTGGCAGCTGCAGTCCTTTACGTGAGCTGCTGGAGACAGTTTAGTTTCATCCAAAAGGAATCCATCACATATGCTCTGAGGTCACACTATCACAGTAGCACAAGGCTGGAAAAGACCTCTGAGACCATCGAGTCCAACCTGTGACCCAACACCACCTACTCATCATCTAAACCATGGCTCTAAGTGCCTCATCCAATCTCTCCTTAAACACCTCCAGGGACGGTGACTCCATCACCTCCCCGGGCAGTGCATTCCGATGGCCAATCACCCTCTCAGTGAAGAATTCTTTCCTAATATCAAGCCTAAACCTCCCCTGGCGAAGCTTGATCATCCCACAACGTGAAGTGGAGCCCTCATGAACAGGAGGATTTGCTTCAAAAGCACATGCATGAGCCACACTATATCACAAACACAGATGAAATGCATGAGAATCACATCCTAAACTTCTGACAGGTAATGGAAGTTAAAGTAGGAGTTGTTTAAGCTCTTTTTCAAGGTTCCACTGGAAATTCCATTAGATCAGGATCAAGTATAGCTTCATGGACCCAACGTACACATCTAATGACATAGCCAGGAAGTTCTGATTTCTGGATTTGTCTTTTCGTATGGTTTTATTTCACTAATATCTATCTAACAATGAACACACATCCCAACACATCCCAGTCACAAATAGGGTTGCTCCACAACACTTCATCAATGTAACTCAAATAGAACTTAGGGGCAGAGTACAAGGTACGAGCATGCCAGGAAAAACTTGTAGTAATGCCAACAAACCATGAAAAACTATGAAACTGGCTCAAAAATAACAGTTACACCAGTAATAGGTCTGGAGGTTTTTTCTGGTTTTGCATTTATTTGTCCTCTTAGGCTCTAAAACTCTTTACAACAATGGAAGCCTGAAAAACACTTTAAAAGTTGAATAGAAGTTAAACATTTCCTGCAAGTGCTTGATATTAACACTCAGCAAGGGAGGGGCTCTTTATCAGGGAGTGCAGGGATAGGATGAGGGGGAATGTTTTTAAGCTGAAAGAGGGGAGATTTAGAGTAGATATTAGGAAGAAATGTTTTCCTGTGAGGGTGGGGAGGCCCTGGCCCAGGTTGCCCAGGGAAGCTGTGGCTGCCCCATCCCTGGAGGTGTTCAAGGCCAGGCTGGATGGGGCTTGGAGCCCCCGATCCAGTGGGAGGAGGAGTGGATTTGGAACTGGATGATCTTTAAGGTCTCTTCCAACCCAAACGATTCTATGATATTGTCGTGAATTATGACTCGCAGCAACAGTGGGCTTGATCCAATTTCATTGATGTCACTGTGTTTCTTTCCACCGACTTCCATAGGCCTTGAATTAGAACTGTGCAAAGGTTGGTACTTCATACAAATGGCAACTCAGAATCAGTTAATTTTGTGAAATGAATGCAGATTTACTAAACAAATTCAAATAATCTGAAAAGGTCATGGAAAAAAAAAAAAGTCTAGCAGTCTCAGTGTACCTGAGATCTTGTCTCTGTCTATTCTGGTTGCCACATCTCATGCTGTTACAGACCGACGACAAATGCTAAATGCTTCTCAAATCATCTTTACATTCATTTCTGTATATTAATGGCATCATGAAAACCAATATTTCCCCATTGCTTGTCTTACCTCACTGTATAACTCAGCGTTGGCTTTTGCCTTGACTAAGTGAGGTACGTCTTGAGGTAGAGTGTAATTTGTCTTTGTCTTCTCATACTGGGCTCGGTAATTCAACTGCCATATATTGAAAAATGAACAAACTCCGTTATTCTTAATTCACTACAAAAATGTCCATTACACTGATTGACTGCCCTGTATTATATAAACACTCATAGGTACAGCTGACATAAGTCGAGGGCTATAAGGCAATTATAACTTACCTGGGTACTAGGAAGTAGAATAATTATTCATAAATAGAATAGTTACTGATTATCGATAAGCAACACATATTGTTACAAATATGCATTGATAAACACACAAAAGATAAATTCCTAACAAAGAACACAAACAATTCATTAAAAAATGGAGGAAAATGTTAGATCTACTAGAAAGATTGTCACATTTTTGAAAGTGATTTCATTCAACTTGTATTCTTGTTTCTGCTGTAAATCTGCTGATGAACTATCGAGAACATGAACACTGAAGAGCTACAAGTGCTATGAAATAACATTATCTCATAATTCTAATAAACAATGGTGGCTGATGATGACAGAACTTACGTCACTGAGCTGCTGTGCATTTATTTTGGCTTGAGCAATTTGTGGAGTGCTGGCGACAGAGCTGTACTTCAGCTTGTCTATACTTTGCCTGTAGTTTACCTAATTTAAGATAAAGAAACAACAACAAAAGAAGATTTAATAGAAGAAGAAATGTTCAGACTGGAAAATGAGAGATTGACTACACAACGTTCTGTTAGCTAATACTCTGGATAAATCATTGGTTAAACTGAAATAAATTAAGGTGAGAAAAAATGTCAGTATCTCTTGGATGAGTTAATGCTCTGAAAATTTCCTAGCTGAGGAAATTTTCACTTTGAAAATGAACTTCACTTATAAACCCTCTCCCTCTAAACCAGTTTGAGATGTTCCTCCCAAGCATTCCTATAAAACTGGTATTCTTAACCACTACTTAAGACTATTTTTATCTTATCAGTCTATTTTTACAAAGCAACATTGTAACTGGCTATTAAAAGGTCTGTCCAGTTCACAGAGCAAACGAACTCTTTTACGCTTTGTCTTTATTGAGTTTTAATGTAGTAATTAATCACAGAATTTCCTGTGTGCTAAGAGTTTTGTGTGGATGATGAGAGAAGAAAATTATGTATTTATGTACCAAAAACATCATTGTAATGTCAGCCATTGATAGGATTGGAACCCACTGAATTCTTGACACATTAACATGGTAGCAGCAATAGTAAGCTATAAAATAAATACATTAAATCTCCAAATTATGCAAGATAAATATCGGGGAGAAACTTTCTCTCAAAACTGTTGCTGCCAAAGGACTCAGTGCCTCACTGTGAAATGAAATCATTATTCTTTGTGGGACTTAATCAACATTTACTGTAGTTAATGCTCGCAAATCACCTTGCTTGCAACTAGTTGCACTATGACTTTTTTCCAGTAAGTAGAGTATATTTTTAGAGACTTTCAGTTACTTAAACTATTTTAAAGTGAACCTTCTTATCCCATATATCCTCATATAAACTTGTTCTTTCTGTCACAGTGACAAAAACTAAGGAAAAGGTCTGAATTAACTCACAGATCCAGAGTGATCAAGGTACTTAGAACAGTTCATTTGCTTCTTTACAGAGAGAATTTTAATTTCTTTTTCACTGAAACTGTGTATTTATTGCTATTTGTGATCGCTTAGCGTGTGAGAGTTGTAGTCTTAAAGAGTTCAAAGTAAGTACGTTGGTTATCAGTGAGCAGACGGGTCCTGGGACTGTTTTAAACTACTAGATGATGATTGTACCTAGTACAAACAAGTCTCTGCGGCAAATTGATTTACGTGCTCCAAGCCCAGATGCTCGCTATGAACTGTGGAGCCACAGGTAGTGCTGGGATGTTTAGATTGGGTAGAACTAATTTGTATATTTTGGACATGAATTCACGATTAATTTGAACTCCTTAAGAATACAGATCTCCTACACACTAAGCAATCAAACACTGGACTTCACATTTTTAAGCTTTTCCAAAGACAAAGCTGAAATTGCTGCCGAAGAAGCAACAGTGCATCTTACAGTTGAATCAAGTACTTCCTCGAGGTTCTCAATTCTACCTCTTCATGCTACCACGTTTTTCTTATAAAATGTGTTTAGGCACAGATAAATCTCACATAATGTTAATGGCCTCTCTAAGGCATCTTGCTCCTGGTTTCTTGCAATTTCAATGGAAAAAAAAAAAAAGGTTATATACATTCTAGGTAGTCAGACACGACCAGCAGAGCTGCTGCTCTCTTCTTGTTGATTTTATAAGCAATGCCTAGTGACTGTGCTCTTAACGATGGTAGATGAGATCAATGAAGCTTTTAATGCTTGTAAGAGGTGTAAGTATGGTATCCTCTACAGTCTGACATCCTCCATTTATCTGTAGAGCACATATAACCACAGCAGTACACAAACTTCCTCAGATTGTTCATCAGCATCTCAAGCTCAAGCACAGAGGGCTCCTCTTTCGTATGGACCACCAGCACAGAATCACAGAATCATAAGGTCGGAAGAGACCTCTGAGACCATCGAGAACAACCGTGCCTGTCTCCCCACTAAACCCTGTCCCTAAGGAACTCATCTACCCGTCTTTTAAACATCTCCAGGGATGGCGACTCCACCACTTCCCTGGGCAGCTGTGCCAGTGCCTGACCACACTTTAAGTAAAGAAGTTAATGCATGAGGAAGGTTATGTGATCAATCGGTTTCCCTTCAGAGGTGAGAACCCATCTTCAGGGAATTCACAAAGCATGGGAAGCCTATTTAAGTCTCCCTGTCCTTTCAGTGCTTCCTGCTGCTGTTGAAGCTGCCTGGGATGGTGAGAAGTTCTGCTGCACAGCCTAGGGATAGGGTAGAACTCACTCATTCCACTTGACTCTACAATCTGTGCTGAGCCGACGCCAACGACAGGAGGTGGCAGCACTTTCTATTCCTCTGAGCCCTCTTGACTCGCTGCACTTTTTGCTTTAACTTTGTTATTACTAGCTGTTTGCTCCCACGATTAAGTCATCATTTGACACAAGCAATCTATCACAATTTCTCCTACACAGAGATGATGAGCCGTGCAAGTTAAAGAAAAAAAAAATCCAAACATAAAATAATTTACATCTTTCAAAGGGACCAACTTCCTTGTTGTCTGATACGACGGAGTGAGAGTAGCTGGGTAATTGTAGTCAACACCATCATGTTTGTAATCAGATTTATAGGCTATCTGAAACACAGGGAGAACAAAAAAAAATATATCATTCTTTTTTCTTAAGCTGTCATTTGTTTGAATAATTATCAGTCAAGAGGAAAGGAGAAACAATAATATTAATATTAAATGCAGGAAACAAAGTAAGTTCAGTGTCATGAGTGACAAAGAAAATGAAATTATTTGCATAGTTTAGCCACTAATTGATTCTTTCTCAGCTCCTCAATTAATCCAATGCCAACAGTGGAAGCATTAACTTAACTTCCATCTATGACACACTTCTTTTATCTTTCTGCTTAGTTCTCAACCTTCTTACAGATTTGTAAATAATGTACTTGAAGGAGTGGTATGTAACAAAATAGCTTCTTGACTAACCCAGTAAATTAAATTGGAATCCAGAAATCTTCATTAAAGACTGTTTTTTCAGCAAAGGTCTGACCCCGGTGGTGATGGCAAGCAACCTTCAGCACCCCACTGATGTCAAAGAAAACTGAAGGAGCTCAGTATGTTGCCAGATCACTGAATTTGCTTATTTTAACTTCTTCCACACAGTGAGCTATAAATCAGTACCAAAGGGTTTCCAGAATTTCCCCTCTTCTCAACATACCCATCCCCAGTACAAAACGATCTGAAGTTTCCTATCAACTTAATTCTGGAAAAATTTGAAGACAAGAAAGCAATAACCATAAAAGTGTGATTAAAAAAGACTTACATTGCTTGCCAAGCTGCCAGCCTTCATGGCATGGAGCATTCGCTTGTCCATGCCAATACCTACATAACGACCTTTCATCTCGTTCTCGTAGGTTTCTTTGTATTTAAGCTGCACCAAAAAAAAAAGGCAAAAATACTCTAAGAAAATGTATTTAGGTTTTCTGTGAGCTTCCATATATTACAGCAGTAAGACAAATTATTACAGCTGTGGTGTACTGGTGTTGTACCACTACAGAAACTCATGAGTCCACAACAACCTTGGGACTTGAAAAATACAAACTAGAACCCTCTGTGAGTTTCCTATTTTACAAGATGCCACTTACATATTCTTTACGTCACCTGGATGCCACATAAAGGAGGTACCTCTGCATTTTATTGCTGCATATTATTTTGTCAGAAATAAATATTAGGACAAAGTTGTGGGGAACCATTATTTGTACATTAACAAATGAATAGATAATTATCTAGAAAAAAAATGGACTGTTTTGGTACAACTTTCACCCAGCCCAGAGTAGGGAATTTGTGAACAAGGCGTATTAACCGCTCTATCATCTCATCTGTATGGCAAAAGTTTTATTTCTCTTGGATTTCTAAGATTTATAGCAAGCAGTATAAAATAAATTATACGTTCGTATCACGAGATACCAGCAGTATAGTTATTAATATTGATTACTTTCACACAGCAAATGCGTTCCTTTCTGACATTAACTCTGGTAAAGAATTTTCTGCTTACCTTTCCAGTCAGAAAATGGACATATACAATAAAATAGGTAATAATTATGATAACAGTAACAACCGACAGCTACTTGTCTAGCTTAGCAGTCCATTGTAAGTAACCTCTCTTCCACACATAATAACAACTCTTTTCATAATCCTATGTAAAACAAGCCCCATTTATCCATCAGGACCCAACGGGATAGGTGCTGTACAGACGTGGGTTAAAATCTGATACAATCAAATTCCCAGCACGTGCTTATCTGAAACACCCACACAGATGCCTTGCAATTCCAGCAGCCGCCAAGTTAAGCAGGCCACACACCATGTACTGAAAACTTACATCGCTGGTGAATTTTGAGATCTTGCTCACATTCTTGAACTGTGGAGTATCGCAGTAGTTCACGCTGTAGCCGCTGTTGTTTCCCAGATCCTTCTTATACGCCACCTGAGTGATAAAAATGCACAATGGAATGATACAGTAAAACCTTAACCTGCTCTGTCAAGTTCCTCCACGTGCTTTTGTTGGCCAAACCCACCGATCAGTGATTTTGATAGATGGCTTTCATCAGATGGCATACGATGAAAATGAATATAAAGATGATTTTCAAATACTCAGTTCTCATTTTACAGGCAAAAGAAATGCAATCAATTTCATCCATATGGACCTCAACAAAGTGTATGAGACAGTGCCATGAAGAGAATTATTAAAAGCAAGGATCTACAAAGGAATTTTAAGATGAGTGTGAAGCAAATGAAAGCAGAAAAAGCAATGGGTGCTTTTTTCAACAGGAAGGTCTGAAGAGAGAGATGTTTACCAGCAGAAATCCTCAAAGTTTACATACAGAACAGGTTTAATATTTTCATTAAGTACCTTTGCTCTGAAGTAGGAATGTAGGGGGCAATATTAAAGAAGTAATAAAAATGGGACTAAATTCAGCAATGTAGAGGTCAATATATGTAGGGAGTAGTCAAAAAATACAGCTAGAGCTCATCTCCTGGAAAGGCTAAGAAAGGAAAAACTCTTCATATGTAGGTTGACCACAGAGAGATGGTGAGATGCCAAAGTAACACCGCCATGAAAAAGGCAAACGCAGCCCAAGGCAGGAGGAAGAGGAGACTTTCAAGCCAGCACTAGGAAGTGCCCACCATATGTGCCAGGGTCAAGCAAGTTCATCAAGGACTTATGTACAACTAGTCTTGATTAAGGAACTTGCAATCAGCCTGTAACGGCTGCAGTGAAAGACTGGGAGAGATGAGAAGAATTAGGCTTGCTTAGTTTAGAAAATCAAAGGCAGAGAGAGAGAAGATTATATCCATTTGTAAATATGTCAGAAAGGCAACCATGGAGGGAGAACTTTTTAAACTAAAGGACAAGGTTGGCACAAAACTCAACAGTAATAAAGTGGACATGATTAAATATAGGCTGGAAATTAGTAGAAGAGGATTATACAATACTGCATAGTCAGGAATCATTGACCCAGGAGGCCTCTTACAGTCCTCCTTCCAGGGTTTTTTCATTATTGAAGGTTTTATACTTTGACATCTCAAGAGTATAAGTTTTTAAACTGCCATGGGGAAGTTCTAGAAACTCACATTTATTAATACCTTCATAGCTAATATGACACTATAAATAAATTAATAATTCAGAATCTACTGAGAATTCGCTAGCAACCTTCCCTTGTCGAGCAGAAGAAGAATGTGTTATCAATAACACGGAGTCTTTCACATGATGGAAGAAAACAGAATCCTGCATTACCAGAACGGCACAAATTTTGGCTTTGTTAGTGTTATTTCTCAATTACCAGTAGAATCTTTTTTTGAAACACTTTAACGTACGCACCCAAGTCATCCTAAAGCATTTCTGATTAAAACTTCAGAGCATATTAAAAGCACAACGTAGGGGTTTATTTTTCAGGTTTCTATTATTCATGTGGCCAGAATTAGAATTTCTCTTCCGGTGTTATTTTCCATACTTTCCCACAGATCACTGGAAGTGCCAGATAACACCACCTGAAGATCCTGTACCTTTCTTTCCAGCTACTGTGCTACACAAAGATCATTTTTGTTACTCATGGGGCAATAAGAACAACAGCTTTTTATATTTGCAGTCTTTACCCATCAGACACAATTGTTTGTATGAGCTGCTCTCAAACTTGTGAGCAGATCGATCCATGCCCTTACCTCACTGACAAGCTTGTTAACACTTTGGGCTCGTTTAAGAACTAAGTTGTCTTCAGCCGTTAGGGAGTGAAAGTGAGCTGCACCTTTCATCTTGGAAAGATCTTTCTTGTATTTTATCTGAAAAGAAGTAGGGAAAATTATAAAATAGAGGTCTACCTTTTCCCCATTGCTCTTTAGACTGGTTTCATGAATTGGGGTAAGATTTTTCCTATCTTTGCTTTGATAAGCAAATAGAACTTGCTAAGTTGAAACACTGCAAGTTGTTATTTCCTGAAATAAACTACATACAAAATCACAGCCCTAACAATCCCTGTCAAGTCACTTCATTAGGCAGCATTTTTTTTAATCCATTTTTTAAACAGACTGAAAAGCACAGGTTGTTGTCCATAGCTTGAACAGATAACTAGCAGATTCTTGACTAGTGACTGGCAGGAGTCTGTGTGCTTTGCTGTTACTGAAATTAATTCTCAGTACTTTAATTACAGAATTCCAGTCAGAGAATTAGACACTCACCAAGTGCTCTGTGAACGTCTCCTTTTGTAGAAACAGGGTTTTATAAAAACCTGTCTTTTTGCATTTATAATGTTTTTAAGGGAAATATAATTCTCTACCAAATCAAGACTGCAATAACTGATATGTTAATTTAATTTAGGCATCGGGTTATTAACTTGAATTGGGCTCAGAAGGATGAAGAGAGATGACACTTATGTTGGCCTTTTGCCAAAGTTTGTCCAGCAAAAACTCTGTTGGGAATATATTTCAATATTTCTTGCATACAAGCAGATGCATAAGTTCTTAATCTTACGTTACTGCTTCAAAAATCAGATTCATAATGTACAAAACAACAAAGTTATTTTAAATGTGCTGAAGTGCAAAGTGTTTGGGTTTCCTATTTTCCAAACCTGCATACTGTTTTTCAGATTTTAAAGATATGAAGGAAATTGATAGGTGCTTTAGTGTGCAAGCGTTACTGCCATGAACCTCCTCCTTGCTCCAGGTATTACAAATTAATAAGTAAACTACTGACCATTAGCATTCTGAAAACATGTGAAGCTGTCATCTTTATCTGGAAAGGTTAAATATTTCATGTTTAAATAGATCATTGAGTTTGTCATCAAAATAGGGTCCGGCCACAGAGGGTTTCAGGTTTTTTAGATTGTCTCAGTCATAAGCTCACGTAACAGAATACGACTCTAGTTTCTTGTCTGGTCCAGGCTAGCACAAGCTAAAAGAAAACAGACTGAGGCCATTAGCTCAGGCAGCCCCATGGGGGTGAAGTGTCCGCAACACAAAGGCTGTCAGTCACAGGAACCCTTCACAGCAGCCACAAGGCAGGAACCTGCAGACTGACCCATTTTTTTGTCACTCCTAGAAACAATTCCCTCAAACAGGAGTGAGGCTCTTTAATCAATAGGCTGCATGCAAGAATAGCACACCACCACCTTTTTTTGCCGGTTCTTTAGCTTGCTACCCAAAACTAAAAATCCCCAGTCTAGAAATAAGCTCAGTCTTGTGAAGTGACAGCGTTGTAACTCTATGGTTCCTTTCGCTCCATATGACTTGCTTTGCGCTAGAGGCATGATACATCAAAATATCAAAACCAGTTCAGTTCATTCATCCTCTATTTATTCACTACTGGGAATACCACAGTAGTCCACTGGATGATTAAGGCAGTTGAAGGTTTCATTAATAATACAGGTGCAGATTTGCCAGGAGGGTTAACCTAACAGTAGGGATCCCCATTAGTTGCTACATCCATCTTCTCCCTCATGCAAGTTGGAGCTGTGTTCCCTTCTATTAATGGATATTATTAATCCCCTAAGCCATCCAGTTCCCAGCAAAGCAGCGAAATGTCATTGTTGTTTACTTCTCAAGTGTAATTTTAGCATTCTCCTCCCAGGCACTGCTCTGACAAAGTG
Source organism: Neomorphus geoffroyi (assembly GCA_033558235.1). Lineage (NCBI taxonomy): Eukaryota > Metazoa > Chordata > Aves > Cuculiformes > Neomorphidae > Neomorphus > Neomorphus geoffroyi. Next base: position 5,403,226 of record JAUMJM010000016.1, on the reverse strand, counting down.
CTGTTTTTAATTGTTTATGAATTGTATTGATTCAGGTTTCATACTTACATCACTTGCCAATTCATTTGCTTTCTTGGCATTTTGATAAGCTGGAGTGATCATAGCAGGAAAGCTTCCTTTCCCTCTGCGTTCTTCATACTCATCCATATAATCCTGAAGAAAATTCAGTGTTTACTCATCAAACACGGGCAGGTGGGGCCATGGGTGATTTCACAAAGCCCCATAGTCATTGTTAGCAGGAAAGTTCATAACCTCATTTTTATTTAATGAAACAGAGAACAAAATGACCAACTGCAAGAATAAAATCACCCATTAAATTAACTGTGCCTGTAAAATTACTTGTGTTGGAATTAATGCTCTTAAATCTATCTGCAACTTGTCGAGCTTACAATACCACTTTTTTAGAAGATCTAAGAGATCGTGCGTGATCTTCAGTGCCACTTGTCCATATTTAGAGCTGCAAAGCCTCAAAGATTTCTGAAAATACTAAATAAAAATGCTTAACTACTATCTTTCTATGATTTCACAGCCCTTTCTCTTTCCCTCTTATTTGAATTTACATTTTGTTTCTCAAGGAATGAGGAGGTTCCCACAAGTACATTTCGGTGTGATAGCACATACATGTACAGAGATAAAATTGGCCAAGGTAAGGCTTTCCTTTTGGAATGACCCTACCATAAGGACACGTAGTGACAGTGCACACACCTTATAGTCTCATCTTGTAAGTACCAATGCCAAATATATTACACATTCAGAGCATGGTGCTGTTGCACACCATCTTTTCCTCTGAGACCTTGCTTTCTTGTACAGGAAAGCAAAGTGAAAATAGGTCTCACGGCAGTTTCTAAAGTCTTGATCAACCAGCTCAAGTCTTTCTAAAGTCTTGATCAACATCAGCAGGGGGATCTCTCAGATGTTGCATACCTGGCCGTATTGATCTACATTTTCTCTTGCAAAAGTAACATCTGTTCCAGCTGTATGGCTGACTTTTCCCTTGATCTCCTTTTCGTATCTTTGATGATACTTCACCTAACGGGAAGACAAGAAAAGGAAAAGAATCATCCAGATGAATTTAGTCTGGTTACACAGATGCTGGAATAATAAATAATAATCAGCGACACGCACATTTTGACAATAAACGATTGTCAAAATTGCCATTGCCACCAATCTACAGAAGTCAAATATGCCACTTGAAGTTATAAAAACAAAAGTAGTGGTGCACTTTTTAATAACACACTCGGAACACTGGACTTGCCATTTCAACCTAGACCGTTGGTTCAGCATGTTCAGTACCTCCTGCTTGTCAGTGGCTGACCCCTGATGCTCCAGTAGATTCAAACCATAGAACTGACGATAACGTATATTCAAGGTTACCACTGAGCACTTTTTTTACCACAGGGTTATCTGAATGCCATTAATAAATGGACTTGTTCTTGAGTGATGCTGATGTCCCCAGTGATCAAGAGGATACTTGGCAATCAGCCTTCAAGTTCAGACCTAGATTTGCACTACCTTTGCTGAAAAAATAATGCCTATAACCTGACATGGCTCTTTAATCACCATGTGCATTTTCTGACATAAAAGAGTGGTTTTTCACAGATCAAAGGCAAGCAAAAACATTTAAATGTTTTAGTCAGTTGTGATTGCCTTCAAAATTACAGATATCTTCGTATTTTCCTCAATGACTCAGTAACATTTTAAATTCACTTCTATCGAGTTGGTATAATATGCTACCTTCTGCAACAAAAAGAGCTTTCCTTTCAGTCTCCAATGACAAAACACAATTAACTGTACATTTTGAAGCGATGCTGATGTCCTGTTACAATGTTTTTTTAAAGGATACAGGGCTGTTGTGGTTTTGTTATGTTTGGGAGAGGAAAAGAAAGCCAATAAGAATCAGTACACCAAGGAGTTTAAAAAAAACCCAACCCAACAGGAAGAAGAGTAAAATGAATGGAATAAAAAGCTGTATTTTATAAATATATATCTATGTCAAATGTATGCATATGTTTGTGTGTGTGTGTATGTGGGTGTATATACAAAATTACTATTCAAGAAGCTACTTTCTTAAAGCCTCATCCTGCAACAGCAAGAAAGAGCAGGAGAATGAACTGTAAGGACCCACTGGGAGCATGGAAAGTCACGGCAAAGCAGAGTTCTGCAAATGCAGCCCTCCCCTGATATAAGGTCACTCAGAAATATTGTGGCTGTGTAAATTAGAGCTGCATTTCAGGGCCTCTAACTCATACTGGGTTGGGGAGAATGGAATCAAAGACCTCCAGCTGATGCTTTATTGTCTTCCTTCTCAGTTGTATGCAAGAGGCGGCTGGAAAAAGGGAGCGCTTTTGCCCACAAAAATCCACAGCATTGATTGACAAATAGAACTCCTAATTTTGTCTTTGTGTATAAAACTCCACTTTGTCCCTGCAAAAGACAATCACTTGAAAATGTGTGTACGAAGTGCACTGCTAGCGTAACACCACAATGCTCATGGAATTTCTGCTGGCAAACATTTCAATCCAAAATTTGTATAAGAATTTACTCTTTTCTTGTCAAAAAAAGAGACTTTGTTTTGGACACTTACATCACTGGCTAATTCGTTTGCTCTCTTGGCTATTTGATAAGCTGGAGTGATCATAGCAGGAAAGCTGCCTTTCCCTTTTCGTTCTTCAAAGTCTTCTGTGTATTTCAGCTGTGAAAATCCAAGACAGTTCAGAAGCAATTAGATCAAATGTATCTTGATTAAACACGTAATCAATTCTTAAAGCTGCAAGTCAAGCATTCGACGGCTGCCATTGCCAAAAGGAAGACGAAGTCTGAATTTTTACAATGTAGTCTTTAACTATACGATGACTTATGTTACACAGGACCTCTGTGTCTCATTCAGGGTACAGGATGGATCACAGTTTTTTTAAAGAAAGCGCTATTCATATTTTTAAGTCATTTACAAACATCCTAAAAGCCAACTGCGAACTCAAAACCAGGGCAACCTATGTTGTTCCACTTACATCGCTAGAAAGCTGTGTTCCAGCCTTTGCATGAAGTATATCTGGAGTGTCTACAACAGAGGTGAATTTCGAAACTCTCTCTTCATGGCCTCGCTTATACTCTATCTGAGGGAGAAAACATATAAAATACATATTAGAAACTGCAAGCAGCAAACACCCATATTCTATCAGAAAGCTTCAAGAGAAAATCAACAGCAGTCATGGCACTCCTCACTGTACAGTCAAGATATCAGTATATTTAAGGCTCAATTTCCTTAAAGTGCATTCCAGAAGCAGACGGATAATAAAATTTTCAAATAATATTAGATTTATGTAAGCCATACATTTGATTAAAATACAATGAGAATAGTCACAAACGGCCCAAAACACTAAGATCATACTGCAATGACACTTCAAAATCATTTCTACGGGATTTATTTTTATTTGATCTTTTTCAGCTGAATTGTTATTTTTATAAGCAAGGAATTTTCAGTGTATGTATATAAAGTAGTTTCTATATCAATTCAGTAATACAGGTATTTAACTTCGAGTAATAAAGAAAGTGAAAAATGTCAGATGTAAATAAATAGACAATTAAATAAACATTTTAAAGTGATTCGCAATATTTTTCAATTTATGGTAAAATACAGCAAAATTTGCTACATCTTTCAGTAAATATCTATATTGTCATTTATCCTATATGATTGTCTTCCCAAGCTAAGTAGTTTGTTAACCCTACTTCCTGCATCATGTTAAAGTTTTCTCAATTGTAGAATTAGCAGTACAACAAATATTCATCACAGAACCATCTATCAAATGTGTGAATGGCCTAAACCCAGGATTCTACAAATTCAGAAGTCTAACATACAATTAAAAAACCTGAGACTTACGTTACTGCTTAGCTGGGAGGCTCTTTTAGCAACCTGATAACCTGGAGTGATCATAGCGGGAAAGCTGCCTTTGCCTCTCCGCGGCTCATATTCTTCTGTATACTGAAACTAGAAAATGAACATTTTTGTTATTACAGAAGAACTTTGGTTTCATGTGACTCCTCTTTTAATGCCTGCTTCCTAGAGGTATATATCAATTTATTTAAAAATACACAGGTAGAAATATTTCCTACCTGCACCATTCCCCATTCCTATCAGTTATTCACGGTTAACTGGCTATGGTGGCTGGGTCACTAAGCCATCGTATGGGCACAGACCATCAGTCATAATTCAGAAGTGATTTTCATCAGTCATGGAAATACAGTCAATGAAAGGTCTACTCTATGGAAAATACATGTATTCCCTCATGAGTTCTACTTTACTGAGGGAAGCAATACCGCCTGCTAGATCAGGACATAATCAAGGTCACGTCAGATACCATTGGTCAGCAGTTGACGTGCTTCTCGATTATGTAATTATATAAATGTATTATTTCCAGGATGGGCAATAGCATTGTTATGTGACTTTAACCACTTACATGGTTAAATATCGTTATTGACAGAAATAAAGATGTTTCTCCTTTAGTAACACCTTACCAAAGGCTGGCTTTGATGCACTGGTAATTCCAGAATATGATTGCTCATGAAAATAAAGCTATTCCAAACACCACTTAAGGCCACTTACATCACTCAGAGTTTTCTGTGCCTGTGTTATCCTGACCATCTCAGGATCTGGGATCGTTCCCGAGTACCACGATTTTCCCTCTTCATAGGCAGCATAGTAAGCATTCTACGAAACAAAAATTAAATAACTATCACTCCTCACCCTTGTTTTAATACAAAAACCATACACATAAATAATAAAACATACTCAAGGCTGTGGAAGTGACTTTACTCTCTGCAGAAGTATAGCACAAAGCCTACACTCCACTTACCTTCAGAATACCAGGGCACAGCTTGTATAACAAGAACTGACATCAAGATAATTCCCCCTGGGAATCAGACCGCTTGTTCTGAAGCTTCAGTGCCAGCAGAGAAAGAAGACACATGGCTGCACACGCAGCAGTCCAAGCAGCAAACTGTATAGGTGCTCTCTTCCTTCCTCATCTCCCGATTCTTGCACCCTAAGCTATAATTGAGCTATGCTACCCTGAAAAACTTAGTTAAATGAGAAGCAATGGCTTCTTTCGCGCTGAAATGCTGTGAGTAAAACCCTAACAACCAGGACTTCCAAGGCCAGTCCTTGGTCTCCTGCAGGCTAGTTGGATTGGAGACTTGAGGGGTATTTCTTACCTGGGTGGCCAGCTGTTGGGCTTTATGGGCAGCTTCAATTTCTCTGGACCTTACATCCCATTGAAAGACTGACTGGAATTGTTCACTCTCTTCTTGGTATTTTATCTAAAGAAAAAAGACTTGGTGTGAATAGTTTTAGTACAGACTAACACATACCCCTCTTAAGAGAGGAACAAGGGAGACAAACAAAGTGAACGGTCTCTTAGTCTGATATAGACCCCTCATGAACTGCAGCAACAAAAGGAGATGAAGGCAAGACAAGACAACAAAAGCAATGCAATTCACACCATAACAAATCCACTTCAGTGCCTGCTACTTTTGGCTGCACCTTAAACCAGTCTAAAGGAAGGCTACTTCCAAAAACACCTCTGGCCCTACTAGGTGACCCTTCTTCACCGTCAGAGGGGCTGTGGGGCAAATTAGATCAGAGAATTGGAATGCAGGCTTTTGCTGTATTAGCTTTCAGCTTTATCAGTTTCTTCATCTGCCTCACAGCAAAAATCATCAATACTGGTACAAAAGGAACAATGTGAACTCATTCTCTGTGTGGCAGCATCAACACAACTCAGTTTAAGATGATTTACTCTAGTAATGGTGTTTACCTGTGTCTCTGTGTTAGATCTCCACTTGCCTAGTTTTCATTGCCAATAATTTCACCCTGAAGACACATTTATATGTGATATGAATGCAGGAGCCAATGGACTATGGCAAGCACAACTGATTCACAAAGTCTCCACAGCCCACAAGAAAATACAAACCAACTTCCGAGAGCCTGCAAACCTCTCAATCTGTTCCTTCTTCTCCCTCTATAGAGCAACACCATTTACAACCTGCTTATGTACAAAAAAGGCCACACAGCCTGTAGTTCTATGCCATGCAAAGACTATGTAAGGTCTTCCTCCATGCCACCCATTCTTGGAAAATGAGTATCCATGGAAGACACGATTGGGTTTCGCCTTGAGGTCAAAAATCTACTCTCTAATCCACACCAAGATTCATCCTAAGATCTTCTGCTATTATTGGAGCTGCCCATCAGTAAAAGAGCAGCATATTAGACCTGAAACCTGGCACGAAGTTGCAAAATAATAATTTAGGCTTTAGATAATACTTCCTGGGGAAGCGCTTTATGAGGACTGAAATCCCCAAGAATTTTTAAGCAGAGCATATCAATGTAGCATTAGATGAAAGGGCTGTTACCTGGTGGGTAATATTTCATTCTCGTATTTCCCTGCACAGTGGCCATGAAGTATCAAGACAGTGTAAATGTAAATGACTACTATATCTAGTCCTGGGTCATCATTTTCCTACTGTTACTTTTATGATAACAGTGCATGGAAATACAACTGAAATCACAGCTCTGTTATACAACTCGCTCTACAGATGCAAAAAATAACAGTTCACGTTTCGAAAAGTACAAAATCTAAACTGGTAGATTGCGTGTACCATTATTCCCATTTTATAAAATAAGTACAGAGGTACAGAGGGAATTATTTGTGTATTCACATAGCAATTCTGCGTAGAGGGAAGGAGCTGAATTTTCCTCTCTGCATTCAAGTTGGTGTCAGCATAAGACTTGCATGAGATCATTATGTTAGGACTGAAGAAAATTGTTACACTTTTTTCATAAGAAATAATCTTTCCTAAAAAAAAATCCCAACAAACTACATTATGAATTGAAATAGTTTCTGAAGTTAGCATTGTTCTATGCATTTGCCAATGAAAAAGTTTTTCTACACTCAAAGTTTCTACAGAAGTACCACCTTTCTGTAAGTACTGCAGAATCAGCTTTGTTACTACCCTTAGCAATTTTCTCTCCGGCGCAGAACCTCATTATGTGATTGAAGAGGACAGAAGGTGCTTTAGGTGTAAAAAACAAGAGAAAGTGATCTTTGAGCTATAATTTGTCTGGCTCATATATTCACATGCCCTGAAGTATCAGAGTCTCATATCACTGCCTAATACCAGAAATAGAACCTGCAGTAATCCCAAACTCATTCCTGAGCAGATCTGTCACACACAGTTTAAAGTGTGACAGTCACTGCTGAAACAGTGACTGCCTATGATACTGCAAAACCTGATGCATAAAAACACTGGACTAGAATAATAAAGGAAAGATACACTGTCTGATAAAGGCTATTAAACGTACATCAACTCTGTACAGCTCATACAGAATATCAGAATGATTTCAGTAAGGTATAATCTAGTAAATACAACTTCCTTCTTTTATCTTAACGATGGTTCATCACATTGGTTTTCTTACTAGTTTTCTTACTTAATTTTCTTACTAAATATATTCAGACAATAGAAAGTACTGGTTTGGAGTAACAAAATGACATTCAAGAAAAACAGTGTTTCACAAAGAAGTGAGATAGCTATCAATTATTGGCCATTTCTGTGATTCTCATTTTATGAAATTCTTAGAAATGCAAGTTTGAAACAAACATGTCTGGAGGAAAACAATGCAAGACAGAGAAGAATGGCATTTGAAAAGAAAGAAGACTTTGAGCACCCCTAGAGGTTTGCCGGGGCACAGCAGCTTTTTGAGGGATAGACACAGCGATGGGACTTGGAAAACTGTTCCATCCCGAACGCTTTAGCAAAACATTGTCAGCAAAACCATGCAAAGCTGTCTGGATTTCGTGCTTTCTCATCTCAAGTTTGCCAGAAACACTTGGCAAAGAATTTATGAGAATTTTTACCTACGTCCTAATAAGAGAGAGTTTATTTTCTTGGTTTGTGCCCTTTGGTATCGGTTTCGGAGAGATTATAAAGCAAGTAGGTCATTCTTGTTTTCAAAGGATGTGTAAACCCCTCTAATTGAGTCACTAAGTTTACATAGCTCTGGGCATCTCAGGCGAACAATGCTTCCATGTAGATTATTGGCTACACCCAATGTCTTTCTGAAAATAGAAGCAAATCCAGATCTAACTTTTCTTTCTCATGAGTGAATGCTTTTTAAAACTATGATTCAAACCCGGGCTGAGATGTTAAAAGAACACAAGAGGGTAAGTAAAGAATACATATTTATATTTATAAAACACCATACCAATATGATATCAAAATGTAAAAGAAAACTTCATACATTTGGCCCTCAAGCTTCTTACCTCACTTACCACTTCCGACAGCTTTTTTGCTTTTATATTTATCGGTGTCTCAAATACGCTTGTGAATGCATTGTTTTTTGGATTATGCCTAAAAAAGAAAAGTGTAAAAGGATATTAGGAATGTATCAGACAGCCCACCAGAAAGGTTCTCTTTGAGCACTCGCAAACACAATCCCAGCCTACACCCTCTACACAGAACTTTTCCCCCACTCACGCACAGATCTCAGATTACATTCAAGTTATTATTGTGCCGAGTAGGTGCCTAGAGCAAAATTAATTTTAATGATCGTCATATCAATGCTGCGTTTCTAATAACAAAAGAGAATAATAGAATAAAAAACAACTGTCATCTCTCCTTTTTCTGCTGACAAATTTGACAGGAATTGATCATTATAAAATAAAAACTTCCTAGAACAAACCAACTCCAAAATCTACATTTTATACTTTTTCCTGATGATTAGCTCAACCTTGTTAACTCTTAACTGCTGGTTTGGAAAGGACTGAATTATATGGTTGAGATTAATTTTTTCTCACAATACTGAAATGGAACTTAATTTGGTATCTTTTAACATACTGGACAAATTAGGAAGCTTTAAATATAGTAACAAGAGTATCCCATTATTTGTGATTCACATAAATCCAAAGGTATGCATTAAGACACTTAAAATACATAATTTCTTATCTAAGGCATTCACAATACATAATTTCACATCCCACATGGGACCAGGCTGAGTCCAAATGGTGATCTTTAATTACATTAAAATGACTTGATATTTTAAACCTTTACTATAAAAAAAAGAAAAGGAAACACACTTACGCTTGACAATAAGGCTTTTTCTCATGGCTAACAAAGTTGTTTACTGTCAACATCATCTTGCATACTTCGCAGTGAAAACAGGCTTTATGCCATGTCTGGAAACACCGCAAAATAGAAACCATAGACATGATTTGTATTTCATTATTCTTCAGTTGAGTTTTAAATCTCAGTATTGATCCTCAACACCCATTTAATGAATTTTAAGAATTCATCTTCAAACATATGCCTATTATTAATTTGTTTCAGTGCCAAAGTCAGGTATGAATACTGGGTGTTTGGAACAAAGAGGTTTGCACTGTGTTAAAAGCGTCAAACTATACATTTATTACAGTCTGAAATAATAAAGAAAGAGAACTGACCTGATCTATACAGTTAATCTTCTCAGCAGGGTAAACCCCATAGCCACATCTAGCACACGGCTGCACATTCATCCTGAAATCCACAGAGTGAAAAAATATATAGGTTTATACAAAAGGTTCAAAGAATATGAAAGTGACTTCTTGGCCTCTGCAAAGCACCCTCTAGACCCTCCAGTCAAGGCCTTTTGCTGTGGTCAATGGCTCCCATTAAAGCTCTGAATTGAAGTCTCTTGCTCCTTTTTCTGACCTTCTGTTTCAAAGTCAGCTGCAGGCTGGCTTTTAAAGCTGCCAGTTAGTAAGAGGGGTTATTTTGGCAACTGTGTCAGTGCGTAAGGGATGGCAGTAATATCTTTCTCTAAATAGAAGAACGAACTCACGGAAGCGAATCATTCCATGTGAACGTTAGAGTCTGATCACTTAGTATTTCGGCTTTGCTGTAACACCAGTTGTCATAAGCTCAGGACGAAGAGAAAAGTAAATACAGCAGCAACAGTTCATCATGGTCTCTTTTCACCCCAAAATAGAGCGAGTGACCTCATGGAGGACTACTCTGTGTTCAGGAACAGCCTTATACTAGAAGGAGGTGCCACCAGAGATACCGCTAGAGGTGGGTTTGGAGCTTCCTGACCCTTTGTTGGATCTCCGAGAGATACGCTGCCATTGTCTCAGGCAACTCATTGGGTTTTCTTCCCTTGTTGCCAGCTCAGTCTCACCTCTTATGTCAGCAGCAGCAGAGCAGAGCACAGGCATTTCTCATCTTTCTGTTTCATCAACCCATCACTGCATCTCCAGGTGTAGGAGGACACAGAGTAAAATGGGCAGGGCTCATTATCTCCAAAAGTTCTAAATACAATGATTACAAACTCAAACATCTGTCTCCTACAGGAAAAACTTCAGAAAGTTTACTTTTGAATAGGAAGAACAAAGTAGCTATTTAACAGTTCACAAAGAGTAGGCTGGCATAGATCAGAAGACAAGAATTCCTTAGCCAAATAACAATAAGGAATTATTATGCCTAATATTAGGATATAAGTTAGTTATTAGGGTTGTGTAGTCTGCTCTGAACAAATGAAGCTATTAAATTCTACTGGCTATAAATGGTGAGGATTTGAGATCTACACTTCACCTAATAATAATGTCTCCAACTGCAGGGCTTCGTAACCCTGGGACACGGCTAAGAGTTACCTCAATTCAAGTAAAAGTCTACTTCATGCAACTGTACAACTTGCCGTGCCTGCAGCAGTCCTGGGATATTGCTGAGCACTTTCGTTTTCTGTAAATTACAAACAACTCCATCAAAATCATTTTTGCCTAAACCTTCTGGGTATGCTTAGAGAGGCTCCTATTCATGTCTCTACTGAGATACACGGTTCTGCTTAACTTATTATTGCTACTTTTACCGAATGCTGACAATGTACTGGCACAACGTACTCTCAGCAACTGGTGTGCTGAAAATAGAGTCTCTAATCTGAAGAGCAACGAGCATGGCACAAAGTCCTGAAAACACTTGAGGTTTTCCAAAGTAAGTAATTAATATCAATATATAAACAGACACATTTTCATTTAAAAAAATTGTTCACAGAACATAACTTCTTGTATTAAAACAATTGCTGAGTTACCTCATATTATTCCTTTTAGGATCAGGAATGATTTTGTGTCGAGCAAGTTACATCACAATAATATTTACCATGCTCACACCTGTGAACCAAAATAACTTGGAAGTCTTCCAATTCCCTTCTCACACAGCTTTCTGTCTTGTCCCAGATTGCCATTCTGTTTATGCAAGTGACCTATATTAAGGTCACAGTGTCCAGGCTGTCCCCCTCCTTACTTAGCACTGGGCACACCCTTAGCTGCTGCCTCTGTGTTCACCTACTTCAAAAGTCACCATCCTGTATATTTTCTAGATAGTCCTAGTTGTCTTCCTTCTATGCGAATCCATGCTAGAGTCCTTGTCTCACACTTTGGCAACAAAAAAACCCGCATGACCTGTTCCACTACAGACAATACATTGCTTAAGGTCCTCCTTCAGGAGTTCTGAGAGGTCCTGAAAGCAGGACATCCCTGAACTGCACAGAAACATAAAGACTTGACAACTGCAGAACAAAGCATTTTTCCAGGAGTCACGTGAACACCGACAACCTGGACAGGACTCCAGCCTGAAGCATCAGTGTATACAGAGCATACACAATGTGCACCCAGAGAGTTTACTAGAGGTCCCTGAGAAGAAGGAGACCACATATTCCTTCCAAGAGGCCTGTGAGACAGCTAGAAGCCCTTTATTTCACAGATAAAACTTATTTAATCTCAAGCTACACAGAGCCTGTTCATTTATTTTGGCAGTGACACGTATTACCAGTTTGGCTTGAAGTCAGCAAACACATTTTCCAAGTTCTCCTGTTTCTCCCAAGCTGACAGCACATTCAAGAAGAGAAGAACCATAAGCCACAATGCCCTGTACAGCTACTGCCTTTCCCAGTCACACTACTTTCCTCTCATCCATTGTGCTCGGGTTTTACTGAAGTCCATTGAAGATTTCCCTGTGTCTGAGGACCTCAAAATTGTCTTGATGCATGGCCTGTTCTTCCGGATTAAAAATGAGAGTTTATTGAAAAACAAGCATGGCACGGTCTCATTACAAAGTACGCACAGCATTTTGATCATGCAAGGAATTAAATCACAAAACCAGCGCAAGTTTGTTATCTTGACAAATCTTAGCAAGACATTTTCTCTTCAGTTAAAAGCTCATTGTGGCTTTTTTCCTCCTTTAGTAAGGCCTCATAAAGGCTTTTTGATATCAATGAAAATCTTAAAAGGCTTTACTTAACAGTAGAACCTTAATCAATGTGGTTTAAATGTACTGCAGTTACGTGTAAAGTACAAGGAGACACTACCTTGAAAGTGCAAATTAGGAGGAAGAAACATTGTTACCTCTCCAACCTCCTTGAATTCATTGAATTAACTGCATTGAAAACTTGGAGCATGTCTGCATCCCGAATCTGAATCTGAAAAGCAGACATTAGTTAACAGACGTTCAAGTCAGGGCCGCCTTCTCTGTCACTCCTGAATAGAGGCTGTGCCCTTCCAGCCACATCAACAGCAGGAAGCCAGACACCATGAATTATGGCAACTCTATTTCCCCCCTGTTTGCACAAAATAAAAGGTGCTGTTTCACTGCAGAAATTAGAGGTGTTATCCACTGTGAAAAGCTGCCTGTAAAAGCTCAAACACTAGCCTAGCCTCACCATAACCTTCTCAGGGCAGTTAATTTGCTACCTGGGCTCAGGGTCTTTTGTCTCGTGTAGCCTCTCCATGCGAACCAAATTCAGCATCATAGCTAAGCCAGCTTGTAAAAACATCAAAAGAAAGCTGAAAAATATTCATCAACACCAGGATCTCCCAAGAGTTGAAGAAAAACCTCTAAGGGACAGCCTTCCAAACTTGTACAGTAGCTTTTCACATTTTTGCTGGTTTGGAAATGAACCAACAACCATTTACATTTCATGACTAAAGGGGTTTGTGATGACACCTTCTCTTTGTTGCCAGCATCGGGAAAACTTGAGAGTGGGGCGTTTTTGCAAATGTTTTGTGATAGACAGAGCAAGAGAAAGGGAGAGAGGGAGTAGAGAGACATGGAAAAAAGAACCAACAGGAATCACTGTTATTGAGCCGAGAAAGAACTGATGAGGATGTGCTACAATTTTGTGTCTTTTCCTCAGCACAGGAAGGACCTGGAGCTGTTGGAGTGAGTCCAGAGGAGGCCACAAAAGTGATCCGAGGGCTGGAGCACCTCCCATACAAGGACAGGCTGAGAGAGTTGGAGTTGTTCAGCCTGGAGGAGAAGACTCCAGGGAGACCTTAGAGCAGCCTTCTTGTACTTAAAGGGGGCTACAGGAAAGATGGGGTCAGACCTTTTAGCAAGGTCTGTTGTGACAGGACAAGGAGTAATGGTTTCAAACTAGGGGAGGGGAGATTGAGACTGGATATAAGGAAGAATTTTTTTCCAGTGAGGGCAGTGAAACGTTGGCCCAGGTTGCCCAGGGAGGCAGTGGAGGCCCCATCCCTGGAAACATTCAAGCTCAGGTTGGATGGGGCTCTGAGCAACCTGATCGAGTTAAAGATGTCCCTGCTCCTGCAGCAGGCTGGATTAGATGACCTGTAAAGGTCCCTTCCAACCCAAAGCATTCTGTGATTCTATGACATGTGCAACAGATCAGCCCTGCCTGATTACAGAGAAATCCCACCCAAACACATACACAAAGCTGACTGAGATGCATTATTGTACTGAATTTCATAAGGCTGTGGTGCGCCAAATCACACCACACAGCCCTCATATTCCCCACAGCGTATCAAATCCATCCATCCCTTCTTGCAAGATATACACAATTCTAACAACTGTAATTTAGGAGGGAACAATTTGTGAGATGCTCAAATACTCCATCCTGAAAGTATCCCTACACCTGCCTCCCAGGACTCAGCAAAGCCCCATCCTTGTTTCCACAGATGTTGTGTAGAACACAGCATACAATTATTATTCTGGACAGGTACTATTTAGTTGCCTCAAGCCTTCTAGCTTGTACCTGCTATCTACCTTTCCATTTCCCAAAGGCATGCTCCATTGTCATCCTGCAGCTGCTTACATGGTAGTTAAATATTTCTTTCCTACAATGCAAATATCCAGTCAAAGGCTTCACTATTAATATTTTTAGGGAGCAGAGCAAGCCTCTGGGGATAAGAAAAGGAATGCTGATGCTACAGGTATTGCATTGCTGGCTTTCCCCCTGCCCAGTAATGCACAGAGCCAGCTGTGCAATATTATACACAAGAAATTTTTCCTTCCTGACCCTTCCCAAGGTGGCAATCACTCCATGCCCTGAAGCAAGATACTTCCTTCTACTACCTCTTTAATTTCTCCCTTACTCATTATTGAAAATAAGCAAGGTTTTCTGAAAAATCTTACACTTTAGACTGCATTAAAATCGGTTAATCTAAAACGTAGTTAAAAAAGGCATTGCAGCCCACCGAGGAATCAACCTTTCTCTTTGTGAATGCCAGCAACCAACGTGAAAAGAAAACAGAAATAGGGGGTCCATCAACAGTTTGACTCAGAAATTCCCCATACACAATTCTGTGAGTAAACTCTTGAAAACTGCCAAGCATTAAGAGAAACAATACGACTCTTTCAATAGCAATGCGATGACTTTTAGAAAAAAGCTATTTCTAGGTCTGCTAATTCAGTTGTGGGGGCCAGGTGGCAATGGATAAACATTTTCATCAAGATATAGAAGGTCACAGCTGGCAAATAGTTTCTGGATTTTCTAGGTAACCCCCATGCACATCCTCAGGAAAGCACATTTGGGTGTTCTGAAGTTCAGGTGCCACTGCCAGTCATTGCTGGTGACGGCACAGTGTCTCTCCTCTCCATACAATCGATATATTTCCAGTGCCTCTGTTGTCCATAACTATCCATTAAGGATTTGTAACTGGTGCTGGCTTCTTGCAAAGAAGCAGCTAACAGATGACTTGAGAGGAACCGTGGGAATCCGTTAGTTTGATTTTCAGGAGAAAACTTTGACTATGCATCCAACCAAGAGCTGCAGGCACAATCTCACCAAGCAAAGACCAGCCCCAGCAGCAGCACACAGACACACGGCAAGAGCCGCCGCACGTTCAGATGCCGCTCCATCGCATCGAGGCAGTGACCTGTCGCGAAGCAAAAGGCTGTTTGTTACCATGCCTGTGTCTTGTGCCAATTACGAGGCAGTTTCACTGAAAAATATCGCTTTGATGTAAATCTCTTCAGGTAGTGAATGTTAAACACCAGGCACTGCTGGGTAGGTGTGTGATTGTGCAGGATTGGAGCTCGCATCCAGGAGTAATTAGCAAGACGGTGCCAATCTTCAGTCCGGGTACCGGACTGCTGGGCCTGATGCAACGGCTACACAGTGGGATATCATAATTAGCAGAGATGTGACACACTGAATAATTGGGAAAATAAGGAAATGCTACTGAAGTTTATACAAGAGGAAAAAATTTCCTTAGATCCAGACAATCTTGTGTCACTGACACAAGAAGTAGTTACTATTACAAAAAGTGGAAAATTTTGACTTAAGCTAAAGTTTCATCAAAGTAATTCTATTTTTTTTTAAAGTTAGACAGAATGTCCCTCTGATAGCACCGTTTTCTTGATAGCATGTTTCTTTCAAATAGTGTTTTTCCAGAAACTGTTCAAAGAGAAATGGTAACATCTTGTGTTAAGTATGTTCTGTGCTGAGCAGATGTGTCTTCTAAAATCACAACTCTTTGCAGTCTTTCCCTACCCAAAACGCAAGGTCAGGCAGAGATCTGGCTCCAAAGTTTCAATCAGTAGGTATTTTTGGATGTTGCGAAGTTCATAATAAAATTAAAATTACTCCTTGGAAAGTAATAGAATATGCATAAGATTTTTGGGAAAATTTATACATACGCATCTCAGTGCCTGAGAACTCTTTCAGGGAAGAAATTTTTTCTGATGTCTAATCTGAACTTATCCTGGCACAGCTTGAGAACATTTCTTCTCGTCCCATCGCTGTCGCTTGTGAGAAGAGCCCAGCACTCACCCCGTCACAGCCTCCTTTCAGGCAGCTGTAGACAATGATGAGGTCTCCCCTCAGCCTCCTCCTCTCCAGGCTAAACAGCCCCAATTCCCTCAGCCGCTCCTCTTAACACTTGTTCTGCAGCCCCTGGAGAAAAACAAGCGTAAAAACTGCTTTCTCGAACTCCAAGCGAGTCTTGGAGAGTTTATTTGTCAGCAATTTCGGTAGCAGCCCCGTGACACTCGGACACTTCTTTCGCGGGGGGTGATGGGGCTCAGCTGTTTAGAAGCGTTAATCGCCACCACCGGGCAAGCCGGGAGGGCCCAGCGGGGCAGCACCCCGACCCCTGTGCCAGGGGAGGAACCCTGGCCTCCACCACCCCCCGGCAGCGGCCCAGACCCCACCACTCCCCGCCCCACGGGGCTGCTTTCGCTTTCGCTTCTGCCGCTCCGGACCCCGCGCCAAGGCAAGCCACGTCCCCAGCCCCTTCCCAGCTTCCTGTCCCTTTCCGAGCCCCTTCCCAGCCCCCCATCCCTTTCCCAGCCCCCCGTCCCTTTCCCAGCCCCCTGTCCCTTTCCCAGCTCCTTCCCAGCCCTTTCCCAGCCCTTTTTCAGCCCCCTGTCCCTTTCCCAGCCCCCTGTCCTTTCCCAGCTCCTTCCCAGCCCTTTCCCAGCTCCTTCCCAGCCCTTTCCCAGCCCCCTATCCCTTTCCCAGCCCCCTATCCCTTTCCCAGCCCCCTATCCCTTTCCCAGCCCCCTATCCCTTTCCCAGCCCCTTCCTAGCCCTATTCTCGGCTCCCTCTCGCAGCCCCGCCCCGCCTGTCCCCTAGGATGCTCTAAGGCTGCTGTGAGGTCTCCCCGGAGCCTTCTCCAGGCTGAAGAACCCCAGCTCTCAGCCTGTACTCAGAGCAGAGGGGCTCCAGCCTGAACCCTTCACATCTGGTTTTTCCCCCTAACAACTGTACATGTGTATTAATAATAATAATACAAAATCGATATTAAGTGTTGATATAGGCAAAAGAGAGAAATGAAAACCTAAGGTCCCATCCATGGAAGATAATACAGGGGGGTTATCTCATGCACATTTGACTGTGTGTGTGCCCATGAACACGCTGGAACTCCCTGGGTGTCTTAGCACTGAGTAGGAGAGCAGTTACAAATATTTTTGTGTCAGTTGTCCTTGCTTTCTTCCCAACGTACTTTGCAGACCATGAAAAAAAATTCTGGGAATTAGTTGTATGATATTTAAGCATTAGGTGATTTTTTACCTTTAATCTTACCTGTGTTTTTGAGAGAGGCAATGGACAGTACGGATGGCTCGGCACGTGCAGTGCACGTTACCTCGGGGCCAGCAGTCTAGAGCCACTCTTACCTGGTGAAGTATTATACAGAGTAACTAACAAACAGCCTCACGCGTGGCTGGTTTCGTGTTTTGGTTTATAGAAGCATTTCTAAAATGCGAGTGTTCCTTGAGGGACCCACACGCTCTTGTACTGTTATTTGTAGATGTCGGGAGATCAGCATGCGGACCACTGTCCTCAAGAGGGAGGTGATGAAGATTGCGATGATGTCGTTGATGCAAAGCCAGACAGAAGTAGCAGATTCTCACTTTTTGGAAAGTAAGTCCCTACTTTTATTCCTGTTATTGTTGTATCAGCTGTCATACTACCCTTCGAACGGCATTTTGATGTTCACTTTGCCATGTCTGCAACGTCATGGATGGTCTGGATAGGGAGATGGTTTGTGTTGCATAGATTTGATGTATCTGGTCTATACCTTACAGCCTCTCTATAGAATCTCCCTACAGGGAGACCTATAGTACGTCCTATAAGCAGCATTTGGTAGCCAAGAGACCACCAAGTTCCTTTAGCATCAATTGTAGTCCTTCATCTTAAACGCTGCCCTTTGGTGGAGCTGGGAGTTACAAATGCCGTTAATTATCTATTTTACTGCTTTCAGCTCAGCTAATCTCCTGCATCATTGGAATCCCCTGCTGACTACTTAGGTTAGTTTAAATCCTGGATGTGCCGTATAGGTTGTAGCACAAAGAAGCCTCACTGAGTCTAGAGATGTAACCCATTACAGAATAAATTAAAAGTCTTTCATCTTAAATCATAGTAGTCCCACTCAAGCATGAGCTTACTTTCATAAAATGCATTGAAGGCAAGAACTTTGTCCTGCTTGTCTGTACCCCTGAAAACACTAGAGAAACGTGACCGAAAAATGCAAAAGATGAAAAATGGACGTGCAGAATTTACAGATGCCATTGAATGTCAGCAAATGGCTACTTCACATGGTGAACTTCATGGATTTGGAGAGATATTATTAGAGGTGTTTATTACAAAGACCGCTGTATTTACTGAGAGGTTTTGATTGTTTTTTTTTTTTTACTATTAGACATTCACATCCACCTTAGGAGTATAATTGAGAGAAAGTACATGAAGAATGTAATTTATTTTTGGTGCTTATTATGAGGTTAAAAAAAATCTATGAGAAGTGAAGATGCTTTAGCCTTAGGAGACTTTTGGTGTCCTGATAAGCAAATCACTTTAATTTTTCTGTCTCTTTTTCTCATTCCTCAAATATGTTTTTATGATGCATATGTGTATTATCAGTTTTAACGGAGTCATGTAATGCAAAATGGACAATGTGACATTTGTTTCTAAATCTTGTCAAACATTTTTCAAACGTTTCTTTTAAACTTTATAAAATATCTGAATTGATTTTCTTTATAAGAGATGATATGTTAATACTATTATTAAATTATGCAACTCGAAGTTAATAATTCCTGAAGGAAAGGCAATGAATTTGCATTTGTATCACTTTTTTTCTATAAGAAACTTTGGAAAATAATTTGGCTCTGCATCAGTTTGAGGCATTCATCTTTTGGGAACTCCTTGAACATGCAATTTGAAAGATTTTTCTTCAGAAGTAAAAAGTGGCTCGGATTATGAGGTAATTGAAAAGATTCAATTTAGATTTTGTAGAATAAAAAGAAGTCTGAGAAGTCTATCCGGGTTTCTTGAAGGAGGAGATGATTGCCCTAAGAAGAATGAGCTGGTTGACAGGAAAGGTTTTACAAATCCAAGCCCAGGGACAAGGTCTTTGTCTTATAGAAACTGTAACTCTTTGGCCTGAAAGAAGTTAAGAGAGGAATGTGAGAGGATAGAGGAAGATGGGATATGATCTAAAATTGTGGCTATAATGGAGGAGAAAGTGAATAGAGAATGATTGTTCCTTATGCCTTACGGCAAATGTAGGGGATATTCAATGGAGGGTTCATGCAGTACGTTTGAAAACCTGGTAGGATGTACTTTTCACACGGCGTAGAATGCAATTATAGAACTTAGTCACAAGATATGCAGGTGTCATGATTTTAGATGAGCTCAGGAGAGATTAACTGCATCTGGGGGAGAAAAGCTCTGCAGGAATACGGATGTTAAAATCTTTGGTGCAAGATGTTCCTAAATCAGGTGTCTGTGAGAATATATTCTGTATCCAATTTCTTTTGTTTGGTTGGTTTTTAAAATTCATTACCAGTCAGTAGCAGATACTAGGCTAGATGTACGTTTAGTTGGAACCAGCACGGCTCCGTGTCTTGATTGCCAAGGCTTGGTGAAATTCTTACCTGTAAAATAAGAAGTCTAGAAAGCTTGAGATGGGCTACAATTTGATGGTCCCTTGTTTTGTTTTAGCAGCCCAGTTTTTACCAGCTGTGCAGTATTTTCAATGAAATTCTACGTTGTTTTTAGCCACTAGATGGCAGGACGGGATCAATTTTGTTTACCGCAAAAATGCAGACAAAAAATGGGTAGAGATGCAGTTGAGCAAAACGTTGTGTTTGAGAAAGCAGAAATCGCCTATATGCAGCAAAATTTTAAAACGTGGTCAAACGAAGTTTGAACTGAGGATTTCAAATGTGTATTTTAATTCTTGATGTGATAGTTTGAAACTAATAGGATTTTTCCGTAGAAGTTTTTTTTTTAGCTGTGCTGTATATGCTTCTGGCACACACTCGAGGCTTTAAAAATAGCCTCGCTTCCCCACAGGATGATTTAAGATCTTCAAAGACTGGACGTAAAAATTCCCAAAGCTTGGTAAACTCACGCTGTCAATAATCATGACAGTTTGTGGACTGCAGTGGAGAAGCTTAACACAGAAGAGGGTGGTTGTTAGTATCTAGCTACCAATTTTATTCCGGTTTAATTTTATAGAACTATTTGTCCTCTGGTTACTTTCATCTACTCCATCCCTACTGTCTTGTTTTACAGTCAATATTCCTCTATCATCTGGAAACAGAAAACACAATTTAAATATATATTTAAGAGTATTTGCAGGTAACTAGCGGTAATTGAAACTGTGTAATTCTGTAATGCCCCTGATGCAGAAAGATGAAGTATGGTGTAGGAAAATCCCACTGAGGAATCCGAGAGGCTTGGAAGGGTACACGGACATTTAGTCAGCAAGAGTACTTCAGCTGTTTAACTCTGCCAAACCAAGGTATCTGTAAGGTGTTTATTTCTGACAAGTCAGACCGCTATAAAGTTGGAGGCTTTTCATTTCAACTATTTCGAGAGCTTGTTGGAAACATCAGTGTGTATCTTGCCTTCTGTAGTTCAAGGGTTCTGATCGTTATATAGTTATTTAATCTGCCAGGTTTGTAAACTAGTATTTAGATCAAAAAGAATCATGTATATATAGGTTTTCTTTTAATTTGTATGGTATTTATTTGGGTTACAGGGCATCAAAGTAGGGAAGCACAGGTGTTAGCAAAGCTGTCCATTTTACCTTCCCGATCCTTATCTCAGTATAACTGTATTTCTAAAATAAATAACCTTCAGCAAATAAATACTCATTTTTGAGATTCAGCCTCAGTTGAACTTTAGTTCAGAGTTGTAGCAGATGTGGGAAGTTGCCTGTTCCAGCTTTGCTCTTTTGTTGTTCTGTCTTACAGGAAGCTATTTTCCATCCACTTTTGATTACCGACAGCTTATTTTTATTTGGTTTGCAAGAAGCTGCTTTGCAGGTAGAAGTTCATGAAGACACACTGATACAGATGAACGTGTTTTCCGAGTTGCCAATTTTGTGGGGGTCTGAGCCATTTGAAAACACTGGGCCTGATCTTATAAATTTACAAATCTTATAAATCTTGCTTGCTTTGTAGTAAAAATACTACTGCAAGCACCATGTGCTTGTGGAGAAACTGTATTGGCCTCCATTGCATGAATGTCAGCTGTTCCTGCCTTGGAATTAATCTGTTGAAATCCAGGTGATGCCTTGAGTGATACCTTATTTTTTTACTTTAACTTTTACAGTTTTAAAATTAAAAATGCAGTTCTGTGACAGTTTTTTTTTTTCAGGGACACAGCTTTCAAAAATAAATGTTGCTAAGAAAAGTATCTCTTTTATCCTTAGAATTAAAATAGCAAGTTACTTTAAAACAACAGTCGATGATTCATTATCTGATTTTACGCTCTGGGCTGCAGTTCAGAGGGCTGAGATGAACTCTTGGTTCAGCCTCAAGTTTCTTTTATGTCTGTAAGGAAATTGCTGTGTGCTTTAGTCTATCCTCTACATGGGTGATGGTCTTTCCTTTTACTACCCTAACTCCAGACTCTAGGGCAATATAATTTAAATTTTGTTTGGATTTTGTGGGTTCTGCTTTGCACAAGCTAAATATCAGCGTATTTTCCCCAAAACTGGTCAACATAAAATTTCAGAAGCAATAGGTTCTGGCATCTATAGTCTGTTAAATTCCTACTAAGACAATAGAGGGATTTTAACAGAGCAACAGGGATGTTTAATTTTCATTACTCTCTTTTAAGCTGGAGGTGGATTTGTGGTTTTGGGTGAGGGGTTTTTTTTGTAATTAGAGTTTTTGTTGGATCAGGAACAACCTCCGGAGAACACTGCAGGAGTATTTAACAATTGATGAAAACTGTGGTCAGTGCTTGTACTTTCCCTTGGATGCTTTCTGGAAGTACCATACGGGAAATGCCCAAGTCTCTTGAAATAGTATTTAGTCTAAAGTGTAAGAGCTCATTAATTCACAGTCAATATTTGTTTCCAGTCTCCTTAGAGACTTAATCTTCTGAAGCACAGCAAACACCGGGTTATCCATCTATTGATCTGTAGCAATCACAACTATAAATCAAGTGACCTAATTCCTCCTCAGTGTAGTAATTTATTTAATTCATTATGACAAACTTTGGGCTGTCATCGTGCAACATTTGGAGGAAAGCTATTATGTGGTGTCATTTTTAAGCTTTCAAAGGAATCAAACCCAAATTAAGCCAAATTTATAATAAACCAAAGCTGTTTAAGGGTAAATATATAAGAAATAGCTCTATGAGTTAGAATTAGGTTTTGTAAAATCTGTGCGTTAATTTTTATTATTTTCTTTAAAATATTTGCTGTGTAAATACTATGGTAATGGTGGATCAGGTTTGGAGAGAAGGAAGAAGGACGTATTACAAACAGAACTCTGCTGTCCCACCTCCCTCTCAAGATCTGCTGTATTTTCCTAGACTCTTACATGGGAACGGTGACAGAATCAGAGCGATGGGTGCGTGTTTTCCGCTTGTCAGCAAAGGTAGATCAGGCCGGCATGACCTCAGCTTGCAGGGTGAGGGTTTGAATAGCCCCATAGAAAAGTCCAGCGTGACCCACTGCTGACACATGCGAATCCTTGGGGCTGAACGCAGAGAGCATCCTGGTTCACTCCGATGTAACCCTGAGCATGGTGGGCTCCTAGCGTTGGCACAGAAGATCAAACTTGCCCTTGAGGACAAGCTGAAGCTGTTTTCAGATGCAGTGTGGAGTTCCATTTGATGATGAGCCAAGGTACTGTAGAACGTTATTTATCTCCTTCCTTCTCAGCCGCCTGATTGGAAACCTCCTCAATGAATACCCTGAAAGAGTTCAGGTTCAGTGCTTCTGTCAAGCTAATTATGACTCTTCTGGCATTTTCCAGTTGTAAATCCTCGCCGGACTGTTCTCTGAGAAATAGGATTTGAGAGGGGATCGCTTTGTTTTGAGGCATTCTCCAAGCAGTCCATATAGCAATATATACACCTGTTAACTGCTCTTAGAACTTATGATAGATAAGAGCAACTTTATCTTTTTTTTTTTGCCATATAATTGGCAGTTGCCTATGTGCATTATGCTACCTAGGATATGATCATGCAAGATTCCAGTTTCCAGAACACCTGTGAAAGGTGTGTATGTGCAGGTGTTCTAGAAATGAGCAGAAAGCCTTCCAGCAAGCAATCTTGATTTGTAAAATTTTACCTTTTGCATGTTATTTGAGCATACTGTTGCATACAATATTGTGAGGCCAGCACAGCAGATACCACACAGACCCTAAAGAAAATTCTCCCTCTTAATTGGAAAAGGGTCTGTGTGATATCTAGGAAGCTGAAGATGAGTTACAAATTGATGCTCAAAAACTTAGAGCTTAAAATTACTCTGTTTTGGTCCTCTCTGCTGCAGTATTACACTACAAAATTGACATGTAGGCTGTAAATTATACTTAAAAATATTAAATGCACAAATACTGGGTTGGTGCCACATCTTTCTCCTTCCCCCCCCCCCCCTTTTCTTTTGTTAACTGTTGCAAATGTGGACAATATTAGACATTATAGTCTGCGTTGAGACCTTTATCACAAAGTGTAGCTGGCTTAGCCCCGGTGGGCTTCCTCTACTTCATTTGTACGTAATAAATAAAATTACAATGATGGTTTTGATTTTAATTAAGACTATCACTAAGTCACAGTTGAAAGGAGAGGAAGGCATATGTAGATGTAACTATTAGAACTCCATATATATAAAATATACAAAGTATGCTAGGAGTTATAGTCTGAGGCTTGTTCTTTCCAACAGGAGAGTTTCATTACACAGTGAGTTTCCAGTTGTCCTGGACTGGGTTTCTGCTTCCCGAATTCCTAAAGAAAATTCTCCCTCTTAATTGGAAAAAGGTCTGAAACTGAAATGGGACAAAAAAGCTATAAGAGTAGCTCAGGGTCTGAAATATGTCTTATAACAAGGGGGTTTAAATTTGTTTATTTTTTTTAACTGGAATTGAAAGAGAATTTGCTTGTACCATGCAAGTTTGTAGTGTACCTTGCAAATTTATAGTGTTCCATACAGATATATAGGTGATGCAAGATCAGAAGATAGGAGGCGCTTTTTGTAAGCAAAGAATTCCTACTGGATTTGCGGTATGTGACGCCTTGTGATTCAAGCTAATACCCTTTGAATTGTGGTTTCAAAGGAACTCACAAATAGCCATCGCTGGAGTGCCGCGGAGTAGCAGCAATGTGATAACGTGTGATATCTTGACTGTTAAGCCAAGGTCCCAGAGGCCTTTAGGGCTATGATATACTTTGGGGAAATGCCGTATTCTGCGGACTTAACCCTGCCATTTTTGCAGTTGACAATAAATAAGCATGAGCGGGAACTCTCAGTTTTATCTCTTCAGGGCAGCTAATGTGCCGTAACCAAAGACAGGAATTTCTTTCTGGATTGAGAACCTCTGTAAGCTTCCATAGTGGACAGTACTTTGTTTCAAGCACGTGGCAGTAAGCTGCCTCACACGCTCTGGACCTAAACCTTGTACACATGCACAAAATTGTGGATTTTAAATTCATTCTCTATGCTATTATCCCCATACAAAGAAGCCCTGACATCTGCAATTGGTTTATGAAGTATTTTAGGCCCCATTTTGTCATGGAAAAACTAAGACCAAGAGGTCTTAGAGTTTTATTCAATAGCAGAAGCAGTGTTCACACACAGTTCTCCATCCAGAGCACAACTCAGTGGCTTTTAGAGGATAACAGAACATATTTCCCCTAGTTGAGCATTTTGGTTTAATACTTTTTATCATGTTAACTGAGGAAAGCATAGCTAGCATATAATCTCAATAAGGATTTTTATGGCTTGTGTTCTACTGTCAGAGGTGATACAGCAGGCTACAGGAAAGTTAGGGAAATGCCAGGTTTTCTTATAAACAATTAAAGCAATTTATTTTGCGACTTTTTTACAAAATCCATAACAGTACTGCTCCATATGTCATAGTAAGAACAAAAGTAGGTCTTTAATATGATGCTGTTTTATTGGATGAATTAACTCAGTCTCGTCTTGGGCAAAGAATTTGTTAATGATAGCTCAGGTCCCGCCCAGCTATATTGTTATCTTTATAAATTCAAGGAAATAATCCTGTTGCTTACTTATCTCCTTTCTTTCAAGGCTGCTACAGCAGTATTTTCCATTCAAAATTACTGTGTTTACCATTATAAGGAGGGCTTGGGACTTTTAGTTTCCAAAGGCACAAGAGGTACTGTCTTCGTTAGCTTCCTCATTTCAGGTTCATTCAAGCAAAAGGCTTTGCCTCTGTTGACTTTCAAACTGGCTTTCTTTAGTCAGCTGACAGTCTCATTCCAAAGATGCCCTTAAGAAGTCATGAACTAATTGGCAGTTCAAAAAGAAGCTGGAGGGTAAATAATTACTGTGGCTCTGATTGTTTTACCGCCTCACTGTAGCTCTTAGTAGCCCGGCTCCCAGGAGGAGCTCAGGATGCCTTCATTAAAGGCTGTGGCATTCCAGTAAGCACATGACATTTCCCTTTATTCCACCCCTTCCCCAAAATTACCATCGAGGTTTAGGTACTTCATCAGAGTAGGATTTGAAGATGCAAGGCTTGCACAGACACTTGTGTCATTGATGACACTGGAGTGTAAGGTTCATATTTATCAATCTGGCACGTTCACCATAATTAAAATTTCTTTCAAAGACAAAACAAAACCATTAGAGGGAACAGAGGTTTAGCACTGCTTGAATTTCGTGTTTTAATGTTCCCACGGTTATTTTGTATTGTGTTGTTTATGGTTGCTATTCTAAATTGCAGCCATCAGATTTCATGCCTTCTGTGTAAGACACGTCCTTGCCATAATAGGCAAAACAGGTGAAATAATGTTTAGATGATTTGGGGGGAGCTTTTATGTTCATTTTTGTAGGACCACTTTTCTTCTGCCTCCTAAATGAAGACTTTCTATTATGTTGAAAATATTCTGACTTTAATAGTTGAGATTTTTGAAACATCCTTCTCGCATTTATCTGGACCATATTTAAAAATAGCCTTCTAGGGACTGGTTATTTTGTTGGTGCTGGGCTGTCAAAGTCAGCAGTCGTTTGCTAATATCTTTCAGTGGGGAAATTGAAAGTACGCAGTATTTACCTGAGCTTCCTCCCATATAATTAGCGTCGCCCCTTTTTCCTCAGGAGATTTTTGCTTCAACTATTCAGCTGGTTTTCACTTCATTTACTGGCACATAATTTGGAAGCCTGAGTAACCTTTGCTTAAAAAAAGATTGTGAGGATTAGTATTTATTTTCTTGGTTTGCAATTACATTTAACCTCTTTAAAAAGAGTCCTTGGTAACTTGTTATCTGTCTGAAAACACAGAGGGGGAAATTGCACCTCCCGTTGGAGTATATTCAGGAGAAAAGGTTTGTGAGCCCCTGGCGTGCGACAGACAGGTTGGAAACAGAACTGAGATCTCTCGAATGCCAATGTCTTCTACAGTGGCTCCTGTTAGTGTTTATCATAGGCTTCGCTTAGTGTTCTAGAACGCTGCCTTCCTAGTGAGTGACCCAGGATCACACAAAAAATGTAGTGTAATACAGTTTTAGTACTTGGTCTAGCCCTTATGGCTAATGCTTTGTCTTTGTCCCGTATAATTTATGCATTCTGATTTTTAACAGTAAAGGACTATTCATTTTTATAAATTCAAGTAGTGACACGTTCTTCTTGTCCAGAAATGTTGCTGCTCTGCCAACCTGATGCAATATTAATGGGAAAAGGCAACAGGATAATCTATTATTTGTATGCAGCTCTAAATCTGTGTGACACTTTACCAAACCCGATCTGACAAAGAACAAAGAGTCTGCCTTAAAGAACTTAAGATCTAAAAAGCTCTAGTCAGGTTTAACAAGTGTTTCTTGCTTGTTATTGCCAATAGGTTTCAAGGGAGAAAAAATTCAAAGAGGGGAGAGTGTACTGTAATTAGAGGTGTGCTAAATATGGTGGAATTAGACCAGATAAAAGCATTAAAGCCAGATAAAAAGTATTAAAGCTGGCAGTTTGGACAGAAGGTTACGTGGGAGTAAGACACATTAAGATCTATAGAAAGCATCAGACATATGAATAGACCACTAATTATTAAGACTAAGGTAGAAACATGGAACAAAATATTGAACCTTGATTTGTCTAGTTTCTTAATTTTGTTTCCTGTTTGCTTCTATTGGAAGAATAACTCTGAATTGAGTCTCCAGCACACTCAGTCTTATTACACATAGCTTGGAGGTGCTTTGTGAACACATTCCTCCTTATATTTTCATTATTTCCTGCCTGTTCTTTAACTGTCTATTAAAAAAAAAACCCCACCAATCCAGGATTTTTTCCCAGGAGAGCAAATATAGCACTTGTGATGAGCAGTAGTCGCAACCATTTATACTGTGTATGCAATAATGGAAGGGATGGGGGAGTTAAATAGAAAGAACAGCATAAAGCCACAAAAACTGCATAAAATCAATTCACCAATAAAGGGGTTTTTCAGGGAGTACAGGGATAGGATGAGGGGAAATTCTTTACTGTGAGGGCGGTGAGGCCCTGGCCCAGGTTGGCCACGGAAGCTATGGCTGCCCCATCCCTGGAGGTGTTCAAGGCCAGGCTGGATGGGGCCTTGAGCAGCCTGGACCAGTGGGAGGTGTCCCTGCCCATGGGAGGGGATTGGAACTGGATGGGCTTTAAGGTCCCTTCCAACCCAAACCATTCTATGATTCTATGATATAAGTTTCTTCAGATTTCTTAAATATTGTCCCGTATGCCTGCTCCACGGTAATGGGGAGTTTATTCAAATGAAGCCTTTAAAGAGGTCCCCAAATGTAAAAGTCATGAGGGAAACATCTCAGTCATTTGTAATAGCATGAAGAGCATCGTGGTTTTAAGGTACCTTCCATCCTACAACATCAAGTGTCTGAAAGTTCTGGTTGATGTTGATGGATTACCTGAGAAGATTTGTACTGTGGGCTTTGTCACTGTACCACTGCTGTCATCTTCTTACCTGGACTCTACAGAAGGGCTGATGACATGGTGCAAACTAGAATAAAGCAGTTCTCTAATGCTGAAATCATAAGGACTCGAGCGGGGATCCAGAGATGATGTGGTCTGTAAAGACAGCATATTTTTAAGGCAAATTCTCTTTTTAACAGAAACCTGTAATCACTCATTCAAAGTTGATGTATGATTGCAACTGGTGTTCAAGAAGCATGGCAGAGTAAAAACTATCACAATGTTCTTGTGGTATTCCTTATCAAGTAGAGCCCAAATTTACTGAACTTCATTGATCGAGAAGATTAAGACCGAATTCTCTTCTTTTGTATCTGTGTATTTCAAATAGAAATCAGTGTCATCAGTTTCGCCTTTTCCACCCACCTCTGAATGTCAGCTTCCTTCACTTGAATAGTAGATTAATAGTAGCATTTTTTTATCTACTTGCATTTTTCAGTTTAGTAACAAAAGTCCCTAACTTTCCTGTGAGAGAAAGGGACTATTGCTGTTTTCAAAGCCTGGATATCCCTCTGTAATATCATTTTTAGACTTCACTTTAACATGTTCATTTCCTCTTAGAAAACCAAACAAACAGGGCAAAAAAACAAATAGGAAACTCCTTCCGTCCTCTGACTAGAAATTGATTATTGTCAATTTGTCTTTATTCATCTAATCCTCTGCCAGTAAGGCTATTTAAGTGACTGTTCTTTTCCAGGTAGAGCTGTTTCTTCCGTGTACTCTCTCACATTGCTTTTAAGGCTGAGCAGGTTGTGTTTTCAGAATAGCTCTATTGTCTGTCAGTTACCATCACCCTCTTTTTAATCATCATTAATGTTGACTTTTAATAAATGGGCCAGTGACACGGTTTTAACCCTAGAGACCGCACTTTCTTCTTAACATTTCCTTTTCATCCGCTCTTCTCTTGAGACCTTTCTGTGCTTTATGCCAGTTCTGTTCCAAGGGCACTCTCTATCCTTACAGCAGACCTGCTTTCTTAGAGCAGAGGAGTTTTTACACTCGCTGTGATGGAAAGTGAAGACCCTCCCCATGGAAATACATCGCATTTAATTTGAATTTAAGCAGCTGGTTCTCATTGAAACACTTGTTACGCTGGTCTGGCGGATCTGAGCCCAAGAGCATGGCTGTAGCAGGTGGGAGAGGTGATGAGAGGCTGCAACACTCAAGGAAGCTGTTCTCCTGCACAAGAACTCTTATTATGTTGATATGTTGTGCTAAGATGTGGTAACAATGGAAGTGCAGGAAGATGGCAGTGGAACGGGAGCCAAAGGAGAGCAAATCTCAGCTGCTAAGAGGCACTGCGCTCAGTATAATTGATAGAGAAAATAATCTTTAGGTATATTTAAATGCTAACAGTGGTATTTTTATCCTTAAATCATATATCTGTACATACTGAAATCATAATTTACCCAAAGTTTAACAGAAAACGTTTGTTTTGATGAGTAGCAGTCGTTTAGACAATCAAGTCCACTACTGGTGCGGGTGATGAACCTCCATGGACTTTGACAGAAATTTAGCCGCTCACGGTGATAAGAAATTTGGCCTTTACTATTTAGAAATTCAATAACAAAATGATAAACAGAATAAGGAACTTAAATTTTATATTTGAAAAATGAGAAGTTGATAGTAATGATATTCCTAGGGTTGGCACTGATTGAGCTTAGACTTGATGAAATCGCATTCCCAGGCATATTTTGTCAAGCCTGAGGCCAAGATTTAGAGACCCAGTAAGGGTGAAAATGTGCAGGCTGTGTTAGGCTTCCAGAGTGGAGTTTCAGTTTTGCTGAACTCTTGACCGAAGGGGGAGAACACAAAATATGTGAATGCACTGATAAGAATATTTCTGTCTAAGAGAAAGATCAGTGACTGTTCGTGGAGTGAGGAGTTACAACAGTTTTAATTAAAAACGGAAGAAAGAGTAAACAGTCATAAAATTCAGGTGTGAGTTTGAATCCAAAAAGAGGGAAATTAAAGACATTGAATGTCAGAGAAGCAGAATGAAGTAAAACTGAGGGCAAGCAGTTTAAAACATTTTATAACAGCTCATAGTTAACCTGTGGAAACCCTTTCAGAAAATATGGTAATTAGAAAGCTTAGGAAGAACAGCAGCAGCAAACATTTATGTTAACACATGTACAGGTCAAAGCTTAGAAAATACAAATTTAGCTGGAAAGCTTCAGGCTTTCAGTCATGCCCTGTCAGTGACAGGCTGGCTTATTTCCCTCTAGGGCTGATTAGTACACATTTGTTAATTTACTAGTCATTATTACAAAGTCTTAGTTAGCTTGTTGAAACTGAAGAGTTGGACTCGATACTGTCAGTTTTATCCATTCAGACGATTCTCATGTTGTGCTATGTTGGTGCAGAAAACAATCTTCAAAAAGCAATTTCTCCCTGGACAGCAGGCAGAGGGTAGAATTATAGAATCACAGAATCACCCAAGCTGGAAGGGACCCAAAACGATCATCGAGTCCAACTCCTGTCGCTACACAGGACAGTCCCTACACTCGCACTGTGGGGCTGAGGGAGTTGTCCAAATGCTTCTCAAATGCTGGCAGACTCGGTGCCGTGACCGCTTCCCTGGGATCTGTTCCTGTGCTCCAGCACCCGCTGGGTGAAGAACCTCTTCCTAACATCCAACCTAACCCTCTGGCATCTTCCTGCCATTCCCTCGGATCCTGTCATTGGTCACCAGAGAGAAGAGCTCAGCGCCTGCTTCTCCTCCTCCCCATGTGAGGAGACAGCAAACAGCTCTGAGATCCCCTCTCCGTCTCCTCATTTCCAGGCTGAACAGACCAAGTGACTTCAGCCGCTCTCCATACGCCTTCCCCTCCAGACCCTTCCCCAGCCTTTTGCCCCCTCTGGACACTCTCCAGTAGTTTTATGTCCTTTTTAAACTGTGGTGCCCAAAACTGCCCCCAGTGCTTGAGGTGGGGTGTGTATCCTTCACCACCTTTGCTCCCTTATTTGCTCAGTTTGGACAGATACCAAAAGATTTCTGGAAGTTTGTGTTGTTTGCCAGTAAAGAAATGATGGGTGTAGCCCTACAAAGCCACCGTGGTTGCTGGGTATCTGGTGAGCCTGTTCAGCTTGGAAGGAGTCATTAGAACAAAACCATACTGTCCTCTGGAAAAGAATGGGGAAATGATCGATAAAGTTGTGCGTGATAGCGTGCTAACAAGGCTTGGTTGTGACATTGGACTGACTGCCATAGAGCATCTGGCATATTTTGGGAATACCAACAGTAGAGGATACATCTCTTAAACTCCCAATTATTTCTGCATGAATGAGCGCAAACTGTTGAACTCGGAAGTGAAGTGGTTTCGGAGAAGTAGTATGACTGCATTATTATGCCATTAACCCCAGCTGCTATTTTCAGCGAGGCTTTTCGTGGACTAACGTGGCTGCATGACTTTTGGACTAGAATTAGATCACTTCCAGCATTTTGGGAGAGCAGACGGTGCAAAGATAATTCCGTACTGCTCATGTGGATCTGTCCCGAGCGTTCACAACTGTTCATGGGTTGGACATCAACAGAAATCTGTGTACAATCCCCTTGAAAATATCCTATTGTGCCTAACAGCCACTGTTAGTCAAACAGCTTTTTCAGGAAGTCAG
Source organism: Neomorphus geoffroyi (assembly GCA_033558235.1). Lineage (NCBI taxonomy): Eukaryota > Metazoa > Chordata > Aves > Cuculiformes > Neomorphidae > Neomorphus > Neomorphus geoffroyi. Next base: position 5,371,420 of record JAUMJM010000016.1, on the reverse strand, counting down.
TGAAGCCAGATATATCTGTAGAAACCCAGATCCCGTGTGGACTGAGGAAATCAGCCTCTTCATCGACCCAAATGGTTATTTGTTGTTTTGAAATTTCTTTTTCTAGAGAGCTGTCTAGTGGTGTAGGACCAGGGGGGAGTTTTAGGGTAAAATAAGGATCTAAGATCTCCTTGAAAGTCAAATATAATATTAACAACATACAGCTATGGATAGTTCTTAAAAAAGGTTCAAATATTTTCTTGAGACAAAGCGTATTTAATTATTGCTCCCAGAGCCTTCAAGAAGCAGTACGCAAGGAGAATACCAATACTTGCAATTTGCCAGAAAAAATTGTACTTCTGGAGTATCAGACAAAATCCCCAAGTAGATACAATTCAATATCTTGTTTTGTAGTCTCTAAGAGAAATCAAAAGAGTGGAGAAGCCTGGTGCCAGTTTAATTTGACCCTTTATAACAGAAAATGAGAACACTCAAAGATAAGCTGTTTTAATATCGATCTGCGGTTGCATTTAAACACAATGAATCATCTAGAGAAGGTTTGTTATAGTTTCCAATTAGTCTCGTCCTTATAGTAATAAAAAAGAGGACACTTAAAGCTAAAAGACAGCAATTGTTATATCAGGAAGGTAAGGAAGTAGATTACCTAAGCAACATTTAATGAATTCACAGCCATCTCATGTCTACAGGCTATTATTGTAATAAAGAGCTCAGTAATTCTTTAGAAAGATGTCGGCATGAGAGTAGTGAAAGTACTTAAATTAATTGAAATTATAGGGAAAATCTAATTTTGTTAAAAACAAACTGTATTATACAGTTATTTGTGTTGCAAAAGTAGGTTGTGTTTTTCTCTCAGATGTCAGCAATAAATACTGTTGGAAGCAGAGTGCTAGACCAAGCAAGAGAGGTGCTGAAAACTTCTCCCGCCCTTTGCTGAGCCTTGTTTCTAACTGGTCTTGCTCCAAAACGTGTTTATAGTTCTGAGGTTGAATGAGACCCTTTATATGCTCTCACTGGCGTCAGTTCTGCCTGAGGAGGTCTTACCAACGTCTGAAGCCATCTGCTTGGACCAAAAAGTGCATCTCCCAAAGCAAGTACTGATGAGTTCCTCATGCTTATAGTTCAGGTGTGCACGCTGGCTGTAATTCAGTTTTCTTAATGTCTCATTTAGGATAAATAGGTGAGTAATGTCTGTGCCACCCTTTAGCCTGAAGAAGAGGAGGCTCAGGGGAGACCTTATAGCTCTCTACAACTGCCTGAAAGGAGGCTGTAGTCAGGCAGGGCTTGGTTTCTTCTCTCAGGTGACCGGTGACAGAACAAGAGGACACGGTCTCAAGCTTCGCCAGGGGAGGTTTAGGCTTGACATTAGGAAGAAGTTCTTCACTGAGAGGGTGATTGGCCATTGGAATGCGCTGCCCGGGGAGGTGGTGGAGTCACCGTCCCTGGAGGTGTTTAAGGAGAGATTGGATGAGGCTCTTAGTGACATGGTGTAGTTGACAAGTAGGAGTAGGTATAGGTTGGGTCATAGGTTGGACTCGATCTCAAAAGTCCTTTCCAACCTTATGATACTGTGATACTGTGCTACCCCTTCGCGTCTCTTCTAATCCAAATCTAGACTCCTGCACGTAGCAGAAAGGTCAGTACACAATCATATTAGCAGAGAACATTCATAGCTTGTTTTGTTTATTTTCAGTGAGGTTCAGGTACTGATGGTGCTTAGTTTTTTGCATGGGTTCAGACTGCTGTTGAGCAGACTGAATTAACACATGACCTGTTCACATCTGTAATCCTTATCAGTAGAAACTACCTACTTCTGGTCTTAATATTCAGAGAATTTAGGGGTGGTGGTGATTCAATAAACAAATCCTATCATGCCATTGGGCAGATTGTGTATTTTCTTGTGCTTGGAATAGTTATTAAGGGAAACCTTTCTGTCCTTCCATGAGTTATTTAAAGTAAAAGTAAAATATATGCAGAACCATACTTCATGAAAGGTTGCTGCCAGCCTGACTTCATGTTTAAGCCATTTGTTTTATCTGTGGGTCAGGATCTGCATATGCTACTGTTGTCATTTTACCGTCATCGGAGTCCAATCACGTACAATAGTCATTTCATGGAAATCACAAGATCTTTATGCCTCAATCTGAAATATGATGGAAGAAGACAAACATTAGAGAAGAAAAAACATTGGGTAGGGTTGCTTGAATGTTTTGGATTAAGATAAATAGGCACACTGCATGTGACTGGCCACTAACAGTCATTTCATTTGGTTCACCTAGAAAGAAGAAGAATGGAGCAGAAGAACGCCCAAAGCCCTCTCTCAGTAATCAGTACCGAATTGTTACACCCACGTTCCAGTATAATATGGACTACAAGAAAGTTGGCAAATGTATTATTATAAACAACAAAAATTTTGAGGACAGAACAGGTAAAGATTTTCCTTTAATAATAGTTATTATAGACTTGAGATTTTTTTATACTTGCAGTAATCAATAAATATTTTTAGGACCTGGAATTCTAATTAATTATCTTTTTGGGGAAATAGTTGTTCCTACAATTTACTCTTGTTCTTTAATACTTATATTAGGGCTGCTCTTTGCAGCTTCTTTGCAGTCTGTGTTTCAAAGAGCATGTCACTTTGCTCTACCGACTTCAAACTGAACCTTTGTCCCAGACTTTAAGGCTGTGTTGTTAAAATGTGAACTTTGGCATCTCCAGCCTGTGATAACTTCTCTGTTCATGAGCTACACCTGTGAGCAGCAAAAGCTAATAGCTGTAGCTGTGCTCTGTTCATTTTCCTGCATTTAACTTTTCAGACCATGTACGGTTTCAAAGTAGACAGACACTTCCATTATAGTCAACTTTATAGGTATTTTCCTACATACTTGGCAAACACACTAAATGAAGTCTTTAGTCCAAAGAATTTACATCAGTTTCTTTTATGTAGGTGTCGCAGGGACTCTTTTCAACGGTGCTTTATGCATATGTTACACTGTGTATTGAGATGGAATCATCCATCCATAGAGGTCCTGTGTTGCAAGGTGCCGGAGGCATGCCAAGATTTTGCAGCACAAGATGTGCGTTAGCATTGAACCTTGCATTATTTTGCATTAAAACAAATCTCACAATTTGTTCTCAGTGCTGAGAATGCTGCTAGAGGACTGTTTTAAAATCAAGTCACCGTGACATTGTTTAGGTTTCTTAACTATAAGCCTAAAAATTTACCTTTTAACATGTGAATTATTTTGAATTGTGTAATGTGCAATCAACCATATTCTTTGTTTTCTGACAGGAATGGGTACTCGCAACGGCACTGATAAAGATGCTGGAGATTTAGCTATGAGTTTTAGAAACTTAGGTTTTGAGGTTTACACATACAATGACCGGAGCCGTAATGATATGGAAAAATTACTGAAGCAAGGTAAAAATTTAGAATCATAGAATAATTTAGACTGGGAAAGACCTCTAGAGGTCACCCAATCTACCCCCTGCTTAAAGCAGGTCGTATCAGAACAGATGGCTTAAACCCCTCTACATGCAATTTTCTGTATAGAAGGATTTGGGTTCTGGATGGATAAGGCCTAGTTCCCCACCTCTTCCTCCAACATCAGTTTAGAAATACACAGTTTTCTTGTTGTGTTAGGTAAAGCACCTGTCCTGTGTATTAGGTGAAGAGCCTTCTTGTATTAGAGAGTCCAGCCTGTTGCCTCCAGTGGGCCAAACTCAGAGTCGAGTCAAGGCTGCATTCACGTGTTCAAAGTGCTCATCGCATTACTAAAAAGTGGGCTGTGTCATCTTTATCCACTCCCTCTTATACCCTCTAGTAGAGGCCCAATGTGTATTTAGTCTCCTAAAATGTGTTTACTAAATATAATTTTGATTTAAAATGTTGCTTCGTTTTGGCTAAGAAGTCTTTGATTTGTAGCTGCTGAGGAGAATCACAGCGATGCCGCTTGTTTTGCCTGTATCCTTCTAAGCCATGGGGAAGAAGGCCTCATCTATGGCACTGATGGACCCATGGCTATCAAGAGTTTGACTGCGCTGTTCAGAGGAGACAAGTGTAAAAGCCTTATAGGCAAACCCAAATTATTTTTCATTCAGGTAATTGACCTCAGGTAAATATAGTTATTCTACTGCTGCAGAGGGGAAAACAGGCTGTGTCGGTTGTCTGCTCCAGACTGTGTTGGTTGTCTGCTCTAGAAGAGCCCTGTAAATTAACTTACTGAGATTGTGTGAAAAAATGGGTTGAGAGAAGTTGGCTATGGGTGACTTGTATTGTTTGTTTTTAAAAAATAAGTTATAGACTGGATTTACAGATGTAAAGATGTTGCTGTGATTTTGTACACCATTTCTCTTTGTGCTTGGTAATGTGTGAACATCAAAGCAGAAACATAAACTCCCTCTTTTGCAGACAGAGCTGAGGACAGTACGTAATTTTTGATAGAAATAATACTGTCTGGGTCTCTTTCAATAAAGACTGTGTCTACAAATTACAGTGTTCTGCTAAAAGAAATATTTTTGTTCTCCCTCAGTAGCCTAAAAAATGACATTGCATCATTGCATTAGCGTATAATGAATTGTATATTTCTTAAGCTTTTAAAGCCAGCTGTTTCAGACAGTATTAACTGACATACCATGGGTCTAATTTCTCTTTTTTGTCGTGGCATTATGTAGGTATGGGAGTTGCAGCAGATGTGTTTTCCCTAGGCTTGTTCCACCTCAAAGTGAAAACTGTGTCTATTTTAATCTTTTCATACTACTAAAAGTGATGCTTCATTTCATTATAAATTTGGAATGGGTACTTTGTTGCCTCTAAAATTATCTTAACAAAGGCTACCAACCAGTTATCTAAGCTCATCAGACTGCTGTTTCTTTGAAAGAGTTGTCAGTCAAAACTGCTGGTGACGACTTGAAACTTGCCAGCCTGGACTGTGGTCCCCATGAGCCCTTTAGCTAAACCACAGGATCGAGAGGAAATTCAGAATAAAAGAGAGAAACAGAAAAAATGTTGAAAAAGCAATATACTTTAAATATGTGGTTAAACACTGGCATAGGTTGCCTAGATGGTAGAGTCTCCATCTGTGGAGATATTCCAAACCCAGCTGGACAGAGTCCTGGACCTGTGCTATAGCTGTCACTACCCGAGAAAGGGGGATTGGACTAGCTGATCTTGGGATGTGATTTTGTTGTTCTGTGAAATGCAGAGCTACAGCGATGCGTGTCAGGAACCAAAGACAACGTGCAGTCCAACCGTAAAGCAAATGTTCAGAAGTCATGCTGCACAAGACATTATGTGATGATGGAGTGCTGAGCATGACTCTTAAGACTAGTGACATTAAACATGATCAGGATAAGCTAATGCTCACTTGACACTTGGACAATCCACTGGGATCCGCAGCCTGCAACACCATTACTTCCTTTCACTGTACAGGTTGTATGTATTAAAAGGGGTAAAGTAGTAATTTTGTCACTGGACAATTTGATATCTCCCTGAGTTGCAGTTCTGCTTCTAATGCATGCGAAGTACTGCTTAAAACTCTATCCATTAAGAAAGATGTTAATGGATTTTTGTAACATGTAGTTTTCTCCTTGTTGGACAAGTTCTCTTTGTCTTCTCTGCTTTCAGGCGTGCAGAGGCTCTGAATTTGATGAAGGTATACAAACTGACTCGGGACCTGCAAATGACACTCTGGAAACAGATGCCAATCCGAGATACAAAATCCCAGTAGAAGCAGATTTTCTGTTTGCGTATTCAACGGTGCCAGGTATAGGAAAAAGAGGGTCAGGGTGGGGATAGAAGCCTAAAAACTTGTCACCCGTATTGGATTGATTGTAGACTGACCCTCATTGATGATATATTGTGCATTGATGGATAAAACACTTGAGGGCCAGTGTGTGTTGGGCCAGTGTGTTGTATCCACCCCTTTTATGTTAGCTCTAGCGGAAACAGGAGAATACCCAGATTTGGCAGGTGAGAAGACACGGGCATTACAGGTGGCAAAGGTAGTACTGTTTTCTGGGAATCCTGCCCTTCCATATTCCAGTTCAGTTAATATGTTGAATGCGTGATGAAGGCAGGGAGAGGAAGAGTTACAGCATAAAATGTATGGAAAACATGAAATCTTACTTCTTGCAGTATCCCAGGTGCAAAGATACAGACTGGTAGTTCCGTAGTTTCAGTTTTGGAGAGTTAATACGCATTATTCTCCACATTAATGAAGCAGGATATGTGACATAAGAATTAAACTTTCCCTGTGTGCATCGTTACTCTTTGCCCAGAATTTTTCACCCACATTAGTACAATCTTTCTCACAAATAACTCTCTGCCATTCCAGTTTTCAGCACAAGATAATAAGAAAAAAGGGGAAAAATAACCCTATGTACTTTCTTCTCTCTTTCCTGGAAGGTTATTACTCCTGGAGGAATCCTGGTAGAGGCTCCTGGTTTGTGCAGTCTCTGTGCTCTGTGCTGAATGAGCACGGGAAACAACTTGAGATCATGCAGATCCTCACACGGGTCAACTACGTGGTTGCCACGAACTTTGAATCACAGTCTGATGATCCACGCTTCAGTGAGAAGAAGCAGATTCCTTGCGTCGTCTCTATGCTCACTAAGGAACTTTACTTCTGAAAGTGTATTTTAATGCAGCCAATGCTGAAAAATCAGGATATGGTTTTGGGTGGAGATTTGATTATAAATGGGAGTAACAAATTTTTAATAGTAGAAATATAATTACATGAGATTTTTGTATTTTATAAGCTAGGGTACCTGATGGATGGACAATATGCAAGATTTTAAAGAAGAAATAAATGCTGTGGGACAAACTGACAGCTAATATTGATTAATGCATCTTGATTTTCCTTAGTGTGAACACCATGACCTATGGCTACTGAAGATGTTCTGAGATTTGCTACCTGACCTATACAGGTTTATTCCAGAAAACAGATTGTAAGTTAAGAACCAAAAAAATTATATCACGAGACTCCGTCTTTTCTTTCGTTGCTAGCTCATGGAACCATAACTTCCTCAGAAATTTCCAAAGACCACCGTGTTATGGGTATGTCCTGTGATGAAACAGTTTGTAGCTATTTAAAAAGATGCTTCTTAAGTCTAATATAATAATTTTCTTTTTATGAACATTTTTAATGAAGACTAGTGGTTGCTCTGTGCTTAATCTGGAAGTCAGTTTACTTATCACTCAAAGCTGGATACATGAAAAAATCAGTATATGGAGGGGATTTACCTGAGTAGTATGGAAATGTGACAAACAGAAGTCAAAATTAAAATCTTTTTAAAAGATTGGCAGATTGTAATTGGATGATGCCTAATTAAAGTGCCATCGTAAAGATTTTTGCCTTGCAAATGACAGTTAACTGATATTATAGAATGGCCTGAAACAGCGGTATTGCAGTTTTTCTGCTTGCAGAAATAAAGGTTTCTGCGTGATGATTCAGAAGCTTTGAACCAACAGAAAATTAATGCTAAAGCTTTTTATAAAAACATTAAAATTTAATGTGAAATCATAGAATTATATGTTCCGGTAACAAACATATGTTTAGATATAGGTTCTGTTTGTGAGGAAATTTGCCAAGACTGGTAATACTTACTTGAATTGGAAGCAGGAAGTGCCTTTTTAGTTACTGTACGGTCTTCATTTTGTATTTTGGAGTTATGTCGGTGATATTTATATTCCTACTTTTTATATTTTCTTTAGAGTTGCTAGCTAGCTCAAAAAGGTAAGTTTAGTGATTTGGTTAAACTGATAAATGATTGGTTGTTCACGCTTTTCACAGTTACTTTACTTTGTACTCTTCTGAAATATTCTAAGAAAATAAGTGCAAACAATTAAAGCCAGGTTACCAAAATATTACGTTTATTTTCTTACAAATACTGTGGCATAGTGATGCATATATTTTTTTCATAAGTCAAATTTACAGTTTGAATTAAAGAAATTATTTTTATGGACATCTTGAGCATGAAATCAATAAAGATCTTTTTTAAAAATTTCCTATGAATATCTGCCTGCTTGTCATTCAGTCTGGTGAAGTGAAAATCAACCAACATACATCCCACAATCTTTATCAGCCAAGAATGTAGGTGGACTTTATCATCTTTTTGGATGAGGTTTACGGTGTTATTTGAAAAACAGTTTAGAAAAGTAAGCTGGCACTGGGTGACTCGGGTTGGGCAGACCACAGCCTCTCTTAGAGTAAAGCAAAATAATTTTAATATATTTTAATGGAAGCATCCTAATCTACCAGCACCTCAACTTGCTCTGTGAATAAAATGTCTTGATAGGGTAAACTGCACAGTGGTCTAGCAGGTCATATGAAAATATTCTTCCTATTACTTCTGGCAAATAGCTCCATGTTGGACTATTTTCTGGCATGAGAGATATTGCTGTTTTATTATACCGTAAGAAATGCGTCATAGAATCATACAGTCATTTAGGTTGGAAAAGACCTGCAAAATCGAGTCCAACAGTCAATGTTTTGGTAGCTGTTACTTTTCTGGAAGCCCTTTCATGCCATCATAGTTTGTTAGTGTTTATTTGCTTAAGGTTTAGACTGTTTTTAAATCTGTGTTAACAATATTCCCGTCTCCAAAACTGTCCTATTATTCAGATACCCTGTAGGTTTGAAGCCAGAGAGCACTGGTAACAAAAACCCCCAGCAAGTAGGGGCTCTGAAACAGTGTTTAAAATAATGCCTAGGAAGGTACCAGCAGAAGAGGTAAGGAACACATTTCCTCTTATGTAGGGATTTTTTTTCTTAAAGGTTCTTTGAGAATAATAGTTTGGTTTAAAAAAAAAAAAAGCTATAGCAAATTTATCAGAGCTTAGAAACACTGGGAAAATACAAAAAGTGCTAGGAACAGTCCCTGGTCCAGGTTACGAGGGAGTGCTGAGGAAGAGTCAGGGAAGTTACGTATTGGTGAGTTCCCTCAGAGAGGGGGAAAAGCTATTCACCCTACTGGACATGATGATGAAAGGGGGGGAAAAAAGGGTGGATTGAGCAGATCTGTACCAGATTTTGTTGTGCATTTACCATAATGGACACTCGATAAGGACAGCTTGGGAATTTCCAAATAATAAGTGAAATGGTAAAAAAAGGCCAAGTGGTAATGTTGTTTGAAGCTCTGGAGTGCTCTAATGGGGCAAGCAAACAAGGCGCTCCCAGCGTGTGCCAAGAAGCCTCCTGGTAAACCAAAGGTTTGCTGGAAGAAGATGATGGTACGGCACAAGGGAGCACAGGAATTGTACCTGCTGACTTACAGGGAAAGGAAAAAGTTGAGGATGAATCTTAAACAACCTTTGGGCAAGTTCTAGTGTATGAGATCATAGAACCATAGAATGGTTTCGGTTGGAAGGGATCTTAAAGATCATCCAGTTTCAACTCCCACTGGGTCAGGGGGCTCCAAGCCCCATCCAATCCGGCCTCGAATGCCTCCAGGGATGGGGCAGCCACTGCTTTTCTGGGCAACGAATGGTTTATCGTATAAAATAATTATCATTAATGATATGGTGGATGTTGTTGGAGAGAATCCAAAAAATTCACCTATAACCAAGGTGGATGCGGATCCTACAATAGAAGTGCCTTGTTGTTAGACTGTAATGTTCTAGTAAATGCTATTCTTGAAATCTGAACTTGCTTACACTTTATGATACACTTTATGATCTTTTAGGGCTCTTAATGTTGCTTTCTTTTCCAGTTATGAATAGATATATTTTAGACAGAGCTTGGAGGAAGGGAATGGACTGTTTAGAAAGCTGAACCAGCAAAATCAAGCTGTCTCCAGGCTTTTTTTTTATGCATCGGAGACATTTATGGCTGCCTGAAATGTGCATATTTTTCATTGCATGTAAGTGAATATTAATCTTTTGGATTTCCCCTTTCAGCACAGTCTTTAATTTGCTTCCTGTGGCAGAAGCAGGAATTTCCTTGTGGGTCATATTTCAGAGTGTTTGTATTTATACATGGACTATAAGAAGACAGCCACGATGCAGGGCACGGACACACCATGTTTTGCTGCAGGAGGCAACACAGGGAATCTGGAAAGGTGTATTTCACTAAGACCCTCTACACCATAAAGACATTTTACCTGTAAGTATTAACACAATTTGTTTTCTTATCTTGCTATTATGGTTTTGAAGTTTTGTAATAGCCTGTATCTTCATCATTTGCAGCACTTTATTTGCATTTTGACTGAAGTGCCTCATTGCATCTTGAAAGGTTGAAAGCAATCAAATCTTAATGCCAGGCATACAAAAATCTAAGGATGTGTAATCATGGAATTGGCATTGTCTTTTCTGAATTAGACATATTCTGTTTAAAATGTTATTTTCCATTGAAAAGAAAAGACAATTAAATACAGCAATTAAGACCTTGTTCCCCAAATGCAGAGTGCGATAGCACAACTGTAATCTCTGGGGTTTTTGTCTTCCCACCTTCAAATCTTGACTTTTACTGTAAGCTAGAAGCAACTTTTATCCTGTCAAAGGCTCTTGGAACTTTGTTTTGCAAGATTGCATCCAGTCCCGGTGACTGTCAGTCCCGGTGAAACGAGTATAACATTACCTTTCATTGCAACCCCAGATGTGTGCCCCTGTTACCGACACTAACAATTCAACTTGGTATGCAGTCATTTTTAGGTTTGGAAATTGCTTTTTTGACCTTTTTTGGTAGGGAATAGATGAAAACCCTAGCAGTAAATTTTATAACAGTCTGTCTCTGCATTTGTACAACAAATCTTTCTCCACAAAAAGGTAAAATCTCAGAGGTTTCCCTAAAACAAGTAAACAAAAGACAGGCAGAAATGCTCTGCGGAGATCTCCAGTGGACCTAAGTTTGCAGTGGGTCGTTCTCACAGCATGGTATTGCCTGGAACAGGAGGTATGGAAGGCTGTACCTTTAGTTGTGTGTCAGAGATAAAATTGGGAGTGTAACCCACCCCATGTCAGGTGAGGCCAGAAAATAACCAGCCTTTTCTGACTGCCACTCCTGACTGTACCGTATTTTCTTCTGGCACCGTGGAGTCGCTACCGAAACAGCAGCAATGGAAACCTCTTAAATCTCTCATCCAGCCAGGGAGCTCAGCAAAAAAAATAGAGAATGGCAGTTGCCAACCTTCAAATTTTCCCAGAAGGTGGGCACACATCTGGAAGCTCTGTAATCTCGTTGTAGCTCACTGACAACTTCATGCCAAAAGGAAAGGGATTTGATTTTGCAAGCAATGAGAGCTTTGGGGTGAAGCACCGGGAAACTTTTGAGGTGTTTCCTAAAGGGCCTTGCAGCCACACGTGGCATTGCAAACTGGAAATGTAAGTAAATGACAGAAACTAGATCTGATTTTAAATACACCAGACAGCAATTGTGAGATAAGAAAAAACTGTCCCGTGTGCCAAAGGTAGCGTCCTGCGTGCAGCCCACTGGCCAGAGTGCCGAGCTCTCATGCAAAGTGCGAAGGAATAGCGGTGCACCGAAGCTCTGGCTCTGTCACCCTGCCACTCAAATACTGTTCTTCTCACAAGAAAGCACCAAAAGGCCAATTAGCTCAAAACCCCCCATGGAAGCCCAATAACCAAACTGTATTTCACTTTCTAAACGCTCTGTGTTCCTGCACATCTCAAATCCCAGACTGCTGCCTGCATGTTTAGATGAAGGGTTATTTAACCAAGCTTTGGAGAAATCATGACGTGGTTTAGTGGGCACGGTGGTGGTGGGCCAGCGGCTGGGCTGGGTGATATTAGAGGTCTTTTCCAACCTTAATAATTCCACGATTCTAAGTCCATGGAAATGGATCAGTGCATTCTTCCTCCGTGCCAGCCTCTATTCCCGTCGCTGGCACAGCCTGGCTATGTCAACGAGCAGGATATTTTACTTCTTCTTGTCTTTACAGTGAGCTTCCTATTTCCCTGGTGATATTGGAGGAGACATTGCAAAAATAATTTAAGATAAATAACAACAGATTCTCTCTGTTTACTCCCCTGAAAAAAATCATACCAATCCACCTCCGAGACAGCTGTGAAGTTTATTTCATCACTGTTTATCAATTGCTCTCTCTGAGGGCACTGTATTAAGCATGTTACTGCCTTGCAAACTATTATAATTACCGTAGTGTTATGACTAGATTTTCTAAATCGATTTTAAACTAAAGCTGTGCCTGTTTCACACAGGACGGATCACATTGCTAAGGCACATTGGGATGGAATATTCCTAGGTTACAGGTGTTACGCCTACTGCAAAGGAAGGAGCAAAATTCTGTTGGAAGGTCTCGGCACTTCGTAGGCAAATCATCTTTTTGGCCTATAAAAATTACAATTTTTATTATTCATAATTTTATATTTATGATAATAAATATAGCATATAGTGTATAGTTTCTTTTACAACATAATATACTATGATGTATAATAGTATACTTAAATTAATAGCTATTATAATTATATAGTTTATTATAGTTTTTTCTATGTTTATGTTTATATAATTTAATGATCACTATAAAAACAAACACTTATGAGGTATTTGTTATTTTCTCAGGTAACTCTGTGTGAAGTGAAATGCTGCTCAGCAGCAAGCTAGGCAAAAGGAATTAGCATCAAGGTTTTTGCTCTTTGCTCTCTGGGCAGAAGAAACATTCAGGATGGCTTCTACAAACAAAAGAAATTCTGCAGGTATGAAATTTCATTTCCAAAGATTTGTGAGTAGTAAGTTTGAATCAGGTTTTGATCCATTCTTATCAACGTGTGATACCATTTTCTTTGCCCTCCACTGCCAAGGATTTTGTGCTCAGCAACAGGTGATAAATAGGGTTAAATAGCATATTGAAAAATTTGGAGCTCTCCTCTGGACTTACACTGTGTGTTAATCCTGCCCCTCTGCTCCTGCCCTAAAGAATCTGTCCTGAAGGCAGCATTTCCCTTTATAGCAGAATTTTTCTTGCACCTGACACAGAGGTTGAATGGATATTTGTAAAAACATTAAAATCCTTAAAAATTAACTTGAACTGGAAGACAGAGTCAGTATCTCCAAAGCAATAATGATGAAGCCTTACCTTTAGCAGAAAATGTGCTTTCAGAACCAATCATTTCTTGCACCACCACAAAGTTTGGTCATGTTATATTGCTGTCTTCTCCAAGACTTAGGTAGATTCTCTTCTGTCCCTTACTGAAAGATCCAAAATGAGGTTGACTGTGCTCCTTTCAGTCACTGGATTCTTGAAAAAGCTTATTTTCCCGAGGACATTTTATAGGTTAAAAAATAAAATGAAAATCCATTTCTTTTTTGTTGGGTGTTAAAGTGCATTAATAAAACTGAGATTTCGATCAGAAATGCACCGGCGATTAGAAAACGTCAATCTTAAACTACAGCTGGCCACAGAGTATGCAGGGTGGTGAACAAAAACATTCAGGCATTTTTCCAGCCAAGATTTTAGCTCATATTTCCCTTGTAAGACTTTCTCCTGCTGTCACATCATGATTCACAGTGTGAGACAACCTGTCCTTTGCTGTCGCTGCAACTTATCCAAATTGAATGCCATCTTCAGATTTTATTAGGGGGCTGTTTACTGTCTTTCACATCACTGCCAGACTCCAGAAGTTAAATAAGAACAATGAAATAAGGCAGAGACTCGTGGTATCTTCCAAGCCCCCTGCTTTGTCACCATCATTTGTTTACAGTTTGGGCCAGTTGTCTGCAGTAACATCAACATCATGGACGTGTGGCCTGGCTCTATATTTTATAGCCTTGATTTGTTTTTGTCTTCTCTAATTGTGATGGGCTTTATGGCCATTTAAGCACAGAATGCCAGTGCTCAGCAACAATTTCCAGTTCAAGCAGGTCTGTGTAAGAGATTAATTGGCAACAAGCGAAGCAACGGTGCCGTTCGTTTCTCTTTGATTAGTGAGAACTAAAGATGCATTTTGCCTTGAAGGTGGAGTCTGCAAGCACGGATTCCTCATCAAATCACCACCTCTTCAACTTTTTGGCTCACAGGTATACTAGCACAGATTAGTTATATTCCAGCAATCCCTCAACAAGCATCTGTTATCTCTGCTATCCTGAATTTTAATGAGACACAAATGACTTTCTCTTTGGCAGAATTCGTGGAAAAAGCGTTTTTTCATCCTGTCCGAATCCAGCAAGGGGAATTACATCCTGAAGTATCTAAAAGGCCAGAGCTTGAAAGGCTCCATAGCTGTTGATCAGTATGTAACTCAAATGCATTGCCTGTTTTTAAGTTGTGTATCAGCACTCTCAAACGGCCACTGGTTGTACAGACCCTTGTTCCTGATTGAGGTTCCTCATCCAAATCCCACTGAAGGCCAGGAAAGAGTCTCTTGGGCTTTTGTAGGCTTTGGGTGAAGTGTGTGATATTTGTAGGAGTGAGAATCCTAAATTGCTTTGGTGAAATTTGATGCATTTGTGTGAGTGATTGCGGGGATGTGGTATTTGCAAACCAGACATCTTGGCTCCGTGATCCTGGAGACGGTGTCCCTGTAGTCCAAGATATTCCGTTTCCTACGCAATCCACCCATGTGCAAGTGAGGATGCGCTGTGCCCCTGTAAACGCTGGCACACGACCTTTCCTACCTTACAGCTTTACAAAGTGCTTTGCAGGTTGTGCTGAGGTCTCCTGGCTTTCACGTACCCTTTTAGGCTGATGCTGGCTGTCCCCTCACCTCTAACTCTGCTGAGAAATTTCTCCCCTTGCCTCCTTTGGGTTGGTCATTTCATTCCTTTCAGCACGATGCCCACTGCAGCAAGGCTGGGGCTCTTTGGCTTTGTACCAGCACCCTTTGCCGTGTCACGTGTGTGACGTACACAGAAGAGGAACAGCAAATGTAAAGGGAAAGGTAAAAATGTTACCGGTCAGATCTGGAGTTTAATACTCCAGGCTTCTGGAGGTGTCAGGCATGGAGATCACCGCATTCACCTTGCTGTTGTGCTTTCTCCGTTGAAAGGAGTTGTGTTGTGAAGCTTCCTAAAATATTCCAGCTCGCTCAGTGCTATGTGGTTACATTATTATCGTCATTATTGTTGTTATTATTTTTACTAATTTAACTTCTTGGAAGTTAATGGAAGTAGTGCTTCCATTTCAATATCCAGTAAGAGTACTTGTCTGTTTTTCTCCCTACCCACTGCCCTTAAAACACTGTTAACTATGCAATTAGATCCAAATCAAATTTATTGTCCTGTACTGCTTAAAAAAATCTGCCATGAATTTTTTTACTATCATTTCTTTTCAAGATTCTGTTTTAGACCAAGAGCCCCTTTTTTTCAGAAAATCTGGACACGAGTCTTTGCAACGTTGATTTTATTGTTTTGCTTGGATTTTTTCTTCATTGGAAGACCATCTGTTTGGAATGTGGGTGCTTGTTTTCTTGAGAATTTGTTCTGTGGAATAATGTTTACTTTTTTCCCATGTGGATCTCATCATATTAGGCCGTGCTTAGAGTAAAGTATGCACACCTAGACTGTGTGTGTTTGTATGTATGTAGTTATACATACATATATATAGTTATATAGGAGGCTTTGTGTGGTTATCTTAACAGAATCATGAATATCGAAGTTGGCATAAGCGATTCTGAAATCATGGAAATGGTGAGGAAGATGTTTAAATGCCTTCCTGAACAGGTGATGGCCATCAGTACTGGAAACAGATGTTACTACCTCATTGGGAGCAGCAGGTAGGCATAGAAAGATGTGCAAATGCAATGTAACTTTATAGTTCTGCTAATGTAACACTAAGCCGCTGCCCCAAGGCAAAGTCCTACTCCTTCACAGCTGCTCCCATCCCTTCCTGTGTCTCAGTTACTGGTGGAACAATTCACCTGGTTGATGCAATGGAAAAGCTATTTCGTTTCCCCCTCTCCCACAGCCAGGTTAATTTTTGCTGCTTCAGACAGGTGAGATAACCTTCCCTGCAGTCACGCTGTTACGACATCCAACATGAGAAAACGGTGGGAGCATGCAGCTGGGAGTGGGAATCACAGAATCACAGAATCCTTTAGGTTGGAAAAGACCTTTTAAGATCATCAGGTCCAAGTGTAAAGCTAACACTGCCAAGTCCATCACTAAAACATCCCCAAGCACTGTATCTACACACCTATTAAATACCTCCGGGGATGGAGACTCCACCACTTCCCTGGGCAGCTGTGCCAATGCTAGACAACCCTTTGGATGAAGCAACTTTTCCTAATATCCACTCTAAACCTCCCCTGGCACATCCCCTGGGGTGGCAGTGGCCTCACATCAGTGTGGCGATGCCATGTCAAACTGTACCAGTTAAAGGACAAGGAAGCACAGAGAGCTTTGTCTTCTCACGTAGGTCCTGGGAGTTAGGAAGGGCTTCTGCTCCTTATGGATAAACCACAGGAAATAATCTTGCCCTGGAAATTAGGTTGTTAATCAAGGGAAGCAGATTAAAGGGGAAAATTGTCCCGAGGCAAAACGGAACCCGAAAGGAGAGACCGGGGCCTTTGGTGCAGCAGGGTGTTGTGCTCCCTGCTCTCTCAGGCTGCAATCCAGTCCTCAACAAGGTTGGAACTGCTCCTTGTCAAGGTGTTCAGCCAAAACTTGGTCAGGTGAGGGAGAACATTTGGCCCAGGGCTCCTCTGCTGCCGCTTCCCGGCTTCTTTTCTTCGGTTTCCCAGCCACAAGCTGTCAGGGGGATTTCTGCCTTTGTGCTGGGAATCAGCTGATGTGTGAAATGTTGATAAGCGCCGAAGAAAAACACATACCTGTGTGTCACTTGAGCGTGCCACACCACACCTTGCCCCAGGACACAGCTTCACAACACGTAGGCAGGGGGTGATGCGGGGGAGCATTCCAGAATTAATCCAACCAAATCCACCTCAAGCATGAAACAAGGGCTTCAGGGGTCCTTTCATGGCATGTTTCTTGTCCTGTGCCCCCATTCCCAAGCCTTGTTAGTTGTCTTTATGGCAGGACTTGGCAGAGCAGCGTTACGCAAGGAAAATGAAGCAGGAAGCACCAACCAACCTCTCTGCCTCTCCCCATCTCCGTGTCTCTTGCACACGCGCAGCACAGCAACCCCTGCGTTTGTTTTAGCTCCCAGTCCTGGCTACACCTCTCCAAGGTCAAACTTTGCCATCTGTCTGCGGCCGCCCAAGCAGTCTCTCTTGAAAGGAAGGTGCAGATTTTCCCCATTAATTTCGGGAAGAGTTATTTTGGGCCCCATAGGAAGAAGTGGGAAGACAAATGGGTTTTCCTTGTGCTTTACCTGTGAGTACATTTTCATTTCTATTGTTCCAACCTGCAGGCAGGAAACAGAGGACTGGGTCACCGCGATATCTTCAGCCTGCAGGGAGGCCAAAAGAGGTGGATGCTGCCCTGAGGTGACACGTTACTGCACTTAATTTTAGACAGAAAGATGTCTGTAATTTCATTAGAAACCTGCACAGGGGAATTTTCCTGATTTTGGCCTTGCAAATTGACTCCTGCCGTGTTTAATCAGAAATTAATTTTCCATATGAACCCTGTATCCTGGCTTTATGCTTTGAGCAGGCTTTGCACAGCCTGTCTACGCTGGGATTGATTTTGCATTGAAGGAATCTCTTTGAAGCCACGTGGAAATTAGGAGAAGATTGACATTATGCTGCAATGAATCGCACCTTTGATGTGTCGGAATGAAAACTTGGGTGTATTCTTACCGTGTGCTTTCTAGTTATATTTACATGCTGTTTTACAAACTGATCCACATCTAGTCTGTCAACGTAGGAGCAGCTGGAAGCTCTGTTAGTTCAAGCTCAGGCCCAAGTCTCTGCACCTCGTCAGCCAGCTACTCGCTCAAACTCAGCACTAAGCTACTCGCATCCCTACAGCTTCCACTCAGCTCAAAGTGCAAGCAGGCCAAATTTGTATTTATCTGCCTGAAAAATTCCACGTAAACCACCTCTCTGAGCCATTATAAGTAAAATTTGGACTAGTGGGTTGCATTGGTACATTATGGTCCGTGCCCTTCAGGAGCTTGTCTTCTTACACTGCTGTCATTTTATTTGTAGATCCAAGATCTTCCACACCCAGAAGTCAGAAGCCGGCCCTCCTCTTTACCATTATTCTTGAATTCAGTAGATAGAACCAGTTTCTCAGAAAGTCAAGGCTACCAGAAGGTAAACAGATTAGCCATGCTTAGTAATGAGTTTTCTCCTAGGACTGACTGACATTGGGTTTGCATAGTGGCTTTCTCCTATCAAAAGTTCTTCTGAGCTTGTTCAATTTGTGCCCAAGCGGTCTGTTCTGCTCCCTGGTGGGGTTCCAGAGTAGGACCTGGATGGCAACATCACTGAGTCCCCACAAAGGAAAGATTTTTGAGGAGAGTCTGCGTGTGAAAGCAGGTGCTGATGGCATTGAGAAGTAATATTCATTGGCTGTCTCAACTGACTGGAAAGATTAGTGGCATAAAATAAGCCCCTGCATATTTGCTTTGACATGCCTTTGCAAAGCCATGTGATGGTTGTTTTGACAGCTGCCTCCCACATTCCTCCTGTTTTGTGATTGTGCTTTTCTTTGTCTCTCTATTCAGGCTGTAAAGCCTAGAGGGTGGTTCAGCTCCAGTTCCTCTGTGCCTTGCAGATCTTCCCCCTCAATATTTAAATAGAAGGGAAGGAAAGCCTTGCTGATGTCCCATAGCAATTGCAGTCCCCATCCTCCAGTGACGGGCTGAATAGCAGCCAAGGGAGTGTTGGTTTTCTCTAGTCACAAAGTTGTGAGCGAACGGCCCGGCTGGAGGAAGCTGGATGCAGGTGAAGCACCTTTAGCATGACTCAACTTTTTTCTTCTGTGTGCAGGAGAATGGTCCCTCAGAAGACAAGAACAGGCCTAACTCAGACCCTGTCCCTCATCAGGCTCTGTGTGACTCACCAAGAGGAGCTCTTCCAAGTCTGGTGAGCAGAATAAATCCAACAGCTCTTGACTTGTTCAGTCAGTAGAAGTGATTATTGCCTCTTATCTCACCCGAGTACTTGTAACTGTAGATGATTCATCTGCTTTCCCAGCACACTGAGCTGGTTTTTGCTATGAAAGTTTCCTAAGTGTAGTTAGTCTGTTGTCCTGTTTAGCCTTGAAAATAAACTTCTAAGAACATGTTTGAAATACCCTTTGTTTAATTTGTGTCTTAGAGGCAGATCCTCAGCGTTTCTGTGCAGCAATATGCAACTGGGGGAAGCTGTCAAACTTGATCAGGAAAACTCTGAAGGTGCACTACTTGAGGATTTGCTCCTCCCATCACAATTCTCAGCTACGCCACAGTCTTCCTAAATGGTTTCTTTCTGCAGCCTCTGCCAGGAGCGATAGAATCAATGTGATTGAACAACAGAACAAGGGCTTGTTAGATTGAGGCACACCTCAGGACTGACCTTCTGAAAGCATAAATACAAAGTCAAGTAATTTAGCTTCGTGTCTGAGAGGAATGATTTAAAAAGATACAGTGGTGGATGTCAGACCAGGTTGGATGGGGCTTTGAGCAACCTGATCCAGTGGGAGGTGTCCCTGCCCATGAGAACTGGATGGGCTTTAAGGTCCCTTCCAACCCAACCCAACCCATTCTGTGATTCTCTGTTATCATGTATTATTGCCCAAGTGTTCTGATCTGTGTTCCCTGAACAAAAACTTGCAGCAGTTTCAAATGGTGGCTGCCTTTGCAGCAGAGACCACAGAACAGAAGGCACAGCCAAAGCTCCACCACACCAGTATGGAGTCTGGCACATGAGCTTAAACCCGTCTTTATTAGCAGTTTATGCATTGTACTGTGATCTAGAGTGGCTGAGATACAGGGAAAAGCATCTGTTCTGCTGTCATAGCTAACAGGGTGGTAAATCATGTGCTGCAGTCACCATCCATGTGTACAGGCTGGCAGCAAGCATGAGATAATACAGCTAAATTTAGTGGAAAATAGTGAAAATAGTTGAAACTCCGTTGCAATGCCATGGGCAGCTAGCACAGCTCAGCTGATGCACAGTCATTCATGAAGCTGCAATAATTTATTTGTGAGTCTGAGCTCTGAAATGCTTTAAGTTAACCCTTAGTCTGATTTTTTACACATGCCTTTTCTGTCTCATTCATTAATTTCTCTCTCACTTAAGGTGCCTCAGAGAGCATGTATTGTAGGACAGACTGACCATGAAGGTTTAAAAGATAAGGAATTTGAATTTTATCTTTTTAGCCTGAAGCAGAGCGAATAGCAGGATGCTCATATTTCTGTTTCAGCATATGTGAAAATAAATAACCTTGCCATAGAGCTAACAAGGATCAAAATTGTTCGTGCATTTGTTAAAAATATTTTGCTTGCCTCATAAGTTCAGCATCTGTTATCATCTCCGGATCTATTCTCTGCTCAGTGATGTCTAGACAGCTGACTTCCAGATTAATCCCTTGTGTTTACGTCCTGTTAGAAGTATGACTCCGCATTTCTAGTATCTGATTCGTTTTGCTTTATGTCTGTGGTTCCCTTATCAGGGCTCAGAGCTTGAAATCTCTTTGGTCAGTAGCCATTACTCGTGCAAACACGCCTGTCAGTGTCAGTGGAGTCCAGTCATGCAGGCAGGAACCCAGCCACCCAGGAGAGGTTTGGGGACCTGACTCCCTTTCAGTCCACATTTTGGAGCCACCAAACCCCATCTGACTGAGCAATTCAGTATCAGCTGTTTCAACACACAGCTTTCAATATCTGAAATGCATCAAAATAAGGAACCCTGATGTTCATCACCCCTATCACTGTAATATATTGCAGGCTTCAATATCTGTAAGACACACCTGATTTTTTTCAAGAGAAGTTCCTCTGTCAAAGGGCAACATAGAATTTTTGACCCTTTCCCTAAGGAGCATAAACAGTTATTTGGTTGTTCTCCGGGTATCATTTCCATCTTGTGCTACAGCAAATTTTCTCCATCGTCTCTTTCTCTCTCACGTAAATCCACACTGTGGTTTGTCAGAGACTTGCTTAGCTGTGTGTCTGAGAATAATTGTACACTGACGTTACTTGTGCTGCTCTCGTTGTCAGGCATCTGGAGGAACAGAGATGGTGGCAAACTGCTTTAGGGAAACACAACGCTGCTGCATCTTTACTCTCTCCTTCCCGTTGTCCCAATAATCTGCAGTGGTGCCAAGGGGAAACATTGCATTTGGCAAAGGGTGGCCACTGTCAGTGATTGAAGGTGCAGTTTGGGAGGCAAACTGGGGAGGTGTAGACTGGACATGAGGAAGAATTTCTTCACTGAAAGGGTGGTCAGGGATTGACACAGCTGCCCAGGAAGGGGGTGGAGTCGCCATCCCTGGAGGGGTTTAAAAGACGGGTGGGTGAGTTCCTTAGGGACAGGGTTTAGTGGGGAGACAGGCACGGTGGGACTCAATCTCAGAGGTCTCTTCCAACCTTGTGATTCTGTGCTGGGATTCTGTTATGCACTTCTTGAAGGACCATTTGCAGGTTTGCTCTGCTTTAGAATGTGCTTTTTATGTCATTTATACCAGCAAGGTACAAGAATACATTCATCATCTTTAATTTCTATTCAATGACAGTTTCTTTTCTTTACATGTAAGAAAGCCATTAGTTTACTTTACCTTGAAAACAGTAATGTATTCTGTGGCATATTTAGCAATTATTGAAATGATCACCATGGAAACCAAGGATGTAAGTGGAGAGATAAAAAGCGGTTGCATCACAAACGTGGCACGGGGAATTGTATTGGGAGGCAGCTAAATACTAATTACCATATTCTTCATTATAGATAAGTCAACAAGGAGACATAGAAATAAATAATTTATCTTTGTGACTTAGAAAGGTAAACTTGGTGGAGGGATTAATTTCTCCTTGACTTACCAAATTGCTGCAAACTTGGTATTTCAGATATTTAAGAAGGCAGAGTATCACTCAGGACACAAAGGATTAAAGGTCAGATCTCCAGCCCTCTGGGGTATGTTCTAGTTCGTGGAGAAGTACATGTTATTAGACTTCTCTTTAGTCAGGGAAATCCCAAATTCATTTTTCACTTGATAGCAGTTAGGAGGTACTTAAAAAGGACAAATATCTCCCAATCCACTTCTAGATTTCTTATAGATTTCTTTTCCTATTGTGAGGATTTTAGAAGTAAATGCAAATAAAAAAATCTTATTGCACACAAATGACCCTAAAAGCACGCAGTTTCGTACATGAATTGTGCAACCCACTTGATTTTTGAAAAAAATAACGTTATGAACATGCAGCTGCCCAGTGACTGCAAATCCATCTATGAGAACTGCTAATATTAATGGCCAGTTTTGTCCAAATACAGTGGATCTCAAAAGCATAAATATCAGCATAACAACAAACAACAGGAACCTTGTTTTTAAACCAGACTGACTCCGAGCAATCTCCCTTCAAAGAGAAACATGTATTTCCATGTTTTCTGTGGATATTTGCTGATTCTGTTACTTCTCTGTGTAAACGGAAAAATAAGCATTAAACAATCTGTGTAACTGAACCTGTTAAATACAAACCCATTCTTTTAACAGGATAATAATCTGGGAAAAAGTGAGGAAAATCTGCCGTCGTTGGATACAGACGAAGACATCAAAAAGGATGAAGAAGACTATTACCAAACTCCCAGCAGTGTTTTAGCAAAGGTAGTTTATCAGCTGTGAGTTTTGCTGGTTTATTAATAGCTCCAAGGAGACAGGAGATGTTTAATGAGCCAAAGAGGAGCTGGTACGAGGAACCACTACTGCCTTGCAAAGGGAATACGTAGATAAAGCAGTAGGCAATAGAGCTTTCATGTATACAAGAAAAAATACGCTAGAGTCATTCAAAGGATCTTTCTGGTAGAAAGTGGCATTTTGACAAAAACATTGCTGATTTTGTTCAAATTCCCCAAATTGACTGTTTCATTGTAAATGCATTTTGCCTATTGTGTCACAGGCTTGGGTTTTTGTTTTTTTGTCAAATGTGAAAACTTCATTTAGAAAATATAGCTGTCTATTATTTTGATATATTTTAAAATGTAATTCTGTAGAAGCATCAGTAAGCCGCATGAAACGAAGCCGTACTTTAAAAATGCTGTGAAACCTTTTGGTATTTACGTTTCACTGTGAAACAAGGGAGCAGGAGGAATCATACTGGTAATTTTAAACAAATTTTGGCATCTAATTTGGGAGACCAGTTTCTCTAGGTTTCCCATGTGGTCAGGAGAAGCTAAATAGTCTGCTGCAGAAGTCACAGCCTCTCTGTTGTTGCTGTACCGCTAACGGAAGGACATTAACAATGTGATTTTGTCGCATAATCTAAGTGCTCGAAGTTCAGCGCACCCAAAGTACAAGACTTTTTTTAAACCTGCTTAAATTAAAACGTAACAATTTTTTTTTTATGATAATACTTTAGAGTACAGAGGGTTATGTCCCAGCCTGGAAGGAAAAAAAATGTTAGTGTCAATAATATCAGATAACTTTAACTTCTGTATTTCAAACGCCTTTCTAGCTCGTGGTTTCTGGGAAGTGGCTTGTTTGGGGAAAGCCAAGGTGTATCAGCCAATGTGCTTAAAATGCATGAGCACTCAACAAATAAGGAAATTGGGAAGGTTTTTTCTGTAGGCAAAGCAAGGATACTTACACTTGATGTCGCTATGTCTTTCCAACAGTGCACGACTGAAATATCAAAGCCTGACCCTGCAGCTGAGTCTGATGTCCCTGTGCAAGAGAAGCCAGAGCAGAAGAACCCAGTAAAGGAGAACATATATATGTCAATGAAATCCCTGTAAGTAACAATTTCATTAATGGTAGAGCTATCGTCTGTGGTATTTACGTAACAATATCTAGTGGCTGCATTTTGTCGAATGAGTCCTCCTTTGGTCTTGGTTCAGAAAGTTCAGAACTTGTGGGAATACCAGAATAAAATTCAAATTCATCAATACAAAATTTAAACTCGCAGTGTGAACTCTTGCACTGGGACAGGCTCTGGCTATAGGATGCAGCACTGTTTGTTGACTCATACTTTTTCTAAGTTTTCATGACGTAACAGCCCACCACTTTACTCAGGTACCACAGCCAAGTTCCAGCAACCTTTCAGAAAGGTGCTCTCCAAAATCTCTAGAGCAGGCGGTGTTAGCTAGTGGTTAAAAGATGAAGGTAGACGTGGGGCATTATCTCCCAGCTTTTCCAGTAAGAAGTTATGTGATCAGGCGGAAAGGGACTTGGGAGTGTGGGTGGACGGGAAACTCAACATGAGCCAGCAGTGTGCCCAAGTGGCTAAGAAGGCCAATGGTATCTTGGCCTGCATCAGGAACAGTGTGGCCAGCAGGACTAGAGAGGTCATCATCCCCTTCTACTCGGCACTGGTCAGGCTGTACCTCGAGTGCTGTGTCCAGTTCTGGGCCCTCAGTTTAAGAAAGATGTTGAGATGCTGGAGTGTGTCCAGAGGAGAGCGACGAGGATGGTGAAGGGGCTGGAGCACAAGCCCTGTGAGGAGCGACTGAGGGAGCTGGGGTTGTTTAGCCTGGAGAAGAGGAGGCTCAGGGGAGACCTTATTGCTCTCTACGACTGCCTAAAAGGAGGTTGTAGTCAGGCAGGGGTTGGTGTCTTCTCTCAGGCGACCGGCGACAGAACAAGAGGACACGGTCTCAAGCTTTGCCAGGGGAGGTTTAGGCTGGACATTAGGAAGAAGTTCTTCACTGAGAGGGTGATTGGCCATTGGAATGCGCTGCCCGGGGAGGTGGTGGAGTCACCGTCCCTGGAGGTGTTTAAGGAGAGATTGGATGAGGCACTTAGTGACATAGTGTAGTTGACAAGTAGGAGTAGGTGTAGGTGTTAGGTCATAGGTTGGACTCGATGATCTCAAAGGTCTTTTCCAACCTTATGATACGGTGATGCTGTGGTCCTGAGTAAGTCATCTCATTTTTCTTCCATTTTCCATCCAAAGAATGGGTCTGATGCTGTATACGTGGAAGGTTCAGCATTTGGCATGTCACAAAGAAAGACCTGAACTTTGCGTCACAGTTGTAGTGCCACAAGGGAACTTTACAATCTCCATGGTATAGCACAGTATACTGGAGAAGTGTGCCTGTACCTAGAACTGTACATCCTGAGCCGGAGGACTGGTCAACAGCTGTTGGTTATGGGCTGCCACCTACAGACAGTCAAGTCTTACGCCATACAGTAGAAGGCAGTTGGAAACCAGTTTGTTCCAATGGAGTTAGTCAAGCCCCTGTGTCTTTGAGAGCTCCTGGACTGAATTACTATAGAAACCTCACAAGTCTGTGCCATCTGGGTTAAAATACGCCAAGAGCACCTTTTGCTACAAACCCCAGTCTTGTTTGGGGCATGGAGGGGAGTTGGCTGCAGGCATTATAAGGCTCATCAAATAATCCTAAAAAGCATTCAAGCACATCTGAGTTATTGTATCTCCCAGGAGATATCATTACATCCCTGCAGAAGGTAATACAGCCAAGGCCAACAATCTGTACTCAGTTTCTTTGTCAAGGCATGTTGTTAGCTGGAATGTTTGCACACTTAACAAATAGTCTTTAAATACTGGAAAGGTTTATTTTGGGATTTATGGTCCATTTTTAGAAGGAGCTTGTTTTACTTAGCTGTAATTTTGTCCACGGGATATTCTAAAAGAACTTGTTATTCTTTGCTTGACTGATGGATCTTTGATCCAGCTTCAAACACAGCAAGAGTACCTGGAATGGCCAAAGTGGTTCATTTTTTATTACCGTTACTATTCAGTAGGTTGCTGGATGAGAGCTGCCAGCTCACATGCAGACGTGATGGGCTCCTGAATCCTCCCAAACACCAAGACAGTGGTGCATGTCCAAGAGACTTGGAAGCAAACAGAGACCTCAAACTCCCAGAAAGCAGCACCAGCCAGCAGCCAGCCCTTCAGAGAAGGCCAATTGCGTTACCACTTTCGGTGGTTCAGTTGTCTATACTGCTCAGGTAAGGGTCTTCTCCATTTTCCATTGCGGTTGAGGTACTGGTAGAGCATGCCTGGTCTCTGATGTTTTCTTTCACAGTCAAGTTACAGATGAGACTCAGCTGCAGAAACTGGATATTTTTGTCCCTCTGGCTGATATTAACAGTTACCTAAAACTTACAGAAGCAGCAGGACAAATCTGGTAAGTTCTGGATGTCTGTGATGGTGCCTGTCGGATGTGAGTGAGAGACAATCGGTGTAGGTACAGAAGTGTGCGACCGTGCCCATCCGGGTGGAGTTTTGGTGGTGGAGAACAGGGCAAGGTCAGTGCGTGATGATACTTCAGTGATTCCTTTCTGCTCTTTCTAGCTCTTCATGTACTTTGAGTTTCTATTTCACCTGCTGTTGATAAGGGCTGTGCAGAACTGAGATCGCTTCGCATGCTGTGTCACAATTAGCAATGAAGCCCACCTCAAAAGCTGTTCTGATGTTGGTGTGAAATCGCTTAATTACTGCTAGTCAGTTTAACGCCTGATTTGATGGAACACAATGCTGGCATAGCTCAGAGATACAGCAAGGGGATATATCTTGTGCGAGGGTCAGTGGGGCCTTTGAACCAAAATTTTTGCAGGCTTTAGTACAGGTGGCTTTTGTAACCCTTTGTTATTTATGCTAAAGCCAAAAACTAGGAAGCCCATGCAAGGGATAGGCTTCAAGTCCCATTTCTTGTACTTTTGTGCCCCCTTACACATAAGGGGTGCCTCCAGTGGCTGTGTAGCTCTTTATAGTGGGTTTAGTTATTGAGGACAGAACTGCAGACACCTACCTCCTGTTGGTTATCAAACACTACCCGTCTTGTGTGATACCACCTTTTTTTTGAATAATGTGAGAGATTTCCATTGATCTGCTACATGTTGATACCTTAACAAGTATTAAGTCTTATGAAGAAAAAGGGGAATTGTGGAAAGACATGGCAGTCCTTTGGGAAAAGGTCGTAAAACCTGTCTGTCACTGGAAAGGGTGATGACATGGAACCTGTGGGCAGGTCCAGAAGACCAGGAGGAAAGAGATAACTGGGATTTCCATAAGTGTCCCGTTAGGACAGCAATGAATCTCCTCACAGTTGTATTGTTGATAAAACACTTGATCATAAGTTTTAATTGAGTTCTTTTGGGATGGCTTTGGAAATCATAGTCAAACATAGGGCTAAATCATCTGCAGCAGAGTACGTGTACCTGCAGCAAGTCTGGCCGGCTGCTTTTGGACTGGAATCCCCACTCTCACTGGTGACCTTGCCAGCACCAGTCTCCCTCGTTAACAGGCTGCAATGTCAGTGTCACATGCACTTCTAGGAGGACCTGTTGGAATGGACAAAATAGCTTGGTTTCAACTAGAACCAGATCCAAAACTTTGAAGTCATTTAGCCTGTGGGCAGTGCCATAAATGCAATATTGTTTAGCCGTCGCCATTCTGTTTGCAGTAACTGGATATCCTGTGTGTTTCCCTTGTTGCCTGTCCTCCACATACCCCAGTGTCTCACAGTGGACTGGCCCTCACCGGCTGGGGTGCTTGTTTAATCACGGAGACCATATCGTGGCTGTGAATGATCTGCAACCCCAGGACATGGAGGAGGCTTACTTCTTCATCAGCAGGTCCACGAGAAAGGAGGTGAGCTTGACTGACCTGAAGGTGATAGCCAAATGAGTCAAGCCAAATGAGACAGCAAATGGCTTGTTGCGTTTCAGGTGGCTTCATTCAAACCACTTTACTCTGTTTTGAGTTTGGCATGAAAAACTTCAGTCCCAAACAGCTCCTCAGCATCGTTCTGTTGTAGCATCTCTTATTCTTGGGCTATTCGGGGAACGCAAGGTCAGCACTACTGCATTTAAGGACTTGATCTTCAAGAGTCTGAGCACCCCCAAGAGATACTACCAGGCAACCAGAAATTAGAGTTACCTGGTACTTTTTGGTTAAGGCCTGTGAATTGCAGACTTTGGCAAATGAACAATTGCCTCCAGTGGCTGTGTAGTTCTTTTTAGAGGTTTTAGTTATTGAGGGCAGAACTGTAGACACCTACCTCCTATTGGTTATCAAACACTACCCGTCTCCTTGTGTGATAGCACCTTTTTTTGAATAATGATGTGGGAGATTTCTAAGTGGTGCCTTTAACCCCCAGTGATCTGCTACGTGTTGATACCCATGTTCTCTCAGATGGACTCCTATTTCACTATCCAGTTTCTCTGACCTATACTAGTCATATTTGAATATTGCCGAGAAAGTTGAGCTCGTCGGATGCTGTTACCATCTAAAGAAAAGACAGCTGAGACAGCAAGAAAAAAATACTCATCTCTCTTAACAGGGTATTTTTATTTAGCGAGTTAAAGCACAAGCCAGATAGTAGCACAGATGTTGATCAGATATAACAAGCTATGGAAGTTTATTTATTTTTTCTTTTTTAAGGTGAAACTTACAGTCTGTAGGCTTCCACATTCCGATATCTTCCATGTTAAAGGCTGCTCATGTTCCTGAAAAAAGACCTCAATGATTAAGTAAGTGCCAAAGTTCAAGGAAAAGGTCAAGGAGGGGAGTGTGATGCATAGTGTATCGAAATGGTCTTTGTATGCTAGAGCTGCCAGGCATCCTTTTTTTGCTGAAGTATAAAGAATAGAGACTGTGAATTAAATTTTCATTTTATGCCCTAACAACTTGGTTTGTGGACATGAATGGCATGTGTTTGGCTTGTGTTTCATGTGGGCGTGTGTTTCAGTTAAATGAAAAAAAAAATGGTCCAATAGTTTATGAAACCTTTGCATTGTGTTTACTTTGTACTTGAGCAGAAAGTACTGGTTCACACCTCCGCTCAGCTCTTTACATTGAGTTACTTTGATTTATATTGAACTCCTAAAGACTTAAGGGTGTGGAAACGACCTCTGTTTGGAACAAAGCCATGCTTTCTGTTGTTTCCTCTGAGCTGCAGAAAGGCAAAAGCAAGCTGAGGGCTGTATTGTTGGAAGGAGGGCTGGTAAACAAAGTGGTGTGCAGTGATTCAGTGGGGCCTCCTTTTGTGTTACGCCCCTCGTGTTACAGCCAAAAAAAACCATTCAAGGGATGACAGGAAAGAGCTGGCTGGGGAGAAGGAATGTCTGGAGCATCTTTGGGTTCACTGGCAGCCAAAATAAGCCTCAAGTGAAGAATGAATGAATGGATTTGGGAGAGAGGAAGGCTGGCCTGCTCTGTGAAAGTGCTACTGGGAAAACCAGAGAACTGATGAATACAAAGGCGTGCGCACTAATGCGGGATTCACTGAAAGGGCTGTGGTGCTGCCAAGTGCTACCGTAGGGATGTCAGTGGTACAGCAGCATTTCCAGAACAAGTACTCTTTTGTCTCCCAAACAAGGCAATTTCCTGTAAATGTTTATTTGTAAATATAGGAGAGATTGGATGAGGCTCTTAGTGCCATGGTGTAATTGACGAGTAGGAGTAGGTGTTGGGTCATAGGTTGGACTCGATGATCTCAAAGGTCTTTTCCGAACTTGTGATACTGTGATATCTTACTCCCATTGCTTTAAGAGAAATAGAACTGATTTCCAGCTAATATTGTACCAGGTGTTGGTGCTTGGTACAGAACTGCCTGCAGGGGTGCCTTTCGTGGATGCCACAAGGGAGCTTTGACCTGTACTACAGTGACCTCTGTTGCTTGCAGAAACGTGGTGTGCTATGATGTGTGTGCAGGACTGTTCTCTACGTGGATCTGTGTTTGCGTGCAGGTGTCTTTACGTACATACATATTGCTATAAGATTGCATTAATACACAATGATGTGTATGAATCACTGTTTGTAAGTACAGATAATTTTATCTCGCCACATAGAACCAAAATAACGACTGGGTTTAGCAGGCATAGGAGTATTAATATTAAGAGATTTATATAAGCTTTGTTTAAGGTACATTTGGCCCAAAGGAGTATTTGTCCAGCTCCAGTTGAACTAGGCCAAGTCAGCTACTACAGTAAGAAAGTACACTCAGTAAAATCAAGGTTGGCGCCACTTTCTCCAGTAGTAAATTTGACAAACGTGCTTTGATGCTTCCTTTAAAATCCTGCCTGGACTTTTAAAAAAATTGCTACAAAATTTAATTTAGTCAAAGATGAAAACAGCACCGGTAATTCAAAGCAAACAAACAGAAATATTTATACAATCTATTCAGATTCAGCTCCTGTTTCAAAGGTTAATTTCCAGACAGAATGTTTGCACCACCTGTCTCTTCTGCTTTTGAGATAAGAGTTTGGGAAATGCTTATTTCTCAAGGTGGGAAAGGATCATTTTGTGATATTTCTGTTTCAGTGGTGTTCATAGACCTGTTTGTGCTGAATTCTGCATGAAGACAGAAGGAAACCCCAGCTCTGGAACTACAGAGGTGGCAAATGGATGGAAAGATATTTCTTGGGAGCTCTTTTCCAAAGCTGCTGTGGGACTCCTTTGCCCCGCACTGCCTCTTTGAGGACAACCATCCCATTTCTGCCCAAGGCGTCTCTGAAGGATGGGATATCCGTCCATCACCATACAGAGCTTCTTCCAGCTCTGTAACTGCGTCAGCCTGCTGGGACAGTCCTGAATCCGAAAATCACAGATCATCTGCTTCGAGAGTCTCCACTGAGGATGTCACCCCCGACCTTTCCTGCTCAAGGTTTGCCTACGCTCATCTTCTGAACTTTTGAAAAGGGAAGTCCAAACCTTCCTGGGTTGCTCCAAGACTCATCTCTCCGTATAATTAGGAAGGTTTTTCCTACTGTTTATCCTAGATGATCTTTATAGAAAATGAACCTGATTTTTTCTTGCCCTCTTTTTGGTGGACATGGGGAATGCTTGATTTCCCCTGTCTCCAGAGAAATCTTCATTCTGGAAGGTGTTTTTCCTTCTTCCTCTTCTCCCTGCTCTTTTTTTTAGACCAAACGTTCTGCAATCTTTCAACTTTTTTTTTTTTTTTTCAACCATTGCCTGAAAGTGGTCACATGTCACGGAACCGCAGGACAAATACCTTTTTTTCCAGTTATGGGTGAACAGAGGATGTGAGGCAGTAGTAAAGTAATTTCCTGGAACTTCCTAGAGAACCATTTCCAAAAAGAGATGCACTAACTGAAGATGCTGTGACGGGTATGTGGCACTGGGAAGAGACCCACCACCACGGAGGCTGCACGTGGGCATTGCTGCTGAAGCAGATGCTGTGCCATGCAAGGTGCACCTCTCAGACGAGGAAGAAACAGAATTTGAGTAGATACCACACGCACAGGATGATTCCAGAATATTTCAGAAAACTGTGGGATTAATTCTGTATTTCATTAACAGTTACTGATGTGTTACCCCATAACGGATCATTATAACAGTTTGCACAATGATAATTGCAGATAATTAATGTCACATATCAGTTGATTCGTAACACTTAGAGAAATACAATATGGAATTGACATCAGTACAGTAAATTCTGGTGTGAAGTTGTCTGCCCGCATATGATTAATAAATGTGTTAACACTTTACAACACTTCATATGCCTCACTTTCTCCTGACACAGCCCCTCCTCGTCCTCCGAAGACTACCTGTATCTTCCCAGTAACCTGCAGCTGAGTCACCAACAACCCTTTTGAAAAACCTACCCTTAAAAAACAAGATCAACCTCATTCTGTAACATTTTTCCCAATGTGAAAATGTTATCTTTCTTCAAATGAGCAAATTCTGCTGGATCTCTGGGGTTGCTTCTAGAAGCACCAGCAAAGGGAAATGCCTACATGCATGGTATTACCCAGCACCCACTTTAGCCCTGGAAGATCTGAAGGGAATGTCTTTAAACCCTTGCTGTCTGAGAGGTAACTGGTCATCTTTTAGATCACCTATAGGCATTTGAAATGTGTTGTCTAAGCACACACTCTTAAAGAAATAGGCAATATTGTAGCTTCTTGTTGCAGCATGCTGTGTGCTACCTCCAGGTAGGTTTTGGGCTGTGGAGGCTTCCTAACACAGATGTTTAAGTTGACGTGAGCTGAAAGTCAGTGAAGCCGCAGGCAAGTTATCTGTGTAAAACATAGCTGGAAGAAGGATGCAGATCTGGAAAGCTTCTTGCTCAGCTGACCCCATGAAGTAACCTGCTTGGAGATGGGGGCCAGTGCTGGCTGCAACACGTGCCACTTTGAATCGCTCAGCCTCTGCAAACCGGGTGTGCGAACGACAAAACCCAACCGACGGCAGCACAGATTATGTGATTAGTTAATGATTAACAGGCTCCTCACTAACTGTTTTATTTCCTGTGACACAATACAGCCTGTGCCTTTAGGTTCTTTCCCTGGCTGTTGGTTCATGGCACGTTCCCAGGCTGCACTCACTCATTTGTGGCTGCTAAATTTCCCCCCTGAATCCCCAAATATGAATCATTCTCTTTCTACCACTCTAGTACCATTTTCCAGCAGGAAAATGGCAATTTTCCAGGAGAAAACTAAGTTCTGGAACAGAGAGAAAAAAAAATGGTAAGAGAAGTCTCCAAATTGATGTGAGGTCATTGAAGTTAAGGAAACTAAGAAGCTCATTATAGAGCAAGCACAAACCAGATCACACAGCCCCCACGCTTCCTCTCAAGGGCGACGCTACCAAGAACTGTGCTTGGACTCATACACGGATTGGAGAGAGCACAAGTCCTGCAGGACAAGCCCAGCCAGGAAAGGTTATCCACGCTGTCTGTGTCCATCCTGAACTGAGCCAGAGACAAGCCCTGTGTGCCACAGCATCTGGCCACAATGCATAGGACTGAGTGTAAGAGTCCCTCCAATCTGGGTACCCAACCAGGCATCCTTCAGTGCAGCTGGACTTTCAGCAAGTGGAGTCAATAGAGGAGCGGCTGCAATAGAGGAGAGCGATGTCACCTTGCACACTGGGCAGAAAGCAGATCAGTGGTGAACTGGTGACACCAGGTGCTTGATCTATGTTTTGCCCTAAATTTTCTGGTGACCTCAGGAGAGCCATTTCCTTGCACACACTCTGTAAAATTCAAGAAGTGATTTCAGCCACATTTGCATCGTGCTGATTCTTACAATGAATGTGATCTCCAGCATCACATTCAATACTATGAGTTGCTTTCCCTCCCAGAAGATCCTCTGGAGACAGACACCTCCATCAGACCTGGATGCTGCAGGGGCTGGTTCATCAGTGCCCCGTGCTGTGGAGAGCTGCTGATGTGCCTGTTTAGTGCTAAGGGAGAAGCCATCCTTAGTTCTTGTAGAAACATGACTTGCCCTCAGTCACCTTTTGTACAGCACCATCATGAGCAAACACAATTAGGTGATTCTTCTGCGTCCCCACAGGGAACTGGCTCACTCCATCCCTGTGCTGCTTACAGAGATTTGCACTGAGCAGGGTCTGTGGAAATCTTCAGTCAAAGAAGTTTGTCCAGAACTTCAAGCCCCACTAGGGAACATGTTAGACATCAGGAAAAATTTCTTCACTGAAAGGGCTCTCAGGCACTGGCAGAGGCTGCCCAGGGAGGTGGTGGAGTCACCATCCCTGGAGGTGTTTAAAAGATGGGCAGATGAGGTGCTCAGAGGTGGTTTAATAGTGGAAAGGTATGGTTGCACTCAACGATCTCAAAGTGTTTTCCAACTAAGCAATTCTATATTAATATTTACAAGAGCACTTCCTTGCCGGTGCTCCCTTTGTCGGTGCCAGACTAGAAGAGAGTGTGCTGAACCCTCAGCAGAAAGCCTGAACCGTGGGACTGTCTACAGTTGGGTTTGGGGAGCTGACAGCGTAACCTGAGATGCACTGAGAGCTTTTTTGGTTTGTTTCCAAGAGACAAACTGCTGTCCCATATACATGCCTCGCCGTAGCCAGCCGCTTCCCTCCTGCAGGCCGGCCAGCAGGTTGCTTCAAGGAACTTAGAGAGTGCTGGGAAGTTCCTAGAAATGCCACTGGAATTTCAAATGTTCCCTTTGGAACCTTATCAATTTCTAATTTATTGCATTATTTAAAGAATAAGAGAGGACAACCAAGGTTGATGCAAATCTTCGATTCAGCAGAAGAACTTCAAGAGAAACCACATCTCTGCACTGTAGCAGCAAGCGCCTGCCCATGTTGAATTTTCCGTCATGGAGTGCCTGGGTTTGTTTTATCACCCAGCAATGGAGGGTGAAGAAGTTAAGCAGTTGGTGGGAGCACTAAGACTATGGCTATTGGTCAATTGGTGGGGCAGTGGCCCTCACAGAGCTCATGGACCCATGAGTGACTTTCAGATCCCGAATTCCCAGCCTCTCTGGAGCAGGGGAAGTTCGCTGCAGATTCCTGCCCTGCTTCTCCAAGTGGGATGTAGCCAGGACATGCTCAGTAAGCAGGTTTACAAGTGCCATCAGGGCAGGTAAGGCAGGACAAACATTCTCCAAGTAACTCCAGCTGAAGTGGCCAGCGGGGTCTGCAGGCGGTGCTGGTGTGGGAACCACCACAAAGAGGCTGCAGACCCCCAGCGCTGACAGACAGTGGTTCCACAGAACCACAGGTGCCCTGCTCACCTCCTGCCCTGCTCTCTTCAGCATAGCTTTTCCAGTGTTGCACATCATCCTTTGCCAAATGGGCACAGGGGACAACATCCCTGCTCCCCCAACCCTGTTAATCTGTTAGGCCAGTCTGGTAGTCGTTACCTAACGAGCCCTAACCAAGTGTACCATGGTCCTACCACGCTCGTCCCTCTCCCTTCACTGCTGCTGCTTTGTCGAAGACAGAGGGCTCCACAGTGGGAACAATTTGTTGTTATACAGCAGAAAACCAGGAACCTTCACACACTGCTGGAAGTGTTTGTCAGTGTCCTGTGGGCACCAGTAATCCCTAACAACCCTGCCCGGTCCCTCCAGGGTGGCCCCCATGGTCCAGAACTCCAATTCTGCCCCTTCCACTCCCCAACCATCGGTCCCTGCCCGAGCACTGCCACGGGATGCTGCTCTCCCTTGCCCACCCATGAACTCCACTGCTGCCCTCCCTCCCAAGTGATAGGACGAGAGGAAACAGCTTCAAAGTTGCACCAGGGAAGGTTCAGGTTAGACATGAGGAAAAATTTCTTCACTGAAAGGACTCTGAGGCACTGGCAGAGGCTGCCCAGGGAAGTGGTTGAGTCCCCATCCCTGGAGGTGTTAAAAGACAGATAGATGATGTGCTCAGAAGTCTGGTTTAGTAGTGGACTGGTACGGTTGGACTGGATGATATTTTCCAATCAAATGATTCTATGATTCCCTGCAGAAGAACTGGGAGGAATGAGCTGCACAGTGATTAACTAAGCAGGTGTTAGAGAAAAAACAGACTCCTGCTGTGCTGCAGAGATCAGTTCCTCAAACGGTCGCTGGGTAGCAGCACAAAGAACTGAATTTCAGCTTGCTTTCCAAGGTTCAGGCAACATGCAGGACCATGAGCAAGGCAGAGTGCCAAGCAAACAACATAACTTCAGTAACAAGTGCAATCCAACCTGTCTTTCTCCAATTGAGGAAGCCCTGCTGGGATAAATGCCTCAACCCCTCTCTTCTCCGAAACAGGAGCCGAGAAGTGGGTTAGATCAGTGCTGCACGGAGGAGGTCTCCGCTAAGAGCTCACAAATGACTGGAGTGAGTGAAAAATAAATAAAAGGAAAAAACTTTACTGAAATCAGTGACTTTGCACAGAGGAAAGGGGTGGGTAGCCAGGAGGAGTGGGATGAGTGGGAATTGGCACATGCAGAACCTCACAGCCAGCCTTGATCTTGCTGCTCAGCTCCAAAGTTACCCTTGTTCGCATTGGTGTCCTTGTGTCACCTTTTCCTCTGGAGCCCTGTTGGTATCTTTTTTCCCCTGTGAAGGTGAATATCTTTCCTATCCCATCCTTAACAATCAACACAATGTGTGGGGGGAAAGGTGAATAAAGTCGAATTCAAATGCCAAATGGGAAAGCTCTGAGCTTTTAAAATCCTGTTTGTTTTATGTAAGTACTTATTGGCAACTGGCACAAACATGTCCCTATCTCCTCTGAGATAGCAGAACAGATGTGACAGAGTGGAAAAGCCTCTTCCCTGCCAAAATATTTGCTGGCGATTTGATAACAAGGTGCCATTGTACAAGAGTGGGTAAAGGTTCAGAGGAGAAAGAGGGAACCGAGGAGGCATCCAGGCAGTGCAGGGCTCTGCCTTTGCAGGCTCCAGCTCCTCCGCTGAACCCTGGGTTCAGAGTCAGATTCAGCAGGAAGGCAGCGAGCTCTTCGGTGCTGTGCTCCTCACCTACAAACAGTGACAGCCCATCTTGTCCCTTCATTTCTGTTAGAGGGCTCTACGCTTCTTCTAGCTTTTCTGTGCACTTCTGGGAAAAGCTTTAAATCCAGCACTCCAAATGCTTATTTGTAACTTGAACCAACATGTGAAACTTGAGTATAAGAGCTCCGATTTCTAGGACCTGAATACTTGTACTGACAATCTTTCAAGGATTCCTGTGAATTTCATTTGTCCCTGTCACATTTCCCCATAGATACCAATACTGTGTTTTACAAATACTGAGTGTTTTGCAACCATTCTCTTGTTCTCAGAACTTACCTGCTTTTTGTCCCCTACCAAAGCAAACTCACCAAAAATCATTCAACAGACACAGAGAACACATCAAGGTAACAACTACATTTTTACCCTGACATGGTAACAACTCTCCCACATAATTCCCTTAAGCAGTCTTCAAAACACAAGCTCAGTAAAAATCAATCCCTAACTGCTCGAAGGATGTATCTGAAGTCACACTATCTTAAAAACCAAATAAATTAAACAACCACTTAACGGCCTTTGCGAAGTAGGCAGGTTTGATCAGTTAAGAGAAATACTTTAACCATTCCAAGGACATCTCAGTTCCTTTATCCACTATCAATTGTTATTCCAAGTCAAGGTTTAAAAAGATTCCTGATGCCTTGTAGTTCTCTTTAATTGTCCATGTGCTTTTATTTTGCAGTGTCTTCAGACTTGCCTTTCCAGAAGCCTCCTTGGTGACGACCGCGGGCCATGGGTGCATGTAGCTGGTGTCATTTATCGAAGCCAGCCTGAAATCCATTGCCTGAGTCAGCACAGTGAGTGAGCTGCTTCCCTCCTCCTCCCCTTCTCAAACAGCATTGCTTTTAGCTCATTCATCTGCCTATGGGGGCGATATGCAATCAGGAGTCCTGAAGGGAAAATACAAAGTGATTCTTTAGAGTGGATGGCTTTGAAAACCATTTTGGGCACTGATCAAGCACTACAGCTGCCCCTTTTGTGTGCTTCACCTCTTTCTCAGTCTGTCAGCAGTAAACAAACCAGGAGAGCTGCTGGGATGCTCACAGGCCCATCTTGCTTCAGCAAAATCTCATGTTGTGTCACTAACGTGGCACTCATTTGATGTGAAGGTGAGGGCATGGACTGACTCACCCACCCTGCTCTCCAGGATACTCTGGTCTAGTTTTTCCATAGCACAACAGAAGCTAAAAATCCCCAGCTATCAACTTCAAAAAAGTGGTAGCTTTGCTGCAGTTACAGCCACCACTCTAAAGCAAAACCACAAATGCTTTCACTCATGCATCTGTAATGCCAACACTGCCAAAAAAACACATTCATTTCTTCATTACAAAAAAGTGGAGCCACTCCCTAAGTCCTAGTTAATTACACGTGCAATAATGCAAAAGTCAGGTTTATCACAGGTCTGTGCTCCCCAAAGAGCTTAACCTGCTGTGATCAGAGCACTGTTCCTCAGAACAACCTAGACAAGAGAAAAGGTCTTGCTATAAATCTACCCACAAAATTCTTGTTTAGTTAAATGGTTTTCCATATCCGCTTATATGTCCTCCTAGGCAATCTAAGCAACCTAATCCCCTTATTAATCTTCTTCCTTAACAACAAGGAGAACAAAAATAATAACTTCTTCCTGAGTTCAGACTCAGAAAATACTTTTTTCCATGCAAAGGAGGCCAAGTAACTGGGTAACACGGAGATGTCCTAACATGAAGGTGGATGAAATGCACCAGAATTTGAGTCTGCCCACAAAAAACAGCTGGTAGAAATGAAAATCCAAAGCAGAAAGAGGGAGGAATGAAAGCAATCAGCGGGCTAACACAGGAATACCTAGAGCAGAGCAGGCAACTGGGATCAGGCCCCAGCAGAGAGACAGAAAAGAAACCCCTCACAAAAGCCATCCTGCTTCGCTGACTGAAGCGAGCCTATCGCCCTCTGTTCCAAATCAGGGCAGGATTAACCAGGTCAGTCCAGCAGATGCCAATGTCAGGGGCTTCCAAGAGGGAGATCATTTTTGTGGTTAGTTTCAGAAATAAGTTTGCTTTTAAAAGAAGAAAAAAACCCCAACCTTCGTTCCTGGCAGCAGGGTAGGAACTGATGGCAGGAAGGAAAGTGCCACAGAGAGGCAGCAGGTGCCTCGCACCCACCAGCCACATAGAAAGCCGGATTATTTTGGTTCCATTACCTCTTGTACACCAGCTGATGGAATCGCAAACCTCTTAACAGCATCAGCATGGCGAGAGCCCACACACTCCCCCATCCTCAGCAGGGATACTCCCTCTCGAAAATGCAACTGTGGAAGTAACAGGCAGTCAGCACTGTGATTAAGATTTTGACTTTGGGGTGCTTACTCCAGTCCCTCGTACTTGCTGCAAAATTAGTCAGGAAACAGACTCGGAAGTCAAAAAACCCATGCATAATTCCTTAATTATTCAACTGCTAGAAGCATTTGACTACAAAACAGAACCCTCAAATTTACTCCAACTTGTAAACGGCCTTAATTCAGTTCGGTATTTGCAGAGGCCGTAAAAGATACTTTTCCACATACCTCTTTCGAACAGGAGTGGAATCCTAGGCATGAGCATGCCAGATCCAAGCCAGATAACAGGTCTTGTAGTAAGGAAAGTTAGCATAATGCATTATGTAAAATTAAAACTTCAGATTCCTTTAATTGCTTAATTTAAACAGAAACATTTAACAACGAAATTGTGAATCGGTACAAGAACTTTTTACCATCAGAGTCTTGTTGTTATTTCTCTCAGAAGACTGAAATAAAACCAAGTGACTTCACGTCAGAGATCGTCACTCAAAGATAAGGATCCATTTTTACTTCCATTGATCTTTAAACTACACCAAGAAGTGTTTTCCCAACAAGAAGTGACATTGAAGATTTCAGATGAGCTGTTCTGAGAGGTTAAGGATTATTCTTTATGCATGATGCTACTTTTTTAAGTCCTGGAAGTTTGGAAGGGTATTTATTTTAGTGCTTAAAATTATACCAGTACGCTTGAATGCAACCACATACTTCAGTGTCATAAACACCAGGCAGATACAGAAAAAGCAGCACTGATAATCTGGTAGGATTGAAGGGAAAAATTGCAAAGAGAAACTTACCTTTTTGCTATCAGTACTAATATTTGCCTTGTTTATTTTTCCAGAATTCAAGTAACAAATCTGCATACACAACCTTGCAGGTACAAATGCGCTGTAGGAGACTATGCAGAAAGGAACCACTTCTGTGCTTTGACCACGTGCCGAGAGTCTGCACTACCAGGATGCAGACACAATCTTACACAACCAACATACACAGAACGTTCACCAAAGACATCACAGATCGGTTTCTCAGCTTAGCAACCACGGTACTGAAAATAAATACATTTTATTCTAACTTAGAAAATATTCATGTAGGTTCTTTATTTTTAAAAAAAACACAATAAAACCCAGAAAATCTTAAGCAGAATGTAGGTAACAATGTCTTTTACGACAATTATTTTCCAGAATACATATGCTGCACAAGTCCGAGCCAATCCTCTCTTACAAGGTAAATTTTGTTTGCAAGACTTGAAGTCATAATAGGCAGTTTTGCCTCATGAAACGAGCTTCTCTGAAGCTGGAACTGACAGTGTGCATTGCAAGTATAATATAGTCTCATTTATTACAACAACTTCTTTTCAGAAATGATTAACCTGGAGGCAGTTTCTCCTCCAGCATTATACATCTGGGCATCTCCATAATCTGAGAAAAACTAAGAATAAAAAGAAAAAGAAGATAAGAATAACCTGAAATATGCATCTGTAAACAAGTTATTAAGTTATGGGAAAAATAAGTAGTAGGTATATGAGAAAGCAAGGTGCCTATATTTTTTTTCCAAATTCAGCTTTCTCAGGAGAAGGGAAGCTTAGTCCTCCCTGAAGAAAGTTTGCGGAAAAAGGAGTTAAATAAAACTGACAGCAACTCCCAAATCCCACTCCAGCCTGCCTCCTTTGAAATATACATTCTATCTTATATTTATTTATGCCTACTGCCCTCAATCATCCAGTCTCTAAAATGCTTCTCCATCAAGCTTCTGGCTCGCCAATCACCAGCATTTACAGTGGGGATGATCTTCTGTGGCTTCAACCACTGAACAAAACGCTTTATTTCCAGGTAACTGCTGTGTTCACTGTATGGAATCCCTGAAAAGAAACAAATCCCAGTGATGTCAGTCTATTAGCTTCCTGCCAAAAAAACATTTTCAAACCTTCCAGCTAAGAAGGAGTTTAAATAATATTTTTTTTAATTCATATTGTAAATCTAAAGTTTATAGCTAAGGTAAAACGAAAACCCAGATTTTAGTTCTTGAAAAATTACCTTGCTTTAAGCTACCAAATCAGTGCAAATTCAGAAACACCAAGCATTTGATTAAATGAATGTTAAAATTTTAAGAGCTTCAACTGCACCCATCAATAACAACTAAGAGGAAGACTGACAGCCTCTCAAATGACTGAGGTATGGAATGAAACCCTGGCTCCAGAACTGCACCGCCCCCCCCCATTAAGGGACAAGATTTCGCCTCCAAAGTCTCTAAATATATCAGTTAAAAGCCTTTATTTGCAAGAGGAGCACAAAGGCAAAATAAACATAAAAATCTGCATTTACAGTGTTCTCGATTACTCAGTTCACAGATCTCGCCTGGAGAGATCCATCTGTTCAGATTCTCCAAGTGTTACCAGAAAAAGCATTGGTTACAATGAACAGTAAGAGTTCCAGAATAAAAATATGAAAAGCATTCACACAAAATTAAATGCATGGAAGCTTTACCACTCTCATACCGTATATGGTGATCTTTCCTCTTGTCTGGGGTTTGATGTCCACCAGAGACAGGCATGAATCAGAGTACGTCCACCCAGTAGGTCTGAAAGCCAGAACTTGATCAAAACGTTCAGAAAACTTATTCAAGTGATCTTGCAAGCCCTGTGAAAAGAAGACAGTGTATAGTGAATCCTATTAAATAGCTCATTAGTCTAAAAGTAGAAGATTTCGTGATGGAGAAACTCCAGACTAAATCTTTTTTCATGTTTTGATACAAACTTTTCTATTTTAAATACCATCTGCCTTGAAATCATTAATGATAAATATTTACATTTGCAGAGCTTCTTGTAACTTAGGATCTCAACTGCTTCATCTGAATAAGCACAGAATAGCTATGCATTACAGATCAGAACATGTAACGCATCATCATATCATCTTACAGATCTCATGCCCAAAGTTGGTTTCTTCCCCTGGCTGAAGGTCAGCTGACTGCTGATAAAACATGGTGAAAGCCACCTTCAGTTCAAAATCATCTGCTTAATTTGAAGTGCCACAGTGCCACTGTCACCCAGAAGCGCTCAGAGATAAAGCGAACTACCCCAAAAATTGCAGCAA
Organism: Neomorphus geoffroyi; assembly: GCA_033558235.1. Classification (NCBI taxonomy): domain Eukaryota; kingdom Metazoa; phylum Chordata; class Aves; order Cuculiformes; family Neomorphidae; genus Neomorphus; species Neomorphus geoffroyi. The sequence continues at coordinate 5,329,839 of JAUMJM010000016.1, read as the reverse complement.
GCCAGCGCATAAGCTGAGTATTGCTCTGACCACTAAGCCATACTTCACCACATCTCCATTCGTGACAGGAAGGAAACGACCTCTTATCCCTTCAGTCTAAGTGCATTTAAGTTGGAAAAGTTTCCAAGTCTCCTAAGTTAGGCTTCAGTGTTGTTTAAGCTAGGATCAGGGAAAGGATAAAAGGGAAGTAATAAGAAATGTACAATCCTGTTCCTGGATAAAGTGAAGTCAGTATTATTTCAACCCAAAACCAGAAAATCAATTTCATGTGTCCTGTATAAAATCTTACATTCCCCATCTGAAAGCTGTACAAGATTAGAGAACTCAAAATCGAAAACTTCTATCAGCAGCAGGAAGAAGAATACAAAAAAAAGACTGATTACAAAAAGATAGGGAGAGGGGGAATAGGCTGTGACAGAACACTAGCTAAACCGTCAGACACTTGGCAAAACATTAAGCAGGGGAGCAGGAAGCTGCCACATTCAGTAACACCTTTGGTACACTTTTCAGTAGCAACACAGAATCCTCCAATCTAGGGACATAAAGAACAATGAAAAAACCCTGCCACAGCACATGTTGCATTCAGCAACAGGAATTATGGCCAGCTGCCATGGCTCTTAATACACTGCAAACGTTCAGCCCTCACTAGATTAAAGGCATAATTGTAGCAGCCTAATTCTCCTTCACACTTCATTTTAGGAAGATTAACATAGCTTAAGGTAATAATTCATATAATTGTTCCCCTTGCTTTAATGAAATCTAAACATAGTACTTCAAATACAACGATTATTATATTAACCAATGTTAATCTTCTTTCAAATTTTATTTTAAGTCGTGTGCAACATTCACATTAAGGATGCAATTTCAATCTCATCAAAAATTATTTGTGCATTTCAATCAGAAGCAATGTTGAAAAGCTCACCTCAGTGCTAGAATGAGACATTACTGAGCTAAGCGACATAAAAGAGGAGCACAGACCTGAGACGCCAGTTCTCTGGAAATCTTCCACTGCATATTGATATTTGACTGTTACAAAACATTACTTGTTGCAAAAGAACCAAGCATGCAGTTCAGAAAAGATGGTCTCCTTCCACAAAACAAACTACTACAGTGTGCATTTATAACAAGGCCACTCTAAGCATACATTTCAATGCCTTCTTTTATTGCTATAGCCAACACTGTTCCAAACCTTCACCCATTTAAAATGGAAAACACATGTAATTGCTAAATCAGCCTCCTTCAATTAGAGTCAGCAGCATGTGCAAACAGATTCAATCTCATACCATAAGGTAAGAGAAGACACCAGCATGATGAAACAGTTAATTTACAATCAGCCCTAACACCATTTAAACTCATTTGCCTTATTCACGGTTATTCATCAGTACTCACAGCATCCTTGTCCCTTACTAATTAAAACCAAGCATTGCAGTGAAGTAGGGGAAAAAAAGGGTATAAAACCAAGGCTTCCAAGAGATACTGTAGTGTACCACCACGGTTTGGCTATTTGCACTCCACTAAAAAGGTAACTCATGTACAAGACCACAGATGCAACCAATTTACTAAATCAGGAGTGGATCTGAGCTTTTGACTGAGAACATTTCCACAAGGATTTCATGGATATATAGGTTTGCAGCTGAAACTACACGAGCAGGAAATTATCCCAGATTAAGAAGTAGGATTGTGTAGGAGAGACACAGAAGAGAATGAAGGCATTCGTGTTTAGCAATGACGATCACTAAAAAAAAAAATTCTGGCTTTCCCAGTAATAAGCCAGTAATTCAGGACTAAACTTGTATAATCCAGCACAAGAAAAAAACATGGAACTGGAGATGATGGCATCAACTTTTACATGACCTGTAAAAACAGGATGATACAATTCATCATCCTTTAAACTACAACAAGATTAGAAGTGATCAGATAATTTATGCTTAAGAAAAAGTATTTTCTGAATTCATGTTTACTGATGCTCCTGGAGCAGAAATAAGATAAATAGTCGTATGAATTCATCTTTAGGCACTTAACATTCACCACAGTTCAGTGATCCTGCATTGCACCTGTTCATTCATCTAGCTCTGGCCCCATTGGATATTTAGCACCCTGGAAGTCTTCCCAGCATGCCTAGCTTACAGGAATACAAAACTACTAATGACAGCGTGAGAACACATTCCAACAACTCCACACCTGAAGTCAAAGCCCCAGTACAAAGGGTGTTACACCAGGACTCTCGGGCACTAGATCACTGTGCCTTTAATCTTTCCTGGCCCGTTCCAGGGTCCAGGCACCACTTCTGGCACGGTGTAGATGTGCCTAGGACCTCCTGTTCTCAGAGATGAGAGCCTGCATGTGATACAGCTGCCTCTCTCTGAGAAGCAGGGCTGTCTAGACAATCCTTGTGGTACAATCACAGTCTCTGCCTGAAAGTCCAGCTACACAAATACACCATACACGTTGAGACATATGGCAGCAGAATTGCATAACTGCCCAAAAATCTGAAGAAGAAACCATAATATATTACTGTTCAAGAGAACACAACACATTAAAAATAAATCCATACACATTTCCATGACTCATTTTTTGCCCCACTGTGGAAAAGATTATAGAAAACCATTAAAACATGAAGATATTAAGTTCCATCCCCTGCTGCTCCCATTCAAATCATATAGGGTCTTTTTCTCCTTTTTAGGTCAACTCTGACCTTGATTGGTCCTGCCACTAAATATCATCTTGCTCTGAAAGATTTGCTTGAGATGGCACAGCAGGTCTGAAGTAAAGCAGGAAAATTAATCCAAGTTCTTAAGGGGTAAGCAACCACTGTTCTTCTTTCTTCCAGGTTATCTTTAATCTAGACCCCGCGGCTTTGCCTTAACACCATTCTGTATTTTATCGTCTATTTAGAAAAACCTTCTTTCCCCCCAGGAACTGGTCACCTTTCCTAACGAAGAAATACCCACTAAAACTCCTAACAAAAACCCACTGTCTCAAATCTCAACTGAAATGTGCATGTGTGAAATGTCAGCTTACATGTAACAAAGTCTTAAAACAAACTGGCTTATTTGATTTTGCTATAAATACTAAAGAAGATTGTGTGTGGAAAAACTAAAGTGTGTGTATGTATGAGGTGTCCTTCAATTCACTTATGTGTGTATTTGTTTATACGTTGAGTTTTCATTGATTTTCAAGTATCCTTATCCCCATGTAAATCATCAGCACAGAGGGAAAGATAATAATCTTCTTTTAAAAGATGAAAATATGATTATAAATACATGGAAAATGAACTGAGGAACATGGAGAATCTTATTCCTTTTTTACAAAACAGCACGCTCAGGTTGGCCACGTACGTGGGCTGCCTCAAAACAGAGAGGCTTGCAAGCAGAAAATCCTTTTAGTCTTTTCTCTCATCATCCCAGGTAAAAGACAGGCTGGAAACAGGGACTCCTTGTCACAATGTATTAATTGCTAATAGGACAGATCCTGCAGTCATTACATAAATTGACTTCAAAAAGGCCCACAAAGAGCAAGCCTTTGAACAAACCTTGTCTTATCTTGTACAAGCACTGCACTGAAGTGAAAATTACACTTTCTGTGCATCATGTTTGGAGACAGTTATTAATGTTTAATTGCATTTCATTTTCAATGTATTGCTACATGTCAAAACTCTACCAAATAAATAGGATCTGACAAGAGGTTAAAAAGCACCAAACACAACACAGGCTGGGAGGAGCAAAGAGTAAGATTAGCCAGCAGGTTAATCAGAGTATATTTTCTAAATTTACCTTAAAATTAATTTGCATCATGGGAAGAACGTGAAGCAAAGTACCATCCCAGTCCACACTGATGAGGGAATTGACAGCTGCTGACTCCAAGCACTGCAGTGTTTTGTACTTATCACGGGACATACTTGCTTTTGAGCCTAGAACTTCAGCAATTGCTTCAGGATTAATTGGGAAGAGAAGAGATAAAGAAAATTACAAGAGTGCAATTTTTTTCCTTGTTTTAGAGACATTCCTAATTATTTCACTGGATTGTTTTAACTATTGAAAAAAATCCATATTCAGCATGATAAAGTATTCTGTATTCAAAATTAAGAAGAGAAACCTGTAATAGCTGTTAAAAATCTCTGGCTCCTACACTGTAGCAGCAGAATTGTGTATGACAATTGGAAAGAGAAGGAGAACAGAAGTATTTTGATCAAAAAGTTCTAAGTCATATTTCTTTGGCAGAACGTTACCGAGGTGAACTGGTATTTATTTCAAAGATGCCAGAAACGTGCAGGCAACAAACAACCCATGATGAAAGCAGACTAAATTTCAGTGAAACTAAGTCTTGTATTGGTGACTTTAAACATATTCAAAAGCCCAGATCATACACAGGTGCCTGCTCTAGAGCATACATTTGAGCAATCATGTTAGCTCCTGACACCGTGCCTGAGTGAAGCACAGCACACAAGATTTTCATTGTCAGAAAATATGTGTTTAGGTTTGGGGAATGCTTTGTTAAAATTGATATAATTGTTTACTGTAAATATTTAGGGAAGTATGTAATATAAACCTGGAAGGACCACCCAGACTAACTGACCCTTTATAGCATGAAAATAGATTTTTAACACTAACACAGGTATTTATTTAGTTAGTCAATCCAGTACACTTCTTTTACATACCTAAAAAGACTTTTTCTTTTCCAATGGAATAGGTGCCACAGACTACTAGAGTACGTGGGTTTAAGGTCACTGTCTCAAAGGCAGTATTGACAGCAAACTGGATAACTTCTTGTTGAGAGGGAAAAGTATATTCAGGACTACAGTAGCTGGGGCATGGAAAAACGATATATCATGTCATTATACAAAATAGAAAACATCTGAATTCACCAAGAAGTCCCTCAAAACTGCATGCATACAATAACAAAGTAATGAAAAAGATGCTACCCTTCTATATAATTTCAGTCTACGTGCAATCTATTTATTAGAAACACTGAGGCCCAGATGAAAACGTTGCAATAAAATTTACATCGAGTATATCAGTGTTTAAAACTACCCACTTGTCTGGCACTGACACTCAATTCTGCAGTTTTTTTCTCTATAAATATCAAGTGCTCTTTCAAGATAGATATTTGTATCATGTCCTAATTACATCCTTATGTCTATTTTTTCCCATGCACACAAACCATAACATAAGGCATTATTCATTCACAGAAACATATGGAACAGAAATGAGACTGCAGCTGAGCATTAGTCATACACAGAAAAACAATTTTACATACACGAGTCAGAGAAAGGTCTAATGAAAACCTGGAGAGCTGATTTAACCATTTGGCATTCTTACACTCTGAATTCCCTCACGCTGGTTTTCATAACAGAGTTCAATCCACATAAAACCAGTGTCCATGAACCTCTTGCTTTAGAGCTGAACACTCAACAAATGAATTTTGACACTCAGCATTTAATACCACTTAAAAATAACAAGGCCATCTCAGTAATACGTTAGCATCTTCTCCACTAACTCACTTTTATTTTGTCATGTAACAACATAACAGATGAACAGCTAGACATACATGGACTTTAAATAAATACCTGATTTTATTCAGTGCTAAACAGAGCTAGGAAGTGTTAAAACAGTAATGTCATTTATACTTACTATTTGGTTCACATAAAGTCTGACCAAACGGAAAAGAGGGTTATGCTGAGAAAAAAAAAAAAAATTACACACAACTTACGTGGTATCAAGGTAAAGGGTATGGACTTGTTGACCAACTAAAGCAGGGTAGCGCTCCATGGAAGGATCTGCCCTGAAGTCTCCTGTGTGCAGAATAACAGTTCCACTTGGCAGAGAGAAAAGGATCATTGTTGCACCTGGACAACTGAAACAAACAAAACCCCCCATATAAAATATGTTAGTTCTTTATACTGACATACTGCCTTACGAGATACACCACCCTTCAGTAGCAGGAAGGTCTGCAGAACAGCATTTTAACTCACACCTATTGTGCAACCTAATTTAGCCTGAAATTCCAGATTTCTAAAGCAACTCTGAAGCTAACATTATGGCCAAAAACAAGCTAGACAAGTTATGAGCTGAGGTGGGCAGAAGTAAAAAACCACACCAACAGTAATCAAGCATTAATTGCTTTTTTGGGATGCTCTGTCTTCATAAAGAAGACAAGTCGCAGTCTCTGAGGTTCTATTACTTGATTTAAAGGGGAAACAGCACACCCAAGAGAAGAAGTATTCTTATTCAGGAGAACCAGAACTGTATTGTTGCAGATGCATCTTCATTCCTGCAGGACTTACTGAAGCATTTCCTTTTATATCCTATTTGCAGATTTTAAAAATCATCTTCCATCCAGAATTCCCTGGTTACAAATACAATTCTCTTATTGGCCAGAGCAAATCCATTGCATTTTCTGTGGTTCCTTTACAAAGCTGTCTGAAGGACAAGTGCTCTGACTGGAAAACCAGAGTGGGACTATTTCAGGCATGAATCATCTATAAAGAGTAAAAGAAACCTCAAAAAACGAAAAATTGGCATGAATCAGAGCTAAAATGATAAAACTGGTGAACTCTCCAAAAAGCTGAACTTTGTACTTAAGGTTTATATTCCTTTTAAAATGAAGCAAGGGATCAGAGAGACAAACAGTAAAAATGAGAAGTGGCCAAATTACATAAGCAACAAGGCTTCCTTTATTCCCAGAAAAGGTTCTCGAAGGACTTCATGAAATCTTATCTCTCCGACTATAAACAAATTCTAAGATAAGTAATATTCAAACCAGCTGTGACACAGTGCTGCATTTCAATATATACTTCAGGGAAAGGACTCTTCCTCTAGCCCATAGCCAAATAAGGCACCCAGAGGCAGAATGGCAAGAGCAGAGGCCTGGAAGTCAGGTGCTACTTAACTTTAAATGCAGCATTACCACACTGTGCCAGTGTAACACTGGACAAAAAACCTCACTATCACCAAATCCAGTAGAAGTCTTGTCATATATTTCAACAAGCTTTTCTTTAAAGTTTAATTTTCAAAATGTTGGCTAGGTTTGGTCTCTCCCGAGATCCAAAACACTACCTTTATCTTCAGCTGAAGATCTCACTATCTACAGAAACCTAACATTTTTGATAATCAAATCTAAGGTGTTCCCAACTAGACACCAAAAACTAAAGTGTCCACACCAGTATAAAAATCAATCAGTTTCTCAAAAGGCTTAAAAATTACAGAGCTAAGTGTGGTTAACACCATGTACTCATTGCAACCAAAAAAACCCCAAAGTTAAACTAAAGTTATAAAAAAAGCCTAAGTTTCATTTTCAAAATAACTCACTGATTTCAAGAGATAACTACTTGCAGGAAATTAAGCCTCTGATATGCCTAATTCACTTCTGAAGTGAAAATGCATGGTACTAAGCCAACTCAGGAATGTGAAGTATTTTCACCCTTATTGTTTTAGATCTCCTGACAGCTAGAAATAATGAAAACGTAAAACACATCCAGTACAGCTTTTCCTCTTTAATATTCGATATATATAAATATTCCACAAAAAAATGCAACAATACATACTGATTGGCATCCAGCAACAACACTTTTATCCCATTCACTATACATTCCGTGTCCATTGGCAGCACATGGATGTACTGCTCTTTGACTCGAAGTTTGCTCTTCACCAAGTTGCCAGTTATCTGTAACAGGGAAAGGATTTAATATGGAATAGGAACAAAAATCTAAAAAAAGCCTTTATTTATTTTAGAAAAAATACTCTCAAAGCCAGACTGTCTGGATTAGAGAGAAACTATGAGATCCTGGGTATAAACAAGCCTTTCAGTAGCATTTCACCTCTCAAAAAGCAAACTAGAAAAAAGCTGTTTTAAAAAAGCAAACTTTTAAAAGCTTGTCAACAGATTACGGATTGGAATCAGAGAGGAGGCAAACAAGAGGGAATAACATCTGTTACAGATTTTCCACTCAAGAAGAGAAGGTGAGAAGAAGAGAAGCCTTCTTTAAACAACTGAAGAAATTTCCAGGTCACAGGCCCAAGATCTTATCACGGAGGACTGCAGTCACTCCAAGATCTGCCACACCTGCTGGAAGGGCAACGTGGGAAACAAGCACTCCAGGAGACTTGCACAGTAAATCAGAAATAGTTTTTTGATGCCAGTTCTGGATGGGTTGATTAGGCAAGGTGCTCTACCACGTTATGAGTAAAGAAGAGTTGGTTGAACGTCTGAAGCTAATGGCAGTCCTGGTCATTCAGCAGCCTGGAGAACAGGACACACAGGACCAAGCTAAAACAACTCAATTTACTTAATGTGGAGAAAAGATGGGTAATTTCAGACTTCCCTCACTTGAATAGCGTTATAGAAGGTGAAGCCAGGTTATTCTCCATGATGCACACGAAAAGAACAAGCTACAGTCTCAAGCTGCAAAAATAGACATTTCAATTTTGCATATTAGAAAAATATTTCAGTGAGTAAGCACGCAGCAGGCTGCAAGCAAATGTAGCGGAATCTGTCCTGTTTTCAAAACCTGACCAACACAGGCTCTCTGCAGTCTGAACTAATTTTGAAGCTAGACCTGCACCACGCAGGAGACCAGACTCTACAACCTCTAGAGATCCTTTTAAACCTTTTACTGGTCTTCTTATCAGCTAAATCAAGGTAAGAATTTCTTACAAGGGAAATCCAGATTCTTCTATTTATTTTCATCAGTATAAGACTGCACATGCACCAGTTTATAGTTACATATGGAGTGGATAATATCTAGTAATCTTAAAAGCCTTACCTTATTACAGTAGATAGGAAATGTGAAGTTTTTTGTTAGCCCACAATAGTGATCAGAGTGAAAATGAGTAAGGAAATAAGCTGTGCAGCCTTCAATTTCTCCATACTGGAAGGCATCAACTGTAAAACCAGTTCCTACAGCAAAAAGGGTAAAGAAGTGAGTCAGTAAACAGGCATAGTTTGGAACTAGTTTCTAATTAGATGTTCTTTGTGCTCCTTTTTCTTTCTTCTGAATTAAAATGAAATACAGTTACACTGCACACATTGGAGGAGCCCCTCAAAGACGAGTATAGTTTGCACATGAGTCAATAGCCACAAAAAACCATTCTTGCTTGTTAAAACAAAAATTTAACAAAAAGTGTCCACACACAGCACACATCTGCTGTTGAGATGCTGTCCTATACAGATGGCAACTGGTTAAGCAAACAAAACACATCAGCTTTCAGCTCATATTTTTGAAAGTTCACATAGATTAAAATCTAATACCAATGTCCTAACACAAAATAAAACCTGTAACTATGGCTTAGTAAAATGCATATTGTGATCAAATTGCAATATTTAAATTATTTTACATTTAATATTCCCCTTAAAATATGCTACCACTGATTTATCAAAGAAGTAGTCTGGAGTCTTCAGGTGTATCTGCTGAGATCAGACGTGACTGATTCGCCATTGTGTGCTTTCAGTGAGGTGCTGTTTGTATAAAGATCTCGCATAAAAGCAGCTGTATAGAAGATAGTCCTTTTCTCTGCAAATGCAGTGTTTTCTAAATACAAATGTACTGATAAATGGTCTTTTCATACTGGGTTATACTTTCTTAAAACCACCAAATAGCACATACTATTAATTCATCCAGTGATATTCAAATAATTTTCATTTTATGTTACACACATTTCCCAGATCTTCTAGGAGAACTACAAACAGTTCTATTTACTTGTGGCTAGAATGTCAAGTATTTGTGACTCTAAAAAAACCATAGCAGTCTGCTAGTTACAAAATCACAAACCAAAATCCCCATGTGTTTGAGAGGTACCAAACTCAAAACTTCAGTAAGGCTGAATTCTACTAGGCCATGAGGATAAACACACATCATTAGCAACATAGAAAACATGGTCAAATACACTTCAAAGGTAATTCAGGTAATTACAATAAAGGTAACAACAGATCAACTTCAAAACTGTATTGTAGGCATACGAGTTTGATCTTTAAGTTTATTATGTATGGAAAATTCTCTTAAGTCCATGGAACCCATGATACTGGCATAACCCCATAAAGACTTAGAGGTAAGTCTTCAAGCAGCAGCTTGGCACTTAGGATCACTAATATATTTCTATTTGGTTTTCTAAACTATCTACCTAAGACTAATACAACTCTTTAGTGGTGAACACAACGGTGAGGATTTGAAGCTTTTAAGCCACTCATCCATCATCCTCTATTTTATGAAATTGCTTGAGGAGATTCTGAGAAATTCTTGGCTGTTTCCTTAGCTAAATTCTTCTGCTTGGTTTTCATTCCTTTTTCACAGTTGTAGTACTTCATATTTCTAATATTCATGAATTTCAAATACAAAGTTAAAGTCAATTTTTTTAACATATTGTAAAGAAAAAATTGCTATTGACAGCCTATAGCCAGGCACAACTGAAGCAATGTAAAAGATTAAATATAGGATTAGAAGCGAATGTTAACAAGGGATATATTCAAAATCATTTAAGTAGATCAGTCTTTCAATACAGCTTATGTTTTTTACTTTGCGAAAAACATGCAAAAGTTAATACTTGAAATAATTTTCCTGATATAAGTATTTCACTGTCCTTCATTGATGGAAGCCACTACTGGCTCTAGATTCTGCAATCACCATCTTCTGGAGATCCACACCTACACTAGATTTTATCAATTTAGAAGAAAGACAATTTACTGTAAGCTGCAGTCTAAATGGTTACGAAGAGTGAAGAATACACAAAACCATCTAATTAGGAAAAAAAATACAACATTCAAGCCAAAAGCTAAAGTTCTCTCTCACCTGGTATTTTCTTGTAGAAAGGGCAGTGTTTCTTTCTTGTTCCTTCATCTGTAGTAGGTGATTCTTTAATTTTTTTTCTCCACCTTCGTTGGCGACCAGAACTTAAATCTGAAAGGGCTCCATTTTCACTTGAACTTTCTAAAACTGATTCTACATCTTCCACAGACCCTTCAGCTTTCCTTTTTTGCTGTCTGGGCCTCTTTCCATTGGGAGTTACTGAACTTGGTATCTGCTTTTCCTCATTCAAACAAGCCTCTCCTTTGCTTTCCTCTTTTACTTTAGGTTTTAACCCAAAGAAAACACCAATGTCCATTTGTTTTAGTTCTTTGGCAGAACTAGATTTGGCATTCATACTTGCTAAAGAAAGAGATGTCACCGTTTTAGAGATGGGGCTGGGAAAGCACGCAGCAGCTGTATTAAGGTTTGCTTCTTTCTTCACTACTGACTGCGAACCCTTCTGGCAAGCTGTTTTTTCAATTGCACTGGCAGTTGTTTGGTGTGTATTAGTTAAACTATTACTTTGGTCCCTCAAAGCTTTATTTTTCTGTGCCAGAAGAGACTCACCACCTTCTCTGACAAGCAGTGATGAAGTATCAGTAAAACTCACATATGCAGAATCCAAAACACAAGCACCAGGATTTTCTGACTCTGTATTACCTACTTTAGCAGCAGATGAAATCAATTCTGGCTCTTCAGCTTCCTCACAATTAAAAGAAAAAGAGGATGCACTGGCTACTGCCTCTTCCTGATGCTGATTATCTACACATGTTGAATTACAGAACCTGCTGTTCATGTGACTCTGAGAAACAGTTTTTATGCTATGATTTAGATGGTTCAATGTATTTACTTCCTCACAGAGGGTTTTCTTAATTATGACATTTCCCATTTCAGTATGTTCATACTGAGGCTTCTGCTCTAAGAGAAGACCATCAAATGTTTTAAACACCACAGAATTAGATTCTTTACCTTCAAAGTTCTGGACTTTGAATAATTTATTTTGTGATATTTTTACTTTCTTCTCCTCTTCCTCAGTTTCCTCTTCACTTTCTTCAAAAGTACTCAGGGGCGAATAAGAAATTTCACAGTCACTGAAGTCTGCTTTTGACTGTAGTAGACTTAGCTGATCTGTATCTTTATGACTACACAGATCTTGTCCTGTTCCACTTCCTTGGGAGGGTACAAAGTCATAAAATTCAAATTCACAACTATTATCTGTGGTCTGTGTAAGCTGAAATGTCTCTTGAGGCTTTTGAACATCTGCAAAAGAGGAAGTACTTTCACTGACTGCATTAAGAAACTTTATTTGTGGTGAATTCTGCACCATCAATGTGCAGTCATCATTTGGGACACTTTTTACATTATTAGATGGTTTCTCATTCTGTGAGACTTCCTCTATGTGACCTGAGGAACAGCTGGGCCTTGCTGCAGCAGAACATCTCATCTTCCTCTCCAAAGCATTTGCTGAAGAGTTTGTGAGGTGATCTCCTGCCCTGCTTGCTGCAAGAAGGAAATGGCTGTAACGCTTGTAGTGGGATGGAATGGTGGAATTGCACAGGAAACCATCAGGACACTCTATGAAAAGACATAAACAGGGAAGAAATGTTAATATCTTTGCAAATCCAGTTGGCCTAGTTATTAAAATAGAAATGACATGTGACACACAATTTTAAAGCTTTTTCATACAAATGCAGCTACTGAAGGACAGAATGCACAAATGAAAAGTAATTTTCAAGCTGCTAAGGCCTCCTGCCCTGAGCTGGCTAGAAACAACGTTTCCAACCTGAAACCAAACCGCTGCTACTAATACAGCACGGTACCTGATTTAATAAAGCCCTCAACAACAAGAGTGCTTAACCTTGCTTCAATGCTGTACTAATGTAATCACATTGTTTCAGGTTTAGAATTGTCTCACACACAACCAATGAGCTCAGAATAGCAGCACCAGAAAAGGCCAGTAGATGTATTTCAAAATAAACCAAATCTCAATCAACCTGAAAATCCATTTCAAATTGTCTGCTATTACACTTTTTTTTTAAAAAAAAAAAAAAGAGGGATCCTGTATTTACTTATGTGAAAAAAGTATTCAGCACTGAGATGTCAGCAAAGCAATCTGTGGCTGTTCCCTAAGCTTTTTTTGTTGATAGTTTGCTAGATTAAATTCTGAGGATTTTAAAGTGAATGCATGATGCACACATCTGCCTTAAGTTAAAATCACTACCAAATCAGGATTAAAGAACTCACATTTCTTCAAGGAAAGTTATAAAGATGTAAAAAGGAAAGTGACTCTTACCTAAAACAGCCTTTACTGGTTTCCTGACTGTATGCCTTCTGTTTTTCAAATGTTAAGAAACATATTAAAAATGCAAGTTGGATACCTGGCTCTGTTCAGACTTGTTATTTTACATGAAACTATCAACTGGAATGAGTTGGTTCTATTTGTCTTGTACAGAACTCAAAAAACCCCATGTTGTCTAATGATACAAGAATTTTCATGTATATTTCTGTACAAAATCTCTGAAGTATACTGGATCAGGGATTAACATTTGAAGTAAATTACCCTAATAGACTGAGTTCAGCTTTCAACTGTCCATAGACAACTGGACAAGTCACGCAGCAACATGGATACAGGATAACATTTATACCTAAGGTGAAATTGAGTGTCAAAAGCAGCAGCCTCTTAATTGAGGGAGGAGGAGTTTCTTCTGACATTGACTTAGTAACTGAAACAGGTTCCATTCTTTTAAAACTGTAAATAGGTATCTCCAGTTTCTTCAATAAAATACTCAAACCAGAGCTTGATAAACAACTATGAATCTTCCTCACTACTCTACAAAGTTTTGAAATTAGATTCTGATATGAGATTTGCATGTCAATTTCCATGTTCATCACAAGAACTAAAAATCTCATACAAAAATAATATTGACAGAGAATTAGTGATAATATTCTAAAAATCAAACCAACTGCCATCTCAGATTTTGAACTAAATATGAAGACCAAGGTCTATAGCAACATTATGAGGAGCCTCTAACTTTCCTCTGAAGGGGTTTTTATTCACTATCCATACCTTTTTCAACGGGTCCTGGAGTATCCAAACATTCAGCAACGTGCCATCGGGGTGTCTGGACCAATAGCAACGAGAAGGGCATCTGGCAGCTTGGACAGTATCCATCATGAATGGGCTTTGCATTTTGTGAGCTTTGTTCCGATTGGCTACTTGCGCTTTCCTGGGAGTGCACACTACTGTCATCTTTACATTGATTCCCATCTGGATTCGGCCTTGATTTCTGTTTCGCTTTCTGAAGCACATCAGTTTTTTCTATGGACTTTTTTTTATTTCCATTTCGCTTTCTTTTCGGCCTGCACTTGCCATCACTTACTTTCTGTGCGGGTGCAGTGATGCTCTCTGAAGTAGTCTGATGCTTTTCCTTCCTAATGGATTTGTACTCCCAAATGTCCTCTTCCAATAACGCATCTTCAGACATGGCAACACATGAAATGTTCTCCTTTCCTTTAAACAACAGTTCACCAACGTACCTTTTCTCCCACTAAAAAGTTTTACCTTCCTTCCTCTCTTCACTAACTGAAGAAAAGCACCTGAACTCCATTTTAAAAAAGCATCGCTTGGCCCCAAACCAAACACCAGTTCGTGATGGGACAGGAGCATGGTGGATCCTGTCCTAAAAAGCAATTTAACAAGCCCCTCTGTGAATATTTGCAATCACACCATTGAAGCAAACCCCAAGTCTGTAAGGCGCAGAGAGTCCTGCAGGATGGGCCATCTCCTTCAGCTATCCCTCTCAGAAGGGATATCCCTCTCGGAAGCACCCAACTGGGCCCCAGAAGGTGCAGTCCAGCTGGCCCCGCTCCCCTGATGGACACCTCGCTGCCCTGAAGCAAGAAGGTTTTAAAGGAAAAGGAGGAAGAATTGAGCAACGGGCACCGGGGGCACCAACAGTGGCGGATGGGCTCTATCCGCTGCTCGCCCCCCTCACTCCCCCAACCTCTCCCCACCTTTCCCCAGCCACCCTCCCCCACCTTTCCCCCCCCTCCTTTCCCAGCCACTCGCCCCCTCCCAGCCGCTCGCCCCCCCAACCGTTTCCCCGTTTCCTCAACACCCGTCCCCCCAACCGTTTCGCCGTCTCCTCAACACTCGCCCCATCTCACCAGCCTCCCGTCCCTCTGCTCCCGCGCTCCCCGCCACGGCAACGAATCCGCCGCCTCAGATTCGTCACCACGGCTGACGCTCAAATTCCCGCCTCCTTCACAGCACACGCACACATCCCCCCCATAAAAAAATGCCACCGTTTAAATTATTGATGCCTTATTTGGACTTTGTCTCGCTTCTGCCCTATTTTCGCATGTATTCCACTTAAAAATAAAAAAGCAACTGGGCGGGAAGAGCAGGCTGTGTCGAATCTGCCAAGTGTCGAATCTGCAGCGCGGACACCACCCCTGGGGACTCAATTCGCGAATGCGCTCCTGGTGACTGCCTAACCCCCCCCCCCCCCCCCCCCCGAAATGAATAAAAAAATCCTTCTTTTAAGATGTATTGCGTATCTGTGCATAGGTTTTGTTTCTCTGCTTGTTTTTTTAATTAGTCCCCCACCCCCGGCGCTGCGGGCCATGCCGAATCTGCGGTGGCGAAAGCGCAGGGCGGCGGGAAGCGCCATGGCGGGGGCTCTGGCGGGGCTCTTGCCCGCCCAGACTCAACTCGAGTATGCCCTGCTCGACGCCGACACCTCCCAGGAGAAGGAGAACCTGGTCTACCAGTACCTGAAGAAGGTGGACGGCCGGGAGCAGGACCTGGCGGTGCCCCAGCTCGGCGCAGGTGGGTGGCGGGGCCGAGCCCCGGCCTGAGCGCAGGGCGAGCTCCCGCAGGGCCGCGCAGCTCCAGCCCTGGGAGCTGCTTCCAGTTACGGGAAAGGCCGTGGGATCATGGAATGGGCTGGGTTGGAAGGGACCTTACAGATCATCCAGTTCCAACCCTTCTGCTGTGAAATGTTTTAGGATCTGCGTTTCACTGTGAAACAAGGGAGCGGGAGAAATAATAGTGGTAATTTAAAAAAAAAGAAAAAAAGGCACATAAATAGTGTTTAGGGGGCTGAATGGTCCAGAGAGAGATGGGATTGTTCGGCCTGGAGAAGAGAAGGCGCTGGGGAAATCTCGTAGCTGCCTTCCAGTACCTGAAAGGGTCTGCGGGAAAGCTGGGGAGGGACTCGATGATCCTTGCGGGTCCTTTCAACTTGGCTCATTCTATGATAAAGGCAAGTAGTGATAGAACGAGGGGGAACGGCTTCAAATTAGAAGAGGGAAGATTCAGATTAGACATTAGGAAGAAATTCTTCATAATGAGGGTGGTGAAACACTGGAACAGGTTGCCTAAAGAAGTCGTGACTGCCCCCTCACTGGAAGTGTTCAAGGCCAGGTTGGATGGGATCTTGAACAGCCTGGGCGAGCAGGAGGTGCCTTTGGAACTTGATGGACTTTAATGTCCCTTCCAGACAACTGGAGTTGGAGTTGTTCAGCCTAGAATAGAAGGGGTTCCAGGGACACCTTACAGGAGCCTTCCGGTACTTTAAGGGGGCTAAAGGAAAACTGAGGACAATCTCTATCAGGGATGCAGGGATAAGATGTGGGGGAATGGTTTTAAACTGCAAGGAGGTTAAGAAATGTTTTCCTTTGAGGGTGGAGAGGCCCTGGCACAGGTTTCCCAGAAAAGTCGTGAAAGCCCATTCCTGGACGTGTTTAAGGCCAGGTTGGATGAGACTTTGAGCAGCCTAATCCAGTGGAAGGTTGGAACTGGGTGGGCCAAACCATTCCAGGATTCTATGACGTAACCTGCACTTGTCAGTTTTCCTGGCCCTGATAATACAAACCATGCTGGAGATGTCTTTCTTCAGTGTCATGCTCATTTCCCCTTCACACATTTCTATTATCTTTTCTTGTCCTAATGGTGAAATCAAAAGAGAACTTGGTTTGCTGAAACTGTCAGAAACTTTTGAGGGTTTTCAGATTAATCAGCATATGGTTTTTGAAAATAGAGCTTCAGAAACAGTTCAGCTTTGTGTTGTATCACATCTGTCTTTCTCCCACCCATTATTTTCAGAAATGTCAAATGATGATAAGGGCAGACTATATTGTAGGATACCTATTTCTTATCTTGATACCGGTTTCTAACAATCAGAGGAACATGAGATATCAGCAACAAAAGTGTGCTTTCATGTCTCATATCAAGTGGTTGAAATAAATGGCCAGGAGTACTACCAGGTATGTTTGTAAAGGTTGCATTTCTCCCCTTGTAACAGGATTAATTTGTAGCTGTCATTTCAAATTTTGAAAATCAAGATCAAAACCGTAAAGACCAAACCACTTCAGTCATGTCTGAAATCAGTTCTTTACAAAACTGTTAGAAAAATCATTAAGAGTTTAACAGTTTTTTAGTTTACTAGCATTTATGTGAGCTTTAAATAGTTAATTGTTACCCATATGATGTTGTTAGGGCTTGAATAATGTAGATCATGTTTTAAAATGTATGAAAATCTTTCTGAGGCTTGCATATTCTTTCAATTTAAAAAGTGTGGTGTTACACAAATTACGTATACATCTGCCTTTCTCTACCCTTCCCCTAACTGGGTGTCTCTGCTCTCTGTATTCCAGATCTGCAGTGGTTAAACACTGAAGGTCCTATTTCTCTTCACAAAGACCTTTGTGGCAAAGTTGTGGTGTTGGATTTCTTTACTTACTGCTGCATCAATTGCTTGCACCTGCTGCCTGATCTCCACGCGCTGGAGCACCAGTACTCTGATAAAGGTAAAAGTGCTTTGGCTGGCTGGGAGCAGAATTTCCTGGCAGTGTTGCAAACAGAGTAGCTGAGTCACTTTGTTGCTGGTTACTGAACAGCTGGCAACATTTCAGGGGTGCCTAAAAATGTCTTCTAATCTTTTTAAGTAGCCTAAAAAAGGTGACTGTATACTCCCATCACATTTTTAAATGAGGTTAAATAAGGTATCCATTGTGTCTGTATTAAAGAAACAAGATATCTGATATCCTCATAAATAAAGCTATTTGCAAAAAGTTAAAGTGTGTAAGATGCAGGCTCAAAGTTAATAAGTATGTGACTAGGAACCAACTCTGAGAAGAATAAAGAGTGGTAGAATGGATATGGTTAGGATTACATGTTTTTTCTATTCTAAATGAAATGACAAAATAGGTAAACTCAGTTTAGAATATTTTTGGTATTGACATCACATTATATACCATCAGTAGTCCTGTATTCTGGAGAGGGAATTAAGCTCTTTAAATTCACGTCTGAGATGAAATCTATCTCTTGTCTCCAAGTGAATAAAAATGTAGGGTAACTACTATTTAGAACGCAGTGTCTTGTCATCATGATGACTTGTCAAAGATAAGCTGTGGTGTTACACAGAATGTATCAGCTGCTCGCTTATCTTGGATATTTTAATAGGCTGAACAGTGAGGTGAAGAACAGTATTACTTCCAGCCCTAAAATATTGTATTAAATATATGTTGTAAATAAAATTATCTTACAATGTTGAAGTCTCTGATTCTCCATTAGTGTTCCTGATTGTTTTTACTTTTTGGAACATTTATTTTCATGTGTTACTTTCTTTCACTAGAAAAATAAATAACAATATCTTGAAATGTCAAGTTCTTTAAGTAGTTTACTTATACAGTGTACATTTACCTAGTGCTTTACAGAAAACTCAATTAAAACAATTTTTCTGCTTTGGAAATCGTAGCTCTTTGCTTTGGAGAGATTTGGGATCTGGTATAGTGCTTCAGATGTTAGGAACATTGCATCTTTTAGGGAGAGAGGCAGTTTTAAGTGGAAGCTGATTAGCAAATGCCAAGTGGACTGCTGTGGATACCTGGCATGCTGGGAAAAAGGTGTAGGTAGAGATTTCAGAAGATTATATTAATCGTAATGAATAATATCTTTGGTAATAATTTTATAGTATAGTTATCGTATTAGCTGTAACATCCTTAATCTGATTTTTAAGACCAAGCTGTTAAATCACTTGATAACAAGAATTCATTTTAACAGTCTTTCCCCACAAGCTTTCTGTTTCAAGTACTTGAACGTTTAGTGTGGAACACTGCAGCACTCAGAACTGAACTTGGAGACATTTTTCTTTGACTTGTATTAAACCTCCTGTCATAGGAGTTCTTGCTTGAGGGAAGTACTTTGCTGATAGGTGATAAATTCTTTTTGTGTTTGGGGTATCCTAATAAGTTCTTTTTTGCATTTGAGCTATCCTGTTCATACAGGAGCCAGAGTGAGAAAAAAAGATACTTGAAAGTGGATTTACAAAGGAGAGGAGGTAAAAGGAAAGAGGAGCAGGTGTATGGAACATTAGTCTTAAATTTAATCCATGAGGAAACAGGGGATAGCAGTTGGATTCAGGAAGAGATTAAGGTGTTTGATGATTCAAACAAAGAGACATTATTTTTTTTCACTGTAGATCTCCGTATTGGTTGTTTTTTCCTGTTTTTATTGTCAGCCTTTTCAGGATTATTTAACTTTCTTTGCTGTGCTAACTGTAAATGTTAGTATTACAGTAATATCTATAAATATATCAAGGCAGTAAGGCTTATGGTTTTTCAAGCCATATAAACATCTTTCACAAGGTGGTTTTATATATATGTGCATCTTCTTCACAAAGGCAAACATGCTTTACTAATCTCTAGAAGAAAGAGGAGAGGAGGGTTATTGACTTGAGAAACCTGAGTAAGATGAAAGTTAGAAGAATCAAACTAAAGTAGAAAGGATGTCAGACATCTCAAAAATGCTTTAAGAATGTCCAAGTATATTAATGCAGGTATCTTGGTATTCAACCTTATTCTGGAGTTTCATTCTATTTTGATCTTTAGTTAATGGAAGTCCCTTCACTTTTAGTTGGGTTAGTTCTGAAATCTGTCACCTCATGATTGCAAAACATGATTGGTGCAAAACATGATTGGTGCAAAACCTGAGCAACGTGATTTCTTTTGGCAGCAGCAAGTCAGATTGAATATACAGTGAAACTGCAGCTTTACTAAACTTTATATTTGTGAACATAGCATTTATTTACACATTTCACATATGTATTTACTGTGCTATAGAACTAGCAGAGGGTGCTGACCTGGCAGACAATATTAGAATGAAAACAGGCATCTTACTTTGACAAGGCATCTCATAATGCATTTGGATCTTTAATCTATTATTTGAATATTTGAAGGAATGTTGCCTGTATTTTTCTGTATAACTACGAACAAACCTAAGTATTGATACTATGTCTTTTTTTTGATTGTACATTGTGTACATACATTTTTGATACTCGTTTTATGTGGTTCAAGTGCCCTCATACATTGAGAATGGTGAAACTTCAGCAGTGTGAGCATCAGATATGAGAAGTCTGAACACAAGAGCCTGTAGTTTTAGGGTGATCCTAAACCATTCCATATATCATAGTACACATGCACGTAGTTCTATTGTCTGGAACTTCAGGAGATCTGTTTTAAAATGAGGACTGGTTTCCATAGGATTAAATGTCGCCTAGCGTCTTTATCTGATATGTTCTTGCTGCTATCTTCAGTGGTGCTATTTCTGTGTTTCAAGTGGCATTCAGAAAGTTATTTTAAATCCCAGTGCATATTGAGTTCATGTTATCAGCAGTCCAGAAATGACTTCTATAAGAGGGAGAACTTTTTAATATTCAGAAATAGCTTGGCATGAGTCCAGTGTTGTGCTCTGTTATAATCCTTCAAGTGAAGTGTTCCAAATGGTGTGCATATCCTTGTATCTCAGCATAACATCTGCCAGTTTCCCCAAGAGTTTTCTTCATGAGACGATGTTACAACTTACTTGTGTATGAGTGATTTTTTGGAGAAGTAGTAAGGTTAATGTCTAAGGATTTTCATTAGATTAACAGTTCTGGTTTAAAATTATTATATTGTAGCTTTCTACATCTGCACAGTTACTATTATATTCCTTAATTCAGTTAGACAAAGTAACTTCTCAATTCTATCACAAGATTATGCTTTTATGGCTGATAGTATTATTTAAGTACAAGGTGAGATAGTGTCCAGTATTGATGTCATTTGCACAGTTTACATCATTTGGTGGAGATGATGCCGGTAGAACATAATTTAAAGCCCTGTAAAGAGATGTAGCCTTTTTTGTTCCCTCTCTCTCTTTTTTTTTTTTTTTTTCTCCTAGGAAAGTGATTTGACTGAAGGAAGGCTCTTCATTCTTTTTCCATGGGGTAGGAAGAGGGAGTGGGAAATCAGGGACTGCTTCCATAATTACCCACCTGGGGTGGAAGTGGATTTATTACTTATCACAAGTGAAAAGCAGCTGAAGTCTGAGACATAGATTTTTATTTCTGTGTTTGAATTTCATAAAACTAAGAAAATAAGCAAGCAGTTCAAGGAAACTTGTAATTATGTGCTTTTAATTGATTTTAGAGTTGGCATTATGTATACACTGTATATAAGCAGAATTGTATTGCTTTCTGCTTCTGCAACTCCTTCATACTAGGGTTTCAGATGCAGTTATTCCTGCTGTGCAAAAACCAAATGTGGAAATTAAGTTAAACATTTTATGGGGAGGAGTAAAAATCAATTATTTAATCCTCTCCCCACTCCCTTCTTTTCTTTGTTTGCTTTAAGGAAAAGGCTGCCTGGTTTGTAAAAAGTGCCATTTGTCATAGTTGTCAGTGCTGCCATTTGTATTTGAAACGGAGAATACTCTAGTGATTTCAGAAGCCTACACATTTTTTTTTTTTACTTTTTATCTGGAGTTAGATATGCCAAGGTAACTTTGAACTTCCAGAGTTGAGCATTACATTTGTGATTCCCAGTTAACTGTGAGAAAGAATTAATTTTCTAAAACGCTATAGTTGTGTATAGGAATCAAAAGTCCTAAAGTGCAGTAACTTTACTGAAATGTTATTTCTGGGTTTCAGTATTTTGAATACATAGTTATCTGTTTTACTACTGAGATACAGTTGCTTTTTGTTTGCTCAGATCCTCTTTCATTCTGGAAAGCAGTCAATCACGTTATAAGATAACTGTGCTTCATTTTTACTCTTTTTTTATTCAAATACAAATATGTTTCAATGCACGATTTTATTTTTCCTTTCAGATGGTCTAGTTATTGTTGGTGTCCATTCAGCGAAATTTCCAAACGAAAAAGTTCTGGATAACATTAAAAGTGCCATTCTGAGGTACAATATTGTCCACCCTGTGGTAAATGATGCAGATGCAACACTGTGGCATGAACTAGAAGTGTCCTGCTGGCCAACTCTGGTCATTCTTGGGCCTCGTGGAAATATGCTGTTCTCGCTTGTTGGAGAGGGACACAGAGAGAAGTTGTTTCTATTTACTTCTATAACACTGAAATTCTACAAGGAGAGAGGACAAATCAAAGATAACAAGATTGCAATAAAGCCATACAGAGACTCCCTCCCACCTTCTCCTCTGCTGTTTCCTGGCAAGGTGACTGTAGATGATTCAGGGGAAAGGCTGGTAATAGCGGACACTGGACATCATAGGATTCTGGTTACTCGCAAGAATGGACAAATTCTACACACTATTGGAGGTAAGGGCCTACAAGCTTATTACAGTAATTATAGTTCAGGAGTAGAGTATGTTCACTGGGCCTGTTAGGCTGATTCTTTCCTTAAAGGACGTAGCAGTTTATAAGCACTGCCTGAATTTTTATTTCTACTGGAATCACTTTTACTGGATATGGGGGGGTAGGGTACAGTACTATCGATGGGAGACTCTGTCAGTGCAATGTTAGAGACGTCTTGTTTTTTTTTCCTTTGAGATGTCTATTTTCTTTCTTTGTTCGTTGACTAAAGTTCGTAACCATGTTATGTCCAATGTGAATTGTAAAAAACCCATTTTATATTCTTCTGAAAGAGCTGCGAAAAAGTTTAAGTGACGTAACATCCACATCCAGCAGCAAGGTAGGGGAAGAAGAGAAGGAGCAATGCCTCGCTTTCCAACACAAGAAATGAATGTTGAATTGTGGTTGTGGTGTTGCATGGGAAGGGGTTTGTGGATGCGTGTTTTGTTTGGTTGCTGTTGTGTTTTTATTTTTTAAATGAAGAGCATTCCTGTAAAAGATCACCTGGCTTTCAAAGGAGGGGAGAATTGTTAACAACAATGGCATTGCACCAGTATGTAGGCGCCTGAAAGTGATTTTGCCTTTGTATGTATGAGAAGGCCTTTGTTCTCACCAAAATTGATGTGTAAGATATAAACAAGTTATGAAAATAGTGAAAGTTAAGTGTTTTATATTTAGTTACATTTGCTACAAAGGTTATGTTAGTAACATTTCAGCCTTAAAAAACCAATCTCATTAACTGTTCTAAAATTACTGTCTGCTTTACAATGCAAATCAAGAAAATCACTCTTTGTATGCTTTATTCTTTCATAAATGAAACATTCAGATTTCTTATTTGTTATAGTCTGCTGCACTGGTAAAGTACATCTTAATGCCCCAAGTACATAGCTGTTAGGACAGTCCATCTACAAGCAACCATAACAGACAGATTTAGGGTGGTGAAATTTCCAAGTCATTGAAAACAATGTTTTGTTTATGTCTGGGAATCAGGACCTGCATGCCAGTGTGTTCTGTATTACTTTGTCTGGTATTGGCTAATGCCTGTCCCATGGCAGGATCCTACAAACCTGCTAAAAATACCAGTGGCACTGCTGTTGAAAGAAAGGTAGAAAATCTCTTGCTATTTGAAGTAACAATGCAGTAATAGTGAAGTAACAGATAGACAGACTAATTATCCAAGTTAACCTGATAAAGGCATTAGTTTTAATACCCATCTCTTATGGGAAGTGCAAACTGGATTTCTTAAAACAGGAGTGAGAGAATTTGGTTTCTGTTTAATGCCTGTGATGAAGTCTCCACCTACAAGCTATTCTTTGGTATTCAGGGATAGTTATTAAACAGCAATTCAGAGGGAGGTGTCCTCACCTCTGAACTGGTACCCCTCCTTCCTGCGGCACTCCCTGCTATTCCCTTCGCTGGGTATCTGCACCCTGACGCTTACAAGGGGAACTGCTGGAATTTGACACATCTCAGTACTTTGTTAAGGTCTAAATTGTCTTCTGACAGTAGGTTGTAAAAAGTTTGTGTATTTCAGTGACTCAGTTAAACCATTCAGTGAGCAGAAAATAGCGGAATGAAGTTGGTAATAGAGTAATAAATGTGGGCAAGCACAAAGGTTGAAATTACTATATTTGCAGCACAAATCATGATGCATACATAACTCATATCTAAATGTCTTCTGCTGACACATACTGCTAATGCACTTTAAAAGTTACTCCCTCTGAAATATGCTTACCTTTGTACTGTTATATTCAGGTCTTGTTCCTTTCTGTTTCTTGATTGTTCTGTGCAGAAGACTGTCACTCTGTCATTCTCACTTGAATAATTGGATCCATGTCATCTTTTCCGTAATTATTATTAATGAGAAAATGCTGCTAATCAAATACTAGTTTCATTTGTGATTACAGCAAAATCTAAACAATTGAAATGGAGTGGAGTTTTGGAAATTACATTTTTTCATACTGGCTTTGTTTGATGTAGTCAGGACTAAAAAAAGATATCGTTTCTTTTTTCTGTCTTCCATTGTTGCTGTTGTCCTTTAGTGCAAGGGAACAGGGACAATTTAGACCCCTATTAAGGCTTCTCATTGGAAGATGAGCTTAAAGCAGAGAACTTGAGGAGAATGAGTTCAAAACTTAATAGCACAGTGACTTAAGTGAGATTACACAACATACTAATAAGATGAACTGTACAAGGTGCTATGAAAGCATCTCTTAGAATATATAATACTCTTACAGGCTTAAATGTATGCACTTTATTTTTAACTTTTTTTTTTTTTTTTCTAAAGTTACCTCTGAGTTTGCTTTGTTCCATTTTTAGGTCCAAACAGTGGGAGAAGAGATGGAAGATTTTCAGAGGCAGCTTTCAACTCGCCACAAGGAGTTGCTATAAAAAATAATGTTATTTATGTAGCTGATACGGAAAATCACCTGATTAGAAAGGTAAATTTTCTATAAGGAAATGCAAAATTTAATCTCTTATATTTTATTCTACTTACACTGGTGAAAATTTACACCAAATTAATTACTCTCCAAATACCCTCAGCGTCAGGAAGGAAATTCAGCCCAGTATCTTGTAAATAAATGCTGTTGTGCAGTTTGTTTTTAAAAGGGCTACATAAACTTTTGTGCTTCATTTCAAATGAAGATGAGATGCACTACTCATTCTAGAATGGAGGAGTTTAATTTTCTAGTGACTTTAACTTTCTTGTTATGAGAAACGTTTATTCTTAATACTGGATGCAAGAATGGTTTTTGTTTAACTTCCATAGTATCAGATTCTCAGCTAAAGTTATTGTACTACCGTGGTTCAGTGAACGTCTAAACTTCTATTAGCTGTTTGGGTCTCTAAAGTGCAGGTGACTGCTTTAATATCAGAGTTGTCTGCAAGTGGATGGTTTTTTGGTTAAATGCTTGCAGTGTTTTGGCAAGCACGTAGGAATGTTAGTGTTTATATGTTGTCATTGGATCTTACATTTGCTTAGGTCGAATTTATAGTGATCAGAAATTAAGTTTATTGAAGCAAATTATATATAATATAATATGATGTTTGGAAGTATTTTATGCATCTCAGAAGATCTTGTAATCGGATGCTCACTGATATGTCTCATTTGTGATCAGAGCAGATACATCCTTACTCAGTTTGGGGTGCCTTTGTACTGTTAAGTAGGTTTATTCCCTGCTTCGCTTCAAAGCCCTAGTCTACAAACTCCCTGCATTGTTTTCGTTGGAGTGGGCTAGGAGGCTCCCTGTTGGTAAAGAAACTTTGTTACTTAAGCTGAGTAGTTTGCTCCAGGGTCCTCATCTTCCTAATATTTATTACCATAGCCTGGTGACTGCAGGAAATTAAGTGTTGCAGGTAGAAGAGGCAGCACAGAAACATCTCCTTCAGCATTTTTCATGATAATTAACTGTTCCCTTTCATATAAATGTGCAATGTGGGTGTCCAAGAATTAAAGTAATACAACAACTACAGATTATGCTTGCAGATCTTTGTGCAGGCTGTGGGCCTTGCAAAAAGAGTACATTTACTGCTACAAAAGTTAGAAGATTCTGTGCATGAAGGACTCACTATTTATGTGATCGTCATGATAAATTCATGAGAGGTATTGGAAGTCACTTAGAAAATAAGCAAAAGGGGAAGAAAAAGCAAAGGGATTTGGGTAGCAGAAATGAAATTAGAAAATACCAAATTTTCTTTGCTCTAGAGCATGAAATAAGCTGCAAAAATAATTTGCTTTGTATAGATTATTTATATAGAGATTGGAGTATAGAGATGGGAGATAGTTATAGTAAATGAATTTTTACTTTTTTTTCTATAGAAGGTTAAAATAAAACATCCACATCCATTGTCTGAGTATTTCTCCAGTAAATTTTGATGCTTTCTAGTACAGCTGCTGAGCAAAGTTGACAGAGCTGTGTTATTTTTGTTGTGTGCAGAATTGAATTCCTGGTAAGTAGTTTCCCTGCTACCTGCTGTTTTCCCCTTTGCCCCCACCCCTGCCATCAGCAAGCATTGTGGTAAAATTAGTTATTTTCCTACCTAAATAAACACCTAAAATTTGTTAGGATTTGGGTTTTATTTGCCAACAAAACCTCTCAGTTTGGTATCTAGCTTGAACTATCTGTAACTTCAGTCAAGTTAATGCTTTACATTCATTGTGCATAATTTTGCTTCTTGTAGATAGACCTGGAATTGGAGATGGTGACCACCGTGGCAGGTATTGGGATACAAGGCGTTGATAAGGAAGGTGGAGCTAAAGGAGAAGAACAGCCTATCAGCTCTCCTTGGGATGTGATCTTTGGAAACTCAAGTATTGTATCAGTTGAGCTTTAAACATTGCGTATTTGCACATGCATGACTGCTTGCTGAAGGTTTTCCTGCTTTGGTTATAATCGGAGATGTGGGAAAGTATAGATTTACTTTGCAACTGAGTCTAAAAGGCAGCAGTTTCATTTGCAGGTGATAACTGCATTTCTGCTTTAGATCCTGAACAAATGTGAACTGTTACTTAATTGAAGAAAAATTCTTTTGTAATAAGTTATGCAGTTACCGGGTCCAAATAAAGAAGGAAGTTGTGATTGTTTTTGTTAGGCCAGTGCTTTACCAGGATCACTTAAGAAGCAGCTACATTTCACCGGAAGTGAGCATTGTCTAGGAGTTCCTTTCCTTGACTATACAGACATGTCTGATGCCTTGTAAATATTTGAGTTTAGGAAATAAAAATAATTTTACTTGGGGACCTCTGTTTATTCCTGTTTAGGTGACATGAAATCATTAGACTCAAGTTCGTGATAGAGTCAATCAGATAGAGAGGAACAGCTCAGAAAAAAACTGGCAAGCATCAGGGGGTAAAAAAATTAAATCTTTGCTTAATAGGATGCAAGAATCAGCTTCTGAGGATAGAAGTAGCTTTCTTTTCTGATTCACTTGGCACACACCTGGGCTTGACATTGTATAACTGCCATATATTCAGCTGTTATTAACTCTGAATGGATAGTTTATTTTCTTACATTCCCATTTCTATATGATTTAGAAGCTGTAGATGCTAGTTTCTTAACAATGACAGAGAAGTGCTTTAATGTCAGTATTTCAGGCATAAAAATTGACTTCCAGTATGTGAATTCTTGAATTTGCAGATGAATGGGGTGGGGAAGTAGCCTGATATAAGTATGATATCTTTAAATCAGAGGTGATTTGCAAGATTAGTAAATTTGCAAAATTAGTAAATTAGAACATTTTACTGACCTGGAAGATTTTTTTGTAATCTTGAGTTAGTTAAAAGATATTGTCAGTATAGACACTGCACCACTGGAAGCCCTGGATACTTAATAACCAACCTACATCAAGGTTTAGATTTAACACTTTTAGTAACGTATCTTCTAAAAAAAAAAAAGTAAAGGAAAAGGGAGATGCTGGGGGCAGGGCACATATAAGAGTTATGGATTCTATAGTTTTTAAACAAGTGATGCATCTGTGAGTTTCCTGTCAACATCCAAAGCTGTTCTATCCAGAACATGGAAGGGAATTACAAAAACAGAAAAGCTTATGCTGACCTGTTCCAGAGTTTCAAAGGGAAAGATTCCTCTTAAGAGAAAATGTTTTTCCTGTATCATTTATATTCCTGGAGATGACTCCTACAGACGCTTTAGAGTTTGTATCAGTCAATTAAAGACTTCATTGTTTGTGGTTTTAAACTTCCATGTAGTGTTTGTTGCAGAACTAAAAATACTGAGTAAAAAAGTTTGAGGGTGCAGATAAGTTAATATCACAGCAGATGCTACAAAGTAGCATGGTTTTAAGCATCCTCCTAATATTTCCATGAGATAATAGGCATTTATTCCCCTATTTTATACAGAGGTGAGACAAAGGAGGTTAAGTGATAGTGAAATACCGTAAGAAATTTGGCACAAATTTCTTTGTTTAAGGTAAGGGAGTTAATAGACACAAAACATGTCCTAGGATTCAGGCAAACAGTATTCTTCCTTGTCTTCTTTTTTATTTCTTTAGTTGTGGCCACTGAGCTTCCCCTTTAAAATTCTTGAATGAACTCCATGGATTAAATTCTGGCTTCATTGAAATTGGTGATGAAATTTGCATTGACATAGATTGTGTAGGAAATACAGGGGGAGGACCAGCAGCTTAAAAATACATTATTAAATCGCTCTGTGCCTTTTTAGCTTTCTCTGTTGTTCCCTTCTATATTTATTCAGTGGGTGTTGAAAGCAAGTGATACTTAAATGCACAGTTGATCTGAGCATGAAATGTTCTTGATAGCTGCATTCTTGGTGGAAGGAACAGGACAATGACCTGTGCTTGGTGACATAACTGTGTGGTTCACATTCCAAAATCTAGTCTTAAATTACATGATTGTATTCTATTTATAAAAACTCCCAAGTACAATATTGGTGGTGCTTTCATTAAACTGGTTGGAAATTTTTACGTCAATTTAGGTTTTACATAGATATTATTTAAATGACAGTACAGTACTGTGTCATACTGGTAGAATTTTTACAGCCCTTAAAAGGCAAAAGTATGTAAGTTTTTTTTCTCTCTGTTTCTGCTAGAGGATTATTTAGTACCACAGCATTCCAGAGGAAACACTTTTTTTCTGAATTACTCATGATGGTTCTTCCCTGATTTTACAAAAAAAATAAAGCAATAATCACTTAAAAATCACTTTGCAAAGCAATAAGTACTTAGCATCTCCTGAGTGAGCTCAGAACTGTTTATGTCTGAACTGTCTGTATCTTCAGAGTACGCTTTCTACATGTCACTCCTTTTCCTTCTCGTCTGGTCTCCTTCTGGCACTGAAGGACGCTTCTGCCTTCACTGTCCTGTGAAAGGAATTTTCTTTGTTTATAGCTGAAAATAAGAGAGTTTATGATCATCAGGGATTAGTTAGGAATCATGTTGCATATGTAATATGACTGCATGATGTAGCAATACAGATTTACTTGGAGTGCAAAAGGCCTTCTCATCTCTTTAGAAATTTCCTATGCAAAGCACACACTTAAACATACCATGTTTTAGGCTATATCTGACCTTTTACAAGTTCAGTTCCACAGAAAATGCTGTTAGACCATGATTGACATGCAGCAGCATTGTCTTCTCTTCTCTTCTTGAACTCGATCCTATTTACTTTTGAATAGTAATTATCTTTTATTTAAAATATTTGAAATTTCAAAGAACTTCATTAAAGATAAGGCTAAAGTGAAGTGGAAGATTTACAGGGTTTTAGTCCTATGTAAAGAACTGTTTAAGGAGAGAAAGACTTTTGAGAAACATGGCATGAAGAAGTTACAGTGAAGGACTGCAGTGAAGCAGACGTTACCCACTTGTGCTTTGGGAGGACTTCTGAAGCACTCTTTTTGTCTGTTATCTGAGTGGGTCAGTCAGCTTCATACTGTTGGAAGAATCACAGAGAGGGACAAACGGATAATAATGGAAGTTTTCACATGTCCTAACATAATTCATGTATGGGTTCTGTCACCTGTAAGCACCTCCTGCTCCTAAACTGGCATTTATTTTTATCGTTTAAGCATTTGAGAGAAAACTGAGATGGGATAAGGTTTCATAACTAGTAGTTTTTGTGCAGTCGGCCCAACAAACTTTTATCTCTACAGGAACTTGGTTAAACTGTTAACTGAATGCTCTGACTCTGTATTCCAAGCCAAAACTATGAAGGAGTTTGTGGTATCGCTGAACAGTAATCGCAACAAAAGTTATTAATATTTCACATGTTCACTGTAGAAACATGTCAAGAAATTAGATATTTATGATAGTGTTTTAGCGTAAACCTGGCTTTGACAGAAACGTACAGAGACTCAAGTCTTAACATAAGGATGTAATGGGAGTTGTGACTGAATATCCAACAGTAATTTTACACAATCTGGTTTAACAGACTACTTTTCTAGTAAATTGGACAACTCTACATCTTGACAAAATGGATTATGATGATTACTTGCTGCAGTAGAAAGAAGCATTTGGATTAGCAGAGTTAACACATTAACATCTTTGACAGTTGTCTAACTTAGTAACATTTTGAAGTCCATGACTTGAAGCTGCCCTCTGTAAAAATACAATATTTGTAACTGGAATGATGATTTCTCATTCCCTTTGTTCCACAGCCTGTAGTCTTGCCTTCTGAATTAAATGTATGCTCGTGATAAAGAAGTTGAAACTAGAAATCAGATTTCTAAACGCTAGTTCAGGTGTCAGATAATGGGTTTAATGCAGAATTCCAGGTGCAGAGCTGTGGAAAATAAGCATCCTTGACGAGTCTTACGGAGCCTTTGTCACACGCGCTGGGGTCAGAATGAGACAGTTTTTAGCTGTTCTCATTTGATGCTACAAGTGCTTTTGAATGTGGAATGTGGGTGTTGGGGGTCAGGGGAGACTGTGGTGCTGAATTACCCTCAAGGGTATGCATTTACTGTGGTTAAATAGGAATGAATAAAACACATAACCAGGCTAAGCTTCTTCTGTAGTTATAGTGATGTATCCCAACAAAAAATAATCTAAATCAGGTCTTCCATGCTAGCATTTCTACTTTGGATTTTTTTCTGCCGTTGCAGTCAGAAGGCGTGAGTTGGAAAACTGAGGAAAGAAAGAAATTGTTTCATTATAGTCATCATTTGTAGCTCCCTTTTATCTCTTGTTGTATGGCATCCCCTTGGTATCTGTATCCAAGGGTTTCCCTTGATGAGAGTACACATACGTTAACTAAGGAGGGAAATTCCAAGCATTTTGTTTCATAAAGGGTTATGCAGTTTGCATGATGCAACACTAGGGGAAAGAGTGCCAGTAGCACAGGGAAAAAGAAAATTGATTTCTACTCCTCTGAAAAGGACGTTGTGTACTTGTAACAGTTCAGACTTAGAGGGCTAAAGCATTCCTGTGGGGCTTTGCTGTCTTTGTCTCACCAAAGAACAGTGATTCTCTAGTTGTTCTTGTCAGTCAGATTTGAATTTTTTGCTGAACTTCCACTGACTGTATATAAGACCTGCATTCGTGTGTACACATGGGCAGTGTGCTTGTCTGTAAGCTGGAGGGTGTGTTGTACAGTTCTTTTTACCTCATGTTTTTGCAGAGAATGAGTGCACCATCAGACTTCTTCCTTGTTATTTCTTTTTTTAAAGATAACATAGTAATGTTTTCAAACTTCAGTCTGTTTAGAAAGCATCAGTGTGGCAGCCACAAAATCTAACTTTGATTCCCAGGCTTTTAATTCTCAGCCTGGAAGTAAGCATGCAATCTTCAGACAGGGAAGCTGAAAGTGTAGGTCATCCTAGGAATGGAATCTCTTCAAACAGATGTTGCTTGTTGACTGGTACGAAAAGAGGTCTTGTCTGTGCATTCAGATTGACTCACACTTAATGGTCTGTGATATTACTAAGCTGATTGAAGCTGGGGGTGTGTATAAACAGAACTGTGAATTCTTAAAGCACCAATCTATAGCAGAGACAGATTCAGAAACTTGAAAAGCACTGAAGCATGGTATGGAACACCAGTGCCTTCAGCGTTCTAGTGCATTACTAGGGAATCTTTATAACATAAGGATATCACATATGCAGGCCATACTTTGCTTTGATGCAGGCAGCACTGAAGATAAGAAAGCACATACCCTAATAAGGAGAAACTACACTGGGTTTTTAAAACATCTCGAGATAGTTTGGAATGTGGTTCTTAATTGAATAAATGTAAAAGAATTGCTTTGTTCTTTTATGTTGTTTTATAATAAATTCTTTAAAAATAAATTCTTTCCATTCAAGGATGATAAGGAGTTACGATAATGATGGTATTACCGTAATTTTAATGTGCTGGTTCTCCTTGGCCCCTTTCTCTTGTGAGAACACTACAAGGATGACAATGGTGACTTTGTCCTCAAACTGATCTATGCTCAAATAAGATGTTTTTCTGTCTTTGCCTCTGTTACTGCCATGAATATGTCTCTCAAAACCTGTAAACAACTACCAGTAGTTTTTTGGAATATCTAATTCTGTCACTAACATAGCAAAAAGAAAAAACAACCCACCCACCTGCCAAAAATACCTGCACATCCCATCATGCTTAGCAAACCATGCTTAGCAAAGACATATTTGTTGGCCAGTTTGAATCCAAAAGTAACAGGTGAATTATGGGCCTAATAGCAAAGTGTTGCAAAGAGCAAATCCCATTTGAAGTGTTACCTTTGTCAGGTAAGGGGTTTTGTATCCTTGGGAAGTAAAGAGAAAAAATAGCAGAGTTTTTGATAGGTGACAGACATTTTCTCTGTCTCCTTCTCTTACTCTGTATTTTGGTTGGGGGTTTTTTCCTCCTTCATGGCAAGAGGTGAACTGGAGTAGCGGGGACAGCAGGGTTTGGTTTGTTGATTTCTTTTGGGGTGTTTTTTCATCTGTTTTTATACATCCATTTTTTAAAAGTTTCAGGAACCCAGGAAGACGATGTTTTATGGATAGCAATGGCAGGCACTCATCAGGTGTGGGCACTGATGCTGGAAGGTGGAAAACTACCAAAGGGAAGGTAAGCAACTGCAATAAGAGATACAAGAAATTGCTATCTGCCTTGATAAACAGCTTTCAAACCCCACAGAGAGAGATAATGAGATTAAACTGAATATTTTTTCTCGTTTGTACTTAGCTTGACGCTTGCTGCTTCTGCTTAGACTTAAAAGGCACGTGTCCTTTAAAGTCACCTGCTTCCCCCACATCTGTTAGATGAAATGAAAGGTCTGCTTCTGCTATAAAACTATGACTTCATAAGGTGTATTCATATAATTGAATGTTACTTTTCATTGTATTTGCTGAATTTTCTACTGATTAATGATACACTAAGGTGAAATAAAAGTTAGCACAAGGACATTGAATAATTCCTTGTGTTACTGTACAGTTGATTTTATAACTCACAAGTGCTTGTCCTGTAGTTTCTGTTTATGCACGATGACTGAAGTATTTCAGACTCATTCTTGAGCTTGGGTACTATTTTCCTGTAGTGATTTAAAGAAAGGAGTCTGCCTTCGATTTGCCGGGAGTGGAAATGAAGAGAACAGAAACAACGCATACCCACATAAGGCAGGCTTTGCACAGCCTTCGGGTCTCTCTCTGGCTTCCGAGGAACCATGGAACTGCCTTTTTGTAGCAGATAGCGAGAGCAGCACCGTGCGAACCATCTCTCTGAAAGATGGAGCAGTGAAGCACCTTGTAGGAGGAGAGAGAGATCCATTGGTAATCACTTCAAACTTCCCCACACTGCCCTACTAATATTCCTCAAGCCTGACCTGGAGGAACCACTTTTGGGGTGAGAGGGTAAATCAGTTTCCGTGGCCATCAATTTCTTAACTTCACTGCTTGGAATGCAAATGTGTGCTGGTTGTAGTGCAGATTGTCGCTCCTCAGATAAAAAATTACTTATTTTTAAATTAGCCAACTTGAGTCAGTGTTATGTGGTCATTAAAGCCAATGGGATTCATATCGATAACTTAAATATGAGAATTTCCATTTCCATAATTAGCATCCACATTTCCCAGTTTTCAGTATCCTTATTTTGAAGTTGTCTTGATTTTTTTAAATTTTTTTTTTAAGTCAGTGAATTTCCATTTAATTACAGTCATTTAAATTCATGGCAATTTTAAATAATCAAATGTATTAATTTAATAAAACACTTTTTCAGAATTTGTTTGCCTTTGGTGATGTGGATGGAGCAGGCATAAACGCAAAG
The DNA here is from genome assembly GCA_033558235.1 of Neomorphus geoffroyi. Lineage (NCBI taxonomy): Eukaryota > Metazoa > Chordata > Aves > Cuculiformes > Neomorphidae > Neomorphus > Neomorphus geoffroyi. The sequence goes on along the minus strand of JAUMJM010000016.1, from coordinate 5,295,706 downwards.
CTGCAGCATCCCTTAGGTGTAGCATGGGACAAGAAAAGAAAACTGCTTTATGTGGCAGATTCCTATAATCACAAGGTAAGCATAGAGTAGCCTGTGATATACATGCTTTACAATTTTTACTGCTATGAAGAAATATTTTAGGAACATTCAAAGATTGTGCTTGATTTGGTTAAGCTGAGAAAAGAAATTATACAAATTCCTTTGTAGATTCTTTTTATTTCCATCCTTCCCTTATGGGTCCTTGCCTTTGTTTTGCTGTCACATGGTGCTGTATTCGTAAGGTGGTCCCTTAGAAAGGTGAAGTTCAAGTGCCAAGTTACAGTTCAGACTAAAGACTCTTTCCTTACATCTTCCAGAAGATGCTGAACTAGACCAAAAGAGCTGGGAGTGCTTAGTCAGTAACACTACAGGTTTGATAAAACTGGGAGAACAAGAGGTCTTGCTTTTCTCTTAAAAATGCCACCCACATTTTGAGAAGAAACCTCAGTGGAAGCACTGAGGTTGAAAAAGACCTCTAAGATCGTCCAGTCCAACCGTCAGGCCAACACTACCGTGCCAACTAAACCATGTCACAAAATACTATATCTACAAGTGTTTTGAACTCCTCCAGGAGACTCCCCTACTTCCCTGGGCAGCCTGTGCCAGTGCTTCACCACTCTTTCAGTAAAGAAATTTTTGCTAATACCTAATCTAAACCTCCTCTGGCACTGCTTGACCATCACCCACCTTGCTACAGTCTCCTTTCAGGGAGCTGCAGAGAGTGATGAGATCTTCCCTCAGCATCCAAGAAATATTGAGAGAATATTGAATTCTCTGTGGAACTGAGATAAGAAAGATAGGTTTACATGATGTTCTATAAGCTTTCATGTCTAGAAGGTTGTTAACTGTGCATTGATTTGATGCATTAAAAGTAATTTGTTTTCATTTGAAGTATATAATGCTAAATGCTTATTGAAATTTATATGCCAAATAAAATTTTATTTCAGGTACTCTATAAAACATTATAGACTTTTTTTGATATTACCTAAAGGAAAAATAAACCTCATATATGTTTAGAAAAAATGTTATATAAATGTTAGCCTGCTAGTTTTGTTGTGCTTATACTGTTTTGCAAATGTTTCCAAAGAGGCAACAAACAGTAGAAAACTAAACCATTCAGCAGACTTTTATACGAGAGGGGTAGGTGCCTTTGAAATTATGAAAGAGAGCCAAGAACACTGAATGAAGGCCAAAGGAAGAAGAAAAGTCCAGCAAGGAATGAGGGTGGGCGTGGGAAGATGGGACATGTTGTTTGGTAAGGTATGGTAACTTAGTTTCTAGGACACAGTTAGTAGCTAAGTTGCTCCAGGTTACTACGGGCTTCTGAAAATGTAGATCATGAGATAATACAGAGCTTCTAAATCCTGATGGGTTCTTTTAGAGAGAATTTTGTATGTCTTTGTTCATCTTAGATTAAGGTTGTAGATCCCAAGATGAAGAACTGCGCCACCCTGGCAGGCACAGGAGAAGCAGGCAATGCTGTTGGTTCCAGCTTAACACAGTCAGCGTTTAATGAACCGGGAGGTTTGTGTGTTGAAGAAAATGGCCGCTTGATGTATGTTGCAGACACAAATAATCATCAGATTAAAGTGCTAGATTTGGAAACAAGGATTCTTTCCATGGTAAGTAATACTTATTAAACAGGCCGATAGTGGCATTTCTTGATAGAAATTACTATTGCAGACTTTGACAAGTGGTATAAAAATCATATAGCTAATAAACCTTTTGGTACAGTAGCTACACGCACAGAATGTTTTGTGATGATGATCTGGCAAGTAAATATTGCCTGTTAGCACAGTTGTTGAAAGCCTTAGTTTTTGGAAAAGTAACTTGCAAGAAAACAGAAGTGCTGATCGTTTTGAAAAGAACAGTACAGAAACGTGAGTTATTAAAAATACAGCTCAGTTTTTCAGTATAGAAAGCATTTCATGAGCACTTGCCAACTCCCTTTGTAACAAGTAGAAATAATTTATCAAGTCCTGTAATTAAGCCATAAGAGATAATTTGGGGAGGTCAGAGACTTAAAGCAGAATACGTAGTGGGCTTCCAAGTTGTCAGATCAAAACCACTGTCATAATTGAGCATGACTATATTTGCTTATAAACATGAAGGCAAAACAAATTTGTGTTCCTGTCCGTCTTACAATGGCACCATGTCTTAGTGTTTTCATATGTATATACATGTGTGTGTATATATATATGTGTAACATAATGGTCCAGCTCTCTTCTTCTTTGTTTCTTGCATTTAAAAGCACGCAATCTTAGCGTGTGTTTGCATTTTCATACTATATAACGTGTTGGTGGCTTTTCTAGGAAATTATCCTTTACTGTGCAATCCACATGGTTAAAATCTTGGATTTTAGTACCAAAGTATGGTGTTTACCACAAAATTAGAAGAAAATACTTTTAAATTTTATTTAAAGTAAAAATATAGTGCAACTGTTAAAATTTAAAATAAAAGGGTGCTCTGAAGTAGTTGTGGATTTTTGTGATTTTAGTAGGAAATATATTTTTATTTGGATTAATCAGTTTTATCTTTTTCATTTAAAAAAAAAAACTGTCCTTGCCTTTTCTTTGTCACTGTAGCATTGTTGCACCCTGTTAGAAAGTTTTAGTCCCATAGCCATATTATCATGTGCTGGTTTTCCTGATCCATGTCAGCTTTGAAACTCTGATTGTATTGTGAAAGCCTGTTTGCTTTCAATACAAACAAAACCAAATACTTTGTTTGATTTCTACTGATAGTTGCCTATCCTGAATGCAGAAGCATGTGATGTTCCAGACAACCTGCCTGTGCAAAAGGATAAAACAACAAACCTTCCAAAACTGCCTAAATCTGCACCAAATGTTCAACTTCCTTTGCTCACTGTAGCTCCCAGCCAGACAATTCAGTTTTTGTTAAAGCTGGCTCTTCCTCCAGATTCAAAACTGAATGAAGAAGCACCCAATTCCTGGTTTATCACAGCAGAAGGTAAGTGCCTGTGTGGTTTTATTAGTGGAAGAGGAGTAGATACAAGAGTAGGTTCTATCATGACATGCTTGCGATATATGGGATCTCAGTCTGAAGAACCAAAATGTCCCGCTCAGTGTTCTGTTCCCATTTGACCTTGTGGTGCAACACGTGTTATACGGTTGGAGTCAGTACAGAGCAGAGGAAAGCTTCACTGACTGTTTGATATGCAGTTTTTAAAAAAAGAAGAGCCTCTTGTGAGACCCTACCTGGAGTACCATGTCCAGTTACGGAATCCCCAGCATAAGAAGGATATGGAACTGTTGGAACAGGTCCAGAGGAGGCTATGAAGATGATCCAAGGGCTGGAGCACCTCTGCTATGAGGGCAGGCTGAGAGAGTTGGGGTTGTTCAGCCTGGAGAAGAGAAGGCTCCAGGGAGACCTTAGAGCAGCCTCCCAGTACCTGAAGGGGGCTACAGGAAAGGTGGGGAGGGATTTTTTACTAATGCATGGAGTGATAGAATGAGGGGGAAAGGCTTTACATTGGAAGGGGAAGGATTTAGATTAGACATTAGGAAGAAATTCTTCACAATGTGGGTGGTGAGGCACTGGCACAGGTTGCCCAGGGAAGTTGTGGATGCCCCATCCCTGGAGGTGTTTGAGGACAGGTTCGATGGAGCTTTAAGCAACCTGGTCTGGAGGGGGTTGGAACAGGAAGGGCTGTAGGGTCCCTTCCAACCCAAACCATTCTATGAATGTCATTTTCTTTAGTTTCTATGTCAAGTTTTCAATGTTGAAATCACATCATTTGCACCTTCAAGAGATTTCTGAAAGCAAGAGAAAATGTATTTCAGTTATGTTCATTCAGTTGTTGCACTGCATTGGAAAACATCTTTTTAGAAATGCTGCTAGATGTTAAAATTCTGCTAGTGTTTAGTAATTGTTCTGTAGCTGAATTTACATACCATATTGGCTTTTACAATGATAAATACTTGTTAATAGCTACCCCTGCTTGTAGATGCAGTTAAACTGATCTAAAAGTAAACATCTCATCTCTTGACTCATCTTTTGCTGGCTGGCTTTCACAGTATCCATGTGGTAGCTTAATTAAATTGATTGCTTTTAAAAGCAGTCAACAAATACTGTGCAGACACTGCAGTTTGTTTAAATGCCTCATGATTTAAAGTAGTTTATGATCCCAGTTTATGCTTTTGGAGTACAAATAGATTATTTCCAGGAGAGCTGGAACACTTTTTGACCTATAGAATCTCCAAATATTGTTGAAGTGTGATAGCTTCAAGGGTCAGTAAAAACAGAGAACATAAGTAACGTAAATTCAACAACTCATTTCAAGCTCATGAATTCTAGAGCCAACTTTTAGATATTTTCTGAAAAATGCCCAAAAGAGCGCTTCATCCATCTCACTGACAGTAAAATACAGAGTGCAACTCAACGAGCCTGGGTACCTTTATTGTGCAGATATTTTTTAACTCACATACTCTTCAATATTTAAGTAAATGTGTAACTCGAGTTGCGTTCCTACAGTCAGCCTGAGCATTGCTAAATTGCAGCAACTCACTTGTAAAAACAACACTTCTGTTTGGAAATGCCATAACTTACCTGCAGTTTTATGTATTTATGGCAGATCTCTTACCTGCAGTTTTATGTATTTATGGCAGATCTCTTACCTGCAGTGTTAGACCTCTGATACAAATGTGTAGCAGCCCATTAATTTAAGGTGTTTTGCTTGCCTATTACAGAATACATTTTAATATCCTCTTAAGTGTGTATACGACAGATTGCCGATCCATTGCATTTAAATGATGTACTGTATATATAACTATAGTTCTGAAGCAAAGCTATGGATCTCTCCATCTTTAAATGACTGCTAAAGAAGCATTTGCAGATTACTTTTCCCTTTTATTTTTCTGTAACTGGAAAAAGCAGGAAAGAAATTCCCCTTGGTGGTGCAAATGGAAAAAAAATCCATGGTATCCTGTAGGCAAAATCAATGTTTTTTCTAGGATTCAGACATGATGTTAAATATCCTGATGATAAAACTTGTTCTTCTTTTACAGATAATACCTGGTTGCTTCAAGGACAGTGTCTCTCTGGAGAAATAAAGGATGTTTCCAGTCAAACTATCATTCCCTTTCAGTTACCCAGGAGCTGTCTGTCAGCTGAAGCTATCCTGGCTGTCAAAGCATGCCTCTACTATTGCAGCAAAGGTAGCAGTGCCTGTATGATGAAAGGAGTCTCATTCACTCAGCCTTTACAGATAGCTACTACAAACCAAGGCAGCTTGACTCAAGTCGAACTGATGCACTCCTTTTTAACCAATTAACCCAAAGCCAGCTGAGCTCATACTTTATTTTACTCTCCACCATTTCTGCAGGAGAAAAACCTTTCTCCGTTGTTCATTTTTCTGGAGCTTATGATGAAGCTAAGAAATAATACGCTTGGCAAAATGAAGTAAATTTCCCTATAGCTTTTTTATCTTCACAACCTCCTTTCTTTTCATTACAGTAGCAGCAATAACACTGTAATACTCCAGACTCTTGCCACTTGTGAGTATATTGGATGTATGCTTTTCTAAGCAACAAGCAGCAATTTTTAGAGTCCGTTTTGAAAGAGCTGGTGTTACTTTGTGATGTTACTGTAAGAAGTTCTTTGCACTATACGTACTATTAGAATAGCTGGATCATTTTGGACTAAAAGTTACAAATTCCTTTTGTGCCCTTATGAAATTTTAATAGAATGTCAAAATGAACAGTTTTCTTTCTCCAGGCTGTACAAGAAGTATCTTGCTTATTTTTCTCTAATGGCATTTAGGACACATGTATTTGAAAATACATCTTAATCTAAGTGCAGCTCTAATTTTATGCAAACTGAGTGTTTTGCTTAACTAGACATGACTGCCTTACATGAAGAGCATAGTTTCATGGAAACATTTCTGTGAAAGGAAGTGCCCAAGTTCCTACAGAAGAATTTCATGCTGATTTCTGACAGAGAATGTGCCTCTCTAACGTGTATATACATAAAGAAAACAACACAAACCCGTGCTGGAGCTTTTCAGCTATATATCAATTTACATTTTATAGTAAGTGGCAGAAAATAGTTGAATATCAAAACTGCAAAAATTAATTGTTAATCATTTCAAGCAGGGTCAATCACTTTCCTACTTTTATGATTTCTCTGTAAAGACTTGTCTGAAGACTGCTGCGTTGCAAATACATAATATTAAGAAGAATTTTTTACTCTTGAAGTGTGATCCAGTGTCTTTTGAAGTCACTGTTATTCCTCTGATTTGTAATAGTGGCCCCTGAACCAGAACTGTGTATTTAATAATGGATTATTTGAATTCATGTTTAGAGGTTCTGAGCTTTTGCTAGAAAACTGGTAACTTAATATTTGACTAAGGTGATTTAAATCTGTATTACAAAACTCTGCCTTTGGTGGTTAAGTGTTTTGCAAGTAAAATTCTTTCAATTTTCCATAGTAAGCAGAAGGAATAGAAGGGGGTGCAATTTTTTACTTGAACTGGAAGAGTTTCCACAGTGTTTTAAGTGGTGACTGGATTAGGCTTTGTGCTGTGGACGTGAGGATCAGGTCTGAGAAGATGATTTTGGTTTCAGTTTGAAGATGATATTTTCACATATATTAGAAAGTACAGTAGTGGAAGAATTTTTATATAGTCTTTTCTAAAACAATCGCCACTGTTCTCGACACCTGTCAGTAAATCCCCAGCATGATTTGTTATTGCTCTTTCTTACTTTAAGGCTGAAATGTTGGTCATGAACCCGAGAGGCTTTTGTTTTAAGGAAACCATATGGATTGGTGTGGTTTTTCCTTCCATTGAAATGCCAGTCTATCTGCGAGTTCTCTGTGGTACCAGAAATGGTTATTATCTCACCTGTCAGCAGGGCAAGGACTGAACGATTATTTTTCTTGTGTTTGTTTTTTAAGCAGCTTTTCTAATTCAATGTTTCAGCTCCTTTGGGTAAGCCTCTCAATTCTCACATGCCATTTTTGAAGGAGGAGAAAGCTTTACTACTTTGTTCATGGATTGCAAATGCTATTGCAAGGATGAAGGTAAAGAAGCCAAGTTGGGCTTTTATTGTTTTTTATACTTTAGTACAATACACTCTATCAGATTTTTTTGTTTGTTTAACTTTGTGTAGTGGCCAGGAAACCTTAAATCAGCTTGTAGCTAGACCACAAATTTTCTGTTGCTTACTGAAAAAACAAGCATTAGTTCCAGAAGTTCAGGAAAGTGAACCAAACTGTTACAGTTATCTTGAACGTGTAATTCAGCAGATGGATTTGTTTCTCTCATTTTAAACAAGAATGGTGTTAATATTGCCTGTTTCAGTTCGGTGAGATCATCAAATTCTGCCTGCATTTGAGTATTCAAGAAAAAATCATCAAATGTGTTTTCTGATCAGCACTTTTTAATTCATGTATTGCTGTAGGGGAAAGATTGTGTATTCTTAGCTTTATTTAACTGTGGTGTGTAATGTTTAAATACAGTATTGTAGATATGTTTTCTTTGAAAATGCACATATATAAATGTGTCATATCCTTTTTGTTTGCAAATTTTGACTTTTAGTCACTGTATGTAAGCACTCTCAGAGCCACTGTAAGCTTATTGGGAAATGATGATAGAAGGTATTAGAAAAACCGTTACATAAGCATCAAGATGAAGTCCAGGATTAAACTGTAAAGGACCTTTTAATTTTTGGCCACAACTAAATATTTAACAATTGTATTTCAAGGAAAACAGCTTTACTAGCGGAGAGCAGGTATATGTCTGTTTGAAACAGTCCTTTCTTTACCTTTTCTTTTAAGTCCATGTCTTGTGGCAGAGAAGACACGTATTTTATGCACACGTTTTTAGTTGATTCCTTTTTATGTTAGATTCTCACATGTCATTTGGGGTTTTCTGCTGGAAGTACTTCTTCGTAGTTTGCCTCTCCTGTCCTTCACATGTAGATAATTATGTGTGTTTACATCATGTCATGATACAAAGCAAACGTAGACCAGATGAATAACACATGAGAAAGTAGTTTTGTAACATTCTGTAAATGCCTTATCTCCTTAGTCCCAGAAAAGGTGCATATGGCTTCTAGTGCTTTGTATATATTCTTAATGCCCTTTTTTATTCCAATGGGCAAATCATGTCTCTCAACCCATGGATAAAACTATTTTTTGTGAGAATGTCAAGGAAAACTTATTCCTTATCTCTTGTTCAGAGGAGGGGGATGATCAGAATAAAGTGACATTCCTTTTTGTGCAGGGGCATGTCCTTCTGTTCCTTTAATTATTGACTATTTATTCTAGCAAAGAGAGTTGTATTATTGTCCACAAATTCTCTTGAATTTTTGATTCCTAACAAGGTTTTCTTCATACATGGAAGCTTTAAATGTCTGACTTTGTAGAGTTATGAGTGATATATCTAGTTGAAAATGGCATATGGTTTAGCAGGCAATAGCAGAGCTTTATGTACATTCTTATGATCTATAATGTTTTTAAAATCACATATTACAGCTAACCTCCCACAGAGTCTGTTCAAAAACTGTGTATTGCAACTCAAAAGTAAGTTTTGTTCCTTGTATAATGTGCAAGAGATGCTGTGACGCGTTGTGTATGTGTCCTCCAAGCTGCAGTTGTGCAGCCTGAGGAGAATTTACCACGCAGAGCAGCTTATCAGCCACCCACAGTAACTCTCCCCTCAAACCTGCCAGCTCAGTTGTTTGTATAATCAATTAAAATTACTGATTTACGTTAGCAAAGATTTAGTATTTAGAATTAATCATTGTAATTTACATTGAAATGATTTTGTCAGGAATTAGAGGAGCTTCTTTGTACCAAGCAGGGAAAGTATAAGAATGGTGACAATTAGTTGGAGACAGCTGTTAAAAATGTGAAACCTGGTGATTTTTTCAATTAAACCGCACATCCATCTTCGAATTCTACAACAGATCACGAATTTAGAAATGGTGTTTCTAATGTTAACATTCCATTATTGTCATATAACCAAATTTGACTGCTGTCTTCTATCAGAAACACCTGTTCTTACATTTTATGTTTTATGTACTATCATATGTAAAATCACTTTCGTTAAGGACTAGGATTAATTCTTGTTGAGGTTTCAGCACAGCTGTGATTGGGTTTGCGAGTTTGTCTTACTTCCTTTGCCATAATATTATGGGAGATTTTATTTAGGTTTCAAGGTCTATCTTTTCCTCCCGTGGTTTTTCCCTGAGAATGAAGTGCAGCCAAAAACTTGTTACTATAGAGGAATCCAAGTAGGCTAATTCTCTTCACCACTCCTTGCCCCTGCACTGCTTAAGGGATGGGGATGCAACAGCAAACACAGTAAGGCAGTCCCATACAAACATAATGCTGCCTGGCAGCTCACTCCAAAAGGATGCAAATGAGATGAGGATTTCAGGATGAGTTACATAAGGACAATGGTTCTCAAAACAGCTAGACCTTCTGCATGCTGGCTGTCTGGAGTTACCCGCTTCCTAGACCTGCCTCTATTTATGGCCTATAAAGTCTTTGCTCCATAAGGAAGGCAAGAATTTTGTCCTTACTATTCCTGCAAACATCTTCAATCAGTTGATTCATGAGTACTTTTTAAGATAACCTGGCAATAATTACCGGATTCTAGGACCTAAATGGACCCTCCCCTATGATTCTAGGTAGCAGAAAATTGTGTCCTCAGGTCAGCTTCATCAGGCTTTACACTGATGCAACTACTGTCAAAATCTTTGCATGGCCCTGTCCAGTGAGGTCCTGAGGTTGCTTCTAGATGTCCCAGAGCATCCCCTCAAACTTGAGCAACCTATGCCTGGGTTTTGACAGCTCTTAGTTTCAGGACACCTTGATGATTTGGCTCTTAGATGATTTGAAAGATACCCCGGTTTCCTCTCTTGTTGCAGACCGTGCTTAATTGTTTTCAGAGGGTGAAACATTTTGTCACAGCTGAAAAGCTAGAAACCTTGGATGTAAGTTGAGGAGCATTTGTGCAGCTGTAAATACATATTGCTTTGTTTACCTCTTTATTGGTCCATGGTTTTCAAGTGTACTAGAGAACATTTTGTCCAATTGCAAGCCCTAGGGGTCTGCAAAAGAAATATGAGTATTTTTCATGTCTTGGTTAGTTGTTTTTAAAAATTTACAATTCTGAGCTGAAGAAATTCCACTTTTGAAAATCTGATCTTAAGTCTGCCTTAATTTAATGCTCTGTACTCCACATTCTTCAGAAAAGCTAGATTCTACACTGTGTATTTCCCCTTTTGATCAAGTATTTAGAAACTCAGCCCATCTGTCCATTGTCAGACTTTATAGAAAGCAAGAAAACAGTTCCAAATTTGATTTTATATTCCTGCTTTTTTAAAAATAAGAGCTTGGTTTTTAAGCATTTGATCAAACTTAAATACTTGGGTTTGAACCATACATTCAAAGAATCTGTCCTGAGAGTTGCCAGTATCCGATAACTGGCTCCCAGATTTTAGAAATTTAGAATTGATAGTAGAGGAATGAAATTGGTATATTGTGTATATTTTTAATATTTAACCTCAAAACTATCCAGTTTCAATTTTAAAGGAGGATTTGTGCAATTAAAACTTTCCCTTTTGTGCATTGTTAGCATTAATATACCATCAGTCATTGTATCATTAAAACCTGTGATAGATTTTTGTGATTTTATAAAGGAATTATAAAGAAAAATATAGTAGTTGTAAGAGTGTTATGGGGTGAAACCCAGGTGCTCCAAGGTTGGTGGCAAAGATCTTTAGGGCCAGTAGTTCAGCCCAGTGTGGCTGGAATTGCGCATTTTCATTACATCATGATGGCTGAAGGAAAAATTCAGTGCCTTTCATAAAAATACTTGAGAGCGTATCCTTACAAAGATGTTGGAGTACTGATTGAATTAAGGTATTTCACCTTTGTGATCTGCAAGTTTCGAGGGTCTTTAATTCTATACTAGTTCTGTAGCTGTGAAAAGTTTGCCTTCTTCATGTTTTTGAATTAAGTTGAAATTCAGGTGCTTTTTGTTCAAGAGCTCTTACAAAGTATTTTAAAATGTTTTTTAACGCAATTTTGTGAACCTACTTCTGAAACTATCGGTAGCTCTTCTGTACACTTCAAAACAAACTCGGTGAGGAGATTTCAGACGTTGTGCTGAAATTGTGATGCGAGTGAGAGGGCAAAACATTCATTGATGTGATGGGGTGAGGCTGATGCTCCTTGGTATTTGAGGGGTGGAGGGTTTGTTCTTTGGTTTTGGTTTGGGTATTTTTATCCTGTTCTACAAATCAGCAAAGATTCTTTAAATGGCAAAGGGTTGTGTATAGAGGCAGCTGTGAAGGCTCGCGTTCTCTCACTGTGAAACCATGTAACTTCCTTTTGGTTCTGATGCTGGGGTCTCTGAAAATCCCAGCAGTATAACACTAGTGAAGAGAGTCACGTATAAGCACTTAACACCTTAATAAGTATCTCCATGTGGTTTTAAGGGGAAAGACGGGGAATTTTTCTGCAGTGTTGCTTTGTGGACATCGGAATATTTTTGTCTTCTGTTGGAGATACTAAACCTCTGTTTTTCCATTGCGTGTGACGCAAAGCCTTTCAAATATCTGAACATTTAAAAGCTGTGTTTCATGTTTGTCGCTACAAAACATGCGAAGAATTAAAACTGAAGATGCTTCAACTATAGCTGATTCAGATTGTTTAAATCCTTCACATCCAGCATTGCCTAAGAACGCTCTTAAAAATATTCATGGATTATGTTCCTTTTTAAATAAAAGGTAAATGTCCTGTAATATTATGAGAACAAGTAAATACACTGTAGAAGATATGTCAGCCTCGGATATCGATTCAACAAATAAACAGTGATTAAAGAATGTACTCTTTGTCCTGCGAAACCTCTTTCTCCTTGTAAAGCTTTTTCATGGAAAAATAAACATTAAAATCTTTTCTTTCAAGGATGAGTTTGTCTGTCAGTCTTTATATCAACGTAGATGTGGAAGTTATGAAATACCTCTGCTGTAAGGGGTTACAGCATGATTAAAATCCGTTAATTAACAAGTTCTGTTGGTTTCCAACTCTTTCCCACAGGGCTCTGCAGTCGTGGGTATCAGCCAGTCATTCAGTGACCCAGCGGCTGGTGATGCAGCGCGCAGACATGAGGACCCCGCAGTTTCACTGTTGCACACTGGTCTGCAAACAAGTGATCTGCTTTTTTTTTCCATTTCTGCACGTAAGAGAGATGAGAAACTGTGCTGCATGAGTCACAGACTGACGATTTTGTAGCCTTCAGTTTATTGCAGAGATCCCAAAGCAGGCATAGCTGCTGAACAGATCTCACTGCATTGAGCTCCACTTCGAAGCAGTTTCTTAGGCAGATTATGGTCGAACCATATTTTAACAGCGGCATCAAAAAAACTATAGTTGGTTTGTTGTGATTGTTTTACCTGGATAATAGTTTTGCAGCTTTAACTAAGAACATATGGAGACAGAACACTAGTAGAGGCTGCTTGTGTGCACCAGTACAGCTGAGGACCGATACCAGTGTACCTGAGAGGATAATCCTGTATTCATGCTGCTCATCATAGAATGGTTTGGGTTGGAATGGACCTCAAAGCCCATCCAGTTCCACCCCTCTGCCATGGGCAGGGACACCTCCCACCAGACCAGGCTGCTTAAGGTCCCATGCAACCTGGCCTTGAACACCTCCAGCGAGGGGGCAGCCACAACTTCCCTGAGCAACCTGTGCCAGTGTCTGACCACCCTCATTGTAAATCTTCCCCTTTCCAATTTAAAGCCATTCCCCCTCATCCTGTCACTCCATGCACTTGTAAAAAGCCCATCCCCAGCTTTCTTGTAGCCCCCTTCAGGTACTGGAAGGCTGCTCTAAGGTCTCCCTGGAGCCTTCTCAGGCTGATCAACCCCAACTCTCTCAGTCTGTCCTCATGGCAGAGGTGCCTTCGGATCATCTTCATAGCTTCCTCTGGACCTGTTCCAACAGTTCCATATCCTTCTTATGTTGGGGATTCCAGAACGGGACACAGTTCTCCAGGTAGGATCTAATGAGAGTGGATTTACATGTTTATCAATAAAATAACGTGGTTAATGCGAGCATCATGTGTCAAAAATCCTGGTGTATTTGCTATAGGTGAGCCCTAGCAAGAGTAGTGCAGCTATGTCGATTTTATTTTTCCTTCTTGCTAAAGATAATTCCTCATGACTATTCATCCATTCAAATATTTAAAACATTTATCCATAGTGCTTATAAAACTCAGCTAGCTTTATTTAATTTACATCCAGATTAAATATATTCAGCTTAACCTGATGCAATAAGTCTCAATTTGGCAAACATTTGAACGAATTCATTTGCAATTTCATTTTTGTGATAAAGTGCATCTAAAGCTTCTCCCAGGCTTAACTCGGCTACCTTAAGCAGGGTTGTGTCAGTGAGCATTTACCTCAGGATAAAGCAGACAGTTTAACTACATTCAGTCATCATCTCTAAAATGACACCGTCACACCCAACTTTTATCTAAGTACTGTTGAAGCCTGCATGTACACAGACTTGTACATTCTGTGTGCAACTGTTAGGTTGTTTCTAAAGGAAGGGAAAGGAGCCTTTCTTTTAAAATTTATTGCTGGGGCCAAGGTATTTTCTTGTTACTGCAAGGGATTCTGCAATCTCCTGCCAAAAGGCACTTACAGAGATTGGGTAAATGGGGCTTTAAACGGCTTCTCTCCCTGCCCTGTCCTCCCCATCTGAAATAGTTTCCTGAAGCTGCTCAGAATTATGACCCTGCTGCCTCATCTGAATTTTATCTTTTCTGCCTGTCACCCTGGTATTTTGTGCACACGATTCCACCAGAAACTGAAAACTCTATCTGCTGGCTATTTAATGTTTGTAACAAAATTCTACCCTTGCTCTAACTGGGCTTTGTAGAGCTGGATTGTTCTCCTTTGCCCGTTTCCTTAAGCACTCCAAGGAGAGATGAACATTTCATCCTTCAGGTGTGAAAGAGTAACTTTCAAAAGTATTGCTACAGCAACAGATGTTGTTTCTTTCATTTTTTGGAAAAGCAGTTGCAAGTTGTAACCCCTAGTTAAGTCTCTCCAGACTTTTCCTGTCTCAGGCGTTCCCTTAGGCAGAGTATGTGGGCTTAGCAGTGACCAGAGCTCCTGACAACAGGCTGTAAACAGCGGCTGTGTATTCCAAACACTGAACAAAACTGCAATATTAAGGAATTCTTAGATATTAAGGAAGAGGTTGCTTCAGTAAAACAACATATTTAGTCAAATTTATCCTCGTGCTGTATATTCACAGAATCATAGAATGGTTTGGGTTGGAAGGGACCTTTAAAGATCACCCAGATCCACCCCCTGCCATGGGCAGGGACGCCTCCCACTGGATCAGGGGGCTCCAAGCCCCATCCAACCTGGCCTTGAACACCTCCAGGGATGGGGCAGCCACCGCTTGTCTGGGCAACCTGGGCCAGGGCCTCCCCACCCTCACAGCAAAACATTTCTTCTAATGTTTCATCTCAGTCTCCCCTCTTCCAGCTTAAAATCGTTCCCTTTTGTCCTATCCCTGCACTCCCTGTTCCAGAGCCCCTCCCCAGCTTTCCTGGAGCCCCTTTCAGCACTGGGAGCTGCTCTAAGGTCTCCCAGAGCCTTCTCTTCTCCAGGCTGAACAACCCCAACTCTCCAGCCTGTCCTCATACAGGAGGGGCTCCAACCTTTGGGTCATCTGGACTCTCTCCCACAGCTCTGTGTCCTTCCTGCACTGGAGACTCCAGACCAGGTGAGGTCTCACAAGGGCAGAGCAGAGGGGAAGAATCACCATCCACCACGGAACTCCAATGTTATTTTTGATCTTTGAAGTTATCATTGTAATTGTTGGTTTTGAGAACTGAAAGGTTGTTCTAACGCTATCTTTATTTGCGAACGAGAAGGCAGCGCATCAGGTTTGATATCTCTTTTTATACAGCAGGGCTTGGGAAAGCACATCGCTGTCCAAGCAAAGTCTGAACCCAGCAGAGATGAGGGCTCATGTGATGTGATTTAAGCAAAACAAAGTGGGCTCAGCAGTTTGATGGTCAGCAGCAAGCGTAAGCGGTCGTTGCGTCAAAGCCTCTGCACCTTTCCTCCCTCACACGGACACATTCCTGACTTGACTAAAGCTGTGGTGTTTTCCACCTTGTTATATGAGGTTGATTCTAAAATACAGAGATCGCCAAGAACTGAGACATGTAGCTGTTTGTCAGAATCTTAATACATTTAGCAAGAGAGAATATAAAATTGAAATGCATCAAAGAGTGCGTGGGAGCATCGATGCCTAAATGGCAGTTAAATCCAAGGGAGATTTGCTGGGGGCTAATGAGAAACCCATCATTTGAATTTTTCTTTCCTTTTTGCAGTTGAGTGAAGAAGATGGATTTCATTAGCTTTTTCGCTGTGCTCTTTGCAGTGGAAGCGCTGTCAAGTGCTGTTGTTTTGCAGACTCGAATTAAAGGAGGTGCATGTGGCAGAACTTCTCAGGCTGTAGAGAAAAGTGCAGGGGATGTACCGGGATGCTCAGAAATAGAGTCCCTCATAAAGAGTGACAAAATTTGCCTTACAAATTCGCCGGTAAGTATAAAATGAAACATTTACTGAATCATAACAGGATTAGTTATGGATTTAAACTAGCAGAGGATTATTTTTTATTTACTTGATGCTGAAGAGAATGGTTCCTTTTTGAGTAGGTTTAAGTTACATAGAAATGCATAAAATACAGGGAAAGGAGCGTTTCCAAGAGAACTGAAGTAGGACGGATGCTATATTTTATACAGAAGTGTAAGCATCTCTTTCTCTAATATACAGCAAGCTTGCTGATTTCAAAATATATGTTTTTAAATGTTCATGAATGGAGAGTCTCTTCAAGTTTATGACCTGCTTCTGGTCTGTGTAAGTGGATTCCCTCTCACATGGTTTATATTTTTCTTACACTCAGTTCATAGTCTCTCCTGCTTTTGTATCCTATGGTGGCCTAAGCACCGTGATACCCTCCAGGACTCTTCATATCACAGTTTTTGGTTGTGCCAGTAGAGAGACTCCCTTATTATAGATATCTAACAGTAGGCATGCATCTGTTTTCCGAGAACAGTATAGCTCAGATGAACCTGTTAGAGTAATTGTTTTCCACTTTCTAACATGCAGAAAGCTTGTGGAGTACCTTGCCCAGCAGGAAGCAAAAAAATGGTCAGCATTCTTTTAGATTTACTCCGTGATGAAGCTTCTCACAGCCTTGAAGGAAATTAATATTTATGATTAAAGCGGTCCCAGGAAGGAGCTGATTTGCAATTTGCATAAAATCCCAGTAAGTTTATGCTGTTAACCTAGAAAACTTGTATATCTTAAACTCAGAAATGCTCACAGTCGAGTAAGGACATTTGCAGAAAAGTGATCAAGTTATCCTGAATCAATGCTGACCCATCAGCTTAACAATTATGACGATTATTGTAAGTAGTTATACATCCATGGTTTTTTGTCAGCCCAGGAAATTAGTGAGGAAAATCCACTAGGATTATGTTCCAGCGTGGCACTTCAATAGTACAGCTCAGCATTAAAGTCTACTGCGTTCTCCTCAGTTTGGCCAGAGCCTCGGGTTCAGAGCTAACTTTGACACTATGATATCAACCATGTGAAGGGTGAACCCTCAGGTGCTTCTAACTGGACGGTGGAGTTCATACACTTCTCCCAGGCAGAAAATAGATGCATTTATCCCTACATTGCTGCACTCCTCTCATTTATCTCTGCGGAGTTTCTTCTTAATTAATATCATTTGATCCTTTTCACCTTTCCTTCATCTCTCTAATTAGTTCTCCCAAAGCTTGCAGCCTATTGACTGTCCACTTGTAGCTCTTTCCATTCACCAAAGAAAAGTAATTTAGTTCCTCTCATTTTGGAAAAAAAAGTACTCCTGACCTGTACATCCTTTTCCCATTTCTTTTTATGCTCAAGAAAAGTGCTATTAGCAAGAGCTCCTGCTTCTATTTCACTTCTATATTGCATGCTGCTAATTTGGCCGTCCCCATGCTGGCCACTGAAATTGCTCTCAGCAAGGTTTCTAATGATTTATTGCTACCTAAATCTCATCAGTCCTCTTGGCCTGCCTATTGCCTTCAACATATGCAACCAGTCTTGAAATTTTCACTTTGTTTTCTTCTACACTTCCCTTTATTCCAGCTCTCTGCACGGTTTGGAAACCATTCCCTCACCATGTCCTTGGCTGAATAGTCCTCATCTTCCCTATCTCCAGCTTTTGGATGGAATTGCCCTGGACTCCCCCACTACTCCTTCCCTCTTCCCATTGCACACTTTGTCTTCAGATGGTACAAAGTTCAGCAACAGCCTGTGCTGAGGAGTCTCTCCAGAATGGTCTCTTTCTGTCAAACTGGAGTTTCACCTTTGACTTTATAAAATTTAATGTGGCCATCAGGTCGAGGGAGGGAATCCTGCCCCTCTACTCATCTCTGGTGAAGCCTCACCTGAAGTCCAGCATCCAGCTCTGGAATCCTCAGCACAGGAAGGACATGGAGCTGTTGGAGAGGGTCCAGGGGAGGCCATGAAGATGATCCGAGGGCTGGAGCACCACCCCTATCAGGATAGGCTGGGAGAGTTGGGGTTCTTCAGCCTGGAGAAGAGAAGGCTACAGGGAGAACTTACAGCAGCCTTCCAGTTCTGAAAGGGGCTCCAGGGAAGCTGGGGAGGGACTTTTTAACAAGACTTATTGTGACAGGACAAGGAAGAATGCTTTTAAACTAGGGGAGGGGACAATTAGACCGGATGTAAGGAAGATATTCTTTACAGTGAGGGCAGTGAAATGTTGGCCCAGATTGCCCAGGGAGGCAGTGGAAGCCCCATCCCTGCAAACATTCAAGGGCAGGTTGGATGGGACTCTGAGCATCCTGATGGAGTTAAAACATATCCCTGCTCCTGCAAGGAGTTTGGACTGGATGACCTGTAAAGGTCCCTTCCAACCCAAAGCATTCGGTGATTCTGTCAACACAGCTGAAAACTCATCATCATCTCTTCACTATTCCTTTACGTTACTCCTTTCCTTTATCAGTCCTGCTGATTACAGACAAGGCTTTGAACTTCAGCATTTGTTCAGATTGCAGCATCTCACTAGGTCCTTGCGTTTGGACAGTACCTGATTTTTTCAGACTTTTTCCCATCTTTCCTCTTCTCTCTCTCTCATTTGAACCTGTCGGCTGTTTTCCACCTTGTATCTCAATCGCTACAATGCTCCGTATTCGTTAACAGAATTCTGACCTGCTCTTACCTATCCAAAATGCATCTTTATCAAGTGTAGGTTTTGTAGCCTGAAGGGTGATGACTGAAACATTATTTTCTTGAATCCAACTGCCAGCTCTCCCTACTTGCTAGTATCAAGCATATGCTGCACCTCCGCGTATTTCAATGTGCCATTCACAGCGCAGTCATATCCTGTCTGTGAGGGTTTATTAATTTTCAAGACACCAACTCCTGCCTCTGATTTTTTCATCTTTCTGCACCATTATCCACTGCTAATCTCGCAAACGTTACAAAAAGTATCTCTGAGGCTTCCCTTGATATTCAAAAGGATTTGCTCATCAGTGCTGGCAAAGCTTTTCTTACAACACTGAAATATTGTCAACATTTAGGCTCTCCTGGACTAAGATCACTCACTCATAAACCAACAATATCTCATCGTTTGCTGTCAGACTCTGTCTGTTGACTGCACTGTATCATTTGTTGCCTGCTCTTGTACATTTGTTGAAGATTCCCAGTGGATACAGGACTTTCATTGTTTACACAACACCTAATGCCGTGGAGTTTTTCCTAAGAAGAACTCCTAGACAGTATGGTAATATAAATGATGATAACCATTGGTATGACAGGTTTATTTCCCTAGCAGTGCTTAATCTTAGCAAAAAAAAAAAAAAAAGCTTCTAAAATAGATTCAGAATCTAGAAAAATAAAATAAATTACTTCTACAAAATTTGAAGTCCTGCCTCCATCATTCCAATGTCTTACTCTGGCCTATCCGTTTGTAGATGGCTCTCCCGTTGCTCGTCCCACTGAAGCTTCAGCAATGTACAAGCAAATAAATTGAAAACCTCCTGAACTGTGTGGATTATGTCCTTAGTCCAGGAATTCCGGAAGGGCACATAGAGTTCAGCTGAGCTGGATGTCTCTCCAGGTTCAAGTCCCAAAGGGTCCAAAGATTTTATCATGTTTTTCATAGGGACGTTTGATCACATGCTGAAAAAATGTTGAAGTTGGCTAGAGATGCTGCTGTCTTCACAATATTTACTGGCTTTTTTAGTTTGTTCGAGTGGACAAACAGACAACTGTTTGGAATGGGTAAAAAAAAAATCCAGCATCGGACACAAGGTTTGACTTGCACTGTGGAACCTCTGTCTTCCACCAAAATACAGCAGATCCTACGCACGTATGAGAGAAGGGATGGGCCTTCCCATTGTGGGCTGTTGCAAAGGGCGCCTTTGGAGGTTCTGTAGGAGGTGAGGTTTGTGACTATGTTTAATTTCCATAGAATATCACTCCATGGCTTTGGACAGCCCACTAGGAAGTCTTCTCAAGTGCTGGTTGTTACCCCAACGTTATTTCTTAACATCTACCTGACTTTTTTGTGTTTGGCACTGAACATCTGGAAAGTCATGAACCATTCCATGGATTTTATTTGATATCTTGAGCAGAAGGACTCAATCTCCTCAGCTGCAAGTCTACTCTTCTGTATAAGCTGCTCTCTTCATACTTCTCCACACTCAGCATCAGAAGCTGCTTCCCATCGTTCCTGTATCCTTTGGGGGACAACATGCTACAAGCAAGGGGTAACGAAAGGCATTTATCACAGTATCACAGTATCATAAGGCTGGAAAAGACTTCTGAGATCATCGAGTCCAACCTATGACCCAACACCTACACCTACTCCTACTCGTCAGTTACACCATGGCACTAAGTGCCTCATCCAATCTCTCCTTAAACACCTCCAGGGACGGTGACTCCAACACCTCCCCGGGCAGCGCATTCCAATGGCCAATCACCCTCTCAGTAAAGAACTTCTTCCTAATGTCAAACCTAAACCTCCCTGAAGGGGAGGTTTATAACTGAGGCCAGCGGTCTGCCAGGATCGGTGTCACCTGGTCAAAGAGAAGGTGGAAAGCCTTGCCCTCAGATGGAGCTGTGTGAGACAGTGAGGAGTCCCGGAGTACTCCAGGTGCAGTTGGAAACACCCAGACAGAGGGCAGGAAGCCTTTTCTTGGGGAACTTCTGCAATCGCACATAAATCTTCTGGCCTGCTCTGGTTTATTTTTACCTTTAATCCTGAAGAATTCTTGTCTGATATTCTAGCCTTATTTTCTCATGTTTTATTAGAACTACTTGCAAAGCCTCATTCCAGTATGCGTGGGATCCTGAGCTTAGCATTTCACTAAAAGCTGCATTTTTAACTCTTTCACACCTTCCCCTTATTTTTTTCCTTTTAAGATAATACAGGATCTAATGAAAATATTGCAAGAAGCAATGTGCTATTTTCTGGTTTGGGCAAAATGAGGGGACTTGAAGTGTAAAGGACACAGTAATGACATTGACATTGGGAAATGGGCATCAAAGACCCATAAGATTCAGTGAAAATTTTAAGATATTATCTTAGGAACTTACAGGTTTTTTTCCAAGTAATCTAACTTTGGTTTATTTATTTTATAGCCCTAGGAGAGTGACCCATATATATCTTATAAGATGAAAAAAACCCTATAGCTAGTGTAATTGACATTTTAGTCAAGTCTGTAAGGCTGCATGACCAAAACTGTCATAAACTGCAACAGAGCCCAAGTCAGCTGTTGTCCAATACGGCATTGGAAGTTGAGAGTACTCAGCTCTCTGTGATTGTACATCAGTTTGCTAATCCCCTAGACCATAATTAAGCACTGTTCTTGTTGGTACTGGCTTACTGATGCTTTTGGCAAGCTTTTCTTCTCATTGTTTCATCAAATTACAGAGTTCTGTACAAACCCGGCAATTTTAATGGCATTTCCATTTTTTTTCAGATAGAAGAATCTAAGCAAGGTATTTGTGCCAGCATCCTAGAATACTTTATCTTTCCCCTTCCCTTCAATATCTCGCTGTTTAACTTCAGTTGAAAATATATTTTGGTTTTTTGGAAGATGTTCTCAGGCTTGACTTGTGAAATCGCTTCGAAATCAGAGTAAAATTGTCTTCATTATTTTTTTCCTACTGAGAAAGAAAAGCTCTTTTTAAGCCATCATTTTCCCAGAGACAAAACTGCGTACATGGCAGATGTAGAGGTGCTGCAGCACCTGTAGAGGAGCCCAGCCCTGGGAAGTGAAAGGATGTGAACAGCAGGAGCTGCCTGCCCGGAAGAACCAACAATCTGAGAATAAACTAAGAAGCAGGAGCTGGACACCACATGCAGAGGGAGTGCAATGGAATAAAAGTGAGGCGTTTCAGCTCAGCACAGGAAGCAAGAGCAAGTTGTGAGAGTAGTCCTTGGCCTGCCTCGTGCCTACAAGTACCACCGCTCTTAAAATTTCATAGACTCATAGAATCGTTAAGGTTGGAAAAGACCTCTAAGATCATCAAGTCCGACAATGAACACCATACCAACATGTCTACTGATTTTCAGGGTAGGATGGAACTGTTGTCAGGGCCAGGCAGCTCACGAGCAGAGTCTAGTGCTCCTCTCAGGGCCAAGGAAAGGTCCTACGCAGCTTTCATTTGCTACTGTAGACACAGTCTCTGTGACTAAACACCCTGGAAGACAAATTCTACAAAAGGTTTATTTTGGAAGACTATGACCTTTGCAGGTTCTACTTGTTGGCCCCCAGTTTTTCAAAACGATGTACATGCTTCGTTATCCAGGTGCGTTGCTACTGGTGGCAAAGAGCTTTTTCTCTGTTGTAGAGGTCTGTAAATAAACTGCATAAGCACACACTGATTTTGTCTTGTACCTAGCACAGTGGGGCTTTACCCCTAACTTGGGAGGGCTGAGCATCGCTTTAATAAAAATAAATTATTAAAATTACAGATTTTTTTCTTAGGTGCCCATTATAGACTTCTTAAAAATCCTACACTCTTACTTATTTAAAACCTCTGACTGCAGATCACCCCCTCGCTGGCAGAACTGACAGCCTGTTACAAGCAGGCCTGTACGATGACAGATATGTGATTATATTTAAGTAGCCCTGTCGTAAGAAGCATTTCCTAGGTTGCTTTTTTCTTAGCTTGATATTTGAAAGGCTGCATTGCGTTTTCTGCCTTCTTAGTGAAAACCTCCTGCGGTGTGAAAAAGGAGTTAAAAGACCTGAATTAAGCCTTTAGGTACCATTTCCCATACAAATAAGTATGTAAGACTTCACTTAAATAAACCCAACTAGAATGTGTCTATGAGAGTTTCTCACGGTGGCGATAACTGTTCCTGTCTGTTCAAAGCACAGATGACACTGGATCTCCCTTCCGAAGGGAAACTCGTGTTGCTGATCTCCCGTGTCCTGCTGTTTGAACCCATCAGCTTCAGCGATGGTAAGAACATGTTATGGTGCAAACTATCACAGATTATGTACACAACTTCTTAGAACAGATATTTTCAGTGGTGTGGCCAGGTCACCCACTGTCAAATTTTATATGCATGCCAGTTCAGTGGCACCCATTCTCCACCCTATATTGTCCACTGTACAGTGCTCTGGCATCCTAAATCTGAGGGGTTAACACACTTTCATCTTTAATCACCTGTAAACCTTCTTTTTCTTTGTTTTTAAAATCTCTGAATACTTTCACAGAGCAAGCACATCCTTCAATAAACACAACCAAAAAAAATCAAATAACCTAAGCAGCTTTAAGTTCCAAATGAAATTACATATCAAGTGGAAAGCTGGCAATGCAGTGCTAGACTACTATGAAGTCTTTCATCTCTGTAAATCCTGGGTTGTCAGGTGAACTCTTTGTTCTAAATATTTTTAAGTGACTTAAGCACTTGAGCACTCAGTTCTGGGACTCCCAACTTAATGTTCCCTCCAATGGATCTGATTTTCAAAGGATGGCTGTTCAACATATTCTGAAGAGCCAGCTGTTTTTTTTCTGGCATCTATAAGCTGAGGCAACAAAGATCACTCATCTCTTCTTTAAGTGTAGAACACACTTCTAATATATTTAAGTCAACTACAAACCTTTTGTAACAGCTGTGCATCATTAGGTCTTCTCTTATGTTTAAAAAGCTTTGCTTCTGTGAGGGATATAAATCACAGAATAAAATTTATCAGGAAAAATGGGAAATGGAGATACCAATTTATATGAAAAGGAAATACTGGAAGATTTATTACTGGTGATTTTCTTAAATCTGCCTAGACAGCTGGGACAATGCTTTCCAGAATGGGTGTGGCTGCGGTTTTTCACATCCATAGGTTGGCGGTTTGTGGAGAATCCTTGTAGAGCAAAGAAATGAACTAAGGGGCATCAATAGTAACAAAATATCTTCCAGTGAGCACCAAACTGCCGGGGGCTGCTGGAAAACACCACCTAAATGAGGGTGTTGGCGTCACACCTAGACCTCACTGAAGTGATGGAGCTTTCGTGCATGTTGAGAACGTCGCTGACTCGGTGTTACAGGGATCAAGCTTTACCTGGGAGACCTCAGTACATCAAGGTGTTTTGCAAAAAATATGAATATTCTTAGGTCTTAAGTCAAGTTACAACAACTTCAGATTGATTGGACTTTTGTGGCCAGTGTCATCAGCGGGTTTGAGTGAGCCCACACTGGGACGACGGCAGTAACCTAGATTACTTTGTAATTGCTGTGGACTAGAAGATCACAGCTTCAAGGTGGTAAAAATAACAGAAGAAAAGTCATCCGAATGCCATAGCAAATTCTAGACAAACTCTCTGAGAAATTTTAAGCAACTTGCCTGTTTTTCAAAGAGGAAAAAGAAAGACAGGCGGGAAGAATGCCACTTATATGAACCTTACACAATGCAAATACTTAACAAACACTTCCACAACCTTGGAATCCAAAAATGTTTTTCATTTACCTGTCTCTCTTGACATTGCTTCCCCTGACAATGACGAGTACCTCAAAACTGCATATTGCTTTTCAGCTAAAGCTTGACCTTTGCTGCTTTTCTTCTTCAGCAAGTACCACTGCTAAAATTATACGTCAGACAAGAAAGAGAGTGAATCATCCAGCTATGAAAGACTTATTTTGAAACTGTAGGAAAATATATATGTGGGCATGTAGTTCTGGGGAGCTGATTAAATCACCACATTTGCAAATCCTTGGACCTTAGCTCCCTGTAAAGTTGATTTATAATTCTGAGAGAAAGTCCACAAGCAAAGTTTGCAGAAGAGCATGCAGAGGGTACGTGACAATATCTATGAAGAGTAAAACCGAGATTTCATGTAGCCTTGAGGAGGACAGAAGCACTCATAAAATATTGTGGGCTTCATTCATATAGATGAATGAAACTGGTTACATCTACCAAAAACTCTGCTTATTCATCTGAGAAACCAGATATTTTGTCGGCCAGAAGCCCTTCAAGGTGGAAGCGAATGAGCATTGCCCACTTTATACCTGTTTAATATCTGATGTTGGTGGTGTCAGTCTGCTCTCAGTGGTGGTGTAGCCACCCTCCAAGAATAAATCATCATGGCAAAGTGGCATCAGGGTGACTTTGCAGAAGGGCAAAATATTGAGAAAAATGGGAAGCAGAACAGAAACGAAGTGCAGTGCTGAAGAGACAATAACGGCCATTCTTGTGCAGCACATTTCATCCCCAGATGTGGTTAAGCTTGAAGAGCTGCTGCCAGGACCGGGCCTGTTCCATGGATGGAACGACTATACCTCTCCATCTCAAACCAGAAAGAATGCGCTTAAAGCAAAGATACACAAATCAAATCCAGCCAACATGTTCATGGCTTTATTTATGTTGGGAAGGTGAAAGGCAGAGCAGACTTTCCAGACTATTTCGGTAATTAGAATGATTTAAAAATGTGCCTGGGCAACAGGGTGTACAGGCCTTAGGCTGTTCTGCCAGCTCATCTAAGTCATCTTCTGCAGCACCATTTGCTGCTTGGTTCCTAAACATCCTTGGGATCGAGCACTTCAGTCATGCCACAGTATTCCAAAACATTTCATCTGTTATTTTTTGGGGTTTATATTTAAATAAAAATGACACGTGTCCACGGACAATATAATTGGATGAGAACTTCATTTGCCTTTGTGGTCTGCTCTTGAAGTTGGACCTAGGATGCAGTGTCAAAGCAGCGCTAGATGCACACCAGTTGCAAAGAGAAGTCATTGGGAGTCGCAAGGCTCTGCAGCTCATTATGACTCAGACGTGCCATTGGAAATTCTTGGCTATGGTGACAGGGAATGAGCAGCAGAGAAGTAACAACCTGGGCTTCTGATTTTCTTTTGAGACACACTACACAATAGGGGAAAATTTTCCAACCCAATGGAAAGCGGGACAGGAAATTTTAGTCTGCATGTCAAGTGCCTCTCCTACTGTTCGGGTCTGGAACACAGTGGGGTGTGACACTAATAACTGAAATTGTGAGCTAAACTTTCAAGCTAAACTTTCAACAGAGCTGGCAGACAAGGCTTTGTGGAAGCGAGTTTGCTGCTCTTAACACATACGTGAGTTTTCAGAGCACCCTTCATCTGAGAGGTCATTCAAGGGCTCTGCAAACACACTATCTATCACACAGAAACACAGTCCTAGGGCACATGGTACAGGAATATGACTTACATAACAGCTTAAAATGCATTGCTCTCTGCCATACTACTGCATGGAAAACACAGGTAAAGTGAAAGTCATTTTCTGAGCTGGAATGTGGAGATAACTCTTGTGTCATTACGGCTTTTTAATGACTGCAGGAGAGCAGAGCCCTGTGTTGGAGTATCATTTGACAAAGGAATAATTAATATAACAGTGTTAGGTTAGATGTTAGGCATGTGCTTAAAATTGACCTCCAATAAGACCCAACTGCATGAGTTGTTCTGTCACATATCCCACTTCAGGCACCAATAATTCCCGAACCGTAGAGATCCCACATCTTACAGGTGTGAACTGATACCTGTAAGTGGTTGAGAACACCTAAACAAAATGCCAGGACTTCTCAGTACAATTGTAGGAAAGGCCAGTGGTATCTAAGTGGGACACTTCTTTCAGGCTGTACAGGAAGATTAGGTGCTTGCAAACATCTTGCATGGAAAATCATTCTAAAATCCCTTTCTTCTCTTGTCCACGAGCACCAGTCACTGTCCATTTTTCCACTTGAGATTCAGAGCATGAATGTATCACAGTATCATAAGGTTGGAAAAGACCTCTGAGATCATCGAGTCCAACCTATGACCCAACACCTACACCTACTCCTACTTGTCGACTACACCATGGCACTAAGTGCCTCATCCAATCTCTCCTTAAACACCTCCAGGGACGGTGACTCCACCACCTCCCCGGGCAGCGCATTCCAATGGCCAATCACCTTCTCAGTGAAGAACTTCTTCCTAATGTCAAGCCTAAACCTCCCCTGGTAAAGCTTGAGACTGTGTCCTCTTGTTCTGTCACCGGTCACCTGAGAGAAGAGACCAATCCCTGTCTGACCACAACCTCCTTTCAGGCAGTTGTAGAGAGCAATAAGGTCTCCCCTGAGCCTCCTCTTCTCCAGGCTAAACAACCCCAGCTCCTTCAGTCGCTCTTCACAGGGCTTGTGCTCCAGCCCCTTCACCATCTTCGTTGCTCTATGTTTCATAAAATCATAGAATCATGGAATGGGTTGGGTTGGAAGGGACCTTAAAGATCACCCAGTTCCAGCCCCTCTGCCATGGGCAGGGACACCTCAACAGCTTGAGGAAGGACTCAGCCAGGGCCCCCAGCACGATCGCCATGATGGAGTGGGAGCGCTTGAGCAGGCGTGGGCTATCGTGCCACTGTCCCAGAGGAAAAGAAAGCACGATGCCCCTTCCAAACTTAATGTCAAAAATGGAAATGGTGGTGAGGTTCTTCTAGAACTGGGTCCTGATGGACTGCAAGCAATCTGATCGCTCTTCAAGATTAGACTTACGCGTCACCTGAGTAAGCAGTCTGAATTTCACCCTGAACCACGAGTCCTTATTTCAGTGACCGAAGTCCTCTTGAGCTTTTAAATCCTTGCCCTGAAAACATTTTCTCTTGATAAGATACATGATTTAATAGCCCTTTTATAAATAATAAGAAAGAAAGAAAGAAAATTGAGAACCCAAGTTCTGCACAGTAAGGTCAAATACTCAGTTCCTTCTCCAAGCTGAGCTCATCACGCTTGGAAAACGCAGGGCATAGCTGTGTTGGTCCAGCTTTTCTTTAAAGTGTTTTAACCTGATGTCCAAAACAAAGCAGTAAATTAGATTAACCTGTCAGCTGAAATTCGATGTCCTTAGCTGAAACTTGGCATGTGGCTTTGCCAGCTCAGTTATAGATTTTTTTATGACCATTTGGCTTTTTATTTCTCTCTGTGCCTTTTTTTTAGTACGTCCTCCTTATTTTCTGCCTTAAAAATGTACTTTCCATTACAGCAGCTGAGCACAGGAAAGCACCACCTCACTAACTTCTCTAATGTAACCGTTTTACTTAAATATTCTAGACATTAGAGCTATTTTCTATTGAACTTACAGGAGGTTTTTTTTGTTATTGGATCATGCTTTTAAATGCTTTTTTTTTTTTCTGAGGAGTATGGAAATGAATGTAATGTGGAAATTCACTTTGCTCAAATGAGCCTAAACAAAGCATTAAAAATCAGGTACAAGAGTATAAGATACTGATCATTTTAGGGACATCTACCTAATTTCCATTGCTGAGTTCTATAATTCTAGAACCTGTGAAATTATCTTTTATGCCGGTTCAAACTTTGAATAACACAGTGTATTTCAAAGATTTAAATTTTACCAGTGCACGATTTAGGAGTCACTTCACATCAAAGCTAATAGTACATTGTTTAGGACTACCAAAGAACATTTTATATAGTGAATTTGATCCCTTTCCCTTCTCATATGGACCTCATAGTGATGATATCAGCACTTGAAGAAGACTTATTTGCTGCGTGCTTAGAACATTTGAAGTATTACATCCTTACTTTACTTGCAGGTCATTACCATCTTGAGAGATGCCTGAAATGCCATGGGAACAGATAGCTTGAATTTTTCACTCTATTCTCCTCCTCAACTGATTGAGAGCAATGCTGGTTACCAGGAATACTCAGAGCTGCTTAGAAATGTTAAAATTGCTGCCCTTTTTCTGGCTTCTGGATTTGCTGGCTTCTTGCTGTCCATTCTAAAAAGCCATGGTTCTCCAGCCCAGAGAGCAATATTTACTCATTTTTTTTTTGAACTTGCCATGATTTCTTCCCAAATTCCCTTCAGTAAGGAAAGCAGGAACAGAAAACAAAATAAAATCAAAACTTTAAAACTTTTCTTGGGAGGAAAAACAAGCCCATGTATCTTTCTAAAGAAGTAGAAACCCAGTTGAAGAAAGATGGCTTTCTTAAATTCAGCTTTAAGACTTGACCTTAAGTTTTATAGGTCATGTAGGAGTAGGCGTAGGTTGGGTCATAGGTTGGACTCGATGATCTCAGAGGTCTTTTCCAACCTTATGATACTGTGATACTGTGATGTGAACATCAGCTCTATTTCTATAGACTTTTTATGTATATGTCCTGTTGCTGAGCTGTCTTTCCAATAAACCCCCAAGAGATTGACATCATACACTTTCATATGGCCACAAAGGGAATTTTGAATCTCCCAGCATCGTGCATTTCCTGCAAGAGATATTTATTAATCTATAGGCATAGCTTTATTTATACCCCTATATGAAGTGAACCAGATTTAAACCGCCCAACCCTCTCACACTTACAGTAATTTCTTAATCAAGACAGTATCTCAATCTTATTTACAACAGTGAGAACCCAGAATAATCCCACTAAACACAATTAGACGTTTGTATATGAAAAACGGTGATCACTGCAGTAATGCTGTGTATGTATCTTAAATGCAGATCTGTTTTTCATATCTATTTAAACATCTCTTCAAACATTAATGTATCAAACTTCTGCTGTACCATTGGTTCAGTAAAATAGCAGGTCCACAAAATCACTGTCCTTTACACAGTGGGAGTGACTCAGCAGCAGCGTCAGGAGTTGTTTGTTCTTCTGATCTTCTCCCTTACAGAGCTGCATTCAGAAGGCTGTTTACACAGGACTCCTTCCCTATGTTTATTATTTTCTGTTAATAAAAACACTTTCTCCCCTTCACTCTTCACTGTCAGGAGCTGGTACGTTCCAGCAGGCAGCTGTGAGGTTGTACCCAGCCACTGGTGGTGGTCCAGAAGTTCCCAAGCTTCAAAAAAGAATGGGAGGATTTAGACATTGGGAAGAAATTCTTCATAATGAGGGTGGTGAGGCCCTGGCACAGGTTGCCCAGGGAAGTCATGGATGCCTCCTCTCTGGAGGTGTTCAAGGCCAGGTTGGATGGGGCTTGGAGCCCCCTAACCCAGTGGGAGGTGTCCCTGCCCATGGCAGAGGAGTGGAACTGGATGGGCTTTAAGGTCCCTTCCACCACAAACCTATGATCCTATGGTTCTATAGTCCCTGTCGGTGGGATGTTAAAGTGGCTTTGGGGAGTACCAACAATTATAGCAACTAACACTGACATTTTTTGAAAATGGGATAGACCCAATCCATGGGTTTTCAATCTTAAAGCCATCTGTAACTTTCCAGATTTGACTTATATTTTCCTGGAAAAGCATCCAGCACATGCCTGCTCCAAGGCTCCTGGGCTCTTTGTGTTTAAGTGGATCACAGACTTCATCTAAAGGAGAAATCCCTCTGTTGCCATTGTTAAACAACATGCAGTAAACAAAAATGTTAAGGACAATCTAGCAATTAGGAACAACTTGACCCATGTTTTTGCCATGTCAGTCTTCCTAGAAGAAATGTATGGATATTTATGAGGAAAACGCTGCCCTTTGTGGCATTCATTGATGGTGATTGCTCAAAATCAGATTTTACGACTAAGATATATGTCTAAAAATACAGCAAAATGGACAAGCCAGCAAGTAGAGCTTGATAAGAGGAAGGAGAGCGTCCTCTCTCTCTATCACTCTTCAACTAAACTTGGTTAAATTGCTTATTACTAGTTTATCAGAATTCAGCCCAAGGCTTTAAGAAGTGCAGATACTCGTGGCTTTTCTCCTTTCTTTCCGTTAAAAAGTCTAGACTACTTATTAGATGCCATTTTTATTCTTACTACACACCTAGAAAGTTTTCAATGGGAAACCTTCAGCAGCACCAAATGCTCTTTATGAGTTTGGTTACTCCAAAACTTGCAAATGAGAAAGCAACCTCCTATTATGTATCAGCATTCCCAGCTGGCAGACTGTTAGAGATGAAATATCAAACTGCAAGCACTGTACTGAGATTTAAAAGAGGAAAATTAAAAGCTGCATCATTTGATTAACCTCTGTGTCTCACATTTGGAAATTAGTGATAATGATGTTTACTTTCATGTAAGCCTAGCAATACTTCTCAGGGCATTTGGGAGCCCAGAGCTCTATCATTTACTTAGTGCTGAGATTCTCCTAAGCAGTTTTTAATAGTTTATACAAAACCCCATGTCTTAACTGTTGTATAACATCTTTACAAGATGGTATCTGCCCTATAGATCCAAATTCTCATCATAACTGCTACCTACGACTCTTCTACAACTTTAATGTTGAACAAGCCTGAAATAGAAAGCCGATTGTTCAGTTCAGCGCTATGATTGGGTGATGACTAAAGTCAAGTTCTTGATTTTCCAGAGGCTTTGTCCTGTTCATTTTGCTTTTTTCATCTATTCTTTCCATTGAACAGAAAGAATAGAAACCTCTAGGTGAACAGAATTGTCTAAAGCGAATTGGTTTAATGATGATGCCTTTTCCATGAATCAATGATGCACATTAAAGATTTAGAATACATTTTAGAGCAACCCAAGATGTGGAAAACAGCAAGGCAGCGGGGCGATCCCCATCTAAATTATTGGACAGAGAAAGAGATTCTGCTCTCAACCACGCAGGTGCAAATCCATTCATTTCAGAGCAGCTGCTTCAGGCTGACATCGAAGTGACTGAGAGCAGAACTCAACAGGGGAGCTGTTTTTTCTCATTGTTCATGGCAAGTAGTAAGTATCTGATTCCTTGATTTGTCCTACCAGTCACTCTCTTCTCTACCATGCTGACTTTTAACATGCATACTGCATAAACTATGGAATATTGTAGGTTCATTTCTTTATGTTGTAGCAGCATGCGTGAGGAACTGAGGAATGTATCTGTGAGCAACATAATGAAGGGTTTGAAAATCTAGTTCCACTGTTACCACCTAATGACCCATAGGTCCCTGTGATTTGGTGGAACATCTTGTGGGGCTCGTTGAAAGTGTTAAACCTAGTGTGGGTCTGCTTCAATTTCCAATAAATGGATCTGTGCGCATAAATAGCAAAAATATGTGAAACAATGGTTTAGTTCCCCATATTTTATTTTGTTGCACTTTGGGTTGGAAAGCCTTCCACTTAAAATACGTACATAAGCTTTGACAGTTTTCAACCTTTCTGATAGACCCCCAAGAAACTCTAGGTTGTTTTGAAATGCACAATAAGAGATCACATCTGTCCTTAAAGCCCCCCATTCCTGCATCCTTCAGAATCAATGAAGCACAGGATTTTTGAACTTTTTAAGGAACACAGAAGAACACACTGAAATTATGCATTGCTGGTGAAGGAAGAGCTATTACGAAAAAAACTTGGATACTTCTCAATACTCATGTCAGAGGGAGATCTAAGTCATACAGTCTACTGTTACATTTGAGGATGTCACTGAACAGGGTAAAGATCCACGTTGTTCCATCATTTTAGATATAATAGCATTGAGTTATAAAGGATTTGCAGAGCTTCCCCCCCAGAATTAAAAAGTTGCAGTTGGGAAGAGGCCTGGAGTCCCTTTTTACAAGCATAGAGCACTTCCTATTATGAGAGTTATACTAGGATGGGGTTCATAAGCCTCATTTTGCCAACCTTTGCCTCTATGGATGCAGCAAGTGGAGGTTTCAAACAGCCTGATGAACTTCCTGACTTGCAGCTTCTAAGCAAATAAACCCATGATGTCCATGTTCCCTATGCAGCGAGTCCCAGACTCCTTCATCCTCAGACGGCACAGTCTGTATTTGAAAAAAATCACAGATAGATTGAGATAAATTTGTCTGAGTAACAAAATAACACGAGGATTAAGAATTGCCTATAAAATGCGAGCTTTGGTAATAAACCCGTACGTGTGGGAGTTGTGCGCTAAGGCAGCAGTTATGTCGAGGCAAGGAGACTCAGTGAATCAAACCTTCTCAGCATGGTACTAAAATGAAGTTTTCACTAATTTTAGCTTGGCTTCATGTGTGTGCAATAGATGAGAATTCTTTTCCTGTAGGCAGGAAAGCCCTGTGTGTTGTTATTTCAGTAGTAATGGACATGGCAATACATTACAGGGCTTTGAGAAGGCAGAGGGAGTGAGCAGTGATCGGTACTTCTTCATTCCAGCTCTTGTTTGTACATCCATCCAGAACAGCTGCCCAGGGAGGTGGTGAAGTCGCCATCCCCGGAGATGTTTAAAAGACGTGTAGGTGAGTTTCTTAGGGACAGGGTTTAGTAAGTGGACAGGTACGGCTGGACTTGATGATCTCGGAGGTCTTTTCCAACCAGATGATTCTACGATTCTATGCTGCTCCAGGTTACCATGCTGAATGCACGTGCTCTGAAAGCTGCTTGATTCTTTTGTGGCAAACTGTCCAAAAAAACCAGAATGAAGTTCACAGAAATTAATGGAAAATACCATTACAGCTGTGTTGTCTTGCATGAAGTGTTTTATGCCTCTGAGCTTCATCCTTCTGCTATCAATGAGGACATTCCAGATAATGCAGTTTTAAAGGGAAAAAGATCTAAACCATTTGCTGTGGTATGCCAGGCTTAGTTATCTGGAGATTTGCTGGAT
The DNA here is from genome assembly GCA_033558235.1 of Neomorphus geoffroyi. Classification (NCBI taxonomy): domain Eukaryota; kingdom Metazoa; phylum Chordata; class Aves; order Cuculiformes; family Neomorphidae; genus Neomorphus; species Neomorphus geoffroyi. Next base: position 5,262,596 of record JAUMJM010000016.1, on the reverse strand, counting down.
ATGTCTGTAAACCATTACAGGCTGAATTAAATCCTTTTGAAAAGCCAGGCCTTATTCCTCTTTAATGTTCCCTACATCTAAGTACCCTGACAAGCCATACATATTTGCGTTAATTAGGCGAGTGTTCGGAAAGCTTTTTGTTCCTTTTTTTTTTCCTGAGGAAAAAAAGGCCCAGTCAAGAAGGAGCGTCCCAGGAGAGAAATTTGTTCACACTTCTTTTGCAGGGAACATCACACGGGCAATTACAGAGAGCCCAAGCCTGAATAAAAGAAATTGCAGAAAAGAGGTAATGGGCTCTAAAAATATCTCTCGTCTTTAATCAAGGGGAAGAGAATAAGTGATGGGCACGTGGAATAGGAAGAACATAGAGTACCTGGGATGTGGGTGATGAAGTGCATTAGCGAGAACTTTGTTACGCGATGGTTCAATTCAGCCTGAAGAGTGGTTCAAGCTGCGGTTGAAGTTGACACTTCTCACGTTCCTTTTGAAATGCCTCTTCAAATGGAGCTTTAACTTCCACTCGGCAATTTGTATTCGTGGTGTGTGCACGTTGGATGGAAGTAACACTTCCCTAAGAACTCAGTGAGTTCCAAGAGAGTCTAATTGAAGTAATTATTCACGTCCTTTTGTGTCGCAAAGAAAATCTGAATACAGTCAAGGAGGTTCCTTCTCCGTAAGCCCTTAGCTAGGTAGGAACACCCAAATGACCGCTTCCTATGGCTTTTCTCCATTTCCACCAGGAAGAAGTACGGACTGTCCCACTCCATCTCACTCAGGCGTGGAACCAGAAGCAGAGCCAAAGCTCGGGTTTGTGTGTGGGTGTTGTTCTGGCCACAGACATATGGGACATTTTGCTCCCATGTGGTCTCTTTAGGGTGGGCATCTGCGTTATCAAAGATGAAGAGCTCATCTGATTACCACCATCTTTATCTGGCAAAACAAAGTCGTATAACCAGCAGTAACAATTCTAAAGCACGAGGATACAAACAAGGAATACTCCAGCTCCACCTCGCATCATAATTTACCTGATTTCTGGTGGGTTGTTTCTGTGTTGCCTCTGCCACTGCTTTTCACATGTCCTTTGCTCTCTGCTGCTGGAATTCCTGATGCTCCTTCCCAGTCCCACCCAACTCCTGTGGCTTCATCCACAGCAGGGATTTTCTGCTGAGCAGGCTGCAGGCTCAGCAAAGGCCTGACTGTCTGGGCTGGAAATGTTTGCTGTGGGCTCCGCTCTGTATCTGTGATTTAATGTCATGCTAACATTAAACATCTAACGTATATAATGTATCCTAAACCAAACAACAACCGAGGAATAAGTATGTGGGGAAACAAAGCTGTTCTTTTCCTCTTCAAGCTGAAGGCAGGTTATAAAACAACAGTTAATCTCCAGCAGTGACTTAGGAACCAGAGACAGAAGTCTCTTTTTTATGACCTTCCGATAGACTATTTCATGAAACAGCTGGAGATCTGCAGGGATAGCAGCTACACTCACCCTACTTGCTGTTTTCAAAATACGCCGAGAGAGCTGGAAAGGACTGTCTGTATCACCCAGTAACCACAAGATACCACTGTTAACTTCATACCATGCCTTGCAGTTCTGCTTCCCCAAAAGGAAATCTGAGGTGTAAAGAGAACATGATATTTCAGAAGACTTAGCATGCTGAAGAGTACCTACAGAACAAACTATTCATGTCAGACACCAAGCTAAGATGGACCTGTGCTTATCTCACCATTTATATCCCCATTTATGTTCAAAAGAGGTCCTTAGATCAGAAGAGGCAGCTTTTCTCTCTTTTCCTCCTTCATTACAGAAAGCAAGTTGCAAAGAAGGTCAATATAAGGACTGAGAAATCGGGGTCAATCTGAGAAGCCTTCCTGAAATCCATGTTTTCTCCTGCATTAAGATATACATGGAGTGATGTTTAAATTTCAGGTTCCTGCCAAGTCTTTTAAAGAAAATCATGATATTTCACAAGCTTTGGATCTTGTGCACTCCTTGCGTTCTTGAGCTTGACAAATGATGGATGTGGGACCTGTTCCTGGATTTATAGATCTGGATTTGAGTCTACTTATATATCAGCCATCAGCCAAAGTTCATGATGCTTGGTGGTCTGGTTCAGGATTGTCTGTCATCCAAGCATTAGGAGAGAGCACACTCTTCCCTGGAAAGAAGACATCAATTAAAAGAGACTTATTTGGTTTCTGCAGGAGAAAGCCAGACTGTCCCGTAACCACAAACTGTTCAACTCACTGTGATTTAATACTTTTGCTTAGAAAAACAGTTTTGGACCCTCTATATTCTTACAATAACAGGCACTGGCCATGCTTGATTTTTTCACTTTAAGCATGAGCTAATAATTATAGGACCATCACAGATTTCCTGTTCTATCACTTGCTGTTCTTGCTAAAATGTCACAGGCAGAGCAAGCCAGTGGTTATAGCACAGCCAGGCTGACTGGCTCCTGAGGATTTCCCAGGCCACGCTCAGTTCCACTCCACTGCCTTGGACTGGTTTGTGCTCCAGCTCAAAGCTGCAGTGTAGACCACACCTGAGTCTGGGACATGAAATAGATCTAGAGTCAAATGACAAAGCTGGCACTGCCTGATTGCTGCTGGACCCAGAGAACAGAGAAAAACATCCTCCAGATTTTAGGCTAAACTGGTTAGATTGGGTGTTCCTAACAACACAACAGCACTGTTTGTGATCTAAATCCTAATCAAGTTGAAACTTGATTGAAGTGCTTGAGGGATGTGCACTGAAAGAAAATTGATTTGGTCAAAATCAACCTGCCAGGTCAATAGTGGTGTTAAAAATTAAAACCAGTGATTTCACAGTATCACAGTATCATAAGGTTGGAAAAGACCTTTGAGGTCATCGAGTCCAACCTATGACCCAACACCTACACCTACTCCTACTTGTCAACTACACCATGGCACTAAGAGCCTCATCCAATCTCTTCTTAAACACCTCCAGGGACGGTGACTCCACCGCCTCCCCCGGGCAGCGCATTCCAATGGCCTAATCACCCTCTCAGTAAAGAACTTCTACACTGTTTATCTACTCAGTATGTGGGGAAGAAGGTAAGAGTTTACACACACACACACACAAATAATATATGCAGTGTCCTCAGTTGTAAACTCATAAAATACTATATGAGGTTGCTATTACAAGCACTACTGTCCCGACATTTTTCAGGACTCCTTTAGACATCTAACAGAGACATTTTCATGTTTTAGAATTGTTTTCACATTGCTGAATAAAAATGAAATGCAATGCATTCCACACACAGGATGATTCCCTTTATTTATATTAAACGATACCATAGGGACTGATACGCTGTTGTGACTTCTTCCTGCACTGGGTTTCTCAGCTGCATAAAAAGTTACTGAGGCAAACTATAGAGATCCAGTCTGTACAAGGAGAACTGATAGACCTGTGTACCTTTCTTGCTTCATAGCAGATATTGATTTTATAGATATTGTCATGTTGTAGTCTTTTAGCTGTTGGGTAACTGAGAGATGAGGAAACCACTCCGTGTTACGCAATACAAGCCAAGACGAACCTGGCTTTTCAAAAAGGATGCCAAAATCATAAAGGAGGAAAAGGACCTTCTGATCTCCATTTAACATTGATAAATGTGCTCTCTGAATCCCCAGATAAGGCTGATAAAAATTACTGAGCTTGTTGCTGTCCATACCAGTCTTGAAACAGTCGTACTCCGTGGTGCGGCACAGCCAGAGGTGGTGTAGGTACCCGAGCTGGAATGTGAGACTGACGCAGCCTTCCAAGAGGTATGAGAGCTTGTCTCCCTTAGAGATGGAGACTGACATATTTTGCCACAGGGTTACATGACACAGAGAGAAGAACGGATTCAGTGACACCACAAACTCCTTCTGGTGCTTGAATGTGGATCAGATGCCTGGTTTGTTTAGTGGGAACGCAGCTTAGAGACTCGATTGTGCTAAAAACGTTGCCAGAAATGGGAGGATACACCGGTGTAGAGTACTCTTGTAGTCATATAGATTCTAAAAAGCAGAAAGTGTCATTGTGGGAGCTGGGAATTGTCCTTTTACTTTCTACAGTGATCTCGAGGGAGCCAGTGTGCCCTGTCCTTGCTTTATTTTTTTGCAGAGTGGGAGTTCATATGAAGTGCAGTAAATCAGTGCAGCAAATTTGCGAGCAGTATGGCATAATTTACTAGCAACTCCAGGTTTCTGTTCATATTGTTTATTGCCATTGAGGGTTCATTATAAAATAAAGCCTGCTTAGGTCCAAATATCTGAAAACACAGTTAAATCTGAGAGAGACCTTATGTTTGGTTAGTTAGTCTGAAGACAACATGCAGCTTTGTGTGTTCCCCTCCTCTCCGAGTACCCTACACCTGCGAAAGCAGTAAAAGTCAGCTTCACAACTACAATAAGATTTTCAACTATGTGAAACCTCAAAAAGCCAAGCCTTTGCCACCAGTTGTGTTGATTAACATTTCAGTCGTGAGAAGAAAAGAGCTGTAGCAGATACAGCACCTTCTGCAGGAACGTTTTCCATTGCTAATCTCCTTCTGCACGCTCCTACTGCCAGTGGCATGCAGGGCATCGGCTCTGCAAGCCATTTGACTTTGGTGTCCTCAAACAAAGCGATCTAGGAGTGGTGGCAACTTCCCACAGTAGTTCGTGGAAAGGTTTATTTCTGCCATCTGTCTCTGGTCAACCTCTGCAGAGTTTAACCTCCACTCATCCTCTGTAGCATGAAAATCATAGAATGCTTTGGGTTGGAAGGGACACCTACAGGTCATCTGGTCCAACGCCCCTGCAGGAGTAGGGATATGTTTTAACCCAATCAGGTTGCTCCGAGTCCCATCCAACTTGAACTTGAATGTTTCCAGGGATGGGGCCTCCACTGCCTCCCTGGGCAACCCCCAACTCCCTGCGCAACCCCCAGCTCCCTGTGCAACCAATATGTCCTCAACTCTGTAGGATAATACTGGAGTTTTTTCACTCCGTGTATTGCAACTCTAAAAAAAAAAAAAAAATCAGAGGAAAACAGTAGAATTCCAGACAAAACAAAGCAGGAATGTTTCAGGGACACAAACATTTTATGTTTCATTCCCCTTTAAGTTCTACTTTTTGAAGAATTCCATTCATTTAATGCTCCTTTTTTTTTTTGAGGCATTTGGTTTGAAATACAATTTTAGCAAAATATGCCTTTTCAAAAGGAGAAGTTTCATTTGGAAAACATCAAAATAAAAAATGTTTCACTGTTTCCAAGAGGAAACATTTCATTTGAAAAACTATCAAAGGAAAGTGTGTTTACATTTAAGAAAAATCCTCAATCAGCGTTTTCAGCCATAAGGTATAATTGAATTCGGCACAAGTCACAGTACTCATGAAAGCCATCTCATCCAGAAAAAGATGTTGAGTATCTGATATCTTGATCACCATCCTCCTGATGTTTTCCAGCTCGCTGGTTTTATCTCTTTCCCAACTTTAAACTAAAAGTAAGGGCACACTGTATTACTGCACCCAGGGCTATTTTTGCTATTTTCCCCTCCTCAGAAGCACTGCTGACGTACACTCAGAGCATGCATCTGCCCTCACTTAGCATGACTCTTTGCCACCAGGGCTCAGATGTGCAAATTCAGCGTCTCACACCCCCAGAGGGTTACGGCACGAAGAAGGAAATTGGGTGGCTGCAGTGAGTGGAACAGCATTGTTTTAACACTCACGGAGGCACAAGTCTGTTGCTATTAGACCTGGCCAGGACCATTTGTCAGTGCAAACTTCACTCCTCTGTAGCTCTGTCTGCCTAGGGCAGTGCTTCCAGGACGTGGCAGGGCAGCGTAGTTTTCCTGCCTGTTCTGCCTTCATCCCCTCTGCTAAAAGTAGGAAGTGTTTGGTAAAATGCTCTGTAACGCAGACAGATGGCCATTAAGAATTAGTGCAAATTCAACAAAGTCTCAGAGGCTGATTTGCAGCCTCAGATGAAAACAACTGTTGACCAGAAGGAAGCCGAATGGCATTAAAACTGACAGCACAGTCTTTGCGTAATGCGCGTCTTGTTTCTCACACAGAATGACTTTATGGCCACCAAATGCCTTCCTTCTTGGTACAGCTAAAGGCACCTGCTGCTTCACTGCTGCTGGGAGGGAAGGATAAGGATAAGTAAGTACCATGGCAAAATGTACTCAAAGGACCGGTAACACTGCTTCTTTTCCACCGAGGGACAATTTTTGAGTCAAAAACCCCCAAACTTATTTTCTTTTTCTTTTTTTAGCTGACAAGTACCTCAAAATGCAGATGAAAGCTGCTCACTCTGATCCCCGATGCAATCAGCGCTTTGCTATGGGGAGCCGTGTAGGCAGGCATAGAATCATTTCAGTAAATTTCTCATTAAGAAACAGCTAGTTGCACCAGGTCAGCTTGAAATGCAAATTATGTTTGTGTGATTCACAGGCATCAGTGACAGCTTTCTGCCGGCTCAGAGCAGGTCTTCCCACTTGCTCAACTGAGATGAGTTTACTGCAAAGACACTCAAAATGAGCTACTGCCACCTAAAAACTTCAGATCTGAATAAAAGCTTTCCAGATACATGATGTACAAAAACGAAAATAAAAGAGATATCAGAAGAAGATCTACTGGGGACTTGGATTTGTATCTGATCCTGCCAGCACTGCACAGCCCACCATGGATCCACTTATTTTCCTTTATCTGCCTGGTGTAGATGCTAAGAACTCCAAGGCAAAAGGGTAGTTCAATCGCTATACTTGTGGTATTAGCACAGGGGGCCTTCACTGGACTAGCAATAATCCTGGATTGACTGAGGAGTAAATGAGGAAAAGTGAGAAAAAAGAGGTTGTGCTTTTAAGAATGGTGAAATACTGGAAAACGCATGGGGAGCTGCGTTTTAGCTTTGTTAAGCTGATTAAAAAAGCATTCAGACAAAAAGTCCCAGAAAAACAAGAAGCAGCTAAGGACTGTATGAATGTCATGAATGGGGAGTCTGTTGTTTCATGCTCTTACCCTGCACAGCACCAAAAACTTGTTCTCTGAGATGTTTACCCACAAGAACTAAAATATTTTGTTTAATGAACTGACCAACAGTTGGAAGAGCATAGAAGAGAGAATGGGATTGGGAAACAAAAGAACAAAGTGAAAGGCGGCAAAGAGAAGGCTTTTTTTCCCCAACACCTGATTGCGTCAACCCAGCCACAGCACATTCAGGCACTTTGATATTTACTTTGCTGGAGGCAGAAGAGCAGTATCATGCCCGTTTCTGTTTGGAGTTGCTACGTTATGAAACCACAAATTCCACGGCAAACTCATAGATGAGTAGACTTTGCCGCCACCTCAGAAGAGTCATGAGATGGTCTTGAGGAACAGCAGTTCTGCGATGGCCTTATCACAAAAGGTAAAGGAAAAGGAAGAGCTCAACTATACATGGCAGAAATAGATAAGCAGTATAGTTATGCCTAAGGAGTGGTTTAATCTGTAGGTTTATTTGTGTAGAGCAATGCAGATCAAGGAAGCACGGAGACATTAGAGATCCCTGAATGAACACGTCTGTAAACACAGAGTCCCAGCGCAGCTACTTTGCAGTTCATGGAGTTTTCCATCACATAAATGTTGATTAAAAGTGAATTATTTTTCACAATATAACAGCCTTCCAGTACCTAAACGAGGCCTAGAGGAAAGATGGAGAGGAGCTCTTTATCAGGGAATTCAGGGATAGGGCAACAGGGAATGGTTTTAAGCTGAAAGAGGGGAGATTTAGATTAGATTTTAGGAAGAAATATTTTCCTGTGAGGGTGGTGAGGCACTGGCACAGGTTTTCCAGAGAAGTTGTGGATGTCCCATCCCTGGAGGTGTTCAAGGCCAGCTGATCCAGTTGGAGGTGTCCCTGTCCATGGCAGGGGGTTGGAACTAGATGATCTTTAAGGTCCCTTCCATCCCAAAACATTCTATGCTTCTATGATTCTATAATAACCCACAAGAAGAAAAAAGAGAAAGACACATTGCATATTTTAAAACCACTATGAATGTCAGGTAGATATTTAATTCTTTTCCTGAAGATTTCCAGAAGAATTCAAAAGTTCTTTATCACCTGTGGATGTAGTTGTACTACGAGTGATCCAGGTGCTGCCTTCTTAAGAAACAACCTAAAGAAGAAGCATCATACATATTCACAGATGTAGTAATTTGCCATCTATTGTCTTTCTAGAGGGTTGTGAGCACCAAACTTAAATTGATATTAGACATTTCAAGTTAAAATTGAATAAAACTGTCTTTGCAACTGACCAGAAAATTCTCTGCAGAAAACTTGCTGTTCCAGTACCAGGAACAACAGTGAATGTTTGAACTGGTCCCCTTGTTTCACAATTACACTATTCACAGATGTGGTGTGCACCGTCTTCTCTGGAGAGCTGTACCAACTTTGTGGTAATAAAACTAGGATTGAGGAAAAACCCTGCTGAAATGTCTGATGGTTCTGGGAGGATCTTCACTACGTAAGTTGTTTTCTCCAGACCTGTTTCAGTTTCCCTGTATTTTTGAATGACTAAAGAGATTTATCATGCAAGACGGTTTCCTGATAATCTACTCAACAAGTTATCACCCTCCTTCAGTGTGCTATTAGAAATGGATGGTTCACTTTTACAGTTCACTGCCATTTACTGCTCCCGCTGAGAGGTTTCTGACAGCCTTGCAATAATATAAGACTCGTGGAAGTTCAGCTAACGTAAGATAGGGAAATATCAACTTTCAGCTGAGACAAGCTTAACAAAGTCACATTTTTTTCAGGTTTCAGAGCAATTGGGATTCATATGACGAACTGCCGTTGGAGTCTTACCTAAAACTGTGAACGAGGCACCCTTCTGGCAAGTCCTGCCATAAACACTCAAGTAATTCATTGATGCTATTCTTGTCTCAGTATGAGTCACCAGCACATTGGTTGTGCCTCTGTACGCGGACAAAGGCGGAAGAGACAGAATACCGAATAATGTGCATGGTTAAATTTAGTAAAAAGGTTTCACTTCAGGTTGTTACTCAGCTGGGCTCCTTTACTTTGACAGCAATGTTGGGTGGTGCACCCAGTCTTTTCTGGCATGTGCAAATACGTGCAGGTGCAAAACAAGTGACCACACCTGCTGGTGCTGATTTGCCTGTATGACTCTATATTTTTCTTTAACCAATTTGGGCATGCAAGGAAGCGCCTCGACTGCACCCATGTAGAATCTCAGAATCATAGAATCATAGAATGGTTTGGGTTGGAAGGGACCTTTACAGGTCATCCAGTCTCATCCCCTGCAGGAGCAGGGACATCTTCAACTGGATCAGGTTGCTCAGAGCCCCATCCAACCTGAGCTTGAATGTTTCAAGAAATGGGGCCTCCACTGCCTCCCTGGGCAACTTATTCCAGTGTTTCACCACCCTCACTGTAAAAAAGTTCTTCCTTATATCCAGTTCAATCTCCCTTCCCTTAGTTTAAAACCATTGCCTCTTGTCCCATCAGAACAGATCTTGCTAAAAAGTCTGTCCCCAGCTTTCCTGTAGCCCCTTTCGGTACTGGAGGCTGCTCTAAGGTCTCCCTGAAGCCTTCTCTTCTCCAGGCTGAGCAACCCCAACTCTCTCAAGTTGTCCGTAAAGGAGAGGTGCTCCAGCCCTTGGATCATTTTTGTGGTCCTAGTAGAACAAAGTAGAACAAAGACATTTTGGACACCTGCTTTTTGGGGTTTGCAGGAGATTTAGCATCCTAGATAATGTACCATCACATCAAATAGCACACATTGTCACAGGACTTCGAATAATCTATTTCAGGCTAGGTATCAGAGGTGGACAGCTCAGTGACGTGTCTTCTTTGGGCCTCTGACCCACGATTTTCAGACAACTAGGCTCTTCAGATTAAATAAGAATGTGAAGTAACTTTGACTTTCATCATCATATTTTAGAATAAAAAGGAAGAAGAATGGTGTATGATTCCAAGAGGATTTATGAATTAAAGGTGTATTCTAATGCCTGCATTAGCCACAAGATAGTTTTCTGGGGTACTGTTACTTCTTCACATTAAAGTCTTGCAGCATTTTTCCTCGCTAAGAGAACAGGTATCACTGTATTTCTTGCAAGAGCACAAGAGGTTTTCAATACCCTCTTTAGGTTTATGAATCTCCGTGTGCAATGTTTATCATTACTAAATATAGATACGAAAAGCACCAACCCATTTCATGGTATTTAAGCACAATGGCTCTTCAGGCTCTCCAGCTTTCCTCCTGCTTCAAGTGGCGAAAAATATTCGGTCTGCTGTATGTTTGTTGCCTTAGAAAGATACATGTGCCTACAGTAAAATCATAAATGCTTGGTTGCCTGAACCTTTTTAGATGTTGTCCTTTTGCCCACTGCAAAACTGGTTACTTCATTAGCTCAAGATATACAGCTAAAATAAACATGATATACAGTGAGATTGTTCCGATTTGGGCTGGATTCTCAGTGGGGTTCCTTTTACTCTGGGAAACATAATACGTTATTTTCTGTTTGCAGAACTAGTGATAACTTACTCCACAGAGGACAGAGGGCTTACGTTGAACTGGATTTGAAAACATTGCTTAATCTTGGGGCACTATCTAGGACGGGCTCTGTTTTAGCCTAGGTTCAAGTTCACATCCCTTTGATGCTGTAACTGGAGCACGCTGGGCTGGCTGACGCAGTATAAAACGTACTGCAGGCGTTATACGAACAAATTAGCAAATGATCTGAGGGTTAGAATGCTCTAACACGTAACAGGCTGAAAATTCAGAGGTAACGACTTTAAAAGCTGATTTGTGTTTTCTTTCATGTCCTAGAACTTCATTCACTTATATTGTCATCCTTGTGCCTTCTGCTGATGTAGGACATCAGGTTATCTCAGCAGTTTGTGCACAAATGGACCACAAGGCTCAAGTGCGAAACTCAATGAAACCCTTACGCCAGTTTTGATACTCATTGTAGCAACTCACAAGGTATATGAAGTGGACGTTATCCACTGGATATGGTCCTGGATAACCTGCTCGAAGTGACCCTGCTTGACTGGGGGAATGGACCTCCAGAGGTTTCTTCCAACATCAAGCATTCGGTGATTCTGAGAAGGCCACCTTACCCCAAGAATCAAAGCCTTGTGCCTATTCTAGTTCGATCAGAAGTAGCGAGATTGCTGTATCAGATATATTTATGTTCTCTTTCATTAACAAATTTTGAAGATGTGGATGAATTTTTAAATTATGTTTAAAAAAACTTAGAAGGAAAATTCTGCAGTTCTTTACCCCTTTCAATAATTCATTGGATCAGCTGAGCGTTGTTTTCTTCTTTTTTTCCAGTTATGGTACATTTTTAAATTTCAGTAGGAAAACGTTTTGAATGTTTCAGGCTTTGGCTTGTTCTTCTCTGCCTACAGTCTTATTTTTTTACCATGATGTCCCTTCCCTGTAAAGGAAGAGGAATGTCGAACCTTTCTCTGTTCGCTGCCAACATCGGTATAACTACGGCATGATTACTTCCCCAGCACCAATCAAGAAGATAAAAGAGTTGTTCAGCATGGGACTTTCTGTTCCAAGGCCAGTTGCTTTGAAACCTGCTTTTCTGTTCCTCTGAGTTTTCTGCCTGGTATCTTCAGATCTCTTTATGCTCTGTTTCTTCTCATAGATCATCATCACTGTGGCACATATTGTCTTCAACCAGGAAATAGAGCCCTACACAAACTTAACAAGCCTCTGAAATACTTTTTATATGCCATTTACAGTGCTTCCAGAGCAATTTTTTTCCCACATCCAAAACATCCCAGTGACAGGCAAAAAATTGCTTCAGATATCAAGGAGTTGTTGAATGTTCAGCACTAAGCTAATTACTGTGTGATCTTTTCTCCAAGCTTCTAACGCTAAGAAGCTAAAGGTTTCCCAGGTACTGCAAGAAAAGATTTGTTACCCTTTGGAGAATTTTCCCATGTGCAGCTGGTTACATAAAATGCTGTGGGAGGATTAAATCACAAATTTGCTGTAAGCTCTCTGTTAAAGACAACGTGTAAAATTCTTCCTTAAAGGCAAGATGCCTTTTGCTGAGGGCTGAAATACTGGAACTTTGGTTGAACCTATCTAGTTCTCATATTAATAAAGTAATTTCTGTCATCTATCTTCTTCTAGTTATCGGTGGATTACTTTTCTACGGCTTCAATTTTTCTTTCAGGTAAGAAAACTCCCGTGGCTGAAATTAGCATCAATGGGCCAAGGCACATGTGTTGAAAAGATCTAGACAGTAACCTAGATGCATGGCAGAGTCATCAAAGATAAGAATCCTGTCTTTCCCGTCCAAGACAAGTCATGTAGCTGATTTGTGATCGACTGCTTTCGGATTTCATTGCTGCACTGTGAGAAGAAATGCTGTCCCAGAAAAACCAATAATATCCAGACCAGAGGATGGAATGACGGGTTCATTCCCCCACCCCACTGGATTCCATGAGTCATCCAGAGCAGTCACTTCATTTCTCTACGTCTTAATTCTCTTTGAAGGAGAAAAAGAACCATTCCTTGTCTAAGTGGGATCAGAGAATAACTACAGGAGGTGTTCAGATGTTGATAACAGGAGGACTGTCTAATGGCACGCAAGCCCAAAACAAGTGTCCAGAGAACCTTGAAGATGCAAGGTCAGCTTCAGCCCTCAGAAAAGCTGTCTACAGAGAATCCCATTGTGATTCACATGCCTGCTTAAACAAGAAAGCCTTGGTCTCCAATTCCTTCCCATTCTGGAGTAAAATGCAGCGCTGGAAGAATAGCATCTATATTCATACGAGTGTGTTACTTTCTATGTGTCAATGTAAGGTTTTTTTATGGAGACAATTAAGGAAACCAGAAGGATCTTCATAAATTATAATAAGCAATGCAGGCAATATCAATTTGGGGTTATTTTCTATTCTTTTCTACTGCTTAATACCCAAGCTGTACTGCTGATCTTTGCAGTAGGCAGATGGCAACATAAATTTCTATTCTCCTTTCCTTCTTTAGTTAATTCTGAGGCACCAGAAAATGTAATAAGCCCAGCAGATACATTACTAGTGCTGCCACAGAGCTGGGAACTTGTCCCGGCAGGATTACACAGCTGCTTGGGTTGACCAGTCTGTCAGCCCACTTGTCAAATTAATTTTCTTTTGATTAGTTAAAGGTTATTGACTTTTAAAACCTTAGCTGCAGAAGTTTGCTCTAGTTCATATCACCGTAGTGAAATGGTAAGTGAGATGGTGAAGGAAGAGGGAAAGTCGGTGGTTTTAGAGTAGTTTGGGAAGCCACTATATTTCTGTTGGTAGTTTACTGTATTAAACTGTCATCAGAGATGGACCAAACAGGAGAAAGAAGTAAATCTCAGACAAAAAACACCAAGCAAATCCTGCCTTGTCTCATACAAATCTGAAGCAACTGGAATCCTGGCACCTCAGATGGTTCAAGTTTTACACTGGAGAAGAGGAGGATTTGACTTTTCATTCCTAGTGACTTGTGTGTATAAAACATTACAAATGTATGCGCGGTTTCTCAAACCGGAGCTTTAAATCACAGACTTGACTCCCAGCCAGTTTGGCGTGGTGTAAACTGGTACAAAAGTTGGGAGGAAGTTACTTCTGCCTCTCGGTAAGGTCCTGGGGAGAGACACAATCTGAGGTGATGCTGCCTCAATATGAGAGCTGGTATTTCCTCTGCCATCCTGCGGTTGTACCAGATTGCTACAGCCCGAGGTGGTAGTGTTTATCCATAGACAAGTTCACTATTACACCCTTGGCTCAAATTACAGCTTGTGATGAGGAATTCTCATCTATTAAATGTGTCAGAAATGCATCTGAAAATTTCTGTCGAAGTTGCTTCAGGTCTGTGCCTTTAGAGAGCAGAAGCCATCTGACATGACTCAAATCAGTCAGTAATAAATGTTTTGGGGGACAAGCTGTCAAAAACTTACATTGATTGAAAGGGTTGCGCTGTTTACCTCCATATGGTTTTAGGTGTGAGCAACGGTAACTAGGAGACACTGAGTGAAGCCAATCACGATTAAAGGAAAGAGAAGGGAGTCTCCATGTTGCAAAAGAAAAATGGAAAATAAATATTTTCAGTGTCAGGTAATTAGAAGTGAGAGCAAATTTCTCTACTCAACACATACAATATTAAGTGGAGGAGCACAAACATATATTTCACATATTTAATAATGCATTCACAGTCTTTTTTTGGCTTTAGTTGGCGTATGTGCACAATGATAGAACAGAGTAGGACTATTCCAGCTGGAAGGGACCATCTAGTTCAACTGCCTGACCAGTTCAGGGCTGCCCAAGCTAAAGATGTTGTTACGGGCATTGTCCAAAAGCCTCTTAAACATTGACAGGCTTGAGGCACCGGCCACCTGCCTAGGAAGGCTATTCCAGTGTTTGACCACCCTCTTGGTAAAGAATTGCTTCCTAACGTCCAGTGCAAACCTGCCCTGGTGCAGCTTTCAACCCAAGGGGAATGAAGTGGCTTCAGACCACCCCCCGTGATGTTTTACTGCTGCACAGTGAGTGCTGCGTGCGTTAAAAATGCCTGTGTAACCTTTGCAGCTGGCACAGCCGTGGTCAGCTGTTAGATCTGCAGCTGAGGTGAGTAAATAAAATTATCCGAGTGGTGGTAAGCGAGTGAGAAGATAACGGTGTCTAGGGATTTGGCAGGAGGACCATACAATATAGCAAAGCCACAATGCCAGGTGTGATAGCTTTCTCATGTTTAATTAACCTTCTAACCATACTTCCTGACTCTCTGTAGAACTGGGTGAAGTCCTGCATGAAGAGATACATTCAAATTTAGGAACAAATAGTTATCCCTCCTGATTGTTACTCTGCCTTTCAGATCAGTTTGAATCCGGACCTCGGACCTTCAGCTTTGCCCCATGGCAGCAGCAGAACTGAGTTACGAGGTGGGCATTGTGCCCGTGTGCTGGGCATGCCAAACTCCCAAGCTTCTGTTTGAATGCAGAAGTAAACAGAAAGGGTTCCAGCTTGCAAGAAGAATTAATGTGATGGAAATAGCTGCCCACAACACTAAGATCTCTGTTATATTCTGTCCGTAGGGTATCATTTTTGCCCTGTACTTAATAAGAACTTGACATACTCCCATTTAGACTTCTAAAACTGAAGAAGGATTTTGGGTTTTGGTTCTAACTTCATGCTTGTGACTTGCAGTTTAAACATCACGATTGCAATATTGTTGTTCAACGTAGGTGTAATTGCACATTGCCTTACACAGGCATCCTGATTTCTATTTGAAGGAGCATTCAGGAATCCTGTATATATTTAAAATGACATGCAATGACATTGTAAAGCTTTATAGAATCAGTTATTAGGGAAATGTAAGATCTATGCCATCAATTACACATTAGGTGTAGTAAATAATGACTCGCTAACAAAAAGTAAACCTGCAAATTAATCTCTTTTTGCAGTGGGAGGAGGTGAGGCAAAGACCAGGGGCGTCTTCCTGACACCTCTTCCTGACACCTCACAGGGCTTTCCTGCCTTGCTTTCTGTTTCTGTTCTCTTCTTAGAATTTCACCATTTCGAAGAAGATGTGCTGGCAACAGCCAGCTGGGATCCTAATTAAGGCTTCTGAATTATGTTCTAATTTTGTTTCAGTGCTGCAAGGGTGGAAATAATTTAGCTCCCTGGACTAATTGCAGCACCGTTCCAGAGACTCAGAATCCTCAGCTAGAATGTAGGGAATCAGTCCTGTCACTCTCCTACATTCAAACTGCTCTCTTAAGCTTTAGGAAATTTCTTTCCCTTCATCACTTCTTTGGAACAAACAGTGAAAAAAGGGCCAGAAGAGGTTTCTCACTCTCTGCTTTCCTACTCATCTGTTTCCCAGAGTGGAATCGAACAGATGCAGCTTCTGGCTCACAGCATCTCTGTGGCCTGTCAGGATTGCGTTTAGCTGCTGTTTGCAACTTCTGGAGCAGTGTGAGATACATAGACTTCACTTTTTTGCCAGCTGCTGGGTATTTTTATAAATAGAACTGGATAGGAGAAACACACTCACTTCTTTCCAAAGATCCTACTGGTTGATAGGACCCAGTTTCTATTGTGCCATTCACAGTCTTTCGATCACTGTCAGTCACAATGCATTTTCTCCAGGTCAAAAACTTGACTTAAATTCAAAAAGCAATTTTAAAAAACTATATATTTTGCAATCATAAATTATAGTTTCAAGTTTCTGTGCAATCATGAAAGTTAGATCAATGTTCTTGTGGAGAAAGAGGCTGACTGCTTTGTTTATAATGAGTGTTGTGATCCTTAATATCAAAGGTTCCCAGATCTCATCTGCCAGCCACATTTTGCTAAGAATGACAAATGAATTAAATTCATTCTTCTGCTGTTCGCAAGCTGACTTAAGGCAGGAAAATCTTTGGGACAGACTTTTTCTTAATTGTCGTGCACTAAAAATATCTTACACAATTGCCACTGCACAATTAATAATAAGAACATGGACTAAGTCTGCTCATTCTCAACCACTGTCCTCACAGAAAGTGTGATATTTGTTTCCTCTTCATGTAAAACACTGACCAAAAGTACATCCACCGTACTTTACAGGTGCTTGGATTTAGAGTTGCATTAGAAGAGTCAGGGATTACACTCCTTCTGCACAGAACATAGATGTCAAAGTCTTAGACCTTTGCTAATGTTGCCTAATGTCTCTATGCTTGACTCTTACTCATTATTCTTAATTTCCTTATATGAACTTAAATATGAGCCAAGAATTAACTCTATATTAATAAAATGGAGCCATGCAAATGTTAGCACTAGATTGGAAGTGCTGGATGAATGGGAAATACAAGTGTATATGAGCATATGGGCATGCGTTGGACCTCTGTACACGTAGACCTGGAGACCTGGAGGTTACCTAACACAGCTCTCTGCTGAGTCCTGGTTTTTAACCTTATTTTAACTCTGTTGTTAAAACCTGCGATTGCTGGTGCTCCATTAACATTGATTTGGATAAATTTTGTTCTTGAAATAAAGTAAAGCCTTAATGTTAGGCAAAAAAAAAGAAAAGCCTTTTAAGATTCCAGCAGCAGAAACCATCTGTGAAAGAAGAATTTGAGGCTTGGGTATGTGGTGCTAGTGAAAATTTTACTGCCCACATAATCATTAATAAACCCACACACTTTTCTGTATGCTGTATGAATAAAGACAGTGTGACTGGAAGCCAGATAACTCATTGACAAGGAATCTTGAAACCCTGTACTCTGTTTGGTGGAAAAGTTACGTTAGCAACGAGTCTCCACCTGGGGTTTGTGGTCCTGTTTCTCTGGGCTCTGTGAAGAC
The DNA here is from genome assembly GCA_033558235.1 of Neomorphus geoffroyi. Taxonomy (NCBI): domain Eukaryota; kingdom Metazoa; phylum Chordata; class Aves; order Cuculiformes; family Neomorphidae; genus Neomorphus; species Neomorphus geoffroyi. The sequence goes on along the minus strand of JAUMJM010000016.1, from coordinate 5,245,258 downwards.
CTGAAATAGGAAGAGCCTTTCAACGCATTCTCAAAGTACTTACCAAGACCACAGGTGGGAGGTGAAGCAACGGCGCTGTCAGACAGAGAGCTGCTACATTTCTGTAGCACAAAGGCAGGCACACCCAGGTGGTCCCACCTTGCCGTAGCACAGTGCTACAGGTTTCCACGGCACCACATCACGTTGAGAAGAGACCGTACCACAACCCTCCCCAATGCAAACCCCTGTTGTATCCCTTCACATCCATCAGCCATTGTATCCTATCCCAGTCCCAAATTTAACTCCTTATCTTTTCACCTTCCTAAATATTTCCTAGTTCCTGGTGAGCACTGTGTTTCCTAAACCGACAGGACAGGCACGTTCTGCCCGCAGCCACTCTGATGGATGGCAGCTACGCGGCACCTGGGGCTAACGCAGTCTCAGCATCCTCTGCTCCATATGTTACACGGGGAAAACAACTCCACTCACTGCTGTGAGACAGCTTGAAGGTAATGTAGAGGATGCATTGCTGTAGGGAAAACAATCCATTCAAATATAATGGCGCCTAAAACAGATAAGTATTTTTATCTGTAAACTCTCTGATACAATTTCTGCTGCTCTAAGCTGAAATGGATTATTTTTTTTTATCACGGATCAGTCAGAAAAAAAAAAAAGGCTGAGAAAACACAATAGCAAATGCCAGCTCTATTTTTTTCCCCTTCTCCTTGCAAATGACTCCAGAAATTCAGATAAGCTGGGGGAGAAAAAACAGGAAATCAATGATCTGTCATCAAGGACTCCCAGCAGTTCCCTTTTAGGCCACGTCCCACAGCAGCAGTCAGCATCAGGCCATGCCGAGACGTCACCATCCCAGAGATCACCGTGGCTGCTGGAAGTCTTGCTGGGAGCACGGGCTTTGTATCACACCGGCTTTTGCCGATTTTCGGTGTTTCGATTTCCTCACATCCTCTCACAGTATGTCACAGAAGGCCCATTAGTTCTCTCAGCTGTGTCTCACACACCAAGATATCTTTGAATCATCTTCACCCTGAAGGAAAATATAAATAAATAAATGTCTGGGTTGTTGTAACTCCACTGCTGCCTAAAAAGGGCCATGTCATGCCTGCAAGTCTCTGATTTGAATGGCCTGAGTAGAGCGCTAACCATTGCTGGTCCCGTTTCCTTGGACTCAAAAGGCAGGGCAAGGCTTTCTGGTGGCAATTTCGAGACGGTTGGGAGGTTTTAACTCCGTCCATGCTAGCTTTATCTACAATTGCAGACACAGGATTTTCCTGTGTTACACATCTCAGGAGAAGCTGTGAGACTACTTCATTATTAAGAGTTATAGCAATATTATCCAAGGAGCGTGTCTGGGCATAAAAGGTTTCCCAAGTTGCTTTGATCAGTGTTCAGGAGAAAGCCAACTCCTTACCTGACTGGGCAATGAAAACAAATTAACATGAGTGTTGCCCTTGTGAGAGAGATTAAACTGGCTTTTGCTCTTTTGGTCATATGTTAACAGAGAATTTTTTCCAGCAAGTGACAAATTAACCCATGAAAACAAGTCTCTGAGAGTGCTCACATGTAGCACATTCCAGAGGAGGTGTCACCTCAAGATTGCTTTCTCCTTGGGTTAAAGAATCCTAGTTTTTCCATAAAGCTGAGAAATAACCAGCCTAATTTCTTAACCAAACCCTATGAGTTTTGATGGAAATATCAGTGTGTATTTCTAATAAGCCCAGTGAAGAAGCATTAGATTTTCATATGCAAAGCCACGGTTTCTCACTGCTAAGTATGGTCAACCTACAACAACACTGCAGCCTGGTGATGGTCACTTCAAGGAGAGGATGATCTTGCAGCTGTGTAGGAGTAAAAGGAGGGTTTCTGTTCAATGGGAGGCCCTGGGAACTCTGTGGCCAGTGCTTTTGTGCTTGCTCATTGACTAAATTGCTTATGGTCTTTTATTGCCTTGGAAGGGTAAGATAAGACAGAGCAGCTCTGACAGTTTGAAGGCAGCACGGATGAACCAGCCTGTGCTAACCAGGAACAAAATCAGGGGGACACATCAGCAATCTCCCTGCAGTTTCTGCTCATGACACACTGATTTGTGTGCAAAGCATCTTGATTATAGCCAAATATATGGCCCTTTGCTTAGGAAGCGTGATGATATAACATTGGCCTCTTAGATGAAAAGCACTAAATCCTCAGATCATTAATACCTTTCACGTTTTTGTCAAACCAATGGTGAAAACTCCAAACAGAACTTGGGGCAAAGTTCATGAAGCTGGCAACAGTCCTGAGGACATGAGCCAGGAGCTTAGACCCAGACTTCAACAAATTCTTTTTACCCATATCATTACCCAAAATGGTTAGATATTGAAAACAACAGGGGACACCACTGCAGGTTCAATCTCTCTATTTTGAGTTTCTTCTGCATTAAAAAAAAAAAGAAAGAAGTGTGTTAGGACTGTGTTTCTCCTCCTTTTGAACAGAGAGCAGCTTGAACTTTGGAGATACAAATTAATTTGTTTTCCCTGTTTTTGAGATTTTCACAGTATCACAGTATCATAAGGTTGGAAAAGACCTTTGAGATCATCGAGTCCAACCTATGACCCAACACCTACACCTACCCCTACTTGTCAACTACACCATTTTGTGCTCTCTATGCAGAAATGTAGATTTCTCTTTCATAATTTTCTGACGTTCTTTTACGACACAAACCCCAGGAGCCTCAGAGCAGGCACTCTTCAACACCAAAGCAGCTGAAACCTTCATACAACTTTTACGGCACTCTCGCGATATCTTCTTGCAGCTGCTGTGAGTCGTGTAAGCTCCTTCAGCCCCATCTTCACCAGATCTCTTACCAGTACTTGCCTGTGGCAGCGTAGTGTGAATTAGCAGCCCAAATTCCCTGCTAGTGTAAATAGATGCTGTTCTAGGTGCACCAGGGAGCCTCATTCTTAGCAAGCACCTGGCACCAGAAGAGTGAGAGTGTGTGTGTAAGTGCACATTAATGTGTTGCAAAATGAAAACTGCACCAAAATTCAGATCCTCATGATGTGTTCCCTGCAAACACCATGGTAACTCCCAATGGTGCTGAAGCCCTGTGTCCCTGTAGGGCACTACAAGATGCTATAAACAACCACGAAGAGCCAACACATAATAAGTAAGATGCTAATAGCTTGAAATAACTTTAAGATTTGTCTGAACAAGGAAATAGTTTTATGACATTTTAATATCTGTCAAACCACACGCATCCGCAAACAGCTGTTCTCAAATACCCAGTTTATTAAGCTTCTGTTAACACTGTGGGGATATTTCTGTGACAAAAAGAAACAGATTCTCTTAAACTAACAAATCTATGAGAATTCTTTTGAAAATCAGGTCGGTATGAACTTGCTAATAAAGATACAGACTACTAAGACTTCAATCTCTCCTTTTCCAGAACCAGAAAGCTGAAGATTTCTCAAATGCCTAGGAGAGATTCACTGGCCACTGAATAATTATTGCAACAGATCAACCAGCCTGTGGGTAGCTCAACTCGCAAATGCCCCTGGAAAGATTCAGTCAGGCAAAGTGGGGAATTTCTTGAGTTGCAGGTTCCAGCTGGCCACAGATCAGCTTCAACGACAGCAGCCACCCGGGTGAGACGCCCTAGCGGTGCACAACTTTATGCAGTAGCACCCAGCATTCGTAGTGCAGTTGGGGTGGGTGGCTGCCATGGGCTATGCAGCACAGCCCACGTTCGAATTACGGCCATACCTACTGAATACACACAGAGAACTGGTACCTCCTTGAGCGTCTAGAGCCACCAGGTCTAAAAATGTGCTGTACAGCGGCTCCCGTCTTCTGCTGCTACTACATCAAGTGAAGCAGGCCACAGGTAATAATATTGGCAAGGCAGATGCAAACCGGAGAGCGGTAGATTAAGCGAATTGTCCTGGCAGGCCACATCCAGGAGGAGATCCTCATGGTGGGACTGAGCAGAGCATCACGAGACCTGCCAGCAGCATAGACGCTTTATGAATTTGTCTCAGTTGTGCTCAACTGTCCATGAATAACAAACCACAATAAATGATGAAAGCTGAAATATTTCATGTTGGCAAAGCCAGCTAAAAACATTTGGTTTCCAGTTGGAAATGGCTCTTCATTTAGAAATTTCATTCCACTTGATTGAAGAAAATAGATGTTAGAACATGCTACCACACTTGAATCCGAAATGAAATGTTTTCTTTACATCAAAATCCAGAAACCTGTGGGTTGGGGAGTTGGAGAGGTTTTAATAATTTTTTTAAAATAAACAAAATCATCAATCATTTGAAAATTTCTCTTCCTGGCTCTACTTCTGACTTCTGATGGGATTTAGAGTATCTCAGGACATTTACTAACCCTTTGTTTTGCCAGCTTAATTTGGAGCTGTATCTATCCCTGCCTGGGTTTGTGTTACACCAGTGGGTTTCTGACCTTGGATGGGCTCTCCTCTAATACTGCAACAGATCCCTTTCTCTCATTTTGCCTTCCCGACACCTTCTAACAGTCTCAGCTTTTCGACCCCACTGAAACCATTGATGAACCATGGATAAGAGTCTGGCTGTCTTCAGACACCATGTACCTTCTGCCTTCCCCTTTGCTCTGTTCGCTGCTGCTTTCTGCAGAAGACTGCATGAGAGAGTGCAGATAAGTTGCTCTAAAAGGGCAAAGGGGCTTCCTGCACTGGTCCCTTCACTGCTGTCCCCAGAGCATCATAATCCCAGACGAGCCAGCCCTGCCAGATGCAAGTGGGTCAGCATAATCTGCTCCCATTCACAACTCTTTGATAACCAGCGCAAGATGAGCCAGGACAGATTGTTCTCCATGACAGACTCTAACTTCTGCTACTCTCCAGTGCCAGCAATTACTTTAGCCCGAGCATGACCATATTCACACGAAAGATTAGCCTTTTCCATGAATACCAGTACAGTTTTCCCTGTAATCCTCTAGTTTCTTTCCCCTTAAGAGTCCTGAGAAAACTTCTGCTGGCACAAATTATCCTGACTCTACAGAAACCAACAGATCTCTGACAATTTTTATTCCAAGTCAGGTTTTTTGCTACTCGGCAAGGAGACCCACAGGACATTAGGGTAACCTGATAGGAGACTTCAGGTCTTTGTTCCTGCCCTTGGACCTGCCTAAGCGGAGTCCAGGAAACAAGAGTGAAAGGGCAGTGCCTTGTTTAGCAGAAATTAATGCCATCATAATGTCATCATCATCTGCAATTGCAGTGGATCTATCTTAACGGCAACGAGCTTGGAGGCAGAATTGCATTGAATCAGTTTTCATGACCTCAAGAAATTCTCATCTAGTTTCTGCTTGGTTTGAGTGAAAACAGTCAGGAAGTGGATATAGCACAGCTTTCTTTCATTGCCTGTTTTGGGAAATGTGATTGATGGGCTAGATGGATAGCGTCATGGTTTGTGCTGGCACAATAACTCTTCGTATCTGATAGTGCAGGATGGCTCTATCTCACAAAAACTTGTCAAAGTAACAGTAAATAGCCCTTCTGAATTTTAAAAAAAGAGAGTACAAGCAAGCTTAGTACAAGGAAGGATAGAAATTCTTGTTGGATATTATTTCCTTAATATTTGGATGTAATCTACCTTATCCAGAAACATCTGTCCATGTGCATAAGAAAGAAATATGCTTTTGTCCCCTGCAGCAGTGTCCAAAAATGAAGAATTAAGTATTGCTTCCTGATCACATACAAATGGGGGTTTTATCTGTGTCAAAATCGTAACATGAATACTGGAATAAAACTGCAAACAGACAAGACAAAGGGCACACACTTTTAGTTAGCCTTTCCATCCCCAAGCCTCACTAGCCTGCTCTAACAAAGGCTTGTTGCTGCTTTGTTTTCTGAGGACATTTATATTCTATTAGGAAAGTGCAAACAGCTCTAACAATAGCTTTGTGTCAGGCCACAGTTGCTATATTCCTTGATGCTAATGCAGGCTATTAAAAGAAAAAGTTCAGCCAGTGCCCCTTGGGTTCTGAGAGAGCAGGACTGGAGCAATTTGGATGACAGATTCAGTTCCAGTTTCAGAGCTTTCCTATACAGAGGATTTCAAACCTGCTGATTCCACCAAGAGAGACTATACCTGCTAAACTCCCACTAAACCGAGAGGGGCTGCAAATACCTTGGAAATCAAGGTTAAACCACAAAAATATCTGGGCAAATTGGAAAAAAATAGAAGAACGGAGGAATGGAAAAATGATAATACTGTAGGGACTAGAGTAGGGCAGAAATAAAACATAACTGTCAAGTTGCCATCCCTGGATGAGTTTAAAAGACGGGTAGATGAGTTTCTCAAGGACGTGGTTTAGTAAGGAGACAGATGCGGTTGGACTCAATGATCTCAGCGGTCTCTTGTGACCTCATGGTTCTGTGAAAAGGGGACGAAGTGAATTACAAGCTCAGTTAGATGTTGTGCCTTTTCCAAAGGGGCAAGCAGCATGCGAGGGTGCCCAGCTGGCAATGCGCTCTGCAAAGGCAGGTGGGGTTCACAGGGCTGGGAACACCTGGGCTGAAGCACCAGTTGCAATACGGGAGATTGAGACATTAGGAAAAGCCTTTTAATTGAAAGGGTAGAGAGTCGGAGCAGCGATTGCTTGAGGATGACACAGAGTCTGCATCACGAGATTTTGAAAAACAAGTGAATCAGCACCTGTGGGGAACGGGTGAGAAAGGCAAAGTTGATTCTATCCTGAAGAAGGGGCAGGGTCTCGGTGAGCCCTCCTCTCTTACTTTCCACAGTCACGTCTTCGGTTGCTGTGCTGGAGTTTGGACCTGAATTCTCAGAGGCAACTGAGGTGAGAGCCAGCTGCATCCACACAGCTCGTGTAGGATCATGGGTTGTGCAGGAGAACAGAGTGTTTTCCGTGAACTTCCTCAAAGTGTCTTCATTTTAATTCATTGCTTGAAGGGCTGCACAACATAAAGAGGAAGGCAGCACTCCAAGGAAAACATCCTTGACTGACCTTCAGTGCCCCCCTCTGCTCAAGAGGCCAACTCACTCCAACCTAGTGCCAGAGGGTTGATCACTTCCCATGATCAAGGAGTCCAGGTTCAGTTACACGACTTAAGCTACAACAACAGTAGATGCAATCTCTGACTCTGCGCCTTCTAGGAAACATACACATTGCTGCCGTGTAAGTATTTCTTGCCGCATCCATTAGATTTGGAAGCCTAGAAAGTGTCCTATTGAGTCAGATCAGTAGCCCATCTAGACAATCAGGCCGTGGCTGCTATTTGACTGCCGCTGTGTGTAATATTTCCCTGTAAATCAGCTCCTTCCTCCAGAAAGGCAGCTTTGGAGGTAGTCACACATACCGGCAACTGGCAGGACTGCAGCAGGGCAATAGTGGCGTCTCGCAGTGAGGAATGGGTTTGCCCAGGTTAGAAGAATTAGGACTTGTACAGAGGGAGTTACAGGAAACAAACAATTCCCTCCAGCCATACTGAAATCTTACTCCTTTCTGAAGCTGAATCTAAATGCTATTTCACATAGGAAATGGGAATTGGGGAAAACAAACTCTTTCTCTGAAGAATGCTTTCTGTTTGAAAGAGGATGCTTTAGCAGGCTTGCTAAGGATGTCTTCATTTCTCATCATCATCTACAGGACTCCACAACACACACAAGAGGGAAGCATTTTAAGTAAATCAGCCCAGACTGACTTCAAAAGAAAGTGAGCTGGACAAGATGTGCCAAAGGGTTTAACATCTGTGCCATTCCTACAAAGCATTGTTTTGTCCTTCATAGTGAGGAGACACCCACATGTGTTTTCCACTTTCATTGTGAAAGCCGGAAGTGTTTAATTAAAATCAAGCTTAATCTACTTTGCTTTCTCTTCATGCCAAAGTAACATCAGCTGCTGAGATGCAAGATCTAAGAGTCTTGGCACCCAAACAGCCTCACCCAGCTAAGGGACAGAGCTGGAGGGATCCAGACAGATCTGCTGGGATGGTATCTGAGTCCATGGGGGATGGGAACAAATTAGGTCATGTACCAGGGCAGGGCAGGACTTGCTGTGTGCTGGGGAAATTCAACATGGAGTGTTGTGCCCGGCTAAACTCCATTCATTTATAAAAAATGACAGAAAATAGGGAGGACAAGAACCTCACCAGGAGATAAGGTCCACTTGCCTTATTCCAGCCTGTCACTCTGATGAGCCACAGCAACTTGGAGTTACGAGTGTTGAAGTGAGGGCGGTTGCGGATATTGTACTCCAGGATCCTTCTCTGACCCAGCAGCCACGGCTTGTGGTACCAAATTAGACTAAGAAATTCAGAGATGTGACTCATTTATATCTTCACTTGATCAGGCCAAAGAAATGACAGTCCATCCAGCTTATCAGCCAAATCTTATCACATAGTGCCTTTCATTTGCTTAGAGCCAAAAGGCTTTTCTGTCCCCTTTGGCCAAATGGTAACGCAAATCTTTGTGACGTGTCAGTAATGCAGAAAACAGCCCTATGGTTATGGCTGGTTTGGGGGGAAGTTTAAGGCTGCAGATGCTTTTCCCAATGACAACTCCACTTCCAATCACATAACATTATGTGTCAAAACCAAGTTTGCTTCACCAATGGTGATGCTCTCAAGTGTTTTTTGCTACGGCGCTGCAAGTGCCAGGAGAGACAGTAGTTCTCTTAGGGAAAAACCCTGCATAACAGGAGCTTTCCATGCAGTGATCATAAATAAAGTCCCTGGAGGTATTCACCAGGCCACTTTGGAAAACTCTGTAGCATCAAGGTAGTCTTTGATCAAGATATTCAGAAGAACATAATTACTTTCATTAAGATTTTCACCAATTCACATATTCTTGATTTTGAAGTATTCTTCAAATAATTCAGTGGTCTGGATCAAATCTCTCTGTGCAATTTTCTTGCAGAAGAGGAGTGACCTAAGTCAAGCTAGAAGCAAATTAACATTTGCAATTTTAATAATTTTCCCATCCAGGTGTTAAATTTCTCATTTGCAGGGAAATTTCCAGTCAGGCTTGTTGAAGCTGCGAAGAGCTATTTAAAACCTGTTGGGATGGTCATATTTATTAACATAATCACTGGCATTTTTCTATAGTTTAGATGAGGTCTTTAGTACTCAGAAGAAAAGCAGCTAGAATGTAGTGCTGGTCATGATCCCATTATCGGATCCATCCCTGTCCATCAGAACATAATCCTTGCCTCCTGTAGCATATTAAAGTAGGCCAAAATTGCTTCCTCTGCTACTGATGGGGATACTGAGAATAGAAAAGAAAAATGTTACTCAGAAAGCAGAATTCCCTTCTTCCATCAAGCTGTAATATCTTGCAGATAAGAGAGTAGCTTCCCTAAATACACTGTCATGTTTATGCATCCAAAGTGAGAAGAGGATGGGTAGATCAGTCCTGTATATCAGTATTACGACAGTGGGGGTTTGTCTTAATGGCTTTAATGCTGCTTCTTGTTTCCCCTTCATTCCCATTTTGGCCCATCCTGATATCACCCCATACTTTAACTGTTTGCCCCCCTACCTCCTGTTCTCCCCCAAGAAGAGGGAGTGAACAGAAACTGGCATGAGCTCAGGGCAGAACAAGAGTGTGAAGCACCGGGGTTGATAGAATCGAAGCACAGGAGTGTTGTTTCCTCAGTTTTAGAGGCTATAAAATGGCCAGCAGCAGAGAACAAACCTGTTGTCATGACAATGAGTGTGATGATAAATGGGGGGTTCTCTACATGGTTAATGTGTCAAGAGAAAGGTAACCGGGACAGCAATAAACACTTGACAGATTTCATTGTGTGGAGGAGCAAAGCAGCACAGAGTCTGAAACACAATTACAGTAGAGACAAATTGTTTGTTATTGATGAAATGATTCAAACTTTCCTATTTGTATTGATGGACACAAGTGCTGTGGTGGGCATGAGACAGAAGCCATGAGGCACAGAAAAGGGTCTGTGTAGACTCTTCTCTCAGGCCAGCCTAGGTCTCATGGATTAATCCAAGGTCCTCCTAAGTTAGCAGGAGCTACTCTAGAAAATCAAAACCTAATCTACAGACTAAATGTCAGTCTGTAAAATGAAATATGAGGGTTACAGTGTCACCACGCAGATCCTCACCCAGAACATGGATCGGGTTATTGAACTTGTAGGGGAGAAGCATCTAAACAGGTTCCTTGATAAAAACGATTACTTGAGGGAAAAGTATCACTTGGCAAACTCAGGCTGGCTGGTTACAAATGGGCTTAAGAGAATTGTGATAGTAAGTGTAGCTGGATTTCTGTTTACTCTTCTGCCTGCTTATAGGCTGTAACAGTCTTTGCAACACCATCAACTACAGAAAACTCCTTAACACCTCCTTCACGCTCCTACAGCACTTTCAGGCAGCGGTACTTTATTTAATATCAAGCAGTTATGTGTTCTCCCAATGGTGAGAGAGTACCTGACGCAGAAGGCTCTCTAGAACCTGTGCTGCTCAGCACAAGGGATGGTCAGCCGTGCTCGGTCAGCAGCACCTGCCTGGTTCAGATCACAACTCCCTGCCCTGCTCCAACGGGCTATGGGTAGACAGAGCTGAATTAGGAAGGGCAGGCATGGAAGCTGAGGACCTACTGTCACATCCTGCTCTCCCTCTTCATGCACCCACCCTGCACAGGGGAAGCTATTCCAGCCTGACCTAACACCTGCAGATGGACATTTCTGCATGGTTGCAGTGCCACGCTCAACCTATCCAACCCGGAAAGGCGTGAGAAAAATCTCTGGATCAAACATATACGGCAGTTCAGTGCCTTAAGACTGTAAAAGAGGTGGGAAATGGAGAGAAGTAAGAGAACAGCAATCAGCACAAGTGCTCATAAGTGTGAGCCCTGACACAACACTCTCCACATCTCTCACAACCCCACTGCTCATCCAGGCTCTCCTTGCAGCCTGCTCTGCCCTTCAGAGCGGGTGAGTAGGAATTGAAGGGACAGTGTACAAATTCGACAGTCACAACCTGAAAATCCAGATGCTGATCACTGCAAGAAGCCGGTGACTATGAAAAATTCTGAGCCTATTCATTTTGTTTAACTTATTTCCCTGTTTAATCAGATCGGCGACAACGGGAACTCCATGGTGTGACCTGAAAACAGGCTGCCTCAAAATGTACGGTTCTCTGGCTAGAGGGTTTCTTTTTCTCTTGTGTTCATGAACTATTTACCTTTGGTCCTAAGGAAGTAGATAATGGGTCTTCTGAACAAAGGCAAGCTGATACTAATAGACTTCTCAGTTGATAGGAGAGTTTTCTTTGTTTTCAAGTCAAACCCCACTGGCTCAGGTCCAGCCAGCTGTCTTGAGTTTCTGCATGTGGCTCTCAAGCAAGGTTTTAAAACTACATCCAGCATTGTTTAATTGATGAGGAGTCATAATTTTGAGCATTGTAAGGAAGACATAGCAAACAATAAGGAACAATGTAGGCCAGCTTGTCGTATTTAATAGTGTGTGGATGAGCCTGTCCATGGGTCTTCTGTTTTTACAAAAATAAATCTCCACTAGTCTCCTCTAGTCCCAGTGTTTCTTTCTCTCTCTGTTGAATTCCAGAAGCAGGAACAGTCCATACCTTTCTGCTTGAGCATGACCGTTCACATTTGTGTTCTGCTTTGTAATGTTGGGGATCTTTGCTGCTTCTCTAAGACTACTCCATGACCTACTAAATCAGAGTAGCAGGAAGTCTGATTTCACATTCCTCCTTCTTCTTTGGCTGGCCTAGATACATTCAGGTGTCTTATTCAAAGCCATTCTTCGGGACGTCTCCTGTTACGTTGCTAATCCCATTCCCTTTCACACAAGTTCTTCTCCACCTGTTTTCACTGCAATCTTCTTCAGCCGTACAACAGGGCTGATATCTGTCACGTAGTGTTTGTCTTCTTTCTCTTCACAGCTCACCCAAGCCCTTTTTCCTTCCTGCAGTCTTTCTGTGCATTTAAGAACACATGTAGTCAATCACATTTTCAAAACTAGGTCCCGTTTTGAAGGCACACATGCTTTCAAGCCCAGCAGGGTACCTGCAGCTCACCCACTGTTGTTGTTGAGAACAGCTCCTGCTGGCATCCAGGCATTGGAGAGGGACTCCCAGCTCTTCTGATCTCATACAGAGGTAAGCTTTCATTGCTGATGAAACCAGAATTTCCACATTGAGAACACGTCTCACTCTCCTTTGGAAAACACAAGTGAACACTGGGGTCTTACCTCTCCGTTTGGCCACAAAATTCCTCCAGGTGTTTTGACTCCTCTCTTTGAAGTTCCTGTTTGTTTCGTGGTTGCCATTAAGAAATGTCCCATTCTGATGACTGTGCAGGATATCAAAGACTTGAACCTCCAGCGTGACTGCAGGAATTTTCCTCCTTGGCCACCTTTCTTCTCACAGTGCTTCAAAATCAGACACATGCCAGACGAGAGGTCACCGTGAGCACCCTGTGGAAACACCAAGAACAAGTGATTGCTTCTTACTTAGAACATCAGGATACAGGTGGTTATGGTGGAAACAAGAGGGGACTGCTTTGTTTCATAGCAGGGTGGATGCCAAGTTGGGAAGGGAGGAAGCCGGGCTGATGTGCTGTGGGCAGCACCCACAGACAGGGAGTTTCACTTGCCAAAATAACAGATGTGGGAACTTCTCAGGTAGGAAACTACTGATTTGTTTGCATTGCATCTAGGGAAGGGAGGCAGCACATCTTTTTTATAATGAAACTATACTGTGCCATAAGTAGCTCATGGCACTAGGACTAACCATTTCCCAGCTATTAATTTACCATTCATACAAATCTTACACTACCAAAAAAATGCTATTTCTTCTTATTCTGTCACACATATAGGAAATCACTGGGATGGTTTTTACTTCTTTTTCCCAAGTAGAAACTCAAGTATGTTTCCCACTTCTCTGTCTGTTTAGTATGTATGCTATTTCTAAGGGTAGGAAAGCTTACCACCTCTAGACAACAGCACACTTATCTTACATGTAATTTTACTGCTTGGAGAAGAAGTCACACAAGGGTTAAATGACTTGTCCAAGGCTGGGAGCACATAACCAAGTGGGGATTGTAGCTAAGGGGCAACAGGCTCTTTTCCTGTTCAGCCACACTGCTGTCTGCACTGCGATGATTTCATTCACCAAAACATGGTCATGGACAAAGAACGGACTTCACAAAAACAGCCTCTTATCTGCTTCTGCCTGCCTCTTGTCCAAGTCATGTGTGATTAGTTTACTGACACAAACACCCCTCTGGAGCCAAAGCAGCTGCAGGGGCAAGCTGTGCTCTGATACAGTTCGTGCCTTTACAGCAGTGTAAGAGCAGTAGCCATGGTCGGGCCAAGTCCAGGAGCTTTGCTGTTTATAGAGCTGGAAGGAAAATACAGTTTGATTACAAGGTATCAAGAAGACCTGGTCAAGCTGGCAATCACAACAAAAAAAAGTCAGTCCTGATTTTTAACAATAACTGCAGCGAGTATGAAATACAGATCAGCTGTAGGGAACAAATACAGGACAGAGAAGTGTAATTCCCAGATGTTTCAACTTGTCTTTTTTTATTCCTTTAATTTATCAAGAGGAAGCAAAGAGGCTCAGAATCTTGGAGCCGGGGAGATGAGGAGTAGGTGACAGCAGAGCCTCCATGTGCCATAACAGCAACCAAATATATTTTAAGCAATTTGTCCTGTGAAAATTAAATTTGTGGGAAGCTTCATTTCAAATAGCTCCCTGCTGTGTGGGTTCTTTGATATCTGCTGTGAAAGGAGCTCTGCAGTTGCCTTTCCCTAAGTGAGGCACTAGTAGGCTTTCGTCATTCTACACAACTCCCACTTCCACCAACAATTCTAGAGGCTTATTTTACTGAAGACCCTTTGTCCTCTGTGAACCTTGGTTGAAATAAGCCAACAGGAGGAAAGACTTGTATGCGCACACACCACCAAGAGTGTGAGTTGATAAGTCTTGTTTCCTTGAGAAGACAGGTTGGAATCATCATCATGCTTTGCAGTCATCCCATCAGCACTCATTCCTGCCACTGAAGCATTGGTGTAACACATGCTGTGTCACAGACCTTCTGTCATGTAGCAGCAGCTTGTCCAATGCACGTGTTTTGATTCCAGTTTTAAATCTGAAGTCCACGCTCTTCCCAGTTTCAGCTCCAAAACGTTCATTGGAGACCCTCACCTTTTACTTTCTTATAGGCCTATAATGTGACAAACAAAGGAAGCACAACCCAAAGGCCAGAACCTTCTTCTCGCCTCCCCCAAACCAGAAAACATTTAAGACAGGCATCAATTTTTCTAAATGTACAACCCCAAGAGTTCCAGGCCAGTATGATTCTTCTGGGGAGAGCACAGCTACAAAATAGTGTCTGGTGTTAATTAATCTAAGGCAATTCCCCAATACTCACTTAGTCCACAGCAATGGGGTTAGAGACAGACTTTTTTTAATGCTACATCTTCTGACCTGATAGGACAGATGGATTATTGGGATGTTGCCATGATATTTTTTCTAGTTTTTCACTCTACTTGACCAAATTCATAAAGAATCTTTACAAGACTAAGAAAACTGAGAGTAAAATATATTTTTCCTTTATCTCACTTTTTGGCATCTACACTGGAATACGACCCACTAGGTAACATGTCATTCATTATCAATTATTTTAGAAGATAATGGTTTATCTGATAGAGCCTTCAGAATCACATTTATATAATCAAAAGACAATTCATTAAACAGTTTGGTGCAGTAAACAAATCTTTAACCTTCCTGAAGAACAGGCCATATGTGTCACGCTAAGGTTGTTCAAACTTCTGTAAAGCAAAGATTTGTTGCTGAATGAAGCAAGGAAACTGAAAAGCAATGATGAAAGTGGAAGCTGGAGACCTTGACATAGAACCCACAGGGTGTGACGACGAATCATAGGGTAAAGGCGAGTCACTGAGGCCCAGATCCATCCCATTTACCTTTAGGCACTGACATGAATGGGCAAACTTAGGAAACTGGGTTCCCTCACTGGTCAATATAGAGATAAAAGCTTCTTCAAAGAGAACTAAAATGCAGCTGGAATTACCATCTTTCTATACCACATGTAGAAGTTCAGTGATGCTCCTAAGCTGGAGACCTCACTTTATTGCGCAGTTACTCCTTTTCCAGGCAACTCAGACTGGAATCTGGCTGTCTGCACTGCAGCTTAAATGTCTCTTCTTGCAATGCATGTCCATTCCTTCTTGTCCTGTACCAAGCAGAGAACAGTTTATTCCTCTCTTCTTTACAGGAACACTTCACAGTGTTATTGTGTCCCCTTACTGATGCCTCCAGATTAAACAAACCCAGTTCTTTCAGTCTTTCCACTCCAGTCACAGGGTAAAGACCTCTGGTTGTTCTCACTGCTTACTTTTGGGATCATGCCACTCGGCTCACATATTTCTAAAAGTTGGCACCCAAATCTGGACACAGGCTTTGCCAGTAGACTAATGCCAAGCATTGATTTGCTACTCTATTTTCACTAGAGTGAAGGGATTATTTTATGCCTTGCCTCTAACTCCTGTTTGTGATGCTTGCGTAATAGCAGTCACTGCTCCCCAGAGACCTTACAGCACGTCAGGATTATCAGACCTTTTCACCGGAGAGAAACAAGGGCCCTACCCCTCTGGTCCTTCTCCCACAAGAATGTCTTTTCATGGTACAGTAACAAGTGCCAAGAGCAATAAGAGCAGGAAATGGGTATAAAGAGGAAAAGACAAGTTCTGTGGAACCAGTAGGCAGTAATTCCACAGACCGAACACCGATGGAGATGCTGAAGTTGTGAATTGCAGTCTGACCTTGCAACAGTTCTGGGTGTCACTGGAAAAGTCATTTTAACCTGTCTGCTTCTTCGATTCCCCTCCTCACTTTGACCCAACCAGCCTGGTTTAGGTCTGTCGGAAGGAACCTGCGTTACCTTGTGCCAGATTCAGACATTCTCCTATTTCACTCAAAAAGCGATTTCCACTGTCGTACAATTGCTACCAGCAACCAAAGTATTGAATTGAGAGCAATGCCAGCTGCTCAACCCAACCTCCAAAAACATCTGAGAGGGAATCTGCAATTTCGGAACCTGTTGAATGAGAGCTGCAGAGACCTGGGCAACTGCAAGATGCCCTAATGTTCATGTCAGAAGCTTTCCTGTGCCTTCCAGAAATGCCTTTGCTGGCTTTGAGAACAAAAGCAATGCCACGTGATACGGCTTTGCAGTGATCCATGAGGTCTATAGACAGCACATGATGAACAGCAAATAGACAAAGCAATTAGGAAGGCAAAGAGTTCACAGGCAGCCTGTGGCCTGAAATATGTTTGCATAAACAAACTCCTTGAATCATTATGAATAATGAATATGTTAAAAACCAGCTAATCTCATTCTTGGATAGTCTGCAGAATAAAGGGATAAATAAATCATAAGGAACAAGGTGTTTGCTAAGTGAGAATAGCTAAGCTGACTACAAGCTTAGCAGTTTCAGATTTCGAGGCGGTGGTAAGTAGCCTGCGGTTACTGTCAAGAACAGCTTGAACACAGAGGTGTCCCAATAACAGCTCTGCTATTTAAAACAGTAACATTACTCTGCCTACAGGAGGCTTTTCAGATGAGGATGGTGTTCATAGCTATTCAGCCCAGTGAGGAGAGAGAAAGTGCTTATTAGATGCAATTAAGGCATTGTTACTAATGCATTACAAATTTACTGGCAGTTAGAAGTTTTTGCTACTCAGATGTGAGGGAGTTGCATGCATTAAGTTTAATAGCTAACAGGGAAAACTTTTCATAAAAGAGGATAATCTTTGTCCAAAGGCATTTTATATAAGCAGCAGGTACACCAAGAATTTCTTGCAGGTGTCACTTATGTCACTTGGTCATAAATTAATTTAGCTTGAAGCCACAGTGGGGTATTTGTATATTATTAAATGTCTTGCTGATTGAAGAGGAGGAGGGAAAGGGAAGTTGAGTTAAGATGAATTCAAAATTAGATTCTTACAATGAAAACTGAGATAGAACTCAAGAATTAATTTGTCCCATCAGGCTCTGAACAACACTAAACAAGCATAGGACAGGCAGAGCTGTGTTAAATGCCTCCAGTAAAGCTCCGACAAAGGCACTACAACTGTGGTGATTTACCCACTCTGACTGACTACCCCTCTATCTCCATCTTCTTTAATCAAAAAGACATCATTTCTAGAACTTGGACAATTTTTCTAAGCACTAAATTGGGCAGAATGGTTAAGGTAGCAAAAATGGTGATCTGTGGTCAAAGGCAATGCCATTTCAAGAGAAATACATCTTGCTGTCCTTGGGACATTGCCGTGAGGAAGCATCGTGTGAGGAGGTTACTGACAGTAATGCTGCACCCTTCCTTTTTCGTAAGATAATTTAAACTAATTACAGCCTGAGGAGGCTGACAAGAAGGCTTTGTAATTTGTGTTCACTGATGGCCTAATCCTGCAAGGGCCTAAGTACCCTTCAGCCTTCCTGTAATCCCTGGGAACCTGACCCAGCACTACGGGGCTGGATCAGAACCTCGCCTCTGTCATTTCTTTGGTTTTAAGACATTAAAATGAACCTTCATTCATTTTATTCACCATCACAGCCACCCAGAGCCAGACCCCAGCCACGCTGCTCAGCTCAGTGGTTTTCCATCCAGAACGCGTATACACATGTCCCAAACACCTGAAAGTCCTGGTTCCTTCCCAACCCGTTTATGTTAGTCTTTTTGCGTGTTCCATCCACTGGTTTACGCGCTTTAGTGCTCCAGGATGTGCAGGGGAAAGAAACAGTGCCTTCACTTACCCACTTGACTAACCAGCACGTTGCTTGACACCGAAACACTGTCACCGTGCCTTTTCACGGCATTCCACGTCCACACCTCAGGAGGTGCCTGTAAAGGATGAGCTTTTTGCTCCAATCAAAACGGGAGATGGTATTTCCCATCCTACAGATGGGTCAGCTTTGGTATGGAGAAATCAAACAACGTTCTGCAGCCAGTAGGCACTGAGGCAGGAACAGAGTAAAATCTCAGAGGACTCCCAGTCCTCACTCCTCTGCTCTGATCTCGGACCACAACCTCCCTGTATAAACAAACACTCTGGCCGCCACTGTGTTTTCTGGCCCTGATGTAAAGTGTTTCACCAGCCCTCTCAAAGGACTCACTGATGCTCAAAAAAAGACACAGTCTTGGTCAGACTTTTCTCACAGTGTCTCTGTGGAGGGAGCCTGGATGTCAAGAAAGTATAGGGAGATGCAGACAGTGAGACCAAATAGAGCAACTAAGGGCATCTCTTGATTATAATCTAGATTAACAAGTATGTTATTGTTGCTCCAGATTACTATTTGTTCAGATTGCAAATAAAAGCCTTCTGACAAACAATTACAGGGATTTGTTTGACAAAAATTGCATTAATAGCAAAAAGAACACTTTGCTTCCAGAAACACCAAATCTGTTTCGTTCTTAGCAAAGTTTGAACATTGCTTTTGCCCAAAGAGAATTCATTCCTGCAGGGTGAATGGTAACAATAGTAAAAGCACTCTATGGACATCAGTCAATGGCTCAGTCACAACAGCAAGTTTAGATCACGCAGATGCCGAATTGTCAACGAGAAAGACGAAATAAGAGTTTCTCCTGTGTGAGACACTTGAAAGTTGAACTGCAGACCTCTTCCAAGAGGTACAGAGTGAGTCTAGGGAAGGGAATGTTGAAAACTACCACTATTCAAACAGCTTACATTGGTGTAACTCCTTTTGAGTTAGGCTTGTGTATGATAAATTAATATACTTATCGTGAACCAGAAGTTTTATTCCCAGTACAAGCTTCTTCTGCATGTACAAGGCCAAGCCCACCTTCTGAAAGGGACACTCAAACCCAGAGGGTGCTCACCGACATAGCACACTCTACAAAATAGCAAACCTTACGTAATTATGGTGTCACATGCAGAGTGTAAGGCTGGAAAGTACGGCCACTTTTGTTTATTTAATATGGTTGATTAATATTTTTGCGGCATTGTTTAGCTAAATGCAGCTACGTACAGCATTCGGCACACTGTCACGTGTAATCGAGAGGTAATGTCAATGGGATTGCATGTTGTCACAGGATAACAGCTTCCTGCTGTTGCTGAAATGCCAAATTGAAGCTGAGGCATTTATGGAAAATAAACGTCAAGTCAAAGCCAAGATGTTTATTTTAAAAACAAGCGACGTGGATCTTGTGGCACTGTTCCATCATGTCTCTATTTCTCTAATAACAAATGTCCAACGTGAATAGAGACCAGTGGCAGTTTCTTCCTGGGAGAAGACAGAGAGGGTGAAGCCTGATGACTTCACATGAAGGCTTGCAGGGTTGTTTCTGATCTGCTTTCCTTCAGTTCAGGTTTTAGGCAAACTGTCCAGGGGGCCAACACAAAACGGTTTCTCAGATGTCTGCTGAGTTTTCAAAGGGAATTAGGAGGGCGGTAGGAATAAAAAGGGACAGCAAGTGCATTTTTAATTTGCTTTTACAGACCTCTTTTTCTCCAAAGAGACAATGACAGTAACATGAAGCTCCCTGAGGTCAATGGGAGGCCTTCTAGGCATTTCAGTGGGCTTCACCTAAGGCCTTAAGAAAGCAAACAGCTAGTATTTTAAGAGTATATTACAGTATCACAGTATCATAAGGTTGGAAAAGACCTCTGAGACCATCGAGTCCAACCTATGACCCAACACCTACACCTACTCCTACTTGTCAACTACACCATGGCACTAAGTGCCTCATCCAATCTCTCCTTAAACACCTCCAGGGACAGTGACTCCACCACCTCCCGGGGCAGCACATTCCAATGGCCAATCACCCTCTCAGTAAAGAACTTCTTCCTAATGTCAAGCCTAAACCTCCCCTGGCGAAGCTTGAGACCGTGTCCTTATTATGTTAAAAATGGTGGTGTCTGAAATTGATGCAAGAAGAGCATGACTGGACCAAGGCCGGAAAACAAAACCAAGATCCTTTTGGGTCATAAGCAGCAGCACAGTCACCCCTTGCTCCTAACAGACAACTGCTCACCCCAGCTGTTGGCACACAGGAAATTTCTACTTTCTCCTATACCAGCCTGACAACCTCAGAGAAACTGCTCCTTCCCTTTATTTCTCCAGTAAAATCTTCCTTAAATCCAGCTGGTTACCCAGTAACGAAGACAACAAAGTTTATTTTTCTTTGCATGGGGAAAACAGAAGGTTATTTGTGAGACCCAAGTTGGTGAGATGTGGTAAGAAACCATGTTAAAGCTAAACTTAGACATGATGAAATCTGATTCGAAGTTGAGAATTAGAGTTTCGTCAAACCTAACTATAAAGGCCTGAGTGACAAAACGTCCATTGCTACTCCTGGCAACTTAATGGGTTTGACGTTCTAAAAGCCCTTTCAGATATTCCTGTCGAATTTTCCCTTTCGCCACACTCACCACATCACCATTCATTAAATGTCCTTGTATTCATCTAAATTATTCCTCTCCTCCCCTGATAATTTTCTCTACCCTCAACTACATTAAGAGATTATGTCTTTAACAAGCTAAAACTGCCTTTCCACTCTCTTCACCTCCTAATCCCATCTCTGAAGTTTCATCACCTCTTCTGCCAACATCCTCCCTCTCCAGCCAACGTTGCAGGCCACGCAACAGTGCCAAGGTGTGGTACATGAACCTCAGAGCATCCCTGGAGATCCAGGGATGGGTTCCAGCAGCAAGTCACCTACCTATTCCTGGGACACAGAGCTGGCAACAGCAAATCCACTGCCCCCAGGGTTGCCCCAGGCACTGTAACAACAAAGGAAGGGGTTCCTCCCATTGCTCAGCCCCATTCCAGTCTCCTGTCCCCCTGCTGGGGGATTCCCCAGGGCAGCACCATCTAGGTAGATGCATACCCACACAATAAGGCCCTCATCTTGCAATCTGTTCTGCAAGGAGAGAGGCAAGAGGACGAGCAGGAAGCTGTGCAAAGCATCTCAGAGGACTGGGTTTAAAAATATACCTAGATAACCCACTTCATTTCCTGAAATGTTCAAGCTTCTCAGCTCATGTCAACAGGATTCCTCAAATGCAACACATTTTGATTTTCATCGGATCTATCCATTGTCCTTTGTGCAACATGAGTGATCTGTCCTAATAAATATTGGGAGTCTGGGCTTTTTTTTAAGGACTTCCAAGGGAAAAAATAAGTTAGTTGCTTATTAAAAACTGTGATAGGGAGAGCAAGTAGAAACAATCCATTTCTGTTCTGAAAGCTCTTCTCTTGACCTGACAACCTGAAATTAATACGCAAAGAGCTACATTAAAATCACGCTATGGAGCTGTCTGGAATTAAAAAAAAAAAAAAGGAAATTTTCAGTTAAAGGAGATTTGCAAAGGTCACACTCTGAAAGGGGTTAAGCCTACAGTGATTATTTGGCTGCTCTGTGCTGCAAGAGTCAGAGGGATGTTCTGTACAGAAATCATAAATTTGCTTATTTTTCCCTTTGGAGATGCATTGTTTCCCAAAGGCATTTTTGGCTCCAGCTCCAGATTGATGCTTGTTGAACCAACAAAGATACTGGGAAGCAATGCATGTTTCTGCATCTTCTGGTTTATTGCATGTTTGTTAATAATTTCCTTTATATCTTCAACCTTTAAGCTTGCAGTGGGATGAGGAACTCCAACTGGAGATCAGATAGCACAGTTTTATAGGCAAGGAGCCAGCATTTGATTGGGTAATGGCATTTATTAACTGCATAAGGATACTACAGCAATAGTGGATCTGAACAGATGCCAGATAGATGATGCTCCAGGAATAGCAAGCAAAACTCCTACATGATACTCCCAACAGCGCTTTCATCTTGGAAAAAAAAAGCCAGATGTTATCTGGCTGATTTTGTGCTAAAATGGACTATTCACATCCACAAAATCCATCCGAGCCTCTCGGCTGTGGAGGCTTTGGTGTGGTGATGCCCACAGGGCTCGTACCTACTTTAGTGTTCCAGCTACACATAGAAAACAAAACACTGGTTCTACCCCAGATCTCCACTGTCCTAACCTGGTTTCAGATTATTGTTTTTTCAGATCCTTGTGATGGATACCAGTCCTGGATAATTATTCCCAGCCACAATCCTTCTGCTTTTCAGTCAGCATAAAGTCTCCCTCTGTTCTTGAAGATACCACACCTCCTACCCTTCCCACCGAAGAGGTCCAGCAGACGATGAGCAGCAAAGTCCATGGGAATGTGAGGGAATGGTTTGCCAAGCAGCAGGTCCGTGCTGATGTGTGGCTTTTAGTCGGGGTTAAAAAAACAGCGTGTAAATAAATAAATAAATCGCTCCTGGGTTGTGACCTTGTAAATCAAGTCTAAGCCTGGAAGGGATTTTTATGGTCCAGCTGGGATAGTGGAGCAGTCTTAGCAGAATAAATATATAGAGGGGGAAAATAAAATAACTGTGCCTTCCTGTAGCTCCCAGACTGCCGTGGGGAATGTTTGGTGCTGCTGCATGATGTGCTGATGGTTAAAAAAAAGGAGAGAGGGGACTCGGCTCTCGTTTGCCCAACAGCTGGTTCACATTAGTTTAAGAGGTTTAAAAGAGGAGTAAAACCGTTAAATGCACCCAAGAGTAATCTCCCAGCTTCTGAGCCAAATAGAAGGCTGAGCAAGTAAATGAAAATCCGGCCCCGCAAGTTTCTAGCAGCAGGTTTCATGGAAGTGGAAGGGAGCTGGGTAGGGATTTGCTTGGAATCTGTTATCTGGGCATTACAGCCCCGGGATGCATCATGGGCTTTATTGCTCATTACCAAATAACAAAAGTAATACAGCAGTCCCTATATTTAGTGTATTTGACCAGGGTGGGTCAAAGCCATTGGCTCAGTTTTAGACAGTCCAGACAGACTTGCCCGATGCAACAGAGGAAAACCAGATACGAGAGCTGGGACTTGCACCTCCCGGCTCTGCAGTGGCTTGGTCCGGCAGGTCTGTGGGAGAGGAACCAAACAGGGCTCATGATGGGGAGAACAGCACAGACCCTGCACAGAGCTGGTGGCACCATCCCTTAAGCCAGAAGGTTGCACACAAGGTCCCAGCCTGTGAGGCTCTGGGCGTCTCCCAGGCTGGAGCAGGAGGCACTGGTGACATGGGACTGCGAGAGTGGGGCTTGACCCCCGTGGGGACATCCCATGAGAGGGTGTCCGTTGCTTTTCAGTGCACAATGAAGCGGGCAGTGCTCGGATTTGGTACTTTATGCTTTCCAGATGTAAAAGAGGGGAAGCACCTGCTCCAGCAGTTTGCACCGGGGTGCCTGGCAATGCAGGGCAATGGAGGTGTGCCCCCCCCCCCCCCAGCACTGCTGCCACCTCCCCGGGGATCTGGAGCCCACCTGCCTCGGGGGCAGGGGTACGGGAGCGGTATGGGAGGGTATGGAAGTGGTACAGGAGGGGTATGGCCAGGGGTATGGGAGGGATGCGGGGAGAGATGCGGGCAGAGTTACGGGCAGGGGTGCGGGAGGGGTACTGGAGGGATATGGGCAGCCCTATCGGAGGGGTACGGTCAGGGGTATGGAAAGGGTACAGGAGGGGTACGGCAGAGATAAGGGAACGGATACAGAAGGCGTACAGGCGGGAGTACCGGGAGGGGTGTAGGAGGGATATGGGCAAGGATAATGGGACGCGTACGGGAGGGTATGGGCAGGGATACGGGCAGGGATACGGGCAGGGATACAGAGGGGAACGGGAGGGTCTGGCCGGGATTTGGACAGAGGCACGGAAGGGATACGGGCAGGGCAAGGGAGGAGTGTGGGGGGGTTACAGAGGGGTGCGGGCAGAGGTGCGGGAGGGGTAGGGGCAGGAGTCTGGCCGGGGCAGGGGAGGAGTATGGGAGGTTGCAGAGGGGTTCGGGCGCTAGTACGGGCGCAGGTGAGGGAGGGGTACGTGAGGGCTCCGGGCCGGGGTCCCCCGAGCAGGGCAGGCAGCGCGCGCTGAGGGAGGGGCGCGGTGGGCGCGCGGTGCTGATTGGCTGCAGGCCGTCGGGCGGGGCGTTCCCGCGATTCCGATTGGCTGCGGGCAGAGCGGGGCGGGAGCGGGGACGCGGGGCGGGGCCGTGAGGCGCTCCCGCCGTGCCGATTGGCTGCGAGCTGGAGGGGCGGGGCGATGGGCGCCCCCGCGGCGCCGATTGGCTGCGGGAGGAGCGGGGCGGGGCGGCGGCGCGGGGCCATGCGGCGGCGGCGGCAGCTCGGGGAGGCGGCGGCGGCAGTGGCAACGGCCCCGGCAGCGGCCCCGCGCAGCCATGGGCGAGGGGTGGCTGCTGCCGCCCGACTGCGGCCCCCAGAACCGCTCCGGGGCCACGGCGGGGCCGCCCGGCAGCCGGCAGGTGCCCGGCGAGCTGCTGTCGCAGCAGTGGGCGGTGGGCATGAGCCTGCTGATGGCTCTCGTGGTGCTGCTGATCGTGGCCGGCAACGTGCTGGTGATCGCGGCCATCGGGCGCACGCAGCGCCTGCAGACCCTCACCAACCTCTTCATCACCTCGCTGGCCTGCGCAGACCTGGTGATGGGGCTGCTGGTGGTGCCCTTCGGCGCCACGCTGGTGGTGCGGGGCACCTGGCTCTGGGGCTCCTTCCTCTGCGAGTGCTGGACCTCGCTGGACGTGCTCTGCGTGACGGCCAGCATCGAGACCCTGTGCGTCATCGCCATCGACCGCTACCTGGCCATCACCTCGCCTTTCCGCTACCAGAGCCTCATGACCAAGGGGCGCGCCAAGGGCATCATCTGCACCGTCTGGGCCATCTCCGCCCTGGTCTCCTTCTTGCCCATCATGATGCACTGGTGGCGGGATGAGGACCCCCAGGCGCTGGAGTGCTACCAGGACCCGGGATGTTGCGACTTCGTCACCAACAGGGCTTACGCCATCGCCTCGTCCATCATTTCTTTCTATATCCCGCTCCTCATCATGATCTTTGTGTACCTCCGCGTGTACAGGGAGGCCAAGGAGCAGATTAGGAAGATCGATAGGTGCGAGGGTCGGTTCTACGGCAGCCACGAGCAGCCACAGCCACCCCCTCACCCTCACCACCAGCCCATGCTGGGCAACGGCCGAGCCAGCAAGCGGAAGTCCTCTCGGATCATGGCCATGAAGGAGCAGAAAGCACTCAAGACTTTAGGCATCATTATGGGGGTGTTCACCCTCTGCTGGCTCCCTTTCTTCTTGGTGAACATCGTCAACGTCTTCAATAGGGACCTGGTGCCAGACTGGCTCTTTGTTTTCTTCAACTGGCTTGGCTATGCCAACTCTGCTTTCAACCCCATCATCTACTGCCGCAGCCCTGACTTTCGTAAGGCTTTCAAGAGGTTGCTCTGCTGTCCTCGGAAAGGTGACCGACGGCTGCAGGCCAGTGGTGGGGAGCTGACCCGGCTTCCAGGGGGCTTCATCAGCACCGTGGGCTCTCCTGATCGCAGCCTGGGAGGGACCTGGTCCGACTGCAACGGGGGCACGCAGGGCGGCAGCGAGTCCAGCCTGGATGAGAGAAATAGCAAAACATCCGATTCGGAGTCCAAGGTATAGGGGGGGACGTGTGGGGCTGTGTTGGACCCAGAGCAGGGGCAGAGGCAGGCAGGGATTGCTCTGCTCCCCGTCAGCTGGCTGGTGGTGAGGCTGATGCCAAGCAAACCCGATCCCTGTCACAGCGGGGAGAGAGAAGCGGGTGTTTACTTAGGAATTAAAGCAGGTGAACGCGTGTACAACATACCTCATCAAAACTGCAGCAAACAGGAAACCCGCTGACCGGAGAACAAAGAAAATAAAGCAGCCCGTCCCAAAGATAGAATCATAAAACCATAGAGAGCAGCTTATGTTTAGGAGAAGCACTCTCAGAAGGGGCTGCGGCAGCAGCGCCCGTTGCTTGGGTGAGTTGCCCCAGGATACCGCTGGTGGTTGAACCTGAGCCTGGGGTACGGGTGTTTGGCCACCCAGTTTAGCTGCAACCGTGATCCCAGCTGGCCCCCACCTCACCTGGGGCTGTTGGACACCCTGGCTCCCCTTCCCTCACCCAGGGCTGTGAGACACCCCATTTCCCCTTCCCTCCCTTGGGGCTGTCGGACACCCTGTTCTCCCTTCCCTCACCCAGAGCTGTCGGACACCCTGTTCTCCCTTCCCTCACCCAGAGCTCTCGGGCACCCTGTTCTCCCTTCCTTCCCTTGGGGCTGTCGGACACCCCAGCCCCCCTTCCCTCACCCAGAGCTGTCGGACACCCCGTCATCCCTTCCCTCACCCAGAGCTGTCAGACACCCCATCTTCCTTTCCCTCCCTTGGGGCTGTCGGACACCCCATCTCCCCTTCCCTCCATGGGGCTGTCGGACACCCCAGCCCCCCTTGCCTCACCCAGAGCTGTCAGACACCCCATCTTCCTTTCCCTCCCTTGGGTCTGTCAGACACCCCAACTCCCCTTTCCTCCCTTGGGGCTGTCGGACACCCCATCTTCCCTTCCCTCCATGGGGCTGTCGGACACCCCAGCCCCCCTTCCCTCACCCAGAGCTGTCGGACACCCCGTCATCCCTTGCCTCACCCAGAGCTGTCAGACACCCCATCTTCCTTTCCCTCCCTTGGGTCTGTCAGACACCCCAACTCCCCTTTCCTCCCTTGGGGCTGTCGGACACCCCATCTTCCCTTCCCTCCATGGGGCTGTCGGACACCCCAGCCCCCCTTGCCTCACCCAGAGCTGTCAGACACCCCATCTTCCTTTCCCTCCCTTGGGGCTGTCGGACACCCCATCTCCCCTTCCCTCCATGGGGCTGTCGGACACCCCAGCCCCCCTTCACCCCATCACCCAGCAGTTTTGGGGAGACGCAGGGTCCGAGCTGCAGGTGCTTCAGGCAGAGGGAGCAGGGACCCGTGGGAAGGCTGCCCCTTCCCAGCTCCCCTCATCCGCAGAGCAGCGATGGAGGAAAACGATGCGTAGTGAGGAGCACAGGTGTATTTTGACAAGGGGGTAAAAAACACCCGAACCAACCCACGCTGTTGTGCTTTTTCCCTCTGCTTCAGCAAGCAGCGAGTTATTGTGCTTATCTCCTTCGGCCAGACGATAGCGGTCGGGCTGAGAAACTTCTACCTCAAACTGTGCATATTGTACAGGGGAATAAACGGACCGTGTTTATATTAAACACCGTATTTACAGACCAGTAGTAGTATTTTATGAGAAAGAAGAAGGGAGGGGGGGCGAGGAGCCTTCTGCATCTTGTTCATTATAATTGCAGATGAACAGGGAAAGAGGCGGGGGAGGAAAGTCCTGGCAACAACAACAATTTACTGCACATTTTTTAAAGTGGCGACAAAGCAGGTTTTTGCACGGGGCTGAGAGTTGTAAAGTTCTTTGAAGATATTACTTGCACACATGCACACGCAAATTAAAAATGAAATGGAAGTTTTGAATAACACTGACCCTGAACCTGATCTCTGGTTTTATCTGACCTGTTATAGTTTTACTGAGAGAGTGACTTTTTAAATATTATTTTATGAAGGTACTGTAAATATATCCGTATTATAAATTAAAATATCTTAAGGGATTTTATTTTATTTTTATTTCCCAGTGCCCACGTGAATCTGCTGTTATTTTAGCACTTGTGTGTCATTTCCATTTTCCTCTCTGTGTGTGTTTTATAACATATTTATACTCTGGTGCAATTTACTACTGTGTTAAGTAATTGGTCTATGTGCAATAAATACCATTGCAGCACAAGCAAGCGTGTCTCTGTAGGTTTTGGAACAATACCTACCTGTAATGGGAAGAACAGCATTTGTTTTTTCTCCAAAGATGGCTCGGATTACCGATACAACTCTATCTAATGGCTTTTCCTGACACAGTATTGTAAAAAACGTGTTTGAAACCCAATAAGGTTGTGTTCCTGTCGCACCGAGCTCTGCTCACTTCCCTTAAAATTAATGGCTAATGACAAGGTGTTTCCAGTCTGATAATGAAAACACTCATTTTTCTGTAACTCTTCCTTTCTGGAATATATTCATTTTGTTGTTGTTGTTAGGAGTGTGTGGCTGAGAGTCAGGAGACCAGAATATTTAGGATTAGAGAAGATGGTTAATTTGAAAGCTAAAAATGGTCTTGAGGAGAAAGAAATCTCTGTATGCGGGTACGTGCCGCCCTACAAAGAAGTCCACCTCGTGCTGATGCCACAGTGCCGACCCCCCCCCCCAGCAAGATGGGTGGTGTGCACTTAATTCATCGATTGTGAAGTTAATGGTCCCGTGCAGCACGTATTCCTTGGGGGCCAGATCACATAACTGCCTGGTACAGCGTGGAGTGATCCGAGTAAGGAGATGCTGTGAACAGAAGGGCTGCAGGTTCGGGTCCTTGGTCCAAAAGATTGTCATCCTTTATTGCTTTATGAAGGCACCTTCTATCCTTGTGGTTTCATAAAGTTTTTCATTACTGCGGTGACTGTGTGGCAGGCAGAGCAACAAAAACGCAGTTCAGAATAAAAGTGAAGCCATTTTTAGCTTTATTAGACTCAGAAGTCAAATTAGACTCAAAATTAGACTGAGATTAGAACCCAGCTCCCAAGAACAGCACTTCCCAAAGTGGGTTCTTTGGGGTGGTGGCCAACGGTTCGTTTTGGAAATATTTGTTGAAGGTTTTGTTCATTGTTTTGTTTTAAAAACAAATTTTTCGTTTTCAATTCCTAATGATGTATTTTCAGGGGGGGAAAAAGCTACACTTTCTATGCAAGGACAAAATAAAGGAACTAGGAAAGTAGTACTTTTCCTTTGGTGTAACTGGGGTTCAGTGTGAGCCACAATGAGTGGTGTCTCCCTTGATAATAGTGAACTTGGCTCCTTAAAATGCTGGGATGACGTTGGATCAGGTGCTAAGTGAAACAGGCTCTCCTACTGGATTATTATTATCTTTTTAATCTGTTTTTGCCTGTGATTCCAGCAAAGGCAACAGGACTAAAAGTGTGCACAGGATGGTGACGTCTGATGCCCGTGACTGCGGCGAGGTGTTGACTGCATATTTTGGGGTCGGGACAGGATGGGGAGGCAGCACTGTCCTCTACCTCCTATGCACCGGGGATCAAAGCAAGCCAGGGCAGGACCAGGTCCCTGCCTCCGAGGTAGGGCAGGGCAGGATCCAGCCTCAGCGCCTGGCTGGGAGCTGAGGTGGCCACCGAGTCCTCATCCTCCCCAGAGGATCCTAGGGGTGAGCAGTGCCTGCCTGCGTTGCGCAGGTGGGACAGTCTGATGGACTGGGGTCTTTGTCTCATAAATCAATTCGAATACTTAATTTTAGCCATCCAAACACTCGTATCCTTCAACTTTGAAAAGTGATTAAAATTTAGGCTCAACAAGGTCCTTAGATGAAAAATTTATGGCCAGAACTTGCTCTTCTCCAGATGAATAGCTGTGCTGGGTCATGGTTCTCCTGGACCAGTGTCACAGCGTAAAGAAGGGGAAAAGTAGGATGAGTTTTGCTCATTGGCCTCAGTAGGGCCAGGGATTTGTCTGCTGATGAGTTTTGGCCAGTTGATGAGTCTGGAGGCTGGCACGTTAAGTCCTTTTGTAGACAGCTTAGATAATCCACCTGGCAGCGTCTTCTACGGTGTAGAAAAGGCGGTGGCACAGTAACGGTGTGGACAGAGCGGGACATATGGCACGCACGTGTGCGAGGAAGCGGAGGCTGCTGGCGAGCTGTCTGCCACGGATCACGCTCAGAACAGGCTGTTCTCCGCGGACAAGAAGGATACTCTTGAAAAGTGTTACGGGGCAGCTAAAATACTCTGGAGGCAATGAGTCAAGCAGTCATGAATATTATTTTCTGACAAAAACCAGACATGGATTAGCAATTGGAGCTGCGAGTCAGAAAGTATAGGTGGCAGGCATGTGGCTGCACACGTACATGGGCAGGAAAGTAACAGCAAAGAGCTGCAGGCCTGCAGGGAAAGGACACACAGGTAAAAATCCACTTGGAGAAAATTATTTGTTGAGGGCATCTGAGGCTTCCACATGCAAGATGCCCGATTCTCAAAGGTGCCAGCTGCGCTCTAGGCAGTGTTTGCTCAGCACTTCTAAAAGGCAGGCTGCATCTCTCTACGTGCTTCAATGGGAATATCTCAGGTGGAAAGCCTGGCTTCAGTTTTCCATGTGTTGAGGAAAGTTAAGGATGTTTCAGCCCCACAGCGAGCTATCAAGGTGCCTGCAGAAGGACCTCCCCACCGGTCAGAGTGGCACAAGAGCACTCCTGCAAATTCTCTGTGCTTTGAGTCTGAAACCCTCAACACTGACTGTAGCTCCAAGCACTAATTGATGAATGAATGAAACTGTGTGCAAAAAATGTGGCTTAAAATGAGATCTGAACTGCACCCATGGCACCCGCAGCATTTGACAGCATCAGCTGGGTGTTTGTGATACAGCACGCACTGGTTCTTCTGCAAACGCTGCTTTCTCTTTTGGGTATGCACGTGTTTTCAAGTATAAGGACAACTTCTTTATCAGCTTGCCTTTTTTTTTTTTACCCTAAGCCCTATCTGCAGGCAATGTTTTATTAATAACTTTCAAGTGGTTATTTTGAAAACCTTCCTTGTGCTGCACACTTTCCTAATTTATTGTAATTTCCCGTCCGGTGGAGTGCACTTACTTCCTCTATGTAATTCATCAGCTGCAGGGTTGGAAATTGAGCAGCTATGAACTGAAAGAGCAGACTTTCTTGAGGCCAAATGTGGTCAGGCATCATTGCCACTGGGAGCAGAATTTGACCTGATAATCTAATCTCATACGAGAGAGTATCTCCAGAAGAGTATTGTTACCAGCAGTAAACGACCTCTGCTAATGAAGCCGGAGCAATTAGTCCTATTCAAAGCCGTCAAGAAAATGTTAACTGCTAAACAGCAGTTAATGTTGGGTAGCTGGAATAATGAGTGTTCTGTTTGCTGGTGTGTGTTAGGTGATGTGTTGGGAAATAATTATCCTTTGACTAGCAGCCAGCTTTGTACTAATCAGAAAGAAGAAGGCATGTTCTGTTGGAAGGATTATACCTAAAAATAGTTCAGTTGCTGCCACATCAACTCGTGGAATGAAGCAGATTCGCGGAGACGTGCACACCTTCTTAGCATTTCGCTTTTCGTCCTAAAACCTCATTGTTCAGCTGGACTTTTCTGTTTGATCGTGTCAAAAGCGCTAATATCTCCTGCAATAGCGCTAAGCACACTCCCCACCCAAGGAGCATTACCCTATGCACCGCTGACTTGCTTTCAGAGCCTGCCAAACTCCTGAGTGCCCCAGGAGGAAGTAAAGAGTCCTTCTCTTTATATAAACAATCATATGTAATATAACATCAACAGTATTTGTGATCATCGTCTCGCAGGAGAAAACGACGTGCCTTTTATTGGAGATGTTTTTACGCTTGCCCCTCCGTGAGGAGCAGCTGTGGTAACGGCAGGTGATTTATTCGTGCAATTCAGTAACTTCAGGCTGTCAAACTGTGCTGAAAAAAAAAGTGACCGAAATGGGAAAAGGATAAAAAAGGTGATGCTCGTGATCAAATTCAGGGTTGTTGTTGTAAACAGCAAAAATCGGGGCATCTTTTGCCCTACTCTAGGTGTTGCCTTTTACAGGGAACCAGTAAACCATTTTGGGTAGGGGTGCACCAGGCAGATGCACTATAGAAACAGAGATTATGAAGGGATAAGACACTTTCCATGCAGGACCACACCACCAAGGGACTGGCAGCTCGAACATGCCCCAGATATCCATTCAGGTATGAGCTTCTCCACAGCCACACAGCTCCCTGGCTATCCACGATCTTATCACTGCCTACAACTCCCTGAAAGGAGGTTGTAGCAAGGTGGATGTTGATCCCTTCTCTCAAGTGATGGGGATAGGATGAGAGGAAATGGCCTCAAGTTGCACCTGAGGAGATTCAGATTAGACATCAGAAAAAATTTCTTCACTGAAAGGGCTCTCAAGCACTGGCAGAGGCTGCCAGGGGGGTGGTGGAGTCCCCATCCCTGGAGGTATTTAAAAGACAGACGGATGAAGTGCTCAGGAATGTCATTTACCAGTGGACAGGTAAAGTTGGACTCGATGATCTCAAAGGTCTTTTCCAACCAAGCCATTCTAGGATTCTCTGGTGGCTCCCAGGACACACGCCTCCCCCTTACCATCTCTCCTTCCTCTCCGAGGGGCTCCAGCTTATGTCCAGTTTAGCAAGACCCGGAGCCTTCCCCCAGCCCAGAGCCCTCGTCCTCTTACATGGTGCCAAACAGGAGGTGCCCGATGGCACCCCAAGGACGGCACCACTGCGGGGAGGATGCACGGGTGCTGCAGGGTGCGCCCACACTGCCTCAGCTGTGCCAGGCGTGCTGGTGCAAGCTGCTGGCCACACCGCTCCTCTGAGTCATTGCTCCATCCTGCAAACGGGAGCAGCAGCAGCATCTGCCCCGCTGAGCTGCAAATGGAAGTGCCTGGGTTTGTTATGTAAACTGGCCATCAGCTTCCTGGTTCAGGAGAACTGACAGCTTGGTACACCCGTTCACTTCACAAACTGCCACGTTGTCTTCCAACATGCTCAGCTCCTGAGTTTTTCGTGGCAGTGTTTGCTTGCTCAGGCTCAGCACCATGAGGGGTTTTTTGGTGATGCCCTGGCGGCACTCTGCATCCAGCTGTGAACAGTACCAGACGCCGGGCAGTGTCTGGGTTTGGTTGGACCCGTTCCTTCCAGGGTTGATGCACGGAGTCGTTAATACCAGCTGCACCAAGGTGTGAAAGCACCGAACAAACAGGACATGAGTTCTCGTGAAAATGATCCGAGGCCTGGAGCCCCTCCTGTACGAGGTCAGGCTGGGAGAGTTGGGGTTGCTCAGCCTGGAGAAGAGAAGGCTTCAAGGAGACCTTAGAGCAGCTCCCAGTGCTGAAAGGGCCTCCAGAAAAGGTAGGAATAGATTTTTTGTTGTGACAGGACAAGGAGTAATGGCTTTAAACTCGGGGAGAGTAGATTTAGACTGGATATAAGGAGGAATTGTTTTACAGTGAGGGCAGTGAAACGTTGGCTCAGGTTGCCCAGGGAGGCAGTGGAGGCCCCATCCCTGGAAACATTCAAGCTCAGATTTGATGGGGTTCTGAGCAACATGGTCGAGTTAAAGATGTCCCTGCTCCTGCAAGGACCAGATGACCTGTAAAGGTCCTTTCCAACCCAAAGCATTCTATGATTCAATGATTCCAGGTCCACAACCTGAAGGAGAAAACAGATGCTTACGCAGACTTTTGCTGTTGCCATGGTTAGCAGCACATCTCAGGTGTAAGGGTGTGCCTTTCCCTTCTGAACCTATGTAATACACTGAATTCTCTTGTTCTTAATTGAGATTAAAGGACGATTTCCTACTAGTTCGGTGCTCCAGCCCTTTGCCACTATTGCGCCTCTCTAGGCAGTGATGGACCTTTGCGTGCCTGGTCCAGTGTCTCTCTCAAAGGCACAATATTTAGACTTCTTCCTACCAAAATTATTTTGATAATTGGGCTTACGCTCATTGGCCCAATACTTTGAAAAGCATATAGAAGTTATTTAAGCGTATACACCAAAGAGGTAATCAGAGCCACTAAAGAGCTCAAAATCTCAGCAGCTGCAAGATGTATAAATATTTTGGCTACCAACAAGTGATTTTGCAGGACCAGGTGAGTGCTGCAGCCCTCTCCAGGTCTGTCAGCTGCCCTCCCTCAAAGTGGAACAGCAGGACATCCTAACACTGTAAGGAAGAGTTGCAGGGACAGCACAAGAGCTCACGACAAAAGATTTGCCATGTGGTAAAACTTTAAAAAGTGCTTTGTGACCAAAATTTGAAGAGTGTTTGTTAAGAAGAAGGAATTCAGACAAGCCCCTGGCAGGTTTTCCTAACAGGGAAGAGAGAACAATGTCCTGGGTTGAAGTTCCCATGTAGAGATGAAGAGCCCCTCGTTGACTGGTCCAGTAAGAGTTACAGATACCGTGGGATGCTGTGTGAGCCCCAGTGGTGGACAAGTTCCGTCCACCCTGGCCACCCTTGGCGACAGCTCATGATACCCTCAGCCCTCCTCCCTCTGCTCCTGTCTGGGTGTAGAAAGTGCCCCTCTCTCACATGCCCGAGCATCGGAGGGGACCCCAGAGGTGTTCCACGTCACAAAGGTGTGCGCCAGCCTTTGTCCCATCTTGGGGCTTGCTGACCCCCCCATTGTACTGAGGAGGGAGGAGCGCTTCCTCTCGGACTGGAGCAGGTAAACTGGGAGGCATTGTTTAACAGCTCGCCCACTCGTGAGCCCACCTTTAGCGAGGGGTGTTTTGTTTGTCTGTCCTGCCCCTAAACACTCACTTGGGAGCCATCAAATAAGATCTCAATTAACTGGCTTACGCCGCTGAGCGCGGTGTGGGATGCGTTCCCTGGCAGGCAGCTGCTCTCACTGCAGTGCAGCGGTGGAGGCGAGCAGGAGGCAGGATGGGTGAGGAGGCGACCTGGGGCTCACATCTCCTCCTCAGCCAAAGCATCACTGGTACCCTGGCGGGTTCTGGTCGCTTAACCCGGACAGATGCACCCTGGACACCCAAGGCTGTGCCTGGAATCCTGCATCCTGACACAGGAGCGTCTGATCTGCTCGCAAATCGGCTCCTGTCAAACACATGGGCTTTGTGGAGCTTTTATGTAATATTCGGTGCCAGGCAGCTGCTGCTGCAGTAATTGCCAATAACAACAGGTATTGTCACACTGCTCTAAACAACCTTGAGAGCACCCACAGGAGAGGTTTTGTTCCTGTTTCACTGCCAGGAGGTTCCCAGCGAGCTGGCAATGAGGTGAATCCCTGTCTGTGGTTTTCAGCATCAGCTCATCCAAGCCAGGGCTGGTGCTCGCGCTCTGGCTCTGCTGCCTGCACAGCCACGCGGGCAAAGGGCTCCTCTGGCTGAAAACCAGCTTTTTCAGAAAAGGTTTGTTTCAGCTGATCCTCACTGGTTGCACAAACACAGGGAATGGCAGAAGGGGCACGGAAATAAGTGGAATAAGGGGGTTGAGCTCACCTGTCTTAGTAGTAATGGCCCCGACTGGGATCCGTTGCTGTGATCACAACCCTCATGTCCAGCGGTGATGCTGCAGAAGCTGAGACCCAGACCAACACCCTCTGACCTGTCATTTTGCCTGACTAGTGTTGGAAAAGCAGGAATTGCCACCCAAAGCTTCTCTCCCTTCGGGGGCCACTTAGAATATCGTATTCAGAGTGGAATGAGAAGCTTAATGGCTTAGTCATTAAGCTTCTCATTGCATGTGAAAAGCAGAAAGAAAAATAGTTTTGAACAAACATTTCTACAATAGAGGAAAAATATGATTTCAGTCTGATTATCTACTGTGTAACCAAACCACGGTGTGAAGCATGGAACAGACTCCTCAACTTTCGGCACAGATCTGGGCCGGGGGAGCTGGAAGAGCAATTTGGGTACCAGATGATGGCACTAAGTTGTCCCCAACTTAGTGGGTGACATGGCAACAAGCCACAGGCAGTGGAAAAGTAATGCCCCAGGAAGAGCAGCTCTGATTGCCCGATGTCTTTGTGTGGATCCCAGTGCTGATGGGCACCACTGAGCTGTTGGTGACTTGTGAGTAATCCCCATCACGCTCGTCTTCTGGTGGATGTTGTTCAACTGCTTTTATTCCTGCGCACTTAGCTCATGTGGGAGCGAGGAATGCAGTGATAAAAAGGCTGGAATCATTTCAGTGCCAGATAGTTTCTATTAATGTATTTCTCATTATATAAGACGGCCATCACTGCACCAGATTTGCTAAGGAAGGTGGAACGTTGCTACGTAGCCATAGTTAAGAAAGTTGTGTCGTAGAACAGACCAGGCTTTGATCAGATACTTTTTGCTTGCACCGGATGTGCTTTTGGATGGTATGGGTTTCTTTGCCTTTGTGTTATGAGGCACCTCATAAATTAGACGCTTGATATTGTCAAATGCATGCCATTAGCACTCGGAGCAGATAATCCATTCGGTGGCCTCAGCGGAGTCTATCGCAGGACCTGTCTCCAGATAACGGCCTGGAAGAAGAACAATGGTGCTCCAAGCTCCCGGGAACCTCCTCTCGCTGGTTCTTCACTTCAGAAGAGAAAAATTATCATTATCTGCATGGCTCAAGCTCCCTTTGAAATGCGGTTATTTTTTACTCATGCATTCCAAGTATTTTTTACATGATATCAGTGAGGAATTTGAAACCCCCTTTGAGAAGAGAGAGATTTCCTGCAGCCCTACTACTAAAGAAAATGGATAGATGAAGGAGTAAAGTTCAATGACTCACTTAGCATTAAATAAGAAAGAGAATAATGAATTGGATTTTGTGTGCCTGTTTCCCTCTGCAGGGAAGAGTCAGGCTAATGGATTTGCATTGCCTTCTGCTTCTGTTCGTCAGTCTAGGTGAGTTCACAACACTGCCGCCTTTTCTTGCTGTCCTTTCCCTGCTCGCTGGTCACAGCTGGTCTTTCTAGTGCCGACACCATCCTGACTGGTGAGGAAAACACGCGAGGTTAACCCCCACAACCAACCATAATTTGTGGCTGCTCTGTGGACATCTGTGTTTTATGCTTGGTAGCTGCAAGTAGGCGATTCCTTACTTAGGGTGGACACTGGTTTCCTACTATTATGAGCTCAGGCCTTAACATCCTTCTAGAAAGACATTATTTCCCCTATGGGTTCACCAAAAACTGGTTGGGTCTCCAAACTCCTCCTTTGTTTACGGGCTTTGCTGAGCGCGCCGTAGGCTTTTTATTGGGGAAGGAAGGGAGGTGGTGTAGAAGGAAACTATTACAAAGCTATATAAGATAAACAACTTTCTCATGTAAATTCCAAACATCGCTTGGCAAGGAAGAGGTTAAAGCTGGGGGGAGGATGGAGGAGACTGGTTAGGACAAAGATATAAATAGCAAGTTGGGAAGCCTGGGCAGGGACACGGGGAAGCAATGGGTTTATCCTAGGTGGGGTGGACTCCCTTGGCTTGCTGAAAGCCCTCTGCTGCTCTGCCCTCGGGACCTGGGTTCTACCCGTGGCAGCCCAACGCCGGGGGATGCTCAGGCAGAAACTCTGCGTAACTGACTGGGAGTCGTATTTGTTCAAAGGTGAACCTGAAAGGTGTTCGAGTCACCTGAAGGCTTTCTGCAGAGCCAGAAACCACCTGCCCCTTCCTGCCCTGAACGCTTGCTGGGTCCTGCCCAGACCCAGGGAGCTGCTCTCTGCCCGCTCTGATGGTCGGAGCAGGATTTCCGTTTTCCTACCAGCCTTGGTGCCTCGGGCTTTCTTCTCTGTTTTTCATCCGAATGGGAAATGCATAATGAGAAACTGTTTAAACAACTTAAGGTACAAGGAAACTCGCTGGAATGAAGCACAGCGCTCTAATTTATTTCCAAGGAAGTGATGCACTCTCCGCTCGAGCACTGCAATTTAAAGTTGCAGGATAATTGCTGGCCATTCTTCCGCGCTGCCTGCAGCCCTCATCTAGGTCTGAGCATGGTTGCACAGGGAAGGCAGGAGCAAACCATCCACCAGTAGGTTATGGTAGATCTTTGCACAGGACGAGGTGCTCGATGCGGGTATAACTCTGCTGGTGAAGAGGCGCCAGGCAATGTTATATAAAGTCTGTGCCAACGGATATGTTAAAACAGACACAAATGTTAGCAAGGGCGTTTCCTTAACAATGTTTTAAACCACCCGTAGCAGCTATGTGGACCAAGATGACAAAGTGCAGAGAGGGACCAAGTGAAGGAGCCTCTCCTCCATCGCCTCAGACTGTGAGTCAGTGGGTACCTAGACACAGTTAAATGCCTGAGGTTCTGGCTGTTGGAACTGTTGTGACTGTTGGTTTGCTTGCCTGGATAGTTCTGGACATCCTGGTGCTGGTGAAGGAAAGCCCAGGAGCCATCAAAGCCCTGAAGGAATGCTCTTGTGCTATTTCCAGCCCTGCTTTTTAAGATACAAAGGGCTTCAGATCAGATGCATTTCTGAAGCTTATCTGTGTGAATATTTGACTGCTTATCCAAACAGAACAAAAACCTTCAAACCTTCTGAGGTCCATCCGTCAAGAGCCTTATCTCCCCATGTCACTGCTCGGCTCCCAGTCGCTGCCTCTCAGAGCCTCCCACCACGCGGGTCCCAGCTTCCCCCACCAGCTTCCCATCTCCCCTTTCTGAGCATCTTCGTGGCGTTGTCCACAGTCACCTCCTTGGCTCCTTGCCACTTCGGTGATGGCCTCATCTCCATCCCCTGTGTATGTAGACATCTGGGCTATGGCCACAGCCACAACCAGAGCAGAGCACGCGAACTCTGCTTGGCTTCGAGAAATGAGAACATTTGTCTTTTTTATGGGATATTAATGGAGCCCTGATAAGGTTCAAAGAGGTTCAAAGACTGAAATATCCAGGCAAATATTTCTGACCCCCCTCTCCAGTAAAATGGAGGTTTTGTAAGAGGTCCCCTAAGCCCCAGCTGTTGGACTGGGAAGGAGGGGATATCAGCCCCTGCCACTTGAGAGCCGCTCATCCCCTCTGGCAGAGGCATCCTCACTGCTACATTCAGGCTGCTTGAGTTTTGAGGTAGCACCCCTAAAAACCCAGGCAGGCTCTACCCCGTGGTAGGTGAGCATGGCTTGTGAGCCACCAAGATGTGCAATGAGCATGGTGAGCATGCAGGGGGGGCACCAGCACCAGCTGCCCTGGCTGGGTAAACCAGCTGCACAGTTAGTCTTATGCCCAATTTATACAACACATTATCCAGCCTGGTCAGAAGAGCCTTTGCAGTGTTTGGTATCAGGGCCACAGGACATTTTTTGCTTTGAAGCTGAGCTGGCACAAGAAACTGTCTGCACTCTTACCGTCCTTCCAAAGCTGTGGCCAAAAACAACAGGGTGAAGACTTTGGAAAAAGCCACCCGTCCGCAGCATAACCGAGTTAAAATGGGGACCTGGCGCTCTCAGGGCTTGAGAACAGCTTTTAAGTACATCAGAGATTGAAATCCTGTGCACAACAGTGGGGATCAGAGGTCTCTGCTGCCTGGAGCCACCTGGTCTTGGCCCTGATCTTCACTGGGGTGGCCTTTTCCAGTGGGGACCATTTTCCTATGGTCCTTTTCGCAGAAGAATCTGACCCAGGGGTTGTTGCTGCTCTGCTCCCCATGGTTTTCATTTTTCTCTCTGTTTTGACAGTGGGAAGGGTAAAACTAATTCCCTTCTCATATGTAACAATGAGTTTGACTCAACAGCAAGAGGATAAATTTACTTTTTATACTGTGGTGCATGATAAGCTATTTATAAATATCGTGCCACTTCTAGGTCGTTGTCAGGATTTTAAATAAAGTTTTAATTTAAACACAATTTTTCAGTGTTGAAAGATATGAAAAATACCTTTTTGTTCCAATAAAACCTAATTTTGACAATGTTTTGCGAAATTTGTTACAAGCCAAGGATTATTCCCCTGATTTTTTTTTCCTTTGTTTGCCTCCATGTTCCAGTGTTTGGTTTAACGTTACATTCTGTTATAGAAAAAACATCTGTGACTGCAGTAATTTGTTCACCGAGGCCTCTGCTTAAGAGATAGGAGGGTGCTCTTGAGATGGAGAGAGGAATTAGTTCCTGTCACGGAGGCCTTGGGGCAGTCGCAGTAACCCTTCACCCTGTTCAGGGACTTTAATGCCTTCCTTGCATCTCCAGAGGGCACTAAAAGGGGCACTAAAAGTTTCCACTCCTGGGTGATATCCTGCCTTGAAGGGGATCAGGACACTTGATGCGGTGCTGGCACAGTGGGAGCAAACGTGCCTGGTCACAGCCTGAGCTCTCAGGACTGTGATGTCACCGCAGTGTGATGGCAGCAGTACTTTAGAATCGTAGAATCCTAAGGTTGGAAGAGACCTCTGAGACCATCGAGTCCAACCGTTCCTGTCTCCCCACTAAACCCTGTCCCTAAGGAACTCATCCACCTGTCTTTTAAACCCCTCCAGGGATGGCGACTCCACCCCCTCCCTGGGCAGCTGTGCCAACCCCTGACCACCCTTTCAGGGAAGAAATTTTAGTATTGCTTCATGGAATTCCACGTTTGTGCAAGGGCCCACGACTAGAAGGGCCTGTTCCCAGGATTCCAGTGGCACACGGGACTTCTTTTACCCTCAAACTCCCTCACTTGAATCATGCCCACTGGTGTGAAGGTGTTGCCACCTCCTCCCCTGCAGAGCATCCCTCCTCTTTTCCAAAGGCTCTTTCTCGGTCTTGGAGACCGATGGCAGAACCAGCCCTTGGGGCGAGGCTACGAAGCCTGGTGGCAGCCTCATGACAATTGAGCTAAACCTGATATTCAAGGCAATCCCCAAAGAAGGCCAAGGGGTCACAGTGGGACAGATTTCATGTGTGGAAGGTGAGGTTAGAACGAAGGCTTCCATTCCTTCATCTACAGGAGGGTTGCATTCCTGTTGCCTGAGCTTCCCATCTGTTGCTGAGCTGAGTCCCTCCACAGTTTCTCTGGACCTTCTCTGGTTTTCCTGCTTTCCCATGTAAACAGGTCTGAGGAAGATCTCTCTTTCTGCAGTAAAATAGCTCCTACATCAGCTGCCATTGTATTGTGGATGCAAATTCAGCACAACAAAGCCCTTCCGTGTTGTGAGGTGAGGGGGGCAGACCCTGTGCTTGAGCAGAGAAAGCACAATGAACGAAGAACAGGAAAAACCAACTTGTTTAGAAGTGCTTTAAAGCAACTGCCTATTTTCTGAGCCCCAGGGCTTGCAGCCCAGTCTTCTCACATTGCCTCCCCATCAGACAGTCGAACAAGAGGTGATGCTATTGGGAGAGCAAGTCTGCGTGCTGGAGATGTGCAGACACTGATGCCTGCATCCACATGAACTGCCCTCCACCTGTGAGGAGCCTCCAGCTGCTGTGCTGAAAGTACCTGGGAAAGCAGCATCCAGAAGAAGAAGGAGGTCCTTTTCTGGTGGGTTGCCATGTCGCTCAGGTTGCTTTCATGGTGATACCTAGAGGACATCAACTGGTGTGGCCAGCTACGATAATCCATCCAGTGGGAACAGGTGCTGGAGGATAATCCTGCTGTTTTTCTTGGTCATGGTTCATTTCAGCCACTAAGATTGAGCAAACAGGATTATTGTAGCAGCGATTCGGGAGGTGAAGTTGGTAGCACTGTGTGCCTGTGGCTCTGTGGACATTTGTTTCCAAGGCAGACACCGGTGTTGCTGAGCAGCTTGTCCTTCCTGGCGAGGGCAGCGGGTGCGCTGGTGGCACCAAAGGGCTTCGCTGGCCGGCTCCTGCCGGTGATCCTCGCTCAGGTCTGCACCATGCCCTTCAGGGACAAGGATTTAATCCCACATGCAAACCCCACGCTCTCTGCAGCTCTCCTGGAAAGATGCCTCCCTAGCTGTGAGTGGGACGGGACCTCCCAGCCATGTGACAGCTAACGGCATCTCCCCAAAACCTGGGCTGGGCCAAGGCACTGGTGGAGGGCGGACGAGGGGCAGGAGCTCCAGCCAGGCTGCCAGGTCCACTCTGGCCGGCAAGACTTGGGGCACTGCAGATCCCCCAGGGTTTATGGTGAACCAGCCCCTCCCTGTGAAACTTCAGAGCAAGCCTGTCCCGTTGTAAGTGCTGGCTCATGCTCCCCAGCAGACCTGACTGTGTCTTCAGGTTTTGTTTTAAATCCCTGGAGTGCTGCACTCATCCATTCCCCCTCAGTCCTCCTCCACTGCTCTTAAAGATCACCGTGCGCCCTGGTGGTGCAAGGGAGGTGCTTCTCTCGTTCTGATTTACCGCCTTTTGCTTCTGCTGCTGTGAACCCCTGACACCTTCCCGTGCCCCTGGACTTCCCTTCTCCACCAGTGAAGGAGGACGTAGAAGGTTCGTGGCACCAGCCTTTATGCAGTGTCCATGCACAAATATCTGCTCCCCTTCGCTGGTTTCCTTCGAGACTCAGCTGACACCTTATTTCAGTAACAACAAAGGAACCGAGCTTGGCTTCATGGCTTTGTGGCAGTCTTGGCTTGAAGCTGTTTTAAATAACAAAACGAGCATATTTGTACAGAGACAAAGTGCAGGAATAGGAACTAGAGACGTGCAGCTCGGGAAGGGTTGTTAAAGCTCCAGCTTGTAGCCGTGCTGATAAGGCAGTTTCC
This sequence comes from Neomorphus geoffroyi, assembly GCA_033558235.1. NCBI lineage: Eukaryota > Metazoa > Chordata > Aves > Cuculiformes > Neomorphidae > Neomorphus > Neomorphus geoffroyi. The sequence goes on along the minus strand of JAUMJM010000016.1, from coordinate 5,203,114 downwards.
AAGAAGTTACCCAGCCCTTAAATTCTAGAAACTCTCTCTTCCCAGGTCGATAACCTTTTATGGACTGAATCCTGGTGTCATCCTGCAATCAAAACACAGTCCAGACAAGTGATATGAAAGGAGAACATGTGTTGCTAATAAGGGGCCCCGAAACTTTCTAGCACAGAAAACCAAACCACACAGTGAAAAGTACATTTGGTAATTCTGGTAGTTTGGGAAAGTGTAAAAATACACTTTATGAAACTTCACTCTTCTCTGGCCAGGTCTCCTTCTTGCTTGAGAGGAGGTTGAGGCTGCTGCTCTCCCCTTCCTGCATGGTGCTGGCAGTGGGCTGCAGTGCTGCAAGGCTTGGATTCCTACCAAAGGTCTCCTCTCTTCGCTGGGGAGCACGATCAGCCTCAGGAACAGGGCTGCCCTGAGACCAGCTCCCTCTCAGCTCTATCCCTGCTTTTCACTGGCCTTAACTTCAGACATGAACAGAAGCTCTTTGGAGAGAAGACTTCCCATAGCATCCTGCAGCTCTGTGAGCAAAAATGTTCAGTGTGGCTCTAGTGACAGCACAGGGCTGCTTAGATTCAGTTGTTTGGCTCCTTCGTTTCATCATGAATTTTTAAAGTCATCTTATGCAGGTGGGGGAGTTGACACAACAGAGCGTGCACCACGTTAGGGTCCGTCCGGCTTGTGTGTAAACACCACTGGTCCCTTTTGAAACCTCTTAGGCACTGTTTCATAAACACAAAATGTTTTGCTTGATTTCCAAATCGTGTGTCATTTCCCTACTGGGACCAGTGGTGAAGGAGCCCCCCATGCGGACATGGGCTGCAGCCCTGCATCCTGCAGAAGAGTCCTGGGTCCCTGCCAGGGCTGGCAGCAGAGCCAGGCAGAGGCTACCACCTGCTGGATCTTTCTCCTTGACCTCCTGGATGTCTCCCTGATGCCATTTACTGATCGCTTTCCGGGTAACCGCGGGAGTGCTGTGTGCTCAGCACCGTGGCCCAACCCTTCGCACCAGCTCCTCATCGATAACAGAGCTGTTGAGATGTGAGTAAGCAACGCGAACAGGGAGGGTGCTCGGTGAGTCGCTTTGGGGGCCTGACCTGTTTGCTACTCGTGTGGGGACTGATGAGTGTTTTACAGCGACTGGGTGTGCTCTGTTCCGTGCTGGCCCGGCAGAACACTCTGAGCTGAGAATTTTGCTCAATGGAGCAAACCTGACGTTTCCCCAGTGAAACCTGCTCCAAACAAAAAAAGAAATGACTCTTCCAACAGTCCTTAAGAAGGGGGAAGAAAGTTCATACATACTGGATGGGCACATGCTGGAATTCTTGTGGGACCCCACGCTTGCATGGGGGTCTGGGGAGTCTTCATGGGAAGCATCCTTGAGGGTCTTTGTGGGTGAGAAAACGTAAGACGGTGAACCCAGCTCTGCTGTGCCATCGAGCATCACGGTGCAGGCAGCTCTTCTGAGCAGGGCTGCTGCTTTTGTGAGGGTGCAGGATCTGGCCTGTGTACTCCAAGCACAGCAGGGTCATGTTTGTCCCACTCAAGGAGCTCAATCAAATGAGTCCTGTAGCTCACCCTGTCGCCTGCAGTCTTGAGATTAAGGGACTTTGCACCTTCTTTGGATGGGCAAAATTTGGGCATCTTGCATGGCTGAATGCCCACTGCTGCCAGTTTGTCCGGGGATGCTCGTGGTGCTGCAGGATGCACATTTCTGGGTGAGAGACTTTGTTTTTGCACCAAGGACACTGAATACCATTGGCATCATTTCCTGGTCTCGGCTTTTTTTTTTGATTGACCTGCTCTTCTGAGCTGCCCTGAGCCCTTAGCAGGTCATGCTAGCTCACACCTATAATGCGTCAGGCCTCAGCTGCCCAGTTAGCCAGGATCCGGGAAGGTCACTGGAAGGACTCCAGTGGCCTCAAATAAGAGTTGACTCATGCCCCATGAGATCAAAACAAGATATCTCTGCATATGAAAAAATATTATGGAAAACGTATCATTCATGCACAAAAGCCACACTTCAAACTTTATCATATAAAATGCATAATATTATAAATGGAAACGAAACTTGCTTGAAGCCTGGTGCATATTAAAATTGTTGGCCTGTGAAAATGTCCCATCCCATAAATGCAGTGTTTTCCTGGGGTCTGGCACACAAGTAGACATCTGAAGCTAGAATCAGAGAATGGTTTGGGGTGGAAGGGACCTCAAAGTCCATCCAGTTCCACCCCCTGCCATGGGCAGGGACACCTCCCACGGGATCAGGGAGCTCAAAGCCCCATCCAACCTGGCCTTGAAAATTTTCAGGGAGGGGCCATCCACAACTCCTCTGGGCATCCTGTGCCAGGGCCTCCCCATCCTCATTGTGAAGAATTTCTTCCTAATGTCTCATCTAAATCTTCCTCCTTCTAGTTTAAAGCCATTCCCCCTCATCCTATTGCTTCAGGCCTTTGTAAAAAGCCCCTCCCCAGCTTTCCTGGTGCCCCTTCAGGTACTGGGAGGCTGCTCTAAGGTCTCTCTGGAGCCTTATCTTCTCCAGGCTCAACAACCCCAACTCACTCATCCTGTCGTCATAGCAGAGGTGCTCCAGCCCTCAGATCATCTTCATAGCGTCCTCTGGACCAATTCCAACAGTTCTCCCTTTCTACGCTCGTTCAAAGCTCTTGTTTCCCTGTAACAGTAATTCATTTCTAGGCTCATCCCTTGTCTTGTCAAGAGTGACCCAGAGCGAATGCTCACAGTGGAGTTGCCAGTATGAGGTGATGTGGTAGCACAATAGATGTCCTTCAGCACTTCATAAATACATAACTACAGCAGCAGCACCAGAGTGTGATGCCCGGGGGCAGAGATGGGTGCTGAGTGCCCTATGAGTTCACCTAGGTCTTTGTGGGAGGTCTGACTCAGTGGTCAAACCCTGCCCAATGGTTTGACCGTGGCGCTCAGCAATGCAGAGTCCCTGCAGTTCCCACAGCGGCTCGTTCGTATTCCAGCCATCACTGATTGCCACGGCCCAGGGAGCAGGATTTAGCATATCACCTTGAGCAAACGAGCAGAGGATGGCATGGCATGCACAGCAAATGCAGTTCCTAGAGAAAAAAATGAATTAATGTGGGTATTAACCAGCAATTTGTCATACAGGCTCCGAAGTCGGCTTCTGATGCTGTGAAGGGTACGGTAAGGAGTGACAGATAGTTATTCCTCTCCCCTGGCTTCTCCAAACTTCTTTGGCACTGAGAGGTGGTGAACAGCACAAAGGCTCTTTGCTGCTCAGTGAGTGGGGGAAGCCACAATGAATGCTTCAGGTGGCACAGGATGCCCAGAGCAGTGGTGGCTGCCCCATCCCTGGAGGTGTTCAAGGCCAGGTTGGATGGGGCTTGGAGCCCCCTGATCCAGTGGGAGGTGTCCCTGCCCATGGCAGGGGGTTTGGAACTGGAAAGGCTTTGAGATCTCTTCCGACCCAAACCATTCTGTGATTCAGCTGCTGACTGCAAGTGGCTCTTTCCTCTGACTTGGGGCCATGGGGCAAATGGTAGCTCAGCCGTTCCCTCGGTGCTGTGCTCCTCTTCTTCAGCAGAAGCATCAGGAGCTGGCTGCAGGCACTGCAGAAGCACCATCTCTCTCCTGGTAGGCTGGACCTGAAGCATTTTCCACTGACCATTCTGCTGTGGTTCCACCGCCATCACACGACACCTCTGTGGCAGAGGGGTCCCACCACACACCCTTCAGCAGCTGGGCGTGAATGCAAAGCATTCAAGCTTCAAGCAGTACGGAGAGCCAGGTGGAATAATCCACCTACGCTGCTTGTCCTCTGTGCAATCAAATTACCTCTTTTTTCCCCCAAAACACATGCGGATAAGCACAACCGGTCGTGCTGTGCAAGTCCACCACTGATCCGCGTGCCTATAGAGTCCAAGAGCTGTGAGGTGGCTGATGGGCTCTCATGCTCTCCTGGCCCAGTGTTAGGGGTTGGTTGTGGAATCATAGAATCACAGAATCATCAGGTTGGAAGAGACCTCTGAGATCACCAAGTCCAACCGTGCCTGTCTCCCCACTAAACCCTGTCCCTAAGGAACTCATCTCCCTGTTTTTTAAACACCTCCAGGGATGGTGACTCCACCACCTCCCTGGGCACTATACTGGTTCCTTGCTGGAGCAAGTTCCCATAACTGACATCGAGGGACATCCAGCTGCGATGACTAAGCTCTTCTTACATTCCAGAAATCCAACAAATAAATGCTTCTTGAAAATAATCTAGTGTTTTGGTTTGGGAAATGAGTGAACCATCAGCCTGGCTGCTTATGGGGACAAAGCTTCGCAAGGACCCGTGGGGCACCAGGCAGTAACATGAGCATCTTGCTTGCCCGCCCTCCCAGCTCGCCTCTCCTCCTTTGATGGGTTTGGAATGAGCTCGGGAGGTCTCGCTGCAGAGAGTAATGATGTGTGAAAGCTTACTTTCATTTTTCACTCTACTTTTTTGGAAGGTGGAACATTTTACAGTTGACAGGACGATGCTAAAGCCATATGAGGCAAGAAACTATTTTTAACCAGACGGAGGCTATCTGAGAGTCTACTGTTGAATCGTTTTAAACAAGGAAGAAATCATGGGATCCAAAAATGGTGCTGGGGGAGATGGGGGTGGAAAGGCTTTTATCATGCACTTGTTCCAGTAACTGTTCAACTACTTCAAGACCATGATGACAACTGTCTGAAAGTGCCTGTAGGGTCACTTCAAGTAGTGGCAACATTTTAATGAATGTTTCTGCTGAGTAGAAGTGTGGATCTGCTTGAGGGTAGGGAAACTCTGCAGAGGGGTCTGGACAGGCTGGACCATGGACTGAGACCAACGGGATGAGGTTCAACAAGGCCAAGTGCCGGGTCCTAAAACCTCCTTCCCTGACCTAGTCTGGTACTTGGTCACTGGCACATCTTCTCAGTATCATTGAAATCATGGTGGGACATAAGTCCTCAGCCTCCTTTAGAGGATGTGATTTCCCAAGAGCTGCTGCTCCTGGATTCTTCTGCACTGAGAACAAAAGTCAAATCCTGCCCCACATCTAGGACAGAGTGTGCAGAGGTGAGACCAAGGCATCATAAAGAGGTCCTACGTCTGCTTGTCACACAACAAGAAGAGTCTCTTACTTTTGGGGAGATGGGAAGTTTCAAATGAACCCTTTCTCTACCAAGCCATCAATATTTTCTACAGGAAATGCATATTAAGAGCAGTTTTAGCTGCCAAGTTGGTGGCCACCTCAAACGAGGAGCCATAGTAGGTAGATTGTAGCTTTCTCCAGTGTCTTCGCTGCACTGTGTTTGCCTTTTCAAACATCTTAAATGTGAGTTATGTGACCAGGTGGACTTTCTGTCTGCAAGCATCCACAAGGAAATTTAGCCAAAGGGCCTGGGTTGATCCTCTGTTAAAAGCTGCCAGGGTCGGTGTCTGCAGCGTGGGGAACGGAGTTCAAAATAGATGATCCTTGAACTCAATGTTTTAAGAGCAATTGCAAAGTGAGAGGAACACAGCCCGGCCTGCTGCAACCTCCACCACCCTCTGCACAAACCCCAGACCCCTGCAAAGCGCCGGCTCTGTGTTGTGTTGTCATAGCTGTCACCATAGCTGTCACCTTGTGGTTTTGCTCTCATCGTGCAATGGAAAGAAGTGAGAAGTGAGGCTTGTGTTGCTACCCATGACGTTAAATGCAGCACCAGCTCCCAAGCTGTCATGTGGGGTCTGCAAGCCACTAGAAAGAAGAAATTTGTGTTTCCCATGGGACTTGGCTCCCACATGGGATCTCCATCCCCAGAGAGGTCCAGAACTGCCTTTCCAGACCCTCCTTTTCTGCCTTTCCCCTGGTTATTTATGATCTCACCCATCCCCTCCGGCTACCGCCGTGGGAAAAGGATGGCTCCCTGCCCTCCACCAGCCCACCCATCCGGGCACACTGCAGCCCCGTGCAAAGCTCACCTGGGATTTTTGCTTGAGGAAGCGTGCAGTTCAGCTGATGCTGCTGACCAGCACCCAGCGTGCTCGCACTTGCCCACCACACGTGGCTTATCCTGTCCCTACGCTTACAATTTTGAGTAATGGGGCCTGACATGCGTGTTTTTCCAGAACACAATCTCTTCAGATCAAATTAATTCTGTGATTTCCATCTGCTTCCTCCTCTGCATGAGAGATGAAGACTTCCTGAAGCTAATGGCCAAGCTTGCTCGAAGCTAGGGCATTAAAATTCATCTTTTGTTCTTGCATACTTTCTGTAGCCTGATGACTCTGGGTGCTTCTTCTCACCTGCAGACCTGTAGGTCCCAAAGCTGCAGGCAAAGAGGCATTTTAGAGGAGGGCAGGGAAGGGCAGGGTATGAGGTGGCTTACCTGTGGCTTTGAGCCCACCTGGAGGCTCACGCTGAAGGATCTTTGCTGAGAACCTCCCCTCTGTTGAATTGCTGCCTGCGCGTGGGGCGAGGGGAGCACCGTGGGTCCAGCCTGGAGTCCACCACAGACAGCCCCAAGTGAGCCTGCAGCTCACCCCACTTCCCCACGCCAAGGGTGAGGCCAGCAGCCACCCAGATGTTTCTGAGGACATGGTAACCAAGGGCTGTGTCTACAAACACCAGACATTCTCTCCTTCCCAATTCGAGGGGGTGCTTGCTGAATAGGATATTTGTATTGGAGCCCTATCAACACTGTGTACTTGTAGGTCCTCTTTGTGCTAAGAGGAACTGAGATCTTCATGAGAACATATTGTATTGTGCAAGCAGTTCCCCTCTCCTGCTTATCAAGGGTTGCATCGTGTTGCTCATCTTAAAGTCTAAAATACAGGCAAAGCTGTGAACCATGAATAGTAAATACTGCTCATCAGAAGATGCCCCAGAAGCACATCCCGTTAATGAAGGCTACTGGGTGAATAAAACGCCTTTTACTCCTCAATCAAGACCTTTTTGTTCACTGACTTTTATCAAAAAGTAGTGCTGGATCTGAGCCAAAGTATTTATATTTTCGTGCGGTTCTGCATTTGTGTTTTCTCATGTCTGGTTCTACAACCTGGCTGCCTTGCTAGCAGAAGTGGTGCTTGGATCCACAATGTTTTCATAGCCTGTAAAAGGCTTGGAAGACCTCAGAGAGCCTAACCCGCATCTGCCTCCCACCTGCAGTGCAACCACCAGTACAGAATCACAGAATCGTAGGATGCCCTGAGTTGGAAGGGACCCACAAGGACCCTGGAGTTCTGAACCTGTCCCCACACAGGGCACCCCAACATTCACACCCTGTAGCTGAGGGTGTTGGCCAAACGCTTCTGGAATATTGTCAGGGTCAGAGCCGTGACTGCTTCCCTGGGGAGTTGTTCCAGTGCTCCACCACCCTCTGGGTGAAGAAATTCTTATTTTACAGGTAGGATCTCTCTCGATCAGAGATCTCAAAGCCCACAGTGAAGTATATTCCTTCGATTGTGAAAAAAGCTAACCATGTCCTTCTCCAGCTTTTTGTTTGAGCACGACGCAGTGTTCTGTTGCGGAGCTGCGGCTTTCTTGGCTTGCTCTGCTCACCGGGTGGGTCTGTTCTGATTTTTGAGTGTGATGGATTTTAAACTAATTAGCTAAAAATTCACCAACCTGAGCATACAGTCCTCGCTCTCACTTCAGTATCATCCATCCAGGACAGATCTGGTTGATGCTTTCGGCCAGGTCGAGTCCCTGCCTTGTTCAGAAGGTGTTTTACGACGCAGCAGGAGGGAAAGCAGCTGTAGCCACATCAGCCCCATCAGGTCCCTCTGTTCTCAGACTGGTTTTACTCATGTCCTCTTTCATGCCCTGCCTGCAAGTTGTGAGATCTACATCCCTGTTACACAAGCAATCACCGTCAGTGTTTTCCTTCTCCATTGTTCTGTGTGCAATTTAGATTCCACCAGCAGCGTTTTGGTTGTGTCATTGCATCATTTAACGTGTTTTTCTTGGCTGCAGGTTTGCTTTTCTTGGCTCTGCAGTTAGGGCATCTCTGCAGACATGGACACTGGTGGCCACACACTCCATTTGCCCTTTGGTGCACCTTGCCCTCGCCTCTGCGAATCCGGGCTGCAAAGGACTTGTTTTGCAGTCTTTTCCTTGCTTGCTTGCAACAGTGAACGCAATTTCTCTTCCCCTTTAATTTTCATACGTCAGTGCTTATCTTGGATTAAAATTGTCCTTATGCTACATGAAATCTTTAGTTTTCTTTTTGATAGCAGTGCCTGGAAGAGCCGGGCAAGGATCAGGGACAATTTGTGCTGGTTCTGCCCATGGCAAAACCCAACACTCCCAGTACCCAAGTGCTTCTGCTCTAGTCTTCACGTGGACCAGCAGAGGGATACGGACAGGGAAACAGGAGCGTTGGGAAACGACGGGGCAGCGTTACTCAGCACGACAGATGTACGTGCTTCGCCCTAGGCATTTCCAGACCTTTGTCAGAAAAGTGCAAAGGGATTTCAAAGAAACGGAAGGATAACTCGGTACTTTTGAGTGTTCTTCATCACTGCATGCACAGCTTTAGTGTCGCGTTCTGCTTGGCCTTCTCTGGATGCACGCCTTCCCACCAGAATGGATTTAGGATTGTACTTTTCCCTGGGCTGCTTAGGAAAGCCCATGCCTTACTCCTGGCACTTTCTGTTTTCACAGTGTCTCCAGCTTCCAGCAGTACTGGTGCAGGCTCTTATGGATTCATTCAAATCCTCACATTTTTCATCCCTGATGCTGTCCTAACACAATCTGTGCTCCCTTGTAGGAGCTGATGATCATAGAATCATAGAATAGATTGGGTTGGAAGGGACCTTAAATCTCATCCAGTTCCCATGGGCAGGGACACCACCCACCAGACCAGGCTGCTCAATCCCTCATCCAGCCTGGCCTTGAACACCTCCAGGGATGGAGCAGCCACAGCTTCCTTGGGCAACCTGTGCCAGGGCGTCATCTCCCTCATCATGAAGAATTTCTTCTGAATGTCTCATCTAAATCTTCCCCTTTCCAATTTAAAGCCATTCGCCCTCATCCTGTCTCCACAGACCCTTGTAAAAAGCCTCTCCCAAGCAGACGCTTACTGTTTGCCAGTACAGAGTTGTCTGTTTTCTTATGTCACCACTTATATTTCGTGGCAGTGCTTTTGTTAAACAAAACCAAAGCTCCCCAACAACAATCTTTTTCTTCTTTAAACCCATTGGAAGTCCTATTAAGATAGAACCTTCCTGTTCTCTCCCCTTGCCCATAGTTGCTATTTCTGTGCTCTTCTGCCCTGTCACTCCCAGATCGCAGTTGCCACGGCCCCAGCATCCCAGGATACCCCCATGTGTGGATGTGTGCTGTACTTCTCACAAAAACCAGGCTCATTGCAGGGCCTGCTCCACCTTCCCGAGAGCGCTGGTTGCCTTCATAACCTCAAGTAACAAAGCCAGGTCTGGGCTTATTCTGGGGAAGGCTGGCTCCTTTTCCAGTCCTGCCTTGACTACTCAGGCTGACTTTGTCTCCACTTGAAGGTTTGTCCTAGCTGAGGAGCCGGCAGGCTGGTGAGGGAATGGGGGCTCCTTCAACACCTCTGTGCTGCTGCACGTGTCAGGTCCCTGGTGGCCAGAAGATTAAAAAATATCAAAGGACCCATCTCATGTTGGAAAATGGATGAATTCTTCATCTGAATACACATATGAGGGATCAGGACCCCAGCCGACCTCTCTGGTGGCTGTGGCTAAGACGGGCTCCTTGTTGGCCACAAGGTGCCCACGCAGAGGATGGTGCCCAGCCAGGAGCTGCTCCTCCAACCCCAGTGCAGCACGGCAGGGATGGGGTGCCAAGCACAGGAGCCTTCGAAACTGTTCTGAGTCACCCTTTGGAAGGGCCTCGCTTCCTTGCTGCCTGATCCAAGGCTTCTTGGCAGAAGCCTCCCCCAGTGGTAAACTGACTGCTTTGGGTTGGGAGGGTTGGTTGGGTTGGGTTTTTTCCAGTGTTTGCTCTGATACACAATTAATTAAACGTAAGTGCCTCTGTTTATTGCCCTCTAGAGAAACACTGCTGGCTTGCGTGCCCTGGCCCTTGGGGACATTCCTATTGTTTCAGCTACCACCGAAGCCAAAGAAAGCTAAATCACGCTCTCCTTCATCACGATGGGAGGGAGCTCACCCAGCACTGTGCCACAGCGTGGCGTGTGGTCGCCCAAACGTTGTCTTTAATGAGGGACACCTGCAGTGGATTTGGCATCACAAGGTGACCGCTGCCAGCCAGGTCTGGGCAATGTCACCAACCCAAGCAAGGTCAAATCAGTTTGAAATAGTTGACTGGTCTTTCACCGTCAACAAGCAGCCTTGGAAGATTGCAAGGAAAGTCTGAGAGAGGGAAACGGTTTGACGTATTTCAGGTAACAAAAAAAATGTGATCTGCCAGCCTCGTGCTGCAGGCTTACTGCCAAATGTGTCACTTCTCCTTTCCAAGGGCTTCAACGTGCCTTAAGAGCGGAGGGAACTTGATCCAACCCATTTTTCACATGGTAGTCATTCCCTGCCAGCAGTCTGTCCTGATGCATTTGGTATCAGGGTTGCACGGATCAAGAAAGACCACAAGGGCTTCAAAAGCACAGCATGCGGGGCCACGGATCCCCCAGTTGATGGCTACTCACCTCACCAGTCACAGGCTTTCCTCCTCCAGTCCCTGCTGATGGAAAACGCATGCTTGGCTCCAGCTGCATCTTTCTAGAGCCCGGAAATGTCTGATTAAAGCCAGGCAAAACAAGGGGCTGTGGATGCAGAGGGAGGGTTTACCTGGAGCCATGAAGAGGTTTTGCTGCCAGCCGTCGTGCTTCACTCAAGGAGCTCTGTCTCCACAGCACAGAGAACGTGGGAGCTGTGCAACCACCTCCACCGTGCTGCAGGTCACAACGCAGCACTGCCAAGGAAAACACACGCTCCTTGCTTTGCCTCAAAAGGCCGCGCAGTGACCTCCGGTACATTGGGAGGTGTCCCTGCCCATGGCAAGGGGGGTGGAACTGGATGATCTTTAAGGTCCCTTCCAACCCAACCCATTCTATGATTCTACAAGCAGCTTGGGAGCAGGTGGGCAGCTGCAGGCAATTGCTTCACCCTAGGACAGTCCTGTCCCCCACTCAAGCTGTACCCACAGACTGATGGAGCCCTAGGACCAGATCAGGCACATGGCAAGAAGAAGGGTCCAGGGAAAGGGTGCCACGAGCCTGGTTGCCGGCAGCCTGTGTCACTCCAGACAGTACACCCATGACAAGCCGACAGCAGCCCATTCCTATTCCTCACTTCACCTTAGGGCTGAAGATCCCTTCTCCAGAAGGGTGAAACATCTTCTGTAGTCCATCTAATCAATATTTCTCTGATAACCTAAGGTGAAGCCAGCCCGGCTGATCAGTACAAGCCCCTTACAGCATTAACAGGTCACAGCTCTGAGCCCAGGTTTGGTGTTTTTCAATGTCATTGACTTGCCAAAGTTTCCAGGCAGTTTGCAGTCCCACAGAACAGGTTTAGGCTGACCGCCACCAGGCTTGTTTTTTCAGCCTCTAACTTGGCCATGTGCTGCTTTTACCCTCAGTACTGATGCAAGAGACACTCACCTTCCTCCTCTCCCCTGTGCCAGGCACTGAACTGGAGCTAAAATAATCTCAGGTCTAATAATTTTCAGAGTATTTTTAATCAGCTGCTTTTACAGCACAGCCTCACAAACACTGCAGGGGCTGCAGACCATGGCTTGAAAAACATCACCAAGCATTCACACCTTGCTTCAAGCCATCTCCATCCTCTAAGGCAACATCGGTTCCTGAATAACCTGCAGGCTGGATGGCCCAGGGCAGCATTTTAGGACCGATGGGAATGGCTGTGCCTGCCAGGCTGTGCTCACCTACCTTGTGTCAAGCATCAGCGTTTCAGTTAAAAACCCAATAGACTTCTCCATGCTTCCATTTGCGGCTTTTCCTTATTCCGTACACGTGGATTCATCTTATAAATAGAAACTTCTTAAGCAGCCCAGAAGCGTTCAGACCAGAATGGATTCAGTGTTTTTAGTCAGCAAGGTGCTTCACTTGAGGCATCAGAGCAGCCCCACTGCCATCAGTGGGCGGCTGCACATGGTAAAGCCCTGTACAACCTGAAGGCTGGAGGATTTCCTGACTATCAGGCATCCACCGGAGCAGAACACCACCAAACACATCTAACAGCGTATTTATACACATTAGATGAGAACAACTTGTTCAGCAGCACCCTTCTACTGCAACAGTTACATTTATGCCTGCAAAAATCTTGCAAAATCTGGCACAGACCCACTGCGGTTTAATGCAAAATAGCCTAAAAACAACAGCAACAACAAAAACCCAACCATACCTCTCTGTTAAAAATAGAGCAGGGAGGGAAGAGGAAAATAGCAGCGCTGAGTTCGTTCTTGCGCAGTCAGCTAGGCAAGTAAACTGCTAGCACGGGGTTACGTACTGGTTCCCAGCAGCTCCAGTATGGAGCAGCTCACTTCAGGAGTGACAGAATTATGGAATGCTTTGTGTTGGAAGGGACCTTATCCAGTTCCCGTGGGCAGGGACACCTCCCACCAGGGCTGCTCAAAGCCCCATCCAACCTGTCCTTGAACATCTCCAGGGATGGAGCAGCCGCCACTTCCCTGGGCCTCTCCATCCTCATCTTCCTAATGTCTAATCTAAATTTCCCCCCTTCCAATTTAAAGCCATTCCCCTTCATCCCATCACTCCATGCCCTTGTAGAAAGTCCCTCCCCAGCTTCCCTGTAGCCCCTTTCAGTATTGGAAGGCTGCCCTAAGGCTTCCCCAGAGTGTTCTCTTCTCCAGACTGAACAACCCCCTCAGCCTGCCCTCATAGCAGAGGTGCTCCAGCCCTCGCCTCTTCTTCATAGCCTCCTCTGGACCTGTTCCAGCAGTTCCACGTCCTTCCTGTGTTGGGGATTCCAGAACTGGACACAGGACTTCAGGTGGATTCTCAGGAGAGTGGAGTAGAGGGACAGAATCCTCTCCCTCACCCTACTGGTCACACTTCTTTTGAAGCAGCCCAGGACACAGTTGGCCTTCTGGGCTGTGACCACACGTTGTCAGCTCTTGTCGAGCTTCTCATCCATCAAGCACCCCACGTCCTTCTCTGCAGGGCTGCTCTCAATCACCTCGTCCCCACCATGCATTAAAACCACAGACTGATCACCTAACACTCTCGTGCCATGAGAACCCTTCCTCTGCACAGACAGTTGTGTCATCCTGAAATACAGACCTGTCTATAAAATGGAACTGGGAAGTTGTTCGCTATTTGCAAATATCCCTAAAGCCAAGCTTTGTACGTGAGAAAGTTTAGCTTCAGGCTGTTGTTTCCAAACGACAACGCTCAGCACTGAGGGAGCACAAACAGCCCTTGATTTTAAGTCAGTTCTGTTAGCAAGAGCTGTATCGGAGATCAGTGGGAAAGGCTGGGAGGAAAAATCATGAGCCGCAAAACAATTTCAACAATTCCAAAACAATTCATAGAGCTAACAGCAACCTGAGGACTTACAGAGCCCTCACTCCGATCCTGGGAAGCTAGGGGTAGTTTGCCAGTAAATTTCTACCAAACAGGACGCATTCTCTCACTTCAGGTACTCTGGGAGACACTAGAATAAACTCCATAAATTATCCCCTTCATGACATTTCTTTTTCCCCTTTCCTGACCCCCTGTGAACAGTTTGTCAGGACAGGACAACTCATGCAAACCTCATTCCCAGACTTTTAACACATGCACAGCCACAATGAGCAGCCAGCACCCTGACACCATTGCTTTTAGAAAAGCCTATAATATCATGGCTAAACCCCAAACTACGTTAGATCTCTGCAAGGGAATACGTAAGTCAGAGCAGCAAACAGCATCCCAAATGTGAACCAGTCCTTACTCCTGGCCTTATAGGTTTGTCAAATTCCCATTACACAAGGGAAAATAGGATTCCAGCATCCAGGCCACTTACTGGGACGGGCAGTAGCTCAGTGGTGATTGCAGCACATCTGTGACCCATCCTTTGGATGGAAGTCTCACCCCTGTTCCCAGGAGATGGAGCACGGCAGCAAAAGTGTGCAGCCTCCCAGTACCGCAGGCACGTGGCAAAGATGCACTGCCACCTCTTGTTTAGACAGCACAACGGAAAAGCACAGGCAGGCAGCAGGCATCGCCCTGCCCAGCTGTGGGTGGCAGTGATGCCTCCAACTGCACATCACAGTATTTATATATGTTATATCCACTTGAGGGGGAGTAAGAAGGGGCTTTTCTAGTGCCCTCCCCACACCCGTGCTGGCAGCAGCAGTTTGCTGGCAGTTAAGGTGCTTTTAGCCCCAAGGACTAAGCAACGAAGATGGTGAAGGGGCTGGAGCACAAGCCCTGTGAGGAGCAACTGAGGGAGCTGGGGCTGTTGAGCCTGAAGAGGAGGCGGCTCAGGGGAAGACCTTATAGCTCTCTACAACTGCCTGAAAGGAGGTTGTAGTCAGGCAGGGGTTGGTCTCTTCTCTCAGGTGACCGGCGACAGAACAAGAGGACACGGTCTCAAGCTTCACCAGGGGAGGTTTAGGCTTGACATTAGGAAGAAGTTCTTCACTGAGAGGGTGATTGGCCATTGGAATGCGCTGCCCGGGGAGGTGGTGGAGTCACCATCCCTGGAGGTGTTTAAGGAGAGATTGGATGAGGCTCTTAGTGACATAGTGTAGTTGACAAGCAGGAGTAGGTGTAGGTGTTGGGTCATAGGTTGGACTCGATGATCTCAAAGGTCTTTTCCAACCTTATGATACTGTGATGCTGTGACTTGTTTACAAGCGTTGTTTCTGCACCATGAGAAGGGCAGACTCCCACCCAGCGTGGAGGACCCTCCTGCCAACACCAAACTACCAGCACAGCCTGGAGTCAGGCAGCAGCAAACAAGCAACTGTACAAACCACAGCCCCAAACCAGACTTTCACACAGTTGTATGTTTATTATCTCAAAGTACAATATATACATAATGTATAGTGATATCTTCAAAAAATTTTTACAGAAACAGGTATCTACAAAATTAAATCAAGACATTCTCTGTATACTCAGACAGCAGACACACACGTATTGGAAGATTCGAAATAGTCTCAGAACACGAAAATGGGAAGGGAACCCCAATTCAACTTGGAAAAGCTCTAAATACCACCCAGCTCCCTCTGCAACGCAGCCACTGCCCTTTGACAGGTCTCAGGTCGTTTGGAGACACAGTAAATCTGATTTCTAGTGCCACCTACTGCTCGTATTTACCATCACAGTTGTTTCCACTGACACCGGGACGGGTGGCAGCCGATTCAGACAGGCCTTGTTCTCTGATACCTTTCCAGACTCAGGTCTCTGCAGCGTGCAGGCACTCAGCTTCACACTCCATTCGGTGGAAACCAGAGATCTGATTTTTATCAATTTTTTAGTTATGAATCAAAATAATTGTAATGAAGAATATTTCAACATCAACTTTAGTAGCTGGTGATTGCTGGTGTTGCCAGCAACAAGTGAATGAGAACATCTGAGGAACAAACTCATCTCCACTGTTCACCGGAGACTAAAATGATATACATTGCACAAGCCTATGTGGCAGAAAGCCAGTGGTTTCTATACAATAAAACGATATTCTTCAGAGGGTCTGGCTTTAGACAATGACAGTGCTGGGTTTTGCAGAGGGTGGAAAAGCATAGGCAGCTTTCTTGTAGGGCCTTTAACAACATCTGGATGTGCGATGTTTGAATTCAAAGAGCACCCTGAGTATTTACGGAACAGATGTTTAAGCCTGTAGGACAGAACCAGCTACAAGCTTGGGATTTTCAAATGCAGCCTGTGGCAACTGTGTCTAATGGACACTGAATTTCAGTGACAGCCACGTAGCCAGCCGCTCCAGGCTGCCTCCAAAATCAGTGTATCAATATCTCTAAAATTCAGTTTATCTGAGGACAGTTTTCAATCTTGGGTTCATAACAATGTTTCTGAAAGAAGCAAGTGAACTGCAATTGCTACGCAAACCTTTGCACCCTCTCTGCTCCAGCTGACACTCCCCTGCATTCACCACCCCATGGAAACACCTTTTCACAGGAGTGCTCCTGGAACCTGCACCACCACCACCACCACCACAACAGTCCTGACAACCCACCTCATGGAAACAACAGGCAGGTGGTCTGCCAGCAACATTTTTAGGGCTAATACACCACTGCCTCTCAGGAACAGGCAATATCGTTAAGCAAAGTTGCTGGCTGACCCTGCCGTGTTCATCGCTTTGTGGATTTACTAGATGGGAGTTTGCCAATGTGTGAGCTAGGATGAAATTTCCATCTCCAACAGGTATGTTTAACCTAAAGCCTGTAGAAGACTACTTTGGTCCGTGAAAATACTGTGCATAATAAACAACATGATATTTTAGGTGCTTTGTGTGTCTCCATAACCAAGAAAAAAAAAAGTCTGAGAAGTTACTAGTGCTACAGAGAGGAAGCAGCATTTCCAGCAGGGCAGGAGGACAGCGAACTAGGTTTCTCAAATAACTTAAAAGGAGAAACAATCATGCCAAAAGAAATAAGAATTTCCACAATGTCATTGCACTTGTTCCATCTGCACCACACCTCTCTTTCATTCACATTGTACACCTGGAGAACATACAGTAAATGATTATACAATATTAACATGGTATCTAAAATACTGGAGTCATTCAGCTGAATGCTTGAAAACATCCAGAAATCTGGTACATTAAAGCATGAAAACACAAACATACAAGAGCTAAGCTATGTTTTGACATGCAAATTGTTCTAAACACTCTCTTTCAGCAGAAGGTCCAGTCAGGAACAACTGCCCATTCACTTCCTGGAAGCTGGTGACAAACCTGTTTCAGCAGAGCCAGGTACTTTCCTCTTCACATCACTTAAACAACAGTAAAGCAGAGGTAGTGCCATGACTAGACTGGTCCAAATTCCCTAACACTTCAGATAACCATTGTTCTCAGGAATTAGAAAAATATATATAAAACCCCACCCAAATTAAAGGCTCACAGTTTCTACAATGCTCAGTCAGGTTTTAAACAACTTGTCACCCTCCTCTCCTTTGACACTGAAAGGACCTGCAAACCAAGACTCCTGAAGCTCTCTGGACCACAAACCAGGTCTTGATCCCACAAGGGCTCTCAGAGACCCTTTTTTACTTTAGAGATGAGTAAGTCTCACTGTCTCGAATGAAACTCAGTTTGGTTCATTACAAAGCTCAAGTGACTCAGTGGCACCCAAAAAATGGGCTACACACCCCTAGGTCACCTAGATGCCTTGATAAATTATCCCCCTAAGTGCTGCCAGATTTGGGTCCCTTGTTTTGTGTAGGATGAAAACAGTGCCTGTGGTAGCCAGATTCCCTCCCCCTTCTGTCAAGTATCCTTTCTAATTAAAATAGCTAAAGCTTTGATCTTGTAAATGTCCACTGGATCTCTATTAATGATAGTAGGAAGTTCAAGTATTGAATAAAAACCCAAAGTACATATTTACACTGATCTGGTCAATTCATTTTGGTCAACATTCAATAAATACAGAAATCTATGCATTTACTGCTGGAATATATGTATTTCGGATCCTACAAATTACTTATCCTGGAATTAAAATGCAAACATGATGTGAGTAACCAGAATCTTGACACTGTGATGCTCTTCCTCCACCACCCTCTCAGCTACTGAAGGACTATACCACAGTTCTCAGTGTGTGCCAACTAATTCTTCACAACAGTAAAAATAAGGAGTCACACAGATTTCTGTGCTACTTTCACAGTCCAACCAATAGATCTAGATGTATTTCCTGTTTCTTACCATTACTTTCCCTGATTTAGTAATAAGAAAATTTAGTTAGCTTCCCTTCATCTTTGAAAACAGATTTTCTTATCATCTCAAAACAGATGCAATCATGATGTCTACCTGTACATGCGTAACAATGTGCAGTTAGAGCTCCTACTTTTAAAATGCTATTAGTTCCGCAGGCAGAGAACTTCACTAACCAATTATCTCAGCCTTCTTTAGATCCATATGCCTGAAGGTCAAGGGTTCACAGGATTGGTTTAATTGATCTTTCAATTACACATCTTCAACAACTGAATCAGAAAGCTCCTTAAACCCTTTGTTTTACTGTTGTTTCACATCTTTTGAATAAAAAATCTGATCAATTCAATGTTAACCTAAAGCAGAAAATACGCAATATTATGGCCACCACTTAAATCCCTAAATTTTGCAAAGCATTTTTCCATGCACATGTCAAAAATACATAATCAACCTAAATATTAAATAATATGAAAGAAAAAATGGTGTCTGAAAGCCCTTAAAGCTCCGTAACACTGGATATGTTCAGCAACTAAGACATAATTGATTTTATTTTTTCAAGCTCCATCATTGAGGCTGATTAATTACACAGTGCAGAAATTGAAATCTCACTGCAACTCACTCAAAGCACAGTATGCGCTGCAAAGCATCTGTATGTCATTTGAAATAAATGCTTTAGCTAAATGTAGTGTGAAGGAAAAGTCCGCAACGCTTCAGGCTGGTACTGAGTAGACAGAACCACACCGATGCTGAACCCTGTAGAACTCTTGCACAGGAAAGCCTGCATGGTCACGGGCTGTGTATGCAAAATACTCAACGCTTACGCTGGCAGGCAACCAAATATCAGGAAAAATGTAAAAATCAGCAGTCTGTAGCACCTGCCTTTTCTGCATCTTCATGTTGGTTATTCTATAAAAGTTGCAGTTATGTCTGCTTTATTCTCTGTTCCAGTTCATGCTTGTGTTTAATAAGCCGTTCTATTTCCGTTCCTAGGGTTTGAAGGTTTTCCTTTGGGGGCAAAAAAAAAAGACAAGATACAAGTTATACAGGGAAAATGAGTCAATCAGCACAAAACGTATTAATAAGTTAAAATTACTGTTTATGTCAGCAGGTTGATACTTCCAAGTATCCAGAACAAGCTCAAATGATTAAACAGATTTGAAGAAAAACAAGCTCATTTCAATAAAGGATGCAAAGCTCTGAGCAAGTCTTTTTGCAGTTACTAATACTCTGCAGGCTGTCTGCAAAGTGTAGCGTTCAAGCGGAAGGATAATTACAGGAAGAGATGTCCAGCTCTGCAGAGCACTGCAGTCCGGCTGGCAGCCTGCACAGTATTTTCCAGCCTGCTCTCTTTCCCCCACAGGGGACAGGCTGCCTCAACAGCCAAGAGGGAACCCAGCTGCTGGCACCTGCCAGGCACGTAGAGCCCAAGCTCCTGGCTCCATGGGCTCAGAAAGAGCACGGACAGGCCCTTCCCCAGTGCACGCACAGGCAGCCCACAATTTATTTTACGCAGCAGCATGTTAGGGTAGCACACAGAGGGTCCCAAACCAGAGGTTTGCTGTGGATCACGTCGCATAGCATGGGGTTAATTGAAGAGTTATCAGCATCTCTCATTCGCAATGAGCTGCCTTCTGAAAAGCCTCTTCCTTTTAACAGCATGCATCTCCCTGAAGGCAGTATCTCAGAACTACGAGAACACGTGGAAGACCATTGCTACTCACTTTCAATGTAATATTTTTCAGTAACGTATCTTCTAACACAGCCTGCAGTTTCCTGTTTATCTCTAAGGAGAGTTCCAACGTGAGACCACTATCTGCAGGATGAGACGTATACAGAGACGCCATGATCCCACCCCGTCTACTCAAATGTACTTTGTTGAAGTCTGAGGCCTCTGATGATAGCGTTCCAGCTTCTTCCCGCAAAATGTAACTCTGAATAATTCTGGTGGAAAACAAGTTTAAAACACAGCATAGCATTATGAGGCAGTGACAAGTCAGACACTGAAGTAACTTCAGATTCCTGGCATAGGAGGGATTCTGTTTTAAAGCAGTGCGATATTACTGAAAAATTAACCCCTGCAATTTCTAGGTCAGAGGAAAATCTGAGACAGCACAAGCGCTATAGGAGATGCTGGTAAACCAAGTTTCTACAATATGCAAGGCTTACAAATTTATAAGTACTTTGAGAAAGTAATATTGCTAGTGGAGCAAAAAGGTACTTGCAAAATGCCTCTCTACTTTGCTGAAAGAATCCAGAAAAGGAATCTTAAGCTTTCTACAGACAAGATAAAAATTACACCTCTGCTTCACAAGCTGTGATCAAGTTCTGTGAAATGGTACCAGACAGGCATAAATGTAAAGGCTTGTCAAGCAAGGGCTGTACTTAAATAACAGTACTTTGCAGAGGAAGGTATGGCACAATTTCTTCCCCTCCTAACCGAAGTTCCAGACATCACCGTGCAAGGTGAAATTTCCATGTACATGGAATCCTGCCTCACACTGAATGCCAACCACCTTTGGCTCAGGTACACTGTTTGTTTGATAAGCATGCCAGACTATCATCTGGAACAATCAGTACCCTCTTGAGCACGTGAAGAGAAAGGACTCTTCTGTTGGCCAGTGACAGCGGTGCACCTGAAATCAGCCACATAGGGAGCATTTTGCTATCAAAAAACCCACTTGCACCATTCTACTCCTCCTAAAAAAATTTAATAGTAAACAACTTGGCAATCACTGAAACTGCTAGGGAAAGATAAGGAAAAAAAACAAGACTAACTCTACTTAACCTACTGCCACTGCAATATTCTTATTGTTTTAAATATTTTCATTTAGACAGTTACTTGTCTTACATAAAATGCTGAACACTTGCCTAGTGCACCAGTTCAGTGCTGAAAACTGTATGAACGGAACTCTGAACTTACTTCGTTTTTTTCCTGATCTCCTCCACCAGTTGCTTAATGTGATCCTCCATGAACTCCATCTTTTCATTTTTTCGAGCATGTGCCTTCTGCAACCTTAGTATTCTTTCAACCAAGACAGACTTGTCCACCTCCGGGAAGCTATCCACAGCTCCTGAAGATCCAGTATTCTCAGGTGACCGATCCTCGTTGCTGCTACGCGCATTAAGGGACCCTGTCAATACAACAGTATTTGTAAAAGCTCTTTCTGCTTTTATACCAGGTAAAAAGTCTTCACTAGCTAAGGATATTTCCTTCAGAGTGTCAGCTTCCCATATATGTTAGTGGGTTTTAGATTAACAATCCTTATACTACTAAAATGATACGTGTTGAAACAACAGTGTAGATCCCTAGCACGGGCACATTAGCGTTCTTGCTGCAGTAATGCTTGTTCCTCCATAAGTACATTCATATTTATTAACGTTACTTTGTACAAGACTTAGCTGATTTTAAACATATCTGGTTTGGAGTCCATTAAAATTACAACACTATGAAAACTGTGTACAGACTGACAGAAGTCCTATGTATAAACACCCTGCAACACTGTTCACTTAAGACTTCGAAATATTTTCTTTTCTTTGTATTCCTCTATCTTTTTATCTCTTCTACAGTGAGATTACAGGACACAAAGAGAAGAAACCCATCTTAAAATCCAAAGATACTGAGGAAAACAAAACAAAAAAGATGTTTTCAGTGCTAAAGATAACCAATTTACTTGTAACCAGATGAATTTTACTCAAATACACTGTCTGTAAACATGCAAATTGATTTCTCATTTACACAGTTGCAATTGTCAATAGTGCAATTAAACAATGTTAGAAGCCACTGCTCATTTCTGATTTGCCTCTGGCAGCATTTAAGAGAGTCCTTTGTAAACTGGAGGAGTCAGAGCTTCCTCCAAGCATAACAGCAAAAAATAAAAAAGGTAGGCATTTAAAAAGACACAAAATATATAAACATTATAAACATTAAACTTTAATCTAGTAATAAGAATAAGCACCTGCAACTGCTTTCAGTCAAGTGCATTTTGGTGCTTAAAGGCTATTTTGTCAGCTGTAAAGGGAGGCTGCCCACAAACTGCATAAGCAGAAACCACAGAAAGAGCAAGGCTTGTGGCAGCACACCATGGCAACCTCACTAAGATCGAAGGATTGTTTTGGCAGCCCTGCCATGTGCTACATTACCTGATGAACTGGAACGACTCCCCATGCTGCTAACTTCTTTGTCGTAATTACCATTTTCCATCTGATCCAATTTCCTCCGTGCTAAAAGTATAAAAAACATGATTATTCCTGACAGGAGATTAAAACCCCAAAACCATAGTGCTACACAACATCCAAAACCTCTGATTCTCTCTGACCTGCACTCATTTAACACGACCTGACAACTGAAAGATAAAGGTAGCAATGAAAAATCTTAGGCGGAACAAGCATCCAAAAGCAAACAGCCCCTCTCCTCTCCCTGCCCCAACCATAAAGCACCTGGATTCAACATCCACCGAGATCCCTACACCCCACAGCAGTTGCCAGTTAAGGGGGTAACGCTATGCACAGGATTGACTGGGAACAGTAAGACTTAGACATTAAAGAAGCTTTGATTAGGACTGCCACGTAACTAACTACCGAATGATATAATGACAGCTCTGTTCCAGGACCCAGCACCTGTATGGCTACTGGGGGCTGAGCACAGTACTTGTGCCAGAAGCACCACTCATTCAGCAGAGATCAAGCGGGAAAGCGCATAGCTGTGTGTGCATGTACAAAGAGAGACAAGGAATTTGTCTTGCATAATGCCAACAGGATCTCTTCTTTCAAATACATTTCAAACAGATTTGATTATATTCAAATCTATTTGCATTCAGAGCATATGCATTACTGGGTATTTAACAATTTCTATTTGTTGATAGAATTAGTCATCGGTCTCTCCATATCCATCTTTAAAAACTGAAGTGCTCTGTTTAGTATATTAATAAAGAACCATTACCAGCAATTTCTGGTACAGTCAGCAACGAGGAAACTTCTTGTGGCTTTTGAATACACTCCTGCACAGACCAGGCTCCGTACATACCCACAGTGACATCTCAGCAGTCATATTATGTGATAACAAAGACCAAGCTCTTTTGAAATAAATCTTTCATTGTATACCCAAGTCCATTTCAAAAGTTATATTTAAGATTGCAAATTGACACTATGGCCTGTTTTGTTGTAGCTGCAGTTTCCTCAAGATCTAACATGCATGCTCACTCTCATTTTCTTTGGGGACAGGGAGAGCTCAAAGGGCTACACTCAGTGTGCACACAAAGACCCTAATCTCAACTGGATGCTGTGAAGGGGCTGACTCGTTATAGCTGAAAATAATTTCAACCTAGCTGAAGTTGTTTCACGAGATCTTTCAGGTTTGCTGCATGCTTGCGCTTCTGAGTAGCCAGTTCGTCTTTCAGTTCATCCACCTGGGTCTTCAGCGTAGTTAATTCTTTCTGCTCTGATGCCAGCTGAGCCTGCAGGGTCTCAATCTCTAGCTTTCGCTGTTCCTCCTCCTTCTGCAACCTGGTGGCCTGAAATAGCAGTTTTATTTTCAGTCACGTACAGAAAAAGTCCAGCCTAACCACACTGTATGCTCAACAGCCCTAACTCTGCACTTTAATTTAGGCTAAACTCTGGATATGAATACACAGCACAGCACTGCAGTAAGACTGCTGAACTATCTCCGGAACACCTAAGTGATGCAGCACAGAGGCACGCAGAGCTGTACAGCACAGTCACACTTCCATGACACACTGCTTATTAAAAATCATACAAACAGGACCTAAGAAACCATTCACAGTAATAAATTTCACAGACAAATTTCAACCTTTTGATTGTTTCAGTCACCATTGTACTGAGAACAATTCTGTACTTCCAGGAAGAGTAACATCCCCTCATTCCAACACACCTTTCCTCAGGATTTCTTTCCACTTAAAAAAATGAGGTGTTTGCATCTCACTGCTATTATTGTATAAAACTGGCAAACTCAATGAGAAATTGTGGTCAGGTAAGTAAAGACACAAGGTGGAATTCATTTGCCACATCTTTACCAGCACCACCCATCTTACTAGTGTAAAAACTGAGCTGCACATTGTACTTACCAGATCATCTTTAGTCTGCTGAACACATTCCAGTTGATTCTGCAGCTCTCTTTCGCTGTAAGAAAGCTTATCCAACTGGCTCTGTAAGGAATTGTTTTCAGACTGAAGCTGTGCATTCTTACTGGTTAATTTTTCAGTGAATATCAATAGCTCAGATTCTCTTTTCCGACTACCTTCAATGTCCTTCTGGAGATCAGCAATCAGAGAGTTGAAACCATCTACTTCTTCCTTTAAAGCATTGATTTCTTGTTCATCTCTGTCAAAACAATTGTATCTTATTAGGGATAAACTGAGCTTAAAAGATATGAAACCCTACTGAAATAAAAGCATTCAGATCAAGATCAAATAAGGCAGCAGAACAAATTAATGACCCTAGGGCATCCGTTAGCTACTGGATGTTTTTTTAAATCATAAAATTATAGAATAGCTTTGGTTGGAAGAAACATTTCAAGGCCATCTCATCCAATCCTGCTGCAATGAACAGAGACATCTTCAACTTCATTAGGTTGCTCGGAGTCCCATCCACCCCGACCCTGGATGGTTCCAGGGATGGGACACCTACCACCTCCCTGGGCAACCTGTGACGGTATCTGACCACCCTCATCATTAAAAACGTCTTCCTTATGTCTAGTCTAACTCTATCCTCCATTAGTTTAAAGCCACCACCTCTTGTCCTATCACAACAGGTCCTGTTAAAAAATTTGTCCCATCTTTCCCATAAGCCCCCTTTAGGTACTGGGAGGCTGCTCTAAGGTCTCTCCCGGAGCCTTCTCTTCTCCAGGCTGAACAATCCCAACTCTCTCAGCCTGCCTTCATAGCAGAGGTGCTCCATCCTTCTGATCATTTTTGTGACCTCCTCTGGACTGGTTCCAACAGATCCAGGTATGTCTTGGAGAGATGGACACAGGACTCCAGACGGACTCTAACCAGAGTGGAGTCAAGGGGCAGAATCACCTCCCTCAACCTGTTGGCCACACTTCCTTTGATGAAGACCCAGATAGAGCTGGCCTTCTAGGCTACAAGTGCGCATTTGTCTGGCCTTTCATCCACCAGTACCCCCAGGTCCATATCTGCAGGGCAAGGGAGCTTGCAGATTCCATGTCACGACATGCTGTAGTGCTGAAGTCACAGGTGTCAGTATCTCATGGGAGGATGTGCAGTCATTAGCTTCCTCAAGGAAGACCATCTCTCTGTATTCAACTTCATGAGCTTCAGTATAGAGCATAAACAAAACCCTCAAAACCAGATCCTGGAGATAAGAGGAAGGTCTGCAAATCCAACAAAGATGAACATTCTACAAAAGAACTTGTCTTTAAGAGGTGGCGAAATACTCCAGTTTTGAGCTTCTCCAGGACAGCAGTATGGTAACTTCTGAAACATCCTTATCCAAGCAGTGCAGCTCTGATTCAAAGGACCTGTCTTACTCTACTTTCTCTCCCCTAGTCCTCTACAAAAGAAGTACTGAAGCACTCCCATTAGGAGACTTTTGATCGATCACTTGAAAAGCATTTGAGTGAGAAAGGCTGCATCTTCAGTTATGATAAAAATTTTAAAGGAACTGATTGAAAGTAATGTAAAAACTAAATAGCTGTTAAAAAGTTACAGACTAAAAAAAATGCCCTCCTCTCATTTGCTTTTGCAACGTTATTCCATTAGATTTTATAGGATCATAGGATTTTATACACCTTTAAAACCTTACCTTCCAACATCAGCAGAAAAGCCCTCACCTTTTTGCCACAGGGAGGAAAGCAAGGGCACATATCTCATTTAATTCTCTGTCAGACAATGATTTCCAGGAGGCTCAATTCACCTTAAACCAACAACCCCATACCAACATGTTTTTTCAAGCAGGGGTGAGGCTCAGGCAATCCAAATCATTAATCTTTCTGAAAATGAACTATAATTTTGCAAAACTCAGTAAGTGAATTCCATTAGAACTCCATTACTGTAAATAATACGCTTCCAGCTACCAAAATAAGGTTAATGACAACATAAGTTAGCACCAAAGGATAACATCAAACACACTGCAGACTGCCTTCACACTGCAGACTGCCTTCACAGCCTTTTTTAAGGATAATTCCACCTTTCAGAAGACTTAAGATTGAACAACTACAGCACTCATTTTTTTCAGTCGTTTGTGCTGCGAAATATTTCACCTCTACTTCCCATTAAAAACCAATGCCAGAAGGCTATGCTTATCTTTTACATTTCCAAATATTTTGTTTCAAGATGACAGAAGAAACCTCTAGTTAACAGTTTGGGTTGAAACAGCCATAACTAAATGTTTAGACCATCCTAAAAGATGTCTAGCTTCTCCGTAAAGTTCTCCAGCACAGCAGACCAGGCAACACTGGAGGTAATCAGCATCCAGCTCAGCCATCAAGTTCTTCTGAGTATTCAACCCAAAATGATCTTTCCTGCAAAATTCTTTTTATCCTTCCTCCAGTGAACAATAGCTGAACATTCCCTTTAAAACAGCCTCCGATACATTGAAAGATACATTTCTTTTCCTTAGAGTGTAAGAAATCTGCTGCCTCCATTCTTTTCTCATCAAGAAAACAGGTAAGATTTTGTGTGAATTAAGATGAAATGCCTTCAATTTGCTTCCAAGAAAATGAAAGGCAGATTTATTCTACACAACAATAGGAAAAAAAAAAAAAAATCAGCTCAAAATTTCAGGATTTCTCTTTCATAAATCATAATGGGAATTTACTGGTCCAAGTTTTACATCTATGGTTGAGAGTCCATAATTTTATCAAACATTTTAAGGAGAAATGGAAATGCATTCAAGTCACAGAAGCAAAAGACAAAAGGAACCTTGACGTAGGGATGATAAGTGATGCACAGGAAGGGTAATTACAAAAAATTTAATCCAAACTGAATAGGAATGGGACACATATTTAAGTATGTCTCAATTACTGAGAGGAAGAGATAACTGGAAAACACACATTTGTAATCTCACACTGTGATCACAGTCATTTTAATTCATCTGGCAAGATCTGAATTGAAAAATAACTGTTACTGATCCAAGTGGAAGCTCCAGTTACCTCTGACAGACTGCAGCTTCCCTAGAAAGGTTGACAACACAGTGCCAAAAGAGCTGACCAGCACACAGCAAATGGCAAGCGCCTCACACTCTAAACCCTGAGGTATACACATAATCACTGAAATATTTTTCAACGATAAGAACTGTTTAAGTGCAGGAGGGACACACGTGGTTACGCTTATCCAACATTTGTCTCTGTTGACTTATGCAACACCATTAGAACCAGTGAAGTGCATAGTGTTTGTATAGTCCAGTCCACAGGTACCATACGAAAACATGACTACGCTCAGACACTCCCGAAGCGTCCACAAACCCAACTCTTCTGAGATGATTTCTCTCAGATTCTTAAACAAGCAAACTTTGACACAGTAGAATTAGAAACACAAGTGCTCCCTACTATCCGAGTATAGCATCTGTCAAATACATAAAACTGGTTTTGTTAAACACTCCTATTAATCTATCACAATTCTGAAGCTATCTGTCTTTCCAGTGCAGCTGCTTTTCAATAAGAGGATCACAGGGCAGATACCCAGAAGACAACTTCCTATAGCGTACCAGAAATTACCACTTCTTATTCTAATAATGGAAAATGTAAAGGATTAGACTTAACAACTCAAATCCCTCCTCTGATAGGCCACCAAGATTGCCCCTAGTACTGGCAATACTGATTTAGATTACAAAAACATTTAAATTAGGAGATGAATTCTTCAAAATTACAATACATTTCCAAGCATCAATAATTTCAATATAAAAATAAACTTTCTACAACACAATCTTTTAAGTCACTCCTCAAAGCGCACAGCTGTACCTCTGATGTTGATCCTGCAGGTTATCTACAGTTTTGACTCTGTCCAGCAAATTCTGAATTTCAGTTTTCTGTCTATTAATGATTTCTTTGTACTTGGATAACTCATCTTCTGTTCTTAAACGCTCATCCTCGAGACACTTCACCTAAACAAACAAACAAAAAAATCCTTATTCTCCCAAGCATCGGAGCTGAATTATTCTGATCAAATGCCTAGATTGTTGTACAAAGCTCCTGTGTTATTTCTCAGCAATTCTGAGTAGCTTAGAATAAAAATACTTTGCATCAAACACAGTCAGAAAAATAAACAGACAAAAAAGGCAAAAAATCAAATTAAATAAGTGTGATTAACACTAGTTTTGTCCAAAGACTCAAACTTACCAATCTAATAGACCAGGACCCAAAGACATCATCCTTCCCCTGTTACCAAGCCAACCCTTTATTATGTCTTCCTCCCTTTTTCTAAGGTCCTGTAGAGCTAAAACCCTGCTAAGGACAGAGGGACTGGCATGCTGACCTATAGGCTGTTCAGAAGTTAGCGACAGCATATTCTCCTTACCAGAGCTCACATGTATGACCTCTATAAAACTACGTTCACAGGGTGGAAGTCTACAAGTATTTTTCATTTTCCAAAGTTAATAATAATCTTGTAAATTTATTAGAATGATTCTCAAGTCAAATAAGGTGCATACCATGAAACAAAACACTGTCGTACTACAGATCAACAGATACTTCCTAGGAAAAGCTACCCAGACTTAGTTACATATCCCCTTCCAGTCTCATGCCAGCCAGTCTCTAATCACACTGTTTATTCTGGCAGAAGTAAAAATATAATTAACAGGTTGAATACAGTCTTGTCCCAAACCCCAACTCTATGCCTTTAGCCCCACTGCAATTCAACACAGCATACGTTACCTTTGTTCTCAGTGTTCGAAGCTCATCCATGCCTTCTTTAAATGTCCTCTTCAAGTCTTCCAGTTCCTTTATTTTTGCATGATGCACCTTTTTAAAGAGTGAGAAGCTCCTTGAGAAATTTAAATGGACACTGGCATCTCCTGGGATGTCAAGAAAATCTAGGCCAGTGCAGGCCACCATAACGTGAGAGGGCTTAAGGTAGAACAGGTACGTGAAAGGTCTGTTCTACTATTCAAAAAGCAAAGCAAAGCCTAAGAGCTCCTTTATTCTCAGAAGAACTAAAGTGAGATTAAGTACTCAGGTTTAAGGTGTACAAATCTAAGCCACAACAGCCCCTGGGGAAAAGTCCTATGCAAACTGAAAATGGCATCTGCACATACGAACCATTAGCAGGTATTAAATAATCTGAGAATATAGCTTTGTGGTTAGCAAATCTCTGCACATAACACAGGCTGTTCCTTGTCAGTCCTTGCCATATAGTTTGGCAAAATACTGGACAGAGAAAGGTATGTCTATCACCTGAATTTGTGCTCTAAATTATAGCAACATTCATGTTAATAAATGAAAAAGCAGTTATTTCAACGTCATTCTACTCTCTCTGTCCAATAACTCTGGGTTTTAAAAGTGCATCCAAGATAACAGCTACAAACAACCTCCAAAAAGCTGGGCTCAGTCCCCTGGACAGTATTAGGCCAAAAAGTAAAGTGTTTGGCAAAAATTGCAAGCAGCTTAAAGTAAGTTTCTCAAAATGCAAAAAACTCATAGCATCCTTAACTACTAAGTTGCCACCTCTGTTATCTCCACACACCACTTACCTCTAGGTGATCAGACTTCTCCTGAATTTGTTTCTCTAGTTCTCCTTTAGTTAGTCGGAGTTTTGCATCCAATTCACTTGATTTAATTTCTTCTGACTCCTAAAAGCGTTGAAGATGGATTTAGAGTGTTTAAGTATGGGTTCCCCTTCCTGGTTTTATGAGCATACGGGCAGCTTTTCACGTCACTGAGTGTCATTCCTGAAGATGCATATCTAAGAATTTTAAAATATGCCAAGAAAGACCTCCACACAGCAAGCCAACTGAGAGATTTTCCTTTTTATTTAACAACTTTCCAAGTAAAGAAATCGGTTAGTAGTCATCTCAGCTTTGTAGCTGACACATGTTCTTCCTTGCTACAGCTTAAGATTAAAAAGGGAGGACTCACAGGCTAAACACTAATTTCACCTCCTGAGAAAAACCTACCTGATAGGTTTTTATCATTTCTTGACAGTTTTTCCTTATCTGGTCTGCTTCTTCTTTTGCTTCAGTTAATTTTGTTGTTGCGTCTTTGAGGCGTTCTTTAGTTTCCTGCAAATCCAGTAATAAATAATGGGTTAAACCTATTCATCAACTTAATCTGGGAAAAGCATTTCTCATAATAAAAGTTTCCTATTTCAGTCAGGAAAGAATTAACAACAAAGAAAAATGTCCAGCAATCCATTCAACTATTACTTCATGCAATTTTGTTTGTTCCAACACTGAAAGCACAACAAAAGGACCTCTTGGTTCAGTACCATACACATTTTCAGGTAACAAATTTAACTCTGTCACACAAGAAATAAATCGAGACAACAGTTAATTCATTAAAAAGCAAAACCAAAAATTAAAAGCTGACCCCCATATTAAACAGAATCCCCTCTATCACCCTCCCCTTACATCCTTTCATCATTTCCATTTCAACATCAATATGTTTAAGAGCACTATTCTGATTTTTGCTGCAGGTATTTAAACAAAACTCACTTTAAAAGCAGATTTTAGTACTACATAAAAAAGTAAACAGTATAGCACCTACATTTCTCTCACTGTATGTTCAGGTTCACTTCACTAACCTTGTGTGAATCCAGTTCTGTTTTCAATTTGTTCTGAGCCCATTTCACTTTGATAACATGAGAATTGATTTCTTCTTTCAATTTTTCTATTTCTCTGTTGAGTCGAGTTGCTTCACCATCCTAAGAAGAATTCATAGATTTTATTTTACAGATTTAAACCATCCAGCGCCTCCACAGCAAGACTCCTCCTCAAATGTAGGTTGGTTTTCCTTCCTTACTGTCTGGATTTTGCAAAATCATGCACAGACTCGAGTACGCTCAATAACACTCAGCAAAAAAACCATCAATGTTGTGGTCTGAACAGCAAGGTAAATCTGCATTAATGTTAACACACATTAATGTTACAGATTTGTTAAAGGGCAAAGCATGGTCTAGAGTTCTGATCTAAAATAACCATCTCCTGGGTAAGCTTCATGTCGTTCTGACGAAAGCATAATGAAACAGGTTCAAAGTGGCAAGGCTACAGTCACAAACTGTGAAACCAATGGAATGGTGTTACCAACTATAAAGGTGCAGACCGGTGCGAGCACTGACAGCAAAGTGCATGAGAGTCAAATTGCTGACCTGTAAGTCTGCACCACAAAACAGTGTTAACAGAAGCACATTGCTGGTGTAATATTCTACACCACTACCCACCAACCACTGCATTAACCCAGTTTTCCAAACTCTGTTACTGAAGCAACAGGTTCGTCTTACAAAAACAGTTTAAAGCAGCACCGTACGGGGGCAGTACAGTTCCTGTAAGGCTCTAGTGCAATCCCCAGGAGTTAAGATAATCAGTACGTTCAGTTTTGTTTAGGAACCCTGAAGTCATGCTCCCCCTTCCTGTTCAAGTGACAGAGGACACTACCAGTGACTTTGTCCATTTTTCTTATCATTTTGTGCGCAATACAATTACTCAGAAGAGGCTCAAATCAAAGTCGGAATCCCATCAATTCATCAATTTTTGGATCTTTCCCTTGATACAGAATTGTGAAGCACAGCTGTGCTTCAACAACAGAAAAATAGCTGGATAATTTCAAGAGGCTCGTGCGAATCTCCTACTGGCTACTGAAAAATGGCAATTTTTTGGAGTTGGTCCAGAAAAATCCTATTATTACCAATTTTTAGTAGTGCAAAAGAGAAAAACACAGAGTGAAAACAGAAAAGCAGAAAAAAAAAAAAAGATTGCAATAATTTAATGCCATCGCAGCCTTTTAAAAAAGAATCCAGAAATTTCCAAAATCCAGGCATCTGCAACAAGCAGTCTTTTAAACTTTGTAAAAAAGCCCCTATTGTTTCCTAAACTAATATTCACAGAAACAGCAGAAGGAACAGATGGCAATGAGAACTGAGTAACTTCATCCCCTTCCCTTGGAGAAAAGGGCTTTTCACAGCTATAGGGCTAAACCAAATGAAAACAGGTTTCTTTCACCAACCACTATCGCAAACAAGGGATAAGGTTGTTCTGACAGTACTTTTAATCTTTCACTCAAGCCATACAGCAACAATTAGAGCACCTTAGATTCATAGAGCTGGTGCAATCTTCCTTTTTCCTGAGAAAGCTGTTTGATTTTATTAGTAAGCTTTTCGATTTCTTTGTTCGCATCTCTCACTCTTCTCTCAAGTATCTCTTTTTCCTTTCGGAGGTCAAGTGACTCCTTCTCCCCTCGGACGTATTTCATCACCATTGTTTCCTTTTCATGTCGTGCTTCTTCACACTTCTTGTTTGCCTTGAAAAGTATTAAACTAGAATTGAATCAACCTTGTATTTCATAATAAGCTTTTATTTATAAGACATTACTAGATATTTTCACTATTTCAGTATAGTAGCATAACACAGGAGGGCTCAAAAGCTCCAGTTTTCCAAAGACTAACAGCAGGTTCCACTTAAGTCCTGGAATTACTCATACTTCTAACAGTAAATATACAACTAAGTAGCTGCAGCTTCACAGCTAAACATCTCAAAGGAGTTGTCAATACATTAGTAATTTGGAATATAATTTGTCATTTTAGAAGGAAAGAAGTGTATTTGGTAAGTTTTCGCAACAAAATAATTTTGCTAATACCCAGCACCAGACTTCTCTCTTCCCTTGTCCACATGCCAACTGCACAATTGTTATCTAGTAGTTTACTTTCAGGTGGATTCCCTCCACCCCAGCATTATTTAAATTCTGCTTCAAGTTAAAAAAAAAAACAAAAAAAACCCCAAAAAAACCAATCAGACATTGCGCTTTAGAATTCATACAATAACAAAAATAGGCAGAATAGGATATTAAGGAGGAAAAAAAATCACCTCAGTTCTCAGTAATACAGGAGACAAAATAAGAGGTTTGTGCTGGAGTTGAGAAAAATATTAATTTTGTGATAGCCTGTCTAAAAAATGCTGCTGCCATCTTTTACCTCCTTCTGAACCTAGGTCAGCTTACGGGCAAGGAAAATAAGATTTCCTTGAGGGCTGAATTCCATACACATTAAAAAGAACTATCAGGCACTCCAGAATGTTAAGAGCTATTTAAAAAGTCACTGACGCCAGTTACCAAAAATGCCTACACAAAACGTGCACTAGTAATTACAACCTTGGAAATTTTCCCCTTACCCTGTGATCTAAATCTCAGCTGCACACTTCCTACAATAACTAACTTTGTTCATGAGATGTTCAGTAATTAAATGTTTTCCACATTACCTGTTCCATTCGAAAGGCCATCTCTTTATGCAACTGCTGAATAGCATTTTTGGCTGCTGCATCTTGAGTTAGAAGTTTGTCTTTACTAGCTTTCAATTCTTTATTGAGCTCTTCCATTCTTGCTTCCAGCTAAAAGACAATGCGATGATATAATTATAGGAAAAACAGAACTTTGATCATGTTCTGTACACCTCACACAAAAATCAGATGCTTCTAACAGATAACTTACCTGTATTTCACACTCGTCAAGCTGCAACTACCCACATCAATATCGACATTTGCATTACAGTAAAAGCATGAAAGATGTCAATTCTCATCTTAGTGAGACCGAAGATGCATCAAGTAAAACACAAGGCACATTAATTTACTACACAACAAATCAGATCGACAGCAAATGCTAAGATACCAGAGCAGAGTTGGTTGCTCTCTGTTATTGCCATCCCTGTGCTGTATCCTCTGTGCCAGTAAAGTAGTCACACATCTGGACTGGGAATTAATTCGTTGAAAACTAACTCAGCAAACAGAGAGGCACTTCATCATTGTGCTGGCACTTTTTATAGCCACTTGATGAACCAAGTCTTAGACCAGATCCAGCTGAAGGACAACTACCCACGTTCAAGCTGGAACACTTCCCGGAGTGCATTCACTGCGCAACTATGCAAGTCCAGTAGCAGTAGCACCAGCACAAGAATAAGCGGCAGCTACACAAGCTGCGATGTTGCCCAAAGGCTGTTCCAATTGTGTCCTAATGACTGTCCTCCAGCGGAAAGCCAGTTCTCCAAAGGTAGTTTGGTTTGATGGGGTGTAAAAAAGTACACCATCTAAGAGTCAGCATTTTACATTTTTGTGCAATTCCAAACTGCTATGTAAAAGGCAAGCACAACCTAAAATGCTTCTGTTAATACACAATGAACTGATCAAATCCTTTTCAGCTTTGCAAATGAATCATTCCCCATACAAAATAAAAGTTCTACACATACAAGCATGTGTCTATAGTTTGCTTGCAGCTTTGAGTGCAGCTAAGCTTTCATTGACTGGAAAGCTATTAGAAAACATTAATTTAGGAATTGTAGCATTAAAAAGCTTGCATCACAAGTGAAAAACACTCATGTGTTTCACTGCAAACTATTTTTCTATAAGAAAGTACCCAGGTGCTATCCAGCTGAAGTATGAAAGCATTATACTCCAAATCAGCACTTTGTGATATCACCTGCCAGAACATAATCTCACAGTCCCTTCTCGTCTGACCAGAAAGCAAAAGAAACTCCCTCGCAAATATTTTTTTCATAATCGGATTATTATTTTTTCATAATCGGATAATTACTGCATAATTACAGCTTCATGAAATCATACAGTGCTACCACGGATATACAAACAGGAGAGAATGAGTAAGCTGCTCATATCGATTTATTCAGGCACATGCAATTCCAATTTGTAGCTTAAAAATAAGACTTTGCAATTCCATTTTCAGTCATATCATGGATTTTCAAAGATTCTTTGAAATTAACCAAAGACAATGCTGCTCTGTACATCAATACATTCCTCTGGAACCCCACACACCTGACACGCTGCTTTAAGAACAGATTTCTGTGTGATGCAGACATAACAGACACGACAAGGGTGGCATTGCCAGCACTTCAACAAACTGAAATTAGTAATTTAAATGCCATCTTACCAGATTTCTAAGCTGTAATCAGTTTATAAAGCCAGGCCAACCAACTGCAGGAATATTAGCAGACACCTTTGTAACAGATAAGTCATGACACCTGATTCAGTACCTTTTCTTCCTATCTAAAACCAGCCTGCACCAATGCACACTCTGTGTTCCTCACATTTCTAACAATTCCAAGGGGAAATGCCCATAGAAACAGTAACCGGCAGTACAAAATGACGTGTAAGACCACAGTTAACACGCTCCACTCTCTATACACGTTCTACACTGTTAACATTCACAACTGTAGCTGTGCACCCATCCACTCCCATTAGCAGACACTGTAGTTGTTATAAAATCAGAAGAGAAAGGTCACAAATTAAGAAGAACTTTAGCTCACTAAAACACTCGTACAAGATCTCCTTTTTGCCTAAATACAAGAAGTTAATCATCCTATCAGGATAGAAGACTGAACTTGCCATTTATTGTAAAAAGTTCTAACAGGCCTTCAACATACACTGTGGCAGGAGGCCATAGTACAACAGATCCCACCCACCAAGGCAACCCACAGAAAAGGAACTCTCTTGGCTTTACCAGAGACTTCCAGATACAGATATCTCAACCTAGAAAGTCAGTTTATCCAAAGACACTAAATACTTTTAGCCAATCGATAATACTTCTTGGAATGGAAGAGATTTACCCTCTTAAAAAGCTTAGGATAATAAGCACAGGCATCCTTCTCCCCCATGCTACCAAGGATGCCCAGTCACACAGTGGCAATAGCAGTATCATGTACAGGGAAGATAGTAAGCACTTCTGTTTTGTTATCTGTACCTGTTTAATAATATTGAGATGTTGCTTTTCTGTTTCTGTTCGTTTTTTCAATTCATCCTTTAAGCTGTCCTTTTCTGAGCAAATTTCCAAAATCAGTTCTTGATGTTTTTTATTTTCTTTAATCAATCTGAAAAGAAAATAAAATAAGCATAAGGTACTTCAGTACTAGGGTTTATTTGTTTGTTTTTAATTTTGATATGTATGTTTTTTTCTCTTTGATCTACAAATTTTATTGTGAGTTACAGCCAGAAATACTAGTGAAATCCATGGAAACTTTACAAAAACAAAGCAGAAATGTTGCATATATGAAACTGGACTCTAAACCAGCAAGCAGCAGCATCCTTATGAGCAAATTGCTTGTTTCCAGTATTTTGGAGTTGTTATGGCCCATGACAAAATGAGACATTTTGGTACCTCTACATAAGTACAGAACTGTAAACATTAACAATTTTAAGGTACTTTTAAGACAAGTAACTTCTAGTCAGAGAGCTCCACCAGTCAAACACTTGAAAACACAGGCACTGTACTCACTTAATGGACTGCTCACAGCAGTCCTTGAAGTTCACAACTTGGTAAGAAAAGGAACTCTGATTTTACAAGTTCTCAAGTAAGTGTAAGAGCATCCATGCTCATACTCTTGAAAAAGTTCAAATCTTTCACAATAGTTTGCTCCTTTGCAGCTCACCTGTTTGAAGCAGACATTTATTCTGACCTCCAAGCAGTACAATAGAAGATATATAAAACTGGGAAGTTACATTATTAGAACTGCTGCATAAACAGTCTCACGTATTTAAATGTTAAAGATACAGTGAGACACTGAGTATTGATTTTAGGCAGTAATTTGTGAGAGGCATGCCCTTACCTGAAAACGATATTTAAATAACCCTTGACGTACAGACATTCATCTTTAGCTCCTCTCCTTTGGAAAGACGACATCGCTACACAAGCTAGGTTTCCAAATTACAAGGAATTCAAAACCATCAGAACTGTTTTTCAATAGATTAAGGAACATTCCAGGATTACTAATTCTTAATTCAGACAACTGCTGCCCACCAGTACATTTTAGATCTGAACACAGGAGACAACTGGGTCATTTCCAGAGCAATGTGACAAGGAATTTGATGATTATAAACTAGAAGATAAAATCAATCCAATCCAGAATGTCCTTTGGACCAAACAAAATGTTCCACAGCAGTTTCAGGCTTCTGAGGTGTCCCTAAGAGTCACAGGGGTACAGCTGGGATAGCAGCTGGCAAAAAAAGCAATTGGGATACTCACTTACAGAAAAAGCTTTCTGTGTGAATACATAATATAAATATGTATTTATATAAATATTTGTCTCTAAAAAAGTAATTGGACCATGGATGAAAATACTAACCTACCTTGGAGTTTACTGTAAACACCTAAAACCCAAATAACTTGTTCACTTATGACCTCCTGGAATTACAACCATCTACACATCCATCACTTCAGATTCCCACTCCTCCTCCTCGGTAATTACCAGCTGCCTAACTATGATTGCACAAGCCTTCCTGCCATAAAACGACCTTCCTCACTTTTATGATTTCTGTCAGAGGTTAACCAGTGAGATGCAAGAGAATACTTCTCCTTGCTCTGCTTTGGGGCATCTCTTCTCCCCCTGCCTGATTTTCCTTCCCCTTGTTGTTCCCCCATACCAAGATATCAGGAGTGCCTCGTGAAGAGCAGGACGCTCATTTCCAGCTCTGCAAGAGGGAATAAATTTGAAGGAGGATGCTACATTTTGTTAGCAAAAAGTACTCCTGCAGTGGTAACAGGATATGAAACATCAAGTGGGGCATCAAGAAACCGAGCAACAAACTGGCTTTTTGTGAATATAATATTTTTCATGTAGTGCACCGCATGGTAGAACTATCATGCCCAGTTTATTACAACAAAGTTCACAAGCCACACATTTCAAAAGCCCTGCTACACAGTGAGGCAAGACTGTAGTTTATCTATATGATATTTCCAAGTCAAAGAATAGCTCTTGACTGATTAGCAACTTTCCTGAATTATGACAGGAGACTGAATATTACTCGAAAAAGATATAAGCAATTTCAAACTCATATATGAAACACACATCGTGGGAGTTAGTGATTACAAAGGCTCCTTTCTCCAGAGACACGTACGGACTGAATGAATCCTGGACTATTTTTATATCAGCCTTACTTTTACAGCATTTAAGTAATTCTAGACATTGGCAGGCGATTCAACTGAACAGTTGGATATTCAGTTCCTGCCAAACTCCACAAGAATTCAGAGATCTAAGCACACAGTTATATTTATAAGTACATATCACAAGTAAAAATAATTCCTCACTTAAAGATCATAATTTAAAAAGCTCATTAACTGTCCTTACAGCAACTCACAAGAGACTACTTGTCTCATACCAAGATGTTGTATGCAACCAAAGTCCAATCACCCCTCCACCTGTGACGAGCACACTCAAATACTCACTTTCTTATGGTTTCTTCTTGCTCCAGGTACCGATCTTGCACGCATTTTTCAAACACAGCCAAGGCGTGCTCACCCTTCTGCATTCCATTTGGAAATTTCTGTTCCTTTGAAAAATCAGTAGATAAGAGGTCAGACTCTAGTTCCTTTAACAAATCCTCCTGTGAGGAATTTTGATGTATTGTGGAAATGAGCTTCTTTGTGCAGTCTGTGTCGTAAGGGTTTTCTGAATAGATTTTATCGTTAGGTTTTTTCACAAAGTCAGATTCCTCTCTCAGCTCCTCTAATATTTCCATTAATGATTGTTCTGTCTGATTACGTTTTGGATCTTGTCGTTCAAATTCTTCGCTAGAGATATGCTCTGGTTTTGTGGAGCCTTCTACCTTACTCTCAGAGCAGGTATTAACATTGCAGTCAGCCCCTCCACACGGCTGCTCCTGTCTTTCTGCCATCACCCTGCTGCTGCTTCTGTCAATAGCTGTTGAATCCTGGTCCGAGGGCAACAACCTCGACTCCCCTTCCAAGACAGCAGCATCATCTCCAGTATAACTGATGCTTGAGCAGTCCTTCATTCCAGGTGTTTTATCAGATTTCTCATTATCTGGGGAAGTAGAAGAGGCATCGTCCGACAGATTGACAGGCTCCAGCATGCTCTGCATTTCTGGTGAATATTCCTCCATCATTTTCCTTCAGAAATCTGGAAGCAGAATTCACATTACACAACAGATTAAATTCAAAGTCAAAATTAAGAGATTGAGGAGAAAGAAATGCTACTGGAAAGTAAAATTCAAAGGGCAAAAATATTTAGATATGTAAGTGTTATGCGGTTCATTTATTTCCCAGCCTAACTTCCAAGTAAATGCTCCTGAACAAGTGCTTCTAAAAGAGAGTTAGAAATCATGAAGCACAAACAGGAAGCAGTGTGACATAAATGTCAAGACAATAAATCAAAAAGCAGAGCTTTGTAGAGTAATTTTATGACTTAAATCCACAAAAAGTCCAAGTCCTCATTCATACATAAAAGAACAATTAAAAAAAAATAATCTAGAGCCTTAGAGCTTTCATTTTCCTGTACTCTCTTTGAAAGCAGTAATATCCCTTGACCATCCCATTTTTACAAGAGAGGGCGAGTGCTTCATCCAGCCAGAAAGTACAACTTCCTTACCATCACATCCCCACCCACAACCTGTACAGCAAAGTATCTGTACTGAGCAACCTAAAACGAGGAAGGGGCCGGGGGAGGATTCTCTTTGGGGTGAGGTTCTTTTCTCCCATCTGCTTTCAAGCAGTCCAAATCCCTTCCAGGAAGAGCACAGATGGCCCTCTGCAGATTTGCTCTCTCAAAAAGTAGTTTGCAGAGCAAACATTTGAGGAGTTGAAAAGCAATGTAGAAAGCGTTCTTAGGGAAGAGCCTGGGTACAATGTTGCAGCTTCTTTTTCAGGAATCCCAAGTGGTCAGGTGTATGGAATTTTTAGCAAGCACAAGAAGCCCTTATGTCATTTCCATTAGAAGAAATTCATTACAGCAGTCATAACTTTCATATGCAACCCTACCTTCCTCATACTGGATAAATTACACTATTTAAAAACAGAAAGCAATTTTTTTCATTTATTAGTTCAACTCTGCTATTGTAACAATTATCTCAAAGCAAGCAGTAACCTTGCTATCTTGCAATAGCAATCTTGTTTTCACACTTGCTTTCTCTCGTTTAACTTTCTCTTGCACAGCCACACAGTTCGACTCCTTCAGCTACATGCTCCAAGCCCTGTACTTGGACTCAGTTGGAAAGGGAATCCTTCGTGTTGCTCAGCTCTGCTCCTCCAGAGCCCTGTCTTATTAATCAGTGCTTAGTACTGAGGCTTACATTGTTAGAACAGAGGGAAACAAGAATCCCTTTAGGTCTGTGGCTAACTGCTACCACTATCACCTTTCATTATTAGGTATAAAAAAACCAGATAAAGCAAAAAGCAGCAACCTCAGCCCAGCTGTTTCTAACAGGAAATACAAACCGAAACCCCCATCACTACTGTCTGAAACCAACAGCTGGGCTGCAGCTGCCTGCTAATCAACACGAGGAAAACACAGGGAAGGCTGAGCACAGGGCTAAGTACAAAAGGGAGCATGTGTCAACTACACAAGTCACAAATCATCAAATGACAATCATACATTTTTGAGTAACAAGCAAACCACTTTTCCTTTTTGGTTTCAAAGCAAAAACCTCAAAGCTACAGCCCCTAAATCAGTACAAATCAATAGCATCCAGAAAGCAAATAGCAAGGAAAGCTACACATGGGAACAGAGATGGCGAATGTGAGAGTTTATGTACAATATGAAACTTTTACAGGAACTCAATTTTAAAAATAGATTTTTCCGATATTAATAAAACACCTGATTCCACTTTGCTTTAAATGATTTATGCTTAGGTCAACACTGGGGCAAACAAATCCATCCCGTTGGTTTGCACAGTCCATGAACAATTTCTCTTTTGATACCTACTTACTTTTTGTTAACTTCTGCTAGCAATGGATGTTCACAATGTACTACTGCCATCCTGAAATAGAACAAACAGAAGAAACAACCCCCACTGATGATCTCAATCTGCAAGCAAAGAGAACCAACATAACTGCAATAAAACATGTTGTGATCCTATGATTCTGCGAGTTTGACAACAGCAGAACACATCAGTTCCTATGCAATTAGAAAGCTGCTAAAAGACAACATCTGGAGGCTGGTGCATTTAATACAGACAATAACCATGAGATAATTTGCAAATGATGCAGTAAAGAAGGATGAAATATTCCCCTTCTAGTACTTGCTCCCTTTAGTCACAGGTAGTTTATAATCCACTCGCTCAGCTGTGTAAAGAGACTCTATCAGTAGAAAAGCTGAGGTGCAATTTTCCACTACAGCAGTTACTGCCGTCTGAGTTCATGCTGAAATGTTCTCTGGAATGACCAGAGGGGGGAGTTGGCTCATTTTAAGCCTTTTCTAAAGTACTTCCTAAAGCATTTTAAACCCCTCATAAAGTGCAGTTGTTTGCTGTATTCCTGCCTCAAAGCTGCCCATCCCTACCCAGCTGCTGCAGTTTCAACCTCTCCCACAGAAAAAAGAGTGGTAAAATCAGATCTAGGGAATTCCACGTTGGTTACCATACCTACAATCTCCTGTCAGCAAACTGGATGGGATTACTCTTTAGATGAAAGCAACAGCTGAAAACACAGTCCTCTTAATCCAGTACACTGGGAAGGATCCTAAGCTTTCATCTCATTGTTACTTCCCTCTGTAAATAATACTGTAAATTAGTATTAGAGAAAAAGGTTAATCTATGCAGAAGCATTAATACAATTATTTCCATAACTCAATTAATTGCAGAGCGCCAAAATGCCAATAATTCCATATCCATAATATCTTACACTTAATATCAATCATGGATAAAGTGTAGGTTTTATATGAAGCACATGGGGAATTTGCACAGTGATTATACAATTCCCTTAAAGTATGAAAAGTAAATGATGATTCAGTGTTCCCTGTAGGCCTACTCTAATTTTCCACAGTACCCAGAATACAATTTACTACATGAAGTTTCTAGTCCAACACACTGGATTTTAGATCTATCTGCCCAAATCTACCTGAATGTGTTCATGACCCACACAGGTTTTCTTCCCTATTCCCATTAGACAGTTCTAGTTTTCATGTCCTAATTACTAGTTTTTAAGAACTTAATATTTCATCATAGGATCACAATTTATTTTCACATCAGAAATATCCAAAGAAATCATGTGGAGCCAACTGTTAATGCAAGTTCATCTTGATATTCAAATATCAGGCAACTGAGCACTGGAGATACTTCCTTTACAGGGAAAGACAGAAAACTGCCAAAACGATACTAAAGGGCTCTAGCTTTGCAAGCAAAAGGGCTGTAGTCAAAGTAGCTTAAAATGATCAACACTGCCGGCCTAGAAGTAGCTAGTTGAAATGAAACATACTAATATTTAACTGTTTCACACCAAACACACAAATACAGCAAGTCCCAGATAATATTTGAACACCAGACACATATTTGATAGCAGCTCCTTGTCTTTCCAGTCTTCATATTCATGTTTTATTACTCTACCTATCCTTACAAGTGACTCTTCCAAAATCAGGGAAGTGTTTACTAAGGTTATGGTACCACTCCCTTACAAAATACTGCATTAAGAAAACAAATTAGTTTACTATATTTTAGGATATCTTCAGAAGGTGTCAAATGCAACCAAAAAGGGCAACTCCTGACTCAAGTAGAACAACTGCTTCATGTAATACGTTGCCTGTGCATCAGACAAGCACAGAGTATTCTGAGCGACAGCAAAAGGCCAGGTGAGCACTGGTGAATCTTCCTGTACTGTTTTGCTAAGCTTCCACCTTCAAGCATTTGCTCTGCTCCTTCCTCAGGGTTGATGATCATCAGAAGAGCACCTTGCTTCTCATTCCCCTCCACGTTGTTTGTCACTCCCTCACAGTAAATACCCCTTCTGCTGCACGTGTCGCAGGAGAATGTAATCACTACCAACTCAATTTAAAACGCCCAGAGTAGGAATTTCTCAACTTAAGGTTTCGCGATGAACCCAGCCCAAGCTTGCCCTCCTGCTCACCCTGAATGACAAGCCATCTAGAGAACCTGCCACCCATCTCCTGTGGCATGTGGAAAGCTTTCTGTCACAGCTGTGAAACACTTCCCCCTGCTGTGACAGCGCTCTCCACACTCACATGACTGGTTTGACCAGTCCTCCTCCTCCTCCTTTTATAGATCACAATTGTTTTGACATTCTAACACACCTTCCCCGCATTCCTGCCCCAATTCTAAAGCTAAGGAGACAGCTGTCTGCATTTCCCTACAGTGCAGTAACACAAAGTAAACAAGTGGAAACATCAATTCAAACCTGGTGATGTGAATATCAGAGAATGAGGAACATGAACACAGCTCAGCCAAGCTTCCTTTACAGCAACAACGGGCCCACAGGCTCAGTGGCAAAAGCAAACAAAATCCCTCTCCTTGTACCTTTCAAAACCAGAACTCTGTTTTTCTTTTCCTTTTTAAAAACACAGACACTGGTTTTCTCATCACAGATGCGTTCTTCAAAGAAGCAAGGAGCACACAGCCTTTTCCTCATTACTCTTACAGTAATCATAAAAATCAGGATTAAATCTGCATCAGCATATATTCTGGGCCTACAGGAAAGCTGGGCAGGGGTTCTTGATTAGGGAGGGCAGGGATAGGATGAGGGGAAATGGTTTTAAACTGAAAGAGGAGAGGTTTAGATTAGATAGTAGTAAGGAATTCTCCACTGTGAGGGCAGTGAGGTATTAGCACAAGTTGCCTAGGGAAGCTGTGGTTGCCCCATCCTTGGAGGTGTTCAAGGCCAGGCCGGATGAGGCTTTGAGCACCCTGATCCAGTGGGAGGTGTCCCTGCCCACAGCAGGGGGTTGAACTGGATTGGGCTTTGAGGTCCCTTCTGAACCAAATCATTCTATGCCTCTAACACAATCATGCATTTAAGCTCTCAATGAAGTAACTGACAATAAAAATATTGATTATGTAGGGAAAACATAAAAAACTCTGACACATAGTCCTGTAATATGACAAAAGTATGGGTCACAGGTTGGACTCAATCTCAAAGGTCTTTTCCAACCTTGTGATACTGTGATAAAAAAAAAGAAGAAAAAAATATTTGTTCTAGCTACCTTCAGTATCACATAAAAACTTAGATTAATAAAACGTACAAGCTATGGGAATTTATCTAGGCATTTCCATTCACATTCTATTGTCTGTAAGTAATCTCAGAAATAAA
Source organism: Neomorphus geoffroyi (assembly GCA_033558235.1). Lineage (NCBI taxonomy): Eukaryota > Metazoa > Chordata > Aves > Cuculiformes > Neomorphidae > Neomorphus > Neomorphus geoffroyi. The sequence goes on along the minus strand of JAUMJM010000016.1, from coordinate 5,159,120 downwards.
AAGCCAATTAACAGCTAGTAGATACATGCCACTAATTTCAAAAGCTCCTGCAATTCAAATTCTGATTTTAATACAACTATAAACTCTGATAAATTAGGCTACAAGAATTCATTTTCCACATGTGATAACAAAGCAAGTTTAATTATTCTTGTTTGAGCACCGCTATTCCAAACATAGTTAGACACAAAATCAAACACACAGATGTGAGAAAGCAAGCCAGCAATGGACAGCTTCTACAGACACAAGCTGAAAAACACGATTAGAAAGCAGACTGCTAAGAACTATAATTTTAACGTCAAAATTTAAGTCTTTTCTCCCTTCCTCTCTCTTTTCTTTCCCCTCTTTCTGCCCATTACCCACCATAAAGTGAAAGAAATGGCTGCAATAAACATGGAAGACAGGGAGGGAAAAATAAAGAGTATCAAAGTTGTTCCTTTCCATACATGTTTTAATAGTAAATTCTCACGTCAGAGTCCAAGAGAAAAGCAGTTTGTAACAGTCAATCCTCCTCTTTACTCTGCTGAAAAGTACCAACACTGTTACTTTTTAAGGAAGCTGTGGACACCCTCATCCCTTGGCTGTCCATCAGGTTATCCACTGTTATCAGCTGAAAATCTTCCCCCCTGTTCAGTACTGCTAATTCCCAGCCACTAGAAAGTAATTCATGATGAAGGCAATTCCCTGGATGCTCCCTGCTGTCTGCACGGATATAACTAGGAACACAAACCTTCCCAGCTATAGCCTGTTATTCTGTTATTACAGGCAAGCAGTGAGAATACAGTACATTTTAATTCAATATTATGCCATTTCAAATTGCTCATCTTTTCCATTTTCTTATGGAGCACAAATGTGATTCTTTTAAATCCATGACTGCAAAGGATTTCTTAGGCAAAGACACTATTAATGCTAGCATTTAATTTCATAAAATAGATAGCTTGACCCAAGCTATCAATACTTATGCTGTGGAGGAGGAGGAAATTACTTTGTTTCAGCCAATTTAAAAATACACAAGATGACACCTAAAGAAACATATTAAATGGCAACTATAGGAAGCATGTACTGAGGGGTAGCCACCTAGAAGAATCCACTGACAAGGGAAAAAAGAAAGCGTGTGCCTTCTTGTCACGTGGTAACTCTCACAATAGGGCTGCACTACAATAAATAGATTAAAGAATGACAGAAGAGTGTGCAAAAGTGATTCCTTAAGCAAACAAGCCAATGGTCAAGGTCCCAAGACATAAAAAACACTGCTATAAGGAAAAGATATCTAAGCTACAAAGCTTGAATGTGCTGTAGGGAAAGGAGCAAAAAAAAAAAAAAAAGGGAGACTAATGCTTCACAGGCATGTGCATACAGAAAAACTTGCTCAAACCAACATGGATTTTTGAAGGGAAGAGCACTGAGATAAGTGACTCTGAAGCATACAACCTTCTGGAAGGGGAGTGATAATATGAAGTTAATACAGCAGATGCAGTTCACTGCACATCAGACACATTCAACCATGCACTACATACTATAATGGCCAGTAGCAGTCAATTATGCCAGTTCAACAAGAACAGGTTTCACATCATCTTTGGGGAGTTTTTTTTCCACTTATGGCTGTGCAGCTAACACTACTGTAGCAGAGTGACTGATGAGGAGGAATCATCTGCTCTACAAACAAGTACACAGTCAGTCCACAAAATAGTGAAAACAGTTCTCACATCACCAGGTAAGATCATGTATGCTCTTCGTCTCTAGAAATGTAAAAAGCAACCAGATAGGTTTTACAGGACATGAAACAAGCTCATGTTTAAATATAAGTACAATGTAAATGTACAAAGCCATCCTCTTTCCCTTTCCATTTCATATTCATCACATTAGAGCACTCAAATTTCCTTTAAGTAACAGACTGAAGTCTGAAAGTGACCTAAAACTGCAATACAGATATGATGTATTCCAGAGAGTGGGTGGGAAACAAGGGAAGGAGCGATGAATTGCACCACGGCTCATGAGCAGATGACCCCGACAAAGCACTGTGACCAGGCCAGGCAAGCAGTGACAGAAAAATCTAGCGACACCAACATATGCAGCCCATGTTCCCTGAAGTTCCCATCACTCATATGGATGCCATCTCAGCCCTCACAGACACAATGCCACTGGAGTCTGCACTGTACACTTGCTAAGGAAACACTGCATGCCTCCAAGTCCACATGTTCTCCAGGAAAAACCTACCTAGACAACAAGTCCCTTGAAATTGCTTCAGAGCAATTCTCTTTACATTATAATTGGAGATCCTTATTTCCTGGTTCTTTTTCAAACTGCACTGGATCGATAACTCACAAAATTGCTGCTATTACTCTTTATTTTGCTTTTCAAGATAGCACCTTGTCAAGATAAAGCCCCACTGGAAATCCATCATAAAATCTAAGCAAACACCCTTCAGCAGTAGTGTCTTCAAATGCTCTGTAATACTCGATAACCTTCCGTATTGGCTCTGGTTTCTGAACCCATGCCAAACTAAAGTGAGCTGAACTTCATTTATCTCCTTTACTGTGCAATTTAGGTTCAGTGTGCAGCTTGCCTTCTCAGTTACTGGAGAAAGCAGAGAACATGTCCTTTGGCCAGCTTCTTATGAAGACTGCTAGAAAAGGAGTTCAATCTTCACATCCTCAACTTGCCTAGTGAAAGCAAATCACCGCTCCTTTTGCCCAGGACTGGGCCAGGAGACTCAGGCAGCACTACACCTCTGAAACAACCAGCTGTCTATCCCAGGCACAGCACTACTGTTCTGTTCCAGATTCCAACTCATTTTACAACATCTCTGCTCCTCCATGTCCTCCTCTCCACTTCAACCAAAACATGCTCACTTGACATATGGGTTTACACAGATTTTTTTTGCTAGCAGATCCTAACATTGTGGGAGCGAGTGAAGAAAGAACAGCTTCATCTGACAAAAGGAGGTGCTGGATGCAGACATTTACAAATCATTCCAGTTTTAGCAAAGCTGAATTTAGGGAAGCGGACATACAGATTGCTTACATATTTAGAAAGTTATAGTTTCTATCTCTGCACAACGCAGGTGGTAAATGAACAGACGGTTCAATACCGCAGTTAAACTGGTTTGAAATGTAATGCTTTCATGATGACTGTGCAGTTTGTTATCCTGCAATTCACCAGGCAGCAAAGTGAGCACTGAAGCACCTGAAACCAGAGCTGGTTTAAACAGACAAGAGGAACCATATCCTCTGTTTTCATCACTCTAGCTTTCTAATAGGTCTCAAAACATTAAGAAGCCTGTTCACTGATACGCATTGTACCTATATTAACTGTGCAATCTCTCAAAGCCAATACAATACTAAAAATAATAAGTAATAAACCAAGACATACACACACAAAAAGGAAAATAAAAAAATCCAAACTAACAGGTAAATCTAGAATTCGGGGTATCTGGAAGTCAGACTTCTTTTAAAACCAAAAAGCATTAGCCTCATGGAATTATAGCTGCAAAAGAAACACTGACTTTTTTTTTTTCCTGAATTACACAGTAGTAAACTAAAATGCAGTCATGTAAATTTCTGAGAGGAAACTGCATGCATTTTACAGCTATTTTGAAGATTCACACTTACACCTCAAGTCACACTGTAATACACTTTCCCCAATTACTCCAACCCTATGACTACAAATTCAGGTTCTCAGTGAGCACCCAGCCACACCTGCCTACATACACACTCTCCTGGACTCAAATGCAAACGAAACTTCCATTAAGTGTCTTTACATTGTTCTATGTCTTGACTTGAAAAGCACTAAAAACTTGAGGTTCCCCTTCTTTAGCAAATACGCAACTTGGAGATGAGCTGGAACTTCAACTCTTTTTGTTAGGGTGGAATGTAACATTTCCTTTTGCAGATAACTGAGGACTGACTTTTAATTCAATAATACTGAGAAATAAGTTTCAAAACATACCTTTTTTTCTGACATAATTTTCAAAAATTCAGAGATCAGCAACGTCCTCAATCTATCCTGAGACAGCAGGTATACTCTCCCCTTGGAAATTGTGATTCAACAGTAATTGTGGTTTTAAAGAAAGGAGTAATGTGACATTATAGTGCACATGAAAATACATAACCAACATGGTACTCCACCATTTAAACAACTCTGCCTCCTATCCATCCACATTAAGCACATGTAACACTATATTCCAATCCACAGATTGATTTCTACAAGCACTTCATTATATTCAAGCGGAATACCAACTCAGAAGCACTTCTGCATGTAAGCAGCTACTAAAGCTCATGAAGCAAAGACAAACACTTAACTTCAACAAAAAGACATTTATCATTTATATGTCAATAATGTGTTGGCTCTTCCCCTCAATCACTGTGGTGCAGACTAAAGGCTCTGGCAGAGATTTTTTTATGCCTTATGTTTGAACTCGTGCATCTACGAAATGAGGGGACGCAAGACTGATGTTTCACGAGTCAAAAAGCTTCACTCAGGGAAGCTCTGATGTTTATCAGAAGACCCATTAACAGCAAAAATTGCACACGAGCACAATAGAACAGTTCAGGTACAGACTCACTTCCCTCTTGCAGTTCCTGGGCAACAAAAGGATGGAGTAGAAGCGATTTAGCCAGTCTTCAATTGCAAATTCAAGTGTTAACTTGAGATGCAATATAATCCAGTGTAACACTGGAGACTGACTTTATTTCGAAGAGTTTATTAGGATTTTTTGGCTGAAGAATACTGAGGGGAATGAAAATAACTTTTATCAGTTTCTTAACAAGTTTCATACATATGAAGCAATCAGCAACCAAAGTAAAAATTTAAAAAGTTACATGCAAAAAAGCTTCACAAATACCATAGCATTTATTAGAAAGACCATAATTTATTTGTCTGAACAGTTTGTTCCACAAAGGCCTATTATTCTCCTATAAATATCATGCTACAAAATATTCTATTATGAACTTAATCTTGGATGAATCACAATAGAATAAAGAGTACTTTTTATTATCTTTAAACAGATTATCCTAAACCAGAGAGATTAAAATAACCATTAACAACCAGACAACTGTTAGAATCACAGGAACTGTGACTTCATTTCAATTCAGGTTTAATTTCCAACCTATTACACATGGGTAAGAGATGGAGCTGTAGGACAGCTTAAGTAGTATCATACCTGCATGGAGGGACAAATCAAAGGTTTCAACTAAATCGAAAGGGACTGGTATAGAAATGTCTGCAAAAATCGGGTAATTTACATAATCTAGCACGAGGTGTATAAATATGGAGCGAGAAGGGCTGTTTGAAACGCATTTGGTATATCTTTACATGTAAATGTAATCAGAGTAGCAAGCCACTCAAGTTTAGAAGTGACAAAACATAACAGAAATGAACTGGATGGAAAAGTACCACAATACCTAAGAAAAATTCAGTAAAGGAACAGCTAAACAGATGATTCTCAACCTGTCTCAACCACTGCCTGTACTCCACACAAAATAGACCCAGGATGCCCATGAGATGTCACACACTGGCAGCCTTCCTGTATTTAGGGATCATACATACAGAAAACAAAACAAACACACCTGAGTCCCACTTATGCTAGCTCTCCCAATGTTAATCCACTTTTGCCCAGGACACTGTTCTGGGTTAGAGGAAAGACTACTGAGATATCACCTGGTACTGCTGCAAAGGAAGATGTAGCATAACATGGACCCATCTACACAGAAAAGTCAGAAGACTGCAATACAGACAGACAACTGTGACTCCCCGGTACAAGTGTACTTGGCTGGCTGTATACTGGGACACTGAGTTCTCCAGAATAACCTGACACAGTTCTCCAATTCAGCTCATACAAAGACTTGCTTTGATGCACATGCCTGAAGGGCGGGGAGAGGAGGGTTGCATATACACAGTGGGGACTCGCAAGACTGCCTTGCTTTCAGCCACTTAATACTTCAATCTCAATTACTTTTCTCTTTTCTAATCTGACATTATATAAACACAGTTTGCATACAGTGCCAAGGTGCAAAGCTCAACAACACTATCAATTCTTCTAACATGAGTCAAGTTCTTCAGAAGACAAGGTTTACTTAAACTTAATCTTTGCTTTTCTTTCCTTTTGTGACAATTTAGATAGTTGAGTAATACTGTACTGATTCTTGCAAGGCATCACTAGGTTTTCTACCCATCTCATGCAAGTTGTTAATATGGTCATATTAACTCCACATACGCAGCCAAGTACAGCGCAACTCCAAAGTAAAGTTCATCAGTTAAGGTTTAACGATTTGCTCCCATCACAACACGAGTCATGGGATATGCCCTGAGAGCGTTATTTTTTTGTCATACTAGTCCCAAGGTTGGAAGCTCATGGCTCAGGGGAAAAGAGGATATTAGCAACAACCTCCTTCTACTGTGAACTTCAAACAAGACTTGGAGACTTAAAGGTTTATGCACAGACATGCAATCTTCTGTTAGCAGAGAGCCCTCAGCACAGAACTCTTATCTAAGTAATGAAAACCAGTCTCTCCTTCAGCAACTGATGTAATGCCAGCAACAGTACAACTGCAACCTTTCAGGATGTTCGCATCATGCCTTCCACTCTGCTTACAACAAGGCTCATACCAGTCAGTTAGTCACTGCCCTGTTTGTGTTCATGTTCTGGCACTGGTAACTGATAACATCACCTGTGCAAAGAAGAATGTTTTAAGGGAGGGGAAGAAATCATGTTCATGATTGAGTACACAACCTGGACAAAGCACACATTCTACGACAGGTCTGCTCCACCTCTAAGGCACAACTCTCATTCACACTGTAAAACTCACAGGACTGTACAAAACCATAGTGTCATGGTACTGGTGAGATACAGGTCTTCGCGTATTTGGCGCTGAGGATGCCAGCATATTCGTTAACCATGGTTGTTTTCAAATGTTGTTTACAAAACACACAACAGGATTGTACAATTGCAGCCACAGCATGACTGTCTGCCTGACCACTGCATACTGACAAACACCCTTCATGAGGATGGTAGAGATCTGCTGTTTTCAAATCTGATCTGCTCACAGTGTGTCTCCAGTATCCCTGGAAACAAACAAAAAACTTCAATCCTTTAAGGATCTGGATCAGTCAACTGTAGGCTCTATAGGAAATGGACTCCTTCTAATTAATATGAAATAGTGTTATATACAATATATAATCATATACGATATTATTACAGTAAAACACAAATCAGTACTCCATGATTTTATCCTCCCTTCTGACACTGATTTGTTTCTGATGCTATTTGCCTTCCCACCTCAATTTGAGGTAGCAGCCTTGGTCTATGACTTGAAGCTAAGAGATCAGTAAGGCTTCCCAATATTGTTTATACCAACAGGAAAAGAAGATGAGAACAAGCCAACCCAGTATTAAGTAAAGAACACTGCCTACTGCTGGAGTCCACGTTAAATCAAATCAGTAATCTACAACTTTTGTTATCTGTCCTGCCTAATAACACTACTAAAGACAGAAAAGCACTTGCTTTTTTCCATAGCTCTTCACAAAGCCAGCTTCAGGAAACTCAGTATTAGCCTTGGGTCGTGATAAGCTAAATGCCAGCTAAACAGGACCAAAGACACTATTCTCTGCATTTGGTCTTTCAGTCCTCAACACTCTGAAATAATGAACCTCACAATACTAACAATCATCTGTCAACAACCCCAAATGACGCCTTTTAAACAATATAAAATGTAGTTTTAAATCAATAATATAGTTATTAAACAATATATTGTTTAAAGCAAGGCAAAAAAGATGATTAAAGAATTTCAGAAAGAGAAGGAATCAAAAGCAACAGAACAAATTTACTTTTTTTCTCCATAAAATCAATGGCAATTCAAATTGACAATCTCTTGAAAGTTCCTTAGAATATCAGTTTCTCACACTTTTAAAGCTTAACCACCTCCTCCTAAAGTCAGTGGCAACATAAGCATTCCTCACAGGCAGTAACTACAGCGATTACATTTCCTTGTCGATCTAAGAATGTAGCTGTGGCTCATGCTGCTTCAACAATTTCCTTATACAAGAAAACATACTGGGACACTAGTCACATGTGGCTTTTTAATGTATTCAGCTTGCAGCATCTGAACTTTGGAAAAGCAGTTTTACAGGAAGATAAAGCAAACCAACAATAAGAACAGAAGACTGTATTTCTACTCTTACACACAGAACTCGATTCCACAAGAGACGCCTGGTCCGCACAGAGTCCCACTGGAAGAACATCCATATCAGACTCACCTGTGCAGATTATTTTCCAGGACAAGAGCCAAAATCCGCAAGCCTACATCATAATCATCTCGCTGGAGTTGCAGTAAGGCTTCCTGCTTTAGAACCTGGAAGGACAGGCAGCTTTTTCAAACACCATCTGCAGAAACAAGGACATGTACCCTACTGCAGCACTGCAGCAGCTCCAAAAACCCCTTCGTACTGGTGCAATAGCTGCTGAGGTTTGTTACCGAGTTATTTACCCACATAGTGAAACCAACACACAACTGATCACACAGGACAGCCTAATTAACAATGCAATGAGGGGAAATGGCTTTAACCTGGGAAAGGGGAAGATCTAGATCAGACATTAAGAAAAAAATTTTTCCTGTGAGGGTAGGGAGGCCCTGGCACAGGTTACCCAGAGCAGTGGTGGCTGCCCCAGCCCTGGAAGTGTTCAAGGCCAGGTTGGATGGGGCTTTGACCAACCTAATCCAGTGGGAGGCGTCCCTGCCCATGGCAGGGGGTGGCACTGGATGAGCTTTAAAGACCCTTCCAACCCAAACCGTACTAGGAAACAAAGAACCTATAAGCCAGCACAGGGGTCAGCGCTCCCTGCTTGGGGGGGTCCTAGTTCATATGGCCCTGGAGAGGCAAGGATTTATTCCCCCACCTCCCTTTATCCCTCTCCTCCCTGTGGAGCGCCCCGCTGCCAGCCTAGAGCCCTCGGCTGCCCCGTGGCAGCCCCGCCGCGGAAGGGGAGCTCCTTTCTGCCATCTCCCACCTTCCTTTTTTTTCTTCCCTCCTCCCTCTTCCATCTTCCCTTTTCCCTTCTTCCTCTTCCCTCTTCCATTCTCCCCTTTCTCTTTCCCCTTTCCCTTCTTTCCTTCCTGTTCCCTTCTCCGTTTTCCCCCCTTCACTTTCTTTTTCCCCCTCCTCCTTCTTCCTTTCCTTTCTCCCTTTTCCCTCCTTCCTTGTCTTTCTTCCCTTCTTCTTTCCTTCCTTCTCCCTTCTCCTTCCTTCCTCTTTTTTTCCCTTCTCCTTCTTCCCTCCACCCTTCTCCCTATTGCCATTTCCCTTCTCCTTCCTCCCAACTCCCTCCGCCCTTCGGCCCCCCCGCGCCTCCCCTCCCGCTGACCTCAGCCCCGACGCGACTCAGAGGCACCGGTACCGACTCCCACCTCCGCCGCCCCCTCAGGGCGCGGGCAGCACCTCTCCGCCACCCTTCCCGCTTTGCACGCCCTCCTCACCGCTCGCTACGAGTCCGGCCGGGCAGGCGGCAACAACCCCCCCATGGTGCGCGGCCCCGGCGCGCTGACACATCAACAAAGATGGCGGCGGCGGGCGGGGCGGGGCCGGCACTGAGGGCGGTGCTGGGGGCGGGCGGGAAGCGGCGGCCCCGTGCTGACCGGGCGGCGGGGTGGGTGCTTGCTCGCTGGCACGGGCTGCTCAGGGAGGTGGTGGAGGCACCATCCGTGGAGGGATTTCAAAGCCGGGTAGATGAGATGCTGAGGAATCTGGTTTGGTAGTGGGCAGGTACGGTTGGATGAACTCGATGGTCTCAAAGGTCTTTTCCAACCAAAATATTCTGTGACTCACAGCAGCTGCCTGGACCAGCAGGCTTTTTATTGAGGTCCCACCCTTAGAATCAGAGTGGTTTGGGTCCGCAAGGACTTTAAAGCCCGTCTAGTTCCAAACCCCCCTGCCATGGGCAGGGACACCTCCCACTGGATCAGGGGGCTCCAAGCCCCATCCAACCTGGCCTTGAACACCTCCAGGGATGGGGCAGCCACCACTGCTCTGGGCATCCTGTGCCAGGGCCTCCCCACGCTCACAATAAAAATTTCTTCCTAATACCTCATTTAAATCTCCCCTCTTTCAGCTTAAAACTGTTCCCCTTCATCCTATCCCTGCACTCCCTGATCCAGAGCCCCTCCCCAGCTTTCCTGGAGCCCCTTTCAGCACTGGGAGGCTGCTCTAAGGTCTCCCAGAGCCTTCTCTTCTCCAGGCTGAACAACCCCAACTCTCCCAGCCTGACCACATAGCAGAGGTGCTCCAGCCCTCGGATCAACTCTGTGGGTGCCTCTGGACTTGCTCCAACAACTTCATGTCCTTCCTGTGCTAAGGACTCCAGAATTGAACACAGGGCTCCAGGTGAGGTTTCACCAGAGCGGAGCAGAGGGGCAGAATCCCCTCCCTCTCCCTGCTGGTCACACAGCTCTTGATGCACCCCAGGTCACAGTTGGCTTTCTGGGCTGCAAGCGCACATTGCCAGCTCATGTTCAGTTTCTCATCTACCAACACACCTGAGTCCTTGGCTTCAGGGCTACTCTCAATCCTTTCTCTGCTAAGCCTTGATTTGTATTTGCTGCCTCCTCAGAGGGAATTTCCCCCATGTTCACCATGAGGGCTGTCAGGCACTGGGACAGGTGGCCCGGAGAGGCTGGGACATCTCCCTCCTTGGAAGTATCCAAGACGCAGCCCAGAGCACCCTGCTGTAGCTGATTCCACGGTGACGATATGATCCTTTCCCTTGTACAGCCACTACGTTCCCCCACTTGCTGCGTGGAGCTCAAAAGGCTGAGATAATGACAGATCTGACCAGAGCAAGTTAAAACGAACTCACTATAAGCCCTCACTATATTAGTTTAATCATCGCTGGGCATGATGTTGCTTTAGGTGTTGTCAGAGCTCACCATCACCACCGTATCCTGTCTGAAGTCTGAGCTTGCTGACAATGCGCCAACAGACAGATTGAAGGAAACGAAATGAGACGTTAACTGAAGGTGCTGACAGCTCCAGAAGCTGAAGCTGCTGAATTTCACACATAAGATAATTTACAGCATGTGTATAAATATTATTTCAATTGAGAGTTGGGGTTTTTTCTTTTCTTATATAAAAACACAACCCTTCTGCACAAGGGGTCTCATGTCAGGCATTTCATGGTGCTACCCAAGAGCATAGCCCTGAGAAGCTACTGTGTAGGAGGAATTCTTCACCCCAACAATTTTTAGAGAGATAGTCACAACGCTACCTCCACTTTTTGCACAAGCAGTGACTAACAAGAGTCTTTTCTTCCAAGTAAACAGCATCTTATTTTTTAAACCAACCCCTACATATGACCTGAAAAGCCTCTGCACTCACATGTCATATAAGAGTAAATCCAATGACATTAAATAGAGTCTAGCTTCAATTAACACCTGCCGGTATTTCATTCCTCATTCTGATGGGATAAAAAAAATGCAGGGCATCAAAAATCTGGAGTATGTTTCAGTGCTGGGAGCAACATTTTCCCTATGGAACACAAAGCTTTTTGGAATCCAAAGCACTACATAAATTCCATTTTATTTTATTTTATTTTAATTTATTTTATTTTATTTTATAGCAAATAAATTGAAAAAACTACCTTAGCAGACAAGCTGTTAAGTGAAGCAGTTGCATTTGCTACAGCAGATCAGGTAAAGTAAGTAATAGCTCTTTCATGCAGGAACCTCTTAACCACAACAACAGAAAAGCACGATAAAATCATTGAGTAATTTTAGCTGGAAGGGATGTCAGGATTATCTAGTCCACTCCCCCACTCATGGCAGGGCTAATTTTGATTTTAGATCAGATGACTCCTTTATTTTGGCTAATTTACTTTTATATAGATATAAAAGCATACACTTACCCATATGCTTTATACCTATAAAACCCAGCAATGTTTTCTGCAGTTCATACCTTGGATGACTTTGAAAATACAATGTGCTATGGAAGTTTACTTACAAAAACAACACTGGGATTTTAGAGAAAATCAATCTGAAAACCATTCAGAGCTCATAAGCGTAAACCTTTGAATTTTTGTTTTTTTGGGAAAGATAATACTGTTTCACGTAACTAAATATTAATATGCTGACCAGTGAAGGAGTCAGATGAAGGCGTATGTCTTTAAAAACATTATTTAGGTGAGAGCATAACCTCAAGTAAGTTGTGGAGAGAACTCGTAGCATCAGCTTCAACCTCCAAATAATATTTTGAAGGCAAAAATCTACCCATTGATTTGCTCACAACATGCTGTGTATTCCATATTGCCAGAATACATTAAAAATGTGGAATACAGGTAAGAAAAACCTGTCCGTTTTCAGAAAGCAGTGCCATGCCACGCTCACTTGCAAATTGTCATGCAGCCCAAATCTAAGCTTTGCTTTCAGAAATGTTTCTTTGCCACTCTTACTGCTGTTCTGCAGCTGAGCAGTGAAGTTCACCCAGCCTTGCTGCTCTGTAACAGTCACTTCAGTGCCCAAATGCTTCTTCTTTGGCTCTCTTCCAGTTATTTAAAGGCATCTGCAAATGCACCAGTGTAATCTGGCCCCAGTCCTTCTACAATTTACGCTTCTGCTTTGCTGTACACTCTGCAGTCCCACTGACATTAATTGTGTGTGTGCCCCACTAGACCTGGCAGATTTTAAGTTGACTTTAACCTTTTATTCGGGACATTTATTTCAGCAGGACTGAAATTAGGTTAAGAAAATCGAGCTTGGTCAGAGGATTTCTTCCTTAAAGGCAAGTGAAAAGGATTTTTTTGTACCCAGCTGGACTCCCCACAGCTCTAATCCCAGTACTGATGCTCAGTTCTGACTCTCACAGAACCTGTGCTTAAGCCAAATTTACCTCTTAACAGAACCTTATTCTCAGGAGGCAACCACAGATGCTTAGGGAATGACAACAACAGGACATAGAGCCCCTTCTGCATTCACATTAAATAAGAATGACTGAATTACTGTAACTCTTAGTTGACCAGCCATAGCTCTCATTTGGCATGTACAAATGCTGAAGAAAACAATTTCTGAGTGAAAACTTATAATCTGAAATACAGACAGTCATATGCAACAGACTTCTGCTGCAGAAACAAGCTCTGCATTGCAGAGGCAGAAGCAGAATTTGGCCTGTATTTTCAAAATGTTGTATTATAGATCTGGCTTTTGGCTTATGCTCTGTTATCTAAGAAATAGAGCATAAGTGCTCGTGTAATTGCTCAGTTTCCAGAGGATGTTTGTTAATTAGCATATTTGTTAAATAGCATTTTTACAGCTTTGACCACTGAAGGGACTCACAATTCTACACTTCATCTTTCAACTAAGAAAGTGTTAGCATCCCCACTTTCAGGGAGAGGTGGCTGAAAAAGCAGATGTGCTAAACACCCCACACTCCTCTGGAACCACTGGTGCTGGAGGGTCGTGGCATTGCCAAGAAGGAGATGGTAGCGTGTCCAGGTTGCCTGACTCCCATCCTCTGCCTTTGTCAGCAGGCTGGTCTGTTACAATGCAGTTACTGTGAGCTGATTTGATTTCTGCATTTCACATAATGGCAAGATTACATAAAGAGTTATTATTTTCTTCATTAGGATTCGCTTTCATTGTCCAGCTGTTTTATCCTAAGCAAGCATAGTTTGCCAGAGGTCTTCAGGAAACACCAACCACAAAGCCCCAGGAGCCCCATCTTCCCTCCTGTGTCAGGTAGGGACAGCAGCACAGCTGAAGCCACCTTGCCACCACTGTCATGTCTCATCTATGCACGATATTGTTAAATCCTAAGCGTGATGGTGAGTATACAAGTGCTCTCAGTAAGTTATACCTAGAAAAACCTTCTTTCATTGTATGTTGTTTGGACCGTCCTTTGTTCAGCTTGTAGCACCATGGTGTCCCAGCTAGTTCCTAGGTGCTTAGCTCCTACAAATTACGGCTAATGACACATTGGTACGGCTATTACAGAACCCCCATGCAGGCAAGTCCAAAGCTCGTGCTGAAAGTTGCAGGTAAACCACATCAGCCTCCTGCAGCTCCTGTGATGTTGCTCCTGATCTGCTTCCATGCTAACAGCGCTCTCCCCAGTTACCTCTGACAATCCTTTACTTTTATCTTTCTCTACTGCTGCAGCCAGACCTGTTATTTTTTCTTGTTAGAATTAATTTTACTGCTGTCATTTCCTGCCCTTTCTTGTTGCAGTATCCTAAGGCACAGAAAGTCCCAAATGACTGACATTTAAAAAACAAAACCACTGAAAACAACATTTGCTCTGGCTCAATCATTCTTTACAGCTCCTAACCACAAGAAAACTTTGTGCCAGTTCACATGCTGATAAAGTTCCGTCTCCAGTGGGATACTTGATTTTTCTTTTCATTGCACTCTGTCAGTATACTTCCAGCACAGCCTATAGTGTTAATTAACGTAATTTCCAAGGAGTGTTCAGACTGGCAGCATTGTTTTGATTCAGCAGGCCCTGGGGATCAAAGTGGCTGCCCAGCTAGATGCACTAAAAACATGGATATTTTAAGTCACAAAGATAGGCTAATTTGGGGGTTTTTTTGGTTGGTTGATATTTTTGAGAGGCTCCAATGACATTTCTTCACATCTCACTTAGTTAGTGCTTCTTAGGCACGAGGATTATTGGGCTAATCTTAGGTACAGAGGAATAACGTCCAAGGAGGTAACGCAGGCTGTAAGATGGAAATTGCCCCATCTCCTTGCAAATTCCCATGGGATTGTGCCTACTGTGATATGCAACGCTGGGTCATGTGGCAGATCAAGTTCTTGAAATCCCACCTTCTCCTGCCTTATTTCCCCTCCTGCTTTCAAAGCAGCCTCTGAAACAGTCAGCTTCGACTCAGTTTGCAGCTAAAAGCTGGAAGCTCATTGAAGCCAGGAAGAGTCTTTCCTCTGACTTTGGCAGGTAGTATCTAAGCTATCTAGAAAAAACTCAGCAAAGCTTTGATGTCGTGTTCCCTTTTCTTTTGAGAATGCTTACCAGGGAACAACGGTTTGGCAGGCAGGATCCTAGACATAAACACAGAAGACTTAAGACTGAAATGCTGCCACAGTGAGACTCCAAATGACTTTCAGGCGAAATAGCTGTACTTTAGTTACTTCTCTGTGAACAGAGACAATTATTCCCTGCCTCACAGAACTTGTGAGAATAAAATTCATCACTGATTTTATATTCTTTAATAAGTACAACAGTGTAGGCACTAGAATAGACCAGATTTATTTTTGCAGCAAGTTTAATTGCACAGCAGTGGGATCACTTGAGAGCATGTCTAAGCAGTAGTGTAACTGCAGCAGTGTTGAGGATGGGGTTTGTTTTCCGGTGTAGATGGAGACATGAGGATGGGAAACAAAAGTTAAAAGAAGTGGAAAATACCTTGTATAGAAAAGAGACAGGAGAAAGGACAAATGAAAGCACAGATTAGATTGGAAAGGTGAAATGAAGTGATGCATTTTCTAGGCTGCTGGACAAAATCCAAATATATTAAAAATAGAAATGCATCCATTTAATGTAACGATTTTTTATCATTCTTGCATAGATCTTGCAGCCACCTTCTGAACTTATATGAAACAAGGTTGTCTAACTAATGTGCTGAGAGAATTTTCATTTTATTGGAGAAACGACAAAAGGCAAGATATTAGGAAATTATTGGAAAAAAATAAATCAAAGAATCATAAAGGTTGCAAAAGACCTCTAAGATCCAGGTCCAACACCACTGTGCCTACTAAATCATGTCCTGAAGTGCCACATCTACACATTTTTTTAACCCCTCCCTGCCCTGGACAGCCTTTTCCAATGCTTCACCACTCTTTTAGCAAAAATTTTTTCCTAATATCCAGTCTGAACCTCCCCAGGCACAACCTGAAGTCATTTCCTCTAGTTGTATCCCTTGTTTCTCAGGAGAAGAGACCAGCATCCACCTCGCTACAACCTCATTTCAGTTATGATGAGCAATGAGGTCTCCCCTCAGCCTCCACTTCCCCAGATCAAACATTCCCAGTTCCCGGCCTCTCCCATACCCCCTGCGCCCCAGCCCAGGCACAGGTACCCCTGTACCCCAACCCCTGGCCGGTCCCGCCTTCCCGGGGTCCTTTAACCCCGCTGCTTGGGGCGGGCGCTGCCGGGTCAGATGGCGGCGGGGCGGGTCAGGTAGCGGGGTCGCTTCTGCCTTCCCTCCGGTGCCTCCTCCGCAGCCGTGGGGTGCGGGCAGGGCTGGGGCAGCGCGGGCCCCGCCGAGCCGTGGCTGGGGGTTAATTGCATTCCAGGTTAATTAAAACAGCCCGGCCGGGGCTCTGCGTGGCGGCTGTAAAAGCTCGTGTCTGGCTGGCTTTGGTGGCAGAGCCAGTTCACGTGCTCCAAGGCAGCTCTGCTTCGTTATTGAGTTCATTTTAATTTGATTTCTACCACGTAAGGCAGCAAAAGGGTATTTTTGTCTTTAAAATTATTATATTTTGTGTTAACTTTTGGAAAGCAAGGGCCAAAAGTTGTTTTTGGCAGAGACTGGTGCAGCAGTTGCCCCTCGGGCCACAGCAGCAGCACTGGTTGTGTCCCAGGGCTTTGGGCCTTCTGCTGTGGCTCCAGCTGGGAGAAACCTGTGAGTGCAGCTTCTGCTTCACTGGAGACGAGATGGGTCTAAACTGGAGTGAGATCTAACCAAGAGAAACAGGTCTCTCCTGGGTCCAGCAAGCTTAATGAGCCAGGTGTGACAGCTGCTCTTGCTTTCCTCTCCTAAAGGACTTGTCATTGCTTATTTTTAACCTGGAGTGTTTGCTGTTTGGCTCCTTAATGCAGGAAGTATTTTACTTTTTGCTATACAAATTCAAGAAACTAAGAGTAGAGAACTAGCCTGCAAAAGTAATGCTTAAGTAGAGCTTTGGAACATGGCTTGAAAATATAATATTTAATTTGTGTGCCTGCTTGAATTTGTCTTTAAATCCATGCTTTTGTAGTTACCTGGAGAGCAGCCACCCTTCATCATACAGCCATCCTTCCTCCTACTCTGATATCAATGCTTCCACAATGGCAGAACAGCTTCACCTGATGACTAAAGGTAATGAAGTTGTATATGGAGGTTAAAGCAGAAGAATCACAGATGCCAGCTTCCTGTTGCAAAGCTGTCAGTTAGCAGTCTGGATTTCTGAAATATCTAGCAAAAATAAGTATTTTGTGATCAAACAATGCAGGGTATTTTTTGCCAAGTGTAGAAACACTACAGAAAGTTTTAACTGTGGCGCAAGTTTAAGAAAAGAGAGAGTTTGCCAAACGATTGACAAAGGTATCTTGACTTTGTTCTGGAATTGTGTATATGCTTGATTATTCATAAACATCATCAGAATGAGTATGGCTTATAAATACAGGCAACTCCTAATTATCCAAACTTGTGCTGACTGGAATGCCTTAGATCATTGAAAAACCAGGATAATTGGAGTACTGGGGCACTTGGCACAGATACATGCAGGGGGAATTGGGAGTTCCTTCAGCAATGTTTCTTGCCTTCATCAGTACTCAGTTCTCTTTTACTCAGATGGCAGAGAAGGAGGGATATGCAAGTTTGTTCTGGGAGAGTGAAGACAGCTTGATGTGCAGCCACCTTGGGTCTGGAGTGTTCACGAAATCAAATTTCATGTTGGGCAAGAGTTTAGGCAAAATGTATGAGATTAACTTGCTTCTAGGTGGAGAAAGAAGACCACATAAGTTTTATTTTGGCTCAGTGGGGAACTCGGGCTAATCGGTCTCCTCCAAATGGCATGTGTAGTCTACAACTGAAACAATTTGTTTGTAGGTAAATGAGTTGCCCCTTTAAAAAACCCATAGTTTTTACTGTATCTGTAGGCAGACTCAGTTGAATATGTCTCTTGAAAGAGCTGTTTGATAATGAATAAACTTGCTGGAAAGATCACAAGGGTTATAAGGCACTCATTGGAAAGTCAGAATCTTTTGTTTCAGAGCTTGGTTCTGAATACTTGTTGGTGTGACAAAGTATGCGTAAGGACAAACTGAACATAAACCGCGTGTTCAACAGTATTGAAAGGAACTTGTACTGTTTTGATTATGGTAAAATCGCTTATTCTGAACTGTTGCTTTAATAATATCACTTACAGTAGGTTTGAATAAATGTAGCATCAGAGTGATAACAAGAAGTGACTTCCAGAGTGTGTTGGGGTCCTGGCATCTCCATTTGCTCAAATGCCCTAGTAGGGTAGTAGGAGTAGACAAGAGCCATGTGTCTTCCTGCATGTAAGTCCATGACGCATGCATGTGTTAGCGTTCTTAATCAGATCTCGGCAAATGTTTCTTCTTCTAGGAGGTTCCATGGAAGACATAACTGATAAAGGGAACTTGCTGTTGACAACTGCAGCTGATAAAGGAAATACTGTGAGTTATTGCATCTTATAGTTGCCCAAATATTTGGAGGATTTCTAGATAGCAGAAAGGATCAGCATACATTGGTCTTTTTAGAACTTTGAAATTTTGACTCTTTTTGTTGACACATTTTGGTATATGAGCAACCTGATCCAGTGGGCTGTATCCCTGCCCATGGCAGGGGAGTTGGATCTGGATGATCTTTAAGGTCCCTTCCAACCCAGACCATTTTATGGTTCTATGATATTAAAATATTTCTACCCTAATGGACAGCTTTTTTCTGGTAAGAATCACTCAAGATTTTTCTTCCACAGATGTCACGTTCTCATGAATCAAATCAGAAGCCAAAGAAATTGCATTCTTCCTCTAAGAATGTCTTCTCTATTGGCTATGATAAAAGTCTCTTTAGTTCATTAGTACCACCGTCTCTAATAAGGACTTGCCATCACTGCGGTCTGTTTGGTAAGTGCCTGTTGTTCAGCAGTTTGTCAGTGACACCGATCAGGAGGCTTGCTCAGAAATGTCTTAAAATGGATGTATATATTAATCTCTCAGATGCAAGTATAGTGACCATTCAGAACATAGTTGGGGTTACAGAACTGATAAGCAGGAGAGCATATCCTTAATCAAAAATAAGTTGTTTTGTGCTTAAATATAGAAGGGATTTGGGACATCTGGGGCAGTAATATCTGACCAGCTATATGTGAACATAAAAACCTCTTTATATGTGCTTAGAACTGTAGTGGAACTGACTTGTAAAGCTATTATGTAATGCATGGAGTCTGAATCTTAGCGGCTGTTTTCTGATATAGATCTTTCTCTGTGACTCTTTTAAGGATCCCTCAGATGTTCACAGTGCAAGCAAACACTCTATTGCTCTGTGGATTGTCAGAAGAAAGATTGGCCAGCACATAGTGTTGTATGTGAGCCACTTAAACAGAAGTAAGTTTGTGGAAAGTTCTACCGAATAGGCTTTACAGGAAGACAATATCCCTCCTAATACAACTCAAGTGAATGTGTAAAGGCACTATAAAAGTAAAATATATTACTTATTCTTAGGCTAGCACTGCATTGTCTTGTATTTGTCGGAAAACTCAGCTCTACTGCTTTAGGAGGATGACTTGAAAGATAGCATTGGGGTTCTTAATGTGTTCTGCAGTGCCATTTAAAACAAAAGCATCATTTTTTTCTTGTGACAGAACAATGTGAGTGTGCAGTAAGAATATCAACAGTATCACATGACCTTGTAATAAAAAGATGACACAGGCAAGGGAGGAGAAATGAGACTGTGCTTCTCGGCAGTGCCTTTAGCAGACTCTGAGGAGGCACTCTCTGAGCCTTAACTGTAGCCTCAGTGAATTTCTTTTGTCTTTGATGAGCACAGTTGTGGTTAGAACAAGTTTTCTCTATCTGCTTCTTATTGTTTTTTTGACAAGCCAGTTTATATGCTCAGGAGATGACGCCCTCATCTGTTTCAGTTAAAGTAAGCACCTCTAGGTTATGACATGGTACAAACTGACTGGATGGCTTTGAAACAGTTTAGGGGAGTGATCTGAGTATTTAAGCCAACAGCATGGAACGATGATGGCAGTTCAGTTAATCTGCAATCAGGTGTCCAGAATCAAAGTTTGCAAGATTTTTTTTTTTTTTTTTTTTTTTTAATCCCCAAGTTTTGCTACAGTGACTGAAATGGGGGGACGTGACACAGGGACAATCTGGCATATGTATTTGGAGATTTCTCCATTTTAGGCAAAATGAGTTTGTATTTTGTTGATTTCACCAGGGAAGGCACACAAGATGTTGTATGATGGGGAGCTAAAAGATTTGCCATTCATTCTGCATTTTCTTGGAGGAGGAAATGGAATTGCCAAACCAAACATACTATGGACGCAATATCTTTTGGTTTATTTGCAAGCAGGTGTTACGAATGCTACTTGTCTGGCTTTGATTCTTCAAAATTTATGTTTTTTCCTTTTATTACAGTGAAAGTAAGAACAATGGAGGAAAGCTGCCTGCTAAAACTGAGGAAGAAGTTTATCTTAAGGTATAGAATCCAATTTTCACTATGTCTTGAATGGATCTGCTGTGAGCTAGTTGCAGTGTGCTTTATTTAACCTCTTTTGGAAAGGAATGAGTTCCAGAGATCATAATCTACTCCTTTTAGAAATCAAAATGTACTGGGAGAATCGTTCAAGGAAAAGTTATATCAGAGCTCTTAACAGCGCTGTCAGACAGCCTGGTTTTTGTCTGAAAAAAAAGCATTTGTGAAGAGGTTAAGACATGTATGATGCTGCTGAAGAAATATTTTAGGAAGGAAACACGTGTAGCTTGTCCAAATCAGAATTCTAGTGTCATCTTGTTTTCCGTGTAGATCATGAGCTGATGCTTGGAGCCCTTTAAATTATCTGAGAAATAGATTTAATATAGTATTGTATAGTCACAGATGCAGATAAGCTTTCCTTGCTGGAGTAGGAATTAAGCAGTTCTCCTTTGTAGTGTTTTGTAGCATTTCTTGATCTTACTTTCAGCTTAATGCTTCCTGTAGTCTTCTCAAGAACTCTTCTGCAGGATACAATTTTTCTGTCCTGATAGTTCCTTGGGGTGATATTTATGAAAGTGAGTAGATGTGTGTACCTCTAGCCTGATGTTTTCACTGTGCAAGAAAACTCCTTCATCATGTGCTTCTTTGAAATAGTTCGTTCATCTGTTTT
The DNA here is from genome assembly GCA_033558235.1 of Neomorphus geoffroyi. Classification (NCBI taxonomy): domain Eukaryota; kingdom Metazoa; phylum Chordata; class Aves; order Cuculiformes; family Neomorphidae; genus Neomorphus; species Neomorphus geoffroyi. The sequence continues at coordinate 5,138,028 of JAUMJM010000016.1, read as the reverse complement.
GGAAGGAGGCTTCATTTTGTCTCATGAGACTTCTGTTAGTTCATCTTCATAAGTTTGTTGTGTGTGTACTTGTGACTGTGTAAAACTGATCAACTTATAGTGAGGGACTGTTCTGTCAAGAGGATGTGCAATATGAGTAAAGAACCAGTAGACAATTTATTTTGAAGTATCAGAAGTTTTTCTTTCCTGGTTCATCTCCTGAAACTCAAGTAGTTTTGCAGAAGTAATAGAGCTTATATGGGATATTGAACAATACTTAATGTGTTTTGTACTGTATGATATGTTTTTATGGAAAAGCCTCTTCTAGAAGGATCTTTGCAAGTAAAAATTTGGCAGTTGTGGCAGTACTCTTGGTCCTTGTGCATTGTTTGTGGTGTGTTTGTCCTAGTGTAGAAGAAGTTTTCCCTAAGGAGGTTTACGAGGTTAATTTTCTCCTGCTCTTGGGCTGTCACAGACACAGCTGGTGTGCATTAGGTTGCACTGAATGTTTAGACTTTTTTTGAAAAATGGGAACCAGCAGCTAAAGCCGCAGCGAAAATCTACTGTGTGGTGTTAAGGCTACAACGAAGCTGGTGGAATTCAATTCCTCTTATTTATGAGAGCATCCTAAGCCGGAAATACAGCTGGGTTGTCCTGTAAAGCAGATGTAAAAGGAAGAGGTGAATGTGTGAGACTTCAGCACTTGTTTTTGATTGTCTGTTTAATAATCTGCGATAATGGTTTAGGTTACTTCCAAGAGTAATATGAAGTTTGTGAGACTACTTACTGTAAGTGAAGAAAAACACTTTTTAACATGTTTATTGAAATGAAAAGTTCCTTTTTTGTTTGTAGCACCAAAGCTGAACAACTCTGGTTTAAACATAACTTGTAACTGTTTTAAATAGGGTAATTCAGCTTCTGGGGATTCTCTTAAGACAAAGGAGCACAAAAAAATAATGCTATCAGATCTCCAGGCTCTAGAGATCAAAAAAGCTACGGAAGTACAGGTACTTTTATTTTGGAAGAATCCTACAATGCTTGGTTAGGTTGCATTTGAAGCTTTGTTAAGCACATAGAGCTGCATCTCACCTCAGTTCTTTGTCTGATTTTTGCTCACGTGTGAAATTCCTTTATTATAAGATTTTAATAAGATGAGTAAATTCGAGCAGGGCTGGGAGGATTAAGTGAGTGAGATTATTTCTGTGAAGGTTAACATCACTGGTTTTGGTGCCTGTGGTTAATTATCTAGTTTCAAAACAAAAGCACGGAATCTGCACTTAGTGAAATGAGCACTGGTCCTGAATAATATGCCATAGGTTGTTCTTGCATAATTATCTACTGTGGCTTTTCTCTTTAGGGCACAGTAACAGAGTTCAAGAGTCCAAGTGAATTTTCTATACAGATGAATTCTCCAGAAGTTGTAGACCACATCAGTAAACTTTCTGTGAAACTGCAAGACTGTTATGCTAACACAGTTATTCAAGAGCAATATATTGCTATCAAAGGGGAAGTCTGTGTTGCAAGGTGTTCTCTGGATCAGGTAATGTTTGGTTGTCCGTAAAATAACCATTCTGTGTTGAGCTCATCATGTTTTGTGAGTTTTGCTTTTATGTCTCTGCCAGTGAAGGCTGCTAATTGGAGATCAGTTCGTTGTGGTGGAATTGCATTAGTAACCAGCGTTACAAAATCTGGAACTCAAATTTAAGGTCTTGATTACTGCCCCCTTCCCTAAAAGGTTTACTACTATGTGTTTGTATACTTGAGCCCAGCAGGGGCTGTTTGTGCTGCTGTTGCTTGTACCTATTCCTAGCAAATTTAACTATTGTAGATGGAACAGTTTGGAATATGACTCTGCTCAGTTAAGGAAGTTATTTTTACTTTATTTTTTGCCTGACTTTTCTGCTTGCATTTCTACAGTGACTTACAGTTCCTGTTGTCCTTCCCATCCCTTTATTGTATTTCTTTCCATTTTTCTTATCCATTGTTAGCAGATTCTTTATTTACTGTGTGGTAGCCAATATCCATGGGAGTAGAATTTTATCTTCACAGCAGTCAACACTACAGTGAATTGTGTTAATTTAAGTTGCTTTGGAATTGGTCAGTGCCTTTGATAAACAAACCTGATGAAGTAAAGCAAAATATGTTGTGTCTTACTGAGATTATCATTTATTCCTACACAGACCTGGAACAGAGCACTGATAAAAGACGTGGATCTATTGCAAAAGAAAGCACGAGTATTCTATATAGATTATGGAAACGAAGAAAATATTCCACTGTCCTGCATCAGAGCTCTGCACAAAGACACTGAACTGTTGGTTCCTCCATGTGTGAGTTATATTTTCCTAAGAGTAGCTTAGGTATTTTAAATAAATAGCTCTAAAATGAGTGTAGCTTGTGCCTCATTGTAGCTGTCAGCATCAATATTTCATGTTCAGTAAAAGCGATGCATAAAACCTGGTATGCTACGCTGACGTTCACTTTCTGAAATGTTTTCTGGCTATTCCAGAGGAGTGACGAAGGCCACCTGGTTTTTACACTTCCTTGTCCCAGAATTCTTGGGTTCTGAGCTGATTAAAAAACCCCTGCAGGAGTGAAAAACCACTTTTGGAGAGCTGTTTGAATCTTGGCTTAAAGCCCTCGATGCGTGCTGAGGACAAGTTTAGGACGTGCACCTGTGGTCAGATGTGGTGTGTGATACACCCACACCTTGTGTCAGACAGTGTCAGTAGCAGGAGGATCAGAGGAAATGTAGTTTATGGTTTGAACTTAAATTACTAATTCTTAAATATCGTGTTAAGAAGTTAGTTGAATTGATAGTGCTTCAAATTCCTACAACAGCTTTAGCTTTTATATACAAGACGAGGGCCTTTAATTATTTAGTTGCTTTTTTGACAGGGCAAACAACCCCCTATCCCTTCTTGTTCTAATTGTAATTCTTTACAGGCTATTAAGTGTTCCTTTGCTAATTATGATCAAAAAAAAAAGGGATGGAATGAAGGCACTGCCAGCTTTTCTTCCCAGCTCATGGGAAAGCACTGTTCAGTAACTGTTGTTGACATACTACAGGAGGAAACGATGCCAAGTTTTGCTGTAGACATTGTTCATCCAGATTTTGGTAAGTACTTGGTAGTGAGGGGAAGGAAACTCCAACACTAACGATAATTCTTTCATCTTCACTCTCCCTCCTCCTTCCCCTGTCCAATAGCTTATAAGAGAAGAGTGTTTTTCTTTTGCTCTCTGCATGCTTGTCACTTTCCCAGCCTGCTCCTTGATTATGTTTTTTTCCCCCTTTATTTCAGTTTTCCATATAGAGGTCATTTTAAAATCTCTGTACCTGAAATATCTTACTGTGCCTAATAACCTTACGTTTTAGTGAGATTACTTTTCTAATAGAATTTGGGACCACATTGTTCCTTTTATCTCATGCATTTTTAACTCTGTAAAAATGACAGTATCAGTTTCTAGTTCCACTTAGGATTTTACCAGCTTGTGTTGTATTTCGTACATGCTCACTAAACAAGTTTCCCCCTCAAAAGTGCAGCCACTGAATATTGTACCTTATTGGAGAACTCTTAAGCAGGTTTATAGTTCTAATGTAGCAGCCTCGGTGGATATAGACAAAGCAGAGCACCCAACCTCTGAGGAGCCTGAATTCAGATTTTCCGTTGAGCTGAGGAGGTGGCTTTGATTGTGCAGCCAGATCAGTACAGAGAAGGTGTACCCGTTGCCATTATTTGGAGGACTTCCTTGTTGGATTTCTTCTGTCTACACAGCAAGAGCAATCCAGCATTAAGGGCACGTTCTTATTGTTGATGTGCAGCCCACAGAAACTTTAAAGGAAGTAATAGCTGATACTCTTAGCTTGCTAAAATTCCTGATGTGCAGGAAGCTTATCTTGGTGTCGTAGTCCCTGCAATCTATAAAGTGATGGCTAACCTTCATCCTATATAAATTCAACTGATTCCGAGTTGTGCTGGGCATATTTCACATTTAGTTGCTTTACAGTATGCTAATGGCAAAGCAGCAGAGCTTACCAACCTCTTGGAGAGAGCAGTACAGCAACCTCACTGTGTTCATGAAATGTTGCATGCATCTATTTTGTGGCCTTGTAGGCCACAACAACTTAAACATCTGTATACAGGTGTTCAGTTGAAAATAATTATATCAAGAGCTTGGAATACTGCTTCATGCATTGGAAATGGAAGAGGTAATAGCTAAGAAACTCAGGATTTCTTTGTAAATCTTGGTAACTTGTTGCATTCTCAGTGGTGTAAATATGGAGGTAAGTTGTAAATCCTTGTGCGAAAAGCTAATCGGTTTTTCAGGAAGCAATCTTTAGCGATTGCGTGTTGGTTGTTGCTGCTTTGCTCATTTTATTTAGTCAAACAATCTTGGAGCTGTGAATGTCTTCAGAAAACTCATGTAGTAGATGTTACTCTGAAACTTACTTTTATTTTACATTCTAAGCGTGTTAATTGGTCACCAAGTAGAACATCAAGTAAGTAGAACATGCTCACCTTGCAATAGGGAAATAGGTCACTAAATGGTGACTATCTCATATGGTGATTTACTTTATTTCTTACACCTGTATTTTAGGCAACTGTCTGGATAAAGTACCTCTAAAAATGAAATCTGATTTAGCACCAGGAAGTAATGCCAAAGGAGCAGACTCTGCAATAGGTAAGCAAACAAATCAAGCTTCTTAATAAGAGACAAAAAAAACTTGAGGAATTTTAAGTCTTCCTGTATCACATGATATTCTGAATGCAGTAAATATTCTAGCTGTTCACTAGCATTATCTCCTACTTACAAACGTTGGATGGTGGAGCTTCCTTCAGTTCACCGGGGGCAGCAGCACATATACTTTTAGTAGCATAAAGTATTTGTTTAACGATGATTATTTGAGCATTAATTTTATGGACAATTTGACAGCAGCCTTTCAAGTCCAAAAAATCAGCAAAAAGGATGAACTGCTCGGGTGCGTTTAAATTTTGCAATTTAATTTAGCACAGTTTTGAAAGTTTCTGAATCCTGGCTGGTGAGGTTGTAAGTTTCAAAGTCAGTTTGGATCAGTAACCTCTTCTTTCCTCTTTTGCTCTTTTTATAATGTACAGTGTCAGAAAACGATTCTAAGGGAGGTAAAGAAAAAATACCTGAAGATAGCTCTGGTTACTCACTTGCAGAGCGTGTCTCTGTATGTGTTGGAGATGCATTTTCTGGCGTGGTTTCCTGCGTTCAAAATCCAGAAAACTTTTTCTGCCAGCAGATGGACAGTGCCCGTAAGTGACGTGGTTTAAGATACCTAATATGGCATTTTTCTCTTCACTAAAGGATGGTTGGAGGGAGGTGTTGCTGGTCTTGTAGCTTGACCCCAAAATGGTGCTTCCCTGTAGCGTTAGGCCATGCCCCAGTCAGTTAGGAGTCATGGTGGTGTAGAGGATGATTTTGGCAGCATTAGCCGTTCATATCTGTTATTGGCAAGTAAGGTGATAATTTGCAGGCAGTCTAATTACTGCAAAGTAGGTGTGATGTGGATTTTAGCAATCTGAAGTCAGTTTGTATTACAGAGATTTAATGTTGAATAGGTCCTTTCATGTGTTCCAGAAATGGCTTTGAGTTTACTTTATTTGTTCCTGTTATGCCTTGTTTCTTTACCACTGGAGGGAAGTGTTTCCTTATAGGCTGGGTGCATGCACTGAACTTCTTTGTTGTGTAGTATGGGCAGAATATCATATCCAAGTATGAGAAAGCCAGATAATAGTGCCCAGACCCTGCAGTGATATCTTCTGATACGGTAAATCATGAGTCCGTAAGTAACACTGTAGTAACACTTCCAGTGATCTCCCACAGTGCCCATAAACAGATGTCTGGGGAGAAGAGCAGCAGAGTTAAGTTTGTGGGATGTGTCCCTGCCGGTGTTGTCTGAGCCAACAGAGTGTTCTTTTTCAGCTAAAAGCTGGATGTGATCTGGTTTATCTCCTGCAGTGGATTTCTCTCCTGTTTACTTGTACAGCCTGTGCATTCTGGGTGTGCTCATAGTGTAGTGTGTCCTTTGGCAAGAAGTGACACTTGTCATATGTTTTTTGAAGAGCTGTCTTCCTTTGTTTCCTTCTAGTATGCCTCCACTAGCTTGGTTTCTGTTCCTGCTGGCTTCAGTTTTGTTCCTGTTTTGAAGTCTGTGACTTGGTTTTCCCTGTCTGTCTGCTTTACCACTGTGATTCCCCATACTCATGTGAGGACTGTCTTGAATGAAGAGTCCTAGCGAAATAAAGTGAATATTACTGTTATTATGTGAAATCTGCGTTATACTATGAGATTTTCTTCCAGGCTTTGAACATAAGATTTGTCTACTTTTATAATAATTACAAGACATTGTGTGTTTTCCAACTCTATATATTTTAACCTCAGGTAAACTTGCTGAGCTTCAAATATCTCTTAATGAACATTGTGCCAAATTTCCCAGTAGTCCTGCTTTCCATCCTGCTGCTGGAAATGTGTGCTGTGCCCAGTTCACAGGTAAAAAAAGGAGCAAGTATGGCTCTTAATTTATGTTGCTTTGTAACAAAGTATAAATACATATTATAATTATGTTTAGAAATGTTTCATATAGAATTTTTTATTTGTGTCTGGTTTTACCTGTGGGTAACACTTAGCAGTGATTTTGAAAACTTAAAATAGCACTCTATAAATACTAGTTTAACAAAAGACCATGAAACGGTCCCTTCATTGAGCGAAATCTTAAAGCTAGGGGTTTTTTTTTGTATGAAGGAGCTTTTAAAGAGACCACGAAGAAGTTTGGTTATTTATATGTTGGTGAGCACTGTTTCCTCTGGCTGAAAATATAGACAATTTTAGACAGAAATGCTGCTCTGATAGAAGACCTGATAATCCTGAATTGTGTGTTCAGAACTTAGGTTCAACCTGACAGTTAGCACTACTGTCAAGTTTCTGCAAGTCTCATGACAAAATTGAATCTTTCCTAAACATAGGCTAGTAGTCTGCATAAAGAAATGTTTTGAGCTGGAATTGGCTAAGTCGGTATGAAAGAAATACCTTTTATTAATTAGAATCTGAAGTTCTGTTTGCTTGAGTGCAGTAGAATGAGGATGACTCTGTCCTCACTGATGATTCTCCTTTTCATCAAGCTTTTAATGGGAAAGAAAACTGACACATTACTGTTCTTGTGTCTTCTTTTCTAGTCAGAAATGTTGCTGCTATAACTTATTTGTGATTGATAAACGTTCTTGGTCACTTATTTCTTTGTTTCCTGTGGTTTTGCTGCTTTGGATAAATGAGGTGTGGGACTGAACAGATAAATTGATAAACTTGCATAAGCTTATATTTCTATTTCTGAAATACCTTAATCGAATTAAAATACTTACGTTAATAGATCTGTTCTGTTATGCGACCTTTGAATTGCTTGTCATTGTGGTAGCTTGAGATGCTGTTTGTTTAAACATATTGAACTTAAGTGTTATATCCACATAATGTAGTCAGTTCTTCATTGTAATATATATTTGTGAAGAGGGGGGCATTCTTTATGGAAAGAATGGGTTTGCAACACAACTCATGTAAGGGGTGATGAAGGTAGATGTTTTGTGAAGGGTTGGTCTATGGTGAGCTTTAATACTGCCATGTTGAGATTGATGTTTATACTTTTATGTACAATGACCCAAAAATCATTCTGTTCTCAGCAGCTAAAAGCAAGTATAATGAATATCTGTATCTTCCTTTCTAGAAGACAATCTCTGGTATCGTGCTGCTGTTATAGCATACATTTCTGAAGGTACTGTTTTGGCAGGCTATATAGATTACGGTAATTTTGAAGTTCTTCCACTGACTAGTCTGCGTCCTATGATTCCAAGATTAATGGACTTGCCAGCTCAAGCCATAAGATGTACCTTGGGAGGTATGATGTAAATGATAAGCTGTTTCAAACTGTAAGTGGGATTAGATAATCACAAATGTAGTATCTTGGATTGAAATATGGGGAATGGTGGAGATAATGGCAGGTGTTTTTTCCAGAATTCTTAATTGTTGTGGCATATCAACAAAGCATGACAATTCTCCTAAAACTCTTGGTGACCTGTGGTTGTGATTGAAAACCTGTTATATTAACATACCTGTTAGTTTTTGCTTAGAACAAAAGCACGTGCAAAATTGTCACCTAGTGAGTTTGTGGGATTTTTAAGTTTATTGTGGTTCTGACACTGCAGGGTAACCTAACATTTTCTTTTCTATCTTGAAATTCAGAACTGTATCTGTCCCCCTCCCCTGGGAGGTGTCCCTGCCCATGGCAGGGAGGTTGGAACTAGATGATCTTTAAGGTCCCTTAGAACCCAAACCATTCTATGATTCTATAGGCTTGTGAAATCTGTCAAGTTAGAAATGACATTGATGCTTCCTAGTTCATCTTTCTGTCTTTAATCCAGGATCATAATCTGTGTTTTTTTTAACATACTTGTTCAACCTGCTGTTGGAAATCCTTTATTTTCTGTTTGTTCCCATCACTAGGCAAGAGAGCCTACCCCTTTCCAGTAGCCTTCCTTCAGGGTACTTACTTGATGTCTGTCCTTTCTTTACAATGCTTGATACTTAACCTGCTTTTCAAATATTTGGTAAAGTTCAAAGAAGCCATCCAGCTTCTTACTTTGGACACAAACATGAATCAATGCTTCCCTTGAACGTAGCAATGGAACCAATGCATATGGCACGTGACGTAAAGAAATGTCTTTTCTGGGGCAAATCATGATGCCTGTAGCTGACAACGAGTGTTCTAAGACCAAACATGGATACAAACCCACAATCAGATAAGATGTTTCCTGATTAGAATCAAGGATTATTGATAAATAAAATATGTCTTTATATAAGGCAACTTCTGCCAGTGTGCTACTGTAATGTTCTGGTTATAACTGTTTTAGAAATACATTTAGTGGCATAAAGAGTAAACCCTTCAGGAAGAAGTGATGGATACTTTGGCTGAGATGGCTCATGTTTTCAGAACTATTGACTGTATTCACGAGACCCGAAGGCTGACCTTTCTTATAGATGTTCATTCTAAGGAAGTAATAAAGCTGAGTGAATGCTTCTTTTCGTGTGTTAGACTGTTTCTACGTGATCTTTGTCAGATTTTTATTAAATCCAGGTACTACAAAAGTATTAGAATCCAAATAATTGGGTCTGAAATCTTGTTACAAGCATGAGGAGTGGGGCTGGTCACTTAGTGTATCAACTGCTGAACCTATTGTTTTAAACACTGGTGGTGTATCTTTCCATATGTTGTTGAGACTTGGACTGTCCTCAGAATCTTTCCATACTGTGTGACTTTTTAGGTGTAAAGCCACCATCAGAAGCCTGGGCCTCAGAAGCTGTTTCTTTAATGAAACGACTGGTGAAAGACAAAGTGTTCACAGTGAAAGTAGTGGATAAAAAGGATGGCATATCTGTGGTGGAGCTTATAGATACATCTGTTACTCCAGTAATGAATATATCAAACCATCTCATAGAGAAAGGTTGCGCAGCTGAGAAGTCAGAGATGGCCTTACCTGCAATGGGAATGAGTGACGTTAAACAAGTAGAAGGTGAGGAGGAGCATGTCCTGCTGAACTGGCATTGTTTAACCTCCTACTAGAGTGGGTACAAAGATAATTCATAGCTTCTCTCATGTTAAGTCCCTCTTTTCCATCTCGTGTTTGGCAAAACTGTATATTATCTCCTAATCTATTTGTACTGAAAAGTGGAGGAAGTGTTGAGCTTCATTTTCAGAGGAAAGTGCAAATGCTTAGAACACGTGAAGTTGGAGGCCACCCACTGACTCTGCCTTTAGAAGGGCTATTTCTGCATGCTGCTGCCTGCCACAAGCTGTAACAAACTTAACAGCTATGAAAAATACAGGAAGATTTAACAAAATATTAATGGAAACATTGGCTTCTCCAAAGTGCCATAATTTAGTTCTCACATGATCTATTCTACAACTTGTGTTTAAATAATAACCTTCTTCCAGACGCTTGAGTATAATATACAGTGCAAATGTGTGCAGCCAGTCTTTGTATTAAACCTTTTGTTCTTTCTCCTCCTCAGACGTTTTCCAGTACTCTCAGCAACCGCTGTTTCCCTTTTCTGTGCCCCCTCTGCTGTTTCCCAGGAACCAAAGTTTCCTAGAGTCCCTGTTGCTCAGGTTCTTGGCACCTTATCTGTACTCTTCCCTGCTCATCTGTGGCTTCCCCTTAGTAGTGATCAAATACATTAAGCAACTGGCATTTTTCTCTTACTTGATTTTGTTCTGCCAAGAGGCTGTCACTGGTGATTAGTCTGTTGGATTATTTATAACAAGAAATTTGAGGACATGAATGGCCGTTCAGAATGTGTAATTTTTTTTCTCTGTACTTCTAATTTCTCTTCCTTCCACTACTTCTTTCTTCTTTCCTCTCCAGAGGACACAGCAAACAAAATAATTTACAAGTGGAATAAATTATCTCTTAAACAAACAGTAGATGTCATAGTGTGTACGCTGTACAGTCCTGGAGAATTCTACTGTCAGATTTCAAATGACAGTGGTAAGTTCATTCAGCTTTTTTCCTTGCGTGCTGATTTGTCACTTGTTACAGTTCTAATGCATTATTGTTTCAAGTCAGCTTGTAGCACCAAAGCTTATCTCTGAGTTTTGTGTATATAAGAATATACATGGAATGATGAAGAAATTACACCAAGGTAAGTAGTGACTTTGAGACTGAAATTTGAAAGTGTTGAAGGTAAGCAGTTGGATAAAATGTAATGTAGGAGTGTAGAGACAAGTGAAAAAGGGCCACCATAACCTAGGCAAAGGGTACCTAAACAGAAGGTGGCAAATAAGAGACGTTCCCTGTGCCTGTGCAATACTTATTGGAGCTTTTCTCTACTACTCTGCCCTATTCCGATTTATAAAAACTTACGAAGATTTGAAAGAGATAAAAATAACATGAAAATGAGAAAATGCAAGCTCAAAAAGAAAATCTTATTTTTCTATTTGCACTTACAAAGACTTCTGGTAGCCACTGGCTTTTTAACCTACTAGGAAAAGAAGCACAATGAAATTCCATGGTTGGAAGTGGAAGTTAAATGCATTCAAACCAAAAATACAGGGCAGATCTTAAAATGAGAGTAGTTTATTTGACTTGTCTAGGGATAGTAGAGATTCTTTGTGGCTTATCAACTTTAAAGTGATGTTATAGAGCAGGTTAAAAGACTTTATATCAAAAGTAAATAAGCAAGCAAGGTGAGATCATGTAATCTGTCCTATGCACTGTCTAACTAGACAATTCCTATGGTGTTACCCAACCGTAAAATACACTTTAGATTTTGGAGTGAAGGGTGTTTCTTGGATTAGTAGGAAGAATTACTAGTCATTTTGCTATCATATGGAACAAATTTGTCAGTAAATGTCAGTTATCTCATCCTTCCTGCTAATAAGGCTAAGTTAAATAGTTAACTTGGTGTCAATGTTTCTTCTTCTATGAAATTCTAAAATTCATGGAAATCTCCTTTCAAAAGTGAGCTTATTTCATTGATCTCGCCTTTGTTTTTTTTCTTCCTGATTTTCAGAGTTACTTGCTCTAAACTTGCTTAATAAATCATTATCTGAATACTGTCAGAAGACTCCACCAAATGTTTTAAAGGCAAAGAATGGAGAGCCTTGCTGTGCTTTTTTCTCTGGTAAGTACCACACTAAATTACATTTGTTTTTACAGAGTGAACATAAAAAAAAATGACATAATTGGAGACTACCAGGATCAGGAATCAACTGATCCAACCGTTTAGGCAGTCTATCATTTAAATGAGATGGGCCAGCACCCTGTCAAGCTGAGCCTTAGAAGTGTCTAGTGCAGAGGAATCCACCACTTCCCTGGGGAGATTATTCCAATGTTTAGCTGTTCTCATGGTGAAAAATTTTCTTCTGGAATCAAATTGGAATCTCCCCAGGAGCAAATTATACCCATTACCCCTTGTCTTTTCCATGTGACTCCTCATAAAAAGGGACGCTCCATCCGGTTGGTGGGCACCCTTTAGGTACTGGTACCTGGTAATAAATTACATAGCTGATAGTTTGTGTTGGCAGAGGACAGTAAAGAACTGGATTTAGTGATTAAAAATTAGATACTGATAAACTGTGTAATAAAATATGTGAAGTAATTTATTTTTTTATTTTTTAAAACCAGATGATGGTAACTGGTACCGTGCTTTGGTGAAAAACATGACTCCAAGTGGAACTGTTAAAGTAATCTTCGTGGACTATGGAAATGTTCAGGAAGTACCACTGGATAAAATACGGCAGATCTCATCCTCGTTCCTGAAACTCCCATTTCAAGGAATTAAATGCTGGCTCTCAGGTGACTCTTCTTAGGGATTCTTTATCTTAGAAGAGCTATTGCCTTTAGAGACTTGCTGCTGTGGGGGGAGGCAGTGATGACAAGGTATACTTCACAGAACTATATGTTTACGTTCAGTTTTTATGATAAATGTCTGATACTTGTGGAAGTCATTGTTCTAGCCTTACTCCACAACAGAGTGACACTGAACTGAAAGACAGTGACTCTTCCTTGAGCTTGACAGTGCTGTGGAGCGATCTGTGTGGAGGTGGTTTAGTGATTTACCAAGCAAAAGGAACTTGTTTACTCCTGCTTCGTCAGTAGTGCTTTTGGTTGCTGTCTTGGTTAGGAGTAAATGTTCTTTTGTGCAACTGATTACTTCTCAGACATCTTGCAGGCAAAGGAGCTCAGAGGTTTTATGAAGCAAGTTGGCCTTTCAGTTCTCTGAAGGGACGTTTCATTTGATTACTGCAGAGTTTTGGACTATACATCTGTTTCCTAGTCTTCTACCAATTCTCTGCCTCTTCCTTTTCCACATCAAATCACTCAAAATTCTACAGAATTAATTCTTCCTTTTTAAAGTAGACTGTTTGGTTTAAAAATAAAAAATGTGGAAATTGGAAAAAGCTCAAACGAGTCATCTGCTTTTTTAATTTTTTTTTTTCTCTTAAAACACTTTGGTATTCTGCTCAATTGATAAAGGCTATATTCATAAATAATCTTAAGACTGTACTAAGGCACAAGGATTTACTTGGTAGAATATCATAAAGCATGGAAAACAAAGCTTGGGAGTTCTGAGGAAATATGTCTTTTTAGAGGAAAAGAGGACGAGGGAGACCAGTTAACAGTATGAAGTACAATGTGTACCCTTAAGGTAGGAGAAGTAGCCTTGGTATTGCAAGTTGTGCTTTAAAAAACAAAACAAGTTTTAAGGAAAATACAATGTTGAAGGAAGTGGCTTATTTGAGGTATTTTGACAGCTCTTCTGCTTCCTAGGTATAAAGCCAGGCAACAGCAAGTGGATTCCAGAAGCTACGGCAAGATTTCGCACTCACATTGCAGGGATGACGCTTCAAGCCAGAGTAACTTCCGTTTCCAGACAAGGGGCAGGTGTAGAGCTTATTGACAATTCTGCAGGACATCCCAAAGTGATCAATGAGATATTAGCTTCTGAAAAATTGGCTGTAAAGGAAGTTCTACAAGATACATTTCCAGACAAGTCTGTTATTAAAAATGGTAATTAAATGGATATTAACTTTTAGATTGAAAAATAATTTTCAGTATTCCAGGCTTTGCCCAGGATCTTGCTATTTAAATATAGCAAATAATAAGCATGCATAATTTTAGTTACATTGTCCGTTTTTACAGTTGAATACAACCTGCCCTGCAGGCGGCATTGCAGACAAAAAGAGAAAGATAAAAATCACTGGGTTTGTATTAAAAGAATGCTCTTTCAACCTTTGATAGTAGAGGGTTGCAACCTTGCTACGCCTGAAACTTTTTCACATGTTCACTGTCCAATATCTTTTAAGGTGGTTTTACTTTAGCTACTTTTATATTCTGATAGTTCATGAACAGTAAATTAAGCATGAATTACCTTGGTTTTATCAAAGTGAAGACACACAGTTGTCTCTAAAGAAGATATTCTGTAACTGTTACTTGTAATATGTGTGTGCTTGGAGGAAGGTGGCGCCTCGCATTTTCTTACTGTTTCTATTAGAAACCTCACCTGGGTACTGGAAGTCGATTGGATTTGCTGTGGATGAAACTGTATCTGTCTGTGTAACAGAAATTGTAAGCCCAGATTTGTTCTACGCTGTACCAGCTGAAAGTAAAGGTAAGAAGAAGTGTTTACTGTTACTAATACCAGTGAGAAGTCGCTTTGCAAGCTAGTTAGTAGAATCAATGCTTATAGTGAGCTGAACCACGTGCAACTGTAGCTCGAACGGTAGAAAAATGTAAGACATGGCAAAAGTGGGAGCAGGGAAGCTTAAAAGTAAGTATGTTCTTCATAGAATTATAGAATCTTTTGATTGGAAAAGACCTTTGAGATCATAGAGTTCAATCGGATCTTCTTACTACTAAACCAAATCCCTGACCTCGTCTACCCGACTTCTAAATGCCTGTAGAGATGGTGACTCCACCAACTCCCTGGGCAGGCTGTTCCTGGCTGTACCTAAATATGGTTAATGATAAATGTTCGGGTTTTCTTCCTGTAGATCAAGGCAAGCTGGATAGGCAGTTGATTGAACTACAACGCTATTGTAAATCTTATAAGAACCAGCCCTTCAAACTAAAAGGGGGTGAAGCCTGTTGTGCGAGGTTTTCAGGTGAGGCAATTACTTGTTCCTATATTTCCGTGACCAGTGTAAACCTCAACTTTAAAGTCCTTGCAGATGTCCTAATTCTGTTCCAGAGTATGGCCTGGCGGTATCTTCAGGGCAAAGAAACCATGTGACAGTCTGGGAGAGAAAATAAGGAATAGTTTTGTGCTCTGCAGAACAGATGGAGCTTTGAAAGGAAAGAACAGCTATTTACTGTTTAAAGTGAAACTTTTTTGTGCTGCCCTGATTCACAAAGGCAAGAAATTAATGGCAAAGCCACAGTGCACTTGGGTCTATACCGACCTGCTGCTGGTTTGAGGGTGCCTGGGTGATTTTGTATTGTTGCTTTCTGTGAGCATGGGGTGATGACACTGGCTGTGACAAATGATCTTTCAGCCTTGTGAGCCTAACAAGCCACCCAGGCTCAGGGAACTGTTATTTCAAGTCAGAGGTGTTCTTGACAGTGAGAACTTAATTTATTGTTTTACTTTTTCAGAAGAGAGGATACTCTGCCGATATATTAGCTCAATATTTGTAAAAAAAGTAGTACTGACTTATATATTCAACGTTGACTGCATGTGAATTGTTAAGGAGATCTGGCTATGTGCTAGAAGTGAACTCTAGGTGCTGTAACAGGTAATGGCTCGTGGAAAACAGGATAGATGAATTAGGCAGAGCACAAGAGCATCCTGAAGTGTTTGACAGTTGGTTTTAACCTCTACTGATTATTATTATTGTTGTTGTTATTAATGGCACTTTGGGATAATTGAGGAAAAAGGATGATTTTTTTCTTTTTAATTTTGGTTGTGTTTTGAGAGGAAACGTGTTGGAAAACAAAGGTAAGGAGCTAGAAATAGTGTGCAGGCATCCTCAAAAGAGTCTTGCACTAAAATTCTTAGCTGTAATAATTTCAGAAAAATTCTGAAAGCAACACTTCCATCTTTATGAATACAGCGACTGGAAGCTATTCCCTTGTTCTGTAGACTTGCTTCTTGTCAAGTGGCCTTTTGTATATACCAGAGTATTTAAAAATTCCTGGAAAACTATACAGATTCCTGTGTATATGATAATACTTCCCATCTGATTCTCCTTGTCCTGGTCTTTTCAGGTGATGGCCGTTGGTACAGAGCTCTTGTTCTGAAATCTTCTTGGTCTGCAGTGGAAGTACTGTATGTAGACCATGGGAGCACAGAAACTTTACCACTTTCAAAGGTGCTGCCAATCACTGATTTCTTCTTAAAGCTGCCTTTTCAGACAATTACATGTTCACTTGCAGGTAAAACTCCCACAAAATAAAGGAAAACACCCCCACTCCCCCCCCAAAAAACCCTGACTGGTTGTTTTCTTGAACATTGTAAATCTGGACTTCTTTATACAACAAACTTGATTGTACTTCTTTTCCTTCTTTTCAGGAATAGAGAAAGCTGACTGGTCCTCATCATTACTTGATAGATTGAAAGAAATGTTATTGAAAAAATATGTCACAATTACAGTGAAAGAGATCAATGGAAATATTAATTTGGTAACAGTGGAGAAGCCTTGTGAAAATGGTGCTGTGAATGTAGTTGACAAACTGATAACGGAAGGTTTGGTCAAATCCCGCAGGGCTGAAAACTTAAGTGCTGAACATCAAGGTACGTACTTCCACTTCTTAATTTAATTTAAACTTAATTTGAAGTAGTGTGGATATGTGAGATGTTTAAGTGACTTTTCCTTCCAAAAATATTATTAGTCCACACATCACCTCTTTTAAATTAGGGAAGCGGTATCCACATGTATTTTGCTAATTCACTTGCTTTGTTTTTTGTAGGCAGTGGAGATGAGACCAAATGCTGCTGTGCAGAATTAAAAATGCAAGTAAGGTTCAGTCCAAGCGACACCCGCTCTTTTACACTTCTAGAATTTGAAAGACACCCTATGTGGAAAGGAAATGGGAGTAGGGAGATAATAACTAACTAAAATAGTGAAGATAGGCAAAGTGAATGTCCCAACACAACTTCTCAGCTTGTTTAATATGTGGTAATAATTTGAAGCATCTTGAAACTCAGGAAGGCGGGGTAGGGTATAGTCACACAGACTTCATTAGTTTTGCCACACATACAGCTCTACTGTTTTCTAGAGCATCAAGGCTCAGGAGAGTTACTTTTTGCCTGTTGGATAGAGGTGTTTCAGTGTTTTGCATGAATGGTGTCATTTGAATGAAGGGCAGCTGGATTTTTTTCACTGTCGTGGCTCTGTTTGGCTGTGGATACAACTTGGCTGGCAGCCACACGTGTAAGAAAATTCTTACAAGATGTATTTCAGGTAGCAGAGATTAATATTCAGTATGTGTTGCGGTTTCAGTCATGGAGCAAGGGCTGAGAAACTTCAGTACAATACTGGAATTTATAGGAGTGTCTGCCTATTGCAAGATTTATTTTTGCCTTTTTAAAAAACAATGAAGTGTCTTGTACAGATATGGCACATTTTTACAGTTTTTGAAAGCTTTCTGGTTTTAAGCTTTCTCCATTTTTTATTTTAACCTGGGCTATTTTAGCTTATTAGAAGCATACCAGAAAAGATGCCTCAACCTTACTTAAAATGAGGATCCTTGTTAGAGGAATGAGAATAATTTTGAGTTTTAAAGACAGAAAAGCCCTTCCAAGGGAGGTTTGAACTTTCCCCTTCTCCCTCCAGCCAGAGGCAGCAAGGTCAAAAGCAAAAATATGCGCTGTGGTATTTGGAGGAAGGAAAAGAGAATGTCTATTCAAAGTCATATCAGTCTTTACTGCGTTAAAGCAAGCAGTTAAGTAGCAGAAAGGCAGTAAAACTATGCTGTTTCTGAATGTAGCCGATTTCTCTGTCCCGCTGTCAGCTGTTGAACCTCTTTGCCCCTTCCTGCTCTGTACCTGTTCATCTTGCAGTTTGATCTAGCTGATGTTACCTTTTCTGACTTCAGTTGGGTCACTTTGTTTTCTGTCATACTTCCTTACTTGGGTACTTTTGGGTCATTGTCTCGTGACAGCTGAAGATTGCAATATAACCTAAAACATCAGGCAAGAGATGTGTGAATAATAACGTTTAAGATCCTGATCTCGGTCCTAATTTGAGTATTTAATCTATTTGGTTCAAGGATAATGCTACTGGGGGGTGGGGGGAGGAGGGAGGCAGCAGGGGGCGGTCAGCTACAATTCTACTGGATTTTTCCTCTTCCAGAGGATTTTACAGCGGAAGGGAATGGTGTATCCATGGAACTAATGTGGAACTTAGCTGAGTTTGTAGTTTTAGGATCTACACTAATCTGGAATCAGCAATTAAAAAAAAAAAAGTCTCAAATACTTCTAATTCTTTGTGCTTATTCCACAGCTTAAAAAGCATGAACAGATCTTACTCTTCCTTTTAAACAAGTACGGGAATCCAGATGGATTCAGTGAAATGAAAAAGCTGTTGGAACACTGAGTCTGACACGTGCTTTCTCACTTATGTGTACACCAGGTTGCTGCCATTCCTTTTTTGGAAGAGCAAGTTTATTCATCAGCTTAAAAATGAGAATCACTTTGTAGAAATTCTGCTGTTTAAGTACCTGTATTTGTATGCTTTGATTGTTACTGTGAAATAAATCTGCAACTCGAAGGATTTCAAAGCTCCAAGCTAGTTTCTCTTCTGCTTTTGCTTTATATCACTGCTGCTAAGCCTTCTTGCTTTGATTTTGCTATTGAAGGCACATAAGCAGATTCTGTTCTGCACACTTACATTTGAAGTTATTGTCTTAAAACCTTAAGTTATTGTCTTTAAACCTTACTAAAATTCTGGTACTGTTAATTTTACTTGAAAACCAGTATCTTATCTTGATTAGTCATCTTTCAACTTAATTTCCAGTCCAAAGCTAGACGGAAAATTGTTCTTCATAATCTTGGCTTCAGTATCACTAAAGGATGAATCTTCTTTTGAACTGCATACAGGTAATTCTCTAAAACTAGTAAACACAAAAGCATGTGGTTCTTGCATTTAAAATACTTAATGTATCTGTGAACGTTGTTTTGAAATAAATTGTATTAGAGCTGTTTTGTCTGTAGCTACGTTGGCAGGATTTAAACCCTGTTGAGATTTTTCACATTATAATGGAAAAGTTCCATTCTGGGATATGACAAAAATGGCATTATTAATGGATTTTCAGTATTTCTCTAAAATGTAGTTGATACCTGCTTGTCATTTCTGACTAATCCAGTGGCGATGTTACTAACATGCTATTTTTTTTGTTTATAGAGCACAGTAGATGCTTACTGAAACTGCAGGGTCAGCTTTTTTTTGTCAACTTTATGTATTTCACTTTCAGGCTTTGTGAAGTTGGAAGGATTTAGATATTAAACTTGTGAAAATGAAATATTTTTGTTTGACTTAATGTTTTATTGCACTGAAACTGCCTCATGGGGGGTTTGCTGCATGCTGTTCTGGTAGTCGCTACTCATCAGTCGAACGTTTACACTTGGGTCTTAGAGATCTTTTTGTGCCCCCGGTTCTGAACCAAGATTGTGGCTGTCTCAAGTGTCCTCTGACTTCTGGGACAAGTGTGGCTTTGACAAGCATTTGCCCATGTGCAAATCAGCTTGCTGATGCCTTAGTCTTCCCACAGGCTCTTGTTCATTTTTCCATGTACCACCTCTCATAGCAACTCGTCATTGTGTTTCAGAAGATGACGTTGACTGCGGTATTCAATAGTAGCCACTCCCTCTACACTTCATTAGCAGGAGAAAGGAAATGTGAATCTTTGGTTGTTCTACATGGGCAAAACCCTCTGGCAACCAATGCCTGGTGTTGCACTTGATGGTGTAGCACAAAGGCAATAATCCTGCCAGAAAGCAGACAGAAGGGAGAAGAATTCATGTGTTTCAGAGACTTGGTTCACTCCTTAATTTCAGATGAAATATTTAGGAACATTGATACAGGGGCAAATTAAGCAAGGAAGGTAGAAACCTTTTGGACTTCTTAACGTAGCCTCGGGTTCTTCTTGCTTTGTTTTTCTCTGCTACTTTAAATCTGTAAATTAAATCTGTTCTTGAAGTTATAAACTATCGGCTACGGGTTATATTTATCTAACTCCCTGAAAGAAGGTTGTAGCGAGGTGTTGTGCTGGTCTCTTCTCCCAAGTAACAAGCGATAGGACAAGAGCAAATGGCCTCAAGTTGAGGTTTGGACTGGATTTTAGGAAAATACTGGTTCACATCAAACCTCTTAATGCTTTAGAATTCCAGGGGTTTAACAGCTATGTTGTGCTACCCCTGTCCTGTGGGAGAGAAATCTTCTCTCCAAAGCTGGACCATCCTGTAGTGTCACTGTATTTAAAACTAATTGCTCTGGTGCTGCTTTCTTTCTTTGCTTTTATTGTGGGAGCTGCTCTTTTCACGATGGTGAGGTGGAATCTAGCCTGGTTATGTGTCATAGAGTCGTAGAGGTTAGAAAAGAACTTCAATATCGATTCCACCTGGCAGCCCAACACCACCATGACAACTAAATCATGTCCAGAAGTGCCAAGGTTACATGCTTTTTTCCCTCCAAACTCTGCTTGTAAGTAGCAGGACGTGATGAGGAGGAGAGGCTGGCACAGCTGTGCATGCAATCAACCCAGGTGCCTGTGGGAATGCTTATAAACCCACCAGGTGTGTGAGTGCTACACAAGAGCCTCTTGTGGACAACAGGTAAAATGTAACTCAAAGCACTTTTTCACCTTTTTTTCATTCCCTTTGTTTACCTTTTTCCTTCATCTTTTTTTCACCTTTTCCTTCACTTTTTCCAGTTTTTTCACCAACTTTTTCACCTTTTCTCACCTTTCTTTCACCTTTTACATTTTTTCACCATTTTTACCTTTCACCTTTCTTTGGTTTTCAGCTTTTTCCACACCTTTTTTTAATCCCCCCCCCCCTTTTTTTCCCCACTTTTTTCCTATCTTTTTTACCTTTTCCCCCCACCCTTTCAATCTTTATTTCTTTATTTTTTTTTAATATTAAAAATATTTTTGTCTTTTTTTCCCCGTCTTTTTTTTTTCCTGTCTTTTCCCCCTTCTTCCCCCCCCTCCTCTTTCTTCCCCCCCCTCCTCTTTCTTCCCCCCCCTTTCTTCCCCCCCCCTTTCTTCCCCCCCCCTTTCTTCCCCCCCCTTTCTTCCCCCCCCCTTTCTTCCCCCCCCCTTTCTTCCCCCCCCTTTCTTCCCCCCCCTTTCTTCCCCCCCCTTTCTTCCCCCCCCCCTTTCTTCCCCCCCCCTTTCTTCCCCCCCCCTTTCTTCCCCCCCCCTTTCTTCCCCCCCCCTTTCTTCCCCCCCCCTTTCTTCCCCCCCCCTTTCTTCCCCCCCCCTTTCTTCCCCCCCCCTTTCTTCCCCCCCCCTTCTTCCCCCCCCCTTCTTCCCCCCCCCCTTTCTTCCCCCCCCCCTTTCTTCCCCCCCCCTTTCTTCCCCCCCCCTTTCTTCCCCCCCCCTTTCTTCCCCCCCCCTTTCTTCCCCCCCCCTTTCTTCCCCCCCCTTTCTTCCCCGCCCTTTCTTCCCCCCCCCTTTCTTCCCCCCCCTTTCTTCCCCCCCCCTTCTTTTCTTCCCCCCCCCCTTCTTTTCTTCCCCCCCCTTCTTTTCTTCCCCCCCCTTCTTTTCTTCCCCCCCCCGTCTTTTCTTCCCCCCCCCGTCTTTTCTTCCCCCCCCCGTCTTTTCTTCCCCCCCCCGTCTTTTCTTCCCCCCCCCCGTCTTTTCTTCCCCCCCCCCCGTCTTTTCTTCCCCCCCCGTCTTTTCTTCCCCCCCCGTCTTTTCTTCCCCCCCCCGTCTTTTCTTCCCCCCCCCGTCTTTTCTTCCCCCCCCCGTCTTTTCTTCCCCCCCCCCTTTCTTCCCCCCCCCCTTCTTTTCTTCCCCCCCCCCTTCTTTTCTTCCCCCCCCCCTTCTTTTCTTCCCCCCCCCCTTCTTTTCTTCCCCCCCCCTTCTTTTCTTCCCCCCCCCTTCTTTTCTTCCCCCCCCGTCTTTTCTTCCCCCCCCCGTCTTTTCTTCCCCCCCCCCGTCTTTTCTTCCCCCCCCCCGTCTTTTCTTCCCCCCCCCGTCTTTTCTTCCCCCCCCGTCTTTTCTTCCCCCCCCCGTCTTTTCTTCCCCCCCCCGTCTTTTCTTCCCCCCCCCGTCTTTTCTTCCCCCCCCCGTCTTTTCTTCCCCCCCCCGTCTTTTCTTCCCCCCCCCGTCTTTTTTTTTTTTCCCCGTCTTTTTTTTTTTTTCCCCGTCTTTTTTTTTTTTTTCCCCGTCTTTTTTCCACACCCCCCGTCCGTCTCTTTTTTCCATTTTTTAAATTTTTTTCCCCAGTCCTCCCCCAACCCCTCCCCTCTATTTTTTAGCTGCTGACACGTGTCCCCCCAGCCGGAGCGGCGAGGCCGTGCGGGACATCGGGGCGCTGCGAGCCGGCTCTTGGCGACGGGAGGAGGGGATGGAGGCGGGGGCGGCCCCGCGCGGCTCCTCCCCAGCTCCCGGGCCGGGGCGCGGAGCCCGAAGCTGCTGCCCGAGGGACGAGGGGAGACCCCGTCTGGGTGAGTCTTGTCATGATGGGACCCAGCGGGCGGTCCCGGGGTGGGTGAAGCCTTCCTGGTCCTTCCGAGGGATGCTGGACCCGAGGGAACGGCAGGAAGATGCCAGGGCAGGGTTAGGTTGGACATGAGGAGAAGGTTCTTCCTCCAGAGGGTGGTGGAGCACTGGAACAGCTCCCAGGGAAGCAGTCACAGCCTGACAATATTCCAGAAGCATTTGGCCAACACCCTCAGCCCCACGGTGTGAATGTTGGGGTGTCCTGTGCAGGGATGGGAGCTGGACTCGATGGTCCTTGTGGACCCTCAGGTCATTCCGTGCTGGAGGTCAGCGGTGAAGCCATCCTGGTTCTTCAAGAGATGCTTGGGGCCGGTGGTGGAGCCATCCTGGCCCTTCCGAGGGGTGCTGGGGAGCAGCGGGGTGTGGCAGGCATTGCAAAGCCCAGGTGCCAGCCAGGGTCAAGGCACCCAAAGCCCCATGGCTCAGCCAAGATGCCATCCCAGGTCAGGACGAGCACTGGGACCCGGGCGGTTGGAGCCCCAGCCTCTGTGTGTTTTGCCTTTGGTCCAGGTGCAAGGTGTCCCTGAGAGCGCAAGGTTTGCTCCTGTACTCGATAACCAGGATTGGGCTGGGCTTGCCTCGTACGAGGGATGAGTTTGTTCACCGTAATGAACGGTGCCGTGCTGCGTTATTGAAATAACAAAACTCTCACCACCCAGACAACCAGACCCGGTCTGTGCTGTAATGCTTTAATTGACTTATTTTGAGCAGTTTTAGGGTGCGGCCAGGGGAGAAGTGCTGAACTTGCCAGGACAGGCCTTCAGATGGGTTGTGTCTTAATAAAGACCTTTCTGCAGAAGGCACAAAGCCAACTTTTGATCGAATGTTGATCAAGCAAGGGCTGAAGGACCTGGGATGGTATCTGTAATATGCCCAGACCCTTGTAGTTGAGGAAAGAAATTCGTGTGGCTCTCATCTATGAGTGCAGCGGCCGCTCGTGATGTGGTGTAGTGACTGGAGGAGGGCTCTCCGGTTGCTCCCTCTTTGAGCTACAAATTCATGCACCTGTGAACATCTCTATATCTTGGTTTCTTTGTATGTTAAGGAGGGATGAAAATACCTTCCCCAGTGGCCTGGAGTGGGAGGAAAGCGAGGAGGTGGCAGAACCTTGCTTCCAAGTTATCTGGAAAAACCTGAACAAATGTTAAAATGTGACCTGGAAGTCGTAAAATTGTTTTCGCAGGGGCTTCTGCTAAGCTGACTTTCATTTTGTTTGTTTATTTTATGTAGAGAAGATGAGGTATCACCAGGAGACAAGTCCCACATCCGTGTTTTCCCACTTTGTTCAGAGAGGGCTATGCTGGAGAGGCCGTGTCTGAGCTGACCAGCTCGCTCCTCGTGTGCTGAGGGAATGAACATCTTCAGAGCATGCTCCTAAAAATGCCTGGGTCTTCTAGGAAGACTCTAAGAAAAATAAGTAGGTGGAGTGACTTAAAAAAACCCATCTCTTTTGACCCTACCACCTTCAGAAAAAAAACCCCCTCAGATGCTGTGGAAGCTCCTTTAAGAAGGGGCTCACAGACTGCTGTCCTGAAAATCCATGCAGGTAACAGCTTGTACGTGTTTGCAGGGGTGACGCCACGGAGAAAACTCCCCGGCTGTGACTTGTCCCTAGGGCTCTCAGAGATGTAGCAGGAGAATAAGGTGTGAGTTGGGGTCAGTTTTGTAAAAGGGGCTGGATATGAGATGGTCAGGAACGTATCGGTGTCGTGCATGCTGAGATGAGGACAATCTCATGTTCTGAGAGCTAAATTGAACATCAGAGACATCAAAAAAGGATTTTTCCTCTCCCCTTCCAGTCTCTGCTGTAGGAAGTGACTGCAACTGACTGGCTCGGAAAGGTAGAGTTCCTCCTCCTCTGCAGTATCAGGTGCTTGAGGAAGGACAGACCAGAATTTCACTTCCTCAAGAGGGAGGCTTGTCAGAGCAATCTTTAGGTCGTTATTCCTGCTCATGGTGCTGTAAGGCTTGTGGTTCTAAGCCAGCCAGCAGGTGCCCATGCCTTGAGGCACCAGCTTGATGCTTTTTGGCCAGCCTTTTCCTTCTGCTGCGGATGACAAGCACTCCCAGCACTGCTGGGAACACGTGCAGGGGAGGCTCTCAGGACAGGGATGAAGTGACAAACCTGAGGTCTTCTCCTCTTGGAAGCTTTGGGACAAAGGCATCTGTGTGCCTTGGTGGTTCAGCTGAGAAATAAAGCAGAGAGATGTCTTCTTGCTGATACGGACAGGAAAGCTGCCTGCTGCAAGGGACTGTGGTCCTCTCCCACCTCGTTCTTTGGGAACCAGTCACACCTGCTCATGGTGCAGGTAGATCAGTAGCTGATCCACCTCAGGTGTGGATGTCTCTGGCTGATGCAAGGCAATGCTGGTCACATCCTGAGCCAGGCACCCAGCTGGGGCCTTCTCAGATTGGCACAACTTGGGGTGAGGGGTGACAAGGGACAATTGCAGCAATTTCGTTGGACCTCGTAGCCTTAGAATCATAAGGTTGGAAGAGACCTCTGAGACCATCGAGTCCAACCGTGCCTGTCTCCTTACTAAATCCTGTCCCTAAGGATTTTTAAACCCCTCTGTCTTTTTAAACCCCTCCAGGGATGACGACTCCACCCCCTCCCTGGGCAGCTGTGCCAATCCCTGACCACCCTTTCAGTGAAGAAATTCTTCCCAATGTCCAGTCTAAACCTCCCCTGGCGCAACTTGCAGCCTTGAATTAATAGTTCTCAGTGGGGTATCATGGCCTCATAGAATGGTTTGGGTTGGAGGGGACCTCAAAGATCATCCAATTCCAACCCCACTGCCATGGGCAGGGACACCTCCCACCAGGTCAAATTACTCAAAGCCTCATCCAGTCTGGTCTTGAACCAAGCTCTCTGCATTCCTTCATAACCTCAATAGAATTTTATTGTTTGTGTACCTATTTTCTTATCCTGATGCTGGTTTGTCCGGTGACACCCAGACTCCTGCAGATCACCGTACCCCTTTTCTCAGCCACTCCGTAAAATGTTCCTTCCCGTCACCTGTGCCAGTTGCCTGCTGTGAGCAAGTGCTGAGTGCTGGCAATGCTGCAGCAGGCTCTCGCTCCCTTGGGTGGTCTTGCAGGTGACATTCATGGAGATGAACAACAACAAGCAGAGGTTGTCATCATATTTATGTGGCAAAGAGAGAATCTGGGTAAAAAAATGAGTTTTGACCAAGTGTGGGTAAAAAAAAAAGATTAATTTTGACTCAGTACTAACACAGATGTTTTGAAATTCCCTTTTTTTAATGGCCAGGAAGATAAAATGAAAAGGTCCTTCACTCACTACTCCATACCCCAGCAAAACTGCTGTCTGATGTTTCTGGGCTGCTGCTAATCCTGGGCTAATGCTGATGAGAGGGTGATGATGAAGCTTTCAGTTCCTGCTGTGGAAAGTCTACCTGGGTTGAAAAGCAAACCATTCATCCTGTGAATTAGTTGATTTAAACCCAAGATAAGACCAAGTTATAGAACCATCTTGGCTTGTCAACGTTTCGTATGAAAACAACCTGAAATCCCTCCACACCTGTCACATCTGGTTGCACGCGAGGGCTTGTCCTCCTTTGAGTGTTGTGTGCCCTGAAATTGCCTCCTAGAAAGAATCTCCTCAGGGCACAGCAAAAGGATGACCTTACTGCTGTGGCATGTGCCAGGGCTTGAAGCTACAAGGGACTTGTAGCCTGAGGGACACAAGGACTTCCTTGATGAAGTCATGTTTTCTGTTTACCTCCTTCTACTTCGGCAAGCTTGGGATCTGTTAATTTGGCAGTGGCAGTCTGACGGGAGGATGTGTTGAAGGGTGATGCTTGTAAAGCACCTGGTACTGGATAAAGAACTGCAAGGCAGAGAGAGTTATTGTGTCTCTAATCTCTAATGACACTTTCTTAATCCCCTCTACATTACGGACCTGTGCAGGTAATTGAGCGTGGCCTGCTACAGGTATCTTGCCTTGTCGGATGCGAGGGGTGTAGGGTGCAGGCAGCTGCACTTGCTCTGAGCAAGCGTGTCTGGCATGGGTGCTGGAGGACCCTCTGGCAGAGGGAGACTGGTGCTTGAGTACAAGACTTCACCTGGAGTCCTGCATTCAGTTCTAGAGTCCTTGGCACAAGAAGGACATGGAGCTGTTGGAGTGGGTCCAGAGAAGGCCACGAAAGTGATCCGGGGGCTGGAACATGAGAGTTCGAGTTGCTCAGCCTGGGTTAGAGAAGGCTCCAGGGAGACCTTATAGCAGCCTTCTGGTGCTTAAAGGGGCTGCAGGAAAGCTGGGGAGGGGCTCTTTGTCAGGAAGCGCAGGGACAGGATGAGGGGAGATTGATATAAGGACGAAATGTTTTCCTGTGAGAGTGGGGAGGCCCTGGCACAGGTTCCCTAGGGAAGCTGTGGCTGCCCCATCCCTGGAGGTGTTCAAGGCCAGGTTGGATGGGGCTTGGAGCACCCTGATCCAGAGGGAGGTGTCCCCGCCCATGGCAGGGGGATTGAAATTTGGATAGGTTTTAAGGACCCTTCTAACTCAGACCATTCCCTGAGACTAAAATAAGCCCATCACTTCAGGTGTCTCACCCACTCTTCTGAAGATTAAAGATTGCCCAGAGGAAAAGTTTCTGTTGCTTAAAGCTTGGCTTGTATCCTAGGGTTTAAAGTTTTTTGTGTCCCTGAGAGTACGCCTGTGTGTTGATAGGGTCTTCCCACCTATGGAAACACAGGGAGTGCTGGCATCCAATCTCAAAAACTAGGGAAACAATCGGTTAATAGAGCTGGCGTTCAAAATATGCACTTTTTTTTGTCTTTAACTACATGAAAAAAGTCTGCTTTTACAATAAGAGGCAGAGACCCGGTGGGAATCTGGTCAGATTTGCTCTAGTGAGTGCACACAGTGCTTTTAATTTGGAGGAAAAATAAATATATGTGTTTTAAATCAAAATCCAAGGCCTCTGCCAGACTTGCTCGGTCTAGATCTGGGCATGCTTGGAAGTGTCACTGAAGTCCACCTATGATGTGATGGCAAACTTACTGATTTCAAAGGAAAAATGAGCAGAAAATTGACTTGGCTGGACAGTTACATGTAAAAACACCTCCCAAGAAAGCCGGTCCTCAGAAAGTGTAAGGCATGGAAGAGCTGGTGGTTGAGTGTTCTTGGAGAGCCACGATGAGGATGGGCAGCAGCGCTGGCTGAGGCAGGTGCTGTGGGATGGGTCCCTCTCGGCTGTGCTCCACAGCAGGGATGTCACAGGCCATGGTGGGGCTGGGGGGCACACGGCTCTGCCCCGTGCATGGTGAACCCCTCGGGAGCCCTGGTTGGCTCTCCATGGGCTCCCCGAGGGCAGCAGGGGCCCTGGTACAGGGAAGAGGAAGGGAGGTGGTGGGAGGAGGGGGAAAAGGGTAGAGGTCCAGGTGACCGTGGAGAGAAGATGAGGAGCTACCCTGCAAAGCCTGCTTTCTCTGGTTTTGATAGGAAAGAATGTGAGTACAAAGGAGACATTTCTGTCATTCCCTCACTTTCCTTCTGTCTGTTTCCCACCCTTCTCCCCAGAGTGGGAGTTGCTTTTGCCCCTTGGACCAAATGTTTCTGAATTCATCACGTGAGACCTCCAGCAAGGAGATAATTGGCTGCACATAAAGCAAATGGCTTTAGAAATGGAATTAATATTTCTCTCCTTTTTCTTTCAGATTTGTCACCATGAGCCTCTTCTCGTTTGAGTCCATCTGTGTTTTCCTGCTTCCTCAAGGTACATTTAAAGTCCTTGTTCTGCACCGAGTGGTTTCTGTCGGTCTCAGATGCTTCCCTGTCTCTAGCTGTTCTTCATGCTGAGGAACAAGAGCAGAATCAATGCATCTCCAGGTTCACAGCTAAACCTCTAAAACATAGTTTCACCCAGGAAGGCAGAAAATAATGCCTGGAGAAACAGCTTTTCTGAGAATTTGAACACGTGTGACTGATTTATATATGAAGAGTCTATTGATATGGGAAAAGCTGATGTTGTTATGATATTAAAAGTTCATAAATTTCTCCAGTGGAATTATTTGGTGTCTCCAGTGCTCATGACTGTAATTTTTCAAGCCTAAGCCTGGCCTAGTTCTCCTTCTTGCGCTGTGTCCTTACATGCAGTGAGCAGAGGGACTGCCACCCCACGTGCTGGAGTTGGTCCTTGGCATCTCCCATGCTCTCTGTGTCCTGGCTGGAAGGAATTTCCTCCCATAGAGACGCTGTTGTGCCGTGTCAGTTTTTATAGGTGTGAAATACAGCAAACCAGCATTTTTGCTGCTATAGATAGAAGCCTCCACGTTTCTCTTTAAAAAAACAAGAGAGTTTCAAGTGTTAATGGGTGATTCTCTGTTTGATCCCACAGTTTTGCTGGTGTTGGGTATACAAGAAATTCATGCTGACCAGGAGATGATCAGCAAGATCTCAGCTGCTGGCCGGTGTAAGTTTTGTTTTTCAAAGGAAATCTTTTCTATTTTCTGAATTCCTTCTTTCTTTGTTTTTCTTGGTGGATTCATTTGGGGCTTTCTTTCATTGGATCCCATTCCGTCTGCAAAGTCCCCAGCAGTGCTCTGGCAAACACAACATTCTGGTTTCTTCTACTCTAGCTCAGCTTTTCCCCTCATTGATATCAGCTCTTCTGGGTCTCCAGATACCTCTGCTTTGCTGAAATTGGGCTGTTTGCCAACTGGCTGGTGATTCTGTCAGTTCTTTCAGAGCCTTCTTTTAAGCCATCCTGATTTAAGGAGCTGTGGTTAATTACAGACCTGATTCGCGACCAGACCTCTCACGTAGCTGATTGGTTCAGACACTGATTTGCTCAGTTACGATGCTGTAGGGACGACTGGGCTGGCTGGCTGGCAGGACATGGTCACCTACAACTCTCTTGATGTACGTTCAATTGATTACTTATAAAGTGTATCATGAATTCTCCTGCTAGCCTTTATTTTCTATTGCCTGCCTGTCAAGTGATAAATGACATTTTTTTCCTATGCCAGCCATGCCCTCCAGCCCCAGTCCCACAGCACCAAGTGTTCAGCTCAGGCTTCCCATCCTGACTTGCTGTATTTGCGTGTTTCTCACTGGGTTACATCACCAAGAGCCCTTTGGGCTGCAGACATCCAGCTCCCAAGTCTCTTCCGCGGCTGTGCACCAGCGCAGCTGCAATACGGACATCCCCACCCCCTGTACCGCTGAACTCCAGAGCAAACTGAACACCATTTCTCCATACTGAGATGCAGGCACCACGGTTCCCTCTGTGCACGCTTGGCCGGGCAGTTGTGGTCAGTGACTGCAGGGGAGCATCTGGGTTGTGACATCTGCACGTTTGGATCAGTTGTGAGGGTGAGGCTGACAAGCCAGGACAGCGCTGGCAGAGAGGCCGTGCTCCAGTTCATCCCCACCCAGTGCTCCAGGGCAAGGCTGGTTGCCCTGATAAAAGAACCAGTGACCCAGAAGGAAATGGATTACAACTGGAGTCCTGCATCGTTCTGGATTCCTCAGCATGGGAAGGACATGGACCTGTTGGAGCAAATCCAGAGGAGGCCACGGAGATGATCCGAGAGCTGGAGCACCTCCCATACAGGCTGAGAGAGTTGGGGTTGTTCAGCCTGGAGAAAAGAAGGCTCTGGGAGACCTTAGAGCAGCCTCCCAGTGCTGAAAGGGGCTACAGGAAAGCTGGGGAGGGGCTCTGGATCAGGGAGTGAACGGATAGGACAAGGGGGAACAATTTTAGGTGGAAAGAGAGGAGATTTAGAAGAGATCTTAGGAAGAAATGTTTTCCTGTGAGGGTGGGGAGGCCCTGGCCCAGGTTGGCCAGAGAAACCGTGGCTGCCCCATCCCTGGAGGTGTTCCAGACCAGGTTGGATGGGGCTGTGGGCCCCCTGATCCAGTGGGAGGTGTCCCTGCCCATGGCAGGAGTTTGCAACTGGATGGGCTTTGAGGACCCTTCCAGCCCAAACCGTTTTATGATTCAGTTTCCCTTGAAGTGCATTCTGGTAAATGCTGCAGAGGTGAATTTAAAACTTCTGTGTAAACGCTTTGAAGATGTCTCATCAGAATCTGCAGGCTGCCTGGTTTGCTTTTTTTAAAAATTTTTGTCAGTGAAATGATGAGCTTCCACTGCAGCGTAAGCACCTCAGGAACTTCTCCTTTGGAGCAGCTGTGTTCATGCAAGCAGGGGTGATACAAGGACACGTCTCTGAAGACAGCATGAAAGGCAGATTTATGTGCAAAGTGTTTCTGTCAGTGCCTCGGAGCTGTTCAGAGAGTTTGCATTTAGAAAAATAAGAGCATGTTTTGAAAAACGTGCTGCAGATGAAACACATCTGGCTCTGCGGGACTCTGCATGCTTTGCAAATGCCTTCTGGATTCACATCTGTGCCTTGGGCTGGGAGAGCCTGAAGGTCCTGCTGCTGGCACAGCCACCTCTCCCTGCTGCTCAACCCTCTGATCCGTGCCAGGAGAGCAGCTCTCTGCAGTTTATGGTATCGCACTGCATCGCTGCGATGGAGCTGCTGCTGCTGTGCTTTCGCTCGGCTGCTAAAGCCAGGCCGGCGACCTGAAACCTGAGGGGAAATTCTTGCAGAGTGCGAGGGCTGAGCTGGTGCTGCTGCAGGCCAGAGCAGGAGTACATAGAATCACAGAGGGGTTTGGGTTGGAAGAGACCTTAAAGATCATCCATTTCCAACCCCCTGTCGTGGGCAGGGACACATCCTGCTGGATCAGGGGGCTCATGTGGGCTTGGGGTTGCGGACAGCAGACTGACCCAGTCCATCCTCAGCAAGTTTGTTGTTCTGGGCTTTTTGCTGCTTCCAGAGAGTGAGAATAATGAAGTGCAGTTTCACAACATATGTCTTTTCCTCCTAGTGATGCAGTGCTCAGCTTCAGTAGATGTCCTTTTTCTCTTGGACGGCTCCTACAGCATTGGCAAAGGAAGCTTTGAAAGGTCTAAGCTCTTCACAAGCAAGCTCTGCGATGCCTTGGACATCCATCCAGACAGGGTGAGTATCAGGAACGTCTCACTTAGCCATTGCCTTGGGTCCTACTGCCTGCTCTGATGGATAAATGCAGATCTTGAGCTGCCTGTAACTGCAGCGGGGGCTCCCCTTGTTGCCTCGCTCGTGTTCTGTTTAGGTGGTGCTGTGGTTTATGCTCTTTTTTGAAGTTCATTTAGATTGCCAGGGGCTCAAACCAGCATTTTTCTCTGTACTGTAGAGTGCTGCTAAATCTGTCAATTGATCAAGAGTAAAACTCTCACAGGCACCTTTCATAATCTTTAACCTTTCCTTTTAGGTCCGTGTGGGAATGATACAGTTTAGCTCAACTCCCCACCTTGAATTCCCACTGGATTCGTATCTGACCAAACAAGAAGTGAAAGAGAGAATCAAGAGGATTGTGTTCAGGTCAGCTTATTTTACAGCTGTTATGTTTTTCTGGGCTATGAGTGTTCTCTGGACCGAGCTTTTTGTGGTCTAGATGTCTCCACCTCTGCTATGCATGCAGCAACGTGATGCTCCCAGGGAGGGGAGTGGTTGAGCACTGTCTGCGGTCCATAATCCTGCCTGCTGAAAACGTGCTACCTGGTCTGTCTTTGTCAGGGACGGTGATGGATAGGGGAGAGAGTTTTCAGTGCCCCACTGTAACAAGGTAAATCCTGCAGGTTTTTCTGGTCATTTGTGCCAGGTGGGGGGTTACATCCTTCCAGGGAAAAGCAAGTGTGGTGTTCCCACATGGCTGAGCAGAGGCAGAACAGTGTGGTTTGGTGGTTTCAGTTTCCTTTGTCCTATGAGGTAGTGACAAATTACTGGTCCCTAGGTGGCTGTGCGTGTCTGGCTGCTGAATTCAAGAGGATCAGGTTTTCAGACAGAAACCTTTTTTCTCCCTGAGCGTTAAGACTTGAATGTCTTCCCACAACCTCAGGAAGCAGAGCCAGAAGCCCAAAGAAAAATCCCCTAGAACTTCTCAAAATCCAAACTTTTTGTCTCCAAGAAATACATTTGGATCTACAAAGGGGTTTGATGACCACCCCAAAATAACCTTTGCTTTGATAATAGATGAGGTATTGGTATGGCCTGTGGGTGTCTACTCTTCCTTTAGCTGGTCTGCATTAGAGCTAAAGGTTACCTCAGCATTTCTCGTGGCTGTCTGCTCCCCGCAGCATGATGTGCCTCATGCAAACAAATGTCATCACTTTCACCTTTTCCAAGCAGGATCAGTTGGCTGGATTTTGTTGGATTGCTTTTGATAAGTTTATCAAATCAAGAAAACCTTTTGTATAGCGTTACAGGAAAAACTTACCCGAACACAAGACACACTCCTCCTCTTTGGCTGCTGCATTAAAGTCTGGGAGAGCAGAGCAGAGGAAGTGAAGCGGTGTTTTTGGTGTCTGGCACTGACATTCCTTGATGACAACACAAGCATGCTGACCGAACAAATAATGACCTTGTGCTCGGTTGTTTCATCTAGTTTAAATGAAAAGCTGACATTTCAAAGTAGATAAAATAGTTATGGATGGATTCCGGTTGGCTTCTGGAAAAAAACAGAGTGTTTGCTGTCTTGGTTGAGAGGCTCCTTCATGTGCTTCTGATGAGCCTTTGTCCAACGAGGCATTTTCCAACTTCAGCCCTGTGCTCTGGGAATGGAGCTGAGAGCGCTTGAAAGGCAGCAGCACCAGGCTGAACTGAAGCTTTTGTGACTTATTCAGAGACTACTGGTGTCCCTCTGTGAGTCCTGTCCAAACAGCTTTTGGGCAACTTCAATCAAATTTGGCGGCAGCCTCAGAAGCTCAGAGGAAATCTCAGATTTCTTATGAATTTCCATTGAGTCAGTGGATACAGGAGAGAAACCTTCTTAGTGCTGTGCCTGAAGAAAGGCAGCAGATGGGGTCCACGTCTCATGGGGTCCACATCTCCTTTGGCTTCAGAAGACCTTTATTGGAGTAATAATGCCTTAAAACCACATCCGTGGTGTCAAAACCCAGCAAACCTCTCAATGCAAATTGATAAGAAACCAAATTTAATGAATTTGACTCCCTGTTAACATTTTCTAATTCTCAGGTCTCACATGGGCACCGCTTGCTGAGTTCGTCAAGTTTTAGTCATCAAACTAACGGCACGATGTATTTTCCCTCACGCGCAGCACTTTTCACTGAAGTGTCTGACAGCCACTGACATCTGGTCAGGAAAAGGGAGATTTGGACGTGCTACGAGCACACAGGGATTGAGGGTGGTTTGAAATGGTGGAGTGCAGAGGAGGAAGTGCTTAAAGAAAGAAGTCCAACACAAAAAGGCCTGGCAGGTACTGAATTAAAAAGTTGATGTGGAAATCAGAGAGTAGACAGAAAAGAATGGACTTGGACATGATCAAAAGCTTTTCTAGAGCAAGCAAATCAGGTGCTAAAGCAAAGGGAAGATGTTGAGAAAGGAAATGGGGCGAGCTTGAGTCAACACAGCTGAGGGAGAACACGATGTCTCCAAGAAAGGAGTAGCCCTTATGTTTTCGTTCCTCTTGCTTGCTCTGGATGGAAATAAAAGCAGCCCCAAAAGGCAATCATAGGAAGTGGTGTCCAAGACAGCTCCTTGGACAGAAGTAGAAGACAGCTGGGAAGATTTCCTTTGATGTAGTGTTTAATTATCAACAGGTCTGGGTGTGTTCCCAGTGAACTGGGCTTTCTCTGATATCGAACATCCAGTCAGGGGCGGCACATTACAGAGCTGCCGCGTTGAGCAGGTGGAGAACTACCAAGAAAAAAGGAAGAGGGAGACTCATGTCCATGCAGGATTTACCCCTTTGAGCTAAGCTAATGTTCAGCCGTCCAACAACAAAAAGAGCTAAGTTGTTGTAGGCAGGGGTCAAAGCTGGCTACAATAGCTGAAGAACATGAAGTGCAGGTTGCTCTCAGGTTTTGCAGGGGATGCGTGGCTTTTGCCCAGTGTGTTGTGTTGCGGGGAGATCTTAGCTTGGTGATGACTGGGTGGGAAG
This sequence comes from Neomorphus geoffroyi, assembly GCA_033558235.1. NCBI lineage: Eukaryota > Metazoa > Chordata > Aves > Cuculiformes > Neomorphidae > Neomorphus > Neomorphus geoffroyi. The sequence goes on along the minus strand of JAUMJM010000016.1, from coordinate 5,103,831 downwards.
TGCAGGTGGTTGATGTGAAGCTTCAGCTGCCAGCAGGGGTTGGGGTGCCTGGGGAGCGTAAGTCTCTGAGTGTGGGAGGTAGATGGGGTGGTGGGGCAGCTAGGATCCAGCTGCACAGTCCACCAAACCTCGCCCTGCAAGACAGAGGTGAGACCATCTCCTGCCTCCTCGCCAAGGTCTCTGTTTACCCATGGCTTTTACTTTAAACCTTCCATGTTTGTCTCACAATGTAATCATTCCTGCCTCAGCCTAAGAGAGATGATCATTTATATATCATTTTTATGTATTATTTTTGATGGCATTTCATGATACAGAGAACCTGGAGCCCAGCCTTACGCAGGCACCTCTAACAGTCATTTAAAGTTAAGTCTAGAAAGCACAGTCCCTGCCCCGCAGTGCTCACTGGCAAGAAATAACAACTAGAGTAAATGTGTGGCCCATAAAAACAACCATGCCCTGTCCTTCCCCTCCTAGACCTCTGCGTATGTGTAGCACTCCCCTTTTGGTTCCCTTCTGCTTTATTTTCAGCACCCTCTGCAACGAGAGGCTCCTTCCCAATTCACATCCAGTATCCCATCACCAGAGACTACAGCGCTGTGGAGACTCTGGCCATGACCCTGCTGTCCCGCTCTTCTCCATGGTGCACTCTGCTGCCAAGGGACCTCTCTTTTCCCTCCCCAGGTCTTTGTGCTGAGTGCAGCCTATGTCTCAAAGTGCCAGCTCTGGGCCCAGCAGGGCAGTCAGGCTCTTGGGTTAAGGAGGCATCCAGCAGTCAAATCTCATTCTTTAATAATCTCGCGTGTAATGAGTCTCAGGATCCCTAAAGCATCTCTGACTGAAGCTGTTCTCTAAGCAAGATGTAGCTTATTTTCTACTAAAATTACATTCTAGGTTGCTTTTCCTTGCACAGCTGCAAGGCTTGGTCTGCCATTCCCTAATGCTCAGCAGGAACCCGGTGTACCTGCTGATTTATGTCACCACTGGACGTGCCCCCTTTGGCATCTGAGTCCTTGTGTGCATTTAGTACTTTGCTACCTGGAGGATTGCTGGGTGTTGAACTAATTGCTTTTTACCTCAGAAATGTTTCCTTCTCCAGGGTAGAATTTGAGTGCTGTCAAAATTTCTTTACTGAAAGAGTGGTGAAGCACTGGCAGAGGCTGCCTAAGGCAGTGGTGGAGTCTCCATCCCCTTCAAAAAGCGTGTAGGAGCGGCTCTTTGGGATGCAGCTTAGTGGGCACGGTAGGATTGGGCTGATGATTGGACTGCATGATCTTAGAGGTCTGTTCCAACTTTAATGATTCTGTAGTTCTATAAAATATTTAGGTGGTTGACTCCAGTCTCCAAAATGAGAAGTGAGAGGTAGAGCTTGTGTGAACATCGGTGGCAGGTGCACCTTCCCTGTCGTACAAGTGCTGCTGGCAAGCAACCTAGCAGGCAAGGGTATTGCTTTCCATTGAATTTAGCACGGGTTTAGACAGCTGAAAGCGTCAGTTGGCTTTTCTTAATGTTTACTTTCTTAGTGTAAAAAGTACGGGTGAAGTCCTGAAAGATGCATGCCTCGTTTTCACTCCTTCTGAGTTTCCAGGGATACACTAGGAAGGTTTCAGCATTTGTATTTTCAGGATCTTTGCTACAGGATGGACAAATGACTTCCCATAGAAAATCAAATTAACCTGCAGATCGACCAAGGAGAAAAATGCAAGGACCCTCTGCACAGACTGGGCTTCAGACTCTTGGTTACCAACTGGGATGCACAGCTCCCTGCCTTAGCTCCTGGTCCAAGAATGGCAGAAGGTCCCATGGAGGGAAAGGGATGATAAGTGACAAGGTGTTATAGCACTTTCATGTGTCAAGAGAAAGAAAAAGACTGGGAGATGCTGCTCTGTGTTCGTTTTGCCCCTTGTACTGTGTTTCTGACTGGGATACATGCTGTTGCAAAGCAGCTTTTCCACACAACTCTTAAAAGAAGTGACTGTGAGGGGGGAAAAAAAGAAGCACTTGAGACATTTTTTCAGAGCTGGAAGTAAAACTCAGGTATCCAAGAGCTCTGATTACTCCTCCAATTGCAGGAACGCTCTGCTGTGGGTTAAAAGTCTTCTGGAGACTGCTCTGGGTTGGAGAGGAGGGAGGTAAGGGTGAGTAGATGGGACCTATGGGTAGGAAGATGACAAGAATGCAGGATTAGATGTCTCTGTGGACGTGTTTTGTGGCAACAGGCAGTGATGTGCTACGTTCCTCATTGGCAGAGGGGTGGAAACTTGGAAATCAAGTGGTAAATTCATTATCAGGAAAAGAGCTTTTTTTTAATTTTATCTCCTTACTTTCTAGAGGTGGGAGCACAGAGACAGGTCAGGCTCTGAAGTACATTCTCCGCAAAGGATTCCCTGGTGGCAGAAACTCAAGTGTCCCTGAAGTCCTGGTCATCATTTCAGATGGAAGGTCCCAGGGCAGCACTGCAACACCTGCAATGCAGGTGAAGGAGAGACACATCATGGTTTTTGCAGTGGGAATCAAGTTTCCAAGGTAAGAAACTTTCCACAGAGGTGGAACTGAGGGCCCAGCTAGCCAAATGGCAAGTCCTAGTGACTGGGGGATGGTCTTGTGCTAGATAGGAGTTTTGGAAAGGAAAAAGGGGAATTTTCAGGGAAGCAGACTGGGAGGAAACACTAATTCAGTGCTCAGTGTAGAATGAGGACGAGAGCTGGTGAAAGAATCTCTTCCACTAAGTAGAGATACTCTACTGCCCAAGACCAAGCACACTAGGATCTTGAGAACTGCTTGAAAGGTGTCGTGGTTCTGCATCAGCTGTTTGCTGCACAGGGTTTGTTTTGATACCCATTTCTTTGGGGATGACTGAGGATCTTGTTACCCAAATGGTTGAACCCCACCTTGCTCGGCAGGTGGGAGGAACTGCACGTGCTGGCTAGTGAGCCCACCGAGCAGCACGTGCTCTTTGCTGGTGATGCCGACGATGCTGCCAACGGCCTGTACAGCACCCTCACCGGCTCTGTCTGCAGCACCACCGCTCCAGGTAACCCCTGTCTTAGCTTTTGCCTTCACACCCATGCTTTGAACTTTGACCACCTTACTGAGTGAGAAAGATAAGACATTGTCAGAAGGCCTGCAGGGGAATCAGCAAGAGTTACACTTGGAGGTAACCGTCTTCTGGTGCCCAAACTGGACGGTGTGCGTGTCAGCTGCCTCTTGAAATACTTGCAAGCTGCAGGATCCTGTGTCTTGGTTCACCTCTGGAAATGGGAATATTGGTACTTGCTCATGTCGTGAGGGATGAAGTGGTAAATACAGCTGTATTAAATCTTCTGATGGACTTGTCAAGGGGAGGCCACCAGGGGCTTGCGTGAGATAGAAAAGATGGTCCAGAGGTAGAAGAAAATCAAATACATGAATGATGGAGGCACCAGAGGGGCTGAAAGGTCGTTGCTGAACCCTGAGCTCAGCAGTACAAGTTTTGTAGCAAAGCAAAGGAGGCTGGAGAGTGGGCACCTCAGACAGCGGGGCAGGCTGGTGAACATGTCAACAGAAAATTTCTCTTCTGAGGTCTCGTGGAAGGCTCTTTGAAGTGCTGCCCAGTATGCTGTTGGCAGGTGGATGAGGAAGGCTAATCCCTTTTAAAGTGGTGCTCCGCTCCCACACAGGTAACTCATCCTAGTTTGGATTTGTTGTTTGCTACAGGCTGCAAAGTTGAATCCCACCCTTGTGAACGCAGGACCCTGGAGACCGTGAAAGAGTTGGCTGGAAATTATGTGTGTTGGAAAGGCTTAAAGCAGCCAAATGCAGTGCATGCATCGCTGTGTCCTTTCTACAGGTGAGTTGGGCACCCACATCTCTAAAAGTGAGTGGAGCAGAGAGGAGTTGAGATGCAGTAATGAGGGGGGTTTTGCTGACAGTGGCTCCTTACTGTGAAGGTCCCTAAGAAGACTAATGCAAACACGGTGTCTAGACCTAGGAGGAGGCTCTCCCTGCTCTGCCCGTTGCCTGATCTCAGAAGCAAGGGTAGGAGGAGAAAGTGAGATGGAGAAGCAGAAGATGATTTGCTTAAGACCACCAAAAAGATTATAAATGGAATTGGGATTAGCTCTATATTAACTTTATCCCAGCCAAAATCAGTACAGTTTACTCCCTGTCCAACCAAGATGCTTTGAAGTCGACATCTCTGTACCTTCTGTGTGGCAGAGGGTTTCTAGGTCTGGCTCCCTGGGTTGGTGCTAGCTCTGTTTTCATCCATGCAGGCTTTCTTCCTTTCAGAGAAGGTCCTTTTCCTTTGCTTGGCTGCCCTGGAGAGCTTGGGAAGGACTTTCCTCTGGAGAGGCAGAAAATACCTCCCAGTTGTATTGCAGCAAACCCAGGATGCACACAAAGAAGTGCATTGTCAGGTTGATGTCAGCGAGCTGCGTGAGGGGAATGTCCTCTTGCTCAGGGAGAGGAGACTGGAACTAAAAACCCATAAAGCACGGCAGGTCCTTCAAATAGTATTGTCAATGCAGTCAGTGCTTTAAAAATGAGCTGTGAAGGGAAAGGCAGCTCCATGCTCTCTTTGCTGATAAAAAGAGTTGAGTAGAAGTGGTGGTGTACAGAAATTGGTGGGGGGTGTATGTGTGGTTTTCCTTTGAAGAGGTGCTTCATGTGGTTTTTTTCAACACCAAGTAGTCAATTAATGTCTGCAAACCGCCTTGGATCTGAGCTGTGCGTAGCTATACTGGGAATGATGGTAAAGACAATTTCAGCCATGTCCTAATGGCTGGGAACGTTCCCAGATATGTGCCTTGGAGCCAACGTGGGGAAGCAGAGCAGCTCATGGCTTGCTTGCGGCATCCCAAAAGTGGTGGGTTTGGCCACAGTTGCCATGGGTTTGAGCAGCCCTACTGTAGAGCACTATTAGAGAATTAGAAAACTGATTAACTGGGGCGAAACTTTAAAGTAGAAGTAATCTCATCGGCGGTAGCCAACGTTAGCTGCCTTCTTACATGTGGCAAATATACACTCCTGCTCTAGGGTTGGGGCGTGGTGTCACCTTAGGGCAGCGAAATGATGGAGGAAGCTGAGAAATCCCAGTGGGAGGCACATCTGAGGATTTCATCCCAGTCTTGTCCACTTATTGTTACAGCTGGATAAATTAGATACTACAATTAATATTGAATAAGAAATTCTCACTGCTGTAAAATTTTCTTTTCATTCCAATTTGGAGCAAAACGTTTGACATCTCTTCTGCAGCAACTAAAAATATAATCGTGTTGAGCTTTAAAAATACATTCATATCTCTAAATGCAAAATGTTAAAGTGGAATTCAAAAATAAAAGAGTAGATTTGATAAAATGCTGGATTTTTTTTTCATTTGCCACGTCATTCAGGTTGGACACTTTCTTTTGAAATACTTGTTTTGAAAAACTGCATTTTCAAAGGAAAATTTGTTCAATTTAAAGCACAGGAAGGTCAAACTTAAAGATGCCTTATTAATCTTTAAATTATTGATAGGTTTTCTTCTTCCTTTTTCAGATGGAAGAGAGTCTTGATAAAACACCCATCGAGATGCTTCCGAACTGTATGTCCAGGTAGGACTTAGCCTTTTAAAAAATTCTGTTTACAAAGCAGCAAAGGTAATAAATACTGAATAAAAACTTGAGTTTTTACTCTCACTTCTAAAAATTTACTTCTACATGAGAGATTGTGAACTTTATCAAGAAGTTGATATTATGTCCTTTTTTTTTTTTTCTGTCTCATGAGTGTCTGTAACCAGAGTTCTTTTGGATTATAATATCTCCCCATCATTCCTCCTTCCAGTTGAGGAGCCGGTTAATCTTCATCTGCTCGTGGTCCTGGGATGGAAGCTTACACTGCTTCCCAGTGCCTGTAGGCAGCGAGATGCCCCAACTCATTCACTTGGTACCATGAACATCATCAGTTTAGCTGGGAACCTGACGCTGATTGCCAGCCTGGTTTTGTGACTGTGGAAAGAGCAATGGTCCTTGAGTGCTGCCCTTAACCCCATCCTCCTCCTGGTTTAAGTGACAGTGGCTTTGTTTTCCTTGTCAGGACAACATTGTCCAAGCAGCAGGGCAGACTCTGATCCTTTCATTGCTGGTCTGGAAAGTCTGCATGAACTGTAGCAATTCTGTATTTCCATGAACGTTCATCGGCGTTATTCCAAAGCAAATGAAGTGAGGTCACAGTCTGGTTTGCTCTCTTCACCACTGCCTGTCGGAGAGCCATCCCAAAGTGAAATTACTCTGGAGATGAGAGAGGGTGCACGTGGCTCTGCATTAGTTCAGACTCTGCAGCAGGACAGACAGAGCTTTAACCCCTTTTCCACTAATGATGGTGCCCACACTGGGGCAGGATGGGAAGGAACAGGCTCCCTGCTGACTCCGTCTTTCCCTCCCCTGGTCCCGTTTAGACCCTTGTGACTCCCAGCCGTGTCAGAACGGGGGCACGTGTGTCGCAGAGGGACTGGAGAAGTACCACTGCCTCTGTCCGGTGGGATACGGAGGAGACATCCGCTGTGGTAGGTGTGAACCTGAGTTCTCCCTTATTCCTTCTCGGCTGTGTCCTGCCTTTGTGGTGCCTGTGCATGGGCTGTGGGGATGAGGGGGGTTGGGCTGCAGCCTCTGTGCTCTTCTCCAGGAGACAGGTGGGTGTGTGTCAGGTGCAGTGGCTGCGTCTTGCTGCCCAGGAACCTTGTGGATACAGAGAGCACCATTACCAACAGTCTTGTCCTGGTCTATCTGCCTTGGTTTCTAAATACCAGTGCCATGTGAGCAGGAGAACACAGAAACTGGGAGAGAGATGTAGGTCTGTCTGCCAGACTCCTTCCTGCACACGCGGGCCCAGGAGGGACTTCTGATTTGGGGGTTTCAATGTAAGAAACCATGGAAACTCCTGATCTTCTGAAATCAAGACACCCACTTTAAAGTGTCTCAAGGTGTTACAGGTGAGGGTTTGGTGCTTGGACCTTTCTCCAATATATGATATACTGAAACTTGGAGTGTTTTTCCCGGAGTACTAAGAGAGTAGAGCTGACATTTCTAATTTGAAGTTTGCCATCCAAAAGTTCAGGAATTCCCCCAATCTCCCATAGGTATTTCCTATCTCTAAAAGTTTATGTGGCATGCAACCAAATTAAAGCACACTCCTGGCACAATTGTCCTCCAGCTCATGACATTTCTGGCAAACCATTTAAGTTACTGGACACAGTGTCTCTTCTCCACACTACAGGGCTTCCATGCGGTGCCTGTCATGCTTGTCATGTTGTCTTATGTGTAACGAATTGCTGTCTCCCTTTTCAGCACCAAAGCTGAGTCTTGAGTGTGGTGTGGATCTCCTTTTCCTGATGGACAGCTCAGCGGGAGTGACACTGGAAGGGTTCCTGCGCTACAAGGCGTTCCTCAAGAGGTTCCTCCAAGCAGTGATGGGCCAGGATTCACCAATGAATGTTGGGGTGGCCCAGTACAATAACAATGTCAAGATACCCATTGAAGTGGGACAACACAAGGATGCGTTCAGTCTCATGAAAAGCATCGATGACTTGACTTTTAGTGGAGGAGGAACCCTGACAGGCAGAGCCCTGCACTACATTGCACAGCATGGCTTTAGGAGCATCCCAGTCTTTGCAGATGTGCAGGAGGATCTCCCACGTGTGGTTGTCTTGTTCACTGACTCCAAGTCCCAGGATCCAGTTGCAGAAGCTGCTAAGTATGCGAGGGACCAGCATCTCTTCTTGATCGGAGTAGGCAACAGCTTCATGAGAGCAGAGCTGACCAAGGTGACTGGCAATCCAAAGCAGACAATTGTCTACTCAGACCCCCAGGACCTGTTCAACAGGATCCCAGAACTGCAGAGAAAAATCTGCAATGTGGGCAATCCTGAAGGTAAGGAAGTGATATGGGCATTGAGGGGCGAGTTTGTCATGAGAAGATCTTCTGAATTCCACTGGAAAGGAGGGAAAGACAGAAGGATGAATATACTTGTTTTGTTTATGTCACTCACAGTTCCAGGGACTAACCTTCCATCATTAGAAAGAATTTCTTCACTGAAAGGGTGGTCAGGGATTGGCACAGCTGCCCAGGGAGGGGGTGGAGTCACCATCCCTGGAGGGGTTTAAAAAACAGGTAGAGGAGTTTCTTAGGGACAAGGTTTAGTAGGGAGACAGGTACGGTTGGGCTCAGTGATCCCCAAGGTCTCTTCCAACCTTATGATTCCATGATTCTATGATTCTGTGATTACTGCTTTTTATGATGGATCTCTATCTATTGGTGTGAAAGGGTCATAAATCACCCTTCACAGTCAGTGATCGACAGTGTTGGATTTTGCCCACCGTTTCACACACACCCTGCTTTATATATCAGTCAGAAAAGAGTACAAGTATATCCTGAAAAATACGGTTCTTGCGCTCTTTCATCCAGGCTGCCAGGCTCAGTCTCTTGATTTGGCCTTTGCGGTGGATGCCTCCGCTGGAGTTGGCCTGGAGAATTTCCTGCAGCTGAGAAGCTTTGTCAGGAGCAGCTGTTTGCACTTCAGCATCAACAGGGATGTCACCCAAATTGCCCTCGTGATCTATGGCAGCAGAGCTCACACTGTGTTCGCATTGGACACTCACACAAGCAGTTCTGCTGTCCTCCAAGCCATTGACCAAGTACCTTTCCTCGGGGACTCAGCCTCTGCTGGCAGAGCTTTGCTGCATATTTATGGTGATGTGATGACAGTGCAGAAGGGAGCAAGACCCGGTGTCAACAAGGTGGTGGTTGTACTCACAAATGGAGGTGGCTTGGAGGATGCAGCTGCCCCAGCTCAGCAGCTGAGGGACAACGGCATCTTGGTGTTTGTGGTTGTCGTTGGGAACGCACAGAGGGACAAACTGCTGAGAGCTGCTGGGTCTCCCAACTACCTGGTCCACGTGTCCTCCTATGAAGACCTGCAGTATTACCAAAACCTTATCATTGAACGTATCTGTGAAGGTGAGAGAACATTCCACTCTTGCTCTTTATGCTGGTGCCACCAGCTGTTCTTACTGTAGGTTTTCTGATGCTTTGCCGAGTGAGCATGGTATTATCTTTTGCATTTTACAGGTGGGGAAACTATGGTATGGAGCTCTGGTGGCTGTCCAAAGCAATCCTATAGCAATAGTAATTAACTTTCCTAAGACTGAGTCCGCTGGGTGAGATTGGGCTTAGCATGACTGGCTTTTTCCAGCCCTGCTAGGTCTAGGTTCTACCTTCCCTGAAAGAAAAAGAGGTTTGCTCTTTTTCTAATGTTGCTTTAAACCTGTGGAGTTGTCTGCCTGTTACTGTAGCCCCTGAAGTGTTGGCTGAGGGAGCTTAAGGGGACAAGTTCTGCAGCCAGCAGTGCTGGTCCCCGAGAGAGGTCTCTGCTGTCTTCTTCAGCAAGTTTGTTCCTGGGTGTTTGCAAAGTGAAAGAAACCTCATCACTCCTGTCTCTCCTTGGTGTCCTCCTACTGAAGTTTCTACGTAGACACTCGAGATTTTGTTCGTGTAGCATGGGGTTTAATCCTAAATCCAGAATCTGTCCGCTTTGAAGCCTACAGACTTAAATTGAGCCTTCAGACAGCTTGTGATTAATTTTGCTTTCAGAACTAAAATCCTTATCTCTAAAGCCTTCAGGACAGAAGAATTTTCAAATATTCATGTTAAAGCTCATGTTTGTGCAAAAATACCCAACCCAACCCAAAACACTTTCTTCAAAACTTTGAGTCCGGATGGTGAGCCCCTACCTGGGAAAAAATTTGCTTGAAATCAAGTTTGAAACACTTGTGTGCTGAACGTGAATGAATGTGTTTGGTGGAAATGAGCTTTTCAGAATGGGTAGCAGAAAGGTTCAGAAAGGGTTTGCTGATGTTAGTGGTGGTGAAAGTGCTTGCGGTTCCTGGCCGCACCACCTTGTCTCTCCGGATTTTGAAATGCCATGCCTTGTTTCTCATTCAACATAGTCTGAGTTTTTAACATCTAGGAATGTGGTCTCGTTATGTTTTAACCCATTTGTAAGATCAAATGAAGAAGCGCGTTGAGCAGCGCTGTAATTAATGGCACAGTCAAAGGTCCTTTTCTTCTCTGGGCATGCCCATGGCTCCTTCAGGGTTAGAAAGAGCCGCGACAGCATCTCCTCAGGGTGAGATGCCCGTCTCCTGGCAGGCTTTGCAGACGGTTTCTACCTGGAGCTTTTTAATGTGCTCATATTGCCCTGGTATTTTAAGCTGTGTTATTATAACAACAATCTACTGTACCATGAAATTAACTACAATGCCAAAGAGAAAGGAGAAGAGACAGCAAGGTTCAATGAGTCAGGGTAATAACATATCATTTCCTGAGACTGAATTGCTGCTTTCATTTTGTGTGCAGGTAATCACTGTTTGTACAAGGTAGGCTGGGACCAAGGGCGATATAAAGATAAGCCCTTCATTCAGTCTTCTGCTCCAAGTCCAAGACTCAATAACAGAATCATTGTCTGTGAAAAGACTTTAAAAAAAGGAATCTATGACTCATGATAAAAGTATTTGAGAAACAGACCCTTCCTCTGGACACCTGGAATATTGTGTTTATTCTGAGGCTCAGCTGAAAAGAGACTAGAAAAAAATGACCTGGGGTCTAGGAGAAAAGAACTCAAGCATTAAACGTATATGAATCTGATTAATGGAAATAGAAGCTCTCGGGATCACCAAAGGGTATAATCCTTGGCTTGCCAGAAGCTTATTTAATGTGATGCTGTGTTAACAGCAGGCTTGAGTTCAGATAAATGGTGTCTCCTCCAAACAGGGATTGCGAGGTTATGCTGTGGAGGGAAGTGATGGATGCGTGGCATGTGGAGCAGAGCACCACGGAAAAGCTCTCTGGAGAGCAGCCAGCACCTGGAAGACAGGTGTTGTGTCCAAGAGGTCCCTCTAGCTTCCATCACTGGCAGCTCTACCAACCTATGATGAAAGCAGAAGTGCCTTTTCCTGGGGATACACTGTCAGGCAGGACCCTGTCTGGGATGTCTCATGACAACAAAAATGTTCCTGAATCCTCTTGGCTTCATACATCTCAGATCTAGGATTTGACTGTCAAAAAAGTGAATTTCAAAGATAAGGTGTAGGTTGAGAGCTGATGTGTGAACTCAATGTGTGAAAATCAGTACAATGTGCTGTAAGCTGTAGTAACCATCCTGATGGATAAGAATTTGTATTAGAATCATAGAATCATTAAGGCTGGAAAAGACCTCTAAGCTTATCCCATCCAATCATCAGCCCAGCACCACTGTGCCTACTAAACCATGTCCTGAAGTGCCACATCTAGGGTCTTTTTAACCCCTCCAGGGATGGTGACTCTACCACTTCCCCGGGCAACCTCTGCCACTGCTTCACCACTCCTTCTGTAAAGACATTTTTCCTGATTTCTAGTCTAAACCTCCCCTGGTGCAACTTGAGACCATTTCCTCTTCTCCTGTCACTTGTTACTTGGGAGAAGAGACCAGCCCCCAACTTGCTACAACCTTCTTTTAGGGAGCTGTAGAGGGCGGTAAGGTCTCCCCTCAGCCTCCTTTTCTCTAGGCTAAACAACCCCAGTTTCCTCAGCCACTCCACATAAGACTTGTGCTCCAGACCCTTCATCAGCTTCAGTGCCCTCCTCTGGACACACTTCTGCACCTCAATATCTTTCTGGTACTGAGGGGCCCAAAACTGAACACAGGATTAGAGGTGTGGCCTCACTGGCACCGAATATAGGGGCACAATCATTTCGCTGCTCTGGCTGGCCAAGCCAGGATGCTGTTGGCCTTCTTGGCAACCTGAACACACTGCTGGCTCACGTTCAGCCGGCTGTCGACCAGCACCTTCAGGTCCTTTTCTGCCAGGCAGCTTTCCAGCCACACCTCCCCACTTTCCACCCACACTTCCCACACTTGTTCTTTCCTTCTTCCCCTTTCCCTACTCAGTCTATGTGCTTTTTCTACCGTGGAGCAAAAGGCAACGCTAGGAGTTCTGGACTCTACACCACGCGGTTGTTCAGCAGAGGATTTTCACACCCTTGCTAATGCTGCGGTGGAGTTGCCAGCAGACTGGAAGCAAATCCCTCTGGGATGCTGCTACTTAACCTAACATATTCACAGCAAGGCAGCATGAAACACTGCCAGCCTGGCTGACGGCTGGGCTCGGCTCTGTTAAGAGGGTTGGGAAAGCTGTCACATACTTCACAAGAACAGGGATAATAATAATTTGGGCCACGGTGGCAGGTTTTTCTCCCAAACCTCCTAGAAAAAAGCCCGCAAGGTTTTTTTGTGTTGTTTTCCATTCGTGCCACCACTGCTTCTCAGCTGACTTCTTGTCCTTACACCTCTGTGATGTAAATGAGGTTTAACTCCAGCCCTGTTTGGGGTTGTAAGTGCTTGGAGAAGAGTATGTGTCTTGCTCTGCCTTGGCAGTGTCTGGATCTGGGAGAACTGGTGCTCTTGTCAGTGCAGAGCTCTGAAAATGCTCTGCTTTGGTTTTCTTTGACATTCGGCCTGATGTGATGTCACTCTTTATTAGAAATAATAGCTGCCAGATCAAAGCATGTTCTTCCTCTTGTCTAGGTTAAATGTAGAGGAGCTTGTCCTCTGTATCAAGACAGGGTTGTGGCTTGCACCCTCTGCCATGTAAATGTGGTTTCCCTATCCCATCGGTCCTAGATGACATTTTCTGCTGCCCCATCCCTGGAAGGTGTTCAAGGCCAGATTGGATGGGGCTTGGAGCCCCCTGACCCAGTGGGAGGTGTCCCTGCCCATGGCAGGGGGGTTGGAACTGGATGATATTTAAGGTCCCTTCCAAGCCAAACTATTCCATGATTCCGTAGTTGCTGTTATTTCTGCAGCGTGTGTGTCCTGGCTATTAATACTCCGGAGATGTGCCTGAGCCTGCTGCTCTGCTTGTGTTTGTTGCAGAAGCCAAAAGCCCTGTGAACCTCTGCAAGCCCAACCCGTGCATGAACCAGGGCGTATGCATCCTTGGGCCTGGGAGCTACCGGTGCGAATGCCACGACTGGGAAGGACCCCACTGCGAGAGCAGTAAGGATCAGCAGATGGCAAATGCAGAAGATGTCATCCGTTCTGCTCACCCCCTCTGAACGGATCCCACATCTCCACCTCTGCCTCAAGCAGAGATGTAACCGTAACTCTCAGACAGCTGTTTGGTGGCTGGGTCTTGGTACTGGTATGGCCTCTCTCACGTGGGAAGTGGAGAGATCTGGGCTGCTGAAGGGAACAAGGGCATCTGTCAAGAAGCTGTGCCGTTTTACATGTTCACCGAGCGAGTTGATTGTGAGGAGACCCCATGAAGTTCTAATGTTTTGATAGTTGTCTTCTGCTTTGTTCTGTTCCCTATTTTCCATGGGCCCTGCTGGAAGAAAAAACCACTCTGATTCTCCGGGTGGAAAGCTCTGCCTCCCTTTTAGTGGGAGGGAGCTGTCTCTGTTGGAGTGTGACCCCTTATTGCTTTCAGAGTTTTCTGTGGTGCAAAAGCCTCCCCACTGCCTTTCTGTGCTTTGGCAGGGGAGCGATGGTTGGGACATGGTGAGCCTCAGGCTCCCTGGAGGTGATGCTGTACCCACAGTAAGAAGTAAGAATGGGTTTTTCCCTCAGTAATGTGCTCAGTATCTGAGCCCAGGAGATCTCTCCAATGTCTGTCAGCTAAAGCCAAGAGGATGCTTGTTGGTTTGCAATGGAGACATGTCTGTGTTTCTCTTCTGGAACAGGAGTACTCCGGGGTGATTCTCCGAGATCCTCGGTCCTTCCTCTTCACTCCCAGGTGCAACAGAGTTCAAGTGGTTTGCAACACTTTTCCAGAGCCTCCCGTCACACCAAAAGGCATGTGGATCAGAGACACTGATGCGCTGAGTGTTCCGGTTCACCACCCAGGAACAGTCACAGGCACGATCCAGCAAGTCACCACCGTCCCTGGCAGCGATGGAGTTGCTCCAGCACAGGGACTGTGCCGAGGCCATTCCCGGTTCCAGCATTGCACAAACTGGGCTTCCCAGTGGGTCCATTCTTTTTTAATTGGAGTAAATATTTGCATTTTAAGTATTTATTATTGGCATTTTGCATTTCCTCATCCAGATTCTCATTCCAGATTTTTCTTTCTTGAGGGATATTTGAGTTAGTCTAAAAATACGTGGAAGTTCGAGCAATACTAGGGCTTCTGCTGAAGTGCGATAACAAACTACACACTGACAGCCGGATGCTGGAGTGAATGGTTTGTTACGGGCAGGAAGACAAGTGAGAGGAAGGAGAACGGGTTATGAACTAGTTATGAGCAGTTAACGAGTTGTTCATGCTGCTTTAATCTCTGAATTGGTGGTTGAATATGGTTTAGCTACGTGGGCGTTTTGTTGCCATGTACTTTTGATAAGAAGAGGTTTGAAAAGAATTGGTTTCACAGGAGATTTCAATGGTTGATGTTCCTCCAAAGCAGAGCTGTGACACGAGGTGAGGGCAATGCCTCAGCCGTTTCCAAACAAAGGTCTGGTCTGTTGTAGGCTCTGGATGCAGCCATGGTTTGTACCATCCTGCTGGCCTCTGGACCCTGGTCCATCTGCTTTCAGGTTTAACTCTGTTCCTCCCCTCCCAGCTTCACTGGTATCTGCCAGCCACAGCCTGACCTGCAGGGGACAGGGACAGGACACCAGCCAGAGCAGCTTCAGAGCTGGGATCCAAGCATGGCAGAGAACATGCAGGTCAGAATAGGAAGAGGCTGGGGCCTCTCCTTCCAGATCTCATCCACCCATTCTTGTCTCCTCATCCTGGCCACCTCTTTGCTCTCTCCTTTGCCAGTGCATGTTTGTCTCTTACTACTCCTTTTTTGCCCATTCCAGGTCAAGCCTCACCTCCCCATTTCAGTGCTGTTTCCGTTGCTCTCAGCTGTGCCACGTAGCTCTTCTTTTGGAGCTGGCAGGGGAGAACAATGTACTTGTCCTGGCCTGAAGCCAGACGGATGAGCTGAATGGCGTTTCTGCCTCCCCTCATCATTTCAAGTTATTCTTGTCCCCAGCGCAGCAGTGGTCTCTGCAGCACGAGCTGGTGGGCTGTGATGGCTCACATTTGTCTCCAAAGACAGTTTGGCCATGTGCCTGCGTCCTTCAGAGCATCAGTCTCACTGGATCACTAGATCAATTTGCCCATGAAGCTGTAAAATTTACATAATTGCTCCCCCAGGGCCCGCGGTTCACACTGTTGGGTTGTTCTCTGCCACCTTTCCCATGGTGTCCATCACCTCGGGAGAGCAGGAGCGGCTCTGGACAGGGCCAAGGCAGAGACATTCATTGTGACTACCAGTGCTTTTGAAAAGAGTCTCTATTGTTCCCAGAAGAAGAAAAATCCTTTCACTCAGATGTCCTGGCTTGGCGTTAATGTTAGACGTACAAAGAGAGACACAAATTACTCTGCAGGTTCGTTGTCAAAAGGAGAATGGTCTAAAGCACTCTCGGGGATGAAAGCTGGCACTGAGACAGCACAGCACTATCGTACCTTTTGGGAGAAACCAGGCTGGGAGAATGGAGAATTGCCTCTTTCTTTTCACTGCCGCTTGACTGGATTGTCTGTGTCCTAGGGCACAGCAAAATAGAGGCTTAGTTGAAGGGCTGACATTTGGGATAGAAAGAGGAACTGATCTATTAATGTTACTCAGGCATGGCTGTGGCAAAGCGTTGCCTCTGCCGGAGAGCTGTCACTCGTCTCTTGTAGGGAGAATGGGCTAGAGCAGACTCACGGCTGACACCAAAGACGTGTTCTATGGTGCAGATGTGCTGGTGGGACCGGCTGGATTTCAGCCACACTGCTCTGGGAACTGTACCCGGCCTCCCTGCACGTCCTCTGTTGTGTGACGGGTCACAGAGACCGCCACTTCTCATCCCATTGGGTTTGCAGCTCCCCGGTGGTTTCTCTGCTATGGTTTGTCCAACAGCATCGGTAGTTGACTCCTCACAGGTGTTTGTCCTCTGCAGGGTTGGTCTTCCTGCTCAAATTGAAGTGTGTTTGCTTCATCTGGCATGCAGCTCTGGAGCTGGGATGTGCTTTCCTAGCCTCACACAGGTACTTAAAGCCTTTTCCTTGTATCGCTGTTGCCTGCAGGAGGGTTTGTGCAGTGCTGCTGAGCTCTTGGCCTTGTGGCAAAAGTGGTTGGGTGTAATCTTTGCTTCCAAGTTCTCTTTGTTTTCATACAAAGCTAGTAAGTACTTCTTGAGAGTGCATGGGCTTTGCTGGGACAAAGGCTTCTTGCCTGGGTCCTGAGTTGGGGGAACCCCTGCGTTTGTACAGTCCTGCTGGTTTTAAGCACAGCTAGACAAACCTGTCTGTGTGATTCAGGAATCACACACTGTGAAATCCCATGCTGGAGATGTTTTAATGCTGGATGGGGTCCATCAAGCCCTGTGCATCAGTTTCCCAAGTAGAGATGGTACAAAAAATTGAAAACTCATAGAGGAAAGCTGGTTCTTAAACCCAAGCCTTGGCCTCTGGGTGCATCTGGCAGAGGTCTCAGTGCCCAGAGCGCCCCAGGGATCCCTGTGTGTTGGGGATCTTCATGTGATGTGCCTGTGACCTTCCTCCGAAATGTGGCTGATGGCTGAAGCCTTGGATGGTTGCTAAGGATGGCTGAAGCCTTGGATGGTTGCTAAGGATGGTTGCTTGGATGCCGCTCTGGCAGCGGCAACACCCACCGGATCTCCTTTTGTGCAGGACAAAGCGTTTTGCAAGGTAAGGATGTGTCAGGGCCTTGGGAGGAGATGGGAAAAGCCAAGCTGATAACAGCATGAGGATAGATGGGATGGTCTTGGAGAGACCTGCTGATCCCATGGGTAACCAGAATATTGCTGGGCAGTTGCTGGAACTTCTTCCTTTTTGTTTTGTCTTTTTAAGACGATCCTGGCTAATTTCTATGCCCTTTCTCCTGCAAATTTTAACTTAAAAAGAGTAAGTAACTTGGGTGACACGATCTCTTATTAAATCACTCTCCTAGACTTGCTTTGGTTCACAAATCCTTAATGAGCACTTACCTGATGGGAGCTCATTTCCTTAAGGCTGGGTGATGTTAGAGCCTGGCACAGGCACTAAGGAGATGCCATCCCTGCAAAGCCAGCACTAATCCTGTCTGGCACAGAGGACGCCGTCTGTGCCGGGTAATGTTGGATGTCTGGACTGGTACCAGCAGAGCTGTGAATTGCTCATGCTTTGTAGAGTTGCTGGATGAGCCTTGGCTGTGTGCTGCCTTCAGGGGAGAGCTTGTTTCTCTTTTGAGACACTGGGATTTAGGTTAAGTGCCATGAATTTCACCTCCTTTAATCTTGCCTTGCCTCAGCAAGAAAAATCATGCCTGTTTGTGATGAGGAAACATGATTCATGTCTGCACTGTAAAGGCTGAAGCGGGGAGGGTGGCCTTGAACCCTGCAGTGCCACCTTCCCTGGGTCCCGACACCCAGGGCCAGCCTGCAGTGGTGGCACCCGGTCTGCTGACCCTCTCCTTAAAGCCAGCTGGCTCCTGCAGCCTCCGATCTTTGGTATGAGTAAATTAATTTAATTCATACCTCTAGACAACTTGTATAAACATTCAGACCAGCTTTGCCAATAAGAGATTATTTTTTCTTCCTTTAAAATCTGGCACTCGTGTTGTTGAAAATCCAAGTGCCCGTTGGCACTCTCGTGCTAGGCAGCCTGGTAGGAGCTCCCGGCAGCTATTGTAGAGTTGCTCTGTGTATCCAAAGCAAGAACTGGAGGTACTTAGGTGAGGAACTTGCTAAGAAAAATGGTTTGTAGCAGCAAATTTCCTTCCAGAACATGGGCTTCTGCTTGTGACCTGGCTCTACTGTGCACAGACAAGAATTAGAATGGGAATAATTAACAAAGCTATAATAATAAGCATTAAATTGTGTGTTTCCCTTCAGTAGCAGTGGGAGTTGGACCCAATCCTTGGGTGCTGTATTTTATAGGATGGGACTGCATTGGGTCAGGCACGAGGGCTTTGTGGTGTTTGGGTGGGCACGTCCTTCAGTCCAGGTGCAGCTGAGACCCTTGGCAGCAGGGATTGAAAGGCAGAGGTGTTATAAAGCACCCAGAGGTAACGGGCAGTGCTGCTGGCAGAGGACAAAAGAAACTGCTGCTGCCCCTTCAGCTCACAAACCCAACAATCCCAAATTGAGTCGTTCTTTGGGGATTTGTGGGCACGGAGGATGAGGATGCTGATGGGCTTTTTGGCAAGTTTCTGAGGAGGAGAAGGAGAAAGAAGCTGGACCTTCTCCAGGGCTTTGTGCAGTATCACAGTATCATAAGGTTGGAAAAGACCTTTGAGATCATCGAGTCCAACCTATGACCCAACACCTACACCTACTCCTACTTGTCAACTACACCATGGCACTAAGTGCCTCATCCAATCTCTCCTTAAACACCTCCAGGGACGGTGACTCCACCACCTCCCTGGGCAGCGCATTCCAATGGCCAATCACCCTCTCAGTAAAGAACTTCTTCCTAATGTCAAGCCTAAACCTCCCCTGGCGAAGCTTGAGACCGAGTCCTCTTGTTCTGTCACCGGTCGCCTGAGAGAAGAGACCAACCCCTGCCTGACCACAACCTCCTTTCAGGCAGTTGTAGAGAGCAATAAGGTCTCCCCTGAGCCTCCTCTTCTCCAGGCTAAACAACCCCAGCTCCCTCAGTAGCTATGGTGCATTCCTAACCTTTCTGAAGGAGTGGCGTTTATAGTGGTAAAGCCACAAAAAGCTATTACACAAACGTGTCTGGTTTGGTGTCTGTAAAGACTGGCCGCAAGCACTTCCTTCACGAACCCTTTTCCTTCCTCCCCAGCTAAACCCCATCCTGGTGGTTTTCCCCCAGTGACTGCAGCAGGCACTAAGCGCTGTGCACAGTTGCTATCTAGTGGCCAGAGGAAGGTAGTGGATGCCTTTCTCCGCTGGTTTTGTGCTGGAGGACTGTGCTGCTGAGATAGAGGCAGGACTCCTATATGGATTCATGCAAATTGCCAGGATTATTGCTATTTTTCAGCATCGCCAGCTGGTTGAGGGAGGCGATGGTCCTGTCTTGCTTCACACTGGTGCAGCCCCTCCTCAAGGGTGCAGTTTTGAGCACCAAAGGATAAAAAGAAGCTAAAGCTACTGGAGAGGGTTCAGAAGAGTTTGGTGAAGAGTTTAGGGGGGAAGCTGTGTGAGGAACAGCTGGAGTCACTTGGTCTGTTCAGCCCGGAGGAGGCTGAGGGGAGTCTTCATTGCGCTCTACACCTTCCTCACAGGGGGAGGAGGAGCAGGTGCTGAGCTTTTCTCTCTGGTGATACAACCCAAGGGAACGGCAGGAAGATGCCAGGGGAGGGTGAGGTTGAATATTAGGTCAAGGTTCTTCACCCAGAGGGTGGTGGAACACTGGAACAGCTCCCCAGGGAAGCAGTTACAGCACCAAGCCTGAAAATATCCCTGAAGCATTTGGACAAAGCCCTCAAACACACGGTGTGAGTGCTGGGAGTGTCCAGTGCAGGGACAGGGAGTTGGACTCAAGGATCCTTGTTGGGTCTCTTCTAACTCAGGATGTTCTGTGATTCTATGTCTTTGTAGTAACTAACAGGGGTTTGATGTGCTTGAAATCTACTGGGAAGTAGAGCAGGGACACATCACAAAGGAAAACCACTGCTAACATAATATACTCAACGTTTTATTATAAAACCCTCTAAAGCGCCACTGTATAGGTCACAGTTACAACAAAGGAAATGCTTTGAGTTAGGAAAACAATGGGGACACAGAGACATTGTTTAATGGTTCTTGTCTGGGGAATGCGTGTTGCTCAGGACTTGCCAATATTTGCTATTCCCTGATGGAGACATCCCAGCAGGACAAACCGGAGCTGACTGAGCTGTGGTGCGGAAAGCAGAGCTGTTCTCGTCCACCGCTGTCTCAGTACCACTGCGAAATGTCTGGACAACTTCTGGAGGACAAGAACAGGGGGAGGGCATGGTACTACATGTGTATTTAGAGTGTAGAAAAGGTCTCCTGCCAGCTTATGATGGGACAAAACACAAGCTTCATCGTATTGATGGCCTTCCCACGCTTTGGAAAGTCCGGTTTCAGTGGTTTATTGGCATGAGTTGTTCTATGTGCAAATCTGGCACAGGGACAGGCCTGACAGCTGGGGCTGATGAACTCCTGAGACCTGGGATTAGCAAGTTCCTCCATCTGCACCACAGCAGAGACTTTAAAAGTGAAAAAAAATGGAGTGAGGGCCCCTTTCTTGCCTCCAGGATACCCTGCCCAAGTGCTTTGTTGTAGCCCAGCTCTGTGTAAGGGGCAAGCCCAGAGCCCCTCAGCAGCACATCCTCACTCCACCACCAGCTCCAGGTGTCACAGCTCTGCGCACGCATGCTGGGCTGTGTGAGGAAGGAGCATCTCTTTAGAGGTGGCCTCGGGTCTGTCAAAGGTTTTTAGGGTTAGGCAGGTGTATTTTTCCTGTCTGTGTTTACATGGTGTGATGCTCATCGGTGTAGCTGCAGGACCCTAAGAACAACCCAGCCAGTGCACTGGTGCTGCTTTAGCTTTGCAAGGTTGGAAAACAGCTGCAGCCCCTACAGTCAACCCCGTTACTGAGCCTGGGCTCCAGGGCTGAAGGACCATCAGAGGAGACAAGCAGTAGTGTCTCCAGGCCATCAGACGTGACAGCAGGTTACAGAGAGGGTGCATGGATTCCTGATATCCTCTTACCCCTCTTCAAATTTCCATGTCTAGGTTTAACCATCCCAAAAGTCCACCATGTCTCATTAGGAAGCCTGGCTAGGGCAGAGCGGAGCAGGCGTTGCGGGCCACGCTGCCAGGACTCAAAGGCCATGTTAAGTTTAATGATTTGGAAAATAAAAGTGACGGCACCAAGAGAGCCAGCAGCCCTTCAAAGACACGGTGATGCAACCTCGCCTTGAGGAGAGCCCTGCCCATGTGGAGGGGCCCCTTTTTGCACAGAGAAGTCCTCAGCAGATTGTACAGCTTGGCCTGCCGTGGCTCCATGGGGACCAGAGAGCATCAGCAAAGTGGTGCTCACAGCAGGGGCAGGAACACAGGGACAGCTTTACCCACCCCTCAGGAAGGGCAAGCCCTGAAGGGTTCCTTGGGATCCAGCTTCCCTGCCCAACAGAAGAGCAGGCTTGGGCCTTCGATAAATCGTTAACAAGCATTGAAATATGATTCTTCTGGGTTTTTTTTTTCAGAACAAACTCCTCAGGTGAAGTGGATTGAGATCTTCAAGAAAATTAACTGAATCTGCTTGGCGGATCTTCTTTACTCAGAGCTCTTGGTGCCACCAGTCTGTACCACAGCTTACAGCATGAGAAGGTCAGCAGGGATCTTCCATGATATTCTGGCAAACCTGCAGCAGGTTGGTAGGAGTAAGCATGTGCTGGGATGCAGCAGGACACGTTAAAAATCCTCTGGACAGGCTGCTGTGTGCTTCTCATTCATATCTTGAATGCTCAAGGCATGGGTATCACCCTTGATCGAAGGCTGGATGATCTGCAGCTGAGCGATGACCGGCAGCAAGACAGGTGAGAATTTAGTTGACTGCAATTTGCCACGACAGGTTGAAAACCACCAGGGATAAAGAATAGCAGAGGCCCCTTCTGAACCCACTACTGTCACTAATATAGAAACCTTAATAACTCATTGATAAACCTTCAGAGTAGAAATACACAAAACACCCCTATGTACAGCAACATTCTCGTTTACATCAACTGGGTTAGGAATCTGATGCAAGGATTGCCACTGGTTGTTACTGGTTTAGCTACATGATTGGGACTTGTCTGGAAAGAGCAAGATCATTTGGGATAATTCGTATCAGCAGCCGTTGACTCCATTGCTGCATCTGAGCAGTTGGCGTGACGCGGAGGAGGTTCTTGGTGTGTGGTTGTCTTGCACACCCAATCTCCACCTGCAGATGACTGAATCCCCTTGGCCATGCACAGGCAACTCCAGTCTTTAGTCCATCTCTGAAAAACGTGGTTCTAACTAGCTCCCTTCTTCTCCCATTCCTGCCAAGCAATAAAGGCAGATTAGTCCAAAGTAGCTGTGATGTGCACAGCATCAACCCAGTCGTCTGGTACCCAAGTGTTTTTGGCCACAGGGTGGGGTCAGGGATGTCTCTCCCTTATAAGCAATACACACATGTATTTATTTAAATCACACACAGGGAAAGCACAGGTCAAAAGAGCAGAGGAAAACCAGGTTGGCTTGCTCTTAGTGGTGCTCAGAGGTGCTTCCCCGATGCAAGACCACCCATAACGCTGTCCCACCATAGCCAGTGTGCTCCACTGGCAGGAGGGAAAAGCAGTGGCTGTCCCAGATGGGTTTTTCTCCCATACCAACTGGTGTGTTACCTTAGCTTTCTGTAGGACTGTTCCCTTCCCCGTCACCATGACAGACAGAGGCCGGTTTTTCAAAGCTGTTGCTGAATTGACTGGGGAGTTCTCTGCGCTACTTGCTGGACTGGCACTTTTTGCCTGGTTCTACAGTAAAAATAAGAGAAATGGGGATGACATCAGACTGCTGAAAGAGATTTCTGCCTTTCTCCACCACCTCCTGCTCACAGTCACATCCCACTTGCACTGAGGCATATTTTTTTCGGTAATGCACCAATGTTGAACTACTCCCACCAGGAGGATGTGTGTGTGTGTGGTGCGTATGGGCATTGAGTACTCAAGCAGAGGTACAGATCAGGGCTCAGGCAGTGACCATCTCCATTTCATGGGAACCAAGCTCCCAAGAAGGAATTTAGATGCCTGACTTTCTCTCCAAAACCCACGACTTGGCTCAGCTGGGCACAGAAGGAGCTGGGTCCAGACCTGCCCGGGCCTGGGGGTGTTGCTCATGGCTCTACAGCTGCTCTTCTGAGCCCTGGCTCCCTTTCATCACACCATTGCTGCTGTTACCTCATTATATTCTTATTACATTATTTTATGTATATTTTATAGAATCACAGGATGGTTTGGGTTGGAAGAGACCTTAAAGCCCATCCCGTTCCACCCCCCTGCCATGGCCAGGGACACCTCTCACTGGATCAAGGGGCTCCAAGCCCCATCCAGTCTGGCCTTGAGCATCCCTAGGAATGCTTCTCTGACCAACCTGTGCCAGGGCCTCCCCCCCTCACAGGAAAACATTTCTTCCTAAGATCTCATCTAAACCTCCCCTCTTTCAGCTTAAAAACTGCTCCTCCCCATCCTATCCCTGCAATCCCTGATAAACAGCTCATCCCTAGCTTTCCTGTTACAATATAATAATTATAATAAACATAATACTTCGGTAATATATACATATAATCTAGACACTTATATAAGATCACATATTATATCAATATAATATTGTTACTAATCGTTATATTATCCAGCAGGCTAAGGCTGCTGGACAGCAGCTGTGCATCCCAGCGGTGCCCCCACATACCCGAGGGGATGCGTTCTCCAGGTGCGTGGTGTCCACCGCAGTGCCCAGCGTCACGGGGCCGGACTCTGCCTTTTTCAGGTTCTCTTTCACTTCCACCAGGCTCAGCTCCAGGTCCACTCTCCGGCTCTCCTTCCTTTTGCACTCTTCTTCTATCTCCTTCAGCCTCTGCTCCAGGCTCTTGTCTGTGAAGGGAGGGGTAACTTAGGAGAAGAGAATCATAGAATCATGAAGATTGGAAAAGACCTCTAAGATCACCCAGTCCAACCGTCAGCCCAACGCCACCGTGCCTGCTAAACCATGTCCCAAAGTGTCACATCTGCACGGTTTTTGAACACCTCCAGGGATGGAGGCTGCATCTCAGCCTGTTCCAATGCTTCACCACTCTTTCAGTAAAAAGTGATGGCTGGGAACTTGGTGAGCTTGTGAGAAGGGCATGCCCTATGTATTTTCCTTAGATTGTGCCCCAAGAGGGACCGTGACAGAGCAAGCTCTTGCTCCAATACCATTTGGGCTACGTGGCTTGGTTTCAAAGTGCCAGGCCTCGCCCCGCTTCTTATTGTCCCAAGTGGGCCAGGTTCGTTGCCCCCTCCTTCCCCTGTGGCCCCACCCTGGCTCATTTCCATGCACCACCCGTTGCCCTGTTCTACCTGTGCTCCCTACGAGCATTTCCTTCAGCTCCCGCCGCTCCTTGCGCAGCTGGGTGAGCTGAGCCCGGATTTCATCCTTCTCCTTCTCCAGCCGCTCCTTCTCCTCTGTGAAGCGCTTCACCTCCGCCTCTGTCCTGTTCTTGCCCAGCTTGGTCTCCACTGCTGCCGCTGGAAACGCAACCCAACAAGACAAGCTCAGACACGGGAAAAGCAGGAGGAAAAACCTTTTCAGATGTGTGGAAACAAAATGAATGAGGGTCTGCAAAGTTACCAACCAAGAGACTTGCCACTGCGTAGCAATGGCAAGCTGAACCACAGCTGGCAAGGCTCACCACCTGGCACACCACCTCCCTCCAAGCCCATGTGGCAGCAGGCACCCACCTGGCACTCAACCTGTGCAGCCCACTCACCTGGCAGTGGCATCTTGGGCCGGTGTGCGGGCGCCAGCTGGGGACTGCTTGCTGTCACCGTGCCCACTGCCAGCTCGGGGGCCGGCTGGGGGAAGGCGATGTTCTGCTGCTGCGTCTGGATTTTGACAGCGGGCATCCGTGGCAGGACCTCATCGAGCTCTGGCTTCTCTGGGTGTTTCTGGGGCTGGAAAATGAAGTGGGATGACATAGTGGGTGGAAGTGGCTCACTGGTTAAGCCTGTCCCCACACCACAGTTTGGGACAGTACCTGCTCCGAGGTCTCCATCACTTTATTACAAGGCTCGGGTTCCTTAGCCACGAGGGCTGTCTCAGCCGTGCTCTCTGCTGCAGCCTTGTTGGCAGCCCTTTCTAAGGATGGTGAGTCGGGTGGTGAAGACTGACATGACTTCTTGCCAGCACACTGGAGGAAGGACTTCACTGGGGTGAGGTCCAGGTACACTCTGTCTTGGTCTGACTCCACTTTGCTCTCACTCTTGGGTATTTCTTCCTGCAAAAGGAGAAGGCTTCCCTGAAAAGGTACCATCTGCTGCAGCCAGAAGTACAGGAAACACCTCACTGCGCAGCAGCAGCATCCCAGGCAATCTGGAGGACTTCCCACAAATCTTACAGGAACTTAAACTCTGTTTCCTAAGTCATTCCTTGCAGGGTTTTTTGGGGTACTGAAGGGCCCCCTCCTGCTCTCCTTCAACAGGGCTTTCCAATGGCAGCAGCACCCCATGCAGGGATCTCGCCCTGCTGTACATCTAGCAACCCTTACTCGATTCTTTCCCTGGATAACAGTTCTACCCTCACCATGGCCCATCTTTCTTGTCCTTATACTCAGGATTTGCTCTCACAGGCATCAAAAGCAATTTTGATAGACCGGGCTCCAAACAACCCCCTATCTATCATCAAATAATCCATGCTTTTTGCTGATGGAAAAAACGGACTTTATCCCAGCTGCCTTGGGATCCCTAGAACACCATGCTGGAAATCTCTCTCCCGTTCCTTAGGGACTCCTCTCTAGCACCCATAGAATCACAGAATGTCCTGAGTTGGAAGGGATCTACAAGGATCATTAACTCCAGCTCCTGTCCCTGCACAGGACACCCCCAACGTTCACACCGGGGGGGCTGAGGGTGTTGGCCAGATGCTTCTGGATTATTGTCAGGCTGTGACTGCTTCCGTGGGGGAGCTGTTCCAGTGCTCCACCACCCTCTAAGAACCTTTTCCTGAAACATCTCCTGACACATCTTCCCGCTATTCTGTTGCAAAAGCCTGGATTTCCCTAAGAGCTGGGAATCCCCTCATCACCATTGGAAAACCCTTCCCCTTCCCTGCTAGAGATTGTCCCTGGCCAGATTTTTAGCCATGGCCTCTGCAGAGCCCACTGCAACAGGGCAGCTGCCTGCAGCACCGGGCACCTTACCAGAGGCAGGTCTGGCAGGTCCACGTCGTCGTAGAGCTCCTCCTGCTGCACCCTGCCCTTTGGGAGGTTGTCGATATAGGCGTTGGGCTCCGAGTACTTCCTCTGCATCAAGCTGTGAACAGGCAGCGATTACAGCTGTCATTCTTTATTACTGCGAAACATCACAGAATCATAGCATGGTTTGTTTAGGTTGGAAGGGACCTTAAAGATCATCCAGTTCCACCCCCTGCCATGGGCAGGGACACCTCCCACTGGATCAGGGGGCTCCAAGCCCCATCCAACCTGGCCTTGAACACCTCCAGGGATGGGGCAGCCACCACTGCTCTGGGCATCCTGTGCCAGGGCCTCCCCACCCTCACTGTGAAGATCCCATCAGGAAGGATCAGTCTCACTTCACAGCTGTGCTGTGCTGCATTTTGGGGCACCTGAGCATAACAGTCCTGGGGTCTGGGCAGGGCCATGTGGCCCGACGCAGGAGATGAGAAGGTAGAGCCGAGCAGCAGTGTGATCACGGCTACTGTTGACCACCAGAGCGGGGCTACATTCCCCTTTGGCTCCTTCCTTTCTCTCCCTGCAGCAGCACAACCCCATCCCTTGCCCCAGCACAAGGTGAACCAGGTGGCTGGGTGCCCTGCTCCACCCCAGCCCAGCCCACCCCACCAACCTGCCTTAGGGAAGCCACCCAGGCACATGCCCCTCGCCCCATGGCACGCTGCAGCTCAGGTTAGATGCGTCATGGTGAGACAAGTGCTCTACTGTCTCTCACTGACCTTCCAAAGAAAGCAACTAAGCTTCAACCGTAAATTTACCACCTATTCCCACGGCAGCCAACCTCCCCCAAGCAGAGGGACCCCTCTTCTGGCTGGCTTCCCCTCCACAGCCCCACCATTACCGCTGACGTACAAGAAGGAGTTCTTTGCAGCGCTCACGATGCAGGAAACCCTGTCGGCATCCACATAATCATAGGTAAATTCCTCCGGGTCTGTTTTTGAACCTGACTCCGACAAGAGGAGCCCCAGCCAGTGGCCCATTTCTTCCGAGGACTTTGCCTACAAGGTGATCAGGTAGAGGTTGCAACAGCAGTTTCTCTGTGCTCCCCAGGTTAATGCAGGCTTAGCCTTGGGCAGAGAAGTACGCTGGTGGTCATAGAGTCATAGAATTGTTAAGGTTGGAAAAGACCTCTAAGATCATGCAGTCCCACCATCAATATAACACCACCGTGCCTACTAAACCATGTCCTGAAGCACCACATCTACACATTATTTGAACACCTCCGAGGATGGAGACGCCCCCACTGCCCTGGGCAGCCTCTGCCAGGGCTTCACCACTCTTT
Organism: Neomorphus geoffroyi; assembly: GCA_033558235.1. NCBI lineage: Eukaryota > Metazoa > Chordata > Aves > Cuculiformes > Neomorphidae > Neomorphus > Neomorphus geoffroyi. Next base: position 5,076,575 of record JAUMJM010000016.1, on the reverse strand, counting down.
CAGTAAAGAAATTTTTCCTAATATCCAATCTAAACCTCCCTGGTGCAACTTGAGGCCATTTCATCTCATCCTCTCAGCTTGCAAGGAGAAAGATGAATGGCCAGGTATTTATATTAAACCTGATACCACAATAAAAGAAGAAAAGGTCTGCTCTGTATATGGACCGATTCACAAATGAATGCAACTCTTCGCTTAATTCCGTCTTAAAATTTCTGGTCAGCCTGCGTTTTCCTTTCAATGATGATCAACTCAGCTGCCCACGAGGGTAAGAGAAGTCTCCATGGCTGGAGACTCTGGTGGGGAGTTGGCCTTGGCAAGGAAGGTGCGTGGGTTTTATTTTGCACCAGCAGGGTGCAGCAATGGGATTGCCAAAGACAGACAGGTAAGGAGCCCTGAGCACCAAGAGCCTGCAAGCTCCTTACCCCAGAGCCCAAACCCCTTCCAGGACTGTTTGCATAGGGGAGAGGGGAAGGGAAGAGTATAAAGTGGGATCAGAGAAGAACTTCACAGAATCACAGAATGGTTTGGGTTGGAAGGGACCACAAAGCCCATCCAGTTCCACCCCCCCGCCATGGGCAGGGACACCTCCCACTGGATCAGGGTGCTCAAAGCCCCATCCAACCTGGCCTGGAACACCTCAAAGAACAATGTCAAAGAGAGCTCCTTGCTTTAATATGGTCAGTTCCAAATTCCCAGCTGTACTGAACAGCCTGGCATTTTGCAATATTAAGAGTTCACTGTGGTGCCTCGAAGTCAGCTCCAGCAAACGGCCACGGGCACTTCCCAGAAGTGGGGAGTTTCTACCTGAAACACGAAGTGTGCTGATGCAGACATCTTTTACAGCTTTTTCTTTGGTTTGAGGAGTTAGAGCAGGCAGCACAAAGTAAAAGTCAAGGCAAGTGAATCCTAAACTGGAAAGTCTATTTTAAGCTTCCCATCTGTTTTATTTAGCAGGGGCTTCAGTCCCTGGGAAGGCAGCTAGCCTGTACATTAAGACTGACATCCCAACAAAATACACATTCTCCCATTCACAAAATGTCCATTTTCCCAGCACCTTTGCTTCATGTCTGTAATTAGGCAAAATTTCTTAAAACACGGCCAAAGCCCGAACCAGAAGCTAAACAAAACCACCTTCAAACTTTATAGCAGGCACTTCAAGTCAGTTGTTTAGCTATAAATATTCCACCCACTGGAAAAATACAGGAAATTGCTCACATTGTCCACCTCCTATTATAACCACGCTGTCGTCAGAGCGAACTAAGATTAGAGATAAACAGTCTTGGATGCAAGCAAAGGAAAGTAACAGATTGAGATGAATCCACTTGCACTTTCAGGGGCAGATTTGCAACTCAAGACGCATTACCAATGGCTTTGGGACTCTCCATTTTCAGAAGATGTTCTCTTTTCCTCCTAACCACAGACTTAAACCCCTAAAGTACCATTCCTTTCATCTAACATTAATCATCTGAAATGCATCCCATATCACTTAGTCTTCCAAGTTCATCCTGAAGAGAGATGGGCACCTCCAGAGGACCCTTCATCCCACCCTAAGATGAGTGCCTGCAGTGAAGGTCTGCTGGAGGCAGCAGCATCAGACACAGCCTGGATCACCAGCTAGGTGGGACAACTTCTAGATGACCACAGGCAGATGAACCAAAGTCCCTCGCTTCAGGTTCTGTTTTGCTGGACTGAGGGTTCCTCTGGAGGACCCCGCTGGCACCTATACCAAGACACCCAAGCTGATGGCTTAAAGCAGGGCTTTGTTAGAGATATACACCTTACCTCCAGAATAACCCGTTCTTCCCCATTGTGCAGGATGCGAAAGGAGTAGAGATGATCAGGGCTTGGCTCTGGGATAACTTCACAACCTGCCAGACTCAGAGGCTGCTGAGCCAGTTTGCTTCGGTTCTTGTCCTGGTAGAAATGGAGGTGACCATCTTTTACCTGGCACCAGCGGGACTTCCACTGGCTGTTCACCAGCACATTCAGGTAACCTGCAAGCAAGCACAGGTTGCTTAGGTAGATTTTTGACCTCATAGCAAGGAGGAATCCAAACTGATTAGAGTGCACAGGGATGTCTGAGGAGTAAGTTCTGAGATCACTGCAAAACACAAAGCCCCAGGGAAAAACTAAGAGCAAAAGCACAGAGACAAGTTGTCTTGTCCATATGAAACAGGGTGAAAATGGTAAAAATCTGTTCCAAATGAAACCCTCGAAATTCAGGTAAAGTTTGGAGCAGTAAGTTGGCTGCAGATGGCTGGACAAAGCTAGTTCTAGATGGTGACTACAGGCTGACCCACACAATCCTCCCCCTGATGACTCCCACACTCTGGACTGATGCTCAAGAAGAGAAGCACAGATGCCCTCTGCGTGCATGTCTGCTATTACCGGCCCTTCCTCTTGGGTCACCCTGTGAGCTATTGCCTGCACCCCAGCCACCTTAATGTGTAAGAGGCACCAAAATCTGCATGGATTTACCGGCACGAACCAAGCAGAATGTGGCCTCTTTGCCTCCTCCAGCAGGACAGCCTGGCACATCCATGTTTGAGGAGGATGATGCCTGGTGCTCATCCTGCCCTGCCCTGCCCTGAGACAAGTCTCTTCAGGGGAGTTCATGCTACTACTTACTGGAAGTCTCCAGGGATCTCTCTGGGCTATCCAGGGAGCTGGACTTTTTCCTCCCAAGGTTCATCAGGTTGCTCAGTTTCAAGCCAGTTGTGCCCTTCTTCTTAACTACCAGAAGAGAAATGACATATATGTGGCTTTCCCAGCTCACAGTCAGACACACAACCCGCTGTCCCAGCTGAGTGTCCTATCCCAAAGCTGCCTGTGCTGCCATCCTGCACCCAACAGCGCTGCAGCACGCGCCCACCCCTTGCAGAGGGCAAACCTGCAATCCAGGAACAGGCTGCGAAAGTCTAAAGCCTGGGGAGATGATGAGCAAGCAGCACAAGAAATCTCAGCTAAGCAATGGGCGCCAAACATTTGCTCTACATTGCTTTATACTTGAGTTAGCGCTGAGCAAACACCAGTCACTGCAAGAGCTGGGGGAAGGCTGTTTGCACAGGTCCTGCTGGGTAGGTGACAACCTCCTTTCACTTCCTTACATTACAAGAATGGAATTAAAAATCACCACCCATAAGTATTTCTGGCCCTCAAGTCTTTTCCTTTCTAAAAGGGGGACCCAGGGCAGAGAGGGAGAAAGCTCATGCTCAAACAGGCTCTTGAGCATTTTTCCACTGAGCACATCAGTCAGTGCACAGGTACGGCTGTGGCTATGGAATCATCAGGAAATCCTGCTAAGAAATCAAGCTGAATGTTTTCAGTCCTGATATTCTTTTTCTTTAGCATAATAAAATTAAGAAGTCCTAATGTGGAGGGACTGAGAAGCTGAGCTGCATCTGTTGGGTGAGTCCAGTGAGCCCTCAGTGTGGATTTCTTTCTCCCTCTCCAATATGTAGATGGGGCCCCCCAGTCAGAACATCTCCTCTTACAACGCACGTTCCAGACTCACAGATGGAGAATGGAGCTCAAAGGCCGAAGTCAGACACCCTAATGTGAAGATGCAACTCTCCCATGGGAGGCAGCTCACAATTCCACACAGGTATTCCAACTTCTCCGCAGAGATCTCTGAGGAAAGTCACTTAGAGTGGATTTATGCCATCTCAAACTGGCCCAAAGTGACTTGCCCAGAATCATGCAGGATGTGTGTGTTATGGTAAATATCACATCCAGGTTTCTCAAGCCCTGTCCTAACACTGGAACTGCTGAGACATCCCAACACCCACCCGTCACTTCATTACGGAAAAAAGAGTGCAATGGAATCACATCCACAGGCAGTGAAGTCACACGCAGCTTTCACCCTGCGTCAGGTCAGTCCGGGGCGGCAGTGGCAGGAGACAGAAACCCTCAGCACACACGCAAGGTCAGTGGCCTCGTTTCCCCCCCATTCCCAGGCTGAAGTTTTACCATCTTTTATCTCTGCTGTCTCTGGGTGGCCGTCCGTGCTGCTCCCGCTCTCAGAGGCTGCGGAGTACCTCTCGGATACCTCCACCTGTCAACAAGCACCAGACTCAAGCTCCACAGACGCATGTGACCCACTTCTCCAGCCAGCACCCATCACAAGTGCCGCCTTCTGCTCTCCTAAATTACGACTTCCACAGCAGATGCTTTCACACAGTCACCCCCCACTGAATCACTCTGTGCCCTCTCTGTTGTTTCTGAGCCCAGCAAGGGCAGATCCAGTACATGAACTACCTAGCTGGGCTCACCTCTCAGGTGACATGGTGGCACCACCTGTGCCACCCTATGGCTTCCTGCCCTGCAGCCTGGCTGGTGGGGGCTTTTGCCAGTCCCCATAGTAGGGCATGGGCAGAGGAACTGGCCGGGTGCTCTAATAGGTCCATTTTGGGTGTCCCTCAGAAACTCAGATAGGTTTCTTCCTCCTCCTATTGCTCTGGAACAAGCTGACTCCGGGGGAACGTCACCCAAACCTAGACTAGAGAGTGGCCCAAGCCCTGGCATCCAAGGATCTATGTCACAGAATCACAGAATGTTGGGTTGGAAGGGACACTAAAGCCCATCCAGTTCCAATCCCCTGCCATGGGCAGGGACACCTCCCACTGGATCAGGGGGCTCAAAGCCCCATCCAACCTGGCCTTGAACACCTCCAGGGATGGGGCATCAATAGCTTCTCTGGGCATGCTGTGCCAGTCCCTTCCTAGCTCTTGGTGAGCACAGCTGCCTTGCCATATGCGATAGTGCTGCTGCCTTGTATGGAGAAGAGCCCAGCGCTGGGTCAGTTTTAGAGGAAATACGTGTCAGCAAAATCAAGGTTGTAAAGGAAAATTAAGATTGTTCTAATACTACTCCTTTTCAGTGGAAAAGTGGTCTGGTTACATCCAAATCAGTCTTTGCTCTGATGAAATTACTGCACCTACAACTATTATTTATTAAAGGATCAAGGTGGAAAAGCCCAAATGCCAGCTCTCTCTGTAGAGACAAGGAGTACCTTTGGGTAACTGAGACGCTGCGAATCTGGGATGTACTGGTTGCCTTCGCTGCCTCCTTCGCAGAGCAGACCACTGGTCTCCTGGATTACCTGTGCAGAGGGGGAGCCATGGCTCGTGAAAGCACTGCAGCAACAGGATCAATACTTCTCACCCACCCAGGACAAGCAAAACCACAGCAGCCCAGGAGACCCAAGGTTTCTGCTCCCCGCAACCCTGAGGACTTCCCTGGTGCTGCAGCAGGCAACTGCCAGATCCGTCAGCCAGGGAAAGGCTGCCAGAAAAGGCAGCCCCGCTCCACCCCAGGCTCCACAAATTCTCCTTCTGCTGCTGCCATCCCAGCAAAAGGGCCACAACTTCCCCGGTCTTCAGTCACTTCACGTAGGCACTGCCTCCTCCATCCCCCAATGTCCTTCCTGCTGCAGTGGCTGGGCTGGGAGGGCCCTCTGTGGCCTCCCACATGCAGAAGGCAGCAGGAAGCTGCAGGAAGAAGCTATCCCGGGACAAGAAAATGAAGTGGTGTATTTGTATATAGGCTTGCAGAGAGGAGGGAAGCCAGAGCATGCAAGAACAGGAAGGAGATAAGATATGGGCTCCCAGCAAAGCCAGGGTAGAAGCATGGGAGCACCAGCGGGGCAAGTCCAAAGGTGCCACTGACCCTGAGCCACTGCTCTGCCTGGTCTTTACTCTGCAGCCCCAGCACGATGACGTCGGCGTTCATGGGGATGATCTTCAGCTTGTGCTCTTTTTTCCTCACTTGCTTTTCTTTGTGAATGACGGTGCAGCCCAGCAGATTCACGTCGAGCTGAGGGCTGTGGTCTTTGGAGCTCTTGTAGCACTGGGGAAGGAAGATGGGAGGGCGGGTAAGAGCCTGGGGAGGAGCCTTCCCTCTCACTCACTGGTGTGAACTCAACCCTAGAAGTGGCTCAGGGCAACCACGTGCATTAAGTGCACTGAACACAAGAAAGTCCTGTAGGTCCTACGAGGCTGCAGTGTCTACACCTACTACACACAGGACATCTCTGTACATGCCTACAGCATTTGAAATGCCTCTCACAAACAGTGCTAGAGGCTCAAGGATGTGGTTAGCAGTGGGATAAGCATCCCTTCTGCCTAACCACCTTAAAAGGTTTCCCCAAAAAGCAACTCTAGGCATTTTGGGAGTTTGGCCACAAACATCCCCTTGTGCCCCCCTCAGCATTCCTGTACCCACGTCCCTTCTGGAAACAGAAAGAGAGCCCCAAATCTCTAGGATGTGGTTTTTGAAGCAGTACTTCTAGGTGGACTTTGGTTTTGTCAGCTACTTAACATGGCCTGAGGTGCCACATCCCTTCACAGTTCATAAAATAGGGTTTTTTCAGGCAGAGAGTGGAGTATCTACCCACCAGCAACCTGGTGTCCTTGATAACGCACAGCTGTTTCGCCCACTGTCCCAGCCACTTCTTTCTCCACAGGAAGGCACAGATGCGGGCATCCTTCATCAGCTCAATGGTGGCCTCCGTGGACGGCCACTGATGGGTTGCTGACTTGCCTTTGCTGCTCTCTTCTTCATCGTAAGATTCATAGGAGCTACTGACAGCTTCACCATCTTCTATAACAAAAGCAAAGCTCTATCATTAAACACATTCCTAGGACAACTCTGAGCCTATTGCTTGCCTCAGCCATGCTCACACATGCAAAAGCTTCCACCACAGGGACGTGTCTTTTGAGGCTGTCCTACAGGAGGATAATCAATAGGAAAATAACCCTCACAGATCCTTTTTCCTTTCGAGCCCAATATTAATCTCACTGCCACGTTTTGTGCCTAAGAGTCTCGGTCAGCAAACACTCAAAAGACACTTCTCAGTTGACCATGAACTCAAGAATGTTCCCTTACAAGTTTTCTTTTTACCCCTCGAAGATGTTTTCTCTGATTTCCACTTCAAGCCAAACACTCACAGTTTTTAAGGCAACAGCAAGCTACAATCAGCCCTTGTCCTCTGAATGTCAGAAGTAGAGATGGTATTTGCGAGGCCATGCAGCAAGCAACAATCCATTGTATCTGAGATGTCATTCCACTTCCCCTCTCTGGACTAACTGGTCTCTCTCTCTCCTTAGCATCTAAGGGACAGCACGCTGTTACAGGCACAAAAATTAATCATAAGTGGCATCTGTAAATCACAGTAATCACATTTTTCATGTTCATCTCTAAATGCATTGCTATTTTATTAGGATGAGCTGGGATTTTCAATACCGAGTTCTGATGGACTGTAGGCTACTGGAGTTCTCAGCTGATATGGAACAGCTGGAACCAGATTCATTGGAAACAATGAAAACATTCCAACTGTCTGCATGGGAATTTGCAGTGCTCTGCTGGCATTTACAGTACAGCTTTGATTTCAAGGTAAGCTGACGTAGCAAGATGGCAAGATTTGGGCAGCATCTGCGTAGGGGTTTGCATTTTAATCGTACCAAACAGAACAGGAATATCGTTAGGTTTGTCTCACCGGAATTTAATCTAATTTTGATTCTCATCACATTTTAATATCCACTTAAATGTAACATTACTGGATTAGTGCAAAATAAAAAGAGGAAAAGCATCTAAAAAACGAAAAAAAAGGCACTAGCAGCTTCAGTGAAGAACATTTCTTAAGTTGGGTTTCTTAAAATAAAAGGCACTGAAGTGCAGTAGCAAAGCTACAGCCTCACCCCCAGCGAAATCTCTCTGTAACATCCTTCAAGTGATCAAAGCTGCACCAATTAAACATACCTATTAAAAAGCAAATAGTCCCTTTCAAAGTCTCTGAATGGTGCTGCCAGCACACTACTGGCTCACCATCTCCATACCCTCAACGTAGCAGACAGTCCCTGTTTTATGGGAACACATTACCCCCATGCATCTCAGCATGCAGACACAGACCTTGTCCAAGGCACCTGGGCAGAAATTCAGATGGAGCAAAAGTAATGAGGTTCCTTGTCCCTGGAAATACCAGGCTGAACCCCTGCACTGCTAGGGACCACTCCTTATGCAGCAAGGACACCTAAGGGAACCTCATCATCTAAATCTCCCTCCTTATCAACACTGGGCTATGGTTAGCTGCTCCTTGCGCCGCTTTTGGGTGTCTTGGGTGCTCCTCACTTAGGCATTACCCTCATGCTGCCACCTTTCTCCTGGGGCATTAACGCCTTTCTTCCATGCTCTCCACAGGAGCCCTGGTTACTCTTTTGGGCACAAACCACAACCACAAGTGCCTCAGGAGATAAGCTTTTGTCTACTTGAAGAGTGTCAGCCGTTGCTGGCCTGGTGACACTGCTACAGCCTCATGATGAAAAAGCATTTTCCAGGCTGTGTAGCTGGCAAACTGTGACTAACCTTGCTTGGGTGACTTGAGGCAACACTGTCATCACTACTAGGGCTCACTTGAGCCCAAGTCCTACAGCTCAGGCACTTCAGTACAAGGTCTCACTTTCCACCTACCAGCAGGTTCAACTAGGAGCACCTCATTGAGGTGACATCGGCGGCAGCCAGGTTCTGGGATGTCCTTATCTAGACCTTTCCTGTTTGTCTTCCCATGACCTCCCAAGCAGCTAAATCAACATCATGATGCAGGAAGCTCCAAGCATTCCACACACCAGAGCTGCCTCTGCCTAAGCAGAGCACCTACAATATTCGCTGAACTTGTCAATACAGCCGGTGTTACCACATATCAGCTCCACATCAGTCACCAGAACCAGGGGAACAAAGGCTAGGGAAGTCCTCTTCATTGTCATCTAGAGCACGGGGAAATCCATAAGAAGTGCCACCTTGTGTATGTCCAGCATGGGCAGAGGGAGGGGAGAGGTGCTTACACTCCATGCATGTAACGGGCAATACCAGGGGGAGGCACCTGCCTGTCTCTTTTATAACTGAGTTCTGTGGTTTATTTTGTCTTTAAAACAAGGCACTTAAGGTTTGGAAAGCATGCCATACCCATCGTTATTGTGGCATAAATAACGCCCTCAGTAACCTGCAACCCTGGCCTGGGTCCAGCCGCAGCAAGCCTACCAAAAAGACCTGCACAGTCAAAAGGAAAGAGAAAGGGAGACAAAGAGAGAAAGCCACAGATAAGCAAATGCAGAGAACAAGGCTGTCTCAGCTGGTGAGGCTGCCCCATCCCCACTGGCAGCGGAGGACTTCAAACAGGGACAACGTTTTCAACCTGCCCCCTCAAACAAGGCAATTCCCTTTAAAACAGAATCATCGCAATTAAAATCAGCCAGGGCGGACGAGCTGTTTCAGCCAGAATAATTACTGCTCGGTTGGCAGACAGGTTGCCCCTTTCATTTTCGCTCCGTTTCTTATCGCCCCCTTCAATTATGCAAACGCAGCCGAGGCCGATAACAGTTTCACGCATTTCAGCCCACGAGGAATGGCAAGCAGCAGCATTTGCAAGAGCTGGAAAATGAAAAGCAGAGGCGTCCCCAGCGGAGAGGTGGGAATCCTGCTGATGAAAGAGGGACCCCGAGACCCAGCAGCCTTGCCGGCCCACTTCATTTGAATTAATTCACCCACAGTTTGTTACAGTGCCTCACAGTCCCACCTCTGATGCTGCACGAATCCTCTATCTCCCCAGCCCATCTGGAGGCTTGCTTTGATGTCCTTTCTTGGCAGTGCACCCACTAATTTTAGTGATGTTCCTATTTTTGTTTCATTTCACTACGCCCATTTGTTTGGAGGCGCATGGGTGTCTTCCAAGGCTCGTGCTGTCATTGTGCCAAACAGCGCCAGCAGCTCCCTGGACTGCCAACCCTTTCCCTGCCCAGCTCGCGGGGAGAGCAGGGCGAGCACAGAGGGCTTCTGGGGTCACTGGGTCAGGCTTTCGCACCTTCGGCCAGGGCAAACGCATGCGAGTCCAGGATGCTCTATAGCAACAGCAGTCGCACCAAGAACCCAAGGCAGCTGCTAGCAACAAGCATCGCTTCACGCAGGACAGGTACAGGGTACTATTACCACCTGATAAGGTGAGGAAGGAAAAAGGAATGGAAAGCCCGGTTTTGTACTCGTTGAACCAATGGGCAAGACCGAGACCTGCCCCACATGCCGTGGGATTTGGAGCTGATCTCTTGTGGCAACCCAGGGCACCAGCTGCTTCCCAGCATCGCTGCCTGACCTGTCCTCTGCGTGGTGGGCCACGCATCAGCCTCTCCTGAGCCCCCCACAGCCTTCTCGTGTCACACACCTGCTGCTCCAAATCTCTCCCTGCCTCTCCTTCCTGCTCACCCCAGGGCACCACCTCAAACACAACGTTGCCAAAAAGCACAGAGATTCTTGCTGACGCGATGCCGCCTTCCTGCTCATGCAAACCACCTTAAAAGCCATCAGCCTTATAGCATGCCAGCTGGTTTGTGGAGAAGAAGGGACCTGCTGGGGCCTGCCGAGGGGATGGGTGGTTGAGCAGCCACAGGAGGCAAAGGCACCACACACCCTGGTGGCAAGGGACTGCCTGGACTTGCACATCTCATCTCTGCTCACTTCATAGGCTTGCTTCATCTCCGCTTACGGCTGCGATACTGCTCAACACAACACCAAACGTGCTCGTCAAACAGCTATTCGTAGCAGTCACAGACCTACCAGTTTTGGCAGTGCTCCCATCATATGGTTGTTTCCTCTCGTTTTTCAACCATGCTTGCAGGGCTCTGATCTCTCTCTTCCTTAGGCATCTGACTGGCCTGGATTTCAGTAGATGGTGGGTGTATTTGCATTTTTGAGCAGCAGGTTGCCAAGGAAAAAGCGGAGGTTTAAGCTGGGTGTGTGCTTATCACTCCTGCCAGCCAGGGCTCTGAACGAGACATGAGTTTATGCAGCTGCCTGGATAACATAACCAGGGTTTCCCAGCACATGGATCAACGGCCAAGCTCCAGATAATCTGGTGTATGTCTTTACATGCCCTGCCTCTTAGCGCATTATCCTCTTTCCCAACGTGCATCAGGGCGAAAAGAAGTCCATTTATCTTACAGCACAAGCAGTTGGAAAACCCCTGCAGGGACAAGGCAACAGTGGCTGCAGAGGAGCTTCACCTCCCTGTACCTCGTGTATCCCAGCCCAGCCCTCAGCCAAACAACCCAGAGTGGTTTAGCAAAATTGAGCTGGCACCCTGATGTGGTAGAGCTCAAGACATCTCTTCTCCGCACCAAAAGGCACCTTTCACCCCAGTTATGGTGAGCCTGCACCTCTTCCCACCTGAGCTGGATGCGATCTTCCTGTAATGTGGTTGTAGCCAAAATAGTATGGTTCAGGGAAACAAAGATCTTCTTGTGTGTCCCTTTTTTGTTTAGCACTGTTATCTTGTAGAGATTAATGAGAAAAACAACCTCACTGAGCTACGAGCTGTCCAGGCGTGCGAGGTGCACTCACACAGTGAAAGCTGTTTGGGTACTTCAACCTCTGGCCACTTCAAGCACTAGTACCACCGATGCTTCCCAGCCAGGAAGCTTCAAAGCCCAGTGGTGCACTCTGGGGCTCGTAAGGGCTCAGTTTCTCTCAGAAGGAGCTCATATTGAGCAGCCAAGGATTTAGATCCAAATCTTTCACCCTTAACTGACACTTCCCTGCTTGACCCAGCTCTCCCTGCTCAGCTCTGCCCCACACCACATACGTCATTGCACCCCACTCTGCTGCAGCTGAGGCTGCTGAGCAGGGATCTGCAGCAGTGCAATATAATCTCTCTCATTTAGGCTTAAATGGATTATAAAGCGATGACAAGATCAGCTCTGTTATCAGATTAGAGCAAGGTAATCTCTTATGAAGGATGGTCACTGAAGGAAGGACGCACGAACAAGTCTTAAAAAGTGAGAATCTGGGAGTTCAGCCTGTGTGCAGCAATCTCCTCCCGAAGGGGTGGGGAGCCCACAGGTGACAGGGACCGGTGGCACCACTGAGGACACTGCTGGGAGGCCCCAACTCAGGCAGCGAGCGAGTGTGCGCAGAGGGAACCCACGCACTGTCCCCTCATATGAAGTGTGGCTTTGTAATCAAGATTTTGGATGTTTAAACTGCCACAAGAGACAGAGCTGAAAAAACAGTCAATTATGAAACATCTAACACACATTAATGAATCTAACATTAATTAATCTAACACAATTATGAAACATCTATCACATCTAACAGACCAGGAGTCTTGGATTTTGAGCTCCAGAGGGCGGATTAGAGCACTAGGACATGAATGCAAGCCACCACCGCTTTGCAGCCTACTCCTCAATAGAAACCTGTGTTTGACTACAGCCAACCTTCCAGAAAACCATCGAGACAAAGAGAACCCACAATGATTTACAATATTTTATGGTGATGTTAACTCAGTCATATTATTCATTTCTACAGGATCATTTCTTGAGGATCATCAGCCTGTTCTTTCCAACTACCATCAGAGCTGTAATATCAAGTGTGACCAGCATCAGAAAACAAGTTTTTCACACAAGCTGTAAGATGTTCTGATAAACCTCAAGTCCTCCATCTCCCCCATGACCACCCCCCCAGAGAGTTAGCTGTGATGTACCATTTACAGAGACATCGTATGGCTCAGCCTCTTCGTAATATCCCTCTGGGGACTCAATCTTGGGGACTGGAGGTTGTTTTGTTTCGAGAATCTGCAGAATAAATAAATAAAAAGAATCAAGATTTTAGGTAAAACCAGACACTTGAAAACAACGTGGCATCCTTTTCTCCTTTTTTTAGCACTAGAGTGCATCCTAGTGGATGAGATCTTTCAGATGGGTACACCCGGATTTTCTTGCAAACTGGATGAGACGTGAGGGAAGAAAAAAGACTGCTGTAAGCTCAAATAGAAAGGAGTTCTTTGAAATTACTGTACAGTTGTATTATAAATGTTATTTTCTTTCACACTGCTGAAAGCCTTACTAAGATCAACTCATAGGTTTCCTCAAAAGCAGTGATCGCAACCCATTGGCCTTGCCATGAACTGGCACTTCTGCCTGCTGCACCGACCCTTCCTAAGCAGCTCATCGTAACTGGGAACGATCCCCTGTGCTATTGATTATCTTAACAGGGAACCAGAAGGGCAGACGTTTGGTGCAATCCTGGCTTTACACCGAAAAGTGTAGCCTAAGCAGTCACTGGTCCTGTCTCCAAGTCTCTGACGGATAGCAAACCGACAGCTAAAAATCTCTGCTTTAGGAACCGTATCAGGAATCTTTAATTGAGCTTTTAGCAAAAAAATTAAGGAAATGGATAAACAACACTAATGGAAAATAAGTCTTTGAAAGGAATCCAAGTGCTGGAAAATCCCTGTGGTGCCTGCCAAATCCCTCCCTAAACACAAGGAAGGGCTGGCAGGAAAAACAGCGCCTCGATCTTTCAGAAATACCAACATGAGTGGGGGGAAGCTAAAAACCAAGCTTTTTACTTTTCAAGTAATTCACATGGCTGTTGAATGTGAGACAGCAGAGTTGCAGATCACAGAAGGATCAGCAAACAGCTTATGCTCTTCCCAAAACACATGGCATCCCACCTCTCCCATCACAACCTGACTGTAGCATCCCCCCGTTCCTCAGCAAGTTGTCCCCTCTCCACGCCCAGGTCAAACCATCCTGGTGATCTGACGACATGCTCCAGCTCACACTGCTCCTGACCGAGCCCCGTGCAAACCCTGGATAGGACATTCAGTGCTTGCGGGGCTAAAACCCCACTCTCAGAAGGGCAGGAGGAAGAGCAGGTCTCTTTCTGCAGAGACCACTGTGATGAAGGTCATGGATCATGCACAGTCCTTCATGGTGGCCCACATGATGGCTCCTAGTGGCCTGGAGAAGAGAAACCAGCTGGGCAACGTAAGGCAGGATGAGCCTTTGCAGGTCATGGTTTAGTATGGGGACAAGGTACGGTTGGACTCGATCTCAGAGGTCTTTTCCAACCCAAGGATTCTATGATTCTGTGATTCATGCCATAATGATTACAGGTTCAAAGCTGTCCATGGATAATTCCACCAGTAGGTACTACTACCCAGAAGCAGAAAGAAAGCTTGGAGGGCCAGCAACTGCCCATGAAGGTAGATGCTGCTAAGCCCGTTGGACCTAGATGCCCTGATCACATCAGCCAAAATCACACTCCTCTACTCCCCATGGCTCTGCTAACTCACAGACTTCTTGAGTGTCTTGGATAAAAACTCCTTCCTACTTGGTCTGTCAGATGCTGTGAGTAGACTCTGAGTTTGCTTTCCAGAGCCACGTAGGACACACTGCCTCAAAACACTTGCCTCCAAACACTTAAAAGTTTAGGAACTTGTCCTAATGTGTTAAGTTAAAGAAATAAAAACAAACTCAGCCACTCCAAAGCTTCACTTAATCCCTTCCCTGGCCAGGAATGTGTCTGCCATTGCCTGCCATCTGGGGTGGCCTGCGTGTAGCCAGCTCACGTTGTGCTACAACCATAAACAAATCGCCTACACAAAGAAACGCTGTGGGCTTTTTTGACACCATCCCACAAGTGTCAGGGAAGGGGAGGGGGTGTGTGCTTTGTTTTGCTTCCGACAGACAATAGGAGCCAACAGGGACTAGGTGGGACTGCACCTCAGCTGCCCCAGAAGCTATTTTTTTCTCTTCTCTTTCCCTAAAGGCATGGAGTTGTTTTGTCTCTGGTTAAGTCAAAGAGTACACGCTGTGTTATCTAAGCCAGGCTGGTCCTCGCAGAACATTTGCCTGTTGCATTATGGCACAACAGGGCATGCAAATAAAACCATCTTGGGCATCTGCATCCGCACCGTGTGACTTTCTCAGTGGTGGAAAGTGGCAGAGCTGCCAGGGCTACCGCAGAGGAAAGGTCACCGATGCCTGAGCCACAGCCTGCAGGACTCATTGTTTAAAGGTTGCTTTGGGACAAATCCAAAGAAATTAGTGGGATCCAGCTGGGCCACCCCTGTTGGGTTGCCTGTTGACTGCTGATGTCAGTGAGTGCTGGGAACAATCTGCTGTACAGAGCTCTATCACCAGTTTCTCCCGTGCCTCACAAGACAAGCGCAGAGCAACACCCCAGGGTGCTTTAACATCACCAAATCACAGTAACTAGGACCACAACAAAATTCTCCCCAGCCCCACTCCTTGAAATATGCTCAGATATCTTTGCTGCCAGCAGCTCACTGACACTCATGCTCACAGCGAGGAGGTCCTTGATGGCTTTATCCAAAAGAGTTTGGCTCCGGTGGTAAGCAGGTAGCTCCCAGCACAAGCCTGGGAGAAGACAGATGGCTCAGGTACCCTTCTCAGCTAACATCCAAGACAAATCTTTTCTAATTCCTTCATGGGTCTTCCTAATTGCTCAATCAGAAAGCTGGGCTGCACCGAGCACAAGCTTTGGAGACCCCTGGCTGCTGCTTCGTCAGTGGTGCCTTCATTGCACCGCATCACCATCCTCCTGCTCACCTCCCTGCCACAGCCACCAGCCCTCCAGCTTTGAGAAATGCAAAGCCAGACAGCAATTCCTGCTCTGGCTGCTGCTCCCAGCCGACTCCAGCTCAAACCCCACATCCTTGGCCAGCTGCACCCCATCCTATCTCCTCGTTTTCCCAGCTCCTCCAGCTAAGCTAGACAGCCCCTTCCGGACAGAAGTCCTGCAGCCTCACCCCACATCCCAGAAGCAGATCTTCCTCGGTGGTTGATGGATCCCGACTTCCTCCACACCTCCCCCCATGCACACTCCCTGCCCTCCTTTCCTTTCACATCCCAAAATCCCAGCTACAGCGATTCCCACGTCAGATCAACTACCGAACAGCAACATCTGGGGGCTCGAGGATGACCCATGTCTCTTGAGGACAGCTGGTCTGGCTTGCTGGCATGGAGACAAAATCCCACGGGAGGCTGCTTTTGCTGAACTGGACCCTGGTCAGATTTAAAGCTGCCCTACAGAGAAATCTACAGTGCCAGTGACTTCTCCTTACAGGCCTGTGGGCTGTACAACCAGCGTAACGCCCAGCAGGTGTGGGCACAGAGAACACCAGGCACTTCAGCTGGAAGCAAACCTAATCGGATCTGCTAACGGCCAAACTGTGCAAGGCTCTACCAGTGAGCAAGACAGGGTGCTGCCTCACTGACCTGCAGCTGAAGGACTTCAGTAAGTTCAGATCAGCAGCCCAGCCATAGCTGCTTTCAAGGAATATTTCCAAAGCAACGTTTAAAAGCCATCCTCGTCTTTGTTTCTTTGGAAAACCTCAGTTCTCGTCTTTCTTTGAGCCTGGATTGCCACGCGATGGGTGAGGGTTTCCCTGGTAGGGAACACCACCCGTTTTCCACAGTGACCCTGCACACACAGAGGCAGCCCAAGGCTCCCACAGCTGCCTGCTCCATCGCTGCATGAGCTTTGGGAACCATAAGGGTTTCTGGATGCGCAGCCACCCCGGAGCATGGACGCTATGCCTGGGCCACACTGACCTGCAGCCTTTGTGAATCGCAGAATCAGAGAACGGTTTGGGCTGGAAGGGACCTTAAAGCCCATCCAGTGTCACCCCCTGCCATGGGCAGGGACACCTCCCACTGGATCAGGGGGCTCCAAGCCCCATCCAACCTGGCCTTGAGCACCTCCAGGGATGGGGCAGCCACCACTGCTCTGGGCAACCTGGGCCAGGGCCTCCCCACCCTCACAGGAAAACATTTATTCCTAATACTTAATCTAAATCTCCCCTCTTTCAGCTTAAAAACCCTCCCCCCTCATCCTATCCCTGCACTCCCTGATCCAGAGCCCCTCCCCAGCTTTCCTGGAGCCCCTTTCAGTACTGGGAGGCTGCTCTAAGGTCTCCCCAGAGCCTTCTCTTCTCCAGGCTGAACAACCCCAGCTCTCCCAGCCTGTCCTCATGGCAGAGGGGCTCCAGCCCTCGCATCATCTTCGTGGCCTCCTCTGGACTCGCTCCAACAGCTCCGTGTCCTTCCTGTGCTGAGGACTCCACAACTGAACTCAGTACTCCAGATGAGGTGAAGACCACTTTCTCTTGGTGAAGAGCAAACATGTAGCTGGAAACCCATACAGCAGGGCGGCCCTAGTTAAATATTTGTAATTGTCTTTTGTTTTTAAAATAAAGCTCACCAGAACTATTTGTCTCCCTAAACTACACGGGCAGAGGTCTCTCCATTTACCTGTGCTGCACTGCACTTAACGGAAGTGAAACCTGCAGGGACTCAGATCCCAAGGCTGAGGACCAGGGCAGTGAAAAGCAAAGAATTTACAAAACTTACCTTTGGAGGGGGGAGGTCCGGCAGGCTCTTCTGAGGAGGGGACGAATGCAGTCCTGAGTCTCCATTGGTCAACGAGTTTTTCCGATCCAGCACTGCAAACCAGAAACACAACGACATGGATGGCACGTGGCACAGCCCAGCAGAGCTGGGCTACCTGGGGATGCACAGGAGCAGCGAGGGGCTATTTCAGTCAGAGGCAGAGTGACAATTCCAGGCAGGGTTGTAAGGTCACTGCATCATTTCAGGCCATACCCACGGATGTGGCACTTGGAGACCCAGCAGAAGAACTGGCCTCTGGTTTGGGGGCATATTTTCCCTTTGAGATGAAAAACTGCGAAGCCCAGACCCACTGGTGAAATATTAAAGGGTTTTGAAGTCTTGTGGGAGGTGTCCCTGCAGGCAGGGGGATTGGAACTGGATGATCTTTACGATCCCTTCCAACCCAACCCATCCCATTCTGTGATTCTATGACTGAGAAGCAGCATGGGAAGACATTACACAGTATCTGGAAATCCATAGCAATTTAGTTCTTGTTAGCTCAGATCCCCGCTGCTGCAAGCAGAGAGATCAATGGCTATTCCCACCTCTGCTGCCTTTCCAGAAAACTGGAGCTAATAGCACCCTGCCCCCTGCAAAGGTTGCACCTAGCTGGGCTGCTTATCAAAGCCAGCCAAGAACAGTAATTCAATTGCTACTGAAGGAAGAGCTGCTCTTGAAGCAGCCCAGGCCAACCACACAAAAGGGCACATGGCAGCAGAACTGCTCCAGGTGATGTGCATCTGCCTCTGCATTCAGCTGCTCGGAAAAATCTGACTTTCCAGAGTGATTCAGTAGCTGGAGGGTATATGGGAAGGCTCAGAAAACTTGTGTTCAGTTCCTCTTTCCCCACCACAGAACTCCTGGGTGGCCTCAAACAAGTGCCCAAATCCCACGACCTCCGAGACAGCACAATGCAGAAATGCTCAGGAACAAGTGGGAGTGAGGCATCAAATGCTTGAAAAATGAAGGACTTTATACCGTGCAGAGGGGGGTGTCCCCTTTTACAGAGCATCACTCGCCAAATACTTCAGGAAAAATGAAGATAAGTTATTCTGATATTCCAAGTCCAGTAAATTAAAAGGGAACCAAGTCCAAATTTTGCAGCAAGTTGATGCTCTAGCTCCCCCGGGCACCTGCCGATGCTCCAGCCACGTTCCGTGGGCACACACAGAAACCACCACGGCATCGCAGAGTGCCCAGCAGCGGTCAGCACTGTGCCCAGAAGATCGGGCAGGAACTTTGCTGCATATTTCTGGGCTTTAAAAATAGAAGCTGGAAACCACATTGCTTTGTTCACGTCTGGGGTTCAGAAACCATGATGACAGCTCTGCCCTGCCAGGCTGAAGGCAGCTCCCAGCCTGATGGCGCAAGAGCTCAAAACGCACCTCACATGAGGACTGTGGTGGGGGAAGAGGATGGCAGGAGATGTCCTCAAGTTGTGCCAAGGGATGTTTAGATTAGATATTAGGAAAAAATTCTTCACTGAAAAGGTTGTCAGACACTGGCAGAGGCTGCCCAGGGAGGTGGTGAAGTCCCCATCCCTGGAGGTGTTTAAAAGGCAGTAGACGAAGTGCTCAGCGATCTCGTTTAGTAGTGGACAGGGATGGTTGGACTGGATGATCTCAAAGGTCTTTTCCAACCAAATAATTCTATGATCCTCTAAGTTGCTCTCTGTGACTGAGGTCTCCTGGTTGTCAGAACTGCTTAACCTCAGTAAGTCAAGAGGACAGAGGCCCATGTATCAACAGACATCAGCTCCGGGCAGCTGTTTGCTCCCCACAAGTTGGGCTGCTAGGTGCCTTCTAAGGTCCAGAGTAAAACAGATTGATCACATGGAGATCCATCTATCAAAATAGCCCACGATTATACGGCCAGAGTCATATCTACAGGCTGTTGTTGGAGATTGGTCTTTTCTGTAATGGACCAAGGAGATGGTGCTCTCAGGGCAGGCACTTTCCATCAACAGGAGCTGCTGAGGCCATTGCTGTTTACGGAAACACCAGAAGCAAGGTTGAGATTTAATGCCCCCACAGAATACTCCTCAAGAGGGGATTTTCTGCACTCACTGTTGTCTCCACAAGGACCTTTTTAGGGGCCTTTTAGCAGAGAGAAACAGACAAGCTAACTCACATCCTCCTGTGCCAGACAGAACTTCCCATGCTCAGCTCCACAGAAGAGAAATCATTGCAGCAGCAAAAACCACTGCCAAACCCCTCACAAGTGGTGGCCATCTGTTCTTGACTCTCCAGCAGACCTAGCAATCATCCCACTGAATCTCACCGTGCCAGGAAAATGCCGTTTAGGTTCTGTACCAGCAGTTTCTCCTCCTCCCACCAACCCTGGAGCACAGGACGGAGACCACAGCCTCGGTCCTCACCCTGCTGGAAACTTGCCCACTTCCATGGACACACGCCCACGTACTCCAGCTGAGAAGCAGAGCAGGGTGGAATGGAGCTTGGATTTTAAGGCTCTGCGCAGGAAGAACCACCCCTCTAACCTTCTTCTTGGAAGATGTTATGAGGTTTTCTGTTCTGAGGTGGCAGAGGGCAGCTATTGCTGTGCCCAGTACGTGAGCGCGGCAGAGACAATCACCTACCGCGTGCTTTCTGCATGGGGAGTCCATAGAGCACGTGCTGTACATCCCCCTTCCTTCTCCTGCTACACACAGCAGCACCACAAATCACAGGCTGTTGCCTAATTGGGGTGGGAGGGAAGGAGTATCTTATTTCCTAGACAAGCATTAATACTTTGCAGGTTTCTTCTGATAAAGATGTCTCCCCAAACCCTGGAATTTGGAGAGAATTTAGAAGAGGAGAGGAAGAAAAAACAGGCAAAAAGCCTGCTAAAAATCACAGCTGTACAAACTGTTATTCATCTGTGCTCTCTGTTCTTTGTAAAAGTGAATCACTCCTGGTAATCGAGCTAAGAGGACTGCAGTGTGCACCACCAGCAGCCCCACGCTGCACATTGGCACCCTCCCACGCTCCTGCACCTCAGTCCCTCTGTTCTGACTTCCAGAAGGAGATGGCGTTTGGCCCACCAAAAAGCCCCACTGATTTGCAGGGTAGAGATTTGCTGTGTTTCCCCGAGGAAATGAGATGAAGTAAATGATGGTGCCTTCATCGCTCACTGGAGCAAATTCAATTACTGTGCCATAAAAAGGCATCTCAAAAGCAGCGTGCCGTTCAGCTTAAACCCTTACTGATGGAATTGGAAGTACGGAGTGAAATATGTTTCTTGCAGAAATAGCATTTTTTAAAATTTGGAGCAGGGCCTTTTGGAGCTGATATATTATCACTTCAGAAGGCATTTTACCCTGTGCTGCTACCATCAGCAGCACATCCCACCAAAGGATTTTGGTGAAATGACCTCCACGGAGCTGCAGTGGATGAAAGGAGTAAAGGGAACCTCATAATCACTGAGGAGATCTACACCACACACCCAAGCACCAACGGGAATCACGGTCTCCTTCATCTGCTAAACCCGAACCTGCATGTCCCACCGGTGACGAAGCAGGCGCAGACCCCCCCGTGCAGTTGCAGAGGCAGGATCAGGGCTGCCCACCCAGCTGCAGCTATGGCTAAGATCCCATACATGTGTCTCACTGACTTCAGCGTTTCCAAATAACTCAGAAGTTTTACTTGGAATACAGACGTTGCTGAAAGCAGAGAAAGAGAGAAGTGCCAGGTCCCACAAGGAGGAACCGAGTGGGTAGGCTCATGGCTTTGACAGGGAGAAGTCTGAAATAAAAGAACCAACTCTAAAAATAAATTGTCTGAAATCTGACCCTGCGTTTCAGCATGGTGGATCGGTGCAAACCTTGCTTTATCCACCCAAATAAGAACCTATATAAAGAGATGTTCCTGCTGCTGCTCAGCTGCCGGGAGCTACTGGGAGGCTCTGCAAGCCTGTTATGGAGCATTACAGCATCACCCAAAGGGCTCTGCCTGGAGATGACACTGGGGCTGCACGCGTAATATGGGAGGACATCCTGCCTTCAAGGGTATTTAAAGTTAACCTAAATTCAGCTGCAGGTAGTTTAAAAAAAAACCCCAACAGAACAGAGCAAACAAACAAAAACCTAAAAACCCTCACCACAAGACAATAAAATCAAACCAGAACTCATTCCCAGCTATTGCAGGACCAGGACGCCAACAGCAGGCTGCGCTGACGCATCTCCTGGTCTCATCGATGTGGATCGAAAGCTTTGGGGTAGGGTCCACCTCTGACTACATGTGGATTAAGGAGATGTGTGTCAGTAATAATCTCACTCTACACCATTATCAAAACCAGCCTTTGTGATGCACTTCAAAGAGCAAGGACATTTTTAGGGAATTATGCTCTTCACGATGTTACAAATTCAAAACCTGGGAAATCTAAATTGGAAACGAATACTTTATCTAGGTTTAATTTCTTGGCTCGTACATCACAGAACTGTCACATCCCCCAGGAGATGAAGGTGCTCTACCCATGCAGATGGTGAGGGTATGGGCTGCGCCCAGGAACTCGCTGCACAAGCTTGTGACATCGCAGACCCTCTGCGCTAGCACAGAGCAACACGCTAGGGATGACACATGCTTTCATGGCCTCAAAGAAGCGAAGTGACTTGTTTTGAGGCCAAAACAAACATGAAGCCTTCCTTAAATATTTCAGGCACTGGAGCTACAAGCCTTAGAAGGTATTTCATCCCAAAATAACGTCCTCCAAAGTGTCACTTCCAGGAATAACCTCACAGTGTTGGCAAGGATCACGATTTCCAAAGGAATGTAATGAAAATGGCAGTCCTTCCACACCACCAACCGCCTTGGCCCTCACATCTGCTAGAGGGACCTCCATCAGCAAAGCAAGGCTCTAACCACATATGCCTTCCTCACCCCATTAGACGCGAGGCAACCATTCATCTTCAGCCTCCTACCTTTGTCTTGTTTCTCCTGGTCCCCCTGCTGTTTATGGATGGTCACTTTGTTCATATAAATGTATTCCTCATCGCCACCTGCAAGCAAAGGGAAAAGTGAACTCTTACACACCCGCTGCTTTCACGTTGCGAAGTTTTTCCACAAAGACAGATGTACAAAGTGTCTCAGCTGAGTACATTCTGGGGAGAGCACACTGGTGGAGGCAACGTGCAGAAAAAAAACCCCAAGCAATAATCAAAAGCAGAAAAATTAAATGCTTAATAGTCAGGAAATTCCATAAGTTAAAATTTCTACTTAAACATTAACTTGGCCAAACAGTACATCCTGTGTATCTTACAAAGTGGATTAAATAAACTTAAGGTTTAATAAGGAAAACAGAAAGTATCAGGAATCTTGGGAATCCTTTGCTTATAAAGCTAAACACATAACTACAGTAATTTTACATAAACAATCAGAGGTCACTGCAAAAATAATCTCCGTTTCATTTTCTCCTTTTAATTTTCATGTCTCCCCTTCCCACCAGCCTCTAAGACAATGCTCCTTCAAGACCCTGTAGCAGTTCCCATGAGAGTCCAGTGCCCTGTCCTCATTTTTCCTTGCCCATACCACTGGACTTGGTGTAGACCCGCAGAAGGTCAGCGAGGAAGCTCTTCTTCACAACAGCAGTGCTGCTCAGGTTCTCCTTGTCCAGTATCCTCAGAAAATCTTCAAGTTCTGTGAGCAGCTGCTCGAGAGCTGCAACAGCAACAGAGACAACTGTTAGCAAAGCAGCTGGGTCTCATGTCAAAAGAGGACATACATTCATTTTGTATTTTCCAACATCCTTTGCATATCCCAGGAATAATTCATATTTCATTTTTCCTTTTGATCGCTTCCTCTAGTTCTGAAAAGAAAGTGGGTATCAAAATCAAACAGCCTCCACTTTCCTTAGTCAGTAAAATCCCCTGTAAATAGCTATTCTTCTTCCAATAGGACTTTTTGCTCAAGGGGGAAAAGCCTGGAGGGATTTCAAGCATTACGGCTGAGATTACACAAAAGCAGAGATCAAGATCTTGATATTTGCACCTTGAGTTCTGGCAAACACCATTCAAACCTCCTTTAGGTTGGGATCTACTCAAGATCCTGCTTTTTGCTTCCTCTTTCCAAGCCTCCTCTGTCTGTCATGATTTGAAAATGTTTATGTACGTCTCCCAAAAAAAGGGGCAGAAATACCATTTCAATCCCCCAAATACATAAATCATAACTCAGTAACTTCTCAAGCCATCTTGCTTGGGTAGGTGACCATAGAGATCATTGCATTGTACCATGTGGAACCAAAGACTGAGCAGCATTTCAGACAGCCTCAGCAAAACCTGCCACACCAAAGACATCCTTGCACACCCTGCATCTTGCTGGGGTAGCGACTTCAGAGAACATTGTACCATGGGGAACCCAAGACCTAAGAGTGAGCAGCATTGGGAAAACCTGCCATGCCAAAAACATCCCTGCATACCCACAGCAAGCCGCTCGGACCCACCACTCTCCAGCACTGGTGGCTAAGCCAGGCTAAGAGGTTTGTTTTCCTTCTGAGGAAGTGCTGGTCGGCTCTGCTGCCGACAAATTACTTCGCTGACAGGGCTCACGCTGAAGCAACAAGCGTTTAATTGCTTGCTTTTGTTCATGCTGAAGTTTATCGTGGGCTAATTAGCAGCAGTGGCAGGAGCTCATTCCAAGGAGGAAATAACAGAGTATTATGTGGAGAGAGGAAGCACAAGAATGATGGTGTGTGGGAGAAGCACAGAAAATTCAGCCAGGGCTGTTCCTCCCCTTTGGAGGTCACTCTGCTGCCCCACTCCATTGCTCCCCAACACCAGGGAGCTACAGGGGAGATGGGCAGCGAAGCTTGGGTTTGCCACCACCAGGCTGTGACTCCTCAGCCCACCACCAAGGAACTGCCCTGTTGTTCCTACCAACGTGCTCACAGACGGCTCCAGTCGTAGACCGTTAGCAGTTCTAAGGGAGCTGTTGGAGCATCCCTTGGCTTCTCCAGGCAGACCCATACATCTCCTATGACGACCACAGATATTTGAAGGTATTACTGAAACTTGTACGCTTTATAGGGAATGCTGGCAGGAGGAGACAATGCCCTCAGACACACAGTGTGAATGTTGGGGTTGTCCTACGCAGGGGCAGGAGTTGGACTCGATGATCCTTGTGGGTCCCTTCCATCTCGGGTAATTCTATGATTCTAAGCAGTCACGGCACCGAGTCTGCCAGCATTCCAGAAGCATTTGGACAATGCCCTCAGTCACACGGTGTGAGTGTTGGGTGTCCTATGTAGGCACAGGAGCTGGACTCAATGATCCTTTTGGGTCCCTTCCAACTCGGGTAATTCTATAATTCTATGAACGTGACATATGGATAATTAAACCAGGGCAAAACTTCATTCCCTTTTAATTAGAGCATTCCCACGCTGCATGTGCCTGTGGTGTGTACGGTACACACCAATGAACTAGAGAATTGTTCGTATTTTGGTTTCATAGGGCAAAGCGTATCTGGTTTAAACGCTACTACCTCCAAGGTCACAAAGAACATTTGTGTAAAACCAGGAGAGCCATCACTTTCTCACTCCCCCATCTTTAGCCACCAGGCAACTCTTTGTCGGGTGAACACACAGTTAGAAGATTGGTAAATAAAGCATGAATTACACTGTAAACTCTATGTTTCAAGTCATTAGTTGAACATCACGCTGCTGCTCTCAAACTGGAGCAATCTTCACCGTGAAACAGTCTAATGACTCCAGCTCCATCAATAATGGCTCCAGAGAAGACTACCAACTGGCTGTTCCTCACATTTTATTTTATACCCTCACCCCAAATTAACTCTCTTTTGGTCTGATTTAGGACCAGCAGGGAACGGAAAACGCCTGTATCATGCTGTGCTAACTTGAATGTTTGTCTTAGCTGCTGGTTTGCTCAGCTATAACTCACTGCCACCCAGAGAAAGCAAGAACCACTTCAAGAAACAACAGCTTTTTTCATAAATTCCGAGGGAACAGGTAGTATTTGCTGACAACAATATTAGATATTAAACAATCAACCGTGAACATTT
Organism: Neomorphus geoffroyi; assembly: GCA_033558235.1. NCBI lineage: Eukaryota > Metazoa > Chordata > Aves > Cuculiformes > Neomorphidae > Neomorphus > Neomorphus geoffroyi. The sequence continues at coordinate 5,051,332 of JAUMJM010000016.1, read as the reverse complement.
GATGTCAAACGCACTCATAACCAGCTTCTCTCAAGCTTCAAGGACTCTGCTTCTTCTGAGCTTAAGGAAACTCCTTTGGGGTAAATCACAGCCTTGCTACACTCGCTCATCTGCTTCACTGGCCCACTTCAGAAAATTTAAACTGAGGACAGTTCCCGCTGGACAGGCCTGGTGGGCAGGACATTTACGTGTCAGGGATGATATCAGAAGAAACAACACAAAAAGTACCTAGCCTTAATTTGGAGCTTCAGAAGCAGGTCAGCTCCCAACAGCTGCCTGCATGGATGCCACAACATGGGGTTTGCAGGAAAGGGTGTAAAATTCCCATTCCCTACTCCACCCCCACGGCTGCAGAAAATGACTTTATTCTTCTCCTAGGCATGCACAGCTAGCACACACACAGGGCTGAGTGCTTATGAATAGCGCAGCCCATACAGTAGGTTACATTTTCCAGCCCACCAAAGCTGAATTCAGGCTTCTAGTGACTCAAAGCAATTCATTTAGGACGTGATCCTGGGGCCATAGAGGTCAGTGGAAAGACTCTGTCAGACTTCAATGGGTTCAGGCTTCAGGGACTCAAGGGAGATTAATTTTGCTCTTCTTCAGCAAGAACCAGCATATAAACATCTGCTTCCATGCAAGTATCTATTTGATCTCAGATGGACGTTCCCAAACCAAACCCGATACCTGCAAAAATAAACTACCAGTCCAACAAATGTGACCATTCCTTCTCTCATATCAGAAGGAGAACAAGCTAATATTTATCAGAGTGAAGAATGCAAGAAGAATTAATACAACTGTGGTCTTTATGATCCTCTGTGTGAGCAAGAATCACAGCAGTTCCAGCAGGTGAATAGGACTAAAAAGACTTGAGAGACCATGTACACCAAACCATCCCAGGATTCTGAGTGCTGGAAACCACTGCTTGATCTCGGCTAAAGACCTATCATGCTGTGTTGATTATGTATTGAACGTGCTCATGGCAAAGCCAGGTTGGTGGTTATCCAAAGCAGCCTGAAACAAACGGAACTCCCTCCAAGTTTCATTGCTTTGTTCTTCTTATCTTAGCAGTTGAGAAATGAAAGCACAGAAAGAGATGATTCCTGTAGCTCGGCTTGCTGAGCAGGGCAATAGTTACAGATGCAAGGAACGTGTCTGCCAGGTCAAAAGGCTATCGGCAGCAGGATGAGAGATCAGAAGCAGAGAGAAGCCCGAGTCACAAGGCAGTATAATTCTCAGAGATGTTTTTGAGAAGCCTCCTTCCAAAGCTACATTGCTCTTCTCAGCTCTCATAGCTCTTCCTCATGAAACCCCAAGTACAAGGTGACACAACTAATCTTTCTGGCACCATCTCAAATAAATTCTTCCACAGTACTTGCAAAAATTCAGCCTACTTCATGGAAAACAGGAGACAGCCTCCAAGGCTGAGATTGGCCCAGAAGAATTAAGAGACTTAGTCAAGGTCCCTGTGAACACCTCTACCAAAGCCAATCCTCCCAGGCTCCAGGATACCTCCTACTCCATCTCCTTACAAAGCGTGGCCCTACATACGGGGTACCACTAGATAGTGCAGCACAGCTCTGACCATTCTGCTCTGCTCCGGGCCACAAGTAGCAGTCACTGGATAAAACTATATGGATTTTACAACACACTGTACAGAGTGGTGTAGGATCATCATAGTCAACAGAAAACTGGGCTGATCTGTACCTGCAATGAGCGGAGGATATCAATACTGAAAGAACTGAACTTTAAAGTGCATAGAAATATCACTACTTTACTGATGTAAAAAGGACTTACAGGGGGTCACAATCAGAAATACCAGCTCCTCTTGCATGCCCGTAAGTGAAGGATCGCAGATATTCTGCCTCCTTTTATTCCAAGACAATGCAAACCTTCTTATGGCAACTCCTGGGCAGCTCTGTGACCAGAGGAGATTCTGTTGAAGGCTGCAACTCTGGTTACAGCAATAAGCAAAGCATTGCTTGAGACAGGACTGATGGATTTCAATGGCAATTCAGTGGCAGTAGGATAGCACTGAAAAGGGCTTCTTTTGGCAGGAGTCGATGGCCTTTCTTTGCAGACAGAAAGTCTTTTGCATTGCAGCATCTATCCTGGCTCTTGCAAAGCCAAAGCCAGAGCCAAAAATTCAGCAATTTGCAAAGCCCCCATTGAGGAAACACATTCCTTGCAAAAGAGCTGCCAATTTTGCCTGACACCAAGGTCACTGAAAGGTAAATGACCATTAAACTAGATTATAAAAGCCATTCCTACCAATAACCACTGATCTTTGTCATTGTGCTACAATAATAACCTATGTCTACATCTAATTACTTCATGCCTGGGCCTTATGAGGAAATGGAAAGACAGGCTCAGAATGAACTTTCATTCAAGTGTTTTAGTAACCACTGGACAGGATTATATTAGATCATTTAATCTAAATTCAATTATTCATTTTATCAAGGTAGAGGGGCCCCAGCCACCAGACAAAGAACTGTAATAAGATACATACTAGAAGACAAACTCTTTCCTCTTATGAGATGAGAGGTGAAAGATCATAGAAACGCAGAATGGCTTGAGTTGGAAGGGACATTAAAGATATCCAGTTCCAACCTCCCTGCCATGGGCAGGGACACCTCTCACCAGGCCAGGCTACTCAAGGCCCCATTCAACCTGGCCTTGAACACTTCCAGGGAGAGGGCAGCCACCACTTCTCTGGGCACCCTGTGCCAGTGTCCCATCACCCTCATTGTAAAGGAGCATCATTTGCTCTCAGAAAACTAAGGCGTAGAGAGATTAAGTGATTCATCCATGGATAAAGGTACATCTGCCAGCAGATCAGAGATCAATCTAGCTTTCCTGTGAACCACCCTTCCGTGGATCTTGAAGTGTTGGGAAATTTCCCACCCTCCTACCAAAAGCATAATCTGGGTTTGGTACTTTCAGCTTTGCCTCTCTTGGAAAGGGCTGGGCTCAGCTGCTGGCAAACAACACGGACTCAGTCACCCAGGAAATACCTGCAGCCTGTGGCACGCCAACATTTGCGCTCCAAAAACCTTGGGAAGTCCGGAGACGGCAAAACAGATACCAGCATCATGACTCATGCAAGCATCAGGCTGCAGGAGCAGAGGACTCGCAAGGGGCACCTGGAGGTACCTGCACCTCCCTGAAGAGCTTCCTCTATACAACATCCCACAGCAGCCTTTCAGCCCCCATTTCCCACTGATCCACCCTGGCTGGCAGCACCGGCATCCTCAAGGGCTGCTCTAGCAGAAAGCAGGTCCTTTCTCGCCCCGGTTTCTTTACTTCCTTCGCTGGGTAAAATCAATAGGGCAGCTGATGAGCGTGCAGAGAGGACAGGCGGGCACAGAGACAGCATTCAGGCTGCTGAATAGGGAGTGCTGTCAGCAGAGCAGGAGGACCCAGCCCAGGCCTCCTTGGCTAATTTGGAGTCTTTACAGTAACAGTTGGCCTTTGCAAGAGGGAAAAGTCACCCCCGATGACAGCTAGAGAAGGCCATTCTCCCCAGCTGTGAGGAAATGCAGATGTGCGGATGATGACAGCTGTAACAGCTGGATGATGCCCAGCATGGGGCTGACTTCCAAAACAGCAAAGTGGATTTTTCCTCGGACAAACCGGACCCTCCTCATCCTCCTGCCTTTGGGGTCTCCCAGAGAGAAAAGGGTGAATGCTTTGGTCCTTGTGCACGGTTACAGCTCCCCTGCCCTGCTCTGGATGCCGCTGGCTTGGGTGCACACAGGCAACGTAACCCAAGGAAGGACACACGGTGAACCTGGGGAAGGGTCTGCAGCAGAAGTCTTATGAGGAGCAGCTGAGGGAGATGGGGTTGTTTAACTTGGAGAAAAGGAGGCTGAGAGGAGGTATTATTGCTGTCTACAACCAGCTAAAAGGAGGCTGTAGCAAGATGGGTGCTGGTCTCTTCTCCCAAGAGATAGGACGAGAGGAAATAGCCTTAAGTTGCACCAGAGGAAGTTTAGATTGGATATCAGAAAAAATTCTTTGCTAAAAGAGTGGTGAAGCATTGGAAAAAGCTGCTGAGGGAAGTGGTGGAGTCTCCATCAGTGGAGGCATTCAAAAACATCTAGATGTGGTGCTTCAGGGCATGGTTTAGTAGGCACAGTGGTGTTAGGCTGATGGTTGGAGTTGATGATCTTAGAGGTCTTTTCTAACCTTAACAGTTCTATGATTCTAATATCAATATCTATCTAGATTGGATATTAAGGAAAAATATATTTATAAAGAGAGTAGTGAAGCACTGGCAGAGGCTGCCCAGGGAAGCGGTGGAGTCACCGTCCTTGGAGGTGTTCAAAACGCATGTAGACATGGCACTTTTGGACATGGTTTAGTAAGCATCTGATGGACTTCATGACTTTAGAGATATTTTCAACCTTAATAATTCTATGAAACACAACACCAGGAGGAAGTAACAGCTCTGTTGAACTCCAGAAGGCTGCTACTCCAAAACGCAACCCCACCACAATGAAATCCCACCAGCATTCACCCAGACTGATAAGCAAATAGGTGTGAACTAAAGTTTACCAGCTTGGTTTTGATTATCAGAAACTTGGCCACACTTCCTTCTTCTAGCTTTACATGGGAAAAGAATAAAAAGCCCAACCCAGTGTTGAATAGTTGAAACTTCTCCATTTTTTTTTTTTTTAAACAGAAAAATAATTATAAATACATAAATATTTGCAGGAAAAGAAGAAATCTCCCCACAGCAAAATAAGAAGTGCTGTGTTTATCAAAAGAAAGGGAAAAAAGGAGAAAAAAAAGCCACACAGAAACCACTACCAAGCTAAAGTAAACAGTGAACTTTGTCATTGTAGAATCACTGTTGGATTAAAACAAAATAAAAGTCAAAATTCACAAACCCACAGCAAGCTAAAACCCCTCAAAACAAGAAAACTGTAAAACCAGAGGACTCCTATCAATATTTTCTCTATTAAGCCCGACAAGTGTCAGACAGTTACGACTGCTGTCACAAAGCTGTCTGATTTTCAGACAGAACGAGTACTCACAAGGAAGAAAGAAAGGAAAAAAAAAAAACCCACCCAGACTGCTCCTATTGATGTACCTAAAATGCAGTACCGCCGGGCTTCACACTCACGTTGGGAGCTTTAGCCTCCTCTTTGTTGCAAAGTATGAATCATGGAAGGCGAGAGGCGAACAATGCGTCTCGTTGCTTGTGGGCTGTGAACTGCACAGATGAACCCAAGCAGCTCTGCGTGGGCCGCACTGGAAGTTCGAACAAGACCCGTATTGAGAAGGGGCAGCTCTAACCTCGGAACTCTGAACTTTAACAGAACGGCAACAGAAAATGCACACAAAGCTTTTTTTCAGTTAACTGAGCAAACAGCAGACTTCCCTTTGCTGGAAGGTGGGAAACAGCATCCAAGAAAAATTAAGACAAAAAAAAAAAGGATGTGAGAAGTAAAACATGAAAATTACTGTTGTAAGGAGTTTTTACCGAGCAATGTTGTGTTCCAGTGCCGCATTACTTTATTACGTGCGATAGAGCGTACACGCATGAAGCTTCAGGGGCAACACAGTGATGGCTTTCTTTGCAAAGGGTTTCAATCTTTCCACGACAGACAAAACGGTGAGTCATGGTAGGTCTCACACTGCCAAACACAGTTGTTGGATGACATCTGAGAGAAGCCAGCGTCCTTCTCCTTTTGCAGCATGCCACGTGAGCAGAGTGCCCATCAAATTCACCATCTCCAAAGTTCTTCTAGGCTACAGACTGCAGGTCTGTGTTCAGGTGCTCAGCGATGCACGTAGATCAGTCAGTGGGGACCTACCAAAGTGCCATGGAAAACCATGCTAGATCTGGGGTTGATTGGACTGTTGCCATGAGAAGCGCTGCATCCTCAGCGGGTCGGGGACCGGGTCACGCATTACTTGCGTAACACGGTAACTCCTGCTGGGCAGGATCAAGCTAGGAAAACATCAGGGAAGCAACTAAAGAAACAACAGCAGAGTAGCCAAGAGGGTAAGTAAAGAACAAACTAAATCAAAACAACTGTCACCTAGAAAAATTTGAAGCAAGTCAGGCAGGGCAAGATTTTAAAGAGGGTCCTCTTTCTAATGTAACTATCCCCAAGAAAAGGCCCTAGCGAGCTCCCTTCCTATTGGGGAGGAATACAATCCTAACAATTCTTACAAAGCAGGAATCATGTTTGCTGCCAAGCTCCAGAGTTGAATCCTACACTAGCATGACAGAGAGTCACGATTTCCTCTAAAGCTGTCACCCTCGTCCCACCCCAGTCCTCTCTGCTGGTTTTTGCCCCCTTATTCCTTCAGTTTTCAGTCAAGATTGGTTTCTGGGGGTTGTTTTTTCCTTTTCCCTGTCTTGTGAAGTTTTGTTCACCTCTCCATCACTCTGTGTTTGACTTCGCTGGGAGGTTGGTGACCACATGACCTGCTACTGGAAGGACATTCATTGTTTGCCCTGTGATGTAAGGCACAGCTATATCCAGGAAGGGGCTACTAAGAGGCATTTGATCAAACAGAAGAACGGTTTCCAAGATATAGAAACATGCAAAAAAACTTAGCTACGTGACACAAATGAGGGGCTCTGCTGCTCGAATCCAGCGCGAGGAGACATCCTGCAGCCACTCCGCTCAGCCCAGCCTTGTTCTCCTCTGCCTTAATGGGGTATTTGCTCTGTAAAAGTGGCAACGTGTGCTCCCGAACCTCAGCTCAGGTCTTTGCCAAGGCTCCTGGAGCTCCTTGATTAGGGAGCATGACTGTAGTTAAAATGCTGTGGCAGACCTCGCATCATCCCTCTGCATGGTGATACCTTGAGGAAAGCACATTTTCACTCCTCTCTGCATTAGAGTGGCAGCAGAACAGTGGGCACACTGCTGTCCCCATGCCTGCCAGAGCCTGCAGCCACAGGACCCCTCTTTCCCATGGAAAAAAGGGGAGCCTGGGATACCACGTTCCCAAAACACTGACTGAGAAAATGCAAGGTCCTCACGAGCTCAAGTATCACGATGATGGTGAATAACAGCCCCGGAACAACACCCCACAGTCTGCACCACTTCAATATGAATAGAAGACGTTAACCACCAAAAATATTTGGAGATGGATTTCTTTCTCGCAGGCAAGACACAAAGTAAAGGAAGCTGCCAGATAGACAGAGTTGTGTTGGGGTTTTGTTTAAGAGGGGACATACAGACACCCCCCCCCCCGAAGGCCTCATATGAAAGCATTTTCCCACCATTCTCTGTTGATTTAATGGCATCATTTCTCCAACAAAACAATAGAAACATAACAGAAGGGGAAAGCAATTATGTTTGAGAAAGCAAAAGCAAGAGCTCTGGGGTCAGAGAGAACGACAGACACACAATCCTAGAGTCCCCAGTCTTTTCCTCGCTGTTTCCTCTGCAGCAGAGGCTCTTCAAGCTGCAACAGGTAGGGCTGGATTGTTCCTGCAGCTGAAAAGCAGGACGGCACAGGGCTCTTGCATTAATGCAGGGGGAAAACAAGTTTCAAAAGTATGCTGAAGTGTATTAGGGTAGGCTGGCAGAACCCACAGCAACATTATAACTGATTTTTAGAGTTCGTTCTTAATAATCTTGCTCAATCCCTTTTCTAATCAGTGCACACAGTGCATCCGTCCCCTTCACGGTAACCTGGGAGCCTAATCATGAAGAGGGAGCTTTGAGCTGAGGTGCTGAGCAGTGCTAATGCAGAAATGTACGGTTTCTCTCTGGAAGCTCAGTGTGTAATCCCGAACACTGGCACAGGTTGCCCAGGGAAGCTGTGGGTGCCTCCTCTCTGGAAGTGGTCAACACCAGGTTGGATGGGGCCTTGAGCAGCCTGGTCTAGATGAGGTGTCCCTGCCCATGGCAGAGGGGTTGGAACCGAATGGGCTTTGAGGTCTCTTCCAACCCAACCCATTCCATGATTCTGTCACAATCATCAGCAGACAAATTCACCCCTGCAATCCACAGACATCAACAACGACCAAAGCTTGCCCACTTTCTAACAATAGGATTCAAAGCAAACCAATATTTACTAAAGTTCAGATTAGGGTTAAAAAGCGTAGAAAGGGAAGGTTTAGGAATGACTACACAGTACTTTAGAGGTCAAATTACAAACCCTCTCCTGCCCTGAGTCACCAGTGCTCAGCGAGTACCTCCCAGCAGGTCTCCAACATCTGCCACAGCAGGAGACCACAGATTCCACCCACCCTCCAGCAGGCACAGGGAGTGTATGGATGCCACAAGGTGACCTTCAAGACAGGGCTGCATATCGTTGCTCTTACATTTAAGAGATGTCACCTCTACTCCTCTCCCACACGTCCAACATGACATTTCACTGAAGTCAGGGTGGAGGAGCAGCAGTTCACTACAAATTTCCAAAGCAGCTGGGCATCACATGAGCCATTTCCAGACACACGTGCCCTGTGGGGAAACACCAACGTTGTCCTGACGCTGCAGCAATGCTCCAGAGAAACAGAGGCTCTGCCCTGCTTCACACCCCAAATATTGCTTTCATCACTCAACAGGTTTTCAAACACAGTCCAAGTTTTTGGTATCACTTGGCATCCGTGTTATTAATCCTAATGTTGCCCAACAGACTCCCAAATATGTTTTCTTTGTAGAGCCTTCTCTGTCCAATACTCATAAAACCAAGCACTGTCTGCCTTGGGGAAAACAAGCGTCACCCATGAGGAAGAGCTTCACAAGAAAGTCTCTCCCAAGCCACACGACTTATGCAATGGCTCATGCAAATTACTATTCCAACACAGGTCCCACTCACTGTGTCAAAGAAACAAGTCCTGCTAAAACACAGATGACAGTAATTGGGGACAAAATATTGACACAATACATCTCATAAGCCAGGAGCATACTGGTATAAGGAAAGTAATATGCAAACCAGTGTGGAACCAGTGAAGATAAAGGGTCAGGATGCCACTACCATGGAGACTGCTTTAGCTGCACACCACTGCACGAGGAGATACGTGAGCTCCTGTTTATCTCTCCATGGGTCCGGGTGCCAACACTGGTGATGGGTCAGGCTCATGGAGCAGGGATCAAAGAAGTCGTGGAACATTGATGTACTGAAATAAGCAACTCCTACAGTGACCTACATAACAGGTTGCGCTTGGTTTGACTGCTGGCGATGGACCTGTCCCATTGCCCGCAGCTGTTTTGCTGCATGAGGGCATTTCTTACAAGACATGGGAGAGGCAAGCACAAAAGAATGGCCAAGACTAGAAAATAAACCTTGATTTACCACTAGGGTCACAGGAGAATCCAACACCCGCACCCTGAGCTTGAGTCTCACCACCGAGCAGCAGCAAGACAAACTCAGAGATGCACAGGTGGGAAAGGAGATGCTCGGGACAAGACAACCATATCACACCTCTGCCTTCTTCCCCAGGAGGGCCCTGAAGGAGCTCGGGGGGCTGAGGCAGCAGAAAACCAGGACAAAGACCGGTGTTTCTTTTTTATTATGCGAGTTGGAAGAACTTCTCCCTTGACTCTCCTCCTGACTGTGAGGCATGGGAAATGAAAGACAGCTCTCAAACCAGCAAAACAACCACTTACTGGATAAAAAAGATTTTCTTACTTTGTCTGTCTTGCATTTTGTTTACATGAATGGGAGCCAGTTATCCACAGACTGGGAACAATACTCTGAATTAAACCTCTGAAACCCATTACATAAGCCAAAGGTATCACTAATCCTATCACAGATTTAAAAGTTAGATCATTATTTTCATTTACCATTTCAGCAGAAAATGTGACAAGAAACTGCTGATAAACACGTTCAAACCCTTCCAGCAAATTCAGCTTCCTTGGAGCTTTTCTAAACTCACATTTGACTCTTTCATCTCCCCCTTAACAGACTTTGGAGGCATCGTTGGACCTTGGCTAGGACTTACCTAGCCTGGCATTTCTCTTTTCTCAGCATTACATGTTGATGAACGCTTATGCCATCCTTAGCATCCTTCCTGCCTGCCTTACTCAGGTCACAGTGGTTTGGGATCAGCAGCTCATGCCTGGCTCCCTGTGATTACGGCAGGTCATGTCGTCCTCACTCAAAACCACATTGCTGCGTTTTCCATCCAAAAGGTGACCATAATATAGTTAAGCATTGGCACTAACAAATTAATAGCTTTTAATGAAAGTAATAACTTGAAGGAACTCTATTTACTCAGTGCTAAGGGCAACCTGGCTAATCCACAACTCTGCCTCCAGCACTGGAAGCAATTCAGTCGAGGACAGGATTAGCATCTTGCAAGCAGGAACTGCCCTTGAGATAGTTTCCTAGCACTCAAAGGCATAAAGAGATGTATATCCTCACAACTGCTGGCCAGCTGGTGAGGAACAACCACCCACAGCCAACCCAGCAGCCTTCCAGCACTGCAGAGAAGATGCCAAAACCCACCAGCCGTTCAACTTGCTGATGGCCCAGAGAAAAAGAGGATGCAGAGACGTTGCTGTCTACCTGTTTAGGGACAGTACATTTTGGCTGTTGCTTAGGGAGGGATCTTAGGCTGCCACCACAAACATCTACACAACCTTTTGACTTTCACCGATTTTGTATTTAAGCTCCAGCCCCAAAGGCAGAGCCAAAGGAGCCAGGCAGCGCAAAGCCAAAGGAGCCTTTCGATCTTCTCAGGTGCGGAAAAACACAAGGATGGTTTCTATTGTGGTTTGTTGCAATTTAATTTGTTTTATTGTTATCTGCTTGCCAGGGCTTTCTAAGCAGCAGATGGGTAGGTGAAGGAAAGGAAAGACAAATGACTAGGAAAACACTTCCCAGTTCTAGGATTAAACATGTTTTGTTGCAGAATTCACTGAAAATTATGAAAAATTAATTTTTTTTTAGATAAAAGTCACTTTTATTTCACTCATTTGTTTCAGGAGAAAGAAGGAAAAAAAAAAAAAAAAGAAAGAAAAAAAATAGGAGGTGGGAGGAGGCTGGATCCCCAAAGACCAGAGAGTTGCCCTCTCACCCTTACCTCTAAGGTGGGGAGGTGGATTCAAATCTCTCCCCTGACTGAAATGATTTGAATTTGTCTTCTCTGGAGCTGCTCCATCCACTTACGTGACCACGGAGGGCAAGGAGCACAGGCTTTCCAACCTGGCAAGTCCTACCTCAAACAGGAACTGGGATGTAACCACTCCACGTCTCTTTCTGGTCCACTGAAAAGCTTCTACTTATCATCGTGCCTAGTCCTTCAACACGTGACCTTGCTTAAAAAAAAAAAAAATCAAACATATCATTTCTTTGCCCCCCAAACAAGATTTCTGTCCGGCAGTCACCCCAGGGCAGTAATTTCTCTCACACAGGCACTGATAGGACTTTGCTGCCTACCCACATTTGCTGCCTCCTGACAGTCACCTACGCAAAAAAACAGCCCAAGGGGGAACGTTTGGCCTGTTGGCCAGACAGAAAAGGCAGGGAGAAGCAATTAACTCCATCTCAGCTTTCAGCAGGGATTGCTGAGCCCAAACCTCAAATATTGCGTTCGGTTTTGGGTCTGTCAGTACAGGGAGGACACTGAGTTGCTGGAGAGTGCTCAGAGGAGGGCAATGAAGCTGTGGAAGGGTCTGGAGAAGTAACAAGTGATAGGATGACAGGAAAGGGCCTCAAGTCGCCCCAGAGGAGGTTTAGATTGGATATTAGAAAAAAGTTCTTTACTAAAAGAGTAGACAAGCCCTGGCAGACGCTGCCCAGGGCAGCGGTGCAGTCTCCATCCCCAGAAGTGTTCAAATAACGTGTAGACATGGCACTTCCAGACATGGTTTAGTAAGCACAGGGGTGTTGGGCTGATGGTTGGATGGGATGGTCTTAGAGGTCTTTTCCAACTCTATGATTCCCACCTCATCCATATCTCATTTCTTATTTTCTGCCCTATTTTAGGTGGCTGCAGGAACTCAGTCTCCCAGCTGACACAAGGCACGCTACCTTTCTCCATGAGTCAGCAGCCAGCAACAGGAGGGCCATTCTTTGTAACTGAAAAGCAATTAAGTGATTTTGAAGCAGGGGAGTGTTTTGGACTAGTTATCTGACTGACAGCAGGAGCACTTCAGAAAAGGCTGCATTATGAGAAGCAAACTTCAAAAAGAGAAGCGACAAGGCCGGAGTGTTTGTGGTGCCTGAGGAAGTCATTAGAATTTAAAAGGGACGCAGATTGGGTAAGTACATTAGGCCAAGAAAGATGAACTGCTGCCAAAAAAGTTCCTTTAGCTTTCCCAGCGCTCCTTAGCCCCTATTAGAAATACAGTTTCATGAATATCTGTGTCTCAAAACATTTTTACAGAAAACCCTTGTAATTGTTGGAAACATGAGAAAGATGCCACCATCAAAAACCAGATGCCTCCTGCTCCTGTTTCTCTTTTCAGTTTCATAGCTGTCTTGCTTTTATCATTTCCAAACAGAAGGTTTCTGCAAACCCCTCAGAAATAAGACAATTTTTAGAGTACTGGTTTTGTATGTGGCACAGTTTATCTTCCTTCATCGTAGGGATTTTTTTTTGGAGGCAAAGGCTTCAAAGGCTTCCAAGGCTGCCACAAGTCTGTGAGAGCTGATGTTTGCTCTGCAGTGATTGACCTTTCAGGTCAGGAGCACTACCTGAGCTGCACAGGTGTGATGTTAGCCTGAGATCAAACTGAATGCAAAACTCGGTGATTTTCACTCACCTAAAACTAAACTTCTGCTGCTTTTATGTCTCTACTATGCTGCGAGAGGGTTTCAATTGAGGATTCAGACATGAGGCTGCAACAGCAAAAGCGCAGCTGAAACCAGCAGAAATATTTGTTCTGGTTTTCTTCAGCAAGCTGAAACAGTTCACAACAAACTCAATGTTTATCTCCTTCCACCAGGAGGTCTCAACACTTCTGAGAGAGTAAGAGCCAAACCTAGAGGTCTGCAATAAAACCCAAGGCCACAAGATTTGCAGCTCTGGAGAGAAGGCAAAGCCTGTGTTACACCAGGGCCACTTCCTCCCATCATGTGTTCCCTACCTGAAGGCATTAATGCCCATTTTCTTGACCCTTTCCTCTACAGTAGAAACTCTTCCACTCAATGGTTCACATTCAGACAGCTACACAGACACAACTAAAATGAGTCAACAGCCCTCTGAGGGCAAACAGGACTTGTGTTGTCTCACCAGGTGCAGGTGAGGTGTAGTGAGTCAGGCTGGAGGAATGAACTGGAGCAGCAGCACGTGGTACAGCCGGTCCCTCGGGACCACCCCACTCCCATCTCAGTGGGTCCCTACCATTACGGTGCTTGAGTTGCTTATCTGTCAAGTGTGCAAGAAAAAAAAAAAATCTGCTGGAAGTTTGGCAAGCTTAAACAGGCTTCCAGTAACACTCTGGGGAAGCTCATAGGATGTCACAACACAAAGTATTTACTGAAAATTGTCTCGGCATTCAAGTGCTCCTTGTGGATTTAATTCAAGCTGTGTTGGATCCCATCTGCTTCAGACTGGTGGATCCAACTGTTAATCTCAAAGGAATGGAACTTTTCACTCCATGTCACTTGCCACATGGGTCTCATGTGGTCTCTTTCACAACCTCCTGACGCAATTTTGAGGGAAACAGAACAATCTTTGTATAAATGCAGCCACTCCTGAACAAGGACTCATCACAAGAAGGTATATTAAGGGTGCTATACTTTGGGACGCGGTGGCAGACTGGCAAAGGCATTTTGCTACAGAAGCCAAGAAACCTCTTCAAAATTCGCTCCAGGAGGATCACTGGTACCATCAGCCTGATCAGCCACCTGGGTACTGGGCCACGGATCAAAGCCATCTGGACACACTGCTCACCTCTGTAGTCACCGGCTGGAAATGAGTGTTCCTTAGCTATGTAAGCACAACAGGCTGGGCAGGTCTATCTGCACCTTACAACTTGCACTGGAAGTTGGATGGTTGGATTTAGACTAAATTGGGTTACATATAAAAGGAGCGTTCCTTTGAGAGCGCAGAAATGCTCCATGTATACATAAAGACCCCATTATTGCTGTGCAATCACCACAGTATCTACTTGAGCTGTATCTTAGAATCTTAGAATACTAGAATTGTCTGGTTGGAGAAGACCTGAGGTCATCAAGTCCAACCATACATGCCCACTACTAAACCAGACCCCTGAGAAACTCATCTACCCATCTTTTAAACACCTCCAGGGATGGTGATTTCCATCTTCATCCGGTATAGAGCTGTACAACCCCACTGAAGTCTAAGTTTTTATTTTAGCACACAGAAGGGTACACTCTTACTAGAAAACTCCAGCTTTATGCAGGCACAAACAGACAAAATTGCACAAACTTCCCAGTTCATGTCAGATCCAGATGTCCAGCTCTGGGGATCCCAAAACACCAGAGAAAAACCAAGACGAAAGTGAAACAGAACGCAAGCGGTATTTCACTGAAATGGGAAACCACAAACCACTCCACATTCAATGGAAAGCCCAAACTTTTGGGTTTGTTTGTTTTTAAGAAAAGAAAGACAGAACTCACTGCTCTCCAGTAGCCAATGACCCCACCAAGCTACCAGGGCTCTCCTCTGGGATGACAAGGACTGAGGACCAAAACCAAGCTCAGACTGTGCAGCATCACGGGCAACTCCTCTGCGTACCAACTACCAGTTCCTCTTCATTCCCCTACACATGCTACTACTGTTCCTTGGGCTAGGAGCCCCCCAAGACAGAGGTTGTGATCTCTGAGGTTCAGGCCTGGGTACCTGGGTTTCCTGGGCAGAAACAGCCTTAGTGGTGATGGTAGTGATTAGAAATACCAGCCTGAACTTTCACAAAAAAACCACTTCTCTGCATCTTCACTTAAAAAAAAAAAGTATAAATAAAAAGAAAATAGCAAGCTCCTGTTGGGTCAGGGTTCTCTGGGGGGAAAAAAGAAAAAAGTCCAGCAGAGAAACCTACTTGTTTTCTACTTGCTGTAGAAGATACCAGGATCAGACTTCTTCATGCCAGTATAGTTCCTCTGGGCTGGATTCATTAGGGCAGCTCCAACAACTTCCTTCCCCAGTGGTGCTACAAAGCTCTTAGAGCTCCTGGTTAACTGTACCAGCAGACTAGGTTTACGGCCCTTTTGCATTAGCCCCCAAACCCAAAGCAACTGGAAATACCAACAGATTTGGCATATGAACTCCAGCTGCATTACCAGTAATCCCTTACCCTCCCAGTGACAGGTGAAGCTTAGCAAGTTTTTCAGTTCATCTCCCATAGAAGCAGTGCTGTCTCCTACGACAAGAGGGGTCAGCTCTGATGACATCAGCCTGCATCTGGGTGCAGCATCCCACAGGGAAACCTGCTTCAGTGCACAGCGACGGTCCCTGACTGGAGCTGCAGCCAGGAATCCCCAAACCAGCCTCCTTCTGCACATTGCAGCCCATCCCATCTCAGAAATCATAGGCTGCTGTAAAGAAGTGCTTCCATGGTCCCCACTTTTTTACTACAGAAGGAAAAAATTCTCACTGATATCCTAATCTGCCTGTTTTTCCTTCCCTTCTGCTGCCAACTGCGCTCTACGAGCGCACCCTACCAAGGTGAGACCCAGCAGCTTCTGCAAGGGGTTTACCCAGTGCCAATATTTGGGTTAGGAAACAGCTGCTGCATTCTTAGTCACCTTACAAAAGGCTCTCTGGACAAGGGGTCTGCTTAAACCTCCCCTTCATGCCACCCAACCCAGCATGAGCTGGTCCAACTGGTAAAAGTCACATCAGGATCTATCCTTGTTGCAGAGGAAGAGCCACCAGACTGAAAACGAACACTGAAAAACAAACAGCTCCCAAACCAAGAGTCACAAAGCAATCCTAAACTTTTGCTTGAGAACGTTTAGGCAGGATGCCTTGCTGAGCTGACACATCTGATTTCCAGAAGGACTGCAGATGGGAGCTGTGCCGAACAAAAACTTTTCAGGGTGTCTACAAAATACGGGAATCGAGGAGCCTGGGACACATTGCTGCAGTCGTGCAGCAAAGGGAGGAATCAGAGTTGAAGCTGAGGAGCCCCAAGGAAGCCATCCCCATGGCTATCCCCGTTCAGCTGTCAGACTTAGACACAACCCAAAGCAAAGTCCTCTAGCCTCTGCATGTACCAAGTACAGTAGGTGCACAACCCAAAAGTTGTGTTAAAGCTCCTGTATTTCCCTTAATCCATGACTAATCAAGCCCATCTTTTAACAACTAGGAATGGCAGACAATTACAAAACGCTGTACTGTAGCAACCGGCCTATTTATGGCCCTGGTTCAACTAAAAACTCAAACATGTGGTTAACTACATCCCTTAATGGTGCATCCTTTCACACACAACTCACTTTTAAACCAGTCTGTGATGGGACCTGAGCCCATGCTCCGGCTGGGGGAGGGATGTCTCAGTGGTTAAGCAGGCCAGAGCTGGCAAGAGTGTGCCTACGCTTTCCCAGCTGGCAGTTTAAAGCATCCCAAAGCATCCCAAGCAGCGAGCAGAGAGGAGAGGAGCTCTCAAGATGTACACTGTGCCCTTTCCTAGCACATTTCACCTTCCAGTACAGGCAGGAAGCAGAACCCAAACTTTCAATAGGACAAACCCATCTTTTCTTCCCCTTGCTACAATAGTTGTCGTCTGGGAGCATCAACTATGTGAAAAAATTGGCTGGTACCTGCACCAACAAAACCCTCCCTGTATGGTTCCCACTCAGACAGGCATCTTCTGCAAAAAGGGAAGAGGTGGGAAAGCAGGATGCATTTTGTCTCTTGCTTACCCAATTTTAAAAGAAAAATAGATCATAAATTATGGCTGGTTTCCAGGTCCTCGTTATAGTCCAAGCAGCACTAACAAAGGCGAGAAGGCAAACGCAGCACGTACCCAGGGGACCTGGAAACACCCAGCCATTCCCAAAATAGGAGCAAGCTTGGCGACTCGCAGCTGGAGCGCGGCCGGGACCCCTCTTCCCGGCGCTCTGCTCTCCCAGGCAGCGCTGCAAGCAGCAGGGTCAGGAGGTGCATTCCTCTGACAAAAATACTATGAGAAAAAAGGACTGAATGGCAGCCCCAGCGCAGCCCCCTGCAGAAACCACTGGAGCTGCCCAGGCCTCCTTCACCTCTGTGATGGCATTGGGACTGACGGACCCCTGGGAAAAGGGCTGCTTCTCACGACATCCCCGCAGTGCCTGGCACTGCCTGCAGCCCTTACGGGATGCTGCAGTGCTGAGAAACTAAGCCGAGATCCTGGCTGTGTCAGGAAGGAGGGAGATACGTAGCAGCATTCATTTTAAAATAAAAAAAAACCCAAAGCCCTGAAGTCAGCACAAAACCCAACAGCAATCAGCTCATTGCCATAGGAACAGGTTTAGAGTTACAGCAGGCAGACAACTGGGTCCTGTAGGATAGTGTCCTCCTGGTAACCTTGGGAAAATCATCAGCTCTTAATTACAAATCTGGGGGAACATCAGATATTAGTGTTTGTACTGCCACGTTACATCTTGGCTCTGGCTAAGGCTTCCCTTGGCTCCAAAGGTGCTGGAAGACAAACATGGATTTTCTTTTCATTTCAAGATAGCTGAAAGCCATGGCCTGAGCAACGATGAAAACTGTATCTGATTAGGAATAAATGAATAAAGGGTTCTTAAACAAACAAACAGAAATCCCGTGGTCTCAAATCCCAGACCAGGAGCCTGGGGAGCCAGGGGGATGCAGCAGTGGTGGAGATCATTGGGCCAGCATGTGCGAATCGATACGTGGCACTCCACCACAGAGCAAATCCACTGCAGCAGCAGCTGCCGCCTGTCTGCAAAACAGCCAACAGGACTCAGGGCACAGGGCTTGGGTCACCGTTTGGGGGGCTCAGCAAGTTTTGGGTCTCAGCATGGCACTCAAGCCTGACCAAATGGGACAGCAGGGACAGCCAGCGCACCTCACAGAGGTCTTCCTCCACCCTGGGACACGCTGCTTTGCTGAGACAGATTGAGGCTTTCCAGGTGTTGCCCACAAGCCCAGACCGTCCCACACCAGCTGTTGTACAAGCTCCCCCAAGCCCAATGAGCCCGTGACACATTTTGTATTTCTTCCTAGCGCACAGGCTGATTTTTCCCTCGCCACGGTGCAGACTCCCTGCTTTGCAGCCCGGCAGCTGTGGGTTACATTGAGTCAGCAAGCCCTTCGAAAAGCTTGGCTCGCAGCTGTGACTTTGGCCCGAGCAGCGTGTCCCACGGGTCACGCTCGCAGCAGGAGAAGGAGCCCTTTCCTTTATTCACTTCCCATTTCCTGCCCAGTTGCTTCAGCAAACTCCCTGTTCTCATAGTGTGGGTGGGATATACGGAGAGGAAACAAGCGATCCCTTTCCACTGCACTTCTCCACCGTCTCCACTTCCCATCGTACAGTATGAGGGCCACAAATCCTTTAATCCTGCCCTTTCCAGGAAGAAGGAAGCTTGCAAACACAGCCCTTCCACTGAAAAGCAGCTTTTCCAGGGAAAAGCACGGAGAGAAATAACAGCACCCACAAGCGAGGCTGGAGATGCTGTTACCACAAGAAATCAATGCAGCAGTGGAGGGGGAACACCCTCCCCTGGGTAAATGCATGTATCCTCAGGCAACTTTGCTTATTAAGAGGTGACCAGCTGCTGGAAAAGGTGGAGGAAGGAGAGACCCAGCAGAGTAGCCCAAACCTCCCTGCTCCAATTTTGTTATTGTAGGAGGAAAATGTACTGGAGGAACATGGGTTGGCTGCAAAGCAACCAGCTAACCCCGAGGACGCAGGGCCAGGCTTGCCTGTGTCCCGGTGTTGCAGCACAGGCTGCGCACCCACCACAGCAGGTCACCCCACTGCAAAGCAGCCCCAGTGCTTCCTCTTGTTTATCCTAGAAACCCAAGTTCCATTGTTGCAGGCTGCAGCCACACAAGGAGCGGCTGAAGCGGCACAGGCAGCCTCCCCATCACCTCAGGTGCGGTGGGGCAAGCACAGTCAGCCCCCTTGGCTGTGAGTGCCACAAGTCTTCAACCCCTTCCCTGTGCAAGCGTCTTCCGTGCCCATGGCCATGCCTTGAGCTCACATGCAAGGTTTTTTCAAGGAAATGCAAGCAAATGTAGCCCATCAGTTTGATGCCTCATCATTGGTCTTCTTGAACCAGCTCCTATCAATCACCTCAGCTGAAACTTGGTGATCTGTGTCAGCAACCAAGCCCAAGGACATGAAAGGAGCATGGAGGAGCCCACTATCTCTGGCCAACATCTTATGTGCATCAGTTTCTCTGCGGTGTTCCAAGCTTTTCTGTGTTGTAAATCCACATGCAGCGCCAGATGACTCAGCCTGCTGCTTCCCCTCAGGATTTACAGCCGGGATACGGGCAACGGGGCAGGGGAAGGTGGAGGGAGCGGTTTTACACCATGTGAAAACAATGCCATTTGTTTTGCTGGGCAGACTCACACCCTCTGACAGGAACCCTCCTGCCTGAGAAGCAAAGCCAAGCATGGGAGCAGGCAGCATCCTCCATGAGGGGCTATGCAAGGCTCCTTGCAAGGTGTATTCTGCTCCAAGCTACTGAAGACACGTGGGATCCTGCCCGACCAAGCCCTCCAGCTTTCCTCCCACACAGCTGTGGGTGTCAAAGACACTGACTCAATATACTGTAATTTAAAACAAAACTCATCCCTTCAGTTAAAAAACATATCAGTTATCCTGAAGACTCACTCCCTTTCCCTCTTCTCCTGAAAAATCAGAGCTTACCAAGCCTTTGGCTAAGCGCTGCTTTGCTGGAGGGATGGAAACCTTGACAGTGGTCACACTTAAGGAGTAACAGATGTGCATTTCCAGTAGAAGTCCCTCCTGCCCAGCTGAACTCCTGTACATATAGGAGACCTGACTTGCCAGATCCTCTGGTGAGGAACATCCCAGAGACACTTCCAAACCTCTACAAATCGAGGGCAGCCAAGGAGGAACGAGGCTAGAGGGCAACCTGGCCAGCAGCTCTGCCCACATCAACCACAGCTGGCCAAGGGCATGAGTTCACCTTTTGCTCATGGCAAAGGAACAGAAAACAGCTGCTTGCAAGTGCCTGGGAAGCAACGGACCTGCCAAGAGAGACTTCATGTTGAACTAACCAAATAAATAAAACTGAGAGCATTTTCCCTCCAGCCAAGTGGAACTACCAATGAAACCACCTTTGTGCGCGACACGTTCAACTGTGCTTTGAGGAAACCAGAGAGGCAGTGAATCCATTAGCATGGAAAAGCCTCTTTTTCTAGCCCTGACAGCACACTCTCAGCACTCGAGAGCTTCATCTGTAGAACAGTTTAAGAGTCACAAGTTCAGGTACCTGGAGTGTGCCAAAAGCAGATCCAGTGCAATGGGATGGGTGTTCATCCATGCAGCTGCGTCGTGTTATGGGAACACAGGCCCAGCTCCAGGAAGCTAAAACTCCCTTGACCCATACAGATTGTGCCTCTGTGGAAGAGCATTGTAGGAAGGCTTACATACTCCTTTGTTTAAAAGCTCCTCCTCTGTTACTAAGGGTGTACCTAGCACGAGCAGCTGCTACGGCTGGAGTAATGTACGCTCCATCCCAGATTTCTTACTGATCACAGAAATCCCTTCAAAGGAACTGCACGCTGTGCTGACAACTGAGAGGTTTCATTGCTCCCATGGGTGAGGTGGGCAGACACCTCTGGAAATTGTCTAATCGAAGCCCTCGCATGGAGCCGGGTCAGCTACAGCTGACATGACATTACTCAGAGCAACCCGTTCCAGTTCCTGACAGCCCTCACAGGGAAAAAGCTTTCTTACATTAAAATAGAACTTGCCTGTATTCTGGTTTTCAACCATTGTCTCTTGTCCGTTCACCACATACCACTGAGCAAAGCCTGTCTATCTTCTTTACTCCCCACCATTGGGCATTTCAACCTAAGGATGAGATCCCCCTGAACTGACTCTTCTCTAGGCTGAAGAGTCTCAGCTCTCCCAGCCTCCCCTCCTGTGACAGATGCTCCAGTCCCTTCATCTTCACATCCCTTTCCTGAACCAGCTCCAGTATATTCACATCTTTCTTGAACTGGTGATTCCAGCATCGGAACCAGCATTCCCCACGTGTCTCACTAGGTATGAATAAAGGGGAAAAACATCCTTCCTCAACCTGCTGGCAATGCTCTGCCTGACGCAGCCCAGAGGCTGTTGGCCTGCTGCCACAAGGGCACACTGGTAGCTTACGTTCAACTTGGTGTCAACCAGGCCCCCCCAAGTGGTTTTTTTTGCAAAAATGCTTCCCAGCTGGTTGGCCCCAGCACGTACTGGTACATGGGCTTATTCCTCCTTCCTGCCTGCCTTTCTTTCTTACAATTCAGCAGATCCCTGTTGGTTTATTCCTCCGGGCTGGTGAGGTCCTTCCTAATAGCAGCACAACCATCTGGGCTATCGACCACTCCTCCCAATTTTGTGTTATAGAATCACAGAATGGTTTGGGTTGGAAGGGACTTTAGAGATCATCCAATTACAATCCCCCTGCCATGGGCAGGGACACCTCCCACTGGATCCGGGTGCTCAAAGCCCCATCCAGCCTGGGCTTGAGCACCTCCAGGGATGGAGCAGCTACCACTTCTCTGGGGAACCTGTACCTTGACAGTGGTCACACTTAAGGAGGAAGAGATGGGCATTTCCAGTAGAAGTCCTTCCTGCCCAGCTGAACTCCCGTATGTATAGGAGACCTGACATGTCAGATCCTCTGGTGAGGAACAACCCAGAGACACTTCCAAACCCCTAAAAATCGAGGTAACGTGCAGAAAAATATTTCTTCCTAAGATCTCATATCAATTTCCCCTCTGTCAGCTTAAAACCATTACCCATTGTCCTATCCCTGCACTCCCTAATCAAGCCCCTCCCCAGCTTTCCTGTAGCCCCTTTGAGCACAGAAAGGCTGCTCTAAGGTCTCCCCACAGCCTTTTCTTCTCCAGGCTGAACTACCCCAACTTTCAGCCTGTCCTTACAGGGAAGGTGCTCCAGCCCTCAGTTGAACTTTGCAGCCTGGTCTGCACTCGCTCCAACAGATCCATGTCCATTCTGTGCTGAGGACTCCAGAACTGAACACAGTCCTCTAGGTGAGATTTCACCACAGAGGGAGAATCACCTCCCTCAATCTGCTGGTTACACCTTTTTGGATGCAGCCCAGTATACAGTTGGCGCATTGCCGGCTCGGGTTGAACTTCTCTTCCACCAAAACTGCTGAGGACCCTCAGCTAGGTCATTAATGAAGACACTGAAGAACACTGGTCCTGGTACTGACCCCTGGGGCACACCACTGGTGACTGACCTGCAGCTGGATTTCAAGTCTCCAGTCACAGCCCATTGAGCATGGCCATTCAGACCATTTTCATCTCACTTCACTAGGCTTCTATTTCATCAGTTTGCCCAAGAGGATGCTCTGGGAGAGTGTCGAAAGCATTAAAGTCAAGATAAACAACATCCACTGCTCTCCCCACAGCCACCAAGCCAGCTTTCACATTTACACACATCAAAATTGTAAGATGATAGGGTGTAATAAATAAAGCCATCATCTTCTCCAGCTGTCTACTCATCAAAAACTAAACGTAAGTAGTAAGGTGTGTTTGGGGTTCTTTTTATAGTTAGAGCGAGCAACATTGCCTACCTGCGGGTTGTCTAAGTTTCTGGTTTTGGATGCAAATACAGAGATAAGAATACTCGTATATCACCAGACAGGCAGAATCTGGTTCCCTCACCTGTATTTCTAGATGCTACCTTAACCAAACAACAGATGCAGTAGAGAGATATTGTGCAGGCTCATTTTAATCAACATTCACCTGTATTCAGTTTACAGTTGAAAACATTGGCACTGAATCAAGTTACATCACACCAATTTGGCAGCTGAACGACTCCCACTAGAGCATCACACTTTCTCCCTTGGCCTTCCTTTTCACAGGGTTAGGAAGAACAACTTGTTCAGAAGTTTTATATAGTGTGTACAAAACCCATACAAACAGGTTGATGCTGTTTTGTTAAAGTCTTGGGTCAGATCCAAAAAAAGCAGTGGCCTTTTGCAGCCTGAACGTCATCAACAATTGACTCTACATTAAAGAAACCTTGATTTGAGTTTCATCAACGGTCAGGGTTGCTATGAGGAGATCTGGCCTATTCTAACCAGAGGGAGGAAGCCAACCTGGACATCCCTTACTCTACTATACCCACAGCACCTGCAGTCTTTTGTTCTATTGTAAAAGCCACACACAAGCAACTCCCGGCCCCAGGGAGTTTGGCCACATAGGATACATACACAGAACTCTCAAAAAATGGCTAAATGCAGCTCACATAGCCTTCAGCCATTCCCTGTGGGCAAGGACCCTCCTCACACACCCTGAAGGAAGCTGCCTCATGATACAAGTATTACGTATTTATGCTGAATTCAGTGTCTGGATCTTAACTATCCCCTCCCTTGATGAGGTGCATCCATCTCTTCCACCAGGTCACAGATAGAGATCGGCCCCAGGACAGACCTCTGCGAAACTCTGCTGGTAACTGGTCTTAAGGTACACTATAAATCACCACCATTTTCTTCTGGAATCCCCAAATCCAGTCAGTTATTTATCCACCTACAGCCCATCCACCCATAACACCTCAACCTGGGCACACAATTAGGTCAGACAAGCCAAGCACTACCACTCCATCCTAAGCCAGAAAGCATCCAGTTTTCTATCCAGAGACAGGCTTTAAGACCGGGGCAGACACAATTCTTTTTGATTGACAGCAGACAAAACACTTGCTTTACAGCAGTCAAACAAAATACTTCATATAAACTTTTCTCCCTGTTGTGGGCGGGAAGGGAGCTGAGAAAAGCAAATTGGAATAGTTTATTCATAGTAAAAAGAAGAAAAATCCCAAACCAAAACACTGACAGAAATGTATTTGCTGGAGCAGAGTCATTTTGACAGAAATCTTTCTGCCGCTCCTTCTTTAATTCAGGCTGCTAGGACTACAGTCTAATTTCATTGAAGTCAATGGGTGACTTCCCTCAATACAGTCAGAATTTGGTCCTCAGATTGAAATAACAAATTATTGGTACAAACAGTAAAAAAATCCAATTTAAGAAGAAGGTTTTAGGTTGAATATTGGATTTCAAACACAAACATTAACAGCATGAGCATCCTGGAGGACTTCAGCAGCTCCAGCCAACAGGCAGATTAAGAGGTGCTGTGGAAATAGGGATAGCAAATTCCCCAGAATGAGTTTATGCGTTGGCAAAGACAGAGCAATTCCTTTCTGATTTATTTCTACTTTCAAAGAGACATTCAACAGCTTCCCAGCGTTAAGACATTTTCACACTTAAGTCCAAAAAGGGCTTAGAGCTACTTATGCCCAGTTACTGTACATTTCCACAACAGCGCAGAGCCTTGGCAGGCTTCTCAACCAGCTGGGGAACCTCAAATCCACCAGAAAACGAGGAATAAAATATTTTTCCTCCCAAATTTCTGAGCAGCTGTTTCTCAGGAAAGACATTGGCCAACTTTCAACAGATCTCGCATAGTTGCAGGGCAGGAAGTAAACCAAATCACTTTAACACTGCTCACAAAGCCAAGGGTGTTTCACCTCTCTAGCACCATTTTAAGAGTGATTATTCCATAGCACAAAAATATTTCTTGAGTGAAGCTGAACAGGCTTACTAGAAACGCAGAAGAACGGTCTAAGGAACTGAAAATAACTCCATTTGCTCTCTGCACATCATAGCCCCCTCCATATGCTTTCCATGAGTTCACTTTGGGAAACATCAAGGTTACATCAGGGACCCAGAAGCCTTCCAAAAGGCAGACACACAGAGATAACGAGACCCCCCATGGCTCCCGTTTTCTCTTCCCTTTCCCTGTCTTTGGATCCATAGTTTCAGCCCTCTCTTGCACTTCCAACACAGCTCGCACTGGCCATATCGGCTCTAATTCAGCGAAAGAAACATACGGCAACAAGAGGGGTTGGTTTGTTTAATTTTTTTCCTTCTCCCCCTCAATGGGTTGATTATCAGGGCAGGTGCGGAGCAAGCAGAAGTGTCCGGTTAGAGAGCTGGGCTTGTTCAGCCTAGAGAAGAGAAAGCTCTGGGGACACCTTACAGCAGCCTCCCAGTACTGAAAGGGGCTCCAGGAAAGCTGGGGAGGGGCTCTGGATCAGGGAGTGCAGGGATAGGATGAGAGGGAGTGGTTTTAAGCTGAAAGAAGGGAGACGGAGATGAGATCTTAGGAAGAAATATTTTCCTGTGAGGGTGGGGAGGCCCTGGCCCAGGTTGCCCAGAGCAGTGGTGGCTGCCCCATCCCTGGAGGTGTTCAAGGCCAGGTTGGATGGGGCTTGGAGCCCCCTGATCCAGCGGGAGGTGTCCCTGCCCATGGCAGGGGGTGGGACTGGATGGGCTTTAAGGTCCCTTCCAATCCAGATCATCCTGTGATTCTAGGGCAAGAACCAAGGGCACGTAAGGCAGCTCCTTTTTCCAGTGGGTATGTGTTTCACAGCTCAGGTCCTCTCTTGCGATGACTCCCTTAGAGACCTCACACTTGCTTTGCCCACTCCCTTCAGGCTCTCCCTGGACTGGAAACTATCCAAGGTCAGATCGTCCCATCCCTTTTTCTCTCATTAAACAGAGATGCCAGACATGGGGAGTTAAGTCAAAGCCCCCCACACACTCACTTCACGCAACAGTTCCATCCGCTAACATTTAACAGCTGACATTTTTGCACGATTTTTTGATTCTGAGGCATGGATTCTTACACAGTAACACTCCAGAACATCAAACCTATTTCATGTGGGGTAAAGGCTCTCATGAAGTCCATTGCTTCCCACCAGAAGGTCCTTTTTAGTTAATATGTGGCTGAAGCTCATAACTGAAATGCACCTCCATTAAGTCACAGTGCAGTGCCCTGATAGGGTCCCAGGTACCAGAGCAGAAACTTCTCAGTAGACCCTTGAATGCTTTTTCCCATCCCATCATTCTCACTTAGAAATCAGAAAAAAACACCCATATACCAGAAACCCCAAGAACCAGCTCTCAAATCAGCAGCAAGGACGCTGGGCTGGATTCTCCGGGCCAGCAAAGAGCCCAACAACAGTGGCTGAAGGGGGACTGCTCTAAGCTGTGCTGAACCCATACAGCTCTTCCAGGAGGGAGGCTCTGGGGCTTGGTGTGTTCCCCCAGCTGTGCTGCCTATTCCCTCACTCCAGTCAGAACATACACATGCATTTCTAGGAATATGCATTGCTGCCACTCTTTCTCAAGGACGATCCTTCACTAAAATCAATTAGAGTGTGCTCGCCCCAAACAGCCACGTTCTGGTGTTTCCTAAACAGCTTCCAGGCTAATGATGGCTCTTCTCAGCAACAAGAGGCTGCTGCTACTATCAAGCCCCACCACAACAAAACCCCTAAGCACAGGACCATCCCCTAGGTGCCTCAGCTCCACATTCCTCTTCAGGGGAGTTCGTGCAGCGAGGGGCTTTGGCGCTGCTCCACATGCTCTGTCTCACAGGACCACAGCCAAGCCATAAGAAGGCTGGAAGGTCTCTAGGCACGTGTGCAATACTAGCGGCGTGCAATGCTGTACGTGGCCCCTTTCAGTCTGCAGCTGCAGGTTCGGGAAGGAAATCCCTACCTGGGCAAGTGATTTCCAAGGCTGCTGGACCACTGTAGCCCTCCCTGGAGGGACAAGCAGGTAACCTGAGTGCAAAAGGCTCAGGCAGATGGAAAGAAAGGAATGTTTCACCCTCAGCAATCAGTACAAGTTACATGTCCATCATAGGTTCTTACTGTATGCTATATTCTAGAGATCCTTTAGATCAAGACCCTGAATTAGTCTCAGGCTAGCGGAAATTCTATTTATTTCTGCTGGGTTTGGATCAGGCCCCTCCTAGGTAAAAAACCCACAACAGTTAATGGAAATGCAGCGTGCATGGAGCTTCCAGTCATATTAGCAGGTCCCTCTGAGAGGACACAGTTTTCCATCCGTGCATTAAGCCAGTCCAATACTGACATCAGCTCATTTCCATTGATCATGATTACATAATAGTGACTTAATTCTCCATAGAATTGGATTTTCCATATGTTAGCATCTTTTTGCATGTGCTACATGATTCCCTTGTTCCCTGATGGATTTATTACTTAGTATTTTTCTGTCCTATAGTTAAAAATTATGGTCTCCGTTGTAAGCAGAAACTTCTACAGACTTGTTTTGGTTTTCTGAGGCAACATTTATCACATCGATGTCCTTCCATCTCAAAGGGACCTCCATGGTAATACTGCAGTACTGGACACATCTGTACCTTTGGGGATTGCTATCAATTCTGAACTGAAGTTACATTCTGTTTCAACATACATTAAGAGTAGTTAATAACTGTTAAGGCACCTGAGTTTCCAGGTACATTTATAATTCATAACCATCAATTTTAAGCAATATAGAAGTTGTTCAAAAAACCCAACTGACGGCAAAGGTTATAGTTTAATAGCTGTAAATGAATATTCTCACTGTGTGCGTCCACTCAATAGACAGGGCTGCTTCTGTCAAGAGGTGAAAGTACCACCAGCTCCCAGTGGCTTCACTCAACACTCAGTAACACCTCTGGTTAGGTCCTTTTGGCTGGAGGGCCAGAGCCCACATTTCCAATCTCTTTGCTAACATGCACTTTACCAGTGCAACTCACATGAAAATGTTTTTCCTTTAATATTCACATGGTGCCGCTGGGTAAAGCCATTAATTTTCACAGTGCTGCTTTACAGCAAGGGCAGTGCTATGCGCTCAAAGCAGGAGTAAACTGAAGCATGGAATATCAAAAGCACCATCAGAAGCTAATTGTACGCCTGTACTGCCACGCTACACACTGCTGGGTGTTTACTCGGGATTAGCCAGAACTGCGATGCATTTTCAGCCCATCAGCATCTCATTTGATTATGTGTCATGGTCAGTTTAATTCTGTCTTACACTCCATTGACACAATCAAACATAATCCCCTTTGCATCCCTGCAATATCCTTTTCCACCTTTATCCAAGAAATCCTGCAAGCCTCTTCTAGTGGCTTGCAGGATGGAGCTATTCACATACTCAAAATTAGCAAAAGTACTTCAGCACTTCTGTAGGTTAACCCTTAAAAGATCAATCACAATATTGATCCCATCTGAGAATACTCAGAGAACAGCCCAAATTTACCTAACACTTTTCTTCCCATCTTCCTTCCCAATCTTATTTATATTCACACCTATCTCCCAAATTTCAGGAGTGCAGGTTGTAGGCAAGGAGCACAATCCCTGGCAGAGCAAGGCTCAGATTTCTTGTCAAATCAGTACTTTGTTCAGCATTAATACAGAAGGTGCCCCGATATGAGAAAGTTGTAGCAGAGGCTACAGTCCACAACTGCCTGAGCATCATCCAGCCCCAGGCACAAGTGGAGTGGAAACTGGAAGCAGGAGGGCACACAAGTGGTAGCTGAGCATGGCTTACTCAGTCTGGAGAAGAGAAGGTCTGGGAGCTAATAGCAGTCCTTCAACACCCACAAGGACATTAAGGAGAAGACCCAGCTCTCCAGAGAGGTGCATGATAGGAGAACACATACATTTAAACAAGGTAACTGGATACATCGGAAAAAAAAAAAACAACCCCATGAAAATTTGTTGTGGCAGCTCTGTCCTTAGAAGTTCTCAAAACAAATCCCCAGGCAACCTGGTCTGGTTTCAGTGGTGGCTCTGCTTTGATCAGAAAGACTCGAATCGAGAATCCTCAGTCTCTTTGGAGTCAAATAGTAAAGTCTCATTAAAAATAAGTTCACAACTATTCTATTGAAGAGACTGGGATTTAGGGGAAATACATAACCTAAAAGGAAGATTCCTGGGCTGAAGAATTCTTCTCTGTGGCAGAGGAAGCACTGCCACAGTGAGACTATTTAAAAAAAAAAGAATAATGCGAACATCTGCTCCTCAAACCTTCATGGAAAGAACCTCCCTTCTGTCTCTGCAGGACTTTGAAAACAGTGACAGTTCCTGGAAATGAATCAGCAAAACAAACCATCATAATGATATGAACAAAGGGAAGCTGGAAGAGGAAGAGAAGCATATGGTGATATCTGGGAGCTCTCAGCCCTCTCTGCTGTAGGATGGACAGCGGGTGCCATCTCTCCCAACTCACCCACGGGGTGAAAGCACCTGCAACCTTGTTCCTCCCTCCTCAAAAAAGGGATGCGATCCATCAGCCCAGCTCCACACCCTACACCAGCAAGAGGTCAGGGCCTCACCTGAGCACCCTGCCAGAGGTGGGCAGGACTGCCAAAAGCCACTTCCCCACCAGCTGCAGCAAGTGTAGAGAGCCCTCCTAGCCAGCTTTGATCGCCCCTGCAGGTATCTGAAAGATGTGCAGATGTGGCACTTAGGGACATGGTTTAGTGGTGGATTTGGTAGTGTTAGATTTACAGTTGGACTTGATGATCTTAAAGGTCTTTTCCAACCTAAATGATTTTATGACAGCACACAATGCAGGTAGCTGCACCCTCAGCGCATCTCCTGGTACAGACACTTTCTCCAGTCTCACGTAACAGCACTGACTGTTCTCTGGCATCAGTGAAAGCAGCGTTTCTTTTACCATGCCAAGAAAAGAAATTATCATATTCTTCCATTATACACATCCCGTGCTAACAATTCACAGCCCTTATACGTCATATCCCAAAGAGCAAGGAGACCTCCCAGACCATCGCATAATCCCCAAGACAAATGGGGTAAGCCACCTCACTGGGAATATACCACATTTAAATGGGGATAACACTGAAAGACGTACACTTTCTAGAACGTGGTATAAACTAGATGATCTACTGGATCTTTCCCTCTCCAATTTCATCATCTCTATACCCACACAGTTTGGGCCCCCTAACCAAACTATCATTTTGTAACAAGTTCTGTCATCAGACGAGGCTACAATGCAGATCAAAGGATCATAGAATTATCTGGTTGGAAAAGACCTCTGAGATCAAGTCCAACCATAGGAAGTTCCTGCTGCCAGGCACCTCTGAACGACCTGCACATATTGAACATCCCGAGTGAGCCCACCTGACAGTGCATCAATACCCAATGGGCTGGTCCCTCTCTCCAGCGCACCGACCCTGCTCCCATTGCTGCCCAGACCGTCAGAGAGCCAAGCCAGTAGAATAACAATAACCTGGTGAAAAGCTAGCAGCTGTCTGCTGGTGGAGCAAGGAGGAGAGTGAATGCCAGAGATGGTGGAGGCAAGCAGGTGGGATTCCTTCTCAACAGGAATAAGGTGATGGATCACAAAAGACTTTGAGGCAACTGTGCCAAAGACATCTCCATCACCTACGGCACGCAACCACCAAAAAGAATGATGAAGTGTTCTCGGAAGCTCTCTCCAGAAAGACACCCGTTTGCTCCTAGCCTACAGAGGACAACCGCACAGAACAAAATGTAGGTCACTGGCTGGATGCAGAATTCAGCTGCAGAAATAATGAACACAAGTGACACTTTCCTTTCATACTGGGAATTGCCAACAGCTTGCTGCATCGAGCCAGATGCGTTTCACCACATCCCCAGGATCCTGGCCACGCAGCACACCAACGAAACCACAGAGCTCACGGTGCATGTGTGCTGTGGCAGGCGCAGAGACCCGACTGGATCCAGCTGTGTTTATCCCATCAGCTGCAGTGCAACAAAATACAGCTGCACCGATCTGGGTCCGGACACCTGGCTCCAAATAAAAGCAGCTCAGTAGCAAGAAGTTGACCATCCCTGCGCCATCCAACCAGAGCTGACCCTGTGAGCAAGCAGGGTCTGACCACGTCAGCCGTCTTATCCAGAGTGCTGCGAGAGGTGACAAAGGGGATGAATTGGGTGAGGGTGAAGAGGAGACAGCATACATTGAATATGGAACCTGACTCAGGGCCAGGAGACTCCAGTTTTCATCTTGGCCCCACCTCTGGCTTGAGCTATGCTGTAGGAGGTCTTCCCCCTTCCTGGTTTGTCCACGTTGCTCATTATTCCTATCTTGACAGGAGTGATCTTTCCCCAGCCCTAGTCCTTTCTGGCTTCAGGAAAAGTCTTGGCAATCAACATCAGAAGTGGGTTTTCTCTTTTCAGAAAAGCCTCCACACTATTTCAGATGTTATGGTTTTCATTTTCACATAATACACACTATGACTGACGTGTCAAAGCCATCATAGCTTCGGGTTTTATTTCTCAATTCACTATAAAGAATTGTTCCCTGCTACTGACTGAGTCATCTCCTCTAGATCAAAGCTTCCCCTGCTTAAATTGAAACAAAACAGTTTGGCATTTGACTCTTTCATCTAGAAGCCAGCTCTGTCCGTGCTAAGCGGCAGCTCCCTTTGCATATTCAAAGTGGAATATTTCACTCCCTTCTTGCTGTACTATGGCAGAGCAGGCTCACGCATTTGGGAATAACAGACAAAATGTAAATGCATGAATGAGGGGAGGCAACAGTAAAATCAAAGGTTGAAAGAAAAATTGAAATTCCAACCCAGAATCTACGATTAGCAAAAACTCTCAGGAGCACCATTTTATCAGCAACTGAAGAGGCTTCAGCCCAAAGCATCAGAGAAGTTGATGTCATGGACCAGTGGGGTCTGTGCTGCCATGCAGGCTCCACTATCAGCTCCAGAGCCCTCAACAGCAGGGGCTCTCAGCCCTTGCAGAGATCTCCACAGATGACCTGGCTGCATTTTCATGAAGTGTGTCTCCAGTGCAGTAGAGCCTCCTCATCTTTCACAGTCCAAATAATTATGTCTGGAGCAAGGGTCAGCCGCGTCTGTGCTATTAGCACCAGGAACCGTTAGCATTTCTGTTTGGTGAAGGACTTGCCAGCTCTACATTCCTCCTCTATCAGGAGTCTGCTTTTGTTATGTAAAAATGAGATTTTTCTGGCATGTCAAAGGCATATTTAACCATGTTTCAGTTGCAATTGGTAAGCAATGTATCAATAAAAATTGGTAAAACCGATATTAATCTTAGATCCAGTTTGATGCTTGTGGTCAGTCCACTGATGGTGCTGGAGTGACACCAGGAATTAATTTGGCCCGCCCCACCTCCTCTGAATGTGGGCCAACAGACATTCATGTTTATCAGGAAAAACAAGAACATATGCTGAAAACAGAGCATTTCCAACAAAAACCTCAGTCCAGCATGGGAACAAAAGCAAACTGAAACGAGTTTGTAGCTAATCAGCAGCGTCAGCGTGAGGTTGTCTGACCACACTTAAACGTTGTGAAAATATCTTAAAGGAAGCATTAGAGCATCTTCCAGACCTACACACTTCTTAATGGAGACACCAAGCAGTCAACTCAACTGAGGGAAGAAGGTGTGATCTGGAAGAGGTACATGATGGTCTTATGCTTAACGCTAGTTTCAGAGACAGTAAACTGCCGATGTTAACTGTAAGGATAGCGGGAGCATCAAGCACAGCATCGACAGCCGGTCAAGGGAGGGCATCGTCCCACTCTACTCTGCACTGGTGCAGCCCCACCTTGAGTCCTGTGTGGGGCACCACAGTATAAAAGGATCTAAAGCTACTGAAGGGCGTCCAGAGGAGGCCACAAAGTTGGTGAAGGGTTTAGAGGTAAAGCTGTATGAGGAGTGGCTGAAGTCACTTGGCCTTTTCAGCCTGGAGAAGAGGAGACACCTCATCGCAGTTTACTGCTTCCTCACAAGAGGAGGAGCAGCATGTGCTGATCTCTTCTCTCTGGTGACCAATGACAGGACCCGAGGGAATGACAGGAAAATGTGTCAGGAGAGGGTTATGTTGGATATGAGGAAAAGTTTCCTCCCCTAGAGGGTGGTGAAGCACTGGAACAGCTCCCCAGGGAAGCAGTCACACACGAAGCCTGACAATATTGCAGAAGCATTTGGATAATGCCCTCAGACACACAGTGTGAGTGTTGGGGGTGTCCTGTGCAGGGACAGGAGTTGGACTCAATCCTTGTGGGTCCCTTCGCACTCAGGCCATTCCGTGACTCTATGACACCTGCACAGCACTAATAGGACACCCTATGTATCATGATCTTCAAACCCTCTCACTCAATTACCCTTCTCTGTGCTCGACCCCTGACTACGCTCCTGTTGGTCCCCATGGCTTTGATATTCCTGTGGTATTTGTATAAATGACCACCGTACAAAGAAAAGACTCACCATAGCTGAAATGGTATCAGCAGCAAACGAAAGAAACCAGCACATAACCTTAAGGGATGTCATTATTTAAGCCAAAGAATTGACGGAAGGCTGACGTAGCCAGCCCAAAGAAACATGGATGTGAAACCCTGTGCCGTTTAATACAGGATTGCAGCCAGAGTCAAATCTTGCCTTTGGGTGCTGCCCCTTCCTACAGCACCCCAGGATTTTCAGCCTCTGCATTCATTTCTAAGTAGGATAATAAACCTGTCATTGGTTTTTTTTTTCATTTAAGAGCTCCGGAGAACTATCAGAATTAAAAATAAATCATTCTGGTCTGGGCAATGCTGAGCCTCCTGGGTCTAGAAAGCATTAGGTTCTCTTCTCAGTCAGATGTGGGAATTCAGCCTTTAGGATAATGTACAGGAATTTTGATTGCCATTTTGCTTCTCCTCACCCTGCCAACTCCCACTTCAATTTCCAGAAATAGACGACTTCTGCAATTCAAACGAGAGCATCTGTTTGAACAACCTGATCCGAAAACTACGTTCACTGAAGTTAACTAGTACAGAGTGCTAACAGACACGGGCTTACAGCAACCACATCCTCGCCCAGGTCCATTCCGCTTCATTTAGTGCCAGTTTATCCTGGCTCAGTGTAAGCCATGTAACTCATTCAAATAGATTTGATTGGTATTTTGGCATATACACGTGATTAAATCAGGACCCATGGAGCTGAAAGAGCAACTAGCTACCGTGATCCAAGCACTCAGATGACGGACCACATTAACAGTGCCTTAATAGCTGTGGAT
Organism: Neomorphus geoffroyi; assembly: GCA_033558235.1. Classification (NCBI taxonomy): domain Eukaryota; kingdom Metazoa; phylum Chordata; class Aves; order Cuculiformes; family Neomorphidae; genus Neomorphus; species Neomorphus geoffroyi. Next base: position 5,017,396 of record JAUMJM010000016.1, on the reverse strand, counting down.
CAGGATCAGAGACACAATTACAACTCTATAGCCCATAAATCAAGACTATAGGTTAGCATAATAAATACACTTCAAGACTGATTTACAAAATTGGGGAGTTTTCCTAAAACCAGGCCTTAGAGTTCACACAGACTCAAAAACGAGCCAAGCCACGCTTGCAGGCATCAATATGTTTCAGACACGCTTTAATCAGTTACAGGGTCTGCACCGTATTGCATTAGGACAACCACTACCAAACGAACCAGTAATTCCTTTCAGCACCTGAAAGGCAACCTGATTTCCAAGACATATCACCTCACTAGGGGAAAAATTTCAAAGCTCTAGCTGCAGCAAATTAAACTGATGTGGCATCTAGGCAACTAGATAATATCATCTAGCATTGCTTGTCAGAGAAAGCTGAAAGACACTGCATGGATGCATGCGTATTATCCTATAATATGACTGGAAGAGAGAAAATGGGATAAAGTTGAAGCAGTAATGAGAACCTGTGTTTATATAAATACCATGCTTAACTCAAGAATAAATCATTTACAAGTGTTGCTTTGCTATATGGAATGGTAGCTGACTTCTGTTTTCTATCAGTAAGAAGAAACGTGATCTCTTGGTTTTGCAGTAATACGAGTGCATCTCTGCTGTAAACCTCCTTATCCCAGACATCCCTGGCCCTGCAACAAGGCAGATCCTTGTTAGCAGAAAAGGGATATAATTATTAACTCCTCAGTGTTACGATCAGTGAAGTTATAGACAGAATCCAGTAACACTTGATTAGGACCTTCACGAGAAGTTAGTCCTCGGACTTTCCTACCGTTCTCACAGACCAGCCAAAGGAGGTGCTGCTGGTGGGGTGAAGGAGACACAGCACGCAAGAACTTGCTCTGCAGAAAGGACTTGCTCCAGGGGTCACTGGCTTTTAGAGATACCCTGACTGCACATAGAGTGAGCATGGCCAACAACTGCATTCGGTTCTGACACTGCTGCTCAGGGAAGCAAGACAGAGATGGGGAGCACAACCACAGGGGCTGGGGAAAATGGAAAACAGCAAAACCAGTCAGGCATGTGCTTCACTGGTGACCTTGCACTGCTCTGGGGCACTTGTGACCATCTTTCAATGAGACAGGTGAGATTGCTGAACTCCAAAAGTGCCTGCAGCCCCAGCATAGGTTGCACTTACAGCTCCAGGCACCAAGTGAAATGTGCCCCAGATGAAGCAAACCACCTCCATGGCCCCAGAAAATTCAGGAGACAAAGCACGTAGCCACCTCGTTGCCCAGCGGATGAGACCCCTGCGGCAGCAGACGGTGGAACAAGAGCCACCCTGCTCAGTGTGCAGCCAGCTCTTCAGTGGCCTCAGGTTTGGGGAAGGAGGGCTGCAGGACCACAGGAAGCTGTTAGGCTTGAGTGTCTTTGTGCTGCACCTCCTTTCAAACCTGGTTCATGTGATTTCATGCATAGCTTATCTCCACAGAAAGAGCAGCCTTCACCCATGTGCACATACACTGAATTCCTAATAGGGACCAAAAACCTGGCTGCAGGCAGATGAAGTGGATGCACATCCCACCCCTCAGCCTAGCTAAATACAGCAAGGTAAAGAGGTCTTGTCTGCTCTGTAGATTGAGCTCAATTAGTCCAAGCAGCCCTCTTGTGAAGCAGGGCTTTATCGTACTCCAGCAGCTGCTGTGCTCAGGCAATCCTATAGCAGATGTGGAACCGTGCATTACAATCCCAGCTGTCTGTCTGATTCTGTACACCCCAGGGCAATGAAGAAGTCTGAAAAGTACAATAAAACCAGCAGAAGTTCCCACCATTTAAGACTACATGGGACATTTTTAGAGACTGCAATAAAACACAGAAGATCCTTGAAGACATCAGATTTAAACAAAGGAGACAGGATGTGCTCCCCAGCCAAGCAGCAGGGATGGAACTGCTGATGGGATGGATGGGGCAGATGGCCTCCAGCTGTCACAAGCTGCTGCAGAAGTCTGGGCTTGCAATACCTGCACTTTAAAAACCAGCCTCAATTTCTACCTTGCCCCATCCGTGGAGGTGTTCAAGGCCAGGCTGGATGGGGCTTGGAGCACCCTGATCCAGTGGGAGGTGTCCCTGACCATGGCAGGGGAGGTGGAACTGGATGGGCTTTAAGGTCCCTTCCAACCCAAACCATTCTATGATTCCATGATTTGTGATGTTTTGCTGCTGCAAGTGGTGGCCACCCACCTGCTGTGACTGCATGCCTGTTACCAGCAGACACCAAAGAGCATCTCTACATAATTACTGATCTCAGCTCATTCACAGCGGGACCACCAGAAGCCAGAGCTGCTTGGCACAGAGACTGAAAAGACACATGCACTGGCTTATTCCACAGCAGACAAACTGACAGTGCTACTGGAAGGCTGTTGGACCGCAGCTGGTTCCATCACATTCCTCAGCGAAGCTCCACGTTTCACTTGGAGAGACTTCCAGCTAAAGCCACCAGCGACATCACAAAACCTTGTGCAACTCATTTTCTCTGCGAGCCAGCTCTTTCTTCCCAAGCCTTAATAGTTGTCATACTTTGTAGTGACAAATAGCAATGATGAGATCTGCAGAGTGACTTTGGATCAGAGATTTCTTTGCAGATCCCTTATCTCGGCTCGCAGGAGTCCCCACACACCCCTCCCCTTGCCACCTGCCTGAGCTGGCTGCCTCAGAGCACAGGAAGGAGATGTCTCCTCTCAGGAGCCCAGGACTTGCTCCCCTCCTCAGTCCAAGAGGAAAGGGCTCAAGCCACAACTTGTGCATGAACTTTAAGAATCTCCTGGCCCTGACCCACCTCTTTCAAAGTGCTGCTGCCAAAGCGTTATGCAAACTTCTTCCACGCCAGCTGCTCACAGCTGCCCACCTCTACACCTCAAACTCAGTGTCAACTTTGGAAAGCCTAGATGCATTAATTATTACTAAGACTGGGAGCTTAAAGATTTTTTTTTTTTTTTTTTTAAAGATTCAGTCTCCCAAGTCATAAAAGCAAGTGAAAAAAACGTGCATCATCCCAGCGCTGTGGGCTGCTCCTGCTGGTTATCTCAGGAGGAGATTCCTACACTCAGAAATAAGAAGCCCACAGGCTGAACTGCCAGCTAAGGCTTGTGGATCCCTATTTCCCACGCTTTTTCTAAGCCTTGCACTACACTTTTATCCTAAGCAGATTCAAAGGAAAAAAGGAAAAAGAGACATCAGAAAAATCATTATGCAAGACACAGCACAGTCCACTCAAGGGGGGAAAACACTGGCTTTTATTAAATTGCAAGTGGCCAAGCCCATATATTATGTGGGAGTTTCAGCCTGATCCCATAATTCTGAGATTTTCACTTCCAGACAGAGCTGTTTATAAGCAAAGGCAACCTTGCCGTGCACCAAATCATGCTCAGATGTGCTTTCTATGGAATTTTGCCCACGAAGAAGGCAATAGGTCAGTGCGGAAAAAAAAAAAACCAAAACATATTTCAGTGCATCCTGACCCTCGTTTTTTGAGCTTTAGACCAAACCAGCGTGCTTCCCTCTGCAGCATCCTGCTGCACTGCGGGTCCTGCGCTGCCGCAAGTGACCTCCACCACTGCACCCCAGCCTGCAGCAGCACGGAGAGGGGAAGCCAAACCCTCCCTGCCCGCAGAAACCAACACGCTCGCGGTTCCTTTAGTGACAGCTGCTTTCATGCTCAGCCTGGCTCACCAGCCACAAGTTTAACCACTCTCAGTGGTTTCAGCCCTGACTGTTCTTTTTCAGCTGTGGCCAGAGCGCGAAGCTGGATTCAGACCCGACACTCAGCCCTGCAGAAGGGGCACGAGCTGGCACAGCACCAGCCTTGCTTCACTGCAGCTTCTCAAAGGGCTCAGCTCTTCTGGCCACCCTTAGCAACTGGTGTTTGTTTTGGTTTTTCCCTCCTAAAGCTCTGCTCCTTGAATTCAAGTAAATTTATTTATTTAAAAAAAAAATTCGAAGAACTTCAGGTACGAGAAGATTGGGGTTACCTACTGAGAACTTCTAAACAGATTGTTCTTTTGTGAACTCTTACAGTCATTCCTCCAGTTCATGGAAGGTTTTACCATGCACTGTAGCACACAGCAAGGTTTCCACCTATAACCCTCGTCTCCAAACCACAGCATAGCTCTTACAGTGGAAATACCTTCTCCCAGCTATTGCACGTTCACTCACACCTCCCCATCCACCCCCAAACCAGAGCCAAATAAGCAGCTCCAGTCCAGAAACTGGCTGCGCCAGCACTTGCACCAGCAGACATCTCTGACCCACAGAGCTCTGCCGACAGCCTGCAGCACAGACTGGACCAGTCTGTCTCGTCTGCTGACCCGAGAGAGAAAAGCACAAGTGACTCAACTTCCAAGACAAAGTAAACAACACCACACAGGTTGTCAAACTGGCTGTGTGACTGCAGGATCCCAAATTACCTGCTGGGTCTGGACCTGTGCTTCATCCAAGCAGCTTTGGAGAGGAACACCTATGTCCTAGGTGCACATGCTCTGCATCACCTATAATTGCAGGTGCACCTCTGATTTTCAGCTCCCCAAGATGTCCCTTAGAGCTCTTGGCTCTCCAGTTGCCATTGCCTGAAGACGCACTTCCCTGCCATAGATGAGTCCTACCTTTCCAGAAGGTACAGCAAATTAGAGTTTATAGGGACTTCAAGAGAACAGTATCCCTAATTTCCCCGATCCAGGCAAGATGTTTGCGAGAAAGGCATTGGCCACTGGTTAGGAAACTTGAGTTTCAGTTCCTAAATTTCCCATAAAACCTTAAGGGATTCAGTCAAGCCACCAGATCCTTCCTATGTGCTGTATGTTGAGGTGGAAGCACCCTGGAGCAAGTATGCAACTGAGCAGGTGTCCAGAATTCAGATTTAAAAGCCTGTGGCACTTTGGTGTGCAGCCCTGCAGAACCTCAGCAGCGTGGGCTGCCCAGTTGCCTGCTTGCCCCCAGTCCCTCACAGCCGCTGGGACCTGAGAGAGACAGTCATGCTCCAAAATAAAGCAGCACAAGCACTTTTGCATAGACACTCCCTGTGTGCCCAGGCTGTGGGTGTTCAGTGAAAGCCATCAGTGAAAACCTCCAAACAATAAACTTATTCACACAGTGTCTCTGGTCCCTGGCCGGGCACAGCGTGCACAGAGCCCGCTGCGAGGAGCAGTAAAGGTGCATGAAGGAGGGACCCCAAACCCATCCAATTCCAGCTGCCCTGCCAGGGGCATGGACACCTCTCACCGCATCAGGTTGCTCAAAGCCCCATCCAACCTGGCCTTGAGCACCTCCAGGGATGGGGCAGCCACCACTGCTCTGGGCAACCTGGGCCAGGGCCTCCCCACCCTCACAATAAAAAAAATTCTTCCCAAGATCTCACCTAAATCTCCCCTCTTGCAGCTTAAAATTGTTCCCCCTCATCCTATCCCTGCACTCCCTGATCAAGAGCCCCTCCCCAGCTTCCCTGGAGCCCCTTCATGTACTGGAAGGTTGCTCTAAGGTCTCCCTAGAGCCTTCTCTTCTCCAGGCTGAACAACCCCAACTCTCTCAGCCTGTCCTTGTACAAGAGGTGCTCCAGCCCTCGCATCATCTTTGTAACCTTCTCTGAACTCGCTCCAACAGATCTATGTCTTTCCGTTGCTGAGGGCTCCAGAACTGAATGCAGGACTCCAGGTGGGGTCTCAAGAGAGCAGAGTAGAGGGGGAGCAACAAGACTCACCTGACACACTAGTTAACACCACAAGAGATACACGAGGGTTTTTCCCTTGCCAGGAGCACTCCAAAAGCAGATGCCCAAAAGTTCAGAGCTTGTGAGCACTGCTAGTTTTAGGAGCAGCCTCCTGGCAGTTTTGGTAATGACACAGACAGGGCACAGACCCCTGAGCAGCAGGGCTACTGCTCCCACCACCCTTTGCTGAATGCACCCTGCCCAGTGACCATTTTGGGGGCAGCAAAAGAGGCATCCCCAGTCCTGGCAGTTACACACAAGCAAGGGCAATCACTGCACATCAAATGGGGCTGAAGTGAGCATCCCTACAGCCTCACACCCATCTGCAGTGAGCATGTCCTGGTCTGGAGAGGCTCACGTGCACCCAATACAACTCAGAGCATCCTCAGGTGCCCTCGTTTACATAAGAAATGCAGCTGGGCTGAAGCAGACCAAAAATATTTCACTGGCACGGGTGACAGTGTGTAGGATGGCTGGATAGGGTGGATGTATAATTGAGGCAGGCTGTGGTTTCAGTCTCAAAGAGGTTTCATGTCCTAAATCTCTGCTGAGTAAATGATTTTGCTTTCCTGATGCCTCCCAGTGGAGCCTGTTCCAGTCTCCAAGACCAACCAGGGTCACTCTCACATGTGAGAGTTGCTGTATACGTTATGAGGTTATGTAGGACATAAATTTTAATTTGCTTTTAAAGCCAGGTTGAATGGGGCCTTGAGCAGTCTGGTCTAGCAAGAAGTGTCCCTGCCCATGGCAAGGGGTTTGGAAATGGACCATCTCTAAGGTCCCTTCCAGCCCAAACTATTCTGTGATTTTATGAAAAGAAGACTCAGCCGAGCAACTTAAAATTGTAGTGGATTTGGTACAGGGCAGCACATCGCCCTGTTTTCTTCCGTTTGCAATTACACCAAGACTATTAGCAAGACACAACAGCCGTGTTGATACTCAACTGAGGAGAAACCACATATGTTTGTATAGCGCCTCAACCATGTCAATATGAATCAACCCATTTCTGACTGATTCACAAGAGTTTATAAAGGGCCTCAGATTGTTACCAGGGCTCGCGTCTTTCATTCATGTCTCCACTTTGCGGTTTAATCCCAAGCATATCTCCTTGCATTTGCAAGAACTTGTTAAAAAGAACACGTGCTGAAGTCCCAAACAGACTCACTCCCCTTTCTCCTCCCAGTTAAAACTCGCAAGCAAACATCGCATCCTTCTTCCGAGTCACCATTTTAATACTTACCAACATTAAACTGTTGGCTTCTGTTAAGACGACAGCCTCTCCTCCATGGACAAACAAGGCTCATCGCCTTAGAGAAGCACCACGTACACCAGCGATGCCCTGCAGAGCCCTGGGAGACCCTCAGATAAGAAATGCAAAGCTTGTGTCTTTGCACAACAGAGACACTCAAACAAGAATGCCAAGCACCTTTCTTTGAAGATCTGGGCTGCAAGTCATTCTAATTTCCATTACAGAGCTCTACCACATTAAAAATATGATAATCTTACAAACCTCTCAAGGCCCACATCACTTGACATTTAAGTCTACATGCACGGGATCGCATCATGGGGGAATCACCTGTGACCGAAGTGACAGAGGCCATTTGAGAGGACCTGACAGAGATGGCAGACGACTAAGTGTGCCACCAACACACGCCTCATCAGTAACGGTGCATTCAGCACCTTTCCTCCCCCAGGACCTGGAAGTGGCTGCTCGTGGACCGGCCAGGCACATCTGACAAGTGTGGCGAGGAGCAGGCAAAAAGCCATAACACCACTATAACAAGAAGCACAAGACTGGACATTTGTATTAATCTCATGTTCAAAGGCAAAACACATGGAAAGGAGGGAAGAGAGCTCTTGCAAGGAACAGAGAAAGATCAAAAGATGATCAGCTCTGTCACTACATAGCTGTGAGTACAGCAACCACCCTCACTCACGCCTGTCCTCTGCTCTCTGCAGGCCCCCCTCTTGTCCCCTTGGGCTGTTGAGTCTGTTCCTCTTTATGCCTCACACATGCTTCCTCAATCACAGGGAGAAGGTGGATTTTTAAACATCATCCTCACCAAAAGAAGACACTCTCTACTGTGGTGAGGCAGGAAAAAAAAAAACCCTGCCACACATGAAGATCGTCCTTCAGAGCTTTAATAGCCTAAGAAGAGTCAAGAGACTGTCTTCCTATGCAGCTGGCCTTGCAAACCCATTTGCGGAGGCTGGGAAAGGAAACCCATTCCCAAGACAGTTTCACAACCCCTCCTCTGCTTCCCACCACACGAGTCTAACAGCCCAAGCTCATCCCGCTCCGCAGGTGCCACCCTGGCAGCCACCAGTCCAGCCTCCCAGGCTTGCATCCCACCTGGCCCTGCACGCTCCACCCAACCAGACTCCTTTGGAGGCTTCCTTCCACCTTTCAAACAGGAGGGACACCTCTCATGCAGGCCAGGTTAGAGGTCAGATTAAAGCACAGCCTTGTCTGTGTTTGTAGGAAAGAATCACTGCTGTTTGCTGATGCTTGCAACCCTCATTTCTTAAGAAATAAGAAAGATCTCATAGTGAAACGTCTCCTCCCAGAACACCAGCTCATTGCTCCACAGCCCTCTTTTAGTCCATCCAGCTCTACCATTACAGGATTTCCCTGCACAAGCATCCTCCTGTCTGGCCAGCGGCAAGGACGAAGGCTCCCCGTACCAGCCACAGCAGCAAAAGGATATCCCCATCAAAATGGGCACATATGCCCTGCGCTTATTAACAACAGCTTACTCGCCTCCTTTCCCCACCTGCTCCTCAGGGCTCTCAACTCCCACACCTTCTCTCCCACCTCCTCCCTTCCCCCCTCCACACGTCACCAGCCCCAGGTGACTCCAGTCACCTCATCACACCGGGGACATCCCCCCTACCCAGTAAACGAGCTGTTGCCACCACCTGCAGTTGCCCTGCAGAGCAGGAGATGCCTGGGTACCCTCATTAATGCACACCCGCTCCCACGCCCGCACACTCGTTACCACTAACACAAAAAAGGCTCTGCAATCAGCTACACTTGCTATTCATTACACATGTGCAGAACACATCCCCGCTGCTCTGAGGGAGCAGTGTGCATATTTAAAAAGACAATATACAAAACATAGCTGAATCTTAATGAATCTACTGCTTTACTACTGGGATTGAATGGAATTGTGCAGACCCTGCCAGGAAAAAAAAACAAAACAAAACACCAAAATCAACAACCAATCCAAAAAAACAACCTACACAATATTTGACTTGTAATACAATTCTTAACATCACTTTCGCAGTATGTTACTACTGGGCTTATCGGGCCTGTGAAGTATTGATTGTGAGGAGGAAATGGATCAAAATGCGACAGGCAGCACAGTGCCAGCTATGTCAGAATACTAAGACACTTCCATAGTCAGAAAAATACACAGCTCTGGCAAAAATTAACTTCCCACAATATGATGCCTTCATATATAAAGTCCCCATCAAAGAAAGATGAGGGAACAAGGGCTGTAAGTTTAAATGCATCTGCTAAGTCCTAACCAAACCCTGCCAGTTTGGCAGTAACAAGTCAGGCAGGATTGTTTTTGTCTAATACCAAGCTCCCCACTTAAATGTTCAATGTCCATAAGTAGGACAACAGCCACAAGAAGAGCCACATTTCCACTCAACAGGTAAAATCTACTGCAGACTGATTTGCTGCTACACAAGTGCTGTATCCACCTCTTCCAGGGGACACTTTTACTCAAGTAAGAGCAGAATCCCAGACTACCCACATATGTCCAAGTGTCCCATGCCCAGGGACCCCACCCCATCTCCCTCACCCCTCAGCTGGCAAGGAGCACTGAGGTCTGAGACGTTTCCAAGAGCTGCCCATAGCAGCAGAGATCAGAGATGAGCCGTCCTCAGCGATAACGACCAAGGAGCATCACACAGGAAGAGCCGGAGCCATTGATTGCGGCAAATAAGTGGCCGTGGGTGACCACCAACCCTGGGGAGATCTGCCAGGAGAAAGCAGGGAGGCTGCTCACCTACCCTCTCCCTAACCACCGAACCTATTTGCATTTAGAAAACAGGACACACAAGGTCGTGCCTGTTAAGCCTTGGGAGGGTGGGAAGTGTATGCAGTTGGGCATTGAGGAAGAAAGATGGAGCAGGCAACGTTGGCCAAATTCAGCAGCTGCAGAACATGAAAAAAGACACTGCTTTTAAGTGGCAAAAAAGGTCCCGATCTGCAGATGGTGCAGTGAGAGGTCTCCTCCACTCCCTCGTCCCTTGTTTGCTCGCTGCCCAGTGCCGGGACATGGGGACTTCACATCCCAGAGTGGGGCTGTGCTCCCTTCTCCTTGGCCCTGCTTGCAGGGATTGCTCCCCAGCCACCCGCAAGCTGGCACTCGCAGGGACTCCGATCCCTGGTCCCACTCACAGGGATCGCCTCCCTGATGGCTCTGAGCTGACCACAACCCCACTCACAGGGCCTCTGATCCCTGCAAGTCCTGAGCTGACCGCAGCCCCACTCGTGGGGACCCCAATCCCTGCCAGCCCCGAGCTGACTGCATCCCCACTCCCAGGAAATCCACTCCCCGTCCCCACTTGTGGGGTCGCTCCCCTGCCAGACCTGAACTGACCACAGCCCCACTCGTGGGAATTTTGATCCCTTGTCCCATTCGTGGGGACCTCGATTCCTACCGCCCCCGAGCTGCCTGCACCCCCACTCGCAGGGACTCCGTTCCCTGATGGCTCTGAGCTGACTGCAGCCCCACTCAGGGGGTCTCCACTCCCTCTCCCCACTCGTGGGGATTCACAATTCCTGTCAGCCTTGAGCTGACAGCAGCCTCGCTCACGGTGACCCCAATCTCTGGTCCCACTTGCAAGATCGCTCGCCCACCAGCCCTGAGGCGATAGCAGCCCCACTCACGGGGTCTCTGCTCCCTGGTCCCCAACTCGCAGGGGCGCTCCCCCAGCAGCCCCCAGAGGACACTTGTGGGGACCCCAATCCCTGGTCCCTCTTGCCGGAATCGCTTCCCTGCCAGCCCCGAGCTGAGAGCAGCCTCCCTCGCGGGGACTCCACACCCTGTCCCCACTAGTGGGGACCTTGAGCCCTGTCCCCACTCGCAGGGATCGCTTCCCTCACGGCTCCAAGCTGACCGCAGCCCCACTCGTGGATATCCCAAGGCTTGGTCCCACTCGCAGGGATCGCTCCCCTACCATTCCGGAGCTGCCTGCCCCCCACCCTCCGCTCGCAGGCTCTCTGCTCCCTGTCCCCACTCGTGGGGTCACTTCCCTGCGTTCCCGAGCCGACCACGGCCCCACTCGTGGGGTCACTTCCCTGCGTTCCCGAGCCGACCACGGCCCCACTCGTGGGGTCACCTCCCTGCGTTCCCGAGCCGACCACGGCCCTACTCGTGGGGTCACTTCCCTGCGTTCCCGAGCCGACCACGGCCCCACTCGTGGGGTCACTTCCCTGCGTTCCCGAGCCGACCACGGCCCCACTCGTGGGGTCACTTCCCTGCGTTCCCGAGCCGACCACGGCCCCACTTGTGGGGTCACTTCCCTGCGTTCCCGAGCCGACCACGGCCCCACTCGTGGGGTCACTTCCCTGCGTTCCCGAGCCGACCACGGCCCCACTCGTGGGGTCTCCAGTCCCCACTTGTGGAGATTCACGACCGCTGCCAGCCCCGAGCTGGGCGCAGCCCCACTCGCGGGGACCCCTCCCGCGGGAGCGGGACCCCCATCCCCCCGTGCCCCCCCCTCGCACCGGCTCTATGCCCTCCCCACGGCGCCGGAGACACACGCGGGCCCTCCCCACGGCGCCGCAGACACACGCGGGCCCTCCCCTCACCTCGGTATTTCTCCATGGGCGCCGCAGCCCTCAGGGCTCCCGGAGCTCGGGACACGGCGCTCCCGCCGCTCTCCCGTAGCCTCTTATCCCGGCGGAGCCGAGCAGAGCCGAGCTGCCCCGCCCCCGCCCCGCCCCGGGGCCGGCCGGGATGGGGACGGGGTGGGGACGGGGATAAGCACCGGGCTGGGCACCGGCATGGTAAGGGGGATCGGCACCGCCATGGGGAACAGCATGGACACCGGGATGGGCACCGAAAACACAGGTGTGGGGTCACAGGATCACAGAACCATAGAACGGTTTGGGTCGGAAGGGACCTCAAACCCCATCCAGGTCCACCCCCTGCCATGGGCAGGGACACCTCCCACTGGATCGGGGGGCTCCAAGCCCCATCCAACCTGGCCTTGAACACCTCCAGGGATGGGGCAGCCACCACTGCTCTGGGCATCCTGTGCCAGGGCCTCCCCACCCTCACCGTGAATCATAGAATCATCGAATCACCTGGTTGGAAAAGACTTTGAGACCAGTGAGTCCCTTTCCACTGCTAAACTGGAATCAGTTGTTAGCTAGACCTTGGTTTGCCATAGGTTAGCAGAGCATAAAAACCTTCCTAATTTTGCCGTGTTTCATTCCTGCTGTTGTAGGTTGTGCCCTGTTGGAATCGCTTGTTTTCCAAGAGTACCAATTGAAAATTATCCAAAATAGTCTGCATATGAAGAGACACAACGTGCTCTCCACGAGCTGGGTGTTAAACCATGGAGCTCATTTCCTAACTGAGCAATTCACTTGAGGTACCGTGAGTTGGAATAGAAAATTTGAATTCAGATCATAGGATTGTTTGGTTGGAAAAGACCATTGAGATCATCATATCCAACCATCCCTGTCCACTCCTGAACTGTATCCCCGAGCACCTCTTCTACTCATCTTTTAGACACTTCCACAAATGGTGACTCCACCAGCTCCCTCGGCAGCCTCTTCAGTGCCTGACAACCCTTTCAGCGAAGAAATTTCATCCTAATATCCATTCTAAACCTCCCCTGGCCTACTATCATAGAACAGAATCATAGAATCATTAAGGTCGGAAAAGACATCTAAGATCAGACACCAACCTGAATGGAGCAGTTGTCACACCAGAAGGATGGGATGTCATCCAGAGGGACCTGGACAAGCTGGAGAAGTGGACCTCATGAGGTTCAACAAGGCCAAGTGCAAGGTCGTACACATAGGTTGGGACAATCCACGGTTTCAGTACATGATGGGGGATGACGTGATTAGGAGCAGCCCTGAGGAGGAGCCCTGCGGTGCTGATAGATGAGAAGCTCGACGTGAGCCGGCAATGTGCACTTGCAGCCCAGAAGGCCAACTGTGTCCTGGGCTGCTTCAAAAGAAGTGTGACTAACAGGGAGAAGGAGGGAATTCTCCCCCTCTGCTCCATTTTTGTGGGACTCCACTTGGAGTATTGTGTCCAGTTCTGGAATCCCCAGCAGAGGAAGGATATGGAACTGTTGGAACAGGCCACAGAGACTATCCAGGGGCTGGAGCACCTCTGCTATGAGGACAGGCTGAGGGAGTTGTTCAGCCTGGAGAAGAGAGGGCTCTGGAGAAGCCTTGGGGCAGCCTTTACGTACCTGGAAGAGGCTACAGAAAAGCTGGGGAGGGACTTTTTACAAGGGCAAGTAGTGACAGGATGAAGGGGAATGGCTTTAAATTGGAAGGGAGAAGATCTACATCAGACATTAGGAAGAAATTCTTCACAATGAGGGTGGCAAGGCCCTGGCCCAGGTTGCCCAGAGCAGTGGTGGCTGCCCCATCCCTGGAGGTGTTCAAGGCCAGGTTGCACGGGGCTTTGAGCAGCCTGGTCCAGTGGGAGATGTCCCTGCCGATGGAAGGAGGCGTTGGAACTGGGTGGGCTTTAAGGTCCTTTCCAACCCAAACCATTCTATGATTCTATGACAGGAGCTGCCTCCTGGCTAGAGCAGATCTCACAGAAAGATCATTCTGTCTTTAGGTTCAAGTAATGTTTTTCTTGCCTGACGTCCACCACCACAGACAGAGCCACCATGCCCAAAGTGCACAAATAACAACAAATGGAGCAGTTGGCATCTAGTCTGTCCTAAATATAAGACACAAGTGGCAACCTGTTCCCAAGGCCAATATTTTAGAGACGCTGCAGGAATTTAATGTTTCTGTCGATAAAGAGAACATCCAAAATCACATTAGACAAGGTATATAAGAATTATAGAGGATGTTGTCTCTTGTGAATTAAGATTAAGCCATCCTTGTGGGGACAAGGAAGCCATACCTGCCTATTCCAAGGCCTTCTGGGAAGAGGAGAGGCTGGACATCTGACCTGGATGTGTAGCTCCACTGTCTCTGTGGAAAAGACACAATTGTTACTTAGAAGATCAAGAGCTTTCTTTGGGAGCTGAAAAATGAGGAATGAGAAGTCAGCTCTGCGTCATGCCCCATCGCTGGAGGCGTTCAAGACCAGGTTGGATGAGGCTATGAGCAATCTTACCCAGTGGAAATTGTCTCTGCCCATGGCAGGGGGGTTGGAACTGAATGGGCTTTAAGGTCTCTTCCAACTCCAATTAGTCTATGATTCTATGAATCTATGACTCGTCAGAGCCCTACGCACTGGCTGTCTCTGTGAGGACCTAATCCTCCTTCCACTGAAGGACAAAGGTCACACCAAGGTCACACCACAGTCATGTTGTTCTGGGGTTAATCCTCATCCCTCTGCTTTGACCCTCACAGTACTCACAGGCGTTGGGTCTGAGCAAAAGGGAGCTTGAGCCTGGCTTAAGGTTTGAAGCGCGGGCAGGAAGACAATGTGGCCTGCAACTGAAATGAACCTTTTCTTGCAGAGAGCTGTAGGGAAGACAGGTGGATTCCCCGAATCACACAGCCCTTGCACATTGACTCTGCTCTGCAAGCCGAGCTCCTGGCCATCAACCCACCTCTAAAAAGCCTGGAGTACTCACAAATGGTAATTTCCACACATCCATCTGAGTGAGGTGGTAGAGGCAGCATAATGTTTTTCTGCAAGAGCAGGGTCATGGTGTCAGCAAGGAGAGGGCGGTTAGACAAAGCCCACAAGAGACTCACAGAATCCATGTTTCCAAGTTTTTGGACCTGTCGCCTCACAGAGTCTTGACATTTGTGTTCCAAGGCAGCCTTGCAAAATATTAACGCCGTGCATGCAGAAAAAACCCAAGACTCAACCATACAGCCCTCCTTACATTTACCAAAAGGAGCCATAAGCAAGTACTTCTGGCTCATAAGAGAAGCAGCAGCTGGGCTGGAGGGCACTGTCCTACCACTCATCAGGTCCCTGTGTGCCCCTCCTACCCCCCATCCTCACAGGTTGTGCTTGTCGGGTGCGACACCTCACAGAGGATCTGTGTGTCAGGTGGAATCCAAAAGTGACTTTTGCCACAGGGAAATTTTCCGTAAAAAATTAAGTTTAGATAAAGGGTTATTCCTTCTCAAGGAAGCTGAAGCTGGAGCACGTCTCATCTCTTGCCAGTACAAAACTACAGCACAAAAAGACAGGGAAGCCAAATGCCTGAACCGTCAGATCCAGCAAGCAGATAGCAGTCTTCGAAGACTGGAGAAAAAAACAGGTTAAATAAATATATCTGTCATGTAGGAATAATTCTCTTAGAGACCTTTCCAGCTACTTCTTGGCTCTAGCTTTCTAAATCTAGCAAGGTAGGCAATTATCTTGCAAACTTTTGAAGTGTGCCTGTGTCTCGAAGCAGATGAGTAGTCATTCTGAACTCAGCAAGACCAATTAACGATAATACAAGTTAAACAAACTAATTAAAGATTATTTGAAAAGTCAAAACATTGGATACCTGAGATTCCCATCTCCAGGCCCCACAGTCTTTACATCCTCCGCTTGCCCCTTCCTTCCCCTCCTGGTCATGATAAGGGTGCTCTGGAATCCCAGGACTGCTGGCCAGCCCTGTCACAATTGCTGGGCAAGTGGCAATGGGGCGAATACCATCACCAGAAGAATACAAGTTCTTCCTGTTTGTCCCCTTCCTCTTGCAGTAGGAAGTACCCAAAATACTTTGGGAAACTCTTCTTCAACCAGGCTGTTGTGGTTTGGTGTTTAATAAAACTGGGAAACACTCAGCCCCTGCCTGGTGCAAGGAATTACTATTCCCAGTGTTGGTGCTGCAGTCTAGATGTTTGGCACTACGCTCAGCCAGAGCAAACACTTGTGTACTGGTTTTCCTGGTGGAGCGTCTTGGAGCCAGCGATCTACCTGTGTGCACATCTTCCTTGCTTTTTTTCCTGCTTATTAGGAGTGGTGATTAGTGATGACTCAGGTGTGACAAGCCTTGAAGGCCAAGCTCATCCTGTTCAAGGTTTTTTTAAGTGGCTGACATCCTGTCCTTCAGAGCAGAAGAACATACTATAGATGTTTTACTGCTTCTGCCCCGCATGTTCACACTGTGTTAATAGACAGTCTGACCACTAGTGAGATTATGACCTTTGGCTAAAGTTCTCAAGTACCGTGCAGTGGCTTCCAGCCGATGTGATTCTGCTTCTCTGACCTTCACAGTATCACAGTATCATAAGGCTGGAAAAGACCTTTGAGATCATCGAGTCCAACCTATGACCCAACACCTACACCTACTCCTACTCGTCAACTACACCATGGCACTAAGTGCCTCATCCAATCTCTCCTTAAACACCTCCAGGGATGGTGACTCCACCACCTCCCCGGGCAGCGCATTCCAATGGCCAATCACCCTCTCAGTGAAGAACTTCTTCCTAATGTCAAGCCTAAACCTCCCCTGGTGAAGCTTGAGACCGTGTCCTCTTGTTCTGTCGCCGGTCGCCTAAGAGAAGAGACCAACCCCTGCCTGACTACAGCATCCTTTTAGGCAGTTGTAGAGAGCAATAAGGTCTCCCCTGAGCCTCCTCTTCTTCAGGCTAAACAACCCCAGTTCCCTCAGTCACTCTTCATAGGGCTTGTGCTCCAGCCCCTTCACCATCTTTGTTGTTCTCCTATAACCTATAAACCTCTCGTTTTAGTACTTGTGCTTCCTATGGAACAGAGAAAGAATCAGGCACAAATTTAGAAGCCTAAACAAACTCTGTGAACTGTAATGATTTGCTAAATACCTCGTGCAGAAGCATGATCCCCATCCTCTCTTTTATCCACAGATGGTGCTAAATGCTTTTCTTTTTATCCCAAATATTGACACCAAGCGGGTGAACATTGCTTCATTAATGTTATTGCTGTTACACTTACCTCTTGCAATCAGCAGAGTCGTTAATGTCTAGTATTTGTCTAAATCTTTCACTTGCTCTTTCCTCGTTTTAAGCATGAGTCAAAGTCTGGGGAAAGTTATTGACCTCTGTTGTGAAAGTTGGATTCCCTCCAGCTTGTGTGCAGGTGCCCTCCACCAGCTTCAGGAAAGTTATGCCTGATGGAGACTTTCAGAAAGAATCACACCTGACTTGGACCCTGCAGAGCTGCTCCCCAACCTGTTTTCTCCCAGATGTTCTTCATCCCAATTACAGCAGTCCATAGTTCTTCTGCCCTTCTTCAGGGAAAGTATTCCAGCTGGGAGAACAAAAGGTAGAGATTTCCTCCACACATGAAGGGTATCTGTCGTTTCACAGGGCTTTTCTATCCCTTTTCCCCATGCATGTATAAGGCTGTGAGAACCTAGTTCAGGAATCCACTCAGCAAGACCAAGCTCTGTAAGAAGTTAAATTAACTTGGTCTTGTTAAGCTCCTGGAAGATGGGGAGCCATGTCAAAACTCCATGTGTGAAGGCACTTGGAGGACAGATGGAGAAAGAAGGTGGCTTGGCAGAGTAGGGTTAGCAGTGAGATGTGCTCAGATCAACGGTGGTGCATCAGTATCCTCTTTTCTTCCAAATATTATCTCAGGTACCTATTCAGGTAAGGGTGTAACATCTCTGCGGACAGCTGTGGTCAAGCAGGTATAAAACCATTTCAGAGCAATTGGCATGAGACATTTGAGCAGAGGTGGGTTTTGTGATGGATCAGAGCTGAGATTAGAGCTGAGGTGTGCCCTGTGAAACACCAAGAACCAAGGAAGCCAAAGGTTTCTTCACTTTGGCATTCCCGACCAGAATGCTGGGCTGTAACGGTGCTGTAATCTGAGGTGGGGAGTTACTTTGGTTCATACGTGGATCCCTCTGAACAGCAATGAAGCCTGAGGACCGAGGGACAGCTGAGCCAGCAAAACATTTCTGTCTCTGCAAGGGAGAAGTCTCTTTCCATCTTCTCCCCTTGCTTCTGGCCAAATGATCTCTCTCTTCCTACCATCATTTTCAGTTACTGAACCAACTTCTGTGCTGAAATGGTGAAAAACTAAAATGGCAGATTCCTCCCAGCTGAGACAGCCAGGATGGGTTGCAGCAGATTCAGGGAACACTGAATCAGTGCCCGGTAAATGGCAAGGATCTGCAGCTGGAGGGAAGGAGACCACCTGAATATGTCCACACAAGCAGGTGGGACCATGCAGCTGGGACTGGATAAGAGGGATCATCTGTCAAAAGCTCAACTGTCTTGAAAGTCCTCCCTGGTTGTCTCTCTAGTCAGG
The DNA here is from genome assembly GCA_033558235.1 of Neomorphus geoffroyi. Taxonomy (NCBI): domain Eukaryota; kingdom Metazoa; phylum Chordata; class Aves; order Cuculiformes; family Neomorphidae; genus Neomorphus; species Neomorphus geoffroyi. The sequence continues at coordinate 4,999,240 of JAUMJM010000016.1, read as the reverse complement.
AGCACTGAGCAGACACTGGTAGGAGTTCAGTGTGTTTGTGGAGCGTCCACCAATGTCTTTTACTCCTGATGTGCTGAATCCTGCCTGTCTTCAAGAATTTCTGATTTGGGCAGTGAAGGGGACAGTCAATGTTGGGAAATTGAACTGAGGCTTCCGTTTATTCCCCAGGGAGGTCTAAATAGCTGGATGCTGCTCACTGTTCTGATTCATGTGATCAAAGATGCTACATCCTGTGCTGAAATTCTGAGCCGCTCAGACCTAGGAACACTATTTTGTGAGGAGGGCTGTGATAAATGACATTGCCACGTGACTTACTACAGAATCCCAGGATTAAGGGTCCCAGGCTACCAACACAGGAGCATGAGCAGCAACGAAATATCTTTCCCCAGAAATAACCTTCATGGGTGCTTTATAGTAGACCAGATTAGTTGCTTGATTCCAGGAAGGCAAGGGTCAGAAATAGAGAGGCAGACGGGTCACTGTCTGGGATAGCATGGTTGTTGCAAGCAAAGCTGTTCAGTGGAAGAGGAGCAAGTACTCTGGTGGAGACCAGGACATGAATCTTTCACCTTACAAGATTTGCAGGCATCCTGTCTATGGGTGTCCCTTTTGATGTCTTCTTGCTTCCCTGTGGAGCATTTCATGATTCTGGCCATACAAGAGACGACCAAGTGCTCCCCCAGCTTAGACTGGCCTTACACTGGTGTTGCTCCACTGACTTTTGTCCAGCCATGTCTGACTTCCACTGATGAAAGGCAAGACAATCAGCCCTAATACAAACAAAACCAGAGCTGTTTAGCTGTTCAGCTATATAAAAGCTTCCTCGCTGATACATTCCAGCAATGTTTTGGATTCTCTCAGACATGAACTGTTTCAAAAGAGCGTGGCTGGGAAGAGGGTGGCTGGAGAGAGGGGGGGAATTTCCCATTAAGAACAGCAGGACCAGATGTCTTTTTGATGAGCCTCTCTTGGCTTCCCATTCTTTTGATATTTCCTTTTCAGTTGTTGAGTCCAAACTGTTTCTAGACCAAATTATAGGGAGCTCTATTAGCATGAATTGTTTTCTTTTCCCCGACAGATAGAGTACCTTCTACTGGCCAAAGCATGAGACACACTGACCGGACAGTGAGCTCAACACCCAGGGCATTTGTTCCTCCTGGAGCCATTTCATCCTTATACTTCAGACCCTCTCTCCACTCTAGAGCAGCCCCTCAGCTTTCTTTTGAAGGCATTCAATACCAGTTAAAGAAGTAAAAAGCATTCTTTGTTCCCCTTCCTCCAAACTCCATGTGGAGATGCTCCCACCAGCAGACCTCACTGGATATCAAAACACAGTGTTGCAGCATGGAACGCTCACAGGCACATGGCTATCAGTGTCCTAAGAGTTTCTGATACATAACTAGCCATGGTCCTAGTTTTTGAGGGGATTGGATAGGAAATCATGGCTTTTGGCTGAACAAATATTAGAAACCACATCCACACTTAAAGATTTTGCCTGTAAATCAATATTGATCAACATTCTTCCCAAGTTGCTACAAAACACCCTGTGTGGAGTATCAAGATCTCAATATGGGACTCGCCTTGACAGAGCTGAACTCTTGGCACATTTCAGCACCACTAAAATTTACCCAGGCTAGAGGAAAAACTAGTTTTATCAAAATATGGGAAAACATTAATTTTTATGTCTTGCTACATTTTCACTGGGATTTTTTTAAGCCTCCCCCATCAGCACCGCAAACTGTGGTCTGATGTCAACTCTGAGCTCACAGAAGGCTATTTATTCTGGCATTTTCCCCCCCAAAAAAGGAGGGTCTTTTTCAGCCCGCAGATTTTTCTTGATGCCTAAACCACTTCTACTCGGCCAAAGTCAATAAGCAGAGCACACTTCTGAGGTCAGCGCCGCTGAAGTGGGAAAGGGAAAAGAACGAGAACCTGTGGTCCACGCAGGACCGCACCAACAAACTGCAACTTGTTTCAGTGGAGAGTAAGTACTTCAGAGGAGCCCAAGGTCTCTCCCCAGCCCCCACGTCTGTTATTAACCACAGAATCACAGAATCGTTTGGTTGGAAAAGACCTTTGAGATCATTGAGTCCAACCATACATGTCCACGACTAAACCATCCCTGAGTATGGATATTAGATGTCAGGCTACATCAAACAACGCGCCAAAGTGGAAGTGACTAGGAAGTAACCAGGTAATAGATCTCACCCGTGTCAGTCCGATCTTCCACATTTTTTTCCCTGTGGAAAGAGATTTAATTAAGAGTCAAGAAATCCGCCCCAGTAAATACCAAAAAAATGTAGTTTCCCTTTTCCCACGTAGACCAGTGGAGCTGAATTTCGCCTGCCTGCCCGACTATCATTAAGTATTCTGTTTAAATAGGCCAGCTTCATGCCATCTATAATGAAGTTATAGTGTATTGCTCTGTTATGAATGATGAAGCTGTTGTGTCCTACGGGGAGAAAAATCGCTGTAATCCAACTTTTCTTTTGAAAAGGCCTAATGTATCCACATGAGATCTTCTGGCAGAGACAACTGAGGGAATATAAATAGAAGCTTAAAAGAAGAAGGAGGGGAAGGGGAAAATAACTCCAACAGGGCTGAGTAGCTGAAATTCACAAGTTTAATAGGAAGATGGATGAGTGAGGAGCCTGTTCTGTGACACAATTAGGACTTTATGCAGGCCTTTTTCAATTTTTTGTAGCTGACAAAATATCACACAAAGGCTGTTTCAAACTGCAGGCCAGGTGCCCAGAAATGTTTTCTTCTGGGGGGAGGAGCAAGTGGGAGAGTCAGCCAGGGGCACAGGCTACTAGAGTTGCCACCGGCTAAATTAGTCAACGGTGTGCATCACCTCATGCACAAGTGGCAGCAGCAAAGAGTGTCCTGCAATGCCTGAGGCCACTGCACATCCAAGCCATCACCTGCCCAGCCCCAGGGAGCACCAAACTGCAGCCACAACAGATAATGCGGGGTGGGACGTGACTATACAAACGCATAAGGTCCATCTTGGACCATACCTTTCCGGTCCTCCCCACAAACACATAGTGTAAGCGGACATGTGGGTTCCTGCTCCAGGAAGAGGTTTCTGCTCATGGGTAATTGTCAGCACTGAAGTTGTATCAAGAGATCTGTACAGTGCAGGTTCTGATCCCTCCTTGTTTCTTACTGGCCGCCCACCTAATACTACTGTTGTTGCACTTAGTCCTTAGCACAAAACCGCTGCTGTTCAACCACCAAAGAAGACTGCTTGAAATAACCTGCGTGTGTTTGCAGAGTGCTCACACCTTCAGCTGCTTCAGAGCTGCAACATAAGGTGGTGACATATGGCAGAAGAGTGGTGATGAGCTGGTGAGCACTAACGACTTTACATGAGACCTGTGGAAGATCTTACCAAGCCTTCAGATTTTAAGTGTATTTAATTTGTTAAAGTTTTCTCCATTCCACAGTGAGGTAATCTGACTACAGATACCTTAATTCAGACTGAAAATACCTCGAAGGGGTGGGGTTAGTAAATTTAGTTAATTTTGGATGAACTCATGATGAAGAGAATGCTAAATTGAATCCCGGGACATGTAGAGGGGTCAATTCTGCTTTGCTGGAACTGTGGTGGGGCAAGACCAAACCTGTGGAAGCAAACAAAGCTGCTAGGAGTCTGCCAGGCAAAGATAAAGCAGGGTAATGGACATGTTTGTCCATATGCAACAATCTGATTGAGGGAAAAAAAAACAAGATAAGAGGAGCAAGGTTTGTGGAGAAAAAGGAGTCGCAGGGATGTTGCTCCCTCAAGGGAGGTGACCCCTGGTGAACTGGGGCAGCAGCAACAGGTAGGGATCCTTTGAGCAGCATTAGCCCTCACTATGGCAAGACTGTTTCTGGGGAGATGTTTTCCTGAAGGCTCTCTCTTGACTTCAGTCTTCAATGAATGGTTTAGAAGTTCCTTTGAACCCAGGTAGCTCAGTAGTGTGGTCCCTGTGGGAAAGAGGGTTGGGGCAGAGCCCTCCCTGTGCCCACAGATGCAGTGGCTCAGGACACTCTTCCATTATAGCCTCCATAGGGCCTCTCTGACCCTCAGTGGGACCAGGAATGGCCAGAGCTGCCCGGCAGGACAGCAGCAGCTGTGACTTCAGCTTACCTGTCTATGAATTGCACTGCTACGGGTGTTTTCAAGCTGTTTAAAAACCTGTTGCCGCTGAATGGTAATGCCTCCCCTTGCCCCTTGCCTTAGGTCAGCACTAGCAACGTGCTGGCTGCATCCGAGGCTGATGGCCTTGCTGATGTGACTAAAAGCTACTCATGTTTTCCTCCCAGGGTCAGTTTTTCAGCTCATTTCCCCCCACGATGAGATGCTTCCCCCTGTGGTAACTCCATTGTCACTCGAGCTGGCAGAACATAGGAAAGTTCTCTGGAGGGTCCTCTGCTGGGATTGCTCCCGAGGGAGAAGGAGCACAAATATACTTTTCAGGAAGCTGAACAATTATTTAATTATGGAAAATCCAAACTTTGAGTGCCAAGAGTTCAGAGCAATGTCGGACTGTTGAAGTCGTGTGCTCAGGGCTGCTGGAGCACCATGGCAGACCATGTAGCTGACCCAATATTTGTTGCCCTCAGCAGAAGCTTATTTTCACTTACCTACTGTTGTTTCAGTAACCTGGCCAATAAGAGGATTAAACCTTTTTTTTGTTTGCTTTTCTTTTGTGGAAGAGGGAACAGCAAATGCCAAGACATGAAAATAAAACACATACTTTAAATGATTCAAAATATCAAACGCTGGCTTTCCTCCTCCTCTGCGCTCTTAAATGCATCATTGCAAGGGGAATTATTCATGTAGTTACATCAATAAATCTTACTTAAGTCCTTTACATTGCAGTCCTCATTCATCTAGCTGGGACTTCTCTGTAAACGATAATTAGGGTAAGAGCTAACTGAGATACCACAGAGTTTGTTCCTGGCAGTCATTTAACATCCAGCATGGTATCAAGGCTGTAAAGTAGGCATTTCTCAGCAGCAGTTCATTCATCATGAAACCTGTTTCGATTATTAGCTGGTCTCCTGTTTCACTGCAAGCACTTAGGTTCATATAAAGACCTCAAAGCATTTGTCAATGAATTTCTTGAATGGACTCAGCTGCGCTTTGTTTTCTGGGTAGTTTTGAGCCTGGATCCCAACCGGTCAGCCAAGGGGGAGTGCTCTCTCCTCGGGCCGCCTTGCTGGGCTAGTCCTGAACAGAGAGTTGATTCTAGTATCAAGTCTCCTCTCCAGTATCTGGTGCTACAGGGGCTGGGATAGCCCAAATAATGGGAAATAGATAATGGATCTACTCCCAAGTGTCCAGACCTCCAGCAGTAGAGTCAGCTTCCAAGTCGTTCTCCTCCTTTTGACGTTTCTTCATCGGGCTGCCCAGAGGTGCACTGTTAATTTACATCCAGCCCCTTGCTCTTGCCAACTATTGAGATTGGGAATTTCACTAAGAAGAGCTCAACTCTGTAGAGACCACGTTCTCCAGACTTATCTCCAAACAATATTGCCGCAGTTTAAGCAAAGACATTATAATACCCACCAAGGCAATTGTGCCTAGCAGAGGCTCCATCCCATCTTCTGCCCTGGACACCAACCCAGCACAGATCGTGTTGCTCTAAGAGCTCAACCCCTTCTCCCTTCACCCTAACACCCTTCCTCAGCACATCACTCCCCAAGTCCAATAGTGGATGGATACTCCAGATTAGCAAAGCCACTTGCAGAGACAATAGCACAAAGACAACGTGAAGTCTTCAGAGCTCTTTACGGTTACCTATCCAATGCAAGCCTTGGTCCTCCAGCCCACAGACATTGCCTGCTCCGTGTCCTCTTAACCAGAGTCTATCGAGGCAAGTGGCAGAGGCAGGAAAAGCTTCTGGCCACACGTGCGATGCATTGTTCAATCAAAAGCCTTAGCAGGGCTTGACCTGCAGACTGGATTGATCTGTGGGACACGTTGGCTATCTCTGGCAAAAACAGACCAGAAAGGGTATGAGGGAAAGCTAAAGCCTAGAGAATTTCCGTGATTTGCCCAAGTTCAGAAAGGCAAAAGCATTGAACTTATGTTTTCTGACTTGCTGTCCAGCCACAAGACAATGAGGAACACCTAAAGGAGGGGGAAAGATATTGTTATTTCATCCCCTTGCACTGGAGCACAGTCCTGGAGTGAGCAGAACGATTGGGACACAGGATAACATGCTTTCCAAACAGGGCCAGTCTGCACCTGGCTTATCCACCCAGGAGGACAGCCATCTCCTCCCCAGGATGCAGGTTGAGTGTGGGTTTTAGTCCACCTTCTTCCTTCCCTCTTTCAGTCCATGGTGGCAGCTGGAACACTTCTGACTTTGCAAAACCATCCAACTCCAGCAGCGTGAACCTCAAAGGTCCCTTCTTAATTGACTATTTAGTAATAGAAGGTCTGATGGTGCTGCTGGGATTGAAGAAATTAAGAGAGGGCCACCACCTGCCCTCACTGCCATGGACTTGAGGCTGTGATTTAGATGAGAAGAAATGTTTTCCTGTGAGGGTGGGGAGGCCCTGACCCAGGTTGCCCAGAGAAGTGCTGGCTGCCACATCCCTGGAGGTGTTCAAGGCCAGGTTGGATGGGGCTTTGAGCAACTTCATCCAGTGGGAGGAGTCCCTGACCATGGCAGAGGGATTGGATCTGGGTGGGCTTTAAGGTCTCTTCCAACCCAACCCATTCTATGAGTCTACAATTCATGACACAAAGTGTGCAATATCCCTAAGCAGTTTAGTTAAGCTCTGCTGCAACACTTTCTTCAGACCCTGTTGTCAACTTGTGCCCACCTCATTTTTCAACCAGCACAACTGCTTTGTGAGGCACTGCTTAAATCAAAGCAGGGAACTGCTTCAATTTAAAAAGAGTAAAGAAAACACAACTCCACGCAATGAAATAAAAAGTAAAAAAATGTTTTTTTAAGCAGGATCAGTTCCCGTATGTCACTGAGAGCGACCCCACAAACAGTCATGCTGACATATCTGATGGCAGGAAAAAGCTGCGGGGGCGTGGGAATACCTTAAGCTCGCTGAACAGCCGCCCGGTGCTTTGTCTTATGAAATCACAGCCTGAGGAGAGACTGCTCTCTGCCATTTCCCTGCCCCCCCATTTTTTTTTCCCGAACCCTTGGGCCCCCATCACTACATCCAGTCTGGGATGTACAGTTTAATCTGCAGTTTGTATATAAAAGAGAGCTGGAAGCAGTGGCTGTCTGAGACCCACCTGACCTTTGGACGTACAGCAAACTTCCTGTTCCAGTGCTGCCAGCTCTTTAATCTCCCAGTCCTTAAAAAATACAAGTGAGCCTATGTGAAAAAATGCTTTGTAATGGGAACTCCTGGAACAACTTTTCTCTCTGGAGCCCTCTGACTGAGCCATAGAAAACAGTAAATATCTCTCCCAAGAGTTCTTATTTACAATAGAAAAATGGCAGCTTCATTTCCCAGCCTCAGACCTAACAGCAAACAGGCAAAAAAAGCACAGAAAAATAAAACAGCAAAGGGAAAAGACCCAGGCTTGTTCATTCAGAGTTTGAGGAGACTTATGGTGGGGAACAAGCTTATTCTGACAGTAGAGTGAGTCACAGTTGGGAAATGGGTTTCTCTTTTTGTGGGAGGAAGTGGTCTCGGGCTCTATACTTGACAACGAATTAGCATTGACATTTGACTTGTTTTAATCTGAGCTATTTACAGTGTATTATCTGTGTATTTTTGACATGCCGTGAAGATTCCCATTGCCAGATGCCTTGCTATGGCTGTAGGATGCAGTGAATTCCACAGTCATTACTCAGGGGTCATAAACCTCACATTATTTGTGGGGAGGAGGGGAGCAGGGATAAATGGTCCAACAATTAAAGAAAAAAAAAAAAGAAACTCTGGACTTGGATTTCACTGGGCTCATGTATTTAACTGGAGGGAAATTAAAAATGCACTTAGGCTGCCTGGCAGTGTCACACTGCAGAGCTGATGACTGAAACGGATCCTTGTGAATTTCCTCTACACATAGGAGAGCAGTCAGGGTGATAATAGTCCCATCTGCTCTAGGCTGTAACGGAGCGACTGATGGGTCAAAGATCCCCAGTTGGGGGACTGGTGCTTAGGGCCTCCAGAGCTGGGGTTCATAGAATCATAGAATGATTATGGTTGGAAAGAACATTTACAGGTCCTCCCCTCCAACCCCCCTGCAGGAGCAGGGACATCTTTAACTTCATCAGGTTGCTCAGAGCCCCATCCAACCTGAGCCTGAATGTTTCCAGGGATGCGGCTTCCACTGCCTCCCTGGGCAACCTGGACCAGTGTTGCACCTACCTCATTGTAAAAAATTTCTCCCTTATACCCAGTCTAAATTTCCTCTCTCTTAGTTTAAAACCATTACTCCTTGTCCTGTCGAGGGTTGGCAGGACATGTCCTAGGCTTGGCACTATGTGGTGACTGTCGCTACAGGGAAGGAGCCAAGACTCAGGCAGTGAGTGAGAGCGACCAATTCAAAAGGGAAACTTTAGGGTTTTTTCTTTTCTGTGGTTGGGAAACGTTCAAGAAATCTTCCAAGGTCAAATCATAGAACTACATTTGTGGGGTTTTAAGCAGATAGTCCATGAGCCGGACTTCCTTACTCCCTAGCCCTGTGGAGATGCTCAGGGAGGCCAACAGGAGACAGATGCCCAGGGAGCACCTAATTTGGGAGCTGCAAGCTGGCAGGCAGAGAACAGGGTCCTGCTGTGCAGAGCAGTGAGGAAACATCTCCCTGATGTCTGGTTGTTCAGGGGAAGGGGAAATAAGCAGCATAAAACTCTTTTTGAAGAAAGGTCTCTCTTAGACTCTGTTTTCCTTTCGTTTTCAATTGTCCCAGTGTCTCTCTACCTCTTCTCTAGCTCAGTCTTGCCTGCACAGCACCAAGTGCTACCAATGAGCTGAGGTTTGCTCACGAGAGACTACGGTTTCCTAAAGAAAAAAGAAGTTTCTCAGTGCTTGTCCCAAAAAGATCCTGGGCTCCGCGGGAATATAGACAGCAAAATCCCTGTGTTTAAATACTCTGCTGAAGTGGTGCTTCTGTCCTCCACCGAGTCAGATTTCCAGCAGCTGTAATAAATGAATCTGATTTTGATTTTGCCCCACCACCAGAAAAAACTGCAATCTCTGGAGTAAGCCAAACAAAGAAAGGGAACATCTCCCTGCCACCAGGTCACTGTGCTGGATTTGTTCACAGAAGAGTTTCTCTCATTCAAGTTCCAGCACAAATACACAACAACAAAAACCTGGGCATAGCCTGAGAAGCGAATGGGGCAGATATGAACTCTGCTCAAGGATAACTTCAGGTTGAATTCCCCACCTCTGGCTCTCCAAGCAGGAACCTCTCACTTCATCCAAGATGTACCCAACACAGCACATTGGAGTAAAACCCTGGGAGAACCTCTGCCTCTGTTGTGAGAGAGAACCTGTGTAAAGTAGCAAGGTAGGGCAAGGATGAGTCTCAGAGGGCTGAGGAGTGGAAGAGAAGGTGGGGAACATGTTAGCTGGAAAGCACAGATGGTGCAGTGGCTTTTGAGGATGCTTGTGCAGAACACGCGTTGCATCTCTCCTGCCCCTGAACAGAGGGCTGCAGCTCACATGGTGAACGGCCTGAAGCAGGATTCTTTCCTACCCCCTTAGAGCTTTTTTACCGATTGAACCCCAGTGGCTTCCCTTCAAATAGTAACACCAAAACACCCTGCTCCTCCTTTAACAAACAAGCCCAGAGGCCAATCCTAATGAGGCTCCAGCTGTGGTTGCTCCAGGTGTCATGACTGCAGGAGGCCCAAATTAGTTCAGTGATGATGTTCAGCAGGTCACCTCAAGAGCTGTGTGTGAGGGTCTCCTTTTTCAGGAAGCATTTATATGTAATAATGAGTAAAGTTCCTTGACATGTCTTTCTTCTGAGGCACCGACAGGAACTGCTACAGATTTCTCTGAGGTGCAGCGTGCTTAATTCTGCTCAGGCTGCGGTCCGCTGGGGTCTCAGGCTTTCAGCACATTCACAGGTGTTTTATAGCCCTGTCTCCTTCAATGGCATTTTCCTCTTATCTTTCTACACCTAGACCAAGGCTGGGCAGGTATAACTCAGGTAATTAAGCAAATACCCCACTTTAAATACTAAGACACATGAATATCTTTTCAATTTGAGGACTAAAATTATAGCTGAACTTGCAAGGATAAAGAAACAAAACCATTTAGACTGTGAAGCATGACCTAGGTGACCTCGCTGACATCTCAGGTCCTTTTAAACCACAAACTCACCACATAAAATTAAGTTCTATGTGGTTTGTATGAATATCTGCTTCTGGTGCCTTAGTTACAGGCGGCCTTGTGTCCATTTTTAAACCTCTTGTGATAACGTCACTCACCACTGTGTAACTGTTCATCTGTTTTGCTCTTGTCTCTCATATCTCAACCTCTTTCATGAGAGCACATCCTGTTCTGTAAGAGGGCTTTGATATAACTCTGCAAGATGAAAAAAAAGCAACAAATAAATGAGGCAACATGAATGCAGCAATTAAGAATAAAGCTCCAAACTTTATTCAGTGACTTGAGTACAACAGTGATGCAGATTACAGTGGCACAGGAGTGCAATATGTGCTGTTTGCGGTATGACAGTGGAAACACTAATTGTACAGAACAGCAACCCAGCTCAACTTTTCATTATGCATACAAGCAGACCTACTGTACAGACAAGACATTGATTCACTTTCACAGAGACTCAGAAAGAGAGCTGTCTTACAGATGAATGGAAAACACAGGGACACCTCCCCAAACCGCCAGTTTGTAACGCGTGGAGGGAGGAGAAAAGGAAAAAGAAACAATAAAAACTCCCTATTGCCAAAATCTACTCATTTAAAGGAAAATACACCTTTGAAAAATTAGTCTCAGTTTCCAAAGTTTTAAAAAAAGCCCCTAGCTGTAAGGCCCCCTTACAGGAAGAGTTGTCAGCAATGACCAAGCCGCACTGCTTGGACAGGATTGAGCCAGTAACGACACGCAGAGCTCGCTGCTAGGAGCACACACAGCAGGCAGAGACTTTCCTGCTCTAGGAGCCGAGAACGAGCCTGCTCCAAAGCGTGCGGATGTTAGTGAGAAGCTCCACTGATTTCAGTGGGTTTGCATCTGAGGGGAGGAAGTGCTTTCTGAAAGGTGTTCAGTGACAAAAGCCCAGGCAAGTGTCCGGTGGGACCTGTCGAAACACCTAAGGGAGCTAGAGACTCAGCCTGCTAAGGCACCGCTGGAATTCCCATAGCTGCTTCTGCTGCTTGAAATGCTTCGTCTCCTAATGCCTACGAGCAAGGACCTGTGGGCCTCAGCTTTGCAAGTCCTGGGAGCAACACTTCTATTAACTGCAGTGACCATTACAAAACAGGTTACTGTTTGCCCTCAGTCATCTCTTTTTACCTCAAAAGAACGACCACAATGCACGTGGATGTGTTACCCCTTCAAACAGACAAGCATTTTTTTTAGCAAATCATTAGCAGAAATCTATTTCCCTGTTAGAAGCCCTTTGGGCAACGAATAATTTATTTTGCATACAGGCGAACAACATTAATGGCCAATTACATCTCCACTTCCTGCACTGAAGCTTACATTAAAATTAATAATAATTATTCCTTACCGTGCCAAATGTGGGCATCGCATAGCTCCTGCCAGCAGAGTTGTCTGACTAAAAACTCTGTATCTTTGCATTGTGAGAGATTTTTTTGTTGTTGTTTCTTATTTTATTAAGCACAAAAAAGTGTGTGGGAGGAATCAGAAGGCAAAACTCATCAACTAGAGCAGTCCTGCAACCCGAGGCAATAACGGTGTTTCTACATTAGAAGAGAAAGGCGCTTTGCACTATCACAGTGCTCAGTAGCTCTCTCCACCTTCTCTTTACGTAGCCATGGGGTGAAAACATACCCTGAAGTCTATGCGGGACTCTCGCAGGGGTGTTGGCAGGGCTAAAAACATCTGACAGGGCACAAACTGGACCAGGACCTGACACGAACTGAACGGGGAAGGGGGCTGGGGAGCCAAGCCCTAAGCATCTCTTAGATATGGAAAGATGACTGGCATTTCAGGACAGATTAGTTGATTTTGTTGTTTCCTGCCTGTTTCATTGCATCATTAGCTTTGACTGGTACTTTTCACTGCCACAGGTAACTTTCAGGATGTGGGCGTCCTCCTCCACCAACACGTTCTGAAGGAAAGCAGTGAATCATGGAGTGGGAGAAAGGTTGGTTTCCGTTTATTCTCCTCTTATGAAGCCATGACCCAAATATGCCAAGATCTCCTCCTAAGTCAGGATGAGCCAAGATAAGTCGTTCCAAGATGAGTTTAGAGGATGTTAATTTTGTTTATCGTTTTGGGAGTTAATTTTTCTGTCACTACTCGTAACAGCTTCATACCATTAATTTCAGTGTAGATGCTCACAATCTACAGGCTCCAAGCTTGACTTCCCCACAGTTTGAAACAAGTACCACAGGCTCATGCCTGCATTTTCTTCTAAGTCTGCTAAATACCACCTCGGCAAACCCTGGGGAATCAAGACCATCCCAACACTCCTCCTTCCCAGAACTTAACCCTTCTCCATCCATCAGTATTACCTGACCTGGAGAAGCATGGCTTACAAAAAGGGATTTCACTTCAAATGTGTCTAATTCCAGCATAACAAATTTCTACAAAAGGGACTCCTAATGACCTCCCCTTTTCAGCACAACACGTGTGGCTGAGAAAGGAGCTCCAAACTGCAAAAGGGGAAGAGCAGCAAGCACTTCAGCGCTAGGCCCACAGACTGAGGACTTTGTAAAGAGAGATGACATCTGTCTTGACAGAAGCAAACACGCTACTGGAGCCACAGAGCTATCTTGTCCCACACACAGCTATTAAGAAACTTTGTGTTTTCCTAGTTTAACCTTCCACAGCACACTGCAGTTACGTCCACAACGCACCACAAACCACACTTAGTGAAAGGCTGCTCATCAAACAAAACAGCTATATTTCTGACACGTAAGTTTCCGAGTTGCTGAGCCACTATCCACCAGATTTGGGAAGTTGTGGCAGTTCAGTGAAATTCCGACTGACTGGAAAAGGGGAAACATAACCTCCATTTTTAAAAAGAGAAAAAAGGAAGACCAAGGAAACTACAAGCCGGTCAGTCTCACCTCTGTGCCCAGCAAGATCACAGAGCAGATTCTCCTGGAAACTCTGCTAAGGCACATGGAAAATAAGGAGGTGACGGGGGACAGTCAATGCGGCTTCACTAAGGGCAAACAGTGCCCGACAAATTCAGTGACCTTCTACAATGGGGTTACAGATTGGTGGATAAAGGAAGAGTAACTGGCATCATCTACCTGGATTTTGCTCAACATGACTCGAGAGAGACCTTATAGCAGCCTTCTGGGGCTGTAAATGTAAATGGGGCCTATGAGAAAGGTGAAGAGGAGTTTTTTACAAGGACATGTAGGTTTAGGACAAGGTTAATGGTTTTAAGCTGAAAGAGGGGAGATTTAGACTAGATTTTAGGAAGAAATGTTTTCCTGTGAGGGTGGGGAGGCCCTGGCCCAGGTTGCCCAGAGCAGTGGCTGCCCCATCCCTGGAGGTGTTCAAGGCCAGGTTGGATAGGGCTTGGAGCCCCCTGATCCAGTGGGAGGTGTCCCTGCCCGTGGCAGGGGGGTGGAATTGGATGATCTTTAAGGTCCCTTTCAACCCAAACCATGCTATGATGCTACGCCACTAAAACTTCTCATAAGTGACACCAGCATGAGATAACACTTAAAAAAACCAACATGAAATTCTGCGTGCCAGCTTCACAAGAACTTCCCCTTCAAGTTGCACAGAAAGTTCAGCAGGTTTGGGATAGGACACTAGCAGAGTTGAGAGGCTACATTCAGTTTCCTAATCCGAAGCCAAAACAGATCATAGTGCTTCATTAAGAAATATTGGACGGCCTCGTAATTTCCAAATCTGCTCTTCAATCTCTTCAGAGATGATGAACAACATATTTATTCCAACATATTTATTTCAACTTCTGACTCACAGTAGGCTGCACCTTATACTGAGTTTAAGCACGGGTATAGAGGGTATGGCCAGCTGTTCCTGGTGTAACGGAGAACAGTTCTCTACTTGTTCATATGGAAATTATCAGACCAGTATCTGGAAAGGGCACAGAACCCAGTAAGTCAGACCTCAGGATTCCCAGTTAATATAAAGACTGCTGCACAGGGGATTACCTTTCCATCTAAGCACTGCCTGGGATGGGTGCTGCACATGTTCACATATGCCTGAGGAGGCCTTTTAAATAATATTACCTGTGGCCAACCTGGCACTTCCATGATGTGGGAAACTGACCCTGCCTTTTGCACACTCGCTGTGTCACAGAACCAGGTATCCACAAGCCCTGCAGGTACAAGCACGTATGCAAGGAACACTCTTCATAACTTAACAACCACTGTCTTTTCAGCATTATGCACTTTATGGGAATTCCAGGTTAACAACTCGCATAGATTCTCAACTCCATATGGGAAGCGTGTGCTACATGGGCTCCTGTGATAGAGAACCTGCGTGTGCACACAACCCCACTGTGCACACGTGTGGTTATTTTGCAATGCTATCCCAAATAAATGTTTTGACAGGTCTTTGCTCTTACTTCACTTCTAAAGCAGAAAAGGGGGAAAATCAAGACAAAACCATTCCGTTTTCAGTCCTCTTGGCAGTGATGTTCTTCTGACAGCACTGAGTTTGATGAGATTTCCTCAGAAGATCAAAAGCTTTGCAGGAGATAGATAGAAGAACCTAAGTATGTACTTAAGGCATATACGCAGAATCAGAGAATGGTTTGGGTTAGAAGAGATCTTTAAAGATTATGTAGGCCAACCCTGACATGACTCAAGGAAATATTGAAGAGGGATTACAAAGAACTACCCAAGAAAAATGCTGCTCAGTTGATACTAGGAAAATGATTCATTGCTTACACAGAAAAATCTCCCTGGGGCTACCTTTCTGTTTTTGTGAGGTGGGAAGACCAGAAGAAAGAACAGAAAACGTTGCAGTGAGAATCGTTAGCAGCCCACTGCAGAAAACACCCACTCTCCTCGCGTCTGGCTCCAGTGCAGCTTTTACAGCGATGAAATCTCTTGAGGTGTGTCTACACGGAGATGGCTGGGATAATTGGGGAATTAACTACAGGCATGAAATTAAAGCTCAGAAAACCCTTCATGTTTTCAATGAGAAATAAAGCAGTATTAAGTCTAGTGTAGAGGGCTGTGGACTGACTGTGCTCCACACCTGCGAGATGTGAACCAGCAGTGGCCCAAAAACCCAGTTACAGATTGTTTCTGCAGCATCTAAGGTAGCTTCTCATCATTCCTTCCCAAGCTGCAATTGCAGTTTTAAATTCTCAGTTTATGAGGCAGATACAAATTACCCTGTCATTCTTTACAGGCTCGGAGGCTGGGTTCTCTTTCTTTTAAAAACTCTTTTTTTTTTTTTTTTTTCCTTTTTTTTGGGAGGAGGGAAAGGAGAGAAAACAACTTGGCTGAGTAATTTTTGAAATGACTGGGTTGTGTATCCATACGCACCGTGAGAAGTTCAATAGTAATCTCAAGATCGGGACAGGAAAATACAGATTGGCAGCTCACATCCTTGAGAGAGCAAGCAGTCAGCTCAAAAAGGTTTACTGTGGAGGTGACTTGGACTAAGACGACCCATAATGCCTACTATGTTTGAGAGGCAGCCGCACAGCATTGTCTACAGGATGAAGGCTGACAAAATTCAGGGGATTTTAATACTTGAAGTTCATAAAAACTAAACTTTCATCTCAAAGTTAAGCCGTACTTCGCAAGCATCAAGGCCTGAATTTCTGAGATTCCAGCATTCCCAAAGCCTGTGTCTGTAAAACATGGCTGTTCTTTCATTGTATGGATTTGGCTTCAGCAGTTTCTCAAAAATGCATCTCAAGCTGCCGGGGCCAAAACCATTCCCATTTACTTCTCTATGTTCCTCTAAAGCCCTTTCAGATGCTTGTTCTGAAAATGCAGTCACATATGTTGGATGGTCCTTGCTGCAATCTCAGTGAAGTCCAGAGAGCCCTCTCACACTTGCATGGGTCACAGTGTTCACTGAGGACTTCTGCTCAGTGGGGGCTGTGCTGCCAGAGTTGCATGGCAGCACCTTCTCCCACTTGTCCCGTAGACTCACTGTTCCCTTAGCTCTAGGGGCACGGAGCAGGTGCTGATCCCTGGTAGCTGCTCCTCATACACTGCACCTTCTACTCGGATTTTATCAAAGAAACCACAGTGATCTGTTGCAACAGGACTTCCTAAACCAGCAAAGGAGAGGCAGGCTTTGGGCTGTCCTGCACATTTGATGGTGAAATGCCATTTGGTGATGTAAAGAACTCAGCACAGCGATACTGAATCTCACAACTACGTGGGACTGCATCCCCTTCCCGACTCCCAGGTTTTAACACCAATGTCTCATATAACAGAAAACACAAAGGTTCTGATGTCTCCAGTGCCAAAAGTTTCTGCATTAAAAATGGAACCTTGATATTCTTTGACAGACACAGAACCGAAATGACCCTCTCCCGTGCCAGGAGACGGGCTGGTTAGTGCAGTTTGCATTGGCAGTTAAGCACCGCGGAAAAGAAAAAGCTGACCTTGCAGCCACAATGCATTCATTCAGTTACTTTGGTGCTCACGTCCTCCCCTGTATAGGACTTGCCCAGAAGCAGTTAAGGTATATACAGGCAGTTTTTTAAGCTGCAGCATATTGGAAGAAGACTGAAAGCAGTTAAGGAGATCAATGCAGCTCAGAAACTGTCTTGCTTGATTACTCTGTCTTCACAAACCAAGTCAGGCACAAAGGGAAATAAAAATAACCAAGGCTGGAGCTTTGAAGCTTCAAGAGAGGGAGAAAAAGAAGTCCGTGCCCTCTATTCCAAGCACAAGTGAAAAACTACGTTAACTAAAAAGAGTGCTTGGCCCCATGCACTGTGCCTTATTGACAACAGCAACGGCAATTGAATCAAAAAGCCTCTATCGGCAGAGCATGGCACCTTGATGGTACCTTTTAATTCATAAACATTCCTCCCACAGAGGGATGAATTTGTGTGTTAGCTTGCAGAGAACCATCTTCCCTGCTGGTGTAAAATCCTACAACCCCACTGCAGCCTGATGAGCTGTACTAGGAATTACCAGCAGGGAGTCTGCCCCGAAATCTCTGGGTGCGAACCAGGGCACACTTAAAAAAGCATTTTCTCACTCTGTCACTCCCACCCCCATCCACCCATCTCCTGGGCTACATTACAAGAAAACTGACTCTTCTCCATCATTCCCATTACTTAAGGGATCTTCAATGACTTGTTAAGCTCCATCCTTATTAATTCAAGCAGGAAGTGTGGAAGAGGGAAGACTGACAACAGACACAGCAATTCACTTCCTATATCCTAGCAAATACATACAGGTACAAGCAGTGCATTTTCCAGAAATTCAACTGGTACGTACTGAAAGTGAGCAGAGCGCCCGCCTTTGCAGATTGATTCACACAAAGAGGATTCCATTTCAAAAGAGTGCCAATTAAGAAACAGTTGTGTGAAAGACTTTAGATGATCATGTGGATATGTTACAAAGGGCTTCTCCTTCACTACTGAGCATCTACCTACCTTCCTCTCCATATATATATACACACACATATATACACACACATAGATGGATAGATATAAATATATGTGTGCACACACGCAAGCACACATACATATATATATATATTTTTATATATATATATATATTCTTTTCCAGTTCTTAGAGTGGTTACAACTACTTTAGTCTACAAGGCAACCTAAGGGCACTTCCTGGCTCTAGCAATAAAGTCCATCATATTGTGGAGAGAAGTAAAGGGAGTATCATTGAGGGAGAAGAACAGAACAGTTTCCTATCTTGTATAATATCACGTCCCAGGTCGACACCTCTGAAAACTGACATTGTTGTTTCTGAGCCCAGATACATTCTCTCTGTGTTCCAGGAGAGCAAACATTCACCTTGTTCAATTGTACAGAGGTGTCACTAAGCGATTTTTCCCTTTTTGGTGGATAAGTAGTTGCTTCCAAATAGTTTGGACTGTTTGACACAGTATCCTATGCATCATTTTTTGTTGGTTTGATTAAAGGGAGATTAAAAGAGTTTTGCTTTTTTCTTCATGTCGTTGCGTCTCCAGAGAGGTAACTTGTCAAACTCCTGTATCGTCATGCCAAATATTTCTTGGAAAACTTCAGGTGCTAAGTGGCGCTTTAAAAAAAAAATAAGGAGGGGGAGGAAAAAGAAAAGGCAATGGTCAGTCAAAGCCAAAGAGACACAAGAGGAGATAGGAGTGCCTTAGGGATTTCATGTCACTGTGTAAAAGCCATTGCAAGAAATAATAATGCTTTGGTAATACAAATATTCAAGTCCTCATGAACTCGGAGGCTCAATGGATCAATAAAATTTTGCAATTTGTTAAGTCTGAGAAGTTTATGAAGGAAAGCAGGAGAACTATTTCAGCTGCTGAATAAACAAGAGACAGAAAAGTGATTTGTCTGTAGTCACTCAACAAGCAGTGACAGACCAGGTCCTGCACGCCCCGTCCCACACTTTTGCAAGTCCTCTCTGCTTACATATGGAAGTTCAAACAGATATTGGGTCTCAGGAGAGCTTGCAGGCTGACAGGCTACACTTGAAGTTCTGAGAAGGAAGATGTCTGGCCACACTAACTCTCCAGCACACTTGCCTACTGCCAATGAAACATTTTTTGGTGCTGTCTGGTGCACAAGTTACTTCTTGTTCAGCTGCTTTAGAGTGCACTGGATGGGGAAAGCGTCTCCCCATGGCACTAAAGTAACACAGTGTTGAATTCTGATTAGTGACCCCTTATCTACTGGTCTATAAATGGCATAAATGGTTACTTACCCAAATTTTTGTGGCCCCTTCCATTCATCTCCATGGAAGACTAAGTACAAACAACTTAAATATCCTCAGCCTTTCTACTGGGCTTCTTAAGTCTTTCTAATCCACAAAGATGTAAACAATTTTATTGGTTGCCAGAGATTTGAACCCTCATATTTTTGGATATCAGCCAACTTGCAGGACTTGTGGATGACTTAAAGAAAGTTGGACTTTTGTTCCTCAAGGATGGCTGACGCTGACTATGAGCTAAGAAAAGATCCAAGAACAAAGTATTGCTCCATTCCAGTATGGATAACATAACTTCAAAACACCTCACCAATTTTGGGCTTTTACCAGTTTACAAGTATATAATCAATTGCTTGAAAACATAAGGGGGGTTGTGGAAAGCTCAGTCCAGGAGCAGAGACACAGTGATGTGGGACTACTGGCCCAGCACTGTTCATGGAGATGTGGCTGCTTCCTCCCCCTGTCTGCTTCCTCCTTCCCTGCATAGTGCTGAGAAATCTTCCCAGTCTAACAAGGACCCACATTTCAGTGTTGGAGCTTTCATGTGTGCAACAACAAACACGTTCAGCAGGAAATAGCATTTAGGAACTGGCTTCTCTTACCTCAAGTCTGGTTCTGTCTACATCTTTTAGTATTTTATTTCGCCCTCTGTTGGTCACCATGAGCATTTCATATGGAAAAATCTGTTAACAACGTATAAAAGGGGGAAAAAGAGATGTATTTACATTCTAAAGCAAAAAGAACACAATGTGTCTCATTTTCACAACCACACAAACATTTGTTTGGTTTTTTTTCAAAGGAAATCACAGCACTTTTGTCTCATAAAGCTGCACAAAAGGCAAACCAATCTGGACACGGCAAGAACTTGGTTAGTATCAAACTGCCTCGTATCACAGAGCTACTGCGCACCTGCCTGCCCTCATAATTTTTATGGTGCATACAATACAGCTGACTTTGTTCAGACAGTCCTCTCTAGTCAATATGCAAAAATTTAAGAGTTTATTAAGGTAAGTATGTTTGGCATTTAATGGTCTAACTGATGGTTGCCAAAGTGTGGACAACTCTAAGGGAACAGACACTTCGCGGACTTCTGAAAATGAACCACATGAAAGTGCATCAGAAAAAGCAGCAACTCTAAATAAGCAAGATGTAGATTAGTGGGGCCACTGCGTTCATCAAAATGCATCACAGATGCATCAGATTGTCTCTGCCCTTTTGGATAGTTAAAGAATTCAAACAACTGCTCTCTGGGCTTGCTGGCTGTGCAACACATGCATGGATTAAAGGACATAACTCTTCTGGATGTATTTGTCCTATGTACCTTCATCTGCTTCAGAAGAGCACGTGTCCAGCACATCTCCATTAACATTTCCCCTGTTTTTCCTTTACATTGCAAAGGATGCCCAGAACTTACACAAATCAGTTATAGGCCAATAATCCATTCGTGAATGCATAAATGATTTTAGTTCTGTTTTACAGGCTTTTTGTTTAAAGTGAAATTTTTACTGTCAGTGAGTCTCAAATGACTTTGATTCAACAGAAACAACACTGCTTGGAGAGGATTTCAGAAGATCATGCACCTTAAAATCAGTTTCTGGAATCATCCCTGGGAAATAAAACTCTGGTTTAGGGTTTTTCTTTGGGCAGACACTTCCATAAATGCCCGGAATGACTTAGGAGAGCTCATGTTCCATCTGACAGAGCCTCTTTATAGCCCTTCACATTCCACGTCTCTGCCGAGTAGGAAAACAGCATTCCCAGTGAGGCAGGTTCTCATCCAACCTCTACTGAAGTTTTTTTGCAGATTTCAGTGGCAATTGGCTCAGCCTTTACTGTTATTTATGGGTCTTGTTTTACTTGCCCACCTGGAACAAGAGCGAGACCACCAAAACTCTCCTGGAGAGACAGCTGAGCTCTTATCGAATGCCATTAATTCAATTATTTTAACATTAGAAGGAATTCAACCTAATCGACTTCTGTGCAGAATTAGGCAATTAAGTTCATTCCATTGCCAACAATTATCCCAATGAACTTTTCAGAAATACAATAAATAAGATTCAGGCATCAATGAACACACCACTGAGTTTATTGTAAGTAATGAGGTTTTAAATAATGTGTGCTTACATACCCATTGTAAGATATGGTTCTCAGGAGATTCGGACATTGTCACATTTGTACAATTAAGTCTATGCTTTGAAATACATTGTTTATGTTTGATACTGGAAACAGCTACCATATACAGCATTATAGGAAACTAAAATGTAACTTTTCATATTTAAACAGGCAGAGTTTAAGTCAAGATCTATGGTCATAAAGTACATATTATATTTAGATATTCACAACAAGGCGTATCTCAATCTGGGGTGGCAGGATGCGCAAATTCTGTCCTTTCTGGAGAACCATTTGGTAAAATTTGCTCTTAAGTTTATTAATTTTCACTTTTCATATGTTTCATGCCGACTTTGAGTTGGCTTCTTTTACTTTATCAGGCTAAGTTAGTGTTGGACCATTGATGTGAATAAAAATACTGACAGTTCACACAAGTCTGGCAACACCTTTATAAACATCAACAGGAAGTGACTTATTATCTCATGACAATCCCCATAAATTTTATCACTAATAATACCGACAGAATTTGTCACCCAAAATAACATTCCAGATCACTGGGTGCATCAATAGCAGTGGTGGCTGTAAGAATTTCTATTGCACTGAAAGAGAAATTATTTGGAATAAAAAAGTAGTACCTCAGGAGTTGGGGATATCCTCAAGGCCTTATTTATATAATATATAAAAACACCTGTTAATATACATTGCACTCGGGTCTCAGCTTATAAAGCTATGGTTATTGCCTTGTACAGTTTGTCTGGAGGTGACTTGGAAGCACAAGTAGGAATCTGGTTTGCAAAAAGAGCTCATCCCTTAAGTGCAGAAATGTTGATACTGGTAACTTTGGCAAAGTCATGACTTCTAGGAAGGTTTACCGGAAAAAGGTGTAAGATTTAAAACACAGCCCTGGTTGAATTCTCTCTGTTAATTTTTGACTCAAACATCTCTGGTCATAGCTGCAAAAGCATTTTAATTTATATTTTAAATTATATGCAGCTGACAGTGCCTCTTTTTTTCCAGGAAATATCTTGAAGAATTTATCACACAGAGATTTCAACATTATCGAAAAGCGTCAGGCTAACAGTGCCGAGAGCTCAAGAACAGATCCAGACAGACATGTAGGTATCTAACGTTCAATTTGAAACAAATATCCATGTAATTTAATTAATTTCTAAATCAAGACAGCCTCAACAGCGTGTTGTGAGCCACAATATTCTGCTTCACTTTTCCAACCCGACAGATGCGAGACATTCCCATCGAGTTTGGGCCGCTGTTTCGGCTGGGGGAAACTTGAGAACTATTAGCTACTGAGCATTTTCAGTCGCGTTTTGTCTCTGCAAAAGCCTCCTTAACCCGAGAAGCAGAACTGCCTACAACCTGCCTGAATGCTAACACCTGTAACAGGCAAAAATCCAGAACAAAGGGGAGGTTTTGGCACATAAGGAGCAGGGATTGAGGTGAGGTAAAGAGAGACAAGGGAACTAAGACATTTCCTGTATTTTATCTGCATTGCACAGTCAAACCTTCACTATCTTGAAGCAAAGTGAATAACATCTGCACTTGCCTTTGGCTCCAACATGTTAGGCATAGATACTCCTCTGTCCATTCTCATTCCAGGGACATGACCATCCGGAAGGGACTGCATCAGATACAGGTATACATCAGACACATAGGTTACACACACAGAGGGTAAAGGCACTCAAATAGCGGTGAAAACAAAGGTGAATTTGCCCTGAGACTTCCTTCAAGTCTTAATTTTTAGTCATCATATAGATCATTGCCATGGCTACTGTCTACCGCTTCTCTGGATCGTACAGAGGGATTCTTCACTGCTCTCTGCTACCACAGCCTTTGGTCACTGCTAAGGCTGGCAATAGCTTCCTGCCAAGCCTAGGAACCCCAAGAGAGCAGTGGGACCTTTCCCACCCCAGTGACTAAGCAGGGTTCTTCTCTGGACAAATATGCAGAAGCATTAATACAGATCCCACCCAACAGCACACAATGCACTTTTAAACCTCTGGGATTTCCTTCCTGTCACTTACTGTACCAGCTGAGGGGCTGGGGGTTTTTTTTGGTCTCTATAATAGGAATTTTTTACTATGAACACACACAGGAATAAGGTAAAAAGGTACTGTTTGGACACAGGTATTCTTCCTAATGAAATAACATTCTGAGCACAATGTATGGACAACTCCTTTCTCCTCCCATAATCTTATTCTCTTTCCAACCATCATGATTTTGATACACCATTAACAAAATTATCCAAGTAATTAAACTCTTTCTTAAATTGCCATTTCTTATTATGATTGTGCTGAGTATCCAGCCAGACTCAAACCATTCTGGAAAAAACCCTGCAGACAGGATTTGGAGTAAAAGGTTTACATTTACAAGTACACCTCTTACTGGCTCTTCTGTGATGGCAGCACTGCAGAAAATTATTGATCAGCCACCTTGTCTGGAGAGCAAATTCCAGGGCAGAAATGAGGAGTACAAGGCTCCTAGTATGGGAGAAAACTGCCTCCAGAAGAGACTTCCTTATGTCTCTGGGATCGGTACTACAGAGGCTGGAAATCCACCCTCGGCTGTCCAGGGAGGACTATTACAGATAATTCATGTATCAACAGACGGTGGAGTTTACAGAGCAAGTCACAGAACCGGTGTGAGCTGTCCCAGCCCAGCTCTGGGGAGGTAACAAGGAGGAATCTGAGGCTGTGCCTGGTTTTTGTTGCTAAGAGTCTACATTGGTGATTATGCTTAAACATGCAGGAAAATCAAAGCTATTGTCTTAAGAAACCCTTCCCTGAAGCAGAAATTCAAACTTCAATAAGAAAGTAGGTGCTTTTGGTTCTGTTGTCAGTTGATTGATGAAAACCTGTACTCTACCTGGAAATCTGAAAAGGAAAAGAGAAATCTCATCAGCTTTAGTGTGTGGAAGAACAGGAATCAGTCACAAGCTATCAGTCAATCCTTGTGTTTTCTGGTCTACCTGATCTCTTCAAAATCCACCCCATGCTTTAAGGCCAGCAACCTTCCTACTTTTGGACTTTGTGAAGAGTCAAATACCCCTTTTCATTTTGAGCAGGCTTCTCATTCAGGAAAATCAAGTCACTTTGGAATTATTAAGAGACACAAACCCACAATCAAGTGAATAAATAGCCAACTAAAATTCAAAGGTGTAGAGCAAGATTCACCTAACCTCAGCTGTCGGGTACCTGTCTACATTCCTCCACAGTCGATAAGGAGACAAGCACCAACAGAAGATGTCTGATCATAGGGTATCCAAGATAGTCAGGATCAATTTCACTTCAGAGATAATTAGATTCTCTCTCTCTCGGCTCAAACCATTTCAAAACATTAACTCTCAAAGTCTCATAACCTTCATAAATATTGTCAATTGTTATTAGGCAATGACTGATACCACATGGAGATCAAAGTCATATCGAAAATCATGAGCAGCAGTGTGGATTAAAAGGCATTATCCTCCTTTCTTCACTGTGGCACATTCTTTCAGACTGTGCAGTGGATGGTAATTTTCAGAGAAAGAAAACACCATAACAAAACTCAATACCTATTCTTAATATACGTGTTACTTGCTTTCCATTTGTACCAATATTAAAGCAGTCTCTTGGAATAAAAAAGGATCAGCTCCACATAGTGGATTGAGAAAAAAACAACCACCCTAAACTTTTTAATAGGTATTTGCAGAGTTTGATGTAATTGTTGAGTTTACTGGAAGAAATTAAAATGTACTGAGTAAATACAAAGTAACCAAATCCAAAACCTTAAAATAAACCAGCAGAAATGATCGAACATCATAACACGTTCAGTAATGAAGCAGCACGTAAAAAGGCTCCTCAGCCTTACCTCTAACACCACCACTCACATCCCCATAACTGTTGTACTGACCAAAATCTGTAGACACCGGCTGTAATGGGAAAAGAGGGATGTGCACATAAATTCACAGTTCATGACTTCACAAGCAAGTTGGAATATGGGGAGTAAAAAATTGCCTTAAGCCTCCCCCCCACAGTTTTCACATTTCTTGCATTGCTTTCTTGCCTTTTTAACAATGTAGTTTGTGGGAAGGGAAATTAGGCTTTGTCTGATTTCAGATGGTCTTATAAGAAAGCCTGATCAAACTGAAAATCCAACACAGTTAATACGGAAATAAATACCATGGATAATTAAAGCCATGTTTTGCTTCTCAAAATCACCATCTCCTTACCCTGTGAAGTCCATTTTTTCCATAGCCAGGGAGAGAAGAGGTTTTGGACGCTGAAGCATGTGCTGTTGAATGAGGAAGGGGAAAATCTTTTACTGGAAAAACCCCATGGAAACTCGAAAATCAAGAACATTTAAATAATCAAATAGCATAAATAACAGAGTTAAAGGAGTTAAGCATATACATAACCAACTGAAACAGACTGACTTTAAGGAACTAACATCTCAGCCCCAGGATCATCTCAACCTTCCATACATTCTGTAGGTTACAGGCAGATTTACCATGCCATGGTGGCAGGTCATCAAGAAGTGACACTGTGATTTTGCCAGGCTCAAAATCCAAGCGATCTCCACCAAGTTCAAAGTCATGCTCAAAGATGAGACAACAGAGCAAAATAACTTTTTAGTCCTTAGCTAGATAAAGTATTGCTGTGCACTTTGTAATGGGAGCAAGATAAAGGACAGGAAGAATCCAAGATTAATTGTGTTTAACTGGATAGGTTCCCTGTTACGTCTCCCACGCAGGTCCATCCAATTGCTCTCGTGGTTTGTATACCATTATGCGCCCTGCATCTTTCATGAATTTCCTTTCTATCTTTCCTACTGCAACTATCATAGCGCTCATGCTCCCAGCTACTGCTGGTGCACAATCCAAGATACATATGACTAGAACACTCCACTCTCTCTGTATTTAAATGCTTCAGCTTGCCATTTTTGCTGCGAAGGAGAAAAGGCTACGTGTTTTGCTTCTGAACTCACCAGGAGAATGATTAGAATGGGCAGTGCTGAGTGAATGCAAACAAGTCAGAGAATTTGGCATTCTGATCTGAAATTACAGTTATCCTGTACGTGATGTTACCCATCTGAGAACGTGACATGATTCAACAGACCTCTGTGACTCCTGCTTTCATTTGAAATGTAAGTGAAATAAGGTATCCAAGGGTGTTCAACTTAGCATGGACTGACCTCAGAAGTTGCATAAGCAAAATAAAGACAATATGGAAATGACAAGGGTGTGTTTTCAAATACAGATAAAAAAACTGATAAGTAGAAAGACTGTCAACATAATGATCAATAGCACCTGTACAGCTAATACTGCCTCTTTAGACAAGATCCTCCATATAAAGAATGCCATTTGGGGGTTTTAAATGTTATTTTTACCACAGAAGGACAGGGAATGTAGAACCTGAAGAACTGTTGCTGCAAGTAACAAGCAAGTTTGGGATAGTTACCACTGATTCTACAAAAGGCAACTGACACTGATTATCACTGCAAAGAGGGACGGACACGTCTCCAATAAAGGAGTTCTCCAATCTGTGCTAAGGTTAATAAAAAAGTCATAAACTTTGAGTTGACCAGGTAGACTCTGGCCCTGTAAACATTACACATTGTGAGGGAGAGCCACAGATATTCTCTCCAAGACATTAAATAGAAACAACACAAGAGGAAATCTTAGTTTGCTTGGCAGCTACTCCAGTGGATGACTCCAAAGAGATTCATCTTGTCCTTTCTTGGCTCGAAGTACACTTGCTGTCCTACAATGACCCTTGGATGAAGAGTGTGAAATAAAACCCCGAAGCTTTCTCTACAGATCTGAGAAGGCCACAGATGTGCAATGAGGCCAAGAGTCTAAGCCACCAACTAACCAAAGCTGGGTTTTGTCCTTTTGCTCTGGAATAGGATATCCCCAATCAACACATCAGTCAAGGCCAAAACACTGGCTGAGTTTGGAATATGCAGTCCCACCAAGAAACATTGCTGATTTTCTGTCCCTGGGAGGAGAGACTAAACAGTCATAGGAACAATCAGCTTAAGCAAAACGTGTTATTGTAATTTAATAACCCAACCTATTACCATGTGTGATGAAATACGCACTGGATATTTTTACCTCACTCCTTATCTATATTAGAAAATGTCTCTCCACAAAATTACCTGGAAATCCTCAACCCTGTATTCTAATTAAAAAACAACCATGACAGTCCTCCCCTCACGAAAACCAGCGAATGAATTAGGTGATTATTTCAGGAGAGTACACCCCAAATACACCTATCAAGTGGTCTTTCCAGTGGTGTCTCTTCTGGGAGAATGCTTGATATATGTATACATGGCGTTCATTATTCACTGCTCATTATTAGCTTTATTATCATGAATTACCTGGAGAATCATAACGACTGGCAGAAAGGGCTGATCTATCGCGACTCTCCTTTTCCATCTCTTCTTTCAATATCAGTTGTCCCAGACCAGAGTTGAGCTGTTAAAAGAGTTGGCAATTAAAAAATATTCCAATAAAATAAAGCTTATTAAGGCAATAGTAGAAACAGCTTACAGGAAAGAAAGGGGTACTTTTTGGCTGCTGCTCAGAAACAGCATGAATCATAGAATCATAGAA
Organism: Neomorphus geoffroyi; assembly: GCA_033558235.1. Classification (NCBI taxonomy): domain Eukaryota; kingdom Metazoa; phylum Chordata; class Aves; order Cuculiformes; family Neomorphidae; genus Neomorphus; species Neomorphus geoffroyi. The sequence continues at coordinate 4,971,544 of JAUMJM010000016.1, read as the reverse complement.
GGGTTGGGGTTGGAAAGGACCTTAAAAATTATCTAGTTCCAATGACAATCTTATAGCTACCTTCATTAGTTGCTCCTCCTGCAGCTGCCGGCGTCTCTGTAGCTCCTCATCATCTTCCTCTCTCCCACTCGATCTGCGTCTCATGTCAGCTCCTGCTTCCACAAAACCACAGCACAGAGAGAACTTTTGTGTATCAGTCCAACCGCAGCTTGAAGATTTCTAGACTAATCCGAAGTACTGGCCAGTTTGATATACTGAATAAACAAAATAGACTTTCCTGCAAACTCAAAAGACTTTTTCAAAACTCACTCTCAATAAAACTCACCTAGATAGCCCACCCTAGGGATATCAGGCTTTTATAAAATTAACAAGAAGTTAAACTGCACATGAGCTCCAAACCAAGCAACAGTCTTGGATACAAAAGTCAAAAATCAATGTAAAAGGAGCTTAAACTGCTACTTCTGGGAACAGAGGCTTTAGTGGTAACTGTACCAGTGGCTGAAAACAAAGTCTGGTTTACATTTATACTTTTATCTACACTCAGAAAAGCAAATCTGAATTTACATTTCAAATGGAAAAAACTACATTAATGTCCTAAATGGACACTCATATTTGAAATAAAAAAGGCATTCATTTTAGTCTAAAATGAAGCAAACTAATTTGATCTATTGGATAAAGTTAAGAATAATTAAGAAATAGGTGTTCTTCATTTTAGCTCCTTGAATAATCTTTATTTTCTTGAATATTATGAAATAGTCCCATTTGGACAGCAGGACACTTCCATGAATACACAGAATATGATACTGCTGCAAGCATTTAGACAGCAGCTGTACTTTTTTTCTGAACAGGCTATATTACGATACAGTTATTCAACAACCCCACGCTAGACAAACTCAAGTCCTTTCTTTGAATGAGAACTAAATTTTGCAACTAAAGTATCAGAAGGTTTATATAAATTAAATGTTTTGTATAGCAATGTTAAATTGATACTAATATGGAGAGAGATAAAAAGTTATGAAGAAAGTATTTGTTTGTATTTAAATTACTTATTATTTTGTCTGATGTCTCAGGCTTTTGCCAGATTTCTCAGAACAATAGCAGACTCATTTTTTGACAGTTGAGCTCATTCTAACTCTGCAAGAGAAATATCATGTGCAGAAAATGAGATAACAAGCTGAAAAACCCGGGGCTTGTGGGTTTGTTTTTTAGTGGTTAATCCTGTATGATACCTTTTTATTTCTGAATAAAACAATTTTTATCTTTCTAGTTTCTAAACAGTCCTGTTTAGTTTCTCAAGTGTAACAAAATCTGCTGATACCCAATATATAAAGCAGTTTTACTAGGAACAATTAAAAGTTGTCATCCACTGCCTAGAGACTGAGCTGAGAGCCAGAATTTCCAAAAGCTCCACCTCAGACACATGGTGTAATAATGCTATAGTTATCCCAGGCATTGTCAGGGGAATTTCAAATATGTAGATGTTATCACTGTGACTGTAATGTTTGTCAGTTTGCAATCCTGGGTAAAGGGCATTTTCAATAAATTGCTGCTTGGCAGTCCCTTCAACTGGTCATCAACCTCTCCCACCCTGTCTCTCCTCTCTCAGCACTTCTGTGAATATCAATAGCAATGAGAACCATACCCTCCTTCACAGAAACCTGGAACAGGCAGTACCTTCAGTGTTTCAAACAGGACTTCACAAATGAACCAGGCTGAATAGCTTAGTTTATGCTATGGGAGTCAATAAAAATTAACAGAGGAAAAAATACAAAACAGAACTGAAAGAACTTAAAAGTGATCATGTACATGATTTAAAGAAAAGAAAATAAGATACTAGATGAAAAATACGAAGTCTGTAGAAAGGGTAACTCTAAAAATCAGGACTTTTTGTAGTCCGTTAATGGTTTCACTCCAATCATTTCTTCTTGCCATGAAAACAGTCATGAGGTTGGAAGCAATCTCATTTTCTGGGGAATATTTGCTACTAGCTTAGGAGTAAATGATTAAATAGTCACTAACTGAAAGAAGTCAGGCTTGTGTGACAAACCACATTTTTTAAGCGACGGCAAAACCTCTTCTACTCAGTACTATTCAATGGTTTTCAACTCACAGACACTCAGAGGTCTCACCAGAAAAACTGCACTTTGTGGCAAACACCTAGAGTGGCCACAATCTCCCCTACCCAGTTTTACAGCTCCAGTATTAATCTTACTCCTGTTACCAGTACCTTTCAAGCCACACCACTTGTATCATTTTGCGTTGCATACCTATGGCCGCAAGGGAGGGAGGACCTGGCCAGTGGTCGGTCTCAATCTTTGGTATCTCGTTGGGTGCTGGTGCATGAGCTGCTGGGAACTTGGAGGACTTGATGATATCCTCGGAGGACTTGCTCTGTGCTGCCAAAGCAGCTGCATCTAAATGGCAATCAGGGAACTTAGCCAGGTAACAATCTCTATCAACATAAAGGTCTTCCTTATTTTGGCAAAATTTTATACTTTACAAGAAGTTAATTTTCAAAAGCAAACGTTTTCACATTTTGCTTTCCTAATTGCAACTGGAAGCAAAGTGATGGCTTTCTCTTGCCAGTAGACTGCAATAAAACTTCCCTTGCTCATCCCCAACCCCAAAATAACCCCAAATCAGCTTTTACTACAGTTACAGTGTTTAAAGGATTAGGCAAGAGTGAGAAAATTCAATCTGAAGTATTTGCCAATATCTCCTAAGGAAAGCTGATTATTACTGTAGATGAAACCAGATTTATGCACTGATCTATCTTCCTTCTAGAGCAAGAAAATAAATAGTTCAGGCGAACAGCACTAATTTTAACTCTAGTGATGCTAATTATTTATGTTTCTGTGAAAAGCTGCAAAATAAAGAACAAAAAAAGAAATCTCAAACAAATACGTTTATTTAACCAGTGGATTTTTGCTGCTGCATGCTCTTGCTTATTAGCATGCAGTAGTAGTAAAAGCAGATGTGAATCTATTAATAAATACTAAACTCCATTCAGATCAACTTGGCAAGGAAAGAAAGGCACTAGCAATGAAATGAATTCCACCAATAAAATATCTCAGCAGCGGGGCATCCACTTAAGATTCCAGTCTAAGCCAAATCTCCTAAAAGCATGTGAGGATGTGCATTATGGCTTTCACTTCTTGACATGTAAAACCAACATCCAATAGGATTCAGTTTACATTACAACCAGGCTTAACGACCTCTTATGTGCAAACCATTAGCTTAAATCAAATTAGCTTCCATGAAGCTATGGTATTTAAAGGAAGGACTTGGGTCTTTCTTTTCCTTTTCTCTTTTTTTAAAACAGAAAGACATCATTTAACCAAATGAATCGCTGTGTTGCTCATCCAACACATTCGGATAATTTAGGAACAACAGTACTAGGTGTCATTGGGAATCCTGAGCATTTTATGATTGGGCAACTCTAAGCATAATTGCAGGTATGGAGGAAGCTGGTCAGAGTTTACAAAAGCATGACTTCAAACAGTACTTACGTATTAGAATTGGTGATGTCAGTGGTTAAACATTCACATGTTAATGGGAGGTGAGGAGATACATTAAAACCATAAAAATAAACAAAAATAATGTTAAGATTTTTTTCCAAAATGAACAAATGGTTTGAAACTTAAAAAAGAAAGAGGGAAAACCCACAGCAGTGTTATTTGCAATGCTCACTCCTGACTACAGAATGGACATTCCTGGTTTTCCTAATCATAGAATTGTTAAGGTTGGAAAAGGCCACTTCGCTCATCCATTCCAACTGTCAACCCAACCGCACCGTGCCTACTAAACCACGTCCCAAAGGGACACGTCTACACATTGCTTGAACACCTCCAGAGATGCAGACTCCACCACTTCCCTGAGCAGCCTCTGCCAGTGCTTCACCACTCTTTCGGTAAAGAAATTTTTCCTAATATCCAACCTAAACCTCCACGGCACAACTTGAGGCCATTTCCTCTCGTCCTATCACTTGTTACTTGGGAGAAGAGACCAGCATCTGCCTCTCCTTTCAGGTAGCTGTAGAGGTAGTTATAGACAATCAGCTCAGCTCAATAGTTCTCAGCCAACTGTTTATCTAAACTCTATAGTACTGCTGATTTGCTACTTAACCCTAAATACTGGATACAGGGTCTGCAAAAGGATGTAAACTCAAAGTCTTTAAAAAGTGGAGTCATCCGTCTTTCACCACATTACATAAAAATAATCTATTTGAAGTCTTCTATTCACAGCAGAAGGGAAGAGTAACTCACTGGTATAAATGGGACCTTTTCTGTAGTACTAAACACTGGCAAGGCAGTGGGTTTCTGTCATCATTGTTATTTCAGACTTGCTGTGACAACATCTACACAGAAAAGAGGAGAACACTAACACTGCTGTCTAACTCAAAATCCAAACACATGGAAAACCAAGCACAGCATCCTACCTGAGCTGTATCATAGGCCTTGAGAATCAAACTAACCCTGTCAGTCATAAATCATCTATATTATCTTCAGCGATTATAGATTCATATTTAAAGCCACAAGTACATTTGGGGTTCCAGTCTGATAATAAAATCTTCACCTTGGCTATTATTATTGTACTTTGTACGACAAATTCTTGTTCTTTGTTTAAAATAAGGATATTTCGTGAAGTCCCTGCCAGAGAACAGTCTGGTTTTAATCCATTTTAAGATGATCAGCACCTGTAATTCTCAAAATACGAACTTAAAGAAGGGAAATAGAGGAAGGCATCATAATGCTAAAGAGACAACAAAATCCCAGTTAATGGTAACCCTATGATCCAAATGAAACAACATGCCTTAAAACACAATCGCTCTGCAGGACATGCAATAACAGCTGTTTCAAGCTTGGACTACTGATTTTTAATGCTTACAAAGTAGAAACTGAATGCTTTCACATGCCTTCTAATTAGTTGACGCTCTAGTTTTGAAATACAAAGGAAAAGATAATTTACCATGTTGCTTGTAGATGGGCGGTTTTCTGTAAATGTTGACACCTTGATCTGTAAAATTGAGAAACAGATAAATGGTAATATGAAATCTACTTCAGTTGTAGATAAAGATAACTCCAATGTTAAAACAACAGACAAACCAAATCAAGGACATAGCACAAGAAAAAGCCAGAAAGCTCTTTCTGAGTATTACATGAAATCAGATTATATAAAAAAAAAAGGAAAACATAAGAACAAGTGAGAAGTCAAAGACATGAGGCATGAGTCCTTTGGAGCTGATTCTACAACATGTAGATGCATCCAAGTCATGAACCATGCATTTGAAACATTCAGATTATCAGTGGTATAAAGTTAGAGAAGGAATGCAAACAGGCAACACATTTCAATGGTGAAGATACAAGTAATTTGGGGAGAACCACCCCAAATAACTTCTGTGGAAAATTGTGCTTCAGTCATATCAGCTCAATTTTCTTTCCACCTGAGTGGACTGAGCAGAGGAGAATGCAGCGAGCCTACCATTCACTTCAAAATCCCGAGAATAAAATAGCTGTCTAAGACACCGTTTCGAACAGTCAACATCTACACCTCAGTGAATGAAAGGGATGCTTTGTGCAGTGTTAACTGGCAGACTGCTCATTCTCAAACCACAAGGATAGACTTTATTTCTTCTTTGTAATTTTTTTAGTGTAAGGTCCACACACTGCACACTGCCAATATAAATCTGAATCAAAACACTTCCCAGAACTCTAATACAGTAAATCTACAGCATGCTTAAAAGAAAACATATTTTTACAAATAATGGTCTACGAAACCAGTTTGTTCTAAACTACTTCCCCACCCAAACCAACACCTGATGTATTCAGCATAGCTACAAATACAAAAGATAATCCAAAATCAGCGCTACAGTGCAAAATCTGTCAAAATCTTATTAGGAGACCAAACTGCGATACTGGGAACTAGAAAATTCATGTCAGAAACCCATTTTGCTACTTCATACTGCAAGTTACATTAAAATGAAAGGAGAAAAAGCATTTAAGAAACACATGCTGCGTATTGCCAATCCAATTAATGTGCAACTTAGCCTTTGGCACTGAGGAAAGCTAAGCCTAGGAATCTGCAAAAATAGGCAAATCTTACTCTGCGGAACCCCGTGTCCTTGGCTAAACAGGCAAATTCACTGCACACAAAGACACTGAGGTATTTCATTCTTGTTAGTGATCTGTTACAGCTACTTGACCAGCAAATAAGTATAAACATTAAAGGGCAGTCATGCAGGACTCTTGCGCACATCTACGCCAGAAAGCTATAAGGACAGGAACACAGCTTCTTCTGTGCCCATACTGTGCCAAATGAAGAGGACAGCTTTCCCACCACACTAGAGATTATTGCTCACCACTATTCATGCAAGTGCACTTTAGCTGATGCAAGTCAAAGTGAGCCAGGTTAGCTTAAGCAGTTAAACCAGCCTACCTTAGCCAGGCCAGGTCACACTGTCTGAAAAAGAAGCTCCAACAAAGAGTTTATCTGCCAGAGATAAGGGACGAGGAGGAGCAGTAACCTCTGGCAGTGCAAAGGGACACTAGAATGAAGGGGACCTGAAGAATAACTGGATAGAATAAGGCTTTCAGCCAGCAGTGGTGCAGTCAGAAGATGCATGTCAACAACGCTAGGGACACACCACCCTCATCTCCATAAAATCCAATGCAGATGAGGTTCTCTGAGGCCAAAAGAACTGTGCAGCTCACTTCAAAATAGAAACTACCCTTTACAGAGAGGACATCCTCAGGCATTACACGTCCTCGTGAATCTGAAAGTCTTTCTGAGAACACCAAGCCATTGCACAAAACAAGTAAAGAAATACCCTCATGTGCTTTAAAAAAAGGGAACACTGAACTAGATCTCCTTGGCTCTAGACTGAAACAGTCACAACAATCTGAATGAACACCACACGTAATGGCTCACTAGCCAACTCTCTCTACGTGCCACCATGAATCAAAACCAACTCTTCCAAAGTTAGCAGAATTACATCAGTGCTCAGCTGGTGCAACTCTGAGAAAAATCAAGCCTCACATAGCTCATACCCAGCTCACAGGCCATGAACAGACCCTGAAAACAGTGAAACATTCTAACAGTGAAACACTAATCAAAAGAACAGGCAAAAATCACAGTCAGCCTCCCCCATTTCTCAACTCATTACTCCTCTCGAGCAAGCCAAGGAGCAGACAGTTCCAAACCCTATGAGTGCACCCATGGTGAACAGCATGAAACGATGGAGACAAGACAAAATTACAAAGGCTACATTCTACACTGTGACAGGACACCGAGACATATACAGTGCCAGCTCCTACCTGGAACATGGAAATGTTTAGGGGCCTGAGCGTAAGTTGGAGTGAGAGGGCGGCTGTCGGGCCGATAGGGGACAGGGGAGTTCCGACCGCTGGACGGCTCATTGCCTCCAATGAAAGAATGGAGAAAACAAAATGAGAAGAGGAAGAGCAATAAAAAAAATTAAAAGCAAGCCCAATCAAACCCAAACAAAAACTGGTGGAATCAAAACCTCCAGGAAGAAAAGAAGTTGAACCAAAAATATAAAAACAAACACAAAAAAGAACTGGTAGCCCTGGTGACATTTTTTTTTTCCTGATATTCCTGCAAAGAAAAAAAATTCATGTTCAGGCTGGAGTTGAGGTTTGAGCAGCTCAGACTTATTCTGACGCATGCAGGCAGGAGCTGTGTGGTTAGATGGGCAGCGTGGAAAAGAAGAATGGAAGATTACTTGGCAATGACTTAGTACGGAGGTTGATATTTGGACTTGAAAGTTGCAGGCACAGTGCAGAGTAGTTGATACGCGAACCCAAAATGAAACCAGCTCCCAAGCAGATACAAGCAGATGCTGGCAGTTACTACGGTTCCCTAAACCAAAAGCAAAGAGAAGCTAGAGATGGAAAATAGCTGTTGGGTCACTTGGCCCATATCAGTAGGCATAACCGGTCTATACACACTCTTTCATTGGTTCAGCTCTCTGGTAGGACATTTTTTGATACAGCAAAACAATTTGTAAAGCAATGTAGCCCATCTTGTGGCTGCACCTATATCATTGGCTCCATCCCAAACCTCTGTCAATGCCAAAGTTGGCTCTGGTGACAATAATTCACCCCTGCTGATTTAGCAAATCTGAATCTAATGTCTAAAAACTTAATTTCCATTTTGCACACACTGTTTGTTCCCTTTGTAGGATTACTCTTAGTGGGATTATTTCTTTGCCTCCTAACAATGTACCACAGCAATGCAACGGCCCAGAAGTTCCCACGTCTGTCAGGGCAAGAGGGCTGTTGCAGAACCATGCTGGGTGATCCCCAAGCTTCAAGACTTAACAGCCAGACACCCAAGCACATGACTCTGCGTGCACCATAAAATAAAGCTGCTGCCTTTTACTTTGTACCATTCTTCACTTTAGTGTAAACTTGCACAAGCAAAAACCTCCCACACACGGATGCTTATTTTACATAGGTGTGGGTGACCACAACGGTGAAAGGTAGGGGAGCATCAAACCCTTTCCATTTTTCACATACGTACGATGGCTTAAAAAACTCTAGAGAAGATGATTAACAAAGCAAAGGAAAAAAAAAGGGCAGGGGTGACAACAGGGCTATAAAATACAACAAAAAAACCGCAGGCTTCCTTTCAGCTACAGGTCTCCTGTGCCCCATTAGAAGACACAAAACCTTGAACTCAGCACAATTCTTATTTATAGATACGAGGGGGAAGTTTTCTTTACACTTCAACAAAAGTCCCTCTTTCACTTGAAGAGCCATCTGCCAATCTAAAAGGACACGAAGGGAGAGAAAAAAAAAGTTCTTTACAAACTCATTGAGAGATCTGTGCCACAGAGGCTTCTGCCAGTACACAAATTGATCCATTTGCATCTACGTGGTTTCAAAATTACGTGCACAGTTCAAGGGTATTGGCTGTACAAAATTTGTCCAGAAGAATGCATGTGCAAATTTCTATGTATACCAATTTGATATTTCAGCCTTGAATGACTTAATGCACACAACGAACTCCCAAAATTACATTCTTTCAATCATATGAGTTGATGGTGGGGTTCTGTTTTGGGTGATCTTCTGGCCAGGTAACACTAAGTGCTAAGTTTACTAACTCTAATAGAAGCAGTATGAATGACCATTTAAATTAGTATTATCATACCTCTGCCTTTTATTTGGCAATTCCAATACTGTATTCTACTTGTCCAGCCTTTGACATAACATGATAGTGATACATCGAAGTTGGTTAAGCTAATTTTACTCATGTCTTTTGTTTCTGTTAAGAAATGATGAGTTACTTTTCAGTGAAATTATTGTATTATATGGAAAAAAAAATTAGCATTGAGATGGCCTCAAGACATAATTAATTTTTAGAACCTTTATAGAGACATGCCTTTCTGCTTCCACTGGCAATTAGTATATTCAATAAAACAGAAGAATCAAAAGGGATTTATTGACCTGTAGGCTGTCATAACAGAGGATTCACAAGTACATTTTACCTGTTGAGAACTGGTACTCAAAATGTGGGCATGTTCAATTTACAATGCCTCTACCAGCAGCACTACAAATACAGGGAAGAAACCCTTCTTATACCCTCCTCTATCTCAGCTAGGAACAACTAAGTATGTTCACATCCATAAATGTATGTTGGCTAATCCTGTATGTGGTACACAGAAAATTTGCTTACAGACAACTGGTAACGTTGTATAATGCACACAATACAAGGCAGACAATTAGCACGGTATCATCCTGCACACGTTGCTTTACCGATGTCTCGGTTTCTATTTCCTGGGGTTCCTGTGCTGCCTCTCTTTTCCTAATGACTCCCACTGGTACTGACAAATGACTCTCCTTTACACTTTCTAGGATGGCAGCCTCATTACCTCCAACCACCACAGGAAGGGGCGATACATCTACTTAGATCTGATTAGATCATCCCTTATGAGCCCTCTCCAATAATGAACCTTAAGTGCTTCAGATGCTGCTGTAAAATCACCTAGAATTTATGAAAGCAGTGCCAAGATCTGTGGAACGTGTACACGCACACAGGAAAGCGGGGCTGTTACCCTGCATGTACCTGTCTCCCACAGCCTCACGGCCGACGTGCTTGCAGCTTTACATAAAAGCAGGGGCTCTGCATGCTCTGAATTTGTGTTCCTTGCTGTGGCTGCACAGGAAAGTCTCTCTTACTATGTCAAATGCACCGTAATTAATGTTAACTCCACAAGGCAACTAAAGCACTCCAGGTCACCAACACTGTAGGAAAAACTAACCTCACACTCCTGGCATGAAGTTGAGCGTGTGTGTGAGTAAGTGGGTGGGGGATGTTCAGAGATAACAGAGTAAGTTTGATATAAAAATCAATCACTTGAGCACAGCAGCCTCAGAAGTGAAATTCAGAAGCTCTTCTTTTCTTTCATTCTGTTTGCTCCATCAGGCAGTCCCCAGTTTTTATCTATATTGTTTACTAGGTTCCTCTAGCAGTTAGGAATGTAATTGCTTGCCTAAACACAGCACAGGGTAATTGCAGGCTCCTGCTGCCTTCTGAAGCGTTCACCACGGGCCTCACTGTGATTCACAAGCTACATTCACAGAATCTGCCCAAAACCCAATATGCAACCAACACTGAGCCTTTTGTCAACTTGCAATGTTGTTGCTCTACTTCTGAACAGACACAGGAAAAAGAGCTTAACAACACCTGAAACCCTAAGTCCTACTGAGGTTTTGTCAAACTATAATTAATCATCTTGTCCAGATATGTAACCCATATTTCCAGCACAATGCTGGAAATCATGAAACAGCCCAAGCACAGCTGTTTTCCAGAGCAGAGCTTTCAGCTGCATCCACAAAACCCTGGAAAATAGTTATCACACACAGAGAGCATTTGATTTCAGAGACCTGCCTCAAGGAAGGAAGGCAGGAACCTGTGGAAACCAAGGCAAAAATTCACTATGAAGTTGGGTAGATTCCTTATGGGAAGGTCTATGAGCAGAGGAGAACACATTACTTTGGAGCTCTTTTTACATGGAAATCTTACGGGGGCTTTGCAGTATTCTTGAATGCCTCTGAAAAATTCTAGGCATGTGAGATGAAATCCTGGCTCTCAATGCGAGTTTTGTCTCTGATTTCAGTAGGGTCAGGGTTTCTTTCATTCATGGACTTGTTTTGATTCTTTCATAGCAAATACAGTACTTTATTGAAACGAGACCAAATTCAACTGAGTGTCCAAATGAGATTAAATGAAGTCTAACTGACGCATACTGCACCCTCTTCCAGCCTGTTTAACGCATACGTGACATTAACAAACCCTCACTAAGACTTTCTGGGGCGTATTTAGTCCCTTCACTCTTCAGAGTTATTTACATTTTGGCTTTGTCTACAAGGCTTGAGAATTACCCTTGTTTAAGTGTCATGCTGTATGAAAACACACCGATCCTGGTCTACATGTCTATTTTTCTGGCTTGAAATAACATAGCTGTAATGTGTCAGATGCCACTTTCATAATTAAGCTCCTTTACCTAAAGGAAAAACAAAGACCATACAGGTTTATGAAATCTTTCTTACAAACTTACACCAAGTTCATCTTCCTCCTAAAACTACAAGTGGATTTGAGAAAAGCTGACCAAGTATAAACGAAATCATGCGATGCCTCTTTTTTCAGTTGCTGCAAATTTATCTGTCACATCCAATCAAGCCCCACAGCGCTGTGGTTCTCATTTCAGATATACTCATAGGCATCTAATTCCCTTGTAGACATAAAAATGCTACTCTCAAGGGTAAAACAATGCCAAAAAAAATGCAAAAGAGGGTAAAACTTTGAAACCAGACACTTAAAACACCCAAGACAAGCCCAATGGATAAGAATATTGGGGAACTGCATAAGGTGCAGCCAGTGTCAGGCTGATCGCTCTTCTCTGCTGCACAGGCATAAAAAGGGGGTACTTGGACACATGTGGAATGCAAGGAGGACAAATGACAAATTACATGGGGAAACCTAAATCAACCTCCTCATCTGATGACAAAATATCTACTTATGATCATGAACCAGTGAACAGGACACACAATATAGTGCAAATGGACTTCACTCAACACTCCTCAAATGTTAAAACCCCTCTCACAACATCCCAGAATTAAATACTGGGCAAGCTATATTATCTCTTCCTAATGAAAACAGCTACACCTACGTATTTTAATAGTAAAAAGTTTTATTTAACAAAAAATATCATCAGTCCCTATCATCTTGTTTTTCTTAAACCACACACGGACTGTTAGTACACGTATATATATATGTATATATATGTACTACTCGTATTTTCAGAGTGCATCTGATTAGGAACTCTCTTTCAACACATTCCTTTTACAGAACAAGCCAGAGCTTGCTCTGACCTAGTCAAAATCATGAACATTTGTTTGCCATTTAATGTTTTGTGAGTACTCCATTGATCACTTAACATGCTGGAAAAATTACAAAGGTCTTCAGGCCTTTTGACCTTATCTACCTTTCAATATTTTATAGTAATGGGAAGACATAAACTTTTCCTAAGCTGTTTCAACAGCTACTTATCTTCAACTTAGAGAAATAATGATTTTTATCTAAGTGAAACATAGTGTCTTATTGTATCTTTACCCAATATGTGGGAGAACCTTCAGTTACCAGAAACGAACAAATCACTACCAAATCCTTCCATTTGATAGTATTAACATATTAAAAGCGGTGACTTTTTCACTATGGGATTTGGAATTATTTGATGGTTCTTCTCTGAAGCTTCTGCAATGTTTCTAATGTCACCCCATCCTGCTGGGGCTGTGGACTTAACAATTCAACTGCTAGTAGATCTTATTCATAGAATCAGAGAATAGTTGGGTTGGAAGGGATCTTGAAGATCATCCGGTTCCAGCATCCCTGCCGTGGGCAGGGACACCTCCCACCAGATCAGGCTCCTCAAAGCCTCATCCAGCCTGGCCTTGAACACCACCAGGGATGGGGCAACCATGACTTCTCTAGGCAACCTGTTCCAAGCATTGAGTTATTCAAGTACCTAATGTCTCTACCTAGCTCTTCGAGCTGCAGCATCTCTTTATGTTGGCCTATCCATCCACCCATTCTAAATCCACTGGAACAGATAAATCCTCTTTAGAGTCACTGCTTTTCCCAGCATGTACAGATGGGCAATATCACTTAGAAGCATGGCTTACCTTTAGCTACACTGTTCACTGTTTTTTATTGACTACAATTCTCCCAACCCGCATGCCATCAGGGAACTCTACAATGCTATTTCATGTTTTCTTCCAGATCATTACCAAAAATTACCCAAATTAATTTATTCGTGTAGGTTTCGTAAATGTCTGAGTTAGGCTCAATGCTTAGAGGGACTTGCTGAAACACAGAAGTGTATTTTGGGGTTTCTTTGAGCACCTTCCTCCACAGGAAGGAAAACAAAACCCAAAAGAAGTGAAACCATGGCGATATTCCCACCACATTTTAACCTAGGCACAAAATTTAGGTCATGCTAAGAAGGTGCTGCTTTTTCTCAATCAACTATTAAAAGACTACACTTTCAGTTCAGCCACGCGAGTCACAAGATGTGGGTACCACATCCTCCAATAATACACCATCACTGTGATATGAACCTGAGCTTCCAGGAGCTTTTCTGAGTTTCAACACATAATTCCTGTCCAGGCCCAGGAATTTAATGTAAAATTTTCAGCAAATTGCGGATTCTTATAATCCCTTATGTGACAAACCTGAAAAGAATCATAGCCACCTCGTCTACAGTGCTTGTAATCCCACTTGGCCTTCTGTACCGATAACTGAGATATGCACCTAATCTACACTCCAGGTAATTCTTTGATATGTGAAAACAATAGGCATGGATTTCCAATAGTGCTTCTGTTTTATCTGTTGAAGAAGGTATTTTCTCAACAGAAAGAATGAAAATGCCACTTGAAAGAGTATGAGCATTAATTTGGATTTACAGCAAAAAAAATGTTGAAATTGCAAGGGTCATGAATTAACTGCATGCTGAAATGAGCAGTGTATCTATTTTTAAGGGTCCCAATCGTTTAACTTTGAAGTGAATCTTTTTTTAATAGTGACATAATAGGAAAGTTGAAAGTGCATATTAACAAAAATCATCTATGAAAAGGCAAGAGTAAAATTAGTAGCGGTGATCTGAATGCTTGAAGAGCTATTACTTCGAGATCTATTAGCATTTCTTGCAAGTTCATGGCAACAACTTCCTTGCAACTGTCTTTATCTCCAGTTCACGATTATGTACATTAATTGGTGGTGTCAGAATAGAATGTACATTCAACTTAACTCATTGCGTCTTTTTGAGCTCTTGTAGGAGATATAAGCTATGACATTCTCCCTCAACAGAAGAGATGGCACAGCCAGAGAGTGCTCCAATAGAAGTAAAAGTCAAACCACATTGACGGCAATCAAGAAACAAAACTAAAAGCTTATTGAGCTGAACGAGCTCCTCGAAGAAACACCGTGAAAGAACAATCCTTCCCCCAAATCAAACCAAGGAAAATAACAAATTGAAAAAAGAGGAAGGACCAGATCCTCAGGCAGTGTAAATCCCTGCAACTCTACCACCTTTGGCAGAGCCTGCTGATTCTCACTAGCTGAGGAGAGGCCCAGAGATTTTAATATTATTTTGTTGGGCACTAACTATTGCCAATGTGATTGACAATGATTAACTTCCATGTTGCCATTGACCTTTATATAATCTTTATTTTTTCCTTCTCCGTATTTTCGATCACCTTGCTCGAATCCAGGCAGGATTTGTTGTCAATTTTTAAACGCATGTTTTAAGGATGTGGAAATAATAATTAGATTTGATATACTGAATGCTATAGTGATCGTTATGTACTGCTTTAGAGAGAAGGTAAATTATTCATATGTGGTTCTAAATAGTAAATGATGATGCTTTCCTGTATATTTCTAATAGGTAATTACTTGTTGACTTTTCAACTAGGGCCCTTAGAAATGACATATTTCCTCTGAAAAAAAGGACATTATGTCTATTCTAACATGGTTTTAAGTGTGACGGCGCATTTTGAGGCATGCTCAGCTCTACAGCCAACAACAACCTTACAGAGATACACCTTATTAGCTTTGACAGAATGCTAATAAATCTCCAGCCTGGAGGGTACTCCCTGGGGAAGCCTGGCTCCTTACCTTTGACATGGGGGATGAAGTGGTGTCGGAAGGGGGAGTTGGGGCGGGAGTCATGGTGAGTGGAGCTGAGACTGCTAGTGCGCAGGTATGACAACCGCTGCACACCAGTAGAAAGCAGCTCTGCGGCAGCAGGGAATCGGGGGGCAGAACAAAATGAAAACAAAGAAAAACAATAAGAGAAAGGCAGGGAAGGAGGCTTCAAAGGAAGAAAAGAAAAAGGCATTGAACAATTAGGATTCTGGAAAGAAGGAAGGAGAAAAAAAAAAAAGGTTAAAGACGTACCGAAGGGTTCATAAATGTTAGATAAAATTACAGGAAGAATTAGAAAAGAGGCTTAGATTTGAACTGCATCGCTAATATAGCATAACATTTATTGGTTTAATGAGCTTCTGATCTATGCCTTGTTACCAAGAAGTAGCCTGCCACCAGCATGCAAACACCACAAACGTTGCCACTCAACTAGTTAAGAAAGCAGCTGTTTTGAAAAGTTCCTGACCATAAAGTGTCAGTCAAGACGCATGCAAGCTGTTTTCTATTGTTTTAAGACATTCCAAAAAACGCTGCCAACGTCAGCTTAGGGCACTGCGGGAAGAAAAGGCTGCAAACTTTTTCAGAACTTGTAGCACTCCAGTTTTTGAAGAACCCCGTGCTGACAACGTCAACACACTGGTTCACTTCTCCCTCAAGGGCTTGCTGGGAGCCAAGGAAAAGTTGTCTGGGACCACTGAGTTTATTCAGAAGAAATGACTCTTGCAAATAACATGATGATTAGGAGAAAAATGGTAAATATATACGTGTTGTTATTCAACGTGAATAATTACTGTAGGAAAATTAAAGTAGGGTTAACAATTACCCCAAAGCAGGGTAGCAAAGATCAAAATGATACACTCTTGGTAAATTCTACAGAATTACTTCTGTATCGTATGAGAAACCAAAAAATGAGCCAAAGATGAGATCATCTGAACAGAGGTAAGTTTGAACAAACGTCTTCTCAGAACAATCCTGTAGGCTGCAAAGATTTTACATTTGGATCCAAACTCTGGCTTGAGCTCATCCACCCATCACAAGAGTTACATCAACAGAGGTTGCTTCTGGGGAAGGTCCTTGACTGAACACAGACAGGAAAACTCAGTCACAGTGAAGTCTGGAATATAGCCTGGATTTGTTCCTATCCCTGATAACGGAAAAATCCCCTCAGAATTGCCAGAATCAAGAGACAGAAGTTTGCAGCTTTTTCATGCTTTTAAATATCTTTCAGTTTCAGTTGCAACTTCATCTTAAAACACAGTCATGTTGTCAGCACCACGTATCAGACACAATTTGCTTCTGTCCCACCTCCCCTGGGTCTTTTAAAGAAGGCATTCACTGACAGACACAATTAGCTGCTTTCAGCCCACCCCCCGTAGGAAACGGCTACGACATTCAAGTTCCACAGTGGTAGCTCTAGTATAAATCTTTAATTTAAAAAATGCAGCTCCGATTGCATATGGGCTTTTGGCATCCCAACTCTTCAGCTGTAATCACCGAGGAAGATGGAACTGCACGATTGTATCACAATTTAAGAACAGCTCACAAAGATTTAATTCATTACCATGAAGAATAAAATCAGTCTTGAAAAATATTCAATGAAAAGCATTTAGAGAGACGTTTTTATGTGGTTTGGGTGTGAATGAACAGTTCATTTTCATATCTTGCTTTTATATACATGACCAGTAATTCTGAAAGCACTGGGAACCTGAATGACCTGTACATTTTCTATATTGTACATAGAATTTGTACCATCGCTGCTAAGTCAGTAAATAAAGTTTGCATTTTTTTAAATGTTTCCAGGCAATTGCCTATGGCTTCAATTAAGAAATTAAAGCAAGCCATGAGTCTATGTCTTAAAAAATGACTAGCAATTTGGAATGTCTGGGAGGTGGTTCTGCAAGCTTTAAATAAATTGAGTTTTAGGAGAGAGGAATCCTATGTTACAGACTTCTGTACAGACAAGCTATAACTTTTGTTTCCAATACTTTTGTGAAATTCCAGAATGAAGTTTGTGATCCACTGCTGCAAATTTTTCCTCGCTTCCACAAACGTACGAAGATTTTTAAAATAATTAACTTGAAACAAAACCAGAAGATCCATATTTATGATGTAAGAAACACTCATCAGAATAGTGCAAATCACTGCATCGAACAAGAAAAAGGTAGAAAAGGAGATAATAAAATACACAACAATTTTCCAATCCTAAATTTTCACTGCTAAGAGAAACAAGTGCTTTGCTGTGTCACTAAGTGACATAAAAAAGAAACAACAGTTTTACATATTTTACATATACTTCTAATGCAGTTGCCCTTACCAGGTCTGTGGAAGTGCTGAGGGGAACGTGACATGGTGGGTGTGTAGCTATGACGACTGTAGACTGGAGAATTAATGGAGCCCTGACTAGTAGACCTGTGAATCATGCGATCCCGAACATCTTGATAACCCTGCAGAATAGAAGCATTCACTAAAATGTAAATATACATTACGCATTTTTCGCAGCACTTAACTTTCACGGATCCAAAGACATCAGCAGAAGCTACTGAAATAAAAATAACCCTTAAGCTTTCAACCCATTTCATTATTACTGTTCTCTAATCATCTGTTCCAATCCATTTTCATGGTCTGGATCAGAGTTCAGTCTCAAGAGGTTCCAGTTCCACCTGTAATTTCTATTAAATTCCATATAATCCTAGATTTGCCCATATTCCTGTGACTCCCTAAGGGAAGCTGCACTCAGAGTATGTCTGTCCTGCAGGTCCTGCACAAGAGCCTTGAGCTAGGTGTCAGCTAGCTAACCTGGAGATCACTGAGAATTCAACAGCTCCAGCATGGAGCTCTGTGGCTTCATTAACCACGTGCCTTGAATAGCTACATAAAAAGCTATATCATACTCAAGTTAGATTTGTATCTGAAAACATGATGCTTTCTTGTACAGCAAAAACCAATTTACTTGGATTCCTGGGGGAAAAAAGACAATTAAAAATAATAAAAAAAAAACAATACAAACAACACCACCCGCAAAGCAACCCCTAAGCAACACTCTGCACCCTCAAAATGATGACGTTCCTGTAAGGACATCTTACTGCATCCTGACAAACGACTTCCGAAACATTTCATGTTACTGTGATGTTCAAATTAACTCCTACAGAAAAGCAAACCCAAGCCAACCTTCAAGACAAAACTGCAAATGTTTTAGTGGCAAACGTGGCTTTTTATTCAGATGCTTAGAGCAGCATTTTAGCTCATATAAGTCATCCGGCTCCTGAGCTCTGAGCCTGCCTGTGCCACAAGAAGGATGGATGAGCAAGAGGTGACCTCTGCTGGACAAATGTCTCGGCTTTATACTCAACAAATAGATAGGAGGGGTAGCTTAATTTTTTTTTTTTGTACAATCTGTCAATAAGAACCTCATGTTTTCCTTTTATAGTTAATTTTTGTTAAGTTCCAGCATTCAGAAAATATATCTGTGTGGCAGAGATGGATCAGACTGATAACAAAATCAACACCTGCTTTTGCCAAAGTGAGTCATTCTAATCACAGTAAGATACTGCCCCCTGAGTCCCACCAAACTTACTTCTGCAGAAGGGGTAGGTGATAAAGTCCTTGGAGACTGCAAAGACATAAAATTAAGGTTAATGAAACATCATTGCATGTGCTGGGCCAGAAAAATTGCAATCTAAACATTGCTGAGGACACTTGGGTATGTGGCAATGTAAAATGGCAACGTAGAAATTACTGAGGCCATTGCAGCACTGGAACTTGCTTTTTCCACATTGCTCAGGGACTGGTCCATAAATCATTGAAGCAATTAGAGTTTCCGGGAGAATTTTTATAAGCATGTATTATTCAGTCAAATACCATGCACCGTCATCTCTCAGCCATCTAATCATTGTGGTAATTAAAACATAGCTGTAAAGATCAAAATCAGAAAGGGTTATTAATTTAATAACTATGCCTGTTATGAAGAAATCTTTAAAGTGGAAATCAAAAATACATAAGCTTAACTCAGAGTTTTGCATGGCTTCAGAAATACAGAATAACTTCCAGGATGAAGCATGTTTTTCCTCCAGCACATACACTCTGGCAAAAATGTGCCTCTCCTCTAGGCCTTACATTTCATATCCACCAAAGGAGTTGTCATCAATGTTTCCTTGATACGATCTCCTTGAAATCTCTGTGTTCTTCCATGGTAACATAAGGAGAACAGACAGGAATTACAAGCATGTATACTGAAAGAAGTGCCCAAAGGCCAGTGGGCAGAAGTATGCGCAGTATTAGGAGAGGTCTGTACTACAGAGATAGGGAAACTGAGGCAAGAAACACCTTTGGAAATGAAGCAGAAGATTATGCTTACGTTGATAGCACAAACAAGAATAAAGGCTATGTGTAATTACAAGTTATGTGTCCTTTAATCACAAGATAATTTGAAGCTGGAAGATTAGGATTTAATTATTTTCTTCATGCACTAAACTTCAATATTATTTAATTGCCATAATAAACTGGGCAAGAGATTATGCTTTTAAATAGGACCACAATTACTACAGAATGACACAGCTATTAAGATAATGTCTCAGAAGTAAACCTGCTGATTTTGGCCTAACTATTACAATAACATACAACAGCAGCTGTGTAAGATGTATGCAGAATTTCTGGTAATAAATACCCAACCATACATTTTGCATTAAGAGATCAGTGACTCTCATGGAGCTGGTGATGCTGTGATTGCAAAGTATCCAAGCAAAGGACTGACATTTTTTTATTTGGGTACAGAACATCTCCTTATCACCAAGTTTCCAAAAAGATTTTTAAATACTGCTTTCATTACTTTCCATCAAAGCCTTGAATGTCTTTTACACTCTTGTTTTCCTAAACTTTATAACTGCACAAGTTCTATACAGCAAACCACAATTTTATTATAGATCTATCAGCAGCACCCATAAAAACTTGGTTCCACTTGAAACTTATTGTACACACTGCTTTGTAGCATCAGTTTCTACAAAAAAAACCCTGACAGCTAATCTAAAACTTTCAATATGAATGAAAAAAAGCACACGTTGTGACTCGTATTCCCACATTTTCCTACTAGTAATGTATGTGTTACTGTAAATAAACAGATTTCCTTAATCTGCTGTGGTTGCCTAGATGCTAAGGTAACGACTACTGTAAAAGGCAGGCACCGGAAACTAAGACCAGGAATGCATTCCAGAAAGTAACGTCCCAAATCCATGACCGACCTTTTGTGTATTTTTACTCTATCACTATCTGACATCATCTCGTTGCTTTTTGGGAATAGAAATGCACTCTGCAGCCAACTGACTGTTTTATCATGCACAAGTGAGCTGCCATATCTCAAACCCTGGGGCTGTTAAATGCTTGGTTCTTTGGGGTTTATGAGGTCTTTTAGAATCTATCACAGAAGTCTACGCTAGTCAGTAGGAAATACACTCTGCTGTTGACTGAGAAGAAACAGCTTAGTTCCAGAATAGCAAGCCAGCAGAAACAGAGAATGGTGACTTCAAATTTAAAAAATCTGGGTAGAGAGATGGTTCTGTCCCAACCTACAATAAAATTTCTACTCACTGCAACAGGCTCAATGCTCTATGACTGTGAAATCTAAGGGGCTGCTCCGATACCTGAAGTTGCTTAGGTCACCTCGCGCTCTGGGAAATTTCTGCAAGCTGTCACAGGTGTCACTTTATAACAGTAGTTCCAGTATCTCACACTGACCTCATTTTAACTGTTGGCTTATTGAACTACCAGGTGGGACGCCTGCTCCATTTTAAAGCATCTATCACATCAGATAAAATGCTTTTCTCATTTTATAAGAGCTTATTTGCTGAAAGTTGTTACAGACATTGAATGCTTTCAACAGAGTACGAGAAACAGAGGACATGCAGGTAAAATGCTGCTTCTCTCAATATTTATGCAGCAGAAGTCAGAACTGAGGAAAGATGATTTTAATGCCAATTAGTTTGCTGCTAGCAAAGCAGAAATTATAGGGCATGGAGAAGCTGAACAACTGACAGGTTCTGGAAACGTTATCACTACATTTAGGGGTCAGCCTCACTAAGAGAAAAATTATTTACAGATCTCATTTCGTATCTCTTCATCTGTTATGTTACACGCTAAGCCACCTCTTCATGAGCTCTTTCCACTTCCCTGCTACTTGCGGGCAGGTCTGTAACTGAAACGCCTGGTTCCACTAGATGGTGCTACCTGAAAACGTTTTTCATCACAGGCTTTCAGAAAAACATAATTAGGATTTAACTGAACGAGAGGAATAATGACAGAGAAATTTTTCAAACGTTTCCCTTCCACTGCAATAAAGAAGAAAGTCTCATACTGCGTTTTCTCACTTTCTATGGCTAAAGAATATAATTCTCTTGTAGCCTATTCCCGGTAATTAAGATTTTTCTCCACTGCTGGATTCACCTTTGGTGGCTCTTGCACATCTCCCTTGTACATCAAGAAAACTTTTTTAGCTAGATTTGGAGACTTTTTCTTTCTTTCTTTTCTTTTTTTTTTTTTAATGAAGATGAAGAGCTTTTCTAGTGCACAAGCTTAAACTTAGGCTCCCCTTTTATTTTACACCACCACACACACACACTTTGTAAACAGAGGGTAGATTAAATCACTCAAAGCCTACAAATTCCTTCCATGACTAAACACGTCACCTCCTTTGCCTTTTAAAGACAATGGTGACTGATGTGTTTGTTACCAAGATAGCTGTCACTTGAATACCACAACACAAACACAAAGTAAGAGATCACTCCACCCCGATGGGCTTGTGCTCTCATCAGGGCAAGGGAAGGGAGGAGAAACAGGTACAAAGAGGTGAGGTAACTTGCCCAAGGTGACAGAAGTCAGCAGTAGCATTGGGTGGAAACCCCAGGTCTTCTGAAAAGAAGGCGAGAGACTTTCTGTTTCCAGAATAAATTTCTATAGTCACCAGAAATTAACTGGAATTAATGCTGGTGAGAATACTGGGTAAAAAAACCGCAAAGGCTTTTGCTCATCTCCAGAACAAACACAACAGCAGACAGCTTTGTCAGTGAGAATCTTCCTTAAGGATTAAGAAATAGTTCACCTCCTCTGGGTGAAATTAGCTCCTCCTCTACAACTAACAAGAGACTTGTGCTTGTAGAGGGTTTTGTGGAATGGGTTAGAACTGGTCACAGGTGCAGCTCACAGTGGGTTGCAACCAGGTATCAGCTGGATTCACTACCAATGCAAATTTGAGGGGAGAAATTCTGTAATATTCTGAGCTGTTAATCAAAATAAATTATCAGTCGTGGACCTGACCATCTTCAGGCCACTGGTGCCTGAATGATTTAATTCCTTTCTCCTCAGCTCGTCTTCATATTCAATTCAGTTACAGTCAGTAAAGTCACTGAGATTGCAAAGAAGTAAATCTGTTTCTGTGCCTGTTTAGATTTGCAGTCAGGAAGTCTGATTTACAGGTATGACATTACAAAACCTGCTTCATGATGTGCACTGGTACCATGTAAACAGTAACTGCAGCTATGGAAGTTCATCTGGGTAAACTTGGGGACCCTGGAATATATTTTAAAATACCAATTTAAAATATTAGATTAGATAAGTTATTTTCTCTACAGGAATCCTTACAGAATGTCAGCAATTTAAGAAGTGAGGCAGCTATTTCCATAACACAGCTAACTCGGGAAAGCAAGTGGAAAAGCACTTCATCCTGCCTTATATCAGATTTTAAGCAGCACGTCAGGCAAAGTGCTTTGGAAATAATATTTCCCCTCAATATGAGTGAGAGAAAGCATCCCACTAATCTGAATCCTTTTACTGCCATAGAACACCATATTCCTCATATTCTGTTGTGAATATCAGTGCTCCGAGTTGGCTTTTGGCTCACTTTCTGGACTTTGCTGTACCCAAAGACTAAGATATCGACGTGAGTCATAAGAAAGCACAAACAACCTCCAAGCCTCCCCCCGCCATTCCTCTGCCAGTGGCTGGTGTTACTGTAGGTGTTTAATTGTGCAGTTTCGCACACGAGGCATCACCGTGATTGTTCCCATTAAACCTAGATCAAACAGACAAAAAGCACTGTGAAAAGCAGCAGCAATATCTAGGAGTGTCAATTGGAAAGTGGTTCAAAATAGGATAGAAGCGAAGCAGGCTTTGAGTAAAGCTTAGAGCACAATGAGTTGCTTGTGGGTTCATTACCTCTCCAAGACTCTGTCTCTCCTGTCTGTCCTCGTAGGCGGAAGTGTAGAATGGCTCATAAGTAATTAGGTCTGGACGTTCAATGTCATAAATGGCCTTGACTTTGGGAATGGCTGCTAAATCCTTGTAATCAAGGATTTCATTGTCTACTTTTGCCTGAAGGTCAAAGACAGAAGATAAATTAACTCACACAAATGCACTGGTAATTTCTGCTTTACACAATTTATGATTTCTGTGTATTTGTTGTCACACTGTTGCTTTGGAAAACCCTTTTTGGCCCTCTGCGTATGAAGGGATTGCTTCTTGTTCTTCTCCAGCAGGCCTCCTCTGCAAAAGCACACAGTGTTTCCTCAGTTTAGGAAAGAAAGGACATGGCATGTACAGATCTCATACACAAGTTTCTTATCCTCAGTAGTGAGCTGGAAACTTCAACTTTGCAAGTGACTCATTTTGTGGCCTCAGGCAAGTATTTTCACCTTTCTGCTCTTGTTTTCCCAATATGTAAAATGCGTGATAACATCGATTTAGATTGCAGATTACAGAGATTACGAGAGGATTCCATGCAGAAGACCATAGACAGAAATTCAACTTGTAAATGTGCACACAAGAGGAAATACAACTTCTTACAAGGAAATAAAAGGGCAAGCAGGACTATTTATCAGGATTGAGGTATCCAAACTCCTGATTGAAATGATTACATTGCACTCATCACTCAGCCTATACGCAAGCTTCTGACTAAGGCATATGTTGCTTACTAACTGCATAGAACTAACATCAACTATTTTTTCCACTAAAACTGCAAGGAGCTCTTGACTAGTTAAAAAATGGAAGTAGGAAATCAGTTCCAAAGACAGCTGTACCCACTGAAAGAAGCTAGAATGAGGCCTTACATGTAGTTTAGATGGCTCGTATCTCTCCTTACTCAAAAGAATCATCACACATCATTCTTATCTGCCTTACAGAAATATATTTGATAATTAAAACTGAAAGAGAATATTCAAATTGGCTTTCAATTCCTCTACTAGATATTTTATTTCTTGATAGTAGGAAGCAAGGCTGATCTGTTTCTACTCACGTTCAAGTCTGTTCTTCCTGAGTACAAGCTCCAAGTATTGTCAGATGAAAGTGCACTGTTAGCTTAGTAAAAGAAGGATGCTTAATATAATTTTTGTTCTTAAATAAAAAACCCATTTCCTTTCACAACCAAAACACCTGACTTCTCAAACGGAAGATGTTGTATCAGCCAGGCTGGCCCTCCTGCCTGCATCCTGCAGCTGCAGACAGCAGCCCTCCAAAGAGCCGCATGACAAGGCGCACAGATCTCCTCACGTAAACCCTAACAAAGGCAAATAACCTGTCTGTCTTCTGTCCCTCTTCACATCACCAAGTAACTTCAAGAGCTTTAACTGTATCCTTCTTAGGGAAACACGACCTGGAAAAAGCCTACCCTGTTCTTGAAATTCTGTACTTATAAAAACTCTATCTGTCATGATGACAATTTTAATTTAACCACCAGAATGCAGCCATTCGATTCAGTAAAAAAAGTTATTTCAGCATGGAGTATTTCACGTGCAAGGAAGGGATTGGCATCTTCTTCGTCTGAAGGAATACTTACATAGATAGTGTGGCCTGGAGAGCCAGGTATACTGGAACCTGGCCTGGAGTAAATGCTTTCTGATGATGTTCTTGTAGGCTGAAAAACAAAAAGTAACTTATCAGAGCAACCTGAAGCCATTGACATTGGTAATTTCGGTGTTTAGTGACGAAATCTGCATACATCTTGAAATTAACTGAATTTAGGAAAAAATGTCAACACAAATGCAAGCATTCTGGCAAATTTCACAATCTTGTGAGGGAGGTGGACTTTTTTTTTTTTTGGTAGGGGAAAGAGTGCTGTGAGAGGGGAAGGAGGTTTTCTAAATCATACAATATAAAAGACCGACAACAATAATGAACAAAACCAAACAACACCTGTCAGAGACACTGCAAGGACCCATACAAGGTACTATCCAGGACAGTCCTGCTGCCCATTTCATTAAAACATTAGTTCACAAGTAGCTAGAGGTATCAGCTGTTCAGCAGACAAAACTTTTGAGAGGAGCACAGCACACATGTTATCACTTTCCAGTTACTCATTTTCTGGATTTCCATGATGAATACAGAACCAAATTCAGCCCTTCTAAGTGTAAGGACCAGAAATCCTTGGCTTGGAGCTGTTCCCTACATCTGCATTACTATCTAGACATGACACATAAGCTAAGCTGTGGGTTGCAACTTCACGATTGCCCATACTGCAAAAGTCTTGATGTTTAATGACTATGTCCTGCAAACTGAATTTCATGAGAACAGTCACACTCCTACAGAGCAAGTGCTGTAACATGTTTAGCAGATCGTCCAACACTTCCTTGTTACTTAACAGACGCTAATTCCCTGGGGGATGTTTTGTGAGAAGAGACAAAATAACTTGTGACAGATGTGGGGATCCTGAAAACTTCATAAATTTCAAAACCATCTACTTGATCAGAAGTCACTCAGGCTATCATGGCAGTTACTCCTAAACTTGCCATGCAGCAGATACACAAAGGCATCCCACTTCCACCCGAGAAACCACAAACAACTTTTGCTCCTTAATTAACTCCAAAGAACCAGATCCCACCACAAAGCAATACATCAGCCCATGACTCTGATGACACCAGTGAGGGGGACACTTCAAAATCACTGAAAACTAAATACTGGCAAACAGTCCTTACCTCGTCAACTTGTGACATTAAAATAAGGGACCTTCAGGCACAAACTGAAGAGAGACAAGGCTTGACAGCCTGGCTTGCTGACTTTTCTGAAGAAATATCTGGAGCAAACACAGCAAGGCTATTGAACCTTTCTCATCTCTCTGCACACTTTCCTGAAAGCATCCTTCAACAGACCTCAGAGCCTTTCTACCTTTTATTTCATAGCCAGAAAACCTATTGGAACCATCTGTATAAAAAATGCTCGGCTAGACCTTTATGTGTCTCTCTCCTTTTCTCTCTGTAGCTGCAAAATCCCACATCCCAAAAGGGAACAGGCATTCCTCAGTTGCCCTTAAGCTCCTCCCATGATGCAGTGAAAGCAGAATAACCAACAACAACCACTTCTTTCATGGATGCGTTACAAGAACTAAGCTGGAGAATCTGGCTGTTGTTGAGAAACACTTTATTCCCCCTTCCATTCTCACATTTCACACCACTATCTGAGTGGAGGCACATGTAACGTGTTGCTGCAGTTGCTATGGAAACCAATTGTTTTCATTACAACATAGGGAACAGTATTAAGAAGCCGAGGTTCTGTCGGGGGTGTCTCTGCTACGCTTGGCTTTCAGCAGACATACTTCAGTAGTTTTGTCTGCTCAATTCTTCCCATTGTGGGAAAACAAACATTAGTGGCAATTTTGGCTTCTTCCCACTGGGCAGGCCCTCTGCATTGCTCTTCACTCTGGATCTTCTATAATCACATCAGAAAATGAGAAATTCTCAGCCCTAAGTCCATCTCCATAGTCTCATCTCTTAGTGTCACTGCTAAAAACCTTTTCAGCAAAGGAAAACTGACTTGTACTTATCATTTCAGTGAATGTATTAAATAGACACCTTAAGAAGATAGATAGCTTCAGCCACATCCTGCTAACAGCTTTCTTAGGCGCTCTTAACCCTGGAGTACAGGTGCAGTTGTCAGATGGACTGGCAAGTTGTAGCACTCGTTCTTCAATTGCCAACTGTGCTTCTGCTCCAAGTTCCTCATTACCATCCCAGTAACATGGCCATGATCCAGATATGACACCCTTTAAAAGCAGTTTTCTGTCTCCTGCAATTCTTCCTGTGCACGCGGGTTTTGTTTTCCATCTATTGCAAAGGATGCCACCCTGCCAGCCACTGCCTGAGCACACACTGCTCCTCTCCTGAGGTGCTCCATCTAAGCACACTTGGAACTCTATGGCTCCTCTCTTCACTCCTGGTCCTGTATCTTACTTAAATTTACGACTTACCCCTGAAGACACTGCATGAAAAAGAGGACTTCTACATCTGCGCTCAACCTTCCTGCCTTGCTTTGCCCCATTTCTTGTTTTGAATTACACAGGGTGTTTGCATCGCAGATGGCTACGTTCTAACTCGACTGCTTCCCATATGGTCTGGAGTCCTTCACAGACTTTTTTTTCACAGACACTTTTCCCTAAAGACAATTGCATTGCACTTAAAAACATATGTGCTGCTTGCCCTAGCAAACATACACTAAAGGTTCCTTGATATAAGCTGTTCCTCTGACATACTTTTGGTTGCTATGGTTGGCTCCTCTCCCAAGAAACCTATAACAGCTCCTGACAGGGTATGGCTTTATTAGATTGTACATCAGCAGTCGAGAATCCCCGACCCCCACGTACCACTGTTGTAACTTTATATCTTAAGCAGGTGGCAAGAGACACACTGGAAGTCACGATCTCTATTGATTTAACTGCAACAGGGTGCAAATTCCACCTTAGAAGAGAGCACGGGTGAAACAGGAATAGTGGCTATCCCTGATTTAACCTTCAAGCTTCAGTGGAGACGTCACGTGAGCATCTCTTACACACATTTTTGGAAGAAGACAGGTAAACATTCTTCAATATAGAGGTACTTCCTTCCATCCCAGTTATCTTCAGACGTATGTTCTACACTTCCGGCAGCAAAGCAAGTAAGTGAAGCTGCCTCCCTACTTCTACAAACAGATCTAGAACACTTCTCATACGATTGTTCTTGTTCTTGAAGGAGTCAAAGAGAGCTTCTTACAATGCCACCTCTATGTAGAGAAATTTACAGCAAATTACTGTGAAGAACTACAACTAATCTTTTTTTTTTTTCTCCTGTGGTGCATGGCCCTTCTCTGCATTTCCTGACAGTGGAATAATCATCTTTCTTTTTTTCTTTTCTATTCCACTCAAATGGATTTAACATTAGTAAATATATCAATATGGGATGTCTGTACCAGATAGAAGTTCATTAATAGAAATTCAGTCAATAGAAATTCATGCAGATCACGAAGCATCTAATGTAACTACAAGACTTGTATTACCCACTTTATCACAGACTTCTTATTCTTATGTTTTTGTTCTTCATTCCATGCATTTGTCTTCAATGCAGAAGTTCTTTACCAATTTCATTTGCACACTGGCAGAAGTAAAACGGTCATGCTCATCCTTTTAGGTTCACTGTGAATTTCAATGCTCAATTATTGTATCACTCATGCATACACCCCAAAACGATTAACTTGTTAATTTAATACAAGATTGCAAAGCTTAAGCTGTTCATATGCATTTATCTCTGTTTGTCATATCATCATGCACGGCACACCATCTAATTAAATAACTTCCTTAAAAAAAAATCCACGCTAGAGCCATTCACATCATCCAGATCCTGCTGCAATGTGGTGGCTCTGGCTTTCTCAAGTACAGATGTTCAGAATCATGCTCTATAAAAACCTACAAGTGCAGGCAACCAGATCAAAACTGATCCCAAGAACATCTGGCTAAATGGATGCACTGTTGTTTAACAAAGGCATCATCAGCATTTTTTACAGTACCTGCCTTAGTTTTTTGATAGAGTTCATTATGCAAGGCGGTGATAATAGCTGCAGAGGAATGAATATGTTTTCACTTAGTAACATTTAACATCATAGCTTAAGCTAATTCTTGAAACCTCAGAAGCTACTTTAAGTGAAGCATTATTTATAAATAAACTAAGAAGATTAGGATGTAATTTATTCTAATAGGCAGACACAACTTTGCAATACCAAGGAATTTACCTTTCTCATTATGACACTTGCTACTCTGACTACCTGCTTCATCAGCTGCAAGGTTTTACGGTTATTTCGGATTTGGATTTACTAAACATAGGCTTGCTATGGATTTCAGTAACTTCCAGCGGTCGTGTACAAGACCAATAAAGCACTTGTGTTGCAGTTTCTATTGTGTCTGTCTGCTAGTTCAGCTGTGTACTTCTCCTTACAAGAGTGTTTCTTTCAAATCCATGCATTCTTTATACCTCTTCCTCAAAAATTGACACTGTGTATGCATCAAGATAAAACTAGTGGACAGGCTTAGTTCCAACACGCAGAGATACAAATATTAGTAGGTTACAACCCATTTTTCTTTCCATTCTAGACACACAGGCCAGAGAGAAGAACGAATTTTCAGCACATAACCACTGAAGGCATGTTGCTACCAAATAAACTCTTTTACAAGACTACTCATGCAAACATAGCCTTCATTAGGTTAAGTGGAAAGCAGAAGAAAATAAAATGGGAAGACTAGAATATGATGAATTCAACAGAAAACTTCTCAGAGAATTCACAGGATTTCACCCTACAATTTTCATGTAGATTCAAGTCCATCTTTACAGCAAGAGCGATGGTAGTATCTTTGTGAATATTCTGCAAACTTCAAGCAAAAATCTGCCTTGAATTACACTTCGTATAATCAGCATGTAAATCTAAACAGAATTTAATAGTGATCAAATTTACAGAAAAGGTCATTCATCTGCCCCTAAGCTATTTTTATCCTACACAGTCTACCAAGAAAGAAAGAGAGCATACCTTTATTTTGACTCGGGCTGCTCCTATTTCGCCTTGTGTATTTTGCTAATACATTCAATAGGATTTATTTTTTTAGTCCTGCAGCTCCTGGATTTCAACACTGGAAATTCAGATTCGTGCATGCTGAGCTGAATGCAAAAAAAACTACTACACTGCCCTAAAAGATGAGTGAAACAGTCTAGCAGTTTGCTGCTCTCAGACTCCAACATTCAATTCCATAAAGACTAGGACGGCAGACACATTGCACTCCTTAGGAGCACTGATAACACATCTTCATAACTGTATTTCCTTGAATGTTTCCACAGCTAACGGAGAGCAGCATTCAAGAATGCTTAATGCATTGCAACATCCTAAGTCAAGTGACTAAACTACTGTGCAGGACAAAGGGCAAAGGGTTTGAATTAACTCCTATTGAATCACAGCATTGGATTCAACCACCTAACACTGTCCTGCAGACTTCATCTAAAACAAATGTCCCGCCCTGGCTGATGGTATGACTGTATCTCCTTTGCAATTAGTGTGCAGCACAAGCAGACGGGATGGAAATCCAGCGGCACGGACTCTATCAGCCTGCCTGCCCACCGCTTGCCTGAACTAAGTCCATACCAGTCTATTCTGAAGGAGAAGAAATAGAAATGGGTGGTGTTCATAGGTGCAAAGCAAATTCAAGGAATTCTGAAAGCAAGAAGTCTACAAGAGGAGAGGTCAAGGAGGACCTCCAAATTCAGATGTGAATGTGCCCCCTGGGTTAGAGAGCAAATGTTCTCAGGCAGCACACATAACATGCCAAACCTGGAATTTGGTAAATAATTTCTTAACTGAAGTATTCATATGTAGTTGGTCAATACACAATTTAACTGACGGCATTTTTTTCTAAAATGCATGATCCATTTTTCATGAAAAGCTCTTTCTAACCATCACTTTAAGGTCAGATCCTTTTCACCATTTTCATTTGCTTCATATTTGCACTCCAATTTTTTGTTTTAGAAGAAAACCCTTACGTTACTCTGAAAGACCAATAATACAGCCCCCCCAAACCCCTCATTTGAATCTAAAAAGAAATTGTGTTTCATTAAACAAAATAAAAACCGTGAGAATTAACAAACAACACCGCACCACATGATGCAAAATACAGCGGCAGTGCCCAGGGTGGCAAATGATAGCAGGAAAGCTGTGTGGCAGATGTAGAAGCAAGCGCAGCGAATGACAATAATGAAGAATCTTCTCAGTAAAGAAGACCATTATCGACACTATGAAAACACAACAGCAAACCTCTGCAGAGCGTGGCCTGCGCAGAACCAGACTCTTTGGATAAAAGAACTCAGATGAGGAATGCTGTCATGAAACACAAAAGGGAAAAAAGAGTGAAAATGAACGCAGTTTCCCCAGCTCAGTGGTTAAGCTCTTTTTTTCAATCAAGTTACTAATATCTACTTGCTCGATAATAATCTGTGTTACAATATCTGTGTTACTTACTGATCCCTGCAGAATCACAAACAGCCAGACAGTTGGATATATGTGTTTATATATATATATATACACATAATGTATATTTTCGTAACATCCGTACAGTTGCTTTGTTTTCTGTTGGTTTTGGCTTCATAATCCTCCCAAAATATCCAGTAGGGGAACGATCTAAAGCAACCATTGTTTTAATGAACTCCCTCACAGATCTTGATCAGCAAGAATGCTGATGTGTTTCTATCAATTCAGTTACTGAGAGAAAACTTCTAAAGTGACCTCAATGACAAAAGGGCTTTTTGTTTTGTTTTGCTCTATTGGGAAAGGAAACCCAGCAGAGCAAACAGGCCACGTTGCTGGCTTTTTGCAGAACCACCAGAAAATCTAGGCCTAACCCTGAAAGTTGCTGTCTTGTATATTTGTCAGCTCACAAACCAGATTCTGATTTTCACATCGGGCCTAAATGTATGTCATATGAAACTGAAAATCAAAGTACAGTCCATAATTTAGTGGTGACATGTTCGAGTAGCACATAGCTCCCCCGGTTTCATTTCTGTCTGTACCCACCTGTTTGCTATTGCCTTCCTTTGAGTCAGCAGAACGAAATGTGTGCCCAAGGCATCGAAATGAACTCAAACTGATTTTAAAGCAAGGTGTCTGATTTTGCATCAGAGTAGGTAGAGACTGGTTGTGAAGTACAGCTGAAGCAAAAAATTCTCCGTGTCTCCAGGTACCTTCAGTACAGTGCACTTGTCAATGCCTTTTAAAGATACTAAACCACTGCATAGAAACTCTCATTCAGCCATCAGGTGACCTTGGATAGCTGTGCCATAACAGTTCTCAGAAGAAAATCAAGGCTGATGTAATTTTCCATTTTCTTACAGAAAGCCAGGGCAGAAGAACGTGCAAATGCTGGATGGTACAACAGCACTAGATTGCATGCTCATCTAGGGCCAATTATGCTTCTGTATTATCAGTACAGCCCACATGAACATGAAGTGTGCTCAGGAAAAAACTGTCTACTCATTACCTACACTCATAGCAAATTGTCTGCAGGGGATGTTTTACAGATCAGTGCTCCTAAACAAAATTGTAAAGCATGTGGCTTCCTGCGAATAAGCCACACAGAGAGCACAGCCCACAGGATATCTACATATCTCCATGCCAGTATCTAGAATCATAGAATGGTTTGGGTTGAAAGGGACCTTAAAGCCTATCCAGTTCCAAGCCCTGCCATGGGCAGGGACACCTCCCACTGGGTCAGGTTGTGCAAAGCGTCATCCAATCTGGGCTTGAACACCTCCAGGGATGGGGCATTCACTCCTTCTCTGGATAACCTGTTCCAGTGCCTCACAGGAAAACATTTCTTTCTACTTCTTTCTTTGTCTGAAAGAGATTTTATTCATATACAGTCTCTAATATTAATACCCAGAAAAAATTATCAAAGTTCAGAGGACCAAATGAGACATCAAAAAGAGTGAATTGCAAAGAAGATGAATCAGTAAATACAGGCTTAGAATTGCCTGGTGCATGCAAAAAGCCAGGCTCCTGCATTTATCAGTGCAGCACTATTGCCATCAAAGATTTGATTCAGAAATTTTGCCTGGATATGCTGAGGTGGCTTCAAGGGTAACTGCAGCTCTCCTTGGCATTTGCATTAATGTAATTTTAAGCTGGGGTTTATTTGGATGGCAAAGGAAGAAGAGTCCATATTGTCTAAATGCTGTAAATAACCTTGCAGAACAGGGGATAATTATAGAGCAATTACACAAACGTGCAAAAACACTGAAATATGTTGTAGCACTCGCCCTGTCTCTCTCACAATAATTGAGATATGAAATGAAGTGTCTTACAGATTTTGCCATGTGTATATGTCAGTAAATGATACTATTTTTAAGGCGCCGAGACAGGTATGGGAAGGTGGTGAGCCTAAAAATCAGAGCAATACCTCTGAAGTGCCTCCACTGTTTATTCTGCCAGAGTTGTGACAGCTATGCAAAAAAAACATGGACAAAGTCACTCTTTTAAAAACAACATTCAGATATAGTATATGTGAAATATTTGGTGTGTCGTTGTCACAAATTCAGCTTACCCGTAGCTTGTCTTCAGTCTTAGTGGATTGCTTACAGTCGGGATGCCAGACAGTGGAACCTGAGGGAGAGAAAGAAACATCTTTATTGAGAGCAAAGCAGATGACTTCTGGGCATGGCAAGTCACTTATTAAAGAGAATCCCTTTGTTGCATCAGATGATGAATCTGTATGAACCATGCAGGCAATTCACATTCAGTTGTAGCTCATGAGAAATAACAAGTCAAAAAAATCAGTATTTAAATCCTTGCCCTATCTATAGCAGATTCTTCCTGAGGCTGTCAAAGCACTTTGCCCACATTCTTAATTAAAACTCAAACAGCCTCAAGCAGCACGGAAGTCAGCAAGCACCAGCTGGAGGAACTGAAAGACAGAGGGTTCCTCTAGGCAGGATGGAGGGTAAGGGCAAAGGAACTAGTCCATGGTCACCTGCTCTGTTCTCCCCTTATGTACTGCACCACATGTAAAAAGGAAGTTCTAATTATGAGCCCATTAATACCGGGTAAGACCTCTGACTTCCTTGAGCAATAGGTGTCATATTCAGCTACTGTAAAGTATTACTTAGATCATCTCTTCCCTGCAATTATGCAAAATGCAACAGGAAAAGCAAAATTCACAACATAGAAGAGTCAGGGCGGTATCTCGCCCACCGCTCTACGCTAGCGAGGCCAGTACGATGCAGGTGGTACAAAGCAGCATGTGAACGAGCCTCTCCGTAGACCACAGTGCACCACGCTTGCCATTGGCATGCGCCCCATTCCTACCCCTTGCTCTGCAAGGTCAGTGGCGTGTGCTGCACTGGCATTTCCCCACGGTGTGCTCCAGCGACACATCCCACCAAAAAAGGCAAGGTCTCTGTCCCAAACCATGGGATTCTTTCTTATGCTGTAAAAATGGAAATATCCAGCTGTCCTCAAGGGTTGAGCAGGGGCAAGGAACACGTCCATCCCGTTTCAGTGCTCCTTTGGAACAGAGTGTGAACTGCAGTCACTGCTGGGAGCTGCTGGCAGGGATGAGCCAAGCTGAAACGGAGCAGAAGCTAACGCTGATTTTTAACACTGACTTCATTCCAGTCCCTGCAAAGATAACACAGAGCCTTGCCTGACTGCACGGGGGAACATCACCTCTTCACTCTGTCCACAAAAAGCCAAACAGAGCAATGTCCAGGTCTCCTGCTGGTGACTATTAGCTCAAGTGCACTCAGAGGAAACCCCACCCTCAGATCCCAGGAGAGGCACAGGTCAGGGCCCCTGGAAATTCTGTTCTGACAAGCCCTTACATGGCTTGGTACAGAAGTAAAGACCACCAGGAATTATTTCCCTTCCCAGCAGCAGACAGTGTAATCATCATCAGGAGACTGGAGAGACCACTGTGACTCTGGGTCAGGGGTCTGAGATGTTTGGCTTTGAGTCCAAGCCAAGGAAGAAGAAACTGCGCTTTTGGCACAGGGAAACGATCAAACACCAGGCAGAAAAGTACCAACAGCCCTCTCTGTAAACAAACAGCAGCCTCGGAGCCAGGACCCCACAGCGCCTGCGAGATCAGGAGAGAAGCGTGCCCTGCGCATTTCCTTAGGAGGTCAGACAGTTCCAAGTGCTCAGGAGGAAGGGAGCTTGTGTCATAACTCGGAAGGTTTAGGCTTAATTCTCAAATTCAGCTGTGAGCTTCCTGGGTGATGCTGAGAAAAATAATCTCTTCCTCTGTGCCTCAGTTTCTTTTCTACAAAACTGTCTCTACAATCAAAGAAAAAGCCATCGCTGCATTTTCAGGCACTATTTAGCACAAACTGGCAGAATTTAGGGACATGCCAGGAGAACGCTGGAGCTGCTGAAAGTGAACAAGGAAGGCAAGAGAGTCTGGATGTCATTTTCATGGTGGAATTTAGATAACATTTTTGAGGGTTTTTTTCACAAAATGATAACAGGTTTGAAAGATGAGAAATTTAAAAACTCAAATCAGATAGAGCGGGTTTAAGACGTTCAATGTAAATATTTTTCATGATACTGAACTCTGAGCCACCAATAATTTGTAGATTTTATGCATCCCAACATGTCAATATATTTTGAAATGCTCAGAACAGTGCAAATTCTCAGACTGCTTCACTAGACTATTTTTTTTCTACTGGAAACAATTGTGGTTATTTCCATTCGTAATATATGTTAGTTTGCTCACCTGGCAGACACCAACCAACATGCTCATTTATTCAGCTTTTTGCTTTGCACGGACCATTGTCTCAATGTACAGCTCTCTAAAAATCAGTGACTTGGGATATTATTTACCTGCAGAATAAGGCTGAAAGCCTGTGTGAGAATCAAGTGAAGCATCCCTCTAAAATGCTGGATAACATCCTAGCTCAACAACAGCCTTCTGGGGCAGCCCGTACAGTAGTACATTACTAGGAAGTCAACGGGAAAGGAAAGGGTTCTGATGCTGCTTCGTTTTCCTGCGAGAGAGCAGGGCAAAGCCAGAACAGTTTTGCTGGCATTATTCAAATCATTCTTAGCATAGAAAGCCCCACAAGTGACAGCTTCTTTTCCCACTTTCCCTTTTGCAGGTTTCCCACACATTTCTAATACAAGTAACTACCACAAAACTGCTGGGCTCCTCTAATGTATAAAACAATAGCAACACAGTGCTTTTAGGTCCTGTGGAGAGGAGGATGAGAAGTGCACTGTAAACTGCCGATTTTCATCTGTTTTATCAATAATGTGATGTTGGTCCTAGCTATAGCGTTGTGGTGTTGTATTTTTATTTCAGAGAAATGCTTGGAATGCCCTTATTCTGCAAACTCTTTGGAGGGAGTCAGGATATATATTTCAGCTGAGAGCTTTACACAGGAAATGCTTTTAGGTCCCTTACACTTACAAGGCTGCTGAATTCAGCAAAGAACGCTTTGGCAGGACAGTCTGGAGCACGCTCAGCAATAACATTATTTAGTCAGAAAACAGCTTGTGAACAATAAAGCACTGCAACTTGGGCTGCTCCTCCTCCGAGGCACAGTGAGCACGAAGAACATTAATTTGCAACCACAGAAAGGGAGATACAGCCAAGTAGAGATGAAGGCAGATTAAGGAGCCAGGTATCTCTCCTCTCCTCTTTCCTATCACCTCAACTTGGCCAGGACAAAACCTAGTCTTAAGTAGAAGCAATACCTTCTGTCTTCTTTGGATCTGCATAAATTTACACCAC
The DNA here is from genome assembly GCA_033558235.1 of Neomorphus geoffroyi. Classification (NCBI taxonomy): domain Eukaryota; kingdom Metazoa; phylum Chordata; class Aves; order Cuculiformes; family Neomorphidae; genus Neomorphus; species Neomorphus geoffroyi. The sequence continues at coordinate 4,934,784 of JAUMJM010000016.1, read as the reverse complement.
AGTCTGCCCAATCAACATGAACTCCTGCTCTTGACCAGACCAGCGCAAATGTCATCAGTTGCAAATGCCTGTTATTAATAAGAGCAAACGACAAGCTCATAATCACCTGGAACTCTGTACTTCATCATACAACGATATGAGGAAATTCAGACGATTACCAGTTGTTAGATGCTGTAACTACTGCTTTCAAATTAGTCTTTCCAATTTGCCATCAGAAAGCAGGATTTCCTCCACAGCCACCTCTTACTCCCTCCTTGCTCTTTCAATGCAGAGCGGCTCGCAACTCAAAATCCAGTTCTGCGCAGAGCTGGAGTAAGATGACTGAGATCTAAGGTCAGCGAGAGATGGAAGAGATGAACTGCAAGGGAGGACGAACCATAAAATAACACAAGGTAGCTTCAAAGGAATTCCTTAGCAATATTATCTTATTTTGGAATTCCTCCAGAAGGAATCTCTCCTCAGGATTTCACGGGATGGCTGCCACCACACTTTCATCATTTCTTTTACAGTCCTTTCAGGTATATCAAGCAAGTTTTCCAACTTAAGTACAATACACAAAATCCCAATATGCATCTGCCTTTTCCACTTTGATTTCTGGCTGGTGTAAATGTGTATTATACATCTTTGTACTCTATACTAGAGTAAGAATTAAAAAATAAATGTAGCTTAAAAGTGCTGCCTTCTGGGAGAGTGGGTAGAATTCATATCAAGGATACTTTTAAATGAAGAAAAGAACATCTTTTTCATGTGAAAGGATCATGAAAAAACCATGCTGTGCAATACCTGAGAGTGTTAGACTGTTAGTAAGAAGGAGGAGAAAATGAACTTAAAAAAGTGATTGTGGAAAGACATAAAAATAAAGTAAATGGGAAATAAGGAGAGAGACGTGACCAGATGAGAGGGAAATAGGAAAGGCAAGCGAATGTGATTAAGAACCAGAGGAGACAATCTCTAAATGTGCACAGGCAATGAGATCCACATGATGCAAAACAAGATCAATGCATCCTATTGAAGATTTTCATTGCCTTATACAGTTTGGAGTGTGGCCCAGAACAGCAAAGAGAGTGATCAGAAGAATCTGGGAGAAACTAACTTTGTCTGGTATCTCAGACACCAGTCTGCATGCTAAGTTATCCAAGAGATGCCAAATTCAGAGGCGGCCTGATAAACTTAATTTTTACTACACAGCTTTTGAAAACACAGTCTGCCTCAGCTAAGGTGTAGAGTCACTACTGCAAAGCCACCATTAAGACCACCTACTAGGGTGAAAGGGTTTCAAGTGAAAAAGTATGATAACACTATAATGAAGATAGGATGGCTGGTATTCTCCTTGCCCCAGATCACATGGAGACGGAGAAGCTGGAGTGTGTCAAGAGGAGGACAACGAAGCTGGTGAAGGGTCTGGAGAACAGATCTTACGAGGAGTGGCTGAGGGACCTGGGGTTGTTTAGTCTGCAGAAAAGGAGGCTGAGGGAAGATGCTGTCACTCTCTACAATTACCTGGAAATGGTTGAGTCTCCATGGCCGGAGGTGTTCAAAAAGCATGTAGACGTGGCACTTTGAAACATGATTTAGTGTTACGGTGTTGGGCTGATGGTTGGACTGGATGATCTTAGAATTTTTTTCCCAACCTTAATGATTCGATGATTCTATTCTATGAGATGGTTTCTTAACTCCTGAGGTCTGTGACAGAAATATTACAAAGTCTGATCTTTATTTGTTTTGGAATGGAGACCTCCTTACCTTGGAGATACATTTCTTCTCCTTCTGTGAACATTTGGTTGCACCTGCTGCATCGTGCACAGCTTGGATGATAATGCTTGTCACCTGCCTGAACAAAAACAAAAAAGGGAAATGAGGGGTCAATGCATCGCTCTACTTTATGAGCACTCGTTATTTGCCAGACCACTGCCATTTTTCTGCGTGTTCACCTGTTATGATACAACAATACTCTTTCTAGCATTATTGGCTGTTCTTTTTGTCTCTGACTCTCTTTAGCAATTACTTAACCCCTAAGGTGTCCCATCAGTTCCATTCAAGACTGGAATTCACAAAAAAAGAAAATGAAGAAACCCAATGTATCTCAAATGTAATGCTGGTATCAAACCACAGCTATTCTGATCCTGAACACAGACACACAAAGAACAGCCGTGTACAAATATATATAAATATACATAAATACATATACACGCAGCTTAGGGCTGTGAATATTGAATGGGGTTCAAAATTAGACCTCCAACTCAGAAATCTCTGCACTAAGCAGATCAACATCCTTTTCTGCTCTTTCTGCCTCATGCAAACAATACGGTACATACAGAGGAACAGCAATTTTATCTGTGTTCGGTATTAAAAGAATCCAAACTTTTGGGCATTCCTCAAGCTCTTCAGCAGAGGGAGACCCACAGAGCTGCCTGTCCCAAGTGATTTCAGACATATTTGACTTAAATTTGATGGTAAATCTGAAGTCCTGAGAACCACTCCCCGTTAATGAGATATAAAAAATTCCTAAGAAGGCTGAACCCCTGCCAGAAAGGATCTTCTCCAAACAGGATGATAATAAGTGAAAAATAGATTTCAAATAATAAACCAGCAATCTTTTCTGTGCTCTGCCTGTTTCGTCCAACTAAAGAACACCTCTGTGGCATAACTGTGCAGCTCCTTACCAGAGTTCAGTTTTTCAGCCGGCACATAGTTTTTTCTGAAATAAAATTAATAGCTTCTCAAAGGTATGGAGTAGGGTAGCTAAGTAGCTACACAGCTTGAACTGGAAAGAGTACAGGCCCTGTTATATTGCTATTAATTAGCCTCTGAGATATCCCATCTGACATGAGATTGTGTTCTGCGAGTTGCTTACCAGATTCCCAGACACAAAGAATTGAATCCTTTTTATGTACATTTTATCAGTTGAAGTAGGTTTTATAAAGAAATTATTCCCTACCAAGCACTGTGATGCTCTGCTTCAGCAATGTAGTGTTAATAAGGGGTTCTAGGATCCAGCAGAGATATCTATATTGTGAGAGGACCATGGGACCGTGGACAAAGGAAATCACACATTCACACCTGCACTGTTTCAGCTTCTGTTCTTCCATTCTGACCTTTGAGATGCGGTGGGTACAGGTTGTCCAGAGAAGTCGTGGATGCCCTGTCCCTGGAGGGTTCAAGGACAGGTTGGATGGCCAGTGATCCAGTGGGAGGTGTCCCTGCCCATGGCACAGGGGTTGGGACTGGATGGGCTCTAAGGTCCCTTCCAACCCAAACCATTCTATGATTCTATGTTTTGAGGGTTTTTTTAAGGTTTTCGGTTGTTTGGGGTTTTTCTGTTTAGGAACAAGAAATTAATATTGCAGCTATATTTTAACCAAATCCTGCATTTCATTATCATAAGCAAAAGGTGCCAGTGCTTTGGGGTTTGCATAGCTACTCTGGCAGTCCTGCCCCAGGCCTCTGAGTTTCCTATTTCTGATTTTGTAACTAATTCAAAATAACTTCGATAAGTTAATTCTACAAGCTTGAGCCATACTTTGTCCTAAAATGGTCTGTATCTGGTGCTAATATTAACGTGCCTTTCACTTGCTGTGATCATCCAATAACCATTCCACTTATTTTTTTCCTCATCACAAAGATTTTCTTGAGGATCCTTTAGAAAAGGGTGTCTGGATTCAAGTACTTACCTGTTAATTGCTATAGCAATTACTTATAAGTAATTTACGTGTTTTCAAAGCCAGGCTATTTACAGGACAAACAAATCCAGAATCCATCGCAATATTATGTGTAAACCTGTGGCCTCTCAAGATATTTCCTGGAAAAATTTCTGATACACTACTCTCAAGTGAATATAGATTAAATGATGTACATGTTGTCTCTTCAAAGCAGCCAAAGAGACCAATTTCAAGTCTATTGATCTTTCTCCCACGCTGAAACAACTGCCCAAATCTCAGCCCAGTGAGAGCGATGATGAATGCACACCATGCCCTGGAGAACCCACCCTTGCTAAGTCGAGGTGCTAACACATCCTGCACTGGGAAGGTTTTAGGGGAGTTACACACCACAGCAGCTGCAGTTGTTGTTGAACACTTCCAAACCAGTTTTATGAGTTTTCTACCTCAGTAATATTTCTACAACTCAGGATTGGAAGCTGTTCTTCAGTGGGTATCCAATCTGCATCTTGACTAACTCAGGGCTAACCTTGCTCTGCCTGACTTGCTGCGATCATCTCAGAAAACTGCTTGCTAAAATTCATTCATTTACAAAGCATCAGGAAAACCTTTTGTATCTACAAGGGGATGAAATATTCACTTTTGTGGACATCTGCTCTCGCTCAGCTCTCAGGCTGCTAAACTCTCATTCAGTGTCAAATACGCAGCTTTCTGTAATCCTACGCTACTGTGCTGTGGACTATAAAGTCTACATCTCAGCTCCGTTGGAAGTAACATTAATTCGATGCATATTTGCCCTGAACATTCTTCAGCCAAGGCACAAGAGGGTTAAAGCCACGTGCCTTCCCACTATGCTGAGCCTTTAAATCCAGAAATCCTTTACAGTTAGCCTTGCTCCACAAAGACTTCTCAAGTGGCATCTTACACCCTGCCAGCAGCAACAAATCAGCTGGGTATCACGAGAATGAGACCAACGCGGGAGCTCCAAACACAGCTGCACACAAGCTGACACAACGTGCCCCACCAACCCAGCACAAAAAGTACCTGTGTTGAGCACATACAAAGCTTTAAACACATGGTAACCCTACTTCAAAAGGCAAGGACTATATTTTCCGAGTCCATCCCCTCTGTCCCAGCTTCCTACCAGACAAACCTTTATACTCTGAGTGCTTGTAGAGCTCTGGGCTGATTAAATAAATGTTTTCCTCTTTGGTGAACGTGAGAGCTTAAGATTTCCTATTACTCATGCCGTCAGTTCTGCCCTTCCTCCCAGAACAACAGTGAACAAGAGCCAGAGAGAACAATAACAAGAATCCCGCTAGGAGAGCTCACATGCCAGTGGGTCTGGTAGAGGAAGAACTAATTACCAACAGACATTTGCTGCCGGCCAAAGGACACAATTAAGTGCATATTTGTTGCATTACATTAGCACAGCTGCACTCACTCCCCATTCAAAGATCTCTTAGCAGGTACCTGACAAACAGCTATTAAACACCTAGAAAACTTTATGTTTCTAATACTATTCAAATACCACAGAAACTGCTATGTAGTTGAAAGAGCACATTCAAGAGTAAAAGCCTGCCCTCCCATTTTTTTTCTTGAATTTTTTATGGTGAGGTATAATGGGCCCATTTGAGGGACAAACCTCATCAAATATTTAGTTCTACCGTGACTCTGAGGAGAATGACCTGATTTCTTAAGTCTCTTAAGAACTAAGGAGAAGCACAAAGAATATCTCAGACTCATCTTTTAAGCCCCGTAAGGAATGTTGTGAATTGTAAAACAGGAACTGTGGCAGTAGCCTACTGCTTCCCAGTGAAGCTTTATTTTAATTACTTGCAGAGGTCACAGAATCTTCAACCCTGTTTGATGTCTGATAGAACATCAAATTCCATTGTTTCCTTCTCTGCAGGCTTCTGTGATCTCACGAGCGACTGGAACAGCACAAACACTATGAAGACCAAAATTTGCCTCTAATAACATCCTGACCCAAACTGTCCACTCATTTTTCCCAGGCTTTTATCTGCTTAGCAAGTTACTACAAGTATCTGTGCTCAGACACAAAAATAAAACTGCAGCTTCTTTGCTTCCAAAGGACTTCAGAATCCACTGTAATTTTCTCTGTTACTGCCAAAGGAAGGGAAGTGCAGTACAATTTAAACATGCAAAATATTCTGGCCTGATAAATCCTTGTTTGATGTGTATCTTGAAAACTAGGATCTTCTAAAGCTGTCTTCAGTACTCCTGTCACAATATCTCAATAGAAACAACTCTCGGCACAGTCTCTGCCTCTGTTCAATCCGAGACAGGATGGAGCGGCAGGAAGCAGAGCTCACACTGGCAGTTCCCAGGCTGATGGGGTGGCAAGACGCAAGACACCACACCAGGGAAAAGCAGGAAATGGAGCGTGAGGCTGTGAGTGTAAATCTGAATGACAACATGCATGCAAGAGATATGGAAGACACTCAAAGCCTTCCATCACTTGCTGTGTTGCCTTGGGTAAGCCAAAACTGCAGCTGTCCTGCTGCTATGAGCACTCACACTGTTACTTCATACCTGTTTTTTGATTTTTATAGAAAAATACTTCCCAGCATCCCAACAGTGACTGTCAAGTGTGTTCTTTAACAGATAGACTATAATAAACTCAGTAACTTGTTAGTGTTAAATTCATCAGCATACAATATTGTTGTACCACATCAGTGCTGTTAATAGCAGCGCAATTAGTACCTGCTTGGAATATAATCACAGAATAATGGAATCACTTAGGTTGGAAAAGACCTTTAAGGTCATCGAGTCCAACCATTAACCTAGCACGGCCAAGTCATCACTAAAACACGTCCTTAAGTGCCACTTCTACACATCTTTTAAATACCATCACCTCAACCACTTACCTAGGCAGCTTCTTCCAATGCTTGACAACTCTTTCAGTGAAGAAATATTCCCCCACATTCAATCTAAAATTGGATGTAACTTCTCCTTATAACAAGGATTATAATCTCCTTTTTGCATGGAAAATAATTTTTCCTCATAGCAAAGGTGCAAGCAATGATTCTGACTGAATCCCCAGTTGTGCAACTGCTCTGCTGGCATGAAGAAACAGTCCTCAAGGCAGCTGAATATCAACTGGACTTTAGTACAATTGTAACAGTCACTTGTAACTGCACTGTCAGCTCTGCCTTCTCACTTTCCTTCAACACCCAGGGCTGAGCAAGTTGCACAGACAAGCAATACTTAAATACCGGCTATGGTCTTTAAGGGAACCATTCATTCTGTCTTCATGGGGTGAATCCACCTATCACTGCACAGGAACAAAGCTATGAACTTACATTATCTACAGGTTAACAGGTTGGTACTATAAAGAATGTCATTCCACTCAACTAAGAAATGTAGCCACAGTAGTCCAAAGTGGCCAGTTAGAATACTCTGGCTAATACAGAGGAGCAAAGCAGCAGCAAACACAGCTTTATTGCCTATTGACAGGATTTCAACATCATCTCTGTTAGGATCCTGAGTTACATTTATGCATAGAGAAACCTAAACCCACTAACTGAGCCTGTAGTTACTCAGAGACAATCCAGAGGAAAACAGTGTACTAGATTTTATTAAGATACTGTGTATATTCTGCAAAAAAAGGAAGGCTAATCATTAATGCATGCAGTATTTTCTTTAGGTGCATGTTCTATTTGCAGTGAAGAGGTAAGTGAACTGACAGGACCTCCTACGTAGTTTCATTTTAATCTAATTACAGTACAAATATGTGACTTCAATGCTTTCATTACCCTTATATTAGGTGCATATGAGTGCAAAATCCAGCATCTCCCATTCAATTTTCTTTCAAACACATAGCACATTTTTTTTTTTTTAATTTTGAACTTTGACAGCAAGTATTTGGTGAGGCCTGATAAAAATCCCTCCTCTATTTCTTAACAATACTGGAACAGGTCCAGTCCATAAGTACAGGTGTGGACTTCCTACGTCTTCTGTAATCTTTAGGCTTCAAAAAGCATTAGAGAACTAAACACTCCTTTATCTTGTATGCATGGATTTTTGACATGAAAAGATACTTCAGCTAAAGGACCTGATTACATCCATGTTCATCTTGCTGGATTAGTTTCGAATCAGAATCAACCAGCAACGCTCTTTTTACAGTACCCTCCCCCATAGCACCAAGGGCCTTTTCAAACATCCTAATACTGGCTTAACTATAACTTTGTCTCAACCAGCCAATAAAACACCTCTACTGACTACAAACCTGTTGTGTAGGTCAGCTGAGCTGTACAGTTGAGTGATCAAGGCAAGGCAAGAAAGCCAGTCCAGCCACAGCTTTCAGCCTGCTGAAAGCAAAGCCAAGCCCTTAGCCTGGCATCCTGCTGAGCGCTGGTTATGTGGCACAAGTCAAGGGACAGCATGGAGTCTTCTGAATTGATCACGTACCGCACGCAGACAAGACACAATCTTCCATAACACCAGGAATCTCCCGCTTTACAAGTTAACATGTCTTCTTTTATCATAGAACCACAGAATTGTTTGGGTTGGAAGGGACCTTAAAGATCGTCCAGTTCCAACCGCCCTGCCATGGGCAGGGACACCTCCCACTGGATCAGGGGGCTCAAGACTCCATCCAACCTGGCCTTGAACACCTCCAGGGATGGGGCAGCCACAGCCTGTGCCAGGGTCTCACCACCCTCATTGTGAAGAATTTCTTCCTAATGTCTAACCTAAATTTCCCCCCTTCCAGTTTAAAGCCATTCCCCCCTCATCCTATCACTCCGTCCCCAGCTTTCCTGGAGCCTTTTCAGGTCCTGGAAGGCCGCTATGAGGTCCCCTCAAAGGCCTCTCTTCTCGAGGCTGAACAACCCCACCTCTCTCAGCCCATGATCATAGCAGAGGTGCTCCAGCCCTTGGATCATCTTCGTATGCCTCCTCTGAACCCACTTCTGTTAGGTGATAACAGACTGCTGAGTTTCCAGCGTTACGTGAGTTCAAGCGCACAATGAACCCATGTTTCTCCTTTTGACTCTCTGCAAGAAGTGACTACTACTCCTTCGACCTGTCCCTCTGGCTGAACTACTAATAACAGAGCTCGATGTATGTGCATCAGCAGATCATGTTAAGTTTTATTTGCAGTGCTGCAATCGTATCTCCAAAACAATGGGAAGCATCTGGAAAGATTGAGATTTTAATTGGATCCAACTTTCTCAGTAAGTAAAACTATAGCTGACTTCAATCTACTAAAATTTAGCTAGAAAAGTAAATAACAAATTTCCTTTGTATCTTAAAACTTCCCAAACACAGAATTACTTCACAAATCAAAGTCTTGCATCTGACAGCAGGCAATAAATACAAGACTTCATCCTAACATAAAAAGCTTATTTGAAATTTTAAAAAAAATAGCAATTATTTCCATTCCAATCATGATTTGACTGCATTTATAGACAGACAGAAATAAAGGGCAGTTTAATATGTGCATGCATATATGTATGTAAGTGCGCATGTGGAATTTTAAAGGAATATACTCCTAGATCTTAAAGCCATGATAGAAGGATAAAGCCAGGAATCTTTAAGACATCCTACTGATTGTCCCAAATTCTGTCTTCTAAAATATACACAAAAAAATCATCATAGTCCATAGGCTTGAAGCACAGAAAAATCATAGCTATTAACTAAAAAAAAAAATAAAAAAATTACTAAGTCCTTAATTTAGAAATAAAGATAACTGGTAAGAAAGCTAAAGTTACCAAAGAAATAACCATGGACAATATGTTTAAAGACAATAAGAGTCTTTAGTAAAGCATAACAACAAAAAATAAGAATAATAACAAAAAATAATCACAGATCAGGCAACGATTGCTTGTGAACTGTGAATGAAAGATGGAACAGGTAAGATTATTCAGGAGGTGTAACCTTCTGGTCTGTATTTGTTACTGTATATTGAGCAAAATTTTTTTTTTTAATAGTGTTTGTCATGAGTCAACATTCACAAATTAAGAGACTTGAATAATTTGTACTCAAAAGTCTTAAGAAAACTATAGTTAGGCAGTGCTGACAGATGGATGTGTTAGCAGGAAAGGCTCTGCTGAGCCAGATACCCCAGAGTCTACTTCCTTCTACCCACAGCATGAGGTACCTCTGCTGCTGGCCAAGATAAGAATATAAAACCCTTCCTGGTAAATCTGCAGATGACTCAAAGGCAATGCTTGTTTAAGGTATCTAAAAACAACAAGTATATTTTAACAGTCTAACATAACATGCCGGCAAATCAAGAAAGCAGAGCCCTGTGAGACTGAGGGCCACGTTGTGGATAACAACGACTGAGAAGGCAAGGCTGAGAACACAAAATAGAATCATAAAATCATTAAGGTTGGAAAAGACCTCTAAGATCATCCAGTCCAACCACTGTACCTACTAAACCGTGTCTCGAAGTACCACACCTCCAAGGATGGGCAGTTGATAATAGCAGGGAAGAGCACAAGCTTTTCAATCCCATTGAAAAAACCATGACAACATCTAAAAACTGAAGTTAAGACAAGTTTAACCTCAAAATAAGGTAAAATTTCTAAAAAGTAAAGGTAATTCAAGCAGAAAGAGGGAACTTGTGGCCTTACAATCACTCGACAGTCTTCAGGACAAGGCAGGATAATTTCCCCCCAAAATAAGCTTTCATTTGGTCTCTAGGTAAAAGCTCTATGATTTTGAAAAGCAAAGGTCAAGCAACATGATTTTAGCAGTTCTGACCTTAAAATCCTTTCCAATGGACTTTATGTAGAGAGAAGTTTTTACACATGCATGAAGCTGTTCACGGGTCTGGACCAAAACAACTGAATAATTAGAGTCAGAGTCTAAGCTTACAGTGGAAAAATATCCAATAGAGTTAAATTAGTTCACTGAGAGCTGTCTTGGCTAATCAGCAACTCCCCTGGGAACGGTAGGGGCTTTGCTGATAGAAGGGAGCTTCTGCTGATGTGGCTTAGGGTTCAGAGACAATTCAAGTGCAACAGCAGGAGAAGTTCTGAGGTTGAGTGTGCTCCATGAGCACCAGAACCTCTACCAAGCCAGAGAGTCCAGCCCTGAGACAGGGCTCAGCTGTATGGGAGAGGCTGAAAAAACAGGCAAGTGCAAACCTCTTCCTAACTGACGAAGCGAGAACTTAGGAGATTAAGCAATTCACCTTGGATCAAAATTTATGTTTGCAGCAGAGCCAAGTAAAGAACTCACACTCTCAGGCTCCCAGCCCTGCTGGACCTCCGTGTACTGCACCACTAGATCCAAGTAACCGTAGCTGAATTTCTTGTCCACCTAGCACAAAACTGTTTCTCCAGTTTTCTGTCAGAAGGCTGCTTCAGGAACCCTGCAACCTTTGGCATGCGAGCCAGCAAAGCCTGGTCTCCGTGCCGATGTCTGCATTCAGTTCAGAGGGAGTGTCCCAAGAACAACAGAGACATAGAAGTTGTCAATGCCAAAGGACGGGAGGAAAGACAGTAATCATGAGGTCACACATAGTACAGCCATAGAAAATATCCAGAGAATAGAAAACAAAGGTAGGCTGTAAGATACAAAGCAGACATGAAGCACTTGATATATGCCAAATTGTACCTGGTAGACTCATGGGTTTTTCTAACCAACAGGAAACATGTTAGGAGTGAATTGATCAAGGTTTCTTTTTTCTTTTAGTGACCGGAGCTCGCTCTTGTAGCAAAGTGATGCTAGAAGTCATTGTTATTCCAACTATTCTGACCCAATAATGCCTTAAAAAGTCTGAAGAACAGGGTTTATCCTTGCAATGCTACCTGCTGCTACCTTTGAAAATCTCTTCCTGCAAGAGGTCACAACAAGCAACAGGTGGCAATCTAGGGAAGGGACAGGTTTCCTTGAAATATCTTTCTTCTCAACCACATTGCTCTTAAGTCCAGAGTCACCATAATTATGAGCCTGGATTTCACTGCATCCAGACATTTCTCAGGAATCTTTGTTTTGTAATTCTGGCCAAAGTGTTTATGTGACACTAAATTTAAAATTGAAATATCAAAGGACATCAAGGTAACCAGTGGATGGTTAGACAGTATAGAGAAATACTCATCCCTTTTGCAAATAGAACAACTTTGAATGAATAAGTACTCTGCTACAAGCAAAGCTTTTTATTTTCGGTGTAAGTCCATTTTCTTTGGTTCTGTTTGTCAGTTTTCTCACTGCCAACACATGTGATTTCCAATTACAGATGCAAAACTATGCAAGCATATTTTTGAATCCTAGGTGGCATGAACATCCCATCAGAGTATCTTTCTCAGAGCCAAGAGACATGAGGATTTTACTCCCCACCTTGTTTTCTTCAGCTCTGTTTAAAATCAAGATTTCTAGTTACCATGGGAAAACAATTCCAACAAAATAACCACAAAATAACATATTACTGTGGTGATGAACAGCAAAGTGGTGATTGACTGAAAAAAGTCTGCTTAAAGTTTTTTCTACCTCAGTTCTTACTCTCCCCATTGCTCGGAAAAAAATTCGCTAGGCAAGATGCAATTGCTTTACAGAATTCAAAGCTATAGAAGATCCCTATAGCAGCCTTCCAGCACTTACAAGGGGCTCCAGGAAAGCTGAGGAGGGGCTCTTTATTAGGGATAGGACAAAGGGGAAAGGTTTTAAGATGAAAGAGGGGAGATTTAGTGAGGCACTGGCACAGGTTGCCTAGGGAAGCTGTGGCTGCCCCATCCCTGGAGGTGTTCAAGGCCAGGTTGGATGGGGCATCGAGCCCCCTGATCCAGTGGGAGGTGTCCCTGCCCATGGCAGGGGGTGGAACTGGATGATCATTAAGGTTTCTTTCAACCCAAACCATTCTATGATTCTATGATCCATCTGTATACATAACAAATCTCTCTCTCCAAAACCCTAAGTGCCAAACTCTATTTCTTAACTTTTTAACACACAATCGAATGATTTATGATGCTTATTTCAGAGATCTCTGCAAAGCACAAAGCATCCCAAGCTAGTTTCACAGACAGTTTAAATGCCAGAGTATCTGTGTTGCTGGTGATGAAAAGATACCTCTCTTGCTGTGTACTATTTTTGTTCTCTAACAAAGAAAAGGCTTGTGACAAGTATCATACATCCCGGATCTGTACAGTCTTCTAGTGCAGCATGAGAATGTAATGAAAATCTACCCATTTTGTGCTCCAGGTGGTCATTTCAAACATTTAATCATCCACAAAACAGTCATGTCTATCATATTTTTTCATCCGTAAAACACCTGCTCAGTAAAGACAGGTGATAATTCTGCAGACTTCAAAGTCCCTAGAGATTCCAGACATATCTTTTGGGCTTGGTTTTCCCATGAAAGACAGAGGGGACTGAGCCCTCACAGAATGAACACTGAGCACAATACCTGGATGGAGCCTGTTACAAAAGAGTGACAGCTATAGACTTGCCCCAACAGGCTCTTCTCCACTTCAGTTTCAAACCTATCATTGCTGCATTCTTCCCAACAATGACTTTTTACGGAGGACAGGTCTCCGTCGTATCCTACTCTTCTAGAAGGCAGCAGCAAATCCTCCACTGATGGGAGGACTTAAAGATGAAAAAATCCTGCAAAAAAATATTTCACCATTTAATCAATTTTTCATTGCAATCTCAGTCTGGGAGAAACAAAAAGTAACTGGCTGAAATAATGTTTCATTTCCCTATCACAACATCCCCACTGACAGAGAGACTGTGACACTGGAGCAAGTTCTGCTTTCAGTGCAAGTACCCTGGTGCAGGGATTAATTTTACATCTCTGCTGTGGGTGATTGGGGCAGGTAGCACTAGGAGAATGCAAAGGTTTGAACGACGAACAGAAAAAGCAATTACAAAATAAGAAGAGTATTGTTTTCCCTAAAACAGAAAGGTCCACAAGGAGAACAAGATGAGTTCTGCAGTGACAACCATGCAATCAAATCCTTAATACAGCCATGTAACAAGAAAAATAAAGTCATCTGAGTCAGTTACTCTTCTAAAAAGTGCTATATGCCTCCTAAGACACAAAAAACCTCCTTAAGTACATGTTGTGTGCTACTGGAATGCATGCAGTGGCTATATATCACACAGGCTGCTGTAGGTGGCAAGAAACATTATACTAATATAAGTGCCCCCACTGAACTGTCATTTTAAATTATTTCAACCAGCCTGCTGCAGTTTTTCAATACTATTTAGTGCAAGAAACACACTAGAGAATATTTAACTAAATCAGAAAGGTAAAAGCTAAAGATGCTGTGCTAGGAAATATAGATCCTAATCAGCAACACTGCACTCAAGAAATCAATTTATACAGATAAGCCATATTTGTATAAGCAGCTGCAAGACTTCACTAATCTCTTTGTGGCAATAAGGAAGCTTTAATTTGTTATTTTTTCAAATTACTTGCCACAACTTGCTCTTCTTATTCACCACCCCTACATCCTCTTAACATTCCTCCCTTCCCTATTGATGTTCAAATTGACAGAAGGATGGTTTCCAAACCACTGCTGAGAAGTTAATGCCTTGTGATTACGCTGCCATAGCAACTGAACTTCTGTCAGGGCTCTGGCAACTTCAGATACTCGCTTTTGTAGTCTTTATACCTTGTCTACTCCCAAGCACAGATATCCCTCTTGCTAAACTCAGTCTTTCAAGATGGGAAGGGGAAGGAAAAAAAAAAAAAAAAATCACCAAAATACTATTAGAAAGATTTTTACATGAAGCCACTTATAGTTCTTTTCTGGAAGTACATTTTTATCAGATTTTTGGCCCTGTGCAGTGTGGTGTTCTAGGCAATTCCACTCATATATTCCTCTTGAGGGAAGGACAGTCTAAATTCAATTCAATCTAGGCTGCTACTCAGCTACATAGAAAACCTGTCTGAACCATTTACCCATATCATGAGCTATTATTAGATTTTTCATTTCCTCATTTTTATGCAGACAGGGGGAGGGGGGAAATCTGTGTTCTAACTTAACCAATAAAACATGTTTCTCAGCAAAAAGGCAGGGAAACTGGAAACAAACTCTAATCTTACTTCGACACAACAAATCTCCAGAAGTGATGAAAAGAGCCGACAAACTATATTAAGAATTATTTGAGATAAAGAACCGTATTGTTCCTCTGTACATCAGTTGCAACCAGAAACTGCCCAAGCTCTGTGCCATTCTCCTCTCTTCCTGGCAGTTTAAAGCATGTGAGCTGCACTCGCTTTATGTGAACCACAGAATCACACACAGCCTTTTAAAAAACCCTCATGGGGCACAGAGACAAAAGTACAAGTATCCTACTCTGATATCCCTGGCAAGCTATTCAATCACATCGAGGTCACACATCCCACCCCACCCCCCAAAAGAAAGCCATGACCCCTTCCAGTTCAGATCTCATTTGACAGGAAGGGGTTTACCTTCCGATAATAATTCCTCAGTCCAAATCCATTTCCTCCTCAGCTCCCTCCGCCTCTGTTCACACTTGGAGCGCTACCACAAGCGACGCACAGGCGGCTTCTGTTCTCCCAGACCCAGCTCACGGTGCAGCAGCTGTGACTGCACCCAGCCCCGAGTCTCCCTCCTCCTCTGCTCAAGCTCACGCTCTCTCCTGCACACACCCACCCAAACAGGCAAACAACCCTCCCTGCACACACAACCCTCTCGGCCAACCCATTCTGGAAAAGCGGGAAGAATCCCAGCCCAGGCAGGGGCAGGGCCATTCCTCATCATTTGTGGGTCACTGTGCGACATTGATACAACTCAGGGCTTTTCCCTTGGGGAGGGGCATCTGCCGAGAATGAAATGAGCGCTCTCTTTCTCTGGAAGTTACAAAATATTATTCACAGCTTCTGAAGAATTTATATAGCCTCCCGGGTGTTAGTCTAGTTCTGTCAGGAACACTTGATTACACCGAGACTGCCCTCTTGTCCAATTCCAATCAACGCAGGCAGAGTGCTGGGGCCACCTCTGCCATGGGATACGGATCCCTTTATCCTTTGCACACTCTGGCTGAGAGCATCCGATGAATCTACAGTGGCCCCTATCTGAACTCTCAACAGGTATTTTCCACAATCAAAACAACCCCATGGTTCACAGCGCGCACCTGTCTAAGAAGGCAAATGGTCACAGCACATGCTTCTGCTTTTCTTATCACTTGCCTGGGACACTCAGGCAGCAGGTTCACATCTTCACATTTATTGTAACAGCAGTAAAACACAAAATACTAACGATCACACACTCAACTCCACTGCTGCTTCTCATTTGCTGTGTAGTCTTTTCCCCTACATTTTTTATGGTGTGTGAAGGTGACAATGGTGGCTGGGAGATGCTGGTTGGGAGCAAAGCCTTTCCCAAGCCTATAAGACACCTGTGCCAGTAGATGCTTAATGCTTTGAACCAGAATGGTAATGCATTCTCCAGGGATATGATTTTATCACAACTTTAACACATCACCAAAAGCAAACCTGTTTGAATCCAGCATATCTCTGGTCTTCGTTTAATTCAATTCATCAATTGTTTCATTTAAAAAAGTGATTAAAACCTACTACCAGCACAGGTTGCATCATTAAAATCCAGTAAATGACATATTTTGTGACACTTCCTGCATAATCACTATGAAAACAACCTTGCTAAATATTACATTCAGCAGAAGAATATACGTGAGCCTTTCAATTAACACTTCATGGAACTTAAATAAATCTCTGTTTTAAGAGATTCTCTAAGTGGTTCCTCAATCTAGAAAGTGTGCTGGTACGAGAACATAGGATCAGAAGCATGGATGTACCAACGTAAATAACTAACTTCGCATTGCATGGGTCTTTGCAGAAAAGGGTGATGTTTTCATGTGACCTACGAGCCTAAATTTCCTTAAAATAAATTTATTAAACATGTAGGCTACCGAGTTCCCCTGAAAGTTAAAGACAATCCAAGCATCTGAATACTGACACTCACACCGGCAAATTTGCCTGCATGGTTAAGTGTTGGCAGAGGACACATCCTTGTATGACAGAAACAGGCATTGTTCAAATAAATCACTTGCAGTTCATATGGGAACCAGCAATGTTGCTACACTCATTTATTTATTATTTATTTAGAACAGACCCATTCATATGTAAAGAATCTGTAGAACCTTCTCGGAACCTCTCGCAACAGAAGTTTCTCAATTTAGCTCTGAACACAATACTTTTAGAAACCTCTCTCTCACATTCTTTGCCTCTTAAATACGGATATATTTTCCTTACACAACCGTAGCAGCTTTTGCTGTTTGGTTCCCCTTCCCCCTGTAATTATTATTATTATTTGTTTCTAACTTCAAAAGTCAAGGTGTCTCAGAATTGACATCTTTCAGGGTCAGTTGCAGCACAGATGAGACATCTTAAAATTCTGGCACATTAAAGTAACAGCATCTACAAGTACTAAACCTCCTTCATATTAAATATCACATCTTAAATTACTACTCCTCTTTAAAAACAGGGGATGCTAGCATAAATTACGGTATCAAAACCACTTCTAGAACTTGACCTTGCAGGCTGAAGTCAAGGGACCTTCTGGTGCCCTGGCATTTCTCTTTCCAGGTCCATCTGTTGAAATGGCGTTACGCCACTGTTTACAAGGTGGGGTGCAAGTTTCAACAGTGCACAGGAAACGCACACAGGGCAAGCGGCAGCCCATCAGAACAGGAACTCGAGCCACGCACAGCCAGGAGAAATCACACACTGGCTTCTCATTTGCAAATGAATATTAAGCAACTAGTGTAATAAATGGGTAGAGCAGTAAGATGGTTGAGGGATTTCATAGCAGATGTGTACGTACCTTGATCTCTAGATCATGAGGCCAAACCCTGTTCATATTAGTAACAACCAAAAAAGGTGAAAATATAAGACCTGAATCTTATTCTCAACCTTTCTGTATGATTTCATGCAAATTATCCACCTGTTTCTGCCCTGATGTCTTCCTTCTGCAGAACTAAAATAA
This sequence comes from Neomorphus geoffroyi, assembly GCA_033558235.1. Classification (NCBI taxonomy): domain Eukaryota; kingdom Metazoa; phylum Chordata; class Aves; order Cuculiformes; family Neomorphidae; genus Neomorphus; species Neomorphus geoffroyi. The sequence continues at coordinate 4,917,176 of JAUMJM010000016.1, read as the reverse complement.
TACTACTAAGAAGTTTTGGAAAACACTTTGGATAAGCAAAGGTTAATTACATGGATATAGGCCATGACTTCTCTGAAGTCAATGGAAAGCTACTCATTGATTTAACATAGTTTGGATTATCTCTGGAGGAATAGTAATATTGCATATGAAAACCACATTAGACAAAAATTACTTCTGCCAACATCTTTCAAACAGATAAATACGTGCTGATGTTTACTTAGATTTGTGAAGTTGCATGTCTACACAGAAATTTGCAAGATTAGGATCAGAAGACCATCTTTCAGTAGGCAAGCTGTGAAAACAATAGCTTAGTGGAAAGTCTGTGACAAAGTCCACAGTCTCATTATGCTGCTATTGTCTGAATGTTTTTCAGAGTTAATGCAAAATGAGTAATTTTTTATAAATAAAGATTCATTTTTGCTGGAGAAACCCAAGGAATAACACTAATTTCCATTGCCTTGACAATATTATCCTGAAATATTCAAGTATTAAAGTATCTGGTATGCTCAAGAAAGTCACAATATCTATTGCACATTGGATACTCATCGCACTGGTGTGTTGGCACGTGCTCATCTATCATCTGTGACCATCATAGAAAGTTATGTGCCAAATAATACACAAGAAAGATCTGAGCTGATTGAAATGCACACGATATTTTTCATGGATATTGAATATTGTTAGAAGTATGCCCTAGGAAAAAAAATAAAGAGCATTCTTTGAAGGTATAAGTAGGTGCTGTTTTTCTAGTAATGCATCTCTAAATTGAGCACAGTGGTCACCTCTACTGAATGGCTGGAGGAAGCCCATCCTCTCAAGGCTTGAATCTCAAGGTTTTAACTCAAACCTTGGTCTTTCCGACAGGCTTTGCTGAGGGTGCCTATGAGGGGCACAGCACGGCTGCTTCCAAGATGAGGACGTATTAGGAATGGTTGTCTCTCCTACTGGCTGCTCACTGTAGAACACTGAAAGACTGATTTTTCAGAGGTGCTAAGCCACACAGACGGAGAAAAATAAGCAGGGCTGCGAGACTGTAACGTTGCAAAGAATCTAAATTTCTCTTTAAATAAAGAAGTTACTCTCTTAATGGAAAACTAGACGACACCTGCCTCTGTGAACCCAAAGGTAAGTTTCATGCTTTCATTTCCCTTCAGTTTTTCATTCTTCTATACAGTCCCAGATGTAATAAGAATAAGCAGAAAATGAAGCAACTACAATGGCATGTGGGTAATCGCTTCTGATCCATTACAACGAAATGTTTGTATAAAACGTACTATGCACTTCCCTTCAGTCTCTTCTAATCACTTCTCTGGATGAAGATGATCATGAAAGAGCATGCTCTGCTCCTGACAGAGGAAATCACAGAATCATAAAACAGTTTGGGCTGGAAGGGATCCTAAAGATCAACCATTTGCAACCCCCCTGCCACAGGCAGGGACACCTCCCATTGGATCAGGGAGCTCAAAGTCCCAACCAATCTCGCCTTGAACACCTAAAGGGATGGGGCAGCCACAGCTTCAGCTTCCCTGGGCAACCTGGACCAGGGCCCTCCCCACCCTCACAGGAAAACATTTCTTCCTAAGATTTCACCTCAACTTCCCCTCTTTTAAAACCATTCCCCTTTGTCCTATCCCCGATCAAGAGCCCCTCCCCAGCTTTCCTGGAGCCTCTTTCAGCACTGGGATGCTGCTCTAAGGTCTCCCCAGAGCCTTCTCCTCTCCAGGCTGAACAAACGCAACTCTCCCAGCCTGTCCTCCTATGGGAGGTGCTCCAGCCCTTGGATCATCTTTGTGGCCTCCTCTGGACTTTCTCTACCAGATCCATGTCCTTCCTGTGCTGAAGACTCCAGAGCTGGACACAGGACTCCAGGTGGGGCCTCACGAGACCAGAGTAGCAGAACAACATCGCCTCCCTCACCTTGCTGGTCCCACTGCTTTTGATGCAGCCCAGGATATGGCTGGCTCTCTGGGCTGCAAGTGCACGTTGCAGGCTCATGAAAGATACCAACCAGTGAATTTACTACTATAATTTTTATTAACAAAGGCAAAATACTAAGTGTTCTGGGTTTTCTCCCTCAGGAAGTTAGTAGGTATAGCGGGCTGGTTATGGTGATGACATCATGTCTACCTAGACAGTCCCTATAACTGCTACACTAAGAAGGGAGACAGCAGGACAAGAGACAACCCACACAATATAAATCATAAAAAAATGCTCAAATTTGCCAAAGAATCGTTGCCAAAGAAAACAGAGGGAAGACAGCAATCCTCCTGTGAAAATATCAAGTTTCATCTAAATTAAAACTTCAGGTGGACTGAAAGGTCGTGGGTGATTTCCTGTACCTTTCCTGACCTTCCTCAAATAGGTCTGCAGCCCTCTCTGAACTGTGGCATCCTGTTCTGTGAATTATCTTTGCAGCCCTGGGGCTGCTTCCGATCTCTCATCTCCGTTATAACCAGGGGGTTTATGTTATGCTCTGAACTGATCCTTCAGAGTACCTTTTCTGCCCAAAGCGGACACATGCTGGCACATGATTCTCTCATCCTAAGTTTTGACTTACTAGTTCCTTTAGTCTAACTTAGAGGCATTAGGACCCTTTGGAACTGTGCATCTCTGACAGTGTAAAAGTCTAGGAGGAGCCAAGAAAGTAGCTCATGGTTCTGGTAAATTACTCTTGACTACTGAATGTCAGCTACTCACCTCTAGCTTCTAATCTTCACAAGCACCATCCAATGACAAAAAGGCATAATGTCTCTCCTGCATCTGCATTCCAGATGATACCTGGAGAACTCTATTCATGGACCATCCAGGCTGCTAGTGTACACCGTAACACAGTTGAACTGGTGTCTGAATGGCCTCCCTGACTACACCGTACTAATTTTGGAGTGAAAGTTTCTAAGGACTTGCCCAATTTACATCTTTTAGACCGCAATTAGCCTTCAAACAACATTTAAACAAATCAAGAAAAAGTTGCCCTCTAGGAGGAATTCAACTTCTACAAGCTTTAGAGGAATGTGGTCTTAGTTATATATTGAGAACTACTGCTGCCCTCTGCTGTATTATTATGGGTTGTGCCTCTGAAAACCAATGAAAGCCATAGACATTCGAGCAAAATTTCTAGTCTTGGCCAGAACTCAGCATGCTTAATATTTCCATGCGTTGATAAGATCATTCAAAGTGTCTGTTTCTAATTCATCAGCTTATTCTGATTCTGCAGAGGCTTGGACAACGGAAAAACCTTAAAAATCTTTATCTTTTTATATCTGATTTTGACTCTTAAAAGAGGTGCATCCTTGTAAGAGGTTTGACATGTTTCATTGCTTCAACAAAATGTTGTCTTTTCTGATTATAAATAGTCACCAGAAGAATAACTACAGAGTGAGAAACCAACCTTGTGGCCAACACGACGGCATCAGGGTTGCACCTGGAACAGTGTCCTCTGATTACTTGAACTTTACATTAGATTATGATGGACAGTTCAATTAAACTAATATTTTCTTAGTCTCAACATATTCAATTCCAAAAGAACGCACCTCAAAAATCTAGGGTTTTTTCTCACTGATGCTAGGACAAGCAACGCGAGTGCAACTTTGGTACAGTCACATCCACCACACAATAGGCTCCAAATAAGAATAGTCCATTTCTTCCCAGCTCTCCACAGTCTCCAATAACCTTCTCTTTTATAATTTTCAATTCCATGTCTCTGAATAGGTTGCATTGCTTTTAGGTTACAGCACCTGTCATGCGCATCTAAAATAATTTTAGAATTATTTTATGCTTTCCAATCTCACAAATGCAATTATTCCTCCGCTCAGTGCTTCCTGCACTGGAATGCAACTATGGTGTCAGCAATGCAGAGTACTAAAGTGAAAGACTCCTTATTAGATGGCAATAAATAAGCAGATGGTAGCAGGCCACTAGATTAAAGCCAGAGACACAGCCTTCCTACTCAAGGGAAAACTCAGACTGTTCTTGCTAATTATCGATGCAGGCCTCAAAGGAAGTAGATACACATTGCAAAGGAGGCAGACTAACAGCCTGGCTAATTAAAATATTGTCCTTCCTTCCCATAGATACAGTGACAAACACACCGGCTGTCCACACGCATTCCAAGTCCCTCGTTTGGTGGCTACCACCCTGGTTAATATTCTGGGTAGGGAACCAGAGAAACCTCAGAATTAAACCCACAAGCGTTACCATTCACTGCCAAACCTTAATCTTTTCATATGAGGGCTGACACAGCCTTATGGCTGTAGTAGATGAGACACAAAGAAGAGAAGCTGTAATATACACTCACTAGCAAATTCCAACTGCTTTTATTTCTGTAACACTTTCAAGTTCATTTTCTGTTGTTCACTGTAAAACACTCAGTACATTCAGTTTCTTCTTCACAAAACACACCTGTAACAAGTTCTTTGTGGGTCCCTATTTATTCCATAAACTTTATTAGTTGAAGAGTAGGAATAGGTGTAGGTGTTGGGTCATAGGTTGGACTCGATGATCTCAAAGGTCTTTTCCGACCTTACGATACGGTGATACTGTGATTATATGAAGCCTTTTTTTTTTTTCAGGAAAAGAGGACTACCAAAAACCACTAAAGCTGGAGACAAGTCATATAGCCCAGCTCTAGACCCGAGCTTGAAGCTCAAGTTCCTTCTATTGAACAAAGTTTGCAACAAGGAAAGGAGATAACAGTTTTGCTTCTCATATCTCAATGACAGTGTAACAGGAAGGTCCCCTGAATTTTTGGCCCTTAAACATTTCAGTGATGACACAGAGTGATTCATACATAGTTCAAGGATTCCAGCTCTAAGGGCACTCAACACAGAGAGCTGGAAATAAGTACTGGCAGCAAAAGATACACATGTCTAAAAAGGTCTGGCCAGTTTCAGTGAGAACACTGAGGACTCCAACTAAGAGTCAACAAAATAAATGGTTCAGATGGTTGTTGCCTTCTTTTTCAAAACATATTATTTACCTCTCCAGCACACTTCTCCCTCTCACCTTCTCAGCATCATTTGTACCATCTGGCCTCATTTGAGATCTCATGTTGTAAGTTTTGGCAAACTTACGGTTAACAAAGGTGATTTCAATACTAAAATTACCTCTATAATTCTACTAAATCTGACACAGAACAAGCAGCACAATAGACTTTGCACAAGATCATTCCAAGAGAAACAGAGAAACGACAGATCCATAGAAACCAGTGCAATTAATTCTCTCTCACACACTTCTCTGGATGACTGCAAAGCTAAAACACTTCAAATATTTCTGAAAATTAGCAGCTCTGCTTTAAAAAAATCAACAGAAAAGGCTTTCCTATATGATTTTTTGGTATTGTCTGTTGTTGCATATGGAAATAATGGGACACCTACCTCTAGGACTTTCCCAGTAATGAACTGGTGACATGCTTCACATTTGACTCCAAAAAGAACTTGATAGTCCTTTTCACAATAAGGAGCACCATCTCTGAAAAAGAAAATCCACAAATTACAAACCACCTTTTAATAAACAGGTTACAGCATGACTTACACTCTTCCCTTGTCTTCAGTCTGGAACTCCTACACACAGCAACACACAAATAGGAGTGAATTCAAAGGAAATATTTTGTAGCAGAAGAAAAAAAAAAAATCATACTCTCATTAGTGCCTCTTAGAATTATTTCTTAAATTACCATCAAGAAAAGGCAACCAGTACAAACCACTGAAGTAAATCTCATTCTTTAGAACAGACTGTCTGCACCTACAGGTGGTGCATTTCTAGGGAATCAGTGGAACTATGTCCACAGGAATGAGAGGAGATCGCAGTCTATCACAGGCAGGTATTTTTTGTTCACTCCAGCAAAAAAAATCTTTGCAGTCTGCTAGAGTATTTATCAGCTAATTTTAAGTGTGAGGTTATGAAGTTTTTACTACGAAAGAAGGAACATATAGTAAAAGTGGAAACACTAGTCAGCAGTATCTCAGGCACCGAACTGCTTTTGAGAAACTACAGATGATACTTTTGGTTAAATATTAAACACCCCTTAACGACAGGTTTGTGAAACAGACATTGTTTCCCTGTTTTTTCTCTTTATTATATGCCTGAAAGGTAGAACAGAGACTCTAACTTCATTCCCTCCATTTTATCATTACACCGCTTTTCCCCATTCTCTTCCTCTATGCTTCTTCCCGCTCAAAACTCTCTCCTTTAGTTTCTTATATGAAGATGAAAAACACAGCTTCAGGTCAATCACCTCAGCACGTTTATTCTGTTCTCTAACAAAGGCAACCAATGGAGAAGTTCTTACTTTTGTCCTCAAAATCACATGTTGGAAAGCAAAATCGCACAAAGCCTTATCTTGCTAACAGAGAAAACACGTGCAGGAATTCACCTAATCCTTTGTGGAAACATGGAGATATATCCCTTCCCTGACTGGTATAAAAAAACAGATTACTATCATTAATCACCACCTTTCTCTTGCACATTTCAGTTTACACTGCTTTTCCAACGCAGCTCTCACTGGGAATAAAGATTTTGGTGTACACGGAAAGGTGATCAGAACAGGATTTTGAAAGGTGAAGTATGGTTTTCTTCACTGACCACAAGAACTCATGCCAAGAGTGCAGAGGAGATGCAGAGGTCACTTACTTGCTGATGTATTCCCCAGTTAAGACCTTCCCACAGGCCTTGCACTTAAAGCATCCCAGGTGCCACTGCTTGTCCAAAGCGAGTAACGCTTGTCCATTTTTTATGTCTCTTCCGCAGCCAGCACAATCTGCAAATAAACAAACATGTTTTTGTCAGTTCCTCGGTTCATTAACCCTCATTAACTACCCACCAATTGTCACATTTGGTAACCAAATGAATTATACAGCAATGCAAAGTTTTATCTTCTTTTCCTCCGACACTCTGAGTCCTGTATGCAGATTCGTACTCAGCAAAAGAGGGAAATACTTCTGGTTTTCGTGCTTTATGATTCAATCACTGCCATGCGAGCTCTGTACAAATTTCAGATTTTTCTAGGAATGAGCTATAGAAATTATCAATTAGAAAAGTTCCTGTCTCCTAAAGCAATCAATGTTTTGTCTCCTTTTGCTTTTAGCAAGATCTTGACTGCTTACAGGAAGCTAAAGAAGCCTCATCAAGATGCTGCTCTTCCCCGTTGGGTGGCAGCAAAGCCCAACGTGTCCCCCCAGCTCATGAGGTGTGTCCTCATGGTCTTCAAGCAGCATAAGGACTCTCGCTCAGGGATTTTAGCACTACCTTGGTCGTCCACACTCACTTCTCACTGCTATTCTGACTTTCTGATGGCAGAATGTGAACCTGGAGCCAGGAGCGTTGAATGCCCTCCATCCCAGAGGATGCCACAATGTCTTATGTCACATCAGGAACCTTGGGCTCCGCCCCAAGCTCCCATTCCTCTCCATTCAAATATAAAATACTCAAAGAGATTTCCTGGTAAGGGGCAATTCAGCCTGTGGTAAGATCTGAAGAGACTGCTGTGGCAGACAGCGCTGAACTGCAAGGGTTGTGCTACAGCTTCTCTGCCCAGCCTCAGGGGACAGAGGGACCAAGGGAAGGCCTGGAAGAGCAGTGAAGCAAAAGGGAATGCCCGTCAGCTGAGGCACACATGAAAATCACAGATGAGACAGCCTGGAACAAAGGATTTTCTATATTTTATGATCCCCAGCTTGGTGTTTCTTTGGTTCCTTTGTTTCCTTCCTCTCCACCTTAAAACATCAACAAATACCATCAGAGACCAGCAGGAATAGAGCAATCTGAGCACTTAAAGCCCAGGCACCAGGAAAAGGATCACCCTGGTTACACTGCTCAAGCTGACTGAACAGGTACAGCCTCAAATTTTCACCTCCTCAAGAGATATACAGCCCGGGCAACACCACGCTTTGCAAACAGGCAAGTCCAAGCTGATAAGGAGAGGAGAGACATCCCTTTCGACACCAAATAGTCTGACTTTTGTTTCACCGATAATGGGCCAAGAGAGCCTGAAATACATGCTGTGCATTCCTGCTTATCCAGGTCACGGTGTGCAGAGTCCCCCTCTCTGTTAGCATTCTTCTCCTCAAACCTCTTTAAAGAAGGGACTAAGCATCACCATATCTTGGGATAAAATGCAAGTCACAGCCTGTTGACATGACTGGGACTTGAAAAGTAGCCCAAAGATGTCCTAATCCCAGGACTTTGCTCTAGAGGACAAACATTACAAATTGAAACCATGAAATGACAAGGACTGACAGCACGCAATGGATCTCTCTGCTCTCCGGTGCCAGCTCAAGGCTCCGTGCCACTCCGCAACGACAGCGAAGGCTGGAACAGGTCACCAAGGGCAGCTCTGGAATTTCCAGCACGGGGATGAGAAGAGGACAAGCAAACATCTGTCAGGATGGCTTTGGCATGCTGATCTTTGCCTTTGGTTTTGGGAGGACACTGCATCATCCCTTGAGGTACCTTACAGCCTGCATATTCCTATGCTAAATCTGAAACTACGCAATTTGCCTTCCGATTATGATGACAAATGGGATATTTCTTCCAGTCACAGTGGGTGCTGAACTGCAGCTTTAAACAGCATCCATTTCTCAGCTTCCTAGCACTACTGCTTCTCCCTGGTGTGCCAGCTTCCCCATTCCTGACCTGGAGCCCTGTCAAACTACAGACATTCCCAGTTACATTAATCTCTCAAAAAATCTGCTCTATTTTTCATGATTTTTTTGGCTTTATCCAAAAGAAACTGAAATTTCTCAGATATCGAACCAAGAAAGTGACTTTAAAAGCACTTAGTTTTGCTCCTCACTGAATTTCAGAATAGAAACAGTCAGAATAGAACAGTGCACAAAAAGGTCTACCCAGCGCAGTACCTGCGTATCAGTGCCCAAACCAGTTACATGAAGAAAGTAGGGATCCATGAAACATCTCTACCTGCTTAACGACTTCTTGTAATCCAAAAGGTGGTGTTGCTGCACTTGCTTTTGTGTTCATGTGTGATACAAGGGGTTGATAATATGCTCCTATTATTCTATAGCAACAATGACATTTACTCGCTCTTTCTGTCTTTCTAAAAATGTTTCGCAAGAGTAAATTAATGTTAATATATCATTATTTCCATTCTGCTAATATCACATATACATTGAATGTCTAGAATAAAAGTAAACTTGTAGCCCAGCACTGTCTTATTACATTAAAATGGCTTTTAAATAAACCTGGTTTTAAGTCTGGCAAAACAGTGGGGTATGTACATGAAAAGCTAGCAATTATCACTGTCTCCTAAAATAGAAAGTAAATAAGGCCAAGCTAAAAAAAGATCACTTGTTCATCCAAATTCTACAAATAAAAGCCATTTATGATCTCAGGTCTGCGTGAAGTACATTAAAGCCTTTAGCTGAATGTCATCAGCACACAGCACATTCAGGCAAGATCTCAGTATCACACTTAACACCGTCTGCATCAGCCTAACCTGTTACCAACACATGCTGCAAATAAAAGGGCTGTGAAGTACGACGGGGGGTCCAAAACCACATTCCAGAGCAGACTTCTACTAAAAAAAACCCTGAAAACCTCTTCCAAAATTTTGTGCAATGGTTCCCAGCATGGTTCTCTCTGGTTTCTCACCTGGGTCTAACAGACTGTGCTTCTTGACCTTGAGCTTTCTTTGCGTCATGTCACACAGACTGTTCCCTGCTTCCATTCCCTGCACATGCACACATTCACCTATGCCAGTACGACAAAGAGGAGGTGCAGGAAAACGCATGGTACCGGTTAAAATGCAGAGCGATCAGTACAGTTCCTATAGGCACTTACAATCCAAAGAAAAGTATACCACAATAAATGCTATGTGGAATTACATTTGAGCTGAAGGAAGATTTAAGACTAGATATTCCATGGCACTGATTCTCATAAGAAATGGGAAGCAAGACATGTTTATATATGCTCTGTCCATGTCCAGCATCTTCAGCTGTATGACAGCCATTTCTCAATAAAAGCACGCAGTATTGTAGAATCATAGAATGGACTGGGTTGGAAGACAGCCTAAAAGATCACCTAGTTCCAACCCCCCTGTCATGGGCAGGGACACCTTCCACTAGGTCAGGTTGTTCACAGCCTCTATTGAAGTATGACTTCAATACAGACCTGTTGAGAAGAAGATTATCCAGGAATGCCAGGAAAACAATGTATTACTACCAGAATCCATCCTAAGTGGGGAAAAAATGTTTGTATCTGAATGTATTGGACATGTAGCTACCCAAACCACAATGCAGCCTCCCTGGGCTGCCTGTGACGCCAGCAGCCACAGCCTCCACACAGCAACGTCCACTCGCTCAGACATTGTGGATATAAATTAAATTCACTCTCCCTCATGACAGCATTAGCTGACAGCATCATTTTTTTTGGCTAAGCAAAAGCTTCTTAGACAATTCTCTGCCAGAGATGCTTAAACACGCCTGTTGTGTCTTTCACACCAGGCCTGTTCAACCTGAAGATATATCCTAACATATTTAAGCTACAGCTCTGGAATAAAATAGCCCAGAAGGTTGTCATATTTGATGTGTCCAGATACAAAAGCAAGTGCCAATGCCTGGACAAAAGGGCTGTGATGTGCAGTCAGCCAGCCCAGAAGCCTGAAAAATTGGGGGGACAGGACAAGGGAGAGTAGCATGGCTCTGTAACATTATATGTTCTCAAAGAACCTTACGCAGCCTCACTAAAAGATCCAGGCCAGGGTGAGCTGTCGCTCACGACACCTTGCTTGTAAAGATGCGATGAGAAAACGCATTTCCCTTTTTAGCATCTGCATCACCCCAAACATCCAGGAGTGAAACATCCTGCACAGCAACCCATTCGTCACTGCCTAAATTAAGCGGTGGATTTTCTCCCTTTGCCTCCCTCCCCTGCTCTCAGCCAATAGCAGGGAGCTCCGATCACAGCGCAGGCGGATGGGCTTGGAGCTGATACAGCTGGATTAACTCTAAGCACACTGCACAGAACTTCACCCATTCCTGTTTGGATTGCTCTGAAAATATACTAGCATTTAGATCTTTATTTCACACTTCCTGCTTAACCCATATAACTTACAAAAAGGAAATCATCTCTACCTGCTTCAGTCCTATTGAACATGTTTCTAGCAGACAGGCTGGAGAGGGTCCAGGGAAGGGTCACTGAGATGACCAGAGGACTAGGAAACCTTCCATATGAAGAACTGGGTTTGTTCAGCCTTGAGAAGAGAAGGCTTAGAGGAGACCTTATTACCAGATACCTGTACCTAAAGGGTGCCTACCAACAGAATGGAGCCTCCATTTTTATGAGGAGTCACATGGAAAATGGTGGGGTAATGGGTATAATTTGCTCCTGGGGAGATTCCAATTCGATTCCAGAAGAAAATTTTTCACCATGAGAACAGTTAAACATTGGAATAATCTCCCCAGGGAAGTGGTGGATTCCTCTAGACTGGACACCTTTAAGGCTCAGCTTGACAGGGTGCTGGCCCATCTCATTTAATTGATAGACTGCCTAAACGGTTGGATCAGTTGATCTCTTTCAACCTGGTATTTTCTGATTCTGTGTTATGCAAACCCACGTGCAGGGGGAGTTTTATGTGAGCATACTAGTTCTGCTTGGTGCAGGGTTAGCTTCATGAACAGAGCTAATTGCACTCTGACTTAGTGATGCATACTTAAGTCACCAGAAAGTTCCTTTCAGTCCTGATGGCCATTAGTAACACGCCTGGATAAAGTCAGAGTCTGAAGTGGCCACCACCCCTGGGAGTCACAGGAGCAATACTCGTTTTACACTCATTTTGTTACTGTTCCCCTCCCTATAAAATATGGTGAAATCAGTTTTATAAAGACAGCACCAGCAGGTTTCTGCCCTGAAACAGGTAAAGCTGGGCAGAATGAGGGGATTGGGTGGTGGTGGTATTATTATTGTTGTTATTATCATTATTATCATCATCATCATAAAAGAAGCTTTCATTGGACTGAAAATACAGAAATGCATTGTCAAACATAGCTGGGCCTAAAGAGCAAGCCATGAGGAACAGTGATTTGCAGGGGAAGAGAGAGGCAAATGTTTTCACTGAAGCCAAGGTCAAGAAATCCCTAATTGTAAATAACTCTTAGCCACCCTGCTAAACAACTTAATTCCCAGTAATTGTTCTGTGGCAATTTGAAAGCTGAGCAATTATCATTTTTCATAGAGTTAGGAAAACCAGGGCTTTCCTCAGTCCTGAGTTGGCAGGGACCCACAGGGATCCTCAGTCACCCTTTATCCACAGATCGAGCAATGCCTTTTAAAGCTTTGTTTTAATTTTAAAAGTTTTGATGATATCACACAGGCTTTTCCATATCATCAAGATATTTCTGTCAAAGCTAAAAATACAAGCTCACTTCATCTGTTTACAGTACGGTAAATGCTTACAAAATTTAAAGCATAATCTTTGATCATCAGGGCAGTGATAAATTCTGGAAGTCAGAGAAGGACAGAGAAAATGGGGAATTTTGCATCCAGGATTTAGGTCTGTAACTTAATTTTGCAATGAAATTGGCTGCCAGACTCCGCCTCTTTGCCAATGCAAGGATGGGAAATGTTTGTCAGAACAAAATACACTACTGCCCTTTTGCTAAAGGCAAAACAAACCCAAGTGGGCAGCCTTGTACTCCTGAAATCTAACAATAAGAGCCTGGGTGTGTACAATGGAGTGAAATAAATTTCCCACGGGAAGTAAAATACAGCTTGGACTGTTTATTTTAAAGGGCAAGTTGGGAAAAATGATATTTTCAAAATAAATATTTTTTAAAAATAAAATTATTGTAGTTTATTTAATATGGAAAGAAACCACAATGGCATGAACTGGTATTATTTGCTTGCAGTGCAAATCCCTGTTAACCATCTACAATGCCTAACACTGAATTGCCATTTTAAGGAACTGGTTAATATACTTCTTGGATGTACCAATACTGTAAATAGCTCTTTTATCACATGTTGTAATTTAAAGGGATTTGGAAAGATGAATGCTCTTCCTCAGCTCTAGTTTGTTAACATGACCTTAATTTATCAAACAAGTTTTTATTGTTCCTCTCTGTATTTGTTTAAGCATTTTTATTAGTCTTCTACACATAAAAAGGAAACAGTATTTCCCTCTTTCCCACCTCGTTCTACACCTCCCTCCCAAAGGAGGTCAAACCAATTGGCCTTTTAACTTCTCGCTCCTGCAAACTGTCGCTGCGAGCCACATACCAAGTTAGACTTTATCCGTAACACCAGCCTCAGTCCCTTCTTCAATCCAACCTTTCAAACAGGTGTCTCAACTGAAAACCAAAGGGAGAAGGAAACAGGAGGAGGAAGAAAGAGCAGACACGCTACAAATGATCCCAGAGTTTTTAATTATCCTATAAAATAAATATAAGGATTTCTTTTTTCCCAGCTTAGCACCCCCAGAGTCCCATCCCTAAAACTTCTCCAAAGGATGAACCACAGCCAGGAACATGTAAGCTGAGGCTGGGCTTCACCTTGTTATTTCTCTTACCACCTTCCAGTAATCAGATAGTTCCAACCACTGCTCAGAGATGGTTTAGCAGCAGACAGGTACGGTTGGACTTGATGATCTTGAAGGTCTTTTCCAACCAAACAATTCTACGATTTTATGAACTGAATTCCGATTCACAATTGCAACTCACGGTAGCTCAAGTGACTTCCTCAGTTAGGAGATGAGCTCCACAGTTTAATGCTAAGCTCATGGAGAGCACATTGTGTCTCTTTATCTGTAGGGTATCTGTAGGTAATTTTCAACCATCACTTTTGGAAAACCAGCAATTCAAACAGGGCACAACCTCCAACAACAGGAATGAAACACGGCAAATTTAGGAAGGTTCCTATGACCTGATAACCCACAGCAAATTAAGTTCTAGCTAACAACTGATTCACTTCTCACATTGTTTTTAAGTGACTTCTGATTCCTCACTTACTACCTGGCAGACTTCTGAATATGACAATTCCCAGATACCCTTAACTCCTCCAATAGTTGTGTTTTCCAAGCTAGTGATGCCTCCTTATGCAACATTCACTTGCCGAGCAATTCCTTGCACTTCCCCTACAACTTACTCAGGAATTACTTTTTGATTAGCACTTCTCCAGCAAAAGCTAAGGAGATGGATATGTTTTTATTCCAAGTTCAAGATGGGATTACGCTTAGACAAACAGGAACCGATACTTATTTAGTACCCTCGTATAGCATACTCACAATTGGTTCTGCGTAAAGGTACAAAAGAAAGGGGCAAACTGGACTGAAAACACCTTCCTGAGAAACAGCACTTTTTGAGAAGAAAGATTTTCTCATAGAAAACTCATAAATCAGAAATTTCTGCCTTGTCACAAGTCTACTCTCAATACAGTTGCTGTCCTGTTTCCAGAAGCAGTCAGCCCGTACCAGTGCTTTGTACACTTCCAGAGAAGGATCTGAGGCAATTTATTAGAAGGCAGCAATGACAACACCCGTCCTTGTAAAATAAGAAATAGCTGAGTAAATGGAGGCTACTCAAGTAATTTAGCCATTGTTATGAATCATAAGCGAGGACTAAAATTAGTCCAAGAAACCAATTCAAATGATGAAAATGCCTCAGAAATTGCAAACGTTCTTCAAAAGAACAAATCTCCCTGCATTAATCACAAAAATGGGTCAGTTTCACTGAAAGGATTTATCAAGGGGAAAGCTGCATATTCTTAGGTGTAATCTAAAGGCTTTTTCCAGAAAGGAACCGCACTTGAGTTTGCATCATTTCTGTGCATTTTGTATCATTTCATGCATGTTAATTTGCTTATTTAACTCTTACAAATGAGGGCAGGGTAAAACTTTAGACCTCACTGTATGCTCAATATATTAAGTCATAAATGTAGTAGCCCTGCAGCATTGTTAGAATCAAATTTAGATTACAGGAGAATTAAATACTGATATTTATTTAATTTAAAATCTGAATTTTTAAGTTTAAAGTTACACAGAGATGAAACACAGAGATGAAATTTGCTCTCCTTTTCCTATCTATGAATAAATATAGGTACAAAAAGATCTGCCACTTTTAAAATTTTTAAGGACATGGTGATCCAAAGTAAATGGTTTTGTAAGCAACAGAGCCGTGACAAATCAGCAGTTCCAGAATTAAGATAAATCTTAATGCATTTACTTTCTCTGTGTGTCTAGTGGTTTTCAGGTAGTTTCTGAAGTTCAAAAAATCTACAATGCTATTTTATGCATTCTAATTCAATTTCAATTTCCATTCAAACGGAGCTTGACACAAATGATGAGCAAAAATAGTCATTAGGGAAAAAGAATACAGATGTTAAAGAATACGATGAATTCATGCAGAACTGTATTAATTTAAGTAAATGTGTACAGATATGAAGTACTCCCATGCTTATCCATTAGCCTTTTATAATTAAAATCTATATGTAAACCAGTTACAATCAATTATTCTAATCAAAGTTTGCTGGGCTCTTAGGTAAAGCATGATTAAAATCAGCGATTTAAATCACAGTGTTTGAAATCAACCCACAGTAATGTCTGTGGTATTCCTTCAGCCTATGGTAAATCAAAACAGAGATACAGGAATACATGAGTC
The DNA here is from genome assembly GCA_033558235.1 of Neomorphus geoffroyi. NCBI lineage: Eukaryota > Metazoa > Chordata > Aves > Cuculiformes > Neomorphidae > Neomorphus > Neomorphus geoffroyi. Next base: position 4,901,580 of record JAUMJM010000016.1, on the reverse strand, counting down.
CCTTTGGGCACATCCCCCAAATCCTCAACTGAATCTCCAGTACTTACACATAGGTGTGCAGGCTTGAATGCCACAGAAATACATGCGTGTTTCTGTATTTTTAGCAGATAAACTGCTATTATTAACTAAGATAAACTGCTATCGTGAATTACGAAATGAGAACAATCTGTGTGTTATGGCTCAAAATACATGAAACCCCTAAGGTTCATAATTATACACAGGGTTTTTAGAACTGCGTTTTAAAAATGCATGTTCAAAATCAAAATTGTTGAGGCCACCTAAGTTCCCCAGTGCACTCACTGTCCATTGATGTCATGAGTGTGCATCCCGTTAAGGCAAAACTGGGCTCAGTGTCCTAACCTAAGGCCTTTCCACATCTGTGTCAAGCATTTGGACAATACCTATATATACCATGTAGCTCTGACACAGTGTGAAATTGCAGGCTATTTCCTAAGCATAAGCTCAAAATCACGCGCTGGATGTTGCTTAATACCCTTTAAGGCCAAAACTTGGTGCAAATATCTTGCTTACAACTCTTCCCCTTCACTTTTTAAGTCTTCCTTATGGACTTGAAGGAGTTTTCAGACAGCTCAGGAAAGATGGATGAAGAACAAACAAATGAAAACTGAGTCAAAAGGTGGCCAAACAGTTACGACATCCCAGCTGCAGACTTTCCACAAGAACTACGATTAAAAGGAGTTTCGCATCCCTTTCATTGCCTCTCAGCTAACTTCTAAAGGAGAAGTTTGCAAGGCCTATAAATCAGCTCAGACATTATTTCTGAATACTGGCAAAAATCACCTACAACTCCACCTACAAAAGGACAGTTATGTCCCGAATATACAACTGCATTAAGAACTGGAGAGTCTTTAAAGGAGGACTGCAAAGCAAATTTGCTGCTTCTCTATTCTGATGCTTCATCATTCCAAAAAACACCTCACTTTACCCCACTTCCTGGGCAGTGAGGCAAGAGATGATTCCCATTTTTTCCTGCTCACCGTTTTCTTCAGCAGATAAGGTCTATCGTCTCTGCTGTACTTCAGCATCACCAGAAACCTGGCTGGAAGTTTCAGATATTTACTGGGAACTTTACTGCATCTTATTTGAAGAGCTAAGGCTATTGAATAATTAATGAAGATATCTTTCTCCCGCAAGTTCATTAAACTTTAAGCTTAATATTTATACCACAAAAGAGCTAAGATCCTCAGTGGTGAGCCAGGATCCAGCTCCGTCAGACTCTGTACTGATAGGCATGAAAGCATTTGTCCTAGAGAACTTAACATTCTTTGAGCCAGAACATAATGTGCAAACCAGACAAGGACAAACATACAAAGCAGTATTGTGAAATCTCCACGTGGACGCCGGCTGGCCAGGGAGCAGCTGCGCTGAAGATTAATGATGCACATGTAACATTGGCCATTTTGAAAGCTCTGGTCCACATCTTGGCTGCACTGTAAAGCTCTTAACTCACAGGAGAGGCTCTTAGAAAGAAAAGGGAGTTGAAATATCTTCCCCATGCTTCTTTCCAAACAGCATCATTGTCGGGTGTTTCTGCATATATAGGACACAGGTCTCTATTTCACTGAAAAAGAGGAAACTCGGAAAGTCTCCATCATCATTTTAAAAGAAGATGAATTTTTCAAATAGGAACTCTTGTGAGGTGATTGTATTGCCTGAGTTTCTTTTGGATAGGGAGGCTTTCTTATTCAACTAGAAGGCCTGCTTTATATTTGAAATGCAATTTTTTATTTAGTTCATGCACATTACTAAAATGATCCAACTTTTCAGCAAAACAGTCATCAGAAGTGACTAAAATCTCCTTACCAGCACCCAGGGAAGGAACCAGCAGAGAAGGGGCTTGATCTCAGATAGAGTATAACATTCTAATTACTTAAGTGCTTTATCGTGGAAGTGGAATGTCTAAGGGAAAAATCTCTGTCTGAGAAAAAGGGAATTGTTATTAAACCGTGTTCAATGACAAATAGTGCCTTCAGAATTCAAAGATGATTGCTGAGCCAGAAGACTGCTGGACCAAGTTCCACCAGCACAGACTGCTGGAACCTCCTCACAGGCTTACCCTGACCATGGGGGACCTCTCCACGACTGCTCTGCTCTCAGCTGTACTTCCCACACCTCTTGTGTATTCAAGAAGAAACATAAGTCAGCATGACTATTAATATAAATAAGGTAAATAAGTACCATGGCCTCAACTAATATGAAATAAAGCAAAAAGGAGTATTTTTCCTTCTGATTTTCATTGGTGAGCACTATAAAAGAGTGTCACAACATGCAGGTTCATGTAATTCAAGATGTTAACCTCTGTATTTAGAGGCATTTGATTTTTCCTTGAAATCATCCAAGAAAAGCAGACAATAAGCCTTTCCTTTATGTGTAGTATCAGACACCAGAAAACCTCATGTCAACATTAATGCAGACATCCTATTGGAAAAAAAATGCTTTCTTTTACATTACACAAACCAATCAAACTTAATGCACTTCCAGTCCATTGAATTTCCTCACTTCCAACCTTGTGTTAAGGAAAGCCTCCTCTAGTGATCTAATTGGTGACAGCAATGTAGGATATAATATAGATGTATTCAATGGAAGAAATTTTCTTCTAAAAGAAATAGCATTAAAAAGGCAGGAGAGACAGAGAAGCAATCTGGAAGAGCTTAAACTAATTAAAATTTATTCTTCAGTGCAGCAAGAAAGACTTCTCCACATCTAACTCAGCTTCTGCACAAAGCAGCAGACTGCATATCTTTGAAGAAAGAAGATGCTTCATTAGTATTCTTTTAATTGAGTTTTTTCCTCAACTTATACATACATGCTGGTCTCACTATTATTCTTTCTGGAGAGTTTTGATCATTCAACCCAGTCTTGAACACCTCCAGGGATGGGGCATCCATGACTCTTCTGGACAAGCACCCTCGCAGTAAAGAATTTTTTTCTTATATCTAACCCAAATCTACCCTCTTTCAACCTAAAGCCATTACCCCTTGCCCTATCACTACATGCCCTTGTAAAACGTCCCTTTCCCTTTTTATCCTTAGATAAAGAATGCCAGTACTGTCCGAAGTCCCTATGTCTTGCAGTTCCTTGTCAATTACCTGTCCTAAAAAGCAGTAATTCAAATAAAATTTCCACATCAATCCTTTGTGTCAGAAGGACTTTTTGGGTGCTTGAAGTACGTCATACATTTCTGTGTTGGTTTGTAAGTCTTGCAAGGCTTTTTTCGGGTTCCTAAATTGTTCCTTGACTGATGAGGCTTGTGCATTTTCAGATCCAAATTACATTTACAGTGAAAAGATATCACTTAACAGACAGAAAGGCATGATAACAAAAAAAGTCTCTCATTTTCCATTTTGCTAAGTGTCTGATTCCATGTTTTCAGGCAAATCAGATAACCTGACATTCACTTGACTCATCCGCCGAGCACAAACGTTATTCAACTTGGCTTTTACATTGTGCTTTTTAATTCCAGGATCTCAAAGCCAAGTACCAGTAGAAAACACACAGCATCTCTCTGAAGAACAGCAACTTTGCTGGAAAACTACCTAGTGTCACAAGGAATTCAGTAGCCATTCTGAATTACAAAATTCTACTGGGTGTGTCATTATGGATTAGAGTTCTTAGGACAATCCAGCAGCCACAGAAAGAATCAGAAATCCCCAAAGATTTAAAAAGTTAACTACCAGAGGCAGCAATTGATATCAGTAATTTACAAATTACCTTTAAAAAATATTAAAACCCAACAGCAAACCAAGATAAATTCCCTCCCAAAATTTTTCATTCTCTCTCTTTCCCCTTAACTTCCTTTCTCTCTTTTTTATAATTGTTTCTTGAGGTTCTGATCATGGTATCATTGTGGTATCAGTCTACTAGAGGCATAATCCTTTTAAATGATAATTTAAGTCTTAAATAGTAGAAGAAAATTATTCTTCTCTTTGTCCTCTTTTGAATACTTAAACCTGTGCACTTATATATGAAAAAAACGGAATCTATCAACTCTGAAACCTCAGATTTCATCAAGTACTTTTCCAGTGCCTATAAAAGAAAAATCAGCCCTATTAAAAAAATTCACTCAGTCAAAAAAGGTCGTTTGTTCTTATCGAAATCTAAGTGTCCCTTCCTACCTGTAGTACTAAGCATTTTTCGTGAGGGAGAACAAAAATAATCTAAGAAAGGAAGGAAAAAAGGTGGTTCCCAGAGACAGTTCGCGTTTCTGAAGGCGAAGAAATATTTAAAAAACCTCTAAGGACAGCATTAAGTTAGTTGCAACCAAATGTTGATCAGCCTGGGAAAGAGAGATGCTTCAGAATGAAGACGGTCTACTTACTGCTTGAGGAAGACAGTTCTTTTGGACTGGAGGACATTGGCTGAGCACACATCTGACACAGACAGTCCCTTCCATTAAAGGTAACTCGATCACCTGGTGGAAACGGACGCCTGGAGAGTTAAATGAGAAAAATATCTTTCAGTAAAGGTTATGCCAGAAATTTTCCTCTGTTCCCTATGTCTTGATTTTGCTGCCTCCCTTCAGCACAATCAAGATTTTACAGCAAGTCAGGCCAAATAGTTCCTGTAATGTGGCCTTGGCAAAGGCAGGCACTGGAAGAAATCCAATCTGTGGATGCGAGCAGAGCAGAGGTTAGACTTGCCTTGTATTTCTGTTTAAAATGTTATCAAACATACTGTATCTAAGGAGTAGACAGTGAAATCCATGTAGACACAACAGCTACATTTATGATGGTCTCAGCGTGATGTTGTGGGCAGTAAATGGTAGAGAAGGGAACTCACAGAATCAGAATTGGTGTTGAAGCGAATGAAGGAACTCATAAAAGCACTAATTTTATCCATATGCAGCAATGAAAAACAACTATATTACAGTGGATGCAACAGTTTGCAAAGAAATGAAATGTTATCCACATGCATTCTCCTAGAGCTTTAACATAGGCATCTGCATCACAGAGCCACCACTGTGCTTGCTGCCTTTGCAGATGGCGTTAGGAGAAAGGTCACACAGATTGGACTATGGAAGTTTTAGATGATTTGCTGAACCCAGTGAAACGTTAAGAATGTGGGTCAGGCAGAAGTTGACATTGCTGTTAACTCCTATCTGGTGTATGAAACAGAGGATGAAAAACATTTTGTATGAGCATTTCACTAAAATGGGAAGGTCCAGTAACCCCAGATCTTTAGGAAGCACTTTTAGCTGTTGAGTACAGACTCCCCAACACCACACCTCACTCCAACACTGTGCTTAGCAAATGAACCTCTGCTTGTTTCCAGGAAACAAAATGTTTAAGGCATTGGTCTCATTTCCTTTCCACTGCCATTCTTAAGTTGGCCATAAATAAATCTGCAGCAATACTACATTTCATGACTCTTTTCCAATGACTCATCTTTTGTTCATTCAACATAAAAAGATTGATGCAAGTCAATATACAGAAAATTTGTCATGTTTCATACTGTATCATCTATTTTCACACTCTCCTGGGGAAATAAAACTGAAACGTACAGCCATATGATTATCAACAAGCACTGAATTCACATGTTTTTTAAAACCGTAGGGAAAAATGATCAAAGTACTTTCAACAGAAAAGGTCTTGAAAAATCCACGAGGCTATAGAACAAAGTACTCAAACTTAAACTTAATCGGAGGGAGCTATGAACAATTAGGGTAGCACTTTGCAAGTCTGCCACACTAATATCCAGATTAGGCATACGATGGGATCTCCAACAAGGCACTGTCTCAGAATGTAGATTCTTGCCTTTCTTGTTTATAACATCCTCCTGCATTAAGTTTCAGACCATTCGACTGCTGTCAGATTCTGACTTCTGGAGAACTCCATTGTCCTATTTCCCTCCAGGACTGCAAAGGAACAAGGCTCTGCCTTTTGGATCTTCCCTCTCTATGAAATCTACCTGCATCTCTCTCTCATGCTCCTTATATGTCCCTCAGGCGTTACATTGAAACTTAGTGAAGAAAAGTTCTGGTTCACTTGTGCAGGGCTCCAAAGTGCAGAAATGAACAACCTGACGGCCACCTTAATTCCAGCTTGATAAATATTAACTATACCCTTAACACAGATGGCTTTCTGTAGAATGATGATGATGAGACCATAATATCACTTTACTTTCACTTTATGTCTAGATTATTTTTACTACTATAAAAATGTGCCACTACTATAAAAACCTACGGAAAGTTTTTTTCCCCCTACTGTATCCAAAATATTATAGTTCACCATAGCAATAAGGTACGTGCTAAGACAGACTGAAATCTAACATAGTCTCAGTGCCTAGAGGCAGCAAATAGAGAACTCTGTGCACAGGGACTTCGGGTTGAGTTTAGACTGTAAGACTCAGGTAAGATTTTCAGGCACAGAATGGTTCAAATGAGCAGGCTATAAGAGCATGTGGAAGATTTACCCAGTAGTCTCCTAAATTAACATCTTTGCGAGAGTTTAAACAAAAATAAAAGTTAAAAATGCTACCTTTTGTCCCATCCACACATCCTTAGTTGGCATCTTTTTATTCTTTGTAGAACTGAAGACTGATTCTTTTACTGGGGACAACAAATAGTATTTGAGAAGAAGGGGGAGCAATCACAGCGGTTCCAAAGCCATGCACTCTTAAATGATGCAAAAATGAGTCTCAAGTGCATTTTCAATTGTTTAAGTGCTCTTATAGCACAAATGACTTCATCTAAGATTGTTTTACCTCATTTCTCCCATCAAGCTGGGCTGACCACCTGAACTCAACTCAACCCATGTCCATTACCTCAACATGTAAGCCTGATATTTAATTCTTTCATGTGTCAGAGTTACTTTCTTAGAACAGAGAACTATATGTAACAGAGAAGTTGTGTCCCCTGAATAAGTGTCAATTTAAAGATGCTTAAATGCAGATTTTCAACAGATCTTTTCCAAGCAAACGCTTCCCAAAGTCTTGAGGCTTGTGTTTCATGGTGATACCTTTCTCCCTATTCCCCTTGTGCTGGGTTCTTGCCGTGTTAGATGAAAAGGGTGACTTACTTGCAAACAGTACAGGCAAAGCAGCTTGGATGGTAAGTTTTTCCCAGAGCTGTCACTACTTCGCCTTCCACGAAGTCCCCACAACCATTGCAGCGGGTGCCATACATGCGCTGGTAATCCAAGGTGCAAAGGTATTCCCCATTCTTAATGAAAAAGCCTCCTTGTGCCAAGTCACAGCCGCACACTGGAAGAAAAAAACCCCACACAGATAGATTGGAAAAATATACGTACTAAGAGTGTCAACAACAGCCTATGCTGCCAACAAATGAGATGACCCTGGTGGTCTTGCTCCCTTCTATCAGATTTTTTATTTCTCCTCCTGTCACTACGTGCCTTGACATCCCTGGAGATGGTTGGTATTCTCTGGCTACAAGAGAGCTTCTAATAAAGACTCTCCTTGGCGAAATCTACATAATCATAACTTTAATGCACTTGGTCCTTGTCAATACCTCGGTTACCTTGCATCACCCAGTTAATCGTGTTACTTGAGGGATTTGTACCAATGTAATCTTGCTTTCACTTCTGGGGCTGGAAGTGAGTAGAAGGAGATAAATTACTCCATAAATAGGACAGATTTTACTACTTGATACGCTAGCGTATATTTTACCTACAAGCATGTGCTTTATTTTAAGAAGCTTTTTTTACTTTTGGTGGATCCTTACAATTAAATCATGGAGTAACTGAGAATTCTACTTTAACGTCTAAAAGCTTTTAAGGTGTCGATCCTTTTTTAAACAATGAATAGACATAAATAGGCATAATACGAGACATAAATAGACATAAATACTGGGAGGAAGCTGCAGAGGAGAGACAATCAAGCATTAAAAATCGAGCCATGACTCCACTATGTACACTTCGCGATACATGCAGCCAACCATACAACGGTATATTGGATACTGAACAAAGCCAATAGGAAGAGTATTGTCCACCTGTATTCTGAATAAATTAATGTCCCAAGAAATACTAATACCTTTGAGTGCCTAATCTGCATTGGTCTTGCATTAAATTTTTTATACGCTGTACTCCTGTACTTCATGGATTAGATAAACAACATTGACTATAGACTTGCAGCCATGTATAACTTCATCGGGAAAAATGACCGTATCAGTGAAAGGGTGAAGAACCAGTGAAGGATTTCTGAGACTTAGCAGTTTCTGCAGTTACATGCTTATTCACCCAAATCAACACACACCAAAACCAGCTGCCCGCTTTGCATTAAGGAAATATTCATAGTGCTACATTGGTATTTCTGGTCAACACAGGAAACAGAAAACAATAAATCCTGTAACAGGCAACTCCTATGAAAAGAAAGTGCCATGGGAGATGGGAGACCGAATTTCATACTTGAGCTTTTGCTTGAACAAAGGACTTTAACCTACTTATTTAACATCCCACAGTAGCAGCAAAAATACTACTTGCTTCATGCAAGCCTTGAAAAAAGTCCTCTTTGTTCACTCCAGTAAGAAAGCATAAGTAGGAGCTGCTAGATGAATTCTTAAAAAAATACATTCATGGCAGCTTCCAGGCACTTTGGTTTCAGCCACCCTGACTGTTCCTCTGTATATTGCTGTATCTGTGTAATTCAGTAAGAGAAATGACTCACAGCAGGCTAGGATGCCAGCTTAACTCTTACTCCGCAAGCAATTCCATTTCATCCCTCTTCATAACATTCAATTACATTCAGATCAAACATCAGAAATATCAAATAGTAGAAATTCTGATTATTAAGGAAAAATAAATAAGCCACATTCCAGGTCCCTGCAGTTACAGAGTCTTTGAAAAATTAAGATATGAAATACAGGAAGATGGTAAGGGGAAATGGGTTTAATCCATCTCTCTGCAACAAAGTGCAAGCATGACATTGTGCACAGCATTCGTTCTCCCCCGTTACAATGGACTAATATCCTATTAGCTACCTGCCTGAAAATGAAAATTGCAAGGCGTGTGGGGCACAGACTGCAAACTCGGCTTGTGTGTTGCCAAGCCGCAGAGGTCTAATGCGTGTTACTGTAACAGTAATTAATAGAATAATAACAAACAGAATGCACTAAAATGTAACTCAGAATTAAAGCCGTATCAGCATTAGCATTTGTCCCATTTCACTTTTCTGCATGGAACAGTGTTAATATTTCAGGTGAAAATAAATTACATTTCACGGTGGCACTAAAACCACAAGCAGCCCAAACTCAATTATCGGTGACTTAGGAGAATTACAGAGAGCTATTTTTAAGGCTCTATTATAATGCTGCAAAACGCTCTAAGCTGCTTCGCAGGTACCCCTCCAGAAAAAAACCTCTTTCATGCTTCTGTTTTTTTCTATGAATCTCCATTTCCTTCAAAATATTATTTTCAAACTGACAGTAAAATATCATGTAACTATTAGGCAGAAAAGACTGTGACCTCTATGCCACATCACTGCTTCACCTTAGACTCTTTCTGAGTTGAAGACCACCGAGATATTTTCTGCTGGAGGTGAAACCTAAGCCTGCTTACAATAGGCTTGCTTTTCTGTTATATTTGGTGGATCCCTACAATGGGATCACTGAGAATTCTACTTTAATGCCTAGAAGATGCTAGGGATTACTTCAGTATTCAACCTTTTAGATCCTGTGGTTATAGGGTAGGAGCTGGAATATTGTCATCGAGTGGTCAATACCTCATGCTGCAGAAGCTGCTATATTTCATAAAAACCTGAGGAATACTCACCTACGCAAAAGTTTCTTCCTAACTTACTTCAGTTTATAACTTAGCTTACAGCTTTAAGGTCCAAATCTACACATATTTAAGCTGAAGGCACTCAGCATGCTGCTGGATCTGCCTAAGAAGCTGTGTATATGAACTCTCTGGCTCTTCACTACGGTCCCAGTTCTACCAATGAGTCACTTTTTCAAAAACTCCTTTGGTCATTACATCTCTCTTTACCTGCCGAGGCAATTGGCTTAATAAGGTAGGATGATCAAAGTCACTTTCAGTACAACTTCTGTTTTAGCTTCTTTCCAAAATCCAGCTTCAAAGTATCATACAGGGATCTGGAGGAGATCATTGCTTGCCAAAACCACTGCAAACTTTGGATGAAAAGGCTCATGCATCCACAATTCTTAAGCTCTATTCCTTTTGCGTGGCCACAGGGATTCAAGCCCAGTGATAAAAATGAGGGATAAAATTATTTGTCTTTTAAAGACTGTAATTATTATTATTATTAAAAAGAAGCCCTTTTCATTATGAAGTCTCCTTTCCACTTTACACCCAATCTCTCACTCTGTCAGTAACTCTGAATTAAACTCTCTCATACTGGCAAGTCACGAATTCAGGCACAAGCAGAACTGCTTCTGATGGGAACCACCAGCAGATTCATCATCCTCGGTGCACTCACAGCAGGAAGCGCACACCAATCTGCAAGAATTAAAGACAAGTCCTAGCAACCCCACATTACAACGGATTTTTGCAGACAATTTAGCACATGTGTTCCCATCACTAATCACAGCTTTAAGCTATATGAGCGAAACAAGGGTCACCCAGACTGTTAATAGCCGGGGTTGGAAAAATGCTGTTCCAGCAGGCTGCTTTCACTTTGAGTCAGAGATCAAATCAGAAAGGATGAACATAACTGTATCCATACTTGGTGTACAATGTGATGTGCAAACAAGGAAGGCATTTAAACAGCCTTTTTCTTTTTGCAACTGTGCAGAAGTCATGGTTCTGACAACAAATCCCCTCAAGCTTCAACTTATTGCCTTAGCATACATATTTATGACCGCTGTAGAAACACTGCAGGAAAGGTGGATGAATTGTGATTGTTTTTATTAAAAAGAAAGAGCATCTACCCATCATTGTTCATGCCACAACAGCAGCAGCAGTGGAGAGAAACCAGCTGTGATCACTGCATACATACAATAAATCCCAATACTTTGATCTAGGCAATTGCTGTGGTACAAATCTCATGTCAAAGAAAAACAAATACCAAAACGATGACAGTTAATAGGAAACATCAAACTGCGTTCTTTTGGGTTTTCCTATGCTGATGAGAAATCAACTTCGAAAAACTTAATCAGCAGAGCCAATAGAGCTGCACAAATCATGCCTGAGATGGCAAAAAGCAAGAGGCATTCTGGAAACATCCATTACATGGAAATAGTTCTACAGGAGAGTAACATTTCCCCAAGAACCCTTCCTGTTTGATATGATGGAAGAAATTACATTTTACATGACCAGAACCTCCATTCTGAAACTGGAGACACCGGAGAGCACTTCTGTTCCCTGAGGCACCACAAGCACAGAGAGCATTTTTCTTTAAATAAAAAAAGAAAGCCATCATCGTCAACAGATCCTGGAGGAACTCAGCCTTTTTCTCTAAGTATTTCATATACTCAACAGATTACTTTGCCTCTCTTGTGAATGGCATAAACTGGGATACAGTCCTGCCTCACACTGTATGGAAAACACAGTCATACAAGCTTTTTCTCTCTTCAGCTACTCTCTGGAGCTGCTATTCTGCATCCTTGGAGCACAAAAAGATGGGAAATACTGTCAGTGCTGCTCTCAGCTCTTAAAGATGCAGGGTCTGTGTATGCAAGCCTGGGCTATTACGACAAAAGGTAGCTGAGAAATCCAATTGTCTGTGATCTCCAAGGCACTCAGATCATTCTTAAGCTGAGTCACTTCCAAGCTTGAACGGATATGGTGAAAGTTAAGAGATCAGATCTTTCCAAAGTAAATGGAAGTGGGATTTGATCCTACTGAGCATTATGTAGGATTTCCATAGCGTCATTGTCAGTGAGGGCTAAAAATCCAAGCCCTAAGTAAAAATTGTTTCAACACTGAAAAAACAAACCCACACAAGCAGCCTCGAAGGGCACAGGCTCTCAGTTTGCAAAAGTGAATGTCATTCATTAAGGAAAGTCTAATGATCTGCTTTGTCACCATGCATTAAATAAGGTGCAAAATCAATTTCCTGTTGGGGTTTTATTTCTTTCTTGTATTTCTAAGCTTCACAGAATAATGATGCTGTTCTCTAGCAGGGAAATATTCATACAACATTTATTAGTTCGGACATAATGGATTTCTTGTTTGAAGGCAGAAAGGAATTTGGAAACATTTCAGTTTATCATCTACATCTAAACAAATACACAGGAAAAAAATCTCTTTTTTTTTTTTTTTTTTCCTAAGAGAGCTGAACAAATCCCGTATTGATGAAAGCAAGGTTCACGTTCTTATTAAAGTTTCCTCATTTCAAATGAGCGAAGTCTCTACCTTCGTTTTATTCCTCTTATTGACACTTTTCTTGATGGCACAACCTCCAGTTCCTTAAGTCATCTAAAGAATGACTGTACATCAAAGTGTCATCAGAAGACCACATGAGAGCGATAAATCTCAGAAGGCAGCGTTGCCACTGCAGGAAGATTACAAGGCACCATTAAGGAACTGCACAAAGCTTTTTGCAAGAGCTGTAACAAAGTTCCTGATGACTGTTTGTCACATTCCTGCCAGTATAGATTTTTTCTGCCATACACTGAGGAGACACACATTTAGATCCAAGCTATTCAGAACTGTGTCCAGCATTCCCAGTCATTCTAGAGTTTCTTCTCATTTCAACAGGTTGAGTTTAGGAACAACCCTGGGAAGTCAAAAGAGCTTTATATACACAGAACAAATACAGGTGATGTTAAAATCTGTTTGTCGCCTCGTTACGAGCTGAAAGAAAGGTTTAGCAGCTAAAACACCTCCTGAGCAGCAAATGAGACTGCATTTCTCCTCTCTTCCCGTAAATTGGCCTAGGAACCCCATGAGAAGCACCCTCTAGCCTCCAGCCAGGCCCTTCTCCTCTTCCTATGAAAAACCTGGACCCTCCGTTCCAAACATCCTGGGTGCACGGCTCCCGAGTGCCACTGTCTTTATGGCACAAATAATTCTCCAAGGGGGACCTGAGTGAAACTCCTCAGCATTTAATGCAAGCATTCACTCAACTGAAACCTCTAGTGATGAGCTCAGAGTTTAAGCCTTCCCAACCAGTGCCACGACACTGCCTTTACTCCAAGGTCAGCTTCTTCTGGTTTTATCCTTAACACTGGAGACACAAACAATACTGCACAGGGAAAACTTTCCTGCGTGCATGCGACATGCACAGATTTCATTCTTTATAGTAGAATCTAACAGACAATAGCTAGCACCTAAGCTCAACAGCAAACAACAGCCATATATAATGTAGCACTGTGACAGCTTCCCAACTGAGTTATCAATTTTTTGTGCACCAGGATGGAAACAACGGCAAGAATCATTCAACCATTTAAAACACCTTTCACATTAAACTAAGCACTAGGTGGAGATCAAAGTCATTTGCGGGTCTGTGGGAAATGAACCTTGAAGAAAATGCAATCAGTGGAAAAATGTCAAAGTTTAGCCTGGAATAGCTTGGCCATAACCATCCAGATAAGAGATCTCTCCAAAACCATTATAAAGAAGCAAACCAAGGATGAACAGAACCAACCCCAACTCTGCTTCATCCACAGACTTATGAAAAAGGCAAGGCAAATGAAGGATACACTGACAACAAACCCAAGCAACTTTCTATATTCCTATAAGGATGCTCTGCTCCACTCAAAGCACCCGTAAAGCATCCTGCTGACCCTCTACTTTCAAAAGGATCCATCAGCTTGTTAAAATTTGATATGGCATCTGTCAGCATTCATCAACATCAGCCAAGCAGTGCAATTAATTTCATTTCCTGTCAAATGTTTGGTCACTGAGAGAGACCTCAGGCTCAACTAAACTGAGATCAGTGTCAGCCAATTGCCATTAATAGCATTAAAACGAGGATCCACTTTAGAATGGGATGAAACGGCTTTCTAAACTCTGCTCAAACATCTTCTCACTGTCCCTCATCAGGTCTCCCTGTGCTCATGGATGACAGCATGCCCTCCCCTTTCATTTTTTCACTTGATTAGTGTACTAATCTCGTCAGCAACAACCACTTCTCTTTCATTTTCACCCTTAAAATGTAAAATTTACTCTTCCTCATTCCCTTCTATGGGATTTCCACCATGGATAAAGGATACAGAGTTGCAATCCTTCAAGATCTTGAGTCAGATCCCCCAAAGTCCTGACCATCCAAACCAGAATATTAGAATATTTCTGTCCTTTTTATTTATATTTTACTTTTAAGCATTTCAGGTTCATGTTTTCCAATGTTTTGTATTTTAATGACTATAAATGCCCTTTTCTATAAGTGAAAGATGAGACACTCAGGTTTGGGAAAAAAATGAAAATACAAACACTCTTAAGAAAAATCAAAACACTTAATAATGCCAAAGGCTGTTTCAATAACCAAGCTGAAAAGGGGAGTTTACAAGCTGGCAAGCAGAACCATAGTGTACTGAAACAGAATTACACGCCTGGAAATCTTTTATATAAAGAAGGCTCTTTGGTTCAGTGACTCAGAGCTTCAAGGGACCTCATATAATTTCCTTATGTTCAGGAAGGAGCACGTTCTATCCACCAGTTGCTTTAAAGTGTCCACAGATCGGTCTCTGTTTCAGAAGTACTCATGGAAATGCAGAGATTTTTTTCAAGCAGGGCACTGGACATCTACTACAAGAATGTCCTCACAGTTAAACTTTCCATCCACTGACACCCAACTATTAATAGCACTAAGCACCCAGCAGCCAGTTTGCAGCCTCCTCCTGCTGCCCCTGAAGGAATCTGATGACAGATCAAAGGTCAAAGAACTAATGATTTAGAACTTATTCCAGCTTGTTGATACAGTGTCTGCTTACATGACCTGAACTTCTTCCCAGTCCTTCAACAGAGGAAGATCCAGTTCAAAGTCAAATGTTACAGAGCATCCTAAAATCTAAACTTAGGAAGCCTTACCCTTCCCCACCAAGCTCATTGAACTACAGATGATGTAGCCCTGCAAAAGTCATCACATAAAAGAAACAGACCCATGCCTGGAATCTAAACGTACCACAAAGGATTCAGGAAGTACCTCTTGATGTGGGCTTTCATAAAGAATCTTCAAAGCTCATTCAAAAAGGAAAATTAGCACATTTGTTCCATAATGAAGAAACTGCTTTATGGTTATTTGTAACACAGTTTTAACAGAAGCTAAAATATTCTCCTCCGTGGGATACTCTGGCTTTCTGGAATGCTTTTTGTATGCCAAGACTTGGCTTTGCCTTATAATTAGCAAGAATATTAGCTGGTAATTGCCTTCTGATATCTGAGATGGTTACAGCATGTAAAACATTCATAGACAGCGAAACATTTCCACCTGGCATAGCCTAATCAGGTCACAGACATTTATGCCACATAGTGAGGACTAGAAAACTTTAGGACATCATCCCTATTCTTATGGTAGGAATGCTTATTTATAAGCTTATTTTTCATTAGTTTATGCTACTATTTGGAAGGTATGTTTTCCAATTTCTATTCAATATGAAGAACATGGACACTGTCAACACTTTGAAATAATCCTACCACAAATACTACATTACCTTGTTAAGTTAATGCAACCTATCTCTACATGTGACAAAAATCCAGCTATCTAAACTTTTAAATTGTTAATATGAAAGCTCAAAGCTTGTTCTGTTAAGCAATACACTGTACTGAAACCAGCATTTCCTTCTAACCCAGAAGATGAATCACAGGCTTATAAGACAGTCTTATTATAGCAATTTTGCTGTCCTCAAAGTTTCCTCTCCTAGTGTGTGCAATAGGGTAAAATGAACTGCCACCAACTGACGCTGACAGAAAATTATCATTTGTATCGAATCACAATTTAAATTGGGATATTAAAATTTCTGCTCATGACATAGTAATTTGAGACCCAATCCTTCCACATTTCCATATGTAACAAACATTGCAGGGAAGAGTCTTAGCTTTTCCAGAAAAGTTATTCATGTGCATAGGTGCTTTACAAGAAAAACTGTTTACCTATAAGCTACTAATTAATTCTTGTTAATGTTAATGCTTATCAAAGACAAAGTAAAACAATGAGGTCTCCAGCTTAGCCTGTTGTCCCTCCAACCTCCTCATCTCACCCTCTCTCTTCTCAGCCTGCTGCTTCCATTGCCTGGTAACCATTAGCAAACTGGTATGGTAAGAGTAAAACAGAAATTAAAACTTATTTATTACAACTGGAGATAATGCAGAATCCAATTAAACTTAAATTTATAACACACAACAGTGTAATTCCTTAGCAAGGTAAGTGCATTTGTTATCAAACAGCCAAAGACAACTGCTCTCAGTAGTGCTCCTGGTGCTACATTTCTAAATGTCTCTTAGCCCTCCCCTGTCCATTCCTCCCCTCTTAACTCCAGCTCCAAATCAGCTGGCGACTGCCTGAGATTCTTTGCCTATTGGGAGGCCAGCAGAGCTCACCTTCTGGGGGACAGGCCACACCATTTTCAGCTCTTCAGGATTTTATTAGCTTTTATCTGGAGCCACAAATAGAACTGGTCAGCCTGGCCAGGCAGATAGGACAAACCAGCTGTACACACTTGGTTCTCAACAGGCAGGGAGTAACAGCTTGCTGCATCTTATCGTGGGGGTATGGGAACATGCCAATCGGTGGAGGTTTTACTTGTCAGGAAGTAGTTACTCTGTTCTGAGAAAGATTCCAGAGATGGATGCAGCACCAACTACAGGGGAAGACAATTGTCTGATTGCGTTACATGACACATGAGCATGTCCTGAGCTGGCTGATGAAGCACGGAGGCTTAAATCACTGTGTTCCTGCAGTGCAACAGCCTCCACTGACACACATGCCAAGCAAGAACGGAGTGCTTGCGCGTCTCTGACATAACCTAGATAAGCAGGACTGCGATCATATCAAATATGCTCGGCAGTACGATGTAAACACAAAGCTGAGAGCGTGGATGGCAACAACAACAAAAAGCTGGTGAAGGGCTTAGAGCACAAGCCTTGTGAGGAGCGGCTGAGGGAGCTGGGGCTGTTTAGTCTAGAGAAAAGAAGGCTGAGGGGAGACTCTCTACAACTACCTAAAAGGAGGTTGTAGCGAGTTGGGCTTGGTCTCCTCTCCATGGTAGCCAGTGACAGAAACAGCCTCAAGATGCACCAGGGCAGATTTAGGTTGGATATTAAGAGGCATTTCCTTACTGAAAGGGTTGTCGACCACTGGCAGAGGCTGCCCAGAGAGGTGGTTGAGTCACCATCTCTGGAGGTGTTTAAAAGACAAGTAGACAGTCATGGTCTAGTGGAGAACTTAGTAGGGTTGGATCGATGGTTGGACTCAATGATTTTAAAAATCTTTTCCAACTGAAACTATTCTGATTCTATGAAAAGGGATCCCATGCAGAGCAAAATAAGAACAGGTTCACACTGAAACCCTGCTACTATGTACCCAGTGTGACAGCTTTATGAGGAAATGGATTTTTTCCACATCTTTACTAGATTATCAGACTAAGCCTACGGGTAAAGCTTTAAACATTTTCAGCAGGAACAAGAGAAGTCAGACAAGTATGCACTTGTTCAAGTCTTTCAAACTGTAGATGTACGAGTTGGAGTCTCAAGAGTAAACTTTAGTACGCAGAAAGGAGAAAGCTGCATTTACAGGTGGCTCTGCTGTCTGATACGTTCTGATCCCAGCATCAGCTGCTCTTTCTTGTGGCTAACAACATACTGTAAAAGCTGAGGGAGTCTAACTCTACCTCCTGTAGAGTCACAGTCATGTCAAATTAAAAACCCATTAGATTAAGAGGAAAAAAGTGTTTATTTGAACAGCTGTGTCCCACTTGTATGAACCATATGGTCAGACAACATGCAACAGAAGTAAATAACTACATGGTTTGAATAAAAAAGTGCATTCACTTAAAGAGGAGAGACAACAAGAAACAAGCTCTGCAGCTCAGGTATAAGATTCAAAATAGACTTGGAGCAACCTCACAGACATCCTCCTTTCCTTTCTCTCAACGAAAGGCAAATGAACACAAAAACAGATGACACTGGCTTGCTGGCAATCCCAGCACAGACTGGATGAACAGCAAAAGAAAAGTCTCTAAGTTTCACCCCTGGCCCTCTCAGTTCAAACTGGCAGAAGCCACGCTGTCACCCTCCTCTCCTAAATAATAAGCGAACATATACAACCAGTCACCTTCCACAAGCTCAAAGTTTCCTTAAGAAACTAATGATGAAAATCATCGTTTCATTTTCTCCAGAGAGAGAGATTTCTGTAGCTCTCTGGTGATCTTCATCCAAGCAGTCACAAGATTAGTAATATTACAGAATACTAAACTGTCAGCAGCTTGGAAATACCCCCCTAAACAGAAGCCACAATGAATTTAAATGCTGCCCTAGGGGAGAAAAAAAAAAGTATCCTAGCAAACCCAGCCTCGCAACAGAGTAGTCCAAGCACAAAGCAGCATACGAGCAAGCAACTAAAAAAAACAAGTGAAAGAAGAAATTAGACCCTCAATCAGCAAGATGAATCTGGGAGAACAATTCCAGAGCCCTGTTCCATCTGCCCCATGCTGTTTGCTGCCTGGCCTCAATTACCATTCTGCTTCACGTTTCCAGGGGTCTCAACAGGTCTGCTGCTGGAAATACCCTACCCTTCTGTATATAAAGACCACTACTCACTATGGACAGAAACAATAAAATCAGAACTTGTTGCTGCCGCTTTTGCGTTGCTTAACATTTATAACACCAAGTACTGTTTGAAATACAGCAGCTTTATTACAGAAAGACATCTGCATTACTCTGTCTTCCATGATGGGCTGATACCATTCCAATTTGACACAGATGAAATATATCAACATCTAGGAGAAAGTTAAGTATTTTTTAAGCTGCAGTTAACTAAAGAACACAGGTAGCACAAACACTGAATTTCTTAGATTCTAGTTATTCCTTTCTCAGCATGCAAGTAACTCAAGTGACTTCTTTAAATAAAAAAAAAAATTAGTAACAGGAAACCAAATATTTCTAATTTCTGCTATATCCCATCTACTTAGAAAGAAGAGGAACAGAGTTATAGCAATCACACTACTATACTATGCAACTTGTATTTGGAACATGAAAAATATAACTGAAACTCAGGCACTTAGGTTTAAAGAAAGCAAAAACCCCCACAGTATAGATTCCAATACACTGTTTTATTTACTTAGTTACTCTGATTCACCTTTCTCCATGTTCTCCACCAGCTCCAACCTCAAGCCTGAAGGCTACACTTTGGTAGGACTAAATGCAGCAGATACTGGCTGTACACGAGCAACCCTTTCCTTGTTTCACCTGTTTATTTCTCCATATTCTCACCTTTCATCCCACACACTGCGGTTACTTAATTCATCCAGCTCTGTATTGTTGTCCATTAAACAGAAACTGTACGAAGGAGTCAGGATTGACTCCTGCCTCAAAACACCCATCTTCAAAGGTGATGCTTTTCACAAAGAGTAATTTTATGATTATTTAATGCTTCAGTAAATCATTTTTGTAAAAAACCACAGTGTGTCCTTGTGGTCACGGAAGGCTCAGTGCATGAGTTGGAGCTGTTGAGATTCCTTATTCTGAGGTGTGGGAGGGCTTTCCCCACTCCCAAGGCAGCTCCACAACCCAAAGGCTTACAATTCCTTGCAGAACAAGGGCTCAGAGGACACATAGCTCTGCCACGCAGCTCCCTCACAGCTTTAAAGGCAAATATAAACACAAATATAGAGCGAGGGTCAAAACGGAGGCTCAGTGAGGGGCAGAGCCAGAGAGCAGGAAAGCCCACTGAGGAGGAGAAGGGGGAGGTAGAGCTCCCAGAATGTCAGATACCTGGGAAGCAAATAAAAGTGGGAGGCTCTGGGAGACCTGATGTGGTCAAAAATTGTGGGAGGCCCCCAAAGAAATGGGAGCCCAGAGAAACAAAGCCCTCAGAGGCTGAGAACAAGGGAGTCAATGAAGCTCAAAGCTCTCGCAAGTGGAGTTCCCAGACGAATCAAGCTCCAAAAAAGCGGGAGACCTTCACAGAAGTGGGAGGCCCAGGATGTCCCAGCCTATGGAGACAGAGGCCCAGAGAGTCAGGGAGCCCCAAAAGCATAGGAGACCAAGTGAGGGGGAGCCAGAAAGGGAGGGAAGTTCACACCGGGAGGCCTGAAGCCATGGGAGGGCTCAAGGGATAACGTCCTGCGGAGGTGGAGGCCTAGAGAGCCAGGGAGGCCGACAGACGGTGGGAGGCGCAAAGGAGAATCGGGCGGGCTGAACCGAGTGGGGTTCCCAGAGAACCCACGGGGGGGAGGCCCAGAGAGTGGAGACCAGTGGGGGAGAAAGAGGAGGCCCAGCCCCACAGACTGAAGGTCTGGCGAGCGTGTGTGCATATCTGTATGTACTTACACACGCAAGCATTTATAGAGATACACGCGTACATGGAAGCACACACGCCGTTATTTCTTGAACTTACGCAAAATCCAGTCACAAGAAAAGCAAGTAAAGAAGTTCATTTTCAGCCACTCAGCTTAAAAGCTCCAGCTCAGCTTTTTCTGAGGGTCACAGAGTCAGCACAGCTGCTAAAAATATCCCTTATCCCCTGCTCCTTTCCCTTTTGTAACCGTCCTCTGCCCTGAACACACCTCTCCCAAAACGCAGGGCTAAGGCTCCCCCTCACCCCAGGGTCCGTAACTCCCCAGCAACCACCCTGCATCTTTCTCTTGGTTATCAGCATCCATCAGACATTTTGGGTGGGTTGTTTTTTGAATGCAGATACTCACTTTCAGCAATCAGATCAGTTAAAAGGAGCTTCATTTTCATAACTATCCCTAATGAAAGGCAGTGGTTGCTATTAACAGTTTTTACAAAAATCCAGATTTACGAAATACTTGAAAAATCGCTTAGAACAAAAGCTAAAAAAACAAAGACAATTTTTTTTAATCAATGTTATGCTATATTCCTCTTCAGCCTATCACACTATATACCCTAAGCATTCCCAAGCCCCCCCCACAGAAATAACACAAAGTACACACAACACAACATTTGAAACCAAGTGAACTATTTACACAGGATTACTGAATGACTGGTAGGGCTATACTTTCTCTTCCTATGTTTTGTGACTCTCCAGAAAGCAGTTCATCTTGGATGTTTAGTGTTGTTCCATTGTTTCCCAAGTAAATAGAAAAACAAATAAAAATCACCAATGCTGCCAGACTAATTATGGCCTAATTTACTGTTTGGGAAATATATGAAACTGGTTACCTACAGAAATTGTTAAATGCACATAAAATTGAAAATAATATTAAAAAGTATTAAGATTCCCCACCCCCCCATCTCTTTCAGGTGTAATTATTATGTGGCTTATACCCAGTGAAGAGTAGAAAAGAAAAAAAATGAACACATAAGCATTCAGAGCAGAACGTGCTAATCTGGGTCTTCTAATGGTGGTAAATTTATTCCTCTTTCCCAGTAAATCCAGAAGTCTCATACAGTCTTTCTTTTCAATTAAATTGTAGATGTTTGCATATTGGATTTGTTCTGTGTGGTGCTGATCACCCTGCTACCTTCACATGTGCGATTCAGCCATTTCATCTCCCGTACTTCACCCTCCCCACCCACAAATCCTTCAGATGCTGAGCAATGACAATATCGTAGGCCAACCACAAGGTGCGCGACCTCTCAACACTGCTCCAAGGTACATTTGCACAAATTGACTTATTCCTAACAGATGAATAAGAAAGTTTTACCTTTACAGGTGAAGCATTTGATGTGAAAGTGTCTTGTCTGAACACGGAGAACTTCACCTTTACATGGCTCCCCACATTTATGGCAGTGGATGACTGGCTTTTCAGAGGGGTGGTGAGGCTCCTGAGGATGGGCCACTGTGGAAAAAAAAAAGTAGGATTAAAACCCAGAAAAAAAGTAATGTATTCTCTACAGAAACCTGTGTTCTCATGATACAAATGTATCTGTTTACATTTTATGCACATCTAAAAAGTCATTGCCATTTTTTTTAAAATATAGCCTTTTCATAAACCAGTAGTTTAAGCCATTCACATCAACTACTACCTCTTTTCAATGAAGCTGCCATGGAAAAACAAGGAAAAATTCCTTCCACATTTTCAGTGCCACAGTGTTTCAGAATCCTAAGTTTTTCTTTCAAAGAAAATGAGTGTGTGCAAACTAGTCAATAAGCGCACAAGGCAACCAGAAGTGGACTAATTTAATCCAAGTAAGCATAAAATCCAAGCAAAAATAAATAAAGAAAAGCAATTCCGAATAATTTTTTGGAAAAAACAGATGAACGAGGCAGCCTAACTTGGCACAAAAATAACTGTATTAAATATAAACTACAAACACACCCATTTTGATATAGCACATACCTAAAGGAAAGCACATCTGAAGAGAGAAAAATCAATGTTATTTGTCTCTGCTCCCATTAATTCTAGCAGAAACAGCTCTGCATGCAAATTAGAGATGAGTAGACAGAAATGACCAAAGCATCTGCAATATAGTCAGGGAGACAAAATTCCAAGTCTTGGTAATGAACAGAAAGCCTGGGTAGGAACAGGAAAGGTTTGTGTCAATTTTATTGCATATTTCATTGCTGTAATAAAAGTTTTATTGCTCCAAATTTGGCTTCCGCAAAAGATGTTTAACTTTCTTTTAAGATGTGTCTTGCGGCAGCTTGAGGCTTCAATAGAAATGCCTGGATATAAGCTACAGCAAGATAAAGACTCAACTCTACCATCTGAAGTGGAAAGTATTACCCAGAATGTTCCCAAACAAAGATATATTCCTTCAAGTCTCCCACCCACACCCCATCCTAGCAGGAGAAAGTTGTCCGCCTTGTAATATTGTTCTCAAACTAGGGATGCTCATCAGAAAACTTCAGAGGAAACTTGCATCTCTACCCACGTCTCTGGCTTTACACCATTCCTGTCTTGCTTTTCCTGGGCTGTAAAGGACTGAGTGCCGACACACCTACATCACTTTTGCCATCTCCAGGAATCACCTTCATTATTTTATCTCAGTGTTTTCTGGAGATCTTCTCCTTTCCTCATCAATTCCTGACATCTCCCCAGCCAGAATTACCCTTTTTTTCAGGTTACTGCTTATGTAGCAGTGTTACAGATATCTTTCTCACATTTATTGCACCAGTTTTTTCCACTTCTTCAGTGAATTTCTAAGCAAAAAGCCCCATTGCTTCAAAAAAATCCCAGAATCACGGAACGATTTGAGTTGGAAGGGACCTCAAAGCCCATCCAGTTCCCTTCCACTGGATCACGGTGCTCAAAGCCCCATCAAACCTGGCCTTGAACACCACCAGGGATGGGGCACCCACAACTTCTCTGAACAACCTGTGCCAGAGAATCACCACCCTCATTGTGAAGAATTTCTTCCTAATGTCTAATCTAAATCTCCCTTCTTTCAGCTTAAAACAGTTCCCCTCATCCTAGCCCTGTTCTCCCTGATAAAGAGTCCCTCCTCAGGTTTCCTGGAGCCCCTTTCCGTACTGGAAGGCTGCTGTAAGGTCTCCCCACAGCCTTCCCTTCTCTAGGCTAAACAAGCCTAAGTCTCTCAGCCTGTCCTCATACAGGAGGCGATGCAGCCCTCTGGAGCACTTCATTAAATCTTTCTGTATTACTCTCCTTTATAAATGCCTTAGTGAAGAAATATCGCTATCATTTTGCATTATATAAATACAAGATTAATAGTAAAAAAGTCATTAGGGGAGTAACAACACCCAGAATAGAGGATAACACATATTCCAAGCAGTAATTGCTGCCGTAAGGCCAGCCAAACTAATAAGGCAGCTGCTATTTTGTTCTTTCCACCCCAGTCTTCAAAGAAAATGGATGAATTCTTCTACTCAAGCTCGAAGGTTTAACACCTCCTGCTCTGGTAGCCTCATTTCAACTGTTTCCCTTCAGCATTTATTCAGCCCATACTGGCGAACAGAGTGAGGCTGGCAATGCCAACCAGTTATTTCCATTAGCAACTCCATTTAAATAAAAGCCCAGTGAACGCCTTGCCTTGAGTGAACCTTGTCTAATAGTCTGCAGTGCAATACCATTTCTGGAGTGGAAGTTATTATTCTGCCAAACACGACTATTAACTATTAACTTGTAACCAAGGAAACACATAGTTTATGCAGTGAGAGAGAAAGAAGGAAAATAAAGAGACAAACACAGAGACAAGCCCTAGCAAATTAAATTATTATGAGGAAAATCCTCTCTCAGATGCAGGCAGTCTGAGATGGGCCTGATGCCAACTGAAGGAAAGGTAACAGAATGGACTTTTATGGATCAAAGACCCAGGCAAACGCTCCCTAGAATTTAGGAATGCAGTGTGAAATCTGCACCTGTAACATTCTGCTCTCTCGAACTTACATGTAGAGGACACCCTAATGTGTGTTGCACACCAGGTTTCAGATCTTCTGGTATTGATGTGAAACACAGGTTTTTGTTCTTTACCAGACTAGTTTTTTTTTTTCCAAGACTAGTCCAATGATGCAACTTCTTTCCCGTTCATAGAATCATAGAATCACAAGGTTGGAAGAGACCTCTGAGATCATCAAGTCCAACCGTGCCTGTCTCCCTACTAAACCATGTCCTGTTCTGCCTTTACAGCCATTTAAAAGAATACAAATGCTGCTAGGTGCTATTTCCAGACTGATCTCTTAAGTGAAGCTAATTATGGTGCTTGTCTTACTGGCCTCAATTTGGCATTGTAGGTCAAGATTGAGTAATTGACTTTAGTTCTCCTGTAAGGAATTAGAATCACAGAATTGTGGAATGATTTGGATTGGGAGGAACCTTAAAGCCCATCCAGTTCCAACCACCATTCCGTGGGCAGGGACACCTCCCACTGGATCAGGGGGCTCAAAGCCCCTTCCAGCGTGGCCTTGAACACCTCCAGGGATGGGGCAGCCACAAATTCTCCAGGCAACCTGTGCCTACAACATTTTTCCTTTGGTTATATGCAATAAACAAGAGGCTTCTCAGTGGCAGAGATGATTCTTTACGGTTACCAGCGAGGACAGAACAGGGAACTAAGGGATAAGAAAGAGAAATACTTTTACAAATAGCTTATTTAAAAGCTTCTGACTGAAGTCCAGCCAGCTTACTGAACGTGTATATTGTGAGCTGCTCTGGGTTTGAAACCCTGAGCTAGGAGCCAGGCTTTCCTCCTTACAGGGATTTCACACTCCAGACAGTAAATAATTTAGCTTCTGCCTGCACCAACCCTCCCCATCTCAGCTGCACGATAGAGAATATTTTCTCAGCCATTCTGTGATGGTGCAATAAGGCAACTCAATATCATGACTAGGACAGTAACAGATTCCAGCCAGTATAATTAGGGACAGGACATTAATTTAGGATCGAGGCAACCCAGGTTCCAACTCTCACTCCACAACAGTTATATGGGCTCTTTGGATGGTGTGCCCTTAACTTGAAGGGACTGAAGGCAGATGGGGAAGTTCAGCTGAGTCTCTGAGGCTGAACTCTATCAGCTTAAAATTAGGTTATCTGAATGTTTTAGTTTCTCTTTATCTTGAGTGTCCCTGACTGTCAACCAGGTGTAACATTCTTACCCTATTGTAAGAATAAACACAGATGATAAGGTTGCCAGCCTGAGATGGAAGGAGTCGCTTAAGAATAACATTATACCTAAGACAGTGAGTCCCAACAGGTTACATACATACGTCACATCTGCCATATACCTGAAAGCAGCATTCATTGGGAAGCACGTGAGTGAACAAACAATAACTTGAGGAGCTGTGTTGCTTTTAACTACATTTCAAATCCAAATATAGTAACACCACAACTATCTTCTAAATTAAAAGAACATAAATTAACAAATTCCTGAGGTAGAGGTACTGCAGAGAAACACATTCGTGGTTCAGGATGGGGTCAGGCTTTCACGATTGTCTTCATATCACAAAGTGCATAATTACTGCATGGGTAGTGCAATATAAACACAAGTCAAGTATTCACCTGTTCCAGTTAGCTGATGTGAACTGGTACTTCTCTATACACAAGTCACGTCAGATTAAGTCACTCCAACTCAACTAGTAAAACAAGGTGTGCAGATCTTTTGGTGTAAGGTGAAACACAATGTATCAGTCTAGCTCACACCTGCAAGATACAAACGCCCACTAACACAATGGATCCAGTTTCAAACAAATGTCATTCCATCAAAAGTACCCACGCTATTAAGTGAATTGTTTTTTTAAGCTGGCTTTAGTTAAACTAGTGCAGTCTCTTCATTTGAACAAAGGGATGCTGGAAGCAAGCCTACAGATCAAACAGGTGCAACAATTTCTTTGAATATTTAGTTTTATTTTTATTCCTTCGGCACTTTTCAAGATTAACTATGAAAGCTACAGCACCTGTGGAAGTCTAAGCTTTCACAGTCTTTACAATTGAGACTGATTATTACACAAAAGGTCACCAATAAAACTTTCCCAAAGTTTCAGGTTGCTTTATAACTGTTTTAACTTCCAATGCTGTTGGATACATTCATTTTCACACACGAGTTACATAAAGGTGAGCCATGTAAAGGTGGATAACATGACATAGACACACAAGAACTTTTCAAGACAAGCTAGGCTGAGGCTTCCACTTTTGCTTACAAGACCAGCTTAATTGAATAATGAATGAATAATTAATGCTTTCTTAAGCTCATTGGGGTACAGTAAGACAAATCAATGTCCCGTTAAATATCCAGTTTACCCAGAGTAACATGTACACTAACTGGGACAACTGGGAAGTCTGATTTACACTGTTGAATTCAGGGGGTGAAGGAGGTGGAATAAAAGAAAAAAATTCAATAGCACCTTCTTCTGTGGGGAAGACAGTCTCAGTCTCCATCACTGGAGTCTGCTTTGTGCAAACATCACTCCATAGATGTATCACCATGATTTCTGTCGTTCCTTAAATTCCCTTGTGAATCATACAATGTTGATTCCATTACATTTTGCAACTGCGCTATATTGATACAAACTCAAAGCAACTCTACCAGCTTGAGAATACTCATTACCACATTTTATCCAAACATCTCACAATAATCCTAGATCTGCAAAGAAAAAGAAACAATAAAAAAGAAAAAGAGATAGAAAAGAACAATAGCAACCAACTGAGCAAAGTGAAGGAATTAATTTGCTGTGCCAAGTTTAAAACTGTCCTGTCAGTGCTTCTTTATGTAGGGTAGATCATTGTACAAGGGTTTAATAGCAATTACACGTTTCACTGCATCAGCCAGAAAAAGGACCTCGGTACTCATACCAAACCCTTCTGAAATGGAAATGACAGCAACCACCTGAAGAGTAATGGTTGTTGAATAAAAGAAAACAAGGAAAATAAATACTGCAGCCGCCCTTATTGATGATTCTCTCCCTGAACATAGAATTGTTAGGAAACCAAAGACTCGAGGTAAGTGACTCTTAGCTGCAGATTCCTGCTGGCAAGACTCCATGCCTCTGCTGCAAGCCACAGAATACATTGAATTTTTATTGGAAGCCAGAAAGAAGCTTCTGGGAAACGCCTTGCTATGCGTATGCTGCAAAGCAGAGGTCGCAGCAAAATAGGCTGGGTTCAGTTCTGCTCTAAACTGAGGTAAAAAGCAGCTTCCTCTAAATTGAAACAGGAGGAGGATACTCTATTGTTATTCTAACAGTAAATTTTCATAGGTCACATTTGCTTGTCTGCCTTCACAAATAAACTTATAGTTACACTCAGTCAATTCTAACCATGTTACAGCATGTGTAACTTCAAACTTCATGCTAGCATATACAATTGCCCTCTGGGCAAGCTTGCACAGCATCAAGAACACACTGTGCCCACAGCAGCACAGGCAAGGGGATGCTCATGATCTCACAGCTGTGTCCTTTATATCTTGAAAAGTGGCCTAATACAAACAGTGTAAACTGAAATGCTGATTTTCAATTGGCTGCTGTGGGTTTTTTGGCTGAAAACTGGACTATTAAGAAGGGAAAACAAAGGAAAAATATAATGACATGAAACCATTGGGGTTTTCTTCTAGCCTGCTTTAAATTTCCTCACTCATTTCTGCTTCTGGGAATGAAGGTAAGATGACTGTGCTAGAGCTTGCCAGGGCACCAAATCTTCCTCCAGACAGTGGTGCTCTCTGTCTTCTCTCTGTAATACCTGATACAGCTTTGGAGACCATTTTAAAAATTAATTTACAGAATTTGAAGTTCAAAACGTGAAGGTTTTAAAATCAGTCTCTAACGCTGTGAAGCGGCTCTCCTGTCACTGCGGCTGGGCAGCCCCTTCCTTGGGAAAGGACAGAGGAAGGCAGGAAGGCACGGAGCACAGGACAACAAGCTGTGAAAAAAGCGGTTGGGGGATCAAAGGCACTAGAGGCACACCAGAGAACCGTGTTCAAGAATCAGATCTGGCTTATCACTTCTTCTCCATGATCTCTTTGTAAAGAGAGGAGAGGTAGTAATTTTCTCCCATCCTTTGTGTTTCTCACCGAGGTGAACGTCTGTAACCTCTGGTTTGTAAAGCCTGTCTGTCTACAGCCTCAACACTCTCTGAGGAATTCCTCTCTCATGGAAGCCCAGCACAGTGGAGTCTTGAGTTACTGAAATACCTATTAAAAAGAAGGGACGAAAAATGCAGAGTCATTTGGCTTATCTGCACATTTGGTCCTCGATCTTAAGATCGAGCTACTGCACTCAGGTATAGACAGGGATCTTCAGGGATTCCAGGATATCCTGGAAGGAGGCACTTCCATAAAGAGATACCGGTGAGCCGCATGCCTACACATGTATGAAAAAGCCTGAGGCAAAACCCAAGACTGTAAGCTTGCTCATTCTATTGCCATTCAAATCATATCTGAAGAATCATTTTAAGACTCTCTCTTCCTGTAAATTCATCTGCATTACCCCCACAGTGTTCCAAATTGTCTTTAAACTATTTTCACTGTCAATGTAAAACCAGAATAGCTTTTTCTTTTTTAAAAAAAGGCAGGAAAAAAAATCCTGAACTTGTACTTATGTTTTCTGATATTTTCCATCAAAACATTATTTTTTCCTGAACACAGCAGATGCAAATGGAGCAACAGCAGCAATCAGAACACTACAGGGCAGTATCTCTTGACATTGTAAAAGCCAGTGCCCTAATGATGGTGATAGAGGGTACAGACATACATGTGAGAGCCTTTGAGCTGGCCAAGCATACAAGAAGTATTGATCCTCAAAACAGCATTGCACGCTCAGATGTGGGGCTGAATACAACACAGCATCAAACAGATTTATATCAATTCTCTCCACACACTTCCCATCCTCCACTCCAGTATAAAACCACAAAGATTCTCACAAAACACTGAAAAGAAGACAAGGCACTTGTCCTGCCTAGACATGGGGTGCACTGCCATCTTGAGAAAGAGATTCTTTAAAAGGGAAAATAAGTTATAAGGACATTAACAAGTAGAACTAGTTAAACTAGTCTAGGGCAGTTCATAAGAAAGGCAGTTGAGAAAATACTGTAAGTAAAGATATCAAATGCTCACTTTGCATGAAAACAGAACGCAGAGATTTCAATAACAGAAATCAGATTTTAAAGAGAAAAGATGAGAAAGCCAGTATTTAAATACTTTCCAAAATATTTGTAAACATGCATATCACAGGGATAGAGCTGACACAGCTAACAGAGAGAAATAAAAGATTTAGAAGTTTGAGTGATAGGTAAATACCTAAAATATTATTAACTGTAACTTGAAATCAAAGTGAGAAGACTCCTACGTTATGTATGAACCAAAATAAACAAACATTGTGCTACATACATACATGTAAATAGAGTAGGAAATAATGAGCTTTAAACTGAGGGGGGGCAACAAATTTGTTTCATAGTTTTAAAATGATTGCAAACACGCTTCTCTGCATTGCGCCTGCTGTTTCCTATATTCCTTCCATTCCTCTCCTGTTATCTAGAGCTTTGATATGGCAGTCAAGTCCCCAAGGAACAGCCTGCAAGATCAGGGCCTGAGGCCTCAGCTGGATGAAGATTTATGCATATGAATGGTTCAGTACTAAGGGAAGTATTTAACACCTCACCTCCTTGATTCTATCTGAAAACTGATCATCTACAGCACTCCGAGAAGTCTGTGTGCTAGAATAAATCTGTGCTTGCTCTGTGATTAAAATAAACGAGCTTGATGGATCCAGTTTGTCATGCTCCTGATTGAGAGATTAAGAAAATCTGGTTGCATTTACAAGGTTATAACCCTACCTGGACTCACTGAGGATTACACCACACATTCACATTCTGATCTTCTGTAGCTTTAACGTACAATTTTCATAGTTTCTCAGTGAAGAAGTATAAATTTTACTGGGTTTTAGCACTCATTTATGCCTGACTACCTAGGCACCTTGGGATATTCTACCCTTGCTTCAAACCCATGAAGGGCCTGAGCATTTTCTCAGCATGTCAGGTACAATCACACCTTATTGCTCACTCAGCTTTACAATCCAGCTGAACTCTAGCAGTATTATTGATGCTGTTCTCAATACAAAAGCATCAAAGCCTGTTTAGAAGAACCTGCTATTCCCAAAACTGCAGCAGTACCATCCCTTCATTTACAGAGCAACATCAACTTTCACCGTGTCTGTCCATGCATGTTTGCCTTTGGTTACTTGGCAGGTGAACAGGAGCACATTCGATAGCATCATCTGTACTGCAGAAACAAAATGACTTGACAATATTATTCCGTTTATATGTGTTACATGACATATATGACAATTACTGTTCAAGAAAAATTATAATCCTTTCAAAGCAGAGTCATGAACAGCTTGTTAACTGAGTGTGATGGGGAGTTGTTTTAAGCTCAAACAGGGAAAGCAATAGGCAGTTTAAAAACTATTATCAGTAATGAAAAGGCACTAATCTTACAATGAAGTATGCAGCAAGCTAAGATGTGCTGTAAAACAGATGATATTGAAGCAGATGTTGACTAAGCTGAATCAAAAAATTGCATTACTCAACATGATTGTTAACAGTTGGATTACTGATCAGTCATTAGCAAACCAAAGGGAAGAAACGTAAAGTGAATTTAGTCTGCCATATTTCTACATCAGCAGAGAGTAATTTTTCATTAAACATACCGTGATACAAATTAAGTGATAATATGACAATGAATCCAGACTGCCTTATCTGAGAACATCCTAATTGATCTTCAACACCCATAAAAGTTCACTGCATTTATTTGTACAACCGACTTATTAAGGGACAGCATTCCAAGATAGTCAACTCACCCTTCAGAACTCCTTACCGAAGGGCTGGGGGATCATGCTAAGCACGTGCTTCTCACACCTAACATCAGCAAGTCTGTAACATGCAGCAACTGTTTATCAGCCTTATTTTGACTTATGTTTTCAACACATTTGCCACACACAAGAAGATCCGGTTACTATTTCACAAGAGTATTTTGTTTGAGGTTTTTTCTAACATAGGACAGGGGTAATTAAAATTCAAGAGCTCCTAAGAGTAATCTGAGCAACCATCTCATATGTATCACTTGACGTCTGTATCAAAATCTGACTCAAAACAACGACTAAACAGAAATGTCAAACCATTCACTGCAAATCATCAAGGATCGTCAAGGCTGCACAAAAGCAAGTTGCTGAAGTTAACAGAAAAAGCAATTGCTTTTTACAGACAGCATGGAAATTCTGGTTTATTGATGAGTGGTGGTTACCCATAATAACACTGAAATGTCAAACAGGCCTCTTAGCTACACTAACAGCAACCCACGTGGGGGTTCTAGTCAGCAGCAACAAATTCCTAACTAGAGTTACCCTCTGCTTCCGTTTTTGAGACTGTCAAAAGTACTCTGTATAGGAAAAGGAATTAAAATACCCTTTTGAGGTAAATCAATGTAAAAAAGCTAATTTAAAAGCCAGTTCTCCCACTGTTTAGCCTGATATTATCTAAGGAAAACCACTGACCTGCATCAGACAGAGGTCTCCCAGATACCTTTTGGTGTCTTCATAATGATGTAGTATTGCTGCAGCTTGATGCGTGTATGAAAAATAAGGGAAAGCCTGCACAGAAATACGCAACTTTCAAAACAGTATCTGTAGTAAAATCTCCCCTCGCTTACCACCAGCAATCTCACCATGGGTTTTGCATAAGACCCTTGCAGAGACTTGTCCTCAGCCATCATTTTTGAATCATGGAAGCTCTGTAAGATTAAGATCCTGGTTCTGTACCAGATCCTAAACTAATACGAAGCGCCACAATACTGCCATGTAGATGATGCTGACATCTGTGATATCAAACTGCTGCTAACAGCACTGGGAATTGGAGGGTTATCCCACTGACAGTGTTTACAGAACCTTGCCTATTAGGCTCTCATATAGCATAAATACAACATTATTTCACTTCTGAACAGCCGGCATTACTTGGTTTGACCCTTATTTTAGCACTTGCTCCTCACTTAACAGCTTTGAGGAGATTCGTCAACCTTCCTGCTTCAGTCTTCCTGCCTATATGGAATATAATATCAGATAACACACCTGAGCTACACAAGGCACGTATGGTTTCTGGGTTTATAGCACTTTATGATAAGCTCGTACAAAATCCATAATTATTTCTCTCATAGTTGTCTCTTATACAAAAACACAGCGCACATACGACACCAGGCACTGGCGGAGGCTGCCCAGGGAGGTGGTTCAGTCATCATTCCTGGGGGTGTTTAAAAGACGGGCAGATGAAGTACTCAGGGATGTGGTTTAGTAGTGGGAAGGTACAGTTGGACTCGATCTCAAAGATCTTTCCCAACCAAGCAATTTTATGATTCTACCATTCAATTGACCATCATCAATAAAACACATGAGTTTTTTTGCAAAAATATTACAAAGCTGCCAAAAAAATGGAGTCTGACTTTGAGACAACACTGAAGCACTTATTTAGGTTTAAGTCCCAGGGATTTAATTAGACTCAAAAAGATACTCTGCTGAACAGAATAGGCTTAAGACAATGCCTAAGTGTTCTCCTCAGCCAGATCCCTAGTGAGCCTGAAAGTTATCCATGCTCAACGAATGCAAGGATTAATCATCCTTTTGGGGATGCTGGCTGTTCTCTAGGTGGAAAACCAACTTTCTTATAAATAATCCTTTTTAAATTAGTTATAGATTGCCCCAAGAAACAACGAAATTCTGTTCTCTTGCTTCTCCCACCCAAAGGACACAGCACATTATTAGTGGGAATTTTGTCTTTTCCCCCAGTGTGCATTAATTTTGCCACAAAAAGAACTGACTCTCCTACATTGGCAGGCCAATTATCACCCTAACCTGCAACTTCTTTCCTACTAAGCACCATCCTCTCTGGAAAAATAGTTCTTTGCCCTAGCTTAACGTATTTTAAACTTGCACAATTTCACTATGTCAAGATTCTGTCTTTAAAACCTTGCCATTTGAATTCTCACCCAAGAAAACCAGCCACATAATTTGCAGTCTACTCACTTGTATTCAACACAACCAACAGGGCTTTGGTAGCCAGGGTGCTACACCGATGACTTGTGTAGGAGGTAGTCAAGGACTGCATTGTGCTGGTCACAGTTGGTTCCAATCAGCTCAGCAATGGAAAAAATGGACCCATCGCCCATCGAAACAGAACCAGAGGACCATGTGACACCTCAGCAAACACATATACAAAGAAATGGGCAGCAAACTTGGAAAGGATCGACAGTAGGAAATGCAAGATAGAAGCCAGAGCACCAGGGATGCTGAAAAAGAGTGGAGAGACAGGAGACAGTGGCCGGGAAGGAGAGATATCAAAGCACAAGTACAAGAGAAATGAAAATGATGGCAGGGCACAAGGGTCAGCAGGGCAGGGGAAATGTTGAGACAAACTTGCTGCCCCAAGCAGGGAAAGAGAGGAGATGCAGGAGGAGATATGACTCTGAAACGACAGAGGTTCCAGCAGAGCAACCCATGGTGAAATAACTAAGAGAAAAGGAGCAACAAAATAAATGAAACAAGCCACTAACCCTTTTCCCTGTGCCACCCTCACCTCAGGACTGGAGACCACAAAGGGGAAGTGTCCAGCATGAAGCTGAGGTGTGTTTCTCCAACGTTGTGCTTGTTTGCTTTCATTTTCAACACCAGAAATATTAATTGAAAGTTTATTAATTGCCAATAAATTAAATTGACTGAACCTCCCCTATGCAAAACTCGGGTTTTTGGCCCACAGCACTCACTGTTTTGGATGGAGGAACAGCTTAACTGCCTCTACCACTGTTTGAACCTATGAACTCTGAGGTCTCAAATTTAATGCCCAAACCCCTTAAGCTCTCCCCTCCAGTGAGATCAACAGCAAAAGTTCTCCCATTTCTCAATATAAAGTAGCTGCCATTGTATCTTCAGAGAACTGGCTCCTATATGCAGCTGGGATGCAAGGAATGTGTGGAATTTCACTACTAGGAAACATGGGAAGCCATCAGGCATGGCAGGACTGCACACTGTGCTTCCCTGGCTCTTTGGATATGAATATTCGCACCCTCATGTGAACTAAGTGCTGTTTAGAAAAAAAACCATAAAATCTCCAGCAAACACGCAATGCCTGAGCTGGCATCTCCTTGGTTATTTTTGTTTCTTTCACTACCG
Source organism: Neomorphus geoffroyi (assembly GCA_033558235.1). NCBI lineage: Eukaryota > Metazoa > Chordata > Aves > Cuculiformes > Neomorphidae > Neomorphus > Neomorphus geoffroyi. The sequence goes on along the minus strand of JAUMJM010000016.1, from coordinate 4,866,987 downwards.
ATGTTGCACCCCAGAACTGCAATTTGAAACCTAATATTAAAAATAAATTTAGAAGGACAAAGTACAGAATAAGCAACACCATCAATTTGCCAATAAAAACATAAGAGCTTTAGAGTTGTTTTGTCTTTAAAAAGTAATATGATGTTTATAAGATATTCACATACCACTGGATTTTTTTTGTACAAGTAGCAGGAGTTAAATCTCAGGACTAAGATTTCCTTGTCATAGCTGTGAAACAAAGTAAAAGAAACTTTGTGCTCCAAAGACCTCTAATTCAAATAATCAAGGCAGACAAGAGGAATGTCCTTATCCTCATTTTACAAATTAATGCAAGGGAAGTTCAAATTACTTCTCCAGGGTTGACATGGAACTGGTCTATAGTTTAGTACTTTCAGCTACAGAAGTACTTTTTCATCGTCTACTACTACACATATTTATAAAATGCCCTTTCTGTGGCTTGTACAAGGTAGCACATTGATTTAATCAAAACAAAGCCCCAAATGCCCAGCCTCAGAACCAGAACTGAATTTAAAACTAAGTAAACTGAAGCAAAAAGAAAATAAAACTCCCCAATCCTCCCGCTGCCAACGTGCGATTGCATAAACTTGTCATGTGCTCTAAAGCAACAAACTTGGAGACTTTCCCAGGTCGCCTGGGGTTAAAAGTTCCAAAGTCATGAGTTCAGATCAAGACTATAGTTCATTAACAACCAGGACATGAAGACAGTGTCAAGACCCAAATCCTATTATTCAAGATTTTCCTGATTCAATCTGGGAATAAAGGTGAAGACTGCATATGCAGAGAGCACTGGAGAGACAGTGCTCCGGGTAGAAAACGCCTTTAAATTACCACACAGGTGGTAACACTTCACATGCTCTTCAAGGATAATCTCATCTAAAGTAGTTACTTTATCATCTACTGTAGGCCAAATTACATAAGGAATATTCGTAATGTTTTGGTGTACTGCATCTTCTGTGTTGCTTGCTGGGAAAGCCAGCACCAACTGAATTCCCACCGAGACAGTTGTGAGAACAAGGAAACACTACCTAGCTTACTGCAACTTGGTACCCAGTAGGTGCCAGCATCTGCCCTTCAACAGAACCGGGATGTGAATAACAGAAATCATAAAGTCCCTGTACTCGGTTCCTTAATCCAAAAAGCCTTCAACCCTTCCTCTTTTTCTCCTCTTATCTTTCCAAACATGGAGAAGTTTGGCATAAAGAGATACTAACCCACTTCCACAGGTCTGCCCATGTATGATCCAATCTAAGATCTCATCAGGTACAAAGCTGCTGCCCAATATGCTCTCACAGACTAGCACGTGAATGCTAGGATAGTCTTATCAAGAAATCTGGTCAAGAAATCAAGATTCAGGGTTAAATCCTCAGCTTATGTGAACTAATGAAGGTAGAAATGAAGCTACAACACTTGTATCATCCAGGAAAGTAGCTAGCAGACTCACAATTCACACAGCAACCTCAACACAGAAGCACCAAGAACGCAGATTATTCAATATGGGGTTTAAATTGTAGAAGATAATTAATAGCAAGACATGCACACGCATACGTAAACTTTCTGTTAAAGGATATAAAGAGAGAAAGTTGCCCTTGGATGTAATACAGTAACAATAATTTAGCTGAGTAACTAGATAATAGAGGCTCATAATTGGAAATAGATAAGTACACAGTCAGAGACAAGAAAATGCGGTATCAGTCAGACATAATTTAGGAAGCGCCATTTGGTGTCAGCAGAAAACACCCTGGCCTCAGGATTCTTTTTGTGTATGAACTAACCAGGCAGACACTGAAATCATTCTACAATATGAGCATAATGAAGCATGCTAATTTGCTAAAAACTGTTACTAACCAGTTTGCACTTCAGTGAATTGGAATTGCATTTTTTCTAGTTGAAACCAGCCCCTCCAGTGAACATGTTTATGAAATGACACTGGACTGAACGCATTTTCAGCTTGTTCAGACATAATTCAAGCAGTGGCTGGAAGGGAGGGTACCAGCCGTACCATACTGGCCTGCATTTTGCTAGAGTGTCACTCCAGAGAGAGCTCACTCCAGAGAAGTAACTCCTGACCTTCTGACAAAGGGAAGGTAGAAAAAAGCAAGGAAGAAAAAAAGCAAGGAAATAATAAAAAAACCCCAACTTTGTTGGGGATATTATTTGAGAATAATAAGTTAGAAAAGCAAAAAACAGCAAAACCACATTGCAGTTATGAGATATGAAATATCAGTAGTTGTGCAACAAAATCAAAATATTTCGCTAGAACACATTTGTCACTTTTCACAGGAATGGATTTTTTTTTCCTGATGTGGGAAGAGGAAAGAAAAAACGGAGGAAAAAGAAAGACTAGAGAAGTAATACTTAAATAACAACCACAGCAAGGGTAATGCTTTGAATACAGAGACTCCATTTAAGACCCATTTGCTGCGAAACTTAACAGGAGGTAATTTTTAACCTTGCAGTCCATACCCCAGTGACTATTGATTATTAGACTCTTTTTGGTCCAATGACTAAATATAGTAAAATGGAAAAAAAATGGTTGTTACATCTTAACTGGATGTTTAGCTGTTCCATGATGGATGCACGTGCTCATCAGCTCTTCTCCAAACATTCAGTACCACTGCAGAACAGAACACATTTAAACCGAGACATGTCCTATGGCAGGGAAACCGCGCCTCCCAACTCTTCCTACATACCATAAAAATGGCCTTTAGTTATTTGAGTATATCATCTATAAAAAGATATAAATTTATATCTAACATCATTATTAATAACTATCAGAAATAATGTTGATGGGGAGGGAAAAAGGAAGCAATTTAAACACAAGTCTTAAACATTTTCAATTATTTTTTGTCAACTTTTCCCTCCATTCTAGGAGATTTTCTCCCTCACCAGTTCTATAAAAATGAGTGGCTTGTTCTAATTTTCTTACAGGTATATGACACCTTGCCTAGTGTAAGGTGCTAAAACGGTATTTACAGAATATTCCTAAGGTACAGCCCCACATAACACAGGGAGCCCAACGAACTGAGCCCCCTGGGTGGGCAGCAGAAACAAATCAAAGGATCAAAACTGAATGCGCAGATAAAAATATTGCACATTTTATGTACGCTTCAAGAAAATCAGCATCCCAGTTTTAAAAAGGGTCTTAGAAAGCAAGTAACACTTATGATAAGCTGAATGGTAACACGCTTTTCAGAAAAGATGAGTAGATTCAAATGATTCTGAAGCTTGCAGTTTCAAGGATTTGGGGTGAAACTGCTACTTAAATCATCCCTGATTTACTGATAACTGGTGGCAGGTCAACAGTTCACCACTGACAAAATAAAAATGATCCAGTTAATCTGAAGTAATGGATCTCAAATCTGCTAAGTAGCTGATATTATCTATGCTGAGCCAATGCTTTTCATCAACAAAAATGATGAGGAGAGTGTATAATGGCTACGACTGTAACTCCTGATACATCTGACAACTGGCAAGCTATTGAGACATTTGTCCTGCTCTCCTCAATCCAAACATCTATGAAGCTAAATTAACCCAATTTATTTCATTCACAGCATTAAACAAATCTTAATGTGGGTATTCAGAGTCGAAAACCTGCTCGCTCTTGCTTAACATTACTACCATTTATTTCTGTCTCTTCCCTAATTTGAATTTATCCCACAGTATCTTTAACAGGGTTCTCAAAAGTAAAGAACACAAATCCTCCTCTTCTCAAAACAGAGACTAAGTCTGAATCTGTGATAACATAATGCTCCAAACCCACCTCCAATCCACCACTCAAATACAGTTCAGAACGAATTTCATACCTTTATAATGCAATAAAGACCACTGTTACTGCAAGGAAAGACCCCACGACCATTTCTAAAGTCATCAAGTAATAAACACTTCAGTAGGAGGCTTGAAGTGTTATTTATGGGCGATTTAAATTGATATCTAATTTACCGCTGCAAAATTCAAACATAATGCAAAATTTCATATAATCCATTTTTTCATCTCAAGACCAGCCTTGCTGAACATACCAATATTTACTTTCAAAATTCTAAGGTAACTGCTGTGGTGGTCAAAGCTCATTGAACTGTAGCAAATGCAGGTAAAAAACAGTCAACAGCAAACTTGGGTTAAATCACATGAAAAATATACATGTACACACAGCAGGAACTCAGCTGTGCAAACACCCTTAATTAGGTGTGTTCCAGATTCTACCCTTATTAACTGAGGTACAAAGACAATCTATGCAATGCACTGCAGGTTCTGGCACATCACTTTTACAGAAAGGAAAACAGCAACAGTCAGTCAAAGTGTGCCTCATTTTAAATGTGAAGGTTTAAACCTCAGGTGATTCTGGCTGGCACACGAGTTTGTTTCATAGTTCGTTTCAGCTCCAGTCTATCAATAAACATAATTACCTTTTTCTTTCACCATGGTAAACAAATTTTCTTCGTAGTTGTGGAAGCAGCAAGAATTAGCTGGAGTAATTTAAACACAATCTCTTTTCCAGCAGTGTCTGGCTGAGGCAGAATAATAAAAAAGGCAGCTTATTCCAGGTAAATATCTTCCTCGGTCAGATTTCCCACAAGACCTGAGCAGGTCTGAGTGTTCGTCACTGCCTCTTTGCTTCTTGTGCCTCTTCTCTTCTTCTCCGGTGGTCTTTTCCTACGGCTAACGGCAGCTCACACCCTGCCTGTGGACTCTGCCCCTTGTGCTGAAGCAACCAACTACGGCTGCTGCTGCGGAACAAACGCCGAATTCCACCGTCCCTCATTTCCAGCCACTGACACCACCTTGCATTCCTCTGCCCTCGCAGAACTGAGCTGGCAACAGATTTGTTCCCCAGTGACTGGCAGAAGGCTGCAGAGGGAGAAGGTGTGAGAGAGAACAGGAGAGGGAAAAGTTGAAGTGGTATTTCTGAGTTTCCTATCGTTTCATTTACTCTCCCTGAGCCAGGATCAAGAGGGAAATCCAAGATGAACACAGGCAAGCGCTAAAGCAGGCTGCGGAGCAGTGGTTTTCCCGGTCAGCAGCGTTTGTCCACTCCTGGTTTTACTTTAAGCTCTTACTAAATGCCAATTACTAGACCACAAAACATGCTAGTAAATAACCTCTCAGTGCCTTCTGACTGTAGTACAGAATAGAGGAACACATAATCTGTGCAAGCTGGGAATATCGACTCTATTCACTACCTTGAAAGAACACTAAAAATAATAAAGATGAGAAGTGTCACTGCTCCAGGAGCACCTGGGTTTAGAGGCACAGCCAGGGAGTGCTACTAATGAAATTTTTGCTATGATTCACTGTAAGCACTTCATTCTGAAACACTAAATAATTGTAAACTGCGGCTCCTCTTACTCCTTTTGAGACGACAGCCATCAGTACTTGTGGACCAGAGAAAAGAGCAGCATACTGCAACGGCAGCACTTACACGTGGATTTCACCCCCCAACATGCCCCAGTGAGAGAAAGCACCACTGCTGAATCTGAGCACCAAACTGACCTCCCAGTTTTTGGGTTTCCAGGCATGAAGTTCTACTCAAGAATGGATTCATCATTAAAATGATGTTAAGAAAAAACAACTAACCAATCCTTTACAATATTGCCAAGTCTCATCATCTTATAGAAAGATCCTGACTACTTCTGTTTTCTATTAAAATATACGGGTTGGAGTGAGGTGAGAAACAAAGCTTTTCTTTTGAAAGCATGCTTTTAATCACAGGAATGAAGGAAAGCTTGGAAACATGATTAATCAAACCTGAATGCCTATTAAAAACCACTTCTCATGTACTATTTTTCATACATACATTTTGCCATTATCAGTATTTTGGAGGACCTGTACCACTAGTACAAAATGTCACTTTTTCCTTCTTCATAAATGACCTCACTCCTCATTTAATTACCAGTGACCTCACCAATACAAACCTATCCCCATCATGCCTTTGCTTGGACAGTGTATTTTAGTACTTGTGGTTTTGAATGACAAAGGGAAATTAATTGACTTGCCAAAGAGAGTTGGTGACCACATTAGTATAGAACCGGGTCAAATGTAAAGATATTCCAGGCTAGGTTATAAGCAGATTCATTGGGCTACACCTTCAACTTGAGCACAACTCAGTGCAAAATGGGCTTTACGTTACAGGATGGAGGTGCAATTACATTGATACTGCATCCTAAAGCCAAAGCTATGTTCTGCCCAGAGCTTGACTTGAGAGCTGGATTTCCTACTTCCACAAGAGAATTCCTTCTTATCGCTACTATATGTACGGAGAGAGAATTTAATGTAAAGAAATAGGCTGTAGGCATCACCCAGACAGAGCAGCAGATGGCTGATACCTGCTGGAAAAAAAAACCAGAGCATACACGCAGGGTCAATAACACTTGCAGTAAATAAATTCTAAATATGTTGCATAAGTGTCACGCAGAATAACAGGAAGAAACAAAAGAAGCCAGTCTGCCTCACCCAAAAGATCTCTCTTATTCAGTGACATCCTTTAATAAATAAATAAGAGAAAGGAGGCAGAGGTTTGGGCACATGCATGGAAAAAAATAGTTATTCTATTCTAACAAATCTAGGCTGGCTTTCTATTGTTAGCAGTGTAACGTGTGAGAGAAGCACAGCCCAGGCAGTCTGACATTCCTGCCTCTATGACTCAGTGTGTTACTATTAATAGATTCGAGGCTCAACTGGGGAGCCAGGCTGAACCCCTCCGACACTGGGGCATAATCCATGATGTCACCTTTCTGACATATCGGAGACCTCAGGTTGTAACTCAATGTGGCCGCGTTCGTTTTTCTAGCAGTATTTTGTAAACAGGGGAAAACCTCCTGAAAGGGGCCTGTCTGACCTTCATTCATAAATATTTGATCTGATGTGCAGAACACAGTCTATGGATATACACATGCGGACACTGTTAACCCTTCCCGTGATCTTCAGGCACCCTCAAAGCCATGCAATGGTGATGATTCATTTCTTATCCCAGCAGCTGCTGACACAGAAGCCGCCTGCCGGTATCTGGACTTTGTGTTCTCTGAGTTCATTACCTCCATTTTTCACATGTGCTAGAGATTAGCACTGCTGTATCTCATCTCACAGCCGAAGAGAAGCTTTCCTCACATCATTCCGCCATGGGAAGCTGCAACATTAGACTACAGATTGTGCATCAAAATACATTTAAAAATACAGTCTGCACTGAACTATATTGGAGATTTAGGAGTCAAATGCAATTTACTTCTGAGAAAAGAGAAATAAAGAGCAGACAGTGGCATTGTAAATAAAATCTTCATACATCAGGATGTTTTTTGGTTTTAATCTCATTGTTCTAAACCCAAAGGCTAAAATTTACCCTGCTGTATAATTCAGAATCTACTCAGATATCCTAAACTGGAAATGAAAGAGGAATAGATAGCAATTCCAGAAACAAATCCCTAGCACTTACTGTTACTTAGAGATGCATATTTTAAAAGAAAGCAAAATAACCTTTTCCCTTTAAATAATCCATTGCATTGTATCAATTAAATAGTCTCCCTTGAACACAGTGTGGGTGACAGAGTCACAATGAGTACCCTACAGCTAGAAAACATGCTTATGTTGCTGTAATTTTAGGTGAAAAATATCCTGTACAAGGCATGAGAGCTACACTGAGACCACTCCACAAAGAGAAAGAGTTAAACGAGTTTGGTTTGCTCTTTCTTGTACCTTGATAATGTTGAAAAAATACGTGTAAGATACTAAGCAGCTTAACCATGATCTAAGAATTGTTATTCTCATTTTAAAAGCTGGTTTTCGTGTTGTTATCTTGCTCTCATTCTTCACAGATGAGATCATGGCTTAGAAGGATCAGTGCCCAGTTTTTACACAACTTCTTCAAAACTGACCAATGGCTCTTGTCCATCAACCACTAAAGTCTGCTATAAAAGAGAAAGGGAAAGAGGAGAAGTTCTTCTATTAAATAACCCTCAGGAAAATACCCTCTGTTTGATGTCCTTGCTTCCAGTAAAGAGCCTGGCACAGTTTTTATAAGAAACTCTGCCACAGGCTCCCACAGCTTAAGCACTGTACAACCTAAGTCAACTGAGAGCCATTGCTTCTAGAAAGAATTGATTATGGCATTTTGCAAAATGGTCCCCTCTCCAGGAAATAAATCCTACTCTCTCATGCTCTTAAGGAAAAGGTGACCTGCTCTAATTGTTATCCTGACTTAACTGTGCAGGCTCAGAGGGAAACCAATAGTGTCAACAAGGGATTTCTTGCAGACCTGTGACCCAGCAGTCGCCTCGGTGCCCTGATGGGGAAGCAGACAGTTTCCAGCTTTAGCATTTTCAACAGCTATACAATTAAATATTTGCTGGCTTCTGTTCCTCTTGAATACACCCTGTTCCAGCAATCTATGCCTTTGGTGCTGCTCCCTCAGCCACTTGGACAACTGACACATTTTCCATGTTTTGGAAACAGCTCAAGCAGCAGTGATTCTTGAGGGCTGCGGTGTGAAAGAAGGCAGGCAACCAACTCGGGCAAAGTTGATGCTCTCGGTGGCAGTTTTCAGATTCACTCAGACAGGCTGCTGAGCACCATCCAGTCTGTACCTGGCCACACTGTCCCCCAGACCACAGTGAACAGCAGGGTGTTTGCTTCTGAAGACAGACACAAGGTGTTTGGTAAGGCTGCTCACGCACATGTTGCCCTTTTGCCTTTCCAGGTTCTTGCAGGACCCCTCACAGTAAGTCTACCAGCCTTTCCAAACCTGCAGAAGAAGTTCCTTTATGGCAGTCAGTACATCCTATAGCCTTTCCATACCCTCCATGCAGTTTTTGATCTGTCATGACTTCACACTGCAGCCCATATCACAGACTTAGCCTGCCAACCTGTCCTTAACCCCAGCCCCTCCTCACACTACCCTGGCGTGGAACCAGCAGAACATTAAGGAGCTATGAAGGTCCCACAGACTGACTTCACCACATCTCACCCTCTACGCTGCCCTATCACAAGTTTTTAACATCTAGAGAAGTGTACACCAACTCACCAGAGAGGAATATGGTTCTTTCTTTGGATGGGCTACAGTCCTGCAAACCTATATCTTGGAATAATCACATTATCCTTACTGGTAAGACTGATGCTCAAGCAAATAACGTCCGATGGCCTAGGTCCTACTCACTCCTTCTCCACTATTTTCTTGTAGTCTCTGTCATGCTGCTTTGAATACAATTAGTCTGCAACAGTGGTTTTTATAGCCATGTGTCACCATTCTTTTAGAGTAAATTAAATTAAAATTTACTGAATGGATCACCTGAACCAGCAAAATACATAGAGAATCCATTCTGATCTGCCAGGATTTGGGGGTTAAGTGGTTGGGTTTTTTTAATAGAACCATCTAATATTCTTTTAAATCTTTGAAATACTCCTCAGTAATAAAACATTTATCTTCTCAGGTTTTGAAGTACTAAGTGATCTGCATTTCTTAAAACAAAATTGAATTTTCTGAGGTTCTCACAAGCAGGATTTCTTAGTAGGCTGCTATTCTGTATAACAGTAATAGTCTGCAAAATACGAATGAAACAGTAAGAGCACTGTCTAATTTATTGCTAAACAAAATAAGGAAGCAAGGACACTCGGCTTTGCTCTAAACATTGAGAAGCCTATAACACACAGGCTTACGTAGAAAGCACCTGAAACCTCCAGATCATCTTTAGAAACTAATGAGAAAAGATGGTTACATTACACTCTTCACTGGCCCCAAAAATGTATAAAGCTCACTGATGGGTAATCTTCTGCCTGTAGGTATGTACAAACATTTACCTTCAGACAGACAGCGATATTATCAATACAACAACTGGCTTCCAACTGCTTATGTTACTGCTAATCCTTACAAAGGAGATCATGCTTTTCTTAACACCTGTGTGAACTTTTGCACTACGCACACATAACTGACACTGAACTGTCACTGTTGTAGTGACAATGGTTTAAAACTGCGTATTTAAAAAGAAACAACCTATCAAATGAAATCATCACTGTTCACCCGCTATAAATTGAATTTGTCTAGCCAAGTCATGACCACCACCAGAACTGCTGTTGACAAAAACATGAGTGTACTGTCAGCAACCATCACTGACAGTAACCACAATTACCGCTAAAAACTGCAAATAACCAGCACGAAGGCAGGAATCCCCACCAGGAACACATATATACATATGTCATGCTTGACTGTGCATGCCAGCAGTTAAGGAGATTTGATATTGAAATCCACTTCAGAAATGGATTAACTGTGCAGAATAACCTGACTTGGGAGGTTTTGACTCAGTGAAGTCAGCAGGAATGCAGGAAAGATTCAGTAGTCTGAAGGGCTTCTCCATGAAAGCTCCATAAAACACCAGATTGAAGCAGCCAATCAGTTGATTTGCAGAGTAAAGAAACAAGTTCTTTGTTCTGCAGTCTCGAGAGACCTGACTGAGCTCACTAAGCACTAATCTTTAGTGGGCACCTCAGCAATGCAGCAGAGCAAAGCATGCAACGGCACAAGTCCACAATCCCTCAAGATGAGGCAACCCATCACGTAGACACCGGATATATACCACCCTTCTATTTAAATTGGACAAATCAATTTTCACTATGCCAAATGACTAATTCCTTCTCTTCTGATTCCTTATTAAACTATAAATAGAGCTATAAAAAAGGCACCTAAATCCGTCATGCAAATGGCTCTCACTCCCAACAGCTATTTCCCAGTCCCTATTTCCATTTCCCTATGAAACGAACCAAACAGGACCTCAAAGATAAAAATATGCTTTCCAAGTAGATACAACTTAACCGCATAATGTAATGTTAATATATTCAACCAAACTTTTTCAAACAGATGTTTTTATCACCTTACTACAAATTCTAGAACTTTTCTATTAGTGGCTTTTTGATTTTATCCGCCAACTAAGGAGGGTCACTTGCTTCAGCGAGTAAAAGCTTACATATTTGAAGCTTTCTTTTAAATTACTTGTTGCTGTTTCAATAGGAGGATCATCATAAAAATAAGATGTACAATAAGTTAATATTCCAAACAGATTAGGCATAATGATCTGTTAGAGCGAGTCCAGAGGAGCACCTCCCATACAAGGACAGGCTGAGAGCTGGTGATATTCAGCCTGGAGAGGAGAAGGCTCTGGGGAGACCTTAGAGCAGCCTCCCAAGTACTGAAAGGGGGTCCAGGAAAGCTGGGGAGGGGCTCTTGATCAGGGAATGCAGGTATGGGACAAGGGGGAATGGTTATAAGCTGAAAGAGGGGAGATTTAGATTAGATATTAGGAAGAAATATTTTCCTGTGAGGGTGGGGAGGCCCTTGCCCAGGTTGTCCAGAGCAGTGGTGGCTGCCCCATCCCTGGAGGTGTTCAAGGCCAGGTTGGATGGGGCTTTGAGCCCCCTGATCCAGTGGGAGGAGTCCCTGCCCATGGCAGGGGTGTTGGAACTGGATAATTTTTAAAGTCCTTTCCAACCTGATCCATTCTACGATTCTATAACTGATTGCAATTTCTGCACCAAGTGGAATTTTTAAAAGATAACTAGAAAAGCTTTTTTATGGAGCAGCAGCAGCAAAGTAAAGTTTGCTCACAGTTAGTTTATATCAAACAGGATGGCTTATTGCCACTGCTCCAAAGGAAAGAGTCACATATTTTAAAGGACAACTTGCCAACTTAAAAAAACAAACAGTTTTTAATCTTCAAAGTACTGATGTATATTGATAAACTAATTTGGTTTCTATTTTTGCATTTTACAGCTTAATGCCTCTACTTTTTACATTGAAAACTGCACATACAGCTCCCCCATCTAAGCTGTGTGGTAACAAACCAGTCATACACATTCCCTGGTGCCACATCATTTCTGCATCCCACTATAAAGATCCACTCCAAAGGAAAGTAACTGAAAAATCAAAAGCAGGATAATGCCAAAACTAGACCTGCAATCTCCATTCTTACATTGTCATCTTTGTTTCCTCTCAGTTTCTCCTTGTCTGCATAACCTGGGTGAAGAGCAATCCTGCATCTCTTTCTTCCCTTCTCCCGTTAACTATTTGCCCTTTTACTGACAAAAAGCCTACAGAGCTCCACCAAACATCTATTGTTCTCTCACTAAAAGGTACTTTTAGGACCTTGTATACCAAGGTCTACTTAGTGGTATCCCCACCTCTCAGGCACAGAGGAGAAAGAGCCAACAGGAGCTGGCATCCATCCTCTCCTCAGTCAGTGCAGGAGGAATGTATGGGAGTGGGTGAAGCAAGGGAAAAGGCCACGGACCAAGCTTCTTTCTCCTCTTCTACTTCCTCCATGCTCCAAGGTTCAAGTCAGAGTGAGCACAGGCCATTTCCTACGCCCTTCCCTCTGCTCTGAGGTCTTTCCCATTACTCCACTTTTTGGATAAGCAGAGCAGGCCTAAAGAATGGTTTTCAGAGGAGGAGAAAAGCCACTTCTGCTTCTCTTTTCCCCAACCCAGTGGCACCAGTATTTACCCACTGGCACAAAGGCCAGAACTCCTTGACCTCGAAACCAGCTTCCATGTCAGTTTTACCTCCCGATTGCCCTCACCCTTTGCGTCTCTGTTGGCTGTGAACACCTGGACAGTGGGAAGAGGGAGATGTTCTCACCACCTGAGGTGGTGGCAGGCAAGCCACACTGCTCTCCAGCTTCAGCCCTGCTCAGGGAGGGTTATTTGATTAAAACTCCAAGGTTATATTATACAACTGCAAAGGACAGACACAGGGGAGGAAGCTTCCATCAGATACAGAACAAAGGCAGGACTCCCTGTAAAAAACAGCGGGGGACGTGTAGCTCTTCCCAGTTAAAGCTGCCTGCACCCACCAGTACTATGGAATCACAGAGCAAGCGAGAGCTTTGCTTTGGTTCCCCCTCACAATCTCCACACCACTGCTATTGCCTACCTAGACAGCCACTCAGGAAGCAAACCACAAAACGTTCATTATTTCTTTCTATTAAAGCTAATTAGCACATCTTTCTTATTAACATGTAGTAACACTAGGAACTGCAATTTTTTTCTTGTTTATTGGATAGCAGATAACAAAGTACTTAGGCGGAGAGGGAGCAGTGAGCCCTACAGAGGCAAATTCATTTGCTCTAAACCAGGCTACGTTAATGCAGATTAATGCTAAACCACTGATGTACTACCAAGCAAATTAGCTTGGATTGATCTCAAACACTGGCAACAACTTGCCCCACAGCAAATGGAAAGCTGAAAAAGGGTTAAGAAGACATCAAATATGCCAATATTTTAAGTTAAAATATGGCATTGATTGAATTGGAGCAGACATTCTGCAAACAGGCAGAAATGAAGAACTAGTCCTAATTACATTTTTCTTTTTAAATTTCATAGCATCACAGAAGCATAGAATCATAGAACGGTTTAGGTTGGAAGGGACCTTAAAGCCCATCCAATTCCAACCCCCCTGCCATGGGCAGGGGCACCTCCCACTGGATCAGGTTGATCAAAGCCCCATCCAACCTGGTCTTGAACTCACCAGGGATGGGGCAGCCACAGCTTCCCTGGGCAACCTGTGCCAGGGCCTCACCACCCTCACAGAAAAACATTTCTTCCCAATATCTAATCTAAATCTCCCCTCTTTCAGCCTAAATTTAATTTTTTAAAAAAATCAAGCTGACTGTGCATGTTTACAGAAGCAAAGCTTTTTAGAGCCTAACACAGACAGGGAGTTTCAGCTATACTTCCTACTCAAACATGGAAACATTACTCAGCATTTTTCACAAGCGGATTTATCCGTACTATAATAGAGCTAAAGCACCTACAGCAGATGCACTTTCCCACCGCAGCCACTCTGTGAATCTCAGAGTAATACAAGCAAAAGTGCCTGCTTGTGTTTAAGATCTAATAGGTGAGCATCCTGGTAAAGCTGATGAAATGAACAACTACATCTTCAACGTGAAATCACTGCAGGATCAAACCCACATCGGCACTGTTACTGTAACAAAGGGCAGAGAAGAAAGCAGTTTCTCTAATGTCAGCAAGAGAGAGAACGAGAGAATTTTCACTTATGAGCACTGTTTGTGAGCAAGTCCTTGCTATTTAACACTACAGCAATACCGAAGCACAGAGCAACAAGCGCAAAAGGAAGATGGCTCAGTCCCTGATGCTCACTGTTAGAATGGCTCTAAGCACACGAGCCCAGAAGACAGCAGCTTGACTGATCTTTATCGGGGACATGTGACCCTTCATCTCGAACTGCAGCTATAGGCTGGTATCACAGTGGGTTCACAAGCAATTTCCAGAGGTGCTAAAAAGCACCTGAAAGACAGAGGCTGCTCCCAGAGTGAAAACCCAACCTTGATGACACGCTTGGTGCGTAAAGTACACAGCACAATAAGCCTAGAAATCTCTACCATAATGCTGCAAGCTGTCCCCAGAAAAAGTGGGACTTCAAGGAGGGAGAAATGCCATTTCCCCAAATCTGAAGACATCAGGGCCATGTGTTTCTTAAAGACAAAAATGCAAAATGAGAAAATATCAGTGCACTCAACCAGGTCCCTAGGTGACAGTGATCTGTAGCCACAGAGCAAGACTATAAAAGACTGAAAAGATCCTGTACTCTTGTGCCAGGTAGGCTCAGACACTGACATCATTTGTGACATTCATAAAACCCACCAAAAAGATTGCACAGCATGCTTAGGTGAACTGTTCCTCCACTTCTCTGCCTCTGTGGATATTGGGAACTCACTTTATAGATAAGCTGGATCTTCCGTGCTGCAAATGCACCTAATCTTTTTCTGTGCTTCTCAGGGCAATGCAGAACACATCTCCATTTGACAGCCCCTTATTCATCTGCAGATTGACCAAATCCCTTACTTATCTCCACTCCTGTAGGTTAAGAAAACCTAATTCTATTTATCTTTTCTTATGTTTTTTTCCCCCTAATACTACTCTCACTGCCTTTTACTGGTTTCCCTCCAATTTATCTGTATCTTTCTCAAAATGCAATGTCCAACCCTAGATGGAGTATCCAGCAGAGTCCTCTTCAGTTAGAGGAATAGAGAAAACTTATCTCCCTGGCTGTACATATCTCCTGCTAAGACATCCCAGAAAAAGAATGGCTTTTTTTTCAGCAATATCATACAGCCAATCTATAGTGACATCATCATTATCCTCCATATACTTTTCTGGAGAATTGTTAGTTATTTTCCATTTATTTTCCATATCTTATCTGTGCAATTCCAACGTTTTGCACTTTTACTCACTGAAATTCAACTATGTGATTTCCAAACATCTAGCTGACTTATCAGGACTATTCTGAATTCCAACACTGCCCTGCAGAAGAATGACATAATGCTCCTACACTTGGATTACCACGAACTTTAAAAGCACGCTCCCTATTTAATCATATAATCATACAAGTCTGCATTATAATAAAAAAAAGTTGTAGGGACTGAGGCCAGGAGAGATCACTCACTTGAAGGAATCCATTTGAAAAGCTATCAAAGAGAGGAACCACAAGCAGTCTCTACAGCACCTCTTGGTATGTGAGGAGCACCACCACACAATGCAAATAGAACCCAGATTTTTCTCTCCCATATCACCACTTGCCACGCTCAAGATTGCTTCACTTTGGACACCTGACAAGTTCACACGGCACCATTAAAATCCTACGGTTGTAGGTCCCGCCGAGAACACATTATGTGAGGAGCTTCTAGGAACTCCATTAGCAAGTAAGACCAAAGATTAAAATGGGATTTCTCTTTTTCCATCTGTGTCTTCCTTCTTTTTGCCCAGATAACAACAGGGACTGGTGTTAAAGAAACTGCAGTCTTCAGGGTGATCTTGGATGCTCTTTGGTACTCAAAATGGAAAATGGCAGAGGGGCACAAAACAGTGCCTGTCACTCCCCTAGCTTTAGCTTTCCTGCCTTAACACAACACCCTACTGATGCAAGCCCGATGATGTGTGGGGGCTTGGATGTAAAACAGCATCAAAGATTGAAATGTTTATGCTGCAGCCCACTATTTTATAACTGTATCTTCTATTTTAAAGCCCATTCCTCTCAAGAACACCTTACCTCCATGTCTTCCCTCACATCACCCACCTGATCCTTCCTCCTTGCAAATATCACACAGAAAAATCTGATCTTCCTTCCCCCAGCCCCCCATTTCTCATAGAGGCTCAGTGCTTCATAATTCCTCCTGCATCCGTCCAGTCTGCTCCCTGGCTCAGCACTGAGCTGTTTTCATGCTCTCTGAATTCTGCCCATCTTTCTGATCCTTTCGTGTTCCTTCTGTCTTGCTTTACACTCAGCTGATCCAGCACAAGCAGCCATCCTCACAAGCATTGCTTTAACTTAAGACTGTTGCATAAACAGTTACTAAACTAATACAGAAGGCCAGTTAGATAATATGGTATCTACCTCCTTTGCCTCAGGTGTATCCAACTGTCGTGTTCAGAGAGTAATAAGTTTGGATGCACAAGCAACAGATGAGAGTATCTCATACAAGAAGCAACATCACACAGTTCCAAGCCAATTTTCTCTTCAAAATTCCACTGCTCTCTTGCAACCAACTTTCAGCTTTTGCTAGTGCTGAATATCGGATATTTTTTTCCACAGAATCCTTTGTTCCAGAGTTTGGCTTCCAGAGAATCAAAGCCATGTGCTGAACTGATCCTTATAGGCTAAGACAGGTTTGGTTGCAGCGAGCCACGTCACTGGCAATCTTGGAAGCAAACCCTTGCCACTTATCCTAGAAACGGCAAGGAAGGTGGTTCATGAGTCTTTGGTCAAATGAACCCAAGGACCTCCATCTGCTTTTCCTTTCAGTGACTCAAAGCTTCTTTTGAAAACCTTCTTCATTTCTTTTTTTCAATTTTTAGACTATTTTTGACTGTCAGCATCATGCCACCATTTAACCTCAGGAGACAAGTTTAACCTCCAGCGTTCCCCTTACAAAGGGGATGGAATTTCACAAAGCGGGTGCTAAGTAAAAGCAAGTCACAGGCTAAATTGCTGACACTCAGACTCAGTTTCTGAATCCTGAATAGTTCTGCACTTGTTGATAATTCCTAACCTTCCAAAAACCTAAGATACGGGTCTTTCCTCATGGTTATTATTCCACCCATGAGCAGCAAGGAAAATATTTAGCGCATCTCCAAATGCCTTGAACAGAGCAATTTCTAATCTCTGTTTCCAAAGCCAAACACAGACAGCAAACTGTCTTTAAGCAGGGTATATGAACTGCTAAATCTTGGAGTCATTGAGGTACCATAATCCCCATGCAGGCACGTGGCCTAAGAGACAGACTCATGCCTTTTGTATCTTAAAGTCACACACAGCTTTTGCAACCAATAACCACTGGTTACAACCAATAACCACTGGTAGTGGTTATTCCACTGGGTTTGTTAAGTAGGTGAGATTCCGATTCCAACTGTTATAAAGCTAAGCCACCTCGCAACCTCCCAGCGAGGATTATTCATGGTACTGCAAAGCAAAACCACATTACCCATCCTATGGAATAATAGCACCCAAAATTGTAGGATGAAAAGAATTAAGACCCAGTGACTATATGAATTATCTGTCACGGTATAATGCTCATCAGAACCTGCCTCACTGTCCTTGTGATTGCAATACTGCAGATTTCTAGATTGATTTAAGCTCCATAAAACTGGAAGAAAATTACAGCTGTGCAAAAAGATGGTTCCCAGCCTGCTATGGTGGCAAAGAATTTCTTCGGAGTCCTGCATGAATTGATCATACAGCTGGTCACTGTTCATCCAACTCACTTTCCGTACTAAATTATGATTTATAAAAATGCATAAATTGTCTGTCGAAATTTCTTCCAGAATATCATTGTGAAACACTGGAGGGGCTGGCAAGGCAAAACAACAGTTGCTTTTTCTGGTTCATAGCCATATGATATATTTGCCTTATGATTTAGCAACACCTTAATTAAAATTTTAGTTTTAAAATGACTGATTACTCAGAGGCAGTAACTACCCAAAACAGGCACATGGGTTTTGGCCAGTATTAATTTTATAGCGTGAAGTTCAGTGGGCACAGAGTTGACCCTGCAAAAAAGCTATTTGCACAGAATGGTACTGATGAAACAACAAACTTGAAAGCAAATATTTGAAAAATACTTGCCTACTGCATACAAACACTCAGGAACAAAGAGGAACAAAGAGCGTTGTTACGACTCTGTACAAATACCCATATTATGCCACATGTTGAATACAGTTCCATTCCCTAAGTTTTCAAGGGTTATAGTAGAACTAGAAAAAAATACAGGGAAAAATGGATAATCAGAGTCATAGTCTGGCTTCTACACAAAAAGCATCTAAATGAATATGAATGTTTATCCTGGAAAAGGAGGTACCTGGATAAGAGCTACAACAGAAGACTAATAAATTCACGAGGGACAAGAAGAAGGTGAACACAGACTTCTAATCACGTCTTCTAATTTAAAACTGAGCCAGCTTCAAATGAAATTACTTGGCAGTAGGTTGAAAAGAAACAAAAGGGAATATAGTTTCATAACACCCATAGGAAAGCTCTGGAACACATCAGCACAGGATGCTGAGCTTTCAAAAGGTATTTTTCTAGCTTGAGTACTTCTGCATCTTAAGGTCCCCTTTCTCCCACAATGGCCACGTAACAGAGAGATGCACCTATATCTGTCAACTCCTTTTGACTAATCAGATTATAACTTGGCTTTTTCTTCTTCCCCTCCTGCCTGTTAGCGATAAAATATTCCTCCACATCCGAGCACATGTGCTGTCACAAAGGATCTTGCTGCCACATAAAAAATAAGCTAGCTGTAAAGCAATTTAGCCTGTTCACCAACTAGCAATCAAGATCCAGTGCCAGTTCTCACTTACCCAGATCCTCAGGAGTGCCAAATAACCTCTCACATAAGTAGTAGTCATCTGGATTCAAGTAGGGCAGTTGCTTCAGCAAGCTCTGCTTAGGAATGAGGTACAAGACCTCTGCAATATCCCCGTCCTCAATAATTGACATCCTTTTGACTGAATTCCGGAATTTCACCTTTTCTAGCACCAATTCTTCAGTTTTACTGGATCCACACAGCTTCCCAAAGCTGTTCAAGATGGGGAAAGACGGCATTTCTATTCAGAAGAAGCTAGGGAAAGCAACCTGTAGTCAGTCTGCTACTCACGGTACGCTGTCCTTAGCAATCCTTCTCTTTTTCTCTTATCCAGCAAAGGAGATTAAGGAAGATTATTTTTAGTGATTATCTTCAGGAGCTTATGGCAGTATGCTTGATCAGGTGACTGCCATCTAAAACTATTGTAATCTAATGCAACTCATTTCTGGGAACGCAAAAATTGGAAGCAAAACCATAAAGAGTATCTGAAAATCAGATTAATATCCAGGACAAGAGAAAGAACGTAACTGAGGTATATAAGAGGATTAGTCTAAAATCAAAAAAAAACCTTGCTGTGTCAAAAATCTTATTACGGAGGCATCATCATCTTAAGCTACACATGCACATCTGTGCATTTAATCTACTGTGCCCCTGTTCAATCTACTGTGCCCCTGTTCCACGGCAGGTCTATACATGCGCTACGGTGAAAAGGTTAGAGTAAAGGCAGAGCATGTTTGTCCTCCTTTTTAAGGCATATACAGAGGTTGGAGAGCACTACTTCATAAGCAGATTTCTTTGGAGAAATCCTTTCCGCAGCTTTCACTGTCTATTCCAAACAAAAGCACTTAAGCTTTCCCCTAACTAGTTAGGATTGGTTTGCTCGTGCTCTTCCTCTCCAATTTCCTGTGTAGCTGACAGGAGAAGCTTGGCAGATACTGCGCCAGCCCTTCCTGCTTCACTTGCAAGAAGTATTTACATTAATCCAATTCCAGCAATTTGCTAATCTAATCATCTAATGAATATTTCTCCCTGGGTAAAGGCAGAGTTAATCATCAACCGGGCACTGGAATGTCACAGGAAATTCCAAAGTGAAAGATAAAAAACAAACCTAAACCAGCATCCATCATCTGTAAAGTGCAGGTAGACCCCAGACCAAGCCTTGCTCAGAGACAACTTCATATTCTTTACTCAGCCGAGCTCCCAGACATGACTGTGCAGACAGTGTTTTGCCCAGGTTTTCAATTCCCTTTAACATACTGAAGTTAGCCGTACCTGGAAAATGACCTGGTGTGATAATTGCACTGCTTCCAAAAAGGCTTTGCTAAATTAGGAGGTGAAAAAAACCAGCAATAGGCTTACTGAGCACAGTGGGAAACATGTCACTTAACTCTTGCCTTAAAACCCACAGTTCAAGTACTATCTACAGATGGGGACAGGCTTTGAAGAGAAGACTGCTTTATTTACCATTTTAAAGAGAACATATCAACTCACAAATCCAGACTTTGATCATCTATTAGCACACACCTCCTATTAAGTCATTATTTCTCAAGTAGCAGGAATTCTATGCTATCTAGAAAACAAGCCTGAAATCACAGTTCCCCTTAAGCAGCCCTTCTCTAGGGTTTTATGATCAATCATGGACACAGTGGGTCAAAGCTGGAATAAATCAGCACCGCTGTACTAAATTTAATGGGGTGATGCTAATTTGTACTTGAGGAAGAGCTGGCTCAATAAATATCGCAATGTGAATTCTGCTTCAGAGTATCTTCTATCAGATCAGAAATCTCAGCAAATGCTGCGTTTTAGGTACTCTCCCTAGGAAATAAAGCCTTGTAGCAATTTTTCAGTCTCTCCCAGATTTCACAACCTACTGATCTGCACACCACAGCCACTCAGTGGAAAAGACAGATCTTCTGAAAGTCCAAAAGCTTCTACCACTTCAGGTAAAGGTGGATCACCATTCTGTGCTGAAAGCAGAAGGATGACTCATAGGACACAGCTGGATGTGCTCCAACACAAGTTTATATCTCGGCTCAGTAAAAGAGTGTCTATGTGCTGCTGGGTAATTCGCAAAGGATGTTGACATAGGACAACAGCAGTGCCAACTACCCAGCCTTGCCAACGCATCAAGGTGGACTTCGCCCTCTGAGGTAGGTGAGGCCAGGACACACATTGCCCTGACATTAATTCTGCTGCACAACTCAGTCCTCAGAAAGCTGAGCTCTACAGTCACTTTTTAAACTGTTTCAACATTGGCTACAGCTTGACTGCCTAAATCCTAGAGGAAAAACTTGTTCTTCATTGGAATGTGAATGCACTGGCTTAAGACTGACTCTCAGGTTTCTCTTGTAACCAAGCTGGTTCCAGCCCTCCAGCTATGCTCACAGAGACAGCTGCTGCACTGTCTAGGTCTAAACACTAAGCCAAGTACAACTATTGTGTAGCAGTAGTCAGAAGAAACTTCAGTCTTCAGCCTGGAGAAGAGAAGGCTCTGGGGAGACCTTAGAGCAGCTCCCAGTACTGAAAGGGGCTTCAGGAAAGCTGGGGAGGGGCTCTTGATCAGAGAGTGCAGGGATAGAATGAGGGGAACGGTTTGAAGCTGAAAGAGGGGAGACTGAGATGAAATCTTAGGAAGAAATGTTTTCCTGTGAGGGTGGCGAGACACTGGCACAGGTTGCCCAGGCAAGTTGTGGATACTCCATCCCAGGCCAGGCTGGATGAGGCTTTGAGCCCCCTGATCCAGTGGGAGGTGTCCCTGCCTATGGCAGGGGGTGGAACTGGATGGGCTTTAAGGATCCTTCCAATCCAAACAGTAATATGATTCTATAATTCTTTTCTCACATCATCACGCACCACAGAAGCTACAAAAGGCCTCCATTATTTCCTTTAACTTGCAGTTTGCCCCTGTATATTTACCTCCTGTAACATTAGAAGCATTGCAACCCAGCAACAGAGGCGAAGGGGTAGAGCAAAGACACAGGAGGCTTGATCCGCTTTCACCCATGGAGGGTGAAAGGTGTTCCTGCACTTGGCAAGCATGACTTATGCTGTCAGAGCAACTCCAGCATTAGCTTGAGAGGCGGCAGAAGACAGTGCCCTTTTTCCACAGCATCTCCACTACAGGCAGTCAACTTGTGACCCCTGTCGTAGGGTCCAATGTCATTTCAAATAGTGAAGTGCAATCGAGTCTGAGACACATGGGATTAGGGGGGGTCCACGGGAACAGCTCCATATAGATGAGCATTTTGTGAGTGCAATGTGTCCCTGTGGAAGTATTCTGCTTAATTAAAAATGAGATCCTCCTTTCTCTGGGAGAGACTACTCTAACGATGCCCCTTTCCAGCCCTGGCTATTGCTGTCATCATCTGATAACTACAATCTCCAAGACCACATACAGCCTGCTGCTTGGAACGTAGAGCGATATGATTTTTCTTAGTGTTTTTTTTAGCATAAGGTAGGTCTTAAAGAGCCTCCATCCTGTTAATATGTAATATAAAAGGACAAGAAGTAGATGTGGGCAAAACAAGACCAGGAAGCATCACAGTGGCTTCCCGAGTCAGATGAAGGGCTGTTTGGAGCAGCTGGTTTGAGAGTCAGATCCTTGCGTCCAATGTAAAAGACAAGACCTGAGTCAGCCTTGTACAACACACTGTTACCAAACATTGGGATTAGCCTTAGCCAGAATCGAAAAGACAGTGGCAATCTCCTACCGCTTCAATCAAGCACTCAATTAAGTTGAAACAACTGATTTCTAATATTCTTACTGAAAAGAAAAGGGTGAAAAAGACAAGGGCATAACCCTGTCCTTATGTTTCTCAAAACACGTTCTCAGGAGTCCAGGTCACCCTACCCAGAAGTAGCATTGAGGAAATTTCCTCAGTGCCTGCCAAGCAGCAAAATATTTCTACATCACTGCATTCAAAGCTGTGCTTCATCTGAGTAATCAGTGCTGGGGACCCAAGTCTGCACAGAGCACATCTGGAGGTATAGGCGCTTTCCAGACTTAGAGTTTTTTAAAAGGGACTCGATGTGATACAAGAATTAAGCAAATTAGCTACTTAAAATCATAGAACCGTAGAATCATAAGGTTGGAAGAGACCTCCAAGATCACTGAATCCAATCATACCTGTCTCCCCACTAAACCAAATTCCTTAGGAACTCATCCACCTGTTTTTTAAACACCTCCAGGGATGGTGACTCCACCACCTCCCTGGGCAGCTGTTCCAATGCCTGATCACCCTTTCAGTGAAGAAATTCTTCCTAATGTCTACCAGCTTCTTAAATATCTTATTTATAAATATTTTCAGCCATCCCAAGACCATTTTCTATTCAATCTCCTTTGAATTTATCAAGTCATTTGACTGCCCAGATGATGAAAACACGTTTCATATACAACCAGGAATAGATGCTTCTGTACTAACACTCCTAGAACAGAACAAAAAAAATTGACTGCAATCCACAAATAAATTGCAGAACAGAATAGTAGACACTGTATAATAGGAAAAACGAGACACCAAGGGCTAAAATCATAGTAGAAGAAATATCCCTCCATCTTCCTGAGCAACACCGAGGATTAAACTGACATTACAGCTAAAAAGAAGGCAGGAATGTGTAGCGCACTAACGCTATCTTTAATTGTTTCTGCCATCAGAATTAAACCTCCTGCAAATACGTTTCACTGTGGCTTCATTCTTGTACTGAAAGCAACAAAAATCCCAACCAAAAAAACCCAAGAAATTGAGGTCAGTAGTACCAGCTCAGCAAAACCTAGCGGCAAAGAGAAATCAAAAAAATAACCCAGAAAACAAGGTAAACCAAAATGAAATGTTCCTTTTCCCTCATACCACTTCTGGTAGGAGGGAACACATTTACTGCACAGGTAGACAGTCCTAAATAATCTTTCGTGCATCTGCCCAAGGCGACAGGATTATCTTCTTCCATGTAAGAATCCTCATAGATATTGAGAGTAAGGAAGAGAAAGAAAGCCTTCACATGAATGAAAAATGAGCAAGCGCTATGTCTATTTATACCAAGAAATATAGTTATCCAAGCCATAAAATAACCGTAACAGCAAGAGAGAGCAAAAAAACATTCTAACATTCAAGTTCACACCGAAAAAAAGAAACAAAAGCTCTCTGCTTGAGTTAAAATTACTCCATATGGGCAGCTTTTTCACTCCTGACACAGTTCACTTACTCAAGACCGCAGGCTGAGTACAAAACACTCAGGAAAACTTGAAGTAACACTTCATCCACATCACAGAGACCAAAAAATCCACATGCACATCTTTAATTTCTTTACCTAAATGTCCAAAACAAGCAGTCATCTTCCGGGCATACTGACACAAGCCATTCTCCCTGTACGGTTCCTCACCAAGGATCGGTTCACTCATGGCTTCAGAAGGAGCTACCTTGCTCTGCAGAGTCAACCAACTACTGCCTATTGAGACTGATGAGATGACAGAGCTTCCTTCTCCAATTTATCTCCATTAATAATTCAGGTACTACATAAAATTTGCTGAGCTTTAAAAACCAGTAGCGCAAAGTTACTTTGTGGCTTTTGAAGTAATCATGTTTTAGTTCTTTAGTTCTATTATATTCCAATAGGCTACAGAAAATATTTTCAAATGAAAACCATACCCAAACTCTTGCTGCACAAGGGGAACAATTGCTGGGATTATGCTCAGATCAGCGAGACGTTTAAAATATTCACCTTGCTCAAACGCAGAAACACAGTTACCACCGCTACTGAAACATGACATAAGGCGCTCCGGACAACGTGTCCAGTGCTGTAAGGGCACCACATCATAGAATCATACAATGGTTTGGGTTGGAAGAGACCTTAAAGACCATCCAGTTCCAATCCCCTCCCATGCACCACTTCTCAAAGCTATACATCTTTTACGGGCTCAGGTACTAACACCATCACATCTTCTGTTACTTTCTAGCACCACAGCCAAGAGCAACAGGAAGAGGGTATTTTCTCAGTTCACTCATGGGAGTATGAAATCCATCTAAGCTTGCTGCTATCTTAGCTGAGAAAAAAATACATGAGAACTGAGTCAGCAGTCGTGCTTTGGGCCCACTATGGTGGCCACACAGACCTTCCTCTGTTCTGCTCCTCAGAGACAAAGACTAACTAGGGGAGAATGAGCATCAAAAATCCACCAAAAATCATAGAATCATAAAGAGCGGAAAAGACCTCTAAGATTATCCAGTCCAACTGTCAGCCCAGCATCACCATGCCTTCTAAACCCTGTCCCAGAGGACCACGTCTACACATGTTTTGAACACCTCTGGGGATGATGACACAATCAATGACACCTACTTAGCTAAATATTTGCAGAATAGCTTTGGCTTCACTCTCTTGACTCAGGTGACCCTTACAAGTGAAGAACAGGTGCTCCTCATAAATAAACTTCCTCCTTGTCCACCACACTTGGTTTTTATCCATTCACTTGACACTTACTGTTTCCTCACTAAGATCACATCCACTCACGAAAAAATATTTAGTAGAGCTCATATAATGACCCTTCCATCTCAAACCATTCTATGATATTGATGTTTCCATGGATGGGTCACTTACTGCTAAGTAGACACTTTAAAAAGAGATCTGCGCTAGTACATCTAGATGTAAATTTTACTCACGTCATTGAAAAGCCCAATTATTAATATTTAATATGACTTCCAATAATTTACAGTCTATAAAAGCATAAGGTATATTTTAAAAAAAAAAGAACTGAGGCACTGCTATATTTTATTGTGCTAAAGGCTATGAAGGAGCTACATAGGTAGGAATTTCACAGTCTGCAGGTCTCTATGGAATTAGTTTACTGGTTTCAACCCATAGAAGGTTCTACAAGGTAAGCTACCCTGCTGCCTGTGGCAGGAGGGACATAAAGAGCACAAAGCCACAGGGCATCTCTACACTGGCAAAAAAAAGAGTGGCATATTGAGAAAGGCTAACTCAGGTTGAAGAGATATCAGAGGTAAAATGATTTGTGTTATAACTCAGCTGAGCAACCCAATTAAACACGAGTCTCTCATATGGGCTTGTTACCAAGCTGCCAAGTCAAATTCTTTTTTTTCACTGATATTATAACTGATATTTAACTGATCATTAGCCAAACACCATCCAAAACACCTCTTTTTCCAGCACCCACACATGCAAAAAACAGTACTGGAGAACTGTTACCAAGTCCGTCAAGTCCATGAAGCCTGTGAACGTCTACATGAAAGGGTGGCAGCAAGTTCAAGTTTGAGTACACATTTGTGTTATCTTACACTGCATCAAACATTAACTCTTTACAAACCCACCTGGGGATCTCCCGAGGTGATGTGCTGCAAAAGGAATCTCAGTTTATACTTTAACAGCAAAATTTACATTCACAAACTATTTTACGGAAATTCAGAAACAAGAAAGAAAATGTTTTTCTATGTATTGATTTCTCCATGGTGTTCATTCCAGGATACACACGAAGCATCGCTTTGCCCTTTATTCTTCTGTTACAGTTTGCAACCAAAAGACCCAACTACATTTCTACGGCAGTATTTAAACTATGTCCACATGGTGACAATTTCCTTTCCCAACTGATGACATTTGCAAAATCTTTCAGCTGAATTAAAGCATTGTGCTCAGCTTCCTGTTACCAGCTACGTATGATAACTTCCATGGCACATGAGTCTCTGATAACAAAAGGGCAGCTTTGCAGCCCATTGTAAAGCTGGACAGGCAGCATAACAAGCTCTTGGGAACGCTTTTCCCTTTGCTGTACATTCCAATCTGACTCACTTCCCTAAATCCCAGCATCCACCAAGTTTCTCCTTCAGTGAAGCAGTGCATGTTAAGATTAAACAACCCAAAATATCAAAACAATATGCCCAAGATAATATCTGATCATCTTTTTCTTGGACAAAAGAGAGTGCAGCAACAGTCATGTACAATCACGTGCAATTTTTAGCTAGGCTGAAATAGTACAGTGCAAAATCAAGCACCAAATGAAATACTGAAATGATGTTAGGGAAAAAAAAAAACAATAACATCAGTTAGCAAAGTACAATTTACTACTTGTGGAAGCCTTAAAATATTCTTTTCAAGCATTAGGTATTGGCCACTGTCAGGGATCAGGTACACATCCACTGGAAATGAAAGAACAGTTTAAATCAATTTCATAGCTACATCATTTCTATATCAGATAATCTACTTCCACTAAGAATACTGCAAATAAATAAAAATAAATTGTTTTTAAAAATCATCTCTCAACCTTATCTAAATGCAAGAAGAGAGATAGACAACTAAATCCCCAATCTGTGATACAAAATGGGCGGTGTCTTTGGAGGCAGAAAGCTGAAAATTCATATATTCAGAACTGGACCTCAGTCTGCCAAAGGAACCAAACTAGGTGGCTTCACCACTCCTTTTCTATCATTTGATCTTCAAGCACAATTAATCCTGCAATTAATTCTGGCTATAGCTCTCCTTTAAAAAAAAAAATAAACCCCCAAAATTACATTTCATAGAACCATAGAATGGCCTGAGTTGGAAGGGTCATCTAGTCCAAACCCCCTGCAGTGAGCAGGGACATCTTCACACCACCCTCATTGTAAAAAAAAATCTTCATTATATCTAGAACAAATCTACCTTCTTTTAGACTAAAACCATTACCCCTTGTCCTGTTGCTACAGGCCCTACTAAATAGTTTGCCTCCATCTTTCTTATCATCGCCCTTTGAGCACTGGGATGTTGCTCTAAGGTCTCCCCGGAGCCTTCTCTTCTCCAGGCTGAACAACTCCAACTCTCCCAGCCTGTCCTTGTATAGGTGGTGCTCCAGCCCTTGGATCATCTTCTTGGCCTCCTCTGGACTCGCTCCAACAGGTCCATGTCCTTCCTGTGCTGAGGACACCAGAAGTGAAGACAGGGCTCCAGGTAAGGTCTCACAAGAATGGAGTAGAGGGGCAGAATCCGCGACCAGCTGGTCACACTTCTTTTGATGCACCCCAGGACACAGTTGGCTTTCTGGGCTGCAAGCGCACATTGCTGGCTCATGTCGAGCTTAGCCACCAGCATCCCCAAGTTCTTCTCTTCAGGGCCACTCTCAATCCATCCTCTACCCAGCCTGGGTTTGTGCTTGGGTTGTCCAGACCCAGGTGCAGGACCTTGCACCTGGCCCTGTTGGACTGCATGAGGTTCACACAGGCCCAACTATCAAGTCTGCCAAGGTCCCTCTGGATGGC
This sequence comes from Neomorphus geoffroyi, assembly GCA_033558235.1. Taxonomy (NCBI): domain Eukaryota; kingdom Metazoa; phylum Chordata; class Aves; order Cuculiformes; family Neomorphidae; genus Neomorphus; species Neomorphus geoffroyi. The sequence continues at coordinate 4,838,882 of JAUMJM010000016.1, read as the reverse complement.
ATCCCTCCCTGCCAGCACATTCAATGCACCACACACTTGCTGTCGTTGGCAAACTTGCTGAAGATGCATTCAATCCCACCGTCCATGTCTCCAAGAAAGACGTTAACCAACACTGTTCCCAGTACCAACCCCTGAGGAACACCACTCGTCAGCTGTCTCCACCCACAGATTTCAACCTGCTCCTGACTGTTCTTCTGAGACAGCTCTTCACATTCTATCCATTCCTTGATGTAGAAGGCAATGCCTCTATTCCTCATTCCTTGCCTGTCCCTTCCGATTACCCTGTAGCCATTGGTAGCCGCACTCCAGTCACAGGATTTGTCTCACCAAGCTTCAGTAATGGCAACCAGGTCACAGCTTTCTAACCGTACGGTGGCTTCCAGCTCCTGTTTGTTGCCCATGCTGAGTGCATTTCGGCTGGCCTGTTGGCTGTGACACTTTCACAGAGGAACACCCCTGAATTCCTTGGTGTTTCCCTGTTGTCTCCTATTATGTTGGGAGCCCTTGGCTCATCTCCCTAAGAGTTCAAGTGGGTGATAGGCTAAGCACCCCATCCCTCTAACGCTGGCGTGTCATCTCGCAGCTTGCCACAGGCAAGCCTGATGTTATTCCCCTCTCCCATCAAATCTAGATTAAAGTTTGTCAATGAGCCCCGCTTCCTCATGAGCAAAGATTTATTGAATCTTGAAGTGTCCATGCTTTCTATGCCTAAAGGCATTTGTTCACTGAGGTCTCCAGCCAATCCACCACTGTGAACGTTCGTGGCTGGCTACCACCACTACCAAGAAAGGAAGTGCAACTTGTGTCGCATGGCACCTGCAGTGCCAATTTATTTTCCTGTTAATGACCAAAGGCTTCAGGTATGATGGTACACTAAGAAAAGTACTGGTGAAAAATGTCACCAACATCCAGATGAATGACTCCCATACCCAGAATACCATATGAAACCCCTCTTTTACTCCATTTAAATAAGCAGCAAAACTATTTGCTGAAATCTATTTCTAGCATTTAATGCCGTCACAGTTATTGAGCTAATAATTGATTGTGCTTCCACAATCAATTATTTAAATGATTAACAAATAGTGAGATTAATAGTAAGAAAGTAAGACTGAAGAGATGGAATGCTGACAGGGGATCTGAGAAACATGTAACGTGTGCTCTCCCAGAGGCTTGCTGTCCATCCCTGAGCTATTCTCTTCACCTCTTTCATTGCATTTCCCCATATCACTTTTCCCCTTCAAAAGGGATTTGTAACAATAGGTACATTAGTAATGGGAACTACAGAAGTACCACAGATAATAACACTGAGGGGTAACTGGTCAGCATTAAAAAGGAGGACATGTAAAGAATAGCTGAGTGCTTCTCCTTGACCTTAATTGCCTTCCAACTTAATTACCATATTTCCTTAATGATTTTCCAATAGATTGCAGGCCTTCTTTAACACTAAAAGTGCACATTTCCCCTGGAGAATCATGACCAGATAAGGCAAACGAACTAATTCCGTACATCTTCTCTGATCTGAAAATTCCATTTTTGGCTTTGCCTCAAACAAGCAAAATCACCGTGAGTCTGGTTGCTGTGACTAGAAGAGCACACAGTTATCAGGTTATGACAAAAGGCATGATTCAATAAAAGGCTGTTTACCTTCCTTTATCAATTCCAATGTTTATTTCAGACTAGTCATGGAGGGGAAAAAAAAATAAAAATCACAGTCCTCAACTATTTCCAGACACCAAATAATAGTGTGTGCATTAATGGATCTGTCTATTGTATTATTACAAGAGGAGGTGGCTCAGCCTTTTATTTCCTGGCAGCACAAAGCTAATCTATTGATCTATAACGTCAAGAACACTGCACCATGTATTCTTATAGCAAAATCAATCCTTTTTACTTACACGTAGGAAAAAAACCCTGTGATTGCTGACAACTGATGTAATCTTGTAGGTAGGATATAGCAAGAGCTATATGAACGAAAATTATATTAAATGCTGCACCCCCGCGACTCTGGATGACTGAACAACTGATTCAACAACACAATTCAAGGGCTTGCCTATCTCAAAGCTTATAAATAATCCCCCGACTTCCGTGGGGCCGCGCACTATGCTTGAAGTTAAAGAGACGCCTAAGCCGCTCTAGGGAATAATTAGCAAAAAGGATCCTGGCAGAAGCTGGCAGTCCTTCAGACATTCAATAGGAAACTGGTTCATTTCCTAATCCTCAACGACGTTCAGGTACCTTTTATTTAAACAGATACTTGAGCAGTATGTCAGATGAAAAACACATCTAAAATTTTTAATTTTCTTCTACTTATGGTCGCTACTATGTAACAGTTCAGCTTGATATCGGCTGCAAAGAACCACTTAAAGAACAGCAATCAAAACAAGTAAAAAATCAAACTAAATTATATCAGCTAGAGGCCCCAAGAGCTGATATGGTTCATTAAAATAGCTCCCCATTGTGTCCCGTGTTCACTTTGCTTTTCCAGACAATCACAAAGGTAGCTTCAAGTGAGCAAAGACTTTCAAGATCAATGTAATTCCTTTAATCAGACTTTTTTCTTTACTTTTCCCGTTTGGAACTTTGACATTTTCCTTCCATCTGAGAGAAAAAAACTCAGTAACATTCTCTTTGTGATGTAGACTGCATAGTAACTGAGATAGAAATAAGCTGGGAAGCAAAGAGATCAAAGTTCTCAGTCTTCTTTCAATCCTCATATTTATGTCTTGCACCTTTATAAACAGCAGTGCTACCAGCGTGACATCAAAGAATGCGCCACTCCTCTTGTTATGTATTAAAATAAACCGGATATTATTATACTCTTTCTTCTGACAAGTCATGATTACAGCAATATACAGAGACACATAAAAACACCGAACAAGTAATGATGTTAGAATGTCTTATCCGAGTCCCTACACGTCTTCCTGAACACCTTAGTTTAATATTCCCCACTCTCTACCAGCGGATCTTCTACAGCAGCTCCAAACCAGTACACGATCATAAGAAGAATCAAGTACCTGTATCTCATATTTCTCTTGTTGCGTCAAACTCTCAAGTTCTCCAACATCACAGCCATCCTCAGAGCATGGCACAACTCTAAAAGGACAACTATTGCAGTTGTACTGCCCTCTCCTACCTTCAGCAAAGCCCTAAAACAGATTCCTTCTTTGCACTACAAGGACTAATTTAAGCACAATACCTACCAGAAGCCAGTACAAACTTTTTGTCAGCGTCCAACAAAACTAAGAATAGGAGGTTACCTTTCTATATAGTGGAAAGTATGGCAGCGCTACAGGATGCCAGGAATGACATCAGATCCGTTCACCCACTGCCAACATTCCTACTAAAAGCAGTTTTAAATATGCTGTGTTGGTTAATCTTTGTTTTGTAACTAAATAAACCCTACAGCAGCGTTGAACCCTTCCTCTCGTGGTCAGCACTATCTTCTGGTTAAACCAGCTGCACGCACGCACACAAGTGATCGAGAGCCATGGTGCAAACTAAGAAACTGCCAGTTAGGCAGAATTATGACGTGATGTGCAGCTCACTTCTCACATTCTGTACTGGCCAAAAAGAGGCCTGGACACATGTGAAAATATATTTGTGGGGAAGACAAAAGACTCGGAATTTAGTTGAATTTATTCATGACAGGAAATGACACACAACGTACCATTTAACTACTAGTATTTGATAAAGTTAGGGTTTGGTCCTCTTGGGTATCCCAGGGTTTCATTTTGCTTGTTTTTTCCTGATAGCTAAGAGGAATCTACTCAATTAAAGTCTGTAATCTGGCTCCAACAGGAAAAGGAACAGCCAGAGAAACACAGCAAACTCCCAAAGCTGACAGAACATTGAAAAGAAGAAACACGTCTTTGACTTGGTGACAGGTACAGCTGGGTTTGTTCTTTACCAGTGTCACTCAACACAGAACAGGCTTTATCTTACAATATTTCCCTGACATGTTCAACGTTGTGAACCTCTGCCTATCAAATCCTATGAGAGTTATTCAAAAATAGTACTAAATCAAGAGTCTTGCTCCTGCAGTGGAAATATATACAGGGCATTCGGCATCCAGCAGGATGATCTTTGAAGTCTTTTCCAACCTTAATGATTCTATGATTTTATGAAATAAGGTCTTATAATATTAGGAAAAATCATTCCAGTGGTATCGCGAACTAAAGGAATGGAGAATCAATCAAATGGAATAGCTACGAAGAATCTAAGACTACTGTGTCAACTGCTGGATTGATATTTACCGTATTAAATTTGCAAGAATTTCCAGCAGCAAACTACAATGTAATGTGAAGATGGTCCTTGCCATCTTTATGAGACAATCTGCTGCCGTATTCTTAGTCATCACCACAATACTTCCTGGTACTTGAGATACATTAAACGTTGCATTGAGACAGCTACTCCAAATGGGAGGTCTTAAGTTTATGCAGAGTACAAACAACTATTTCTAGTCCATATTAGTAGGCTGGTTTGTTTGGGGTTTTATTAAGCATAAATGTTCCCTCAGCCTAGATCAAAACTCAATTTTCTTTCACTTGTGTTGACACTACCGCTGTGGTACTTGTTTAATGTACACATTTACCACTGACAAAAATCAATGACCAAAAAAAATATCCCCTTTCCCGTGCAGTCCAGCGTCCACTTCCCTTCTGGTATTAACGCTCTCTATGCATCTTCCATTTGTTGGTAAGAGTTTTGCCCTGGTATGGTTTAGGAAAAAGTTCTGTAGTTGAGAATAGCAAAACAACAACAACAATTAAAGAAAGTAAGCAAACCAGTCAACCTGTCAGGCTGTACTAATAAAAATTGATTGATGAGCTTCTTGTAGCAGTACAGAGCAACATTTTCAGATGAATCAGTTAAAACAGGTGCTGACCACCAGGAATTATCAGGAGAGAACCTTATGTTATAAACATATGCTGTGCATAGTTTTGAGACTGAAACTAGTTGGCAGCTTCCAGTTATTAACTTTTTAACTATGAATGAATTACAAGATATTGCATTATTTTGCAGTGAATTTATGTTTATTTTATTATTGAGGTATTTGCCGACATTTATGCTTTCTGTGAAATACAAAACCCTCACAGTACTTTTCCTAGAATCAATTAATTGATTCTGAAGAAGTAAAACACTGCAGTTCTCCAGCTGCTTACTGAATTATCATCAGAATAAGGTCGGTCTGTCCAACTCAAACCAGACAACTGACAATAAGAATCATTTTCCTAGAACGTGAAAGCCAGCATGTGAAATCGAATGACAATGAAAGTAAAACAAAATGGTTTTATTACCCACTTTAACTAAATGACAAATAAATACCCCCCAAAGTATCCCTCTATATATTCGATTTCAAAAGGGCTGGACTCTCAGCCTCCTCATCAAGAAGTAATTGATCATCTGTGCTTTATCACGTGGCAACCAGGAGTTTATAGGATCTCACAGTGAGAAGATATTTCCACATCCACACAAGAAGTCACCTGCACCAGCCGAAGCAGGCAGGGATATAAGCAACACTTCCTCAAATCTCAGTATATCTGGCCAGGAAGTAGAGAACCAGATATTCAGCCTGACCTCACTATAATGAATCCCCATGGGACCTGGAGAAATGTTGACTTAATGGATACGTTCACATAATTATATAGTAGTTTCCCACATCACAATGATACAGAAATAGCTAATTTTAATCAAATGCTATTGCATTGCACTTCTGTGAAGACTGATTAATATTAAAGTAATAAAGCCAAAACTGTACTTTAAAAGTAAAATAGTAAAGAAAGGAGTAGGGAAAAGCAGTAATTTTGCACATCTAATTGAGAGAAATAGCAGAAATGGAACTGTTGTATCCAGATCCACATGAGCTTAGGTGTTTGGCCTACAAAGACTAATTAGCAATGGCCAAAAAAATGGGTTTTGTTGTTATAAACTGTTGGTAAAAAGTTTGGGTTGGGTGTTTTTTTTAAGGTAAAGTGATACTTCTCCTAAGGAATTCTAAACAGTTCTTTAATAGCTGCACATTTTTTAAGCTCCAGACCCATAAAGGTAATTGATATCTGTGTAAGACATTATTTTCAAGAGACAAATATTGGATTAGACAAGGCAAAGCAAAAATGCGACTTCGTTTCTTCCAGCTCTAACCCCTGAAGGCCAAATGGTTACCCCAAGGGTTTATCTGTACAAGCATAACAGAGAAAGCAACTACCCACACTTGAGTTTCCAAGAAAGCCAAATATGTATTTTTAGACTTACACCTCTTCCCCCTCTTTTTTTGGTGTAAAAGAAGAGATGTGTTTACTAAGCAAAGTAAGATTTGCATCCCTCTTGGATGCAAAGGGTGTTATCCACTCGGTATCACTTTGTTGTAACTTACCACCAGAACCGTGCTGAACATGCTTTTGGTGTTTAGAAGCAAAGTGCTTTGAGCCTCACCTCTTAGTGCCTCCTTGCAGGTCGCTACACGCTGGCATTCTGCACTGCACAGTCATACCTGCGGCAGCTTTGAAGGAGGAAAAAGCCCTGCTCCTCAGCACCAGCCGCTCCACATCTGCTGCTCTGCCTCTCTGCGCAAAGGCAAAGCGACAGGCAGCTGCAGGACGGCCAACGACTTGTAGGCGCACTCGGTCAGTAAGTCACAAATTGCACAACAATGCTTCCTGAGGTTAAATTCCAAAGAAAGCTCCCTCAACAGCACCCTGAAATAGATCAGTTATCAGCTTTTCATTCAAAGCATTGATTAACAATACTTTGACCTTTTATGTCACCTTCCATTATAAACCTCTTTACACAGAACCTACCCTACTGCAACAGCACGCGGTCACCGTGTTTATGTGGAAAACAGAAACTGCAAAGCAGAGCAGGGAAGTACCTCTCAAAAATACACGTGCGCTCAGAGCTGGGTAACAAGGCCGTTTAATTCCACTGAGTTGGGCTCTGATCCTTATATTAAACACTCCAGTCCAGGGGAGAAACACAGGGATGCAAGTACACACTGTTCAGCCATGGAACAAAGTGCATAAAACACACCAGACTGGGAAGGTGTTTAACTGTTAAATCAGTAAAGAAAACCAAACTTAATAATAATAATAATAATAATAATAATAATAAATTTCTCTATCAACAAACATCCCAATTTCAGCCCAACAGAATATCCTCAGCCCATTCCCCTTCTGTAAATCCAAGAACTAATGTCCTGTGAATATCTTAACCTATTTAATTTATCAATAAAGATTGACATAGCAGAGCTATAGCCCAGGACAAACCTTTGTCTTTTGTGGAGCTCTGATGTATTTCTACTTCCATTTGGGCTCTCAAGCAGTAATGGTTCTGGATCTGAAAAGCTACAGCGTTTCAGAGTGCAGCTGACACATTAGAGGAACAACTGTGATCCTTCAGAGGTGGCTCACGGTGGCTTTACTCCCAGTATTTCCTGGGTTGAACAGTACTAGAGGGAGTAGCCTGAGCAAAATAGGTGTGTCTGTGTTCCCAAACAGTTTAAAGGAAGAGTGAATATTTTCCTCTAGATATTCCATTAGTCATCAGGACCACAGTACGTTGTCTTTCTAACAGTGACATGTTCCCACATATTGACCATCTCAAAGCAACTGATACTACTAATGACTTTCTTTTTCCATTCAACAGGATCCTCGCCAGCCTCAAAGGCTGACTCCAGCCTTTCCTGAGACTTTTTTCTTTCTATTTTACTCTATGTCTGGTCTCCACTTCGCTGTCTTACTGACCAAAACAAAAGAGTAAGATTCCATGGAAGACCGAGATCACCGTTAACACTTCCCACACACTTACAGCAGGGAAAGTCAAAGTCCCAGACATCTTCCCTAAATTCCCACAACACCCCGCCCAGACAGAGGCAATTAGACTGACTCCAAGTGGAGACTTCCAGGCATTTCCTTCTACGCAGTTGCACACATCCAGAGACAAACTGTTCCACGAGCAGCTAAACTAATGAATCTTATTTTTCCTGACAGATACACAGTCAAACATCCTCAACACCCATCAGGTTTGCCCTACCTCCACGCAACATCCTCTTAGCAATACCATTCCCAGACAGACTTTCAGTTCAGTTCCTTTCACCTTTCTCCTGTACCTCAGCTACCGGTTTGTATCTTTAAGTTCTGTTTCCCTGAAAGAAGGAAGATTGACTGAGCAGTTGTATAACCCCCACGTCCTAGGAAATGAGACTGAAAAGCAGCCAAACACAAGGTGCAGAAGCTGACAACTTGCCTCCCCTAGAAAACACGTACTGTACTCTGTACATTATTATGGGCTGGGAGATGCTACAGCAACAAGAATCCTATTTTATTCCTAAACTTTCACTTTAGACAACAAAATCCACTATTTGTGCTCTAAATATGTATGAAATGCTGTCAGAAACACTCAAAAACCTTTGGGTTCCTAAGTGGGAACTGTTAAATCCAACCAAATTTTGGCCAACAACTTTTAATTCTCTGCTTCAAACACTAAATCCTGAATTTCCTGGACTCTTGACTTTACTTTCCCCATAATGATTCGTCAGCCTCTCAGCCAGCTTGTTAAAAATACACACTCATGCAGACACATAGACAAATGTACACACAGGTTCAGAATCTGGTCTCTCTACCTTTATTCTCCGTCTGGCATTTTCCTCCTCTGGCTTTACACACTTTATTTGCTGCCAAATGAAGTGGAGCGCAGGACAGGACTTTAACATGCCTAACCGAAAGTGATTAGCTCATCAGAAACACGGCCTTCCTCTCTGCTCCTATTCTTCTTTGTAATAATCAAAGCACTCTAATTACCACTACTACCACTCTGATGTGGTAAGGAGACACAATTATTCCTGTTCTATAGACAAAAAATGAAAGCACACATTCCCAGGAAGTGCTGACCACTAGTATTTATTTTTTTATTTATTTATGTGATTAACTCTGCTCCTGGTTACAACTGCGTATTGTGTACCCATCTCAGACGCGATAGTGCCCCTTTGGGTCCAGACACAAGTTCTTCTGTCCTCATTAAGAGACAAGTTCCTTAAGTCTGCCAGAGTGACTTCTGCACTTAACCACATTTATATCCTTTTTTTCTTAGGTGAAGAGATGAAAGAGAGGGAAGATGAGAATGGTTCCATATACATTTACTTATTGTACGCATCATCACACTCACACTAGCTATGTATAATCAGTAGCTACAGCATTAGATGTGATATTCAAGACAATTATTAACTTCGGTTTTATATATAGCTATATCACCTCTGTAGTAGAATTGATTTTATGTTGATTTTCGCTTGTGTTAAATTAACTGACCGTACCTAGCATTTTATTACACCATGTGAGAAGCAACCACTTCTCAAACATTGTACTCATCCCTAAGTCTCACTCCAATAATTCCCATACACATTTCCGAGTGCTGAATGTCTGAAGCCTCCAGAAACTCTGGAGAATTTGAAATCTGCCAGTGTGCTGTCATAGACATTGTATGTTGTCCCGACGAAAAAGAATTCATAAATCTCATGTGAGAAGGCACCGAGATGTTTTTGCTGGCTATCAAAGCTCAGCAGAGACTTGCTGGCTATTGGTTCCCCAGCAATTTCATCGGATTTAGCTTATTCCATCCTACACACTTGTCAGGCCTATTGTAATTCCTACAAAGTGACTATGAATAATCAATTCCCGTGCTGCAAGGGATATGCAGAACTTCACTGGTGCCAGAGGAAAACAGTTCTCCATGACTCCATTAAACAGACCAACAACCCGACATTTCTGAAATTTAAGAGTTCATTTCTGTGATTCTCGTTTTCTTTTAATGGCTTTTTTTTTCCCCTCCAGAATCCACGTAACCCAAACAGAAGCACCCACCATCACAAACTCCCTGCTGTCAGTAAACCCCCTAATCGAGAACATTATTGGCTACTTCAGGCAGCAACAGATTCATGAGGCAGCACTTTCCTGTCTAGTGGGAGACACCCAAGGCATCGCAACTTCTGCTTCAAGTTTCAAAACCATTTCTTCCTAGATAACACTGGATCATATTGGCTCAGCCTTCTCCCTGGAAGACTTTATCCCTGATAAGATATTCTTTCCACACTACAGATGAGCAAAACAGCGGACAAATTCAGTGATCTGCCCAAGACCGTAAAGCTCTATGCCCAGCTTAGAACCTGAGTCTAGGTTTCATGAATCCCAATCCGAGGGTCCAGCCATTACACCTGCTGTTAAAGAAAAGTATTTATTTACAATAAAAAATAAAATAAATAAAAATAAACCACAGAAGGAAAAAAAACACAGACATTTTAAAGGAGACCAATAAGCTCTTATCAAAGCAAATTAACTTACCCTGTTCCTTCATGGCTTATCTCCTTATTTCTTCTCACTCCAAGTCCCACATAACAAAAAATGCCCCCACGCAGTTCCTGCAGATGCCACAGCCTTTCACCAGAGCTGGTTCACCAGCGACAGCAGCAGAACCAGGAGGAAAATGACAAGTAGGCTCTTCCTCCTTCAGCAAACAATTTCCCTCATCTCCCAGCCTAGGCTGAGACTCCTGATTGCCAGTAATTATTCTTCTCATTTACACTTTCCAGTGGCGACTCTCCAGCATCTTTTCCCCGTCCTGTGGGATTATTGCGTCATGGTCAGGGCCTCTGCCTCACAGCAGAACCAGATTTACAACAACTTCCTCGGAGCTCGTGCACAGCACTTATTGTCAAGTGTAGCTGCTTAGAACAAGTGTTTTGCCACGTATTTTGTGCTCCAGAAAACGAAACTTTATATAGACGTAGAAAGTTGAGCCAGGCAAACCCTCCTTTCTTGTGCATTGCCAATTGCATCTTAATTATAGCGTTTTACATGCATTTATGTACCTTTCATCCTCGGGTATCCCAGAGCATTTTGTAAACTGTCACACGGTTCAAAAGCAGCCTTGTATTAACACAGAACCACCAGTGCCCAGACAGCTCGAACCCCGCGCAGCAGCCTGGAGATAAACTCGTTAGGAGAGAGATTTGGGCCGAGGGCAGAACACTGAACCTCTGTAGTCAGATAAAAAGCTTCCCTCCCCCTTCAGACAGCACTTGAAATTCTTGCACATTCATTTCATTTGATGATCTCAATGTTTTAGAAGCATTAATTAACTTGTACAGTATTTTAATTAGGTGAGCCATAAATAAAGATCTAAAACCTGCGATGCCTCTGCCAGTAGTCAAGATGAAATGCTTGAGGGAAAAGGAATATGAACCAGGGCAAAGACTGAGCAATCCTTCTAGATTTTCTCCCACATCGCAGGGAAATTGTGGTTTAGCTGGAGACTGTCTCCACATCAGGGTTTCACAGCTACCAATGCACCTATTCTCTATATTTTTTTCTAATCCCTTTTGGAATATATTCCTTCTTTTCACAGCTTTACACTCTGAAGTAGTGATCTCTATCCAGTATTCCAGAGCTATATGAAAAAATCCTTCCAAAATAGATTTTTTTGTTTTTAGTCTGTCACTTCCTGATTTGATCAGGTTGAGGCCACAATTCTTAAATATTAAAGGAAAAATAAAAATTAAAAAATAAAAAATAATAAAACAAAAAAATAAAACCAAAAAATAAAAACAAACGATAAAACAAAAAAACAAACAAAAAACCCCCCAAAACCCATAAAAAATAAAACCAAAAATAATAAAACCAAAAATAATGAATCATTCTCTACATGCCTTCTCTGCACAAAGATTTTAAAACATTTCATCATGTCCCACAACACCTCCCAGTTTTACAGGTAAACAAACACAGAAGCCAAGTTTTTCCAACGAAACAATTTGAAACAAAACTACACATCTGCAAAAATACAAGCTGTTTGGTTTTAGATATCTAATTTTAGGCAGCTACTTTCCAAAATTCCACCATATAGCTGCCAAGTTATTTTCCGAGGTCACACACTTGAGGTACTGACAGCCCTGATGAAAAAGCCCAGGCATCCCTGTCCTTACAATCATTATCATAAGGCAAAGAGTAAATTGCGTGCTCCCCTACATACCCATGCAGGAAGGAAGGAGACTGAGTCAATTCTACTGGGATTTCAATGCATGCATGCAAGAAATGCAAATATTCCAGTTGTGATACCCTGAGCTTTAAATAGTTCAACAGACTGGAATGGCAGTCTCCCATTGCGCTCCATTTAAAGACTTACTTAACAACCTTGGTTTTCCTTAAGCTAAGCTCAGTGTTTGCAAAGCTACACTAACGTGCAACCTCCCTCTGCTTTTCCGCACTCAAAGGTAGCTCGGGAACTTGCTGATACCGATTGCTTTCCCTGGACTTGGCTTTTCATTGAGGCGCCAGGCAATGGATCGCAAACGGATAACATGCCGATAAAGCATTTGGCAGACACTTGACTGTCACATGCCTTGTGTTGCCAAGAACAAAACAGGGCCTATTAAAATCATCTCATTAATTAACTTCTCTATAACTCTATTTTTTATTGGCAGCTTGTTGGTTAAGCAAATGTTTTTTTTCTTTCAGGAGGGAAGTGTGTTAAGTTTAAAGAGTGGCTTTTAGTGCCATCAGAAGCTGGCACTTAACAGATCTTTACAATAAAGAACTTTACAATAACTTTACTGACATTTAAATAACTTTACAATAACTAACTCCGCTAGTTATGGTTGATTTTGCTCCCTGATACTACGAAAAACCCTTTCTCTTTGAGAAAAATGATGTTAGTGATGGGATCACTTTACAACAGCTGACAACCTAAATTCTAATTGCTTGCCAACATTTTTCCTTCACCTTTGGGGATTTACTCAATTATGCACTACAGTACTGAAATCCTGATCTGCTGTTTCAATCACTGCCTTTAAAAATTTAAAACAGGTTTTTATGAATGGTCCTAATTCTGATACAATTCTCAAGAAAAATATTTACAACCCATCAGTGAGAGAATAATATTTATAATATAATATATATAATGTATATAATATATTTATAATACAATAATTATTATAATATTTATAATAATATTTATATCCCTGATTTTTTCAAGGATTTTTTCAAGCCTCAGAGAGGAGAGCTAAGACCTAAATGAAAAGCCTGGCTGAAGGATTCATTCACAATGAGTAATAGCTGAAAATACTGTCAGAAAGCAAAAAAATAGGTGTCCACTACCCTAAAATAAAGCCTCGTCCTACAGCACTGTACATGAAAGAAAACTTACTGATGCTCACGCTGTTACCTGGCACGCGTGAATGTTTGCTGCAGCAACAAACTAGACCAGAAACACAGCAGCTTACTTTGTGTAGAGCACTGCCAGCACGAGAGCCCATTTTTATAAATAAAGACGACAGTTTATAAACTGCAAATACTTTTGCTGCTCACTTTTTTCCTTAATGTCAGTGAAAATTTTATTGTGCTCTGACTATTGTTTGGAGTGAGGCAGGGTTCTGTCCACGCTCTGCGAAGACACTCAGAAAAACAGGTGAGTAAAACCGATTTTCCCTATAAAAACCTACATGAAAATGTAGACGTTACTCGCCCACAGCACGAACAGTGACGGACACAAGTCAATATTGACTTAATATAAGCGGTGTTACCCGTGTCGGGATTTTCCATACAATACACAGCAGCTGACTGGCAGCTCAGGAGCTCCTCAGTTTGTGACACGATACACCAGGATGTGAGCAAGCTCCTGTTTTACGGGGTCCTGCTTCCCACATCACCTGGTGGGAGTCTTTAAAATGGAAGTTGTGATATTCCATCCTTCGCAAGAATGGAAAGAATACACCAACGCAATTTGGAAAGTGAAGACCTCACTGTCTTTTTTTCCATCAGAAATTTAGGTGTAGCATTGAGCAGAAAAATATCCCAGATGGAAGGAATGGATGCAACTTTTCAGTGTATCATGTTCAAGTGTTGGCTGTCACAGGCTATAACACCACACCACTCCTTACAGAACCAGATCAAGTTCCAGTTTTGGGCCCCTCACTACAAGGACGTTGAGGAGCTGGAGCGCATCCAGAGAAGGGCAACGAGGCTGGGGAGGGGGTGGATAACAAGTCCTGCAAGAAGAGACTGAGGGAGTTGGGGTTGTTTAAAGTGTTTCTCACAAGTGACAGCGATTGGATGAGAGGAAATGGCCCCAGGTTGCACCAGGGGAGTTTTACACTGGACGTTAGGAAGAATTTCTTCACTGAAAGAGTGGTCAGGGATTGGCACAGCTGCCCAGGGAGGGAGTGGAGTCGCCATCCCTGGAGGTGTTTAAAAGGCAGGTGGATGAGTTCCTAAGGAATTTGGTTTAGTGGGGAGACAGGTACAATTGGACTCAGTGATCTTGGAGGTTTCTTCCAACCTTATGATTCTGTGATTCCATGAAAATATGTAACATTTACAAGTTCCACTGGATTCCTGCTGTAGGGATTAATTTTATTCTGGGTTCTCTACTAAATCTGTAAATGGGATGTCCATAAACTTTTTTTCTCATGACATCATCCATTAGTTACACCAGCTGTTCTCCCTTCATAAGCATCATATAACGTTGGATTTACGTCCTAAGAGGTACATTTTCTCTTTTGTTAGGCTGAAGCAACACATCTTTGTTTAGAAACCTACCCACCACCATTCCATCATCAAACAAGACATCTACATTCTGCTTTATAGTCAGTGAACTCCTACTGTACAGCAAAACCCCTTCTATTTCGTCCCCAAAACCACAAAGGTGTCTTCATTAGTAGAACTGAACTTCAAAATTTTTACAATTTGCCCGAAATCCCTGTCTCACATTCTGATCCCCACCTGACACTGAATAAACCTCCCATTAGCAGACCTCTATGTCCACCTTACAGCTCATGTGTGAACTGTAATCCCTTCTACCTTAATGAGTAATTTCTCAAGAAAAAAAATTCAAGCTTATGAATTTGTCCGTATCTCATTTGCCGTGTTTTATATTACCATATAAAAAAAAAAAGGACCTCTCATCAGTCACTCCTGCACTGCTCTGTTTTGGTGCCTCAAGTCAGGTCAAAAGCATTGCATACCCAGAGTGAAAAAAAAAAAAAACCAAAACAATAGCTAAATTCTGTCCTTAGGAATTTCTTCAAATGAGCGCTCAATTCATCTGACATCCTCTACACTGCCAGAATAAATACAGCTTTGTCTCAGGACAAAACAAGCAATGCAGCCTTTTTTATTTTTATTTCAGTAATGTTTGAAGGCTTCTGCTGAGGGTAAGGCACTACTGGGCTGAGATTTGTAAAGAACACAGCGACACTCCTGTACTGATGAAAAGCTGAACGAGTGATATGACCACTGGACAGGAGAGAAACTCAGGACAAGGAAAGAAAGGAATTAATTAGTGTAAATTTGCACACCACAGATCTGTAGCGAAGTCAGACAGAGAACACAGAGGGCTTGGAACACTCTGGGCAGGAACTCACAAGAGAGTGGTTTGGTTTTGCTTGTTTAAGTGCAGATGCACTCAATGGGAATATTAAAAACGAGAACAAATGAACTATATAGTCAAGCTAAAAACATAGTTGTCTCTTTTTAACTGTAGTTTAGATAAATCACCAATATTTCTGAAGACCAAGGCTCAAAAATCTCCTAGAAGGGGCAAATCTGAAGCAGTTAAGGAAAGGTTTTTCTATCTTCCATGTGCTTTAAGTATAAAGAACATTGGAAAAATCCGAATGTCTTATAACATTTTTTTTTCCTGCAAGGCAATTTTTATAACAGCCTATTGGGCTATATTAAAAATTCTTTCATTAAAATTTGATTACCACCGAAATTACTACATACAATATGGGACTCTAGATCAAGAAAATTTCTTTATTTTCACAGTGATTAAAGCAAGGTGATACAGAAACCTAAACAAAGGGGTTTTTTTACAAACTTAAATTCAAAACCTGTCTAGTCAATAGTCTCACTGGAAATATCAGGTTGTTAACTACTAAGGAAATTAAATAGTCAGAAATATGCAGGATTAAAAGTGATATCAGGATTAAAACTGATAGAGGTTGTTAAGTCAAAAGAAAAAGAGATTTATTCTTCTTTTATTTCACATTCACACTTTTATCTCTGCAAATTTTATTCAGAAGTAGGGCAATGGCATTTGCTTGTTAGAATGCACCAGGGATGCCTCACAGAATCAGTGGTTCTGTTTATTTATTTATTATCTTTGTTTCAAAGGACAGAAAACGAGAACCACGTTCACTGCTGCCTTACAAATCTAACCAGTAGTTGCAGGTTGCTGTTCCTATTACTCAGTGCCGCACACGTTTTAAGTCACACGCTTGGAGCGCAGAGAGCTCATCTGAGTGCAACTCCTTTCTCTATTCTGCCCAAAGTTTCTACTGGAGTACACAGAATTCTGGCCAGGATTTATGTGGGACCAAGGTATGGAAATTCACACGGACCATCACTCCTCTGTCAGGTCATTTGCCACCAGGAGGACAGAGTTTAAAAGGAAGAGCCCTGACAAGCAAGATCAACGCGTGGCGGATGGATGAGGAGACCACTGCTTATCGGAGTGCTGAAACTCATCGTTCAGTTTCTGATTCTTCTTTATGGCTAGTGCTCTATGTTACAAGCAGTGCACCGATATCCTTACTGTCCCTCACGATGTGAGCAAGAATAACAAGATTTCAGCCTAAAAAAGCACAGCCTGTGCCTACTGACCGCATACCACAGTGTATGGACTGGATCGCTAAAGGGCAGGAGCCTGTGTTCAGCAGCCTATTGCCATCAAAATCACAGAATCACAGAATAAATCAGGCTGGAAGGGACCTCTGGAGATCTCCAGTTCAACCTTCTGCCCAAAGCAGGGCTACTATCAAAACCAGATGAAGTTGCCCAGGGCCTTCTTCCATCAACTTCTGAAAATCTGCAGATATTGCACAACCTAGACAAGGTGCTGTTGGGCTGACAGTTGGACTGGATGATCTTAAAGGTCTTTTCCAACCTCTACGATTCTATGAACCCACCTTGGCAATCTTACTAAGGGCTCAGACACAGTCGTTGCGACAAAAAATTCCTTTTACTTACCTGGAACTTCTCTTGGTGCAATTTGTGACTGCTGTCTTCCACTCTTCCATGGTGCACCAAGGAGAGTTGGGAAAGGGGGCTATATATAAAACACAGACCCATTCAGGTAGGTGAAGCCAGCAATTGTGTTGGCTCTTAGTTTTGTCTTCCCCGGACCTACACAAAGCCAGCTCCTCCAGCACTCCCATCCAACGTGCAAGATTGTACTTGTCTTTGCTGAACATGGCGAGTTCCCTGCTGGCCCAGACTGCTTCAGTCCCTCTGAAGGGCAGTTGTGCTCTCCCTCCAGCCCAAGGACTGCTCTTCCCAACCTGATGCCAGCTGTGAACACACTCAGAGGACATCCTGCCCCACCACCTAGGGTGCTGATAAAGATGGTGAACTGCAGCAACTCCAGCATCAAGCCCCGACATACACTGCTTGTCAGGCTGCTATTTGGACTTGAAAACACCAATACTTTGAGCCTGAAGGTCTAGCCAGTCTTTTCACAAACTTTGCAGTCCATCCCTTTGGTCCACAATCCCCACTTTGACCACAAATGTGTTATGGGAGATCAATTTCTTCGTGTGTTGACTTGGAGAACACTCAAGTTCAATGCACCCCTGCTACATACAAAAAAAACAGACAGGAGAGGTTAAAGAGTGATCACCTCTGGGTGAAACTTAGCAGTTGCTTGTGCTAAGAAAAGCTGCTTCATCATTTCAGAAGCCCTTAGTGTTCGCACCCATGCATCCCAAATGGAAACAATCAACACTTGCGTCACCAACTGGAAATTCCTCCCCTTCCCCTCTATTACTACTAACAGCTTACTCCTGTCCATTTTTTTTTCCTATTATATTCACTACAGGGATACCAGCAAGGCCTTTTAGCACCTCATTCTCTTGTTATTAATTAATCCACTCTCCTGCAAAGAACAGAGAGCAGCTAAAATGTGGTCTGTTCCTTCTACTTAAAAAATGAGCTGTTATAGTCAGCCATCCCTCCCCGATGAATCAGAGAACAATTCCACCCTTTGGCATCTGAGAACCCATGGAACAATTTTATTAATAAAAACTAATACAAGTCAGTGAGATTTAGCTGGCATTTAGCTGAGCGCTTAGTCAGCAAATTATGCACACCGATGGCACCCACACACTCATTCTACTAATTTTTATCACGAGTTTCACATCCTTCCATGACAAATCAAGAGTGAAAAAAACCTCCACCACTCAACAAGTCGTTTGGCCTTTTAGCAGGTTGTTTATGTACCCTACAGGGAATGAGAAGCCAAGGGAACTGGGGTGCCAAAGAAAGCAGTTCAAAATAAATTCTGCCTAGAGTACACATCTCTGATTGGAGATTTGAGAGCCTGGATAACACATAGCTTACAGACACCTACACTGGAAAAAAAATCCATTATTCCACTCCAAGTATTTGTCCTTTTCACGTAGACACTTTTACGTGGATCACATATTCTTGGAAGCTTAGCATCCAGATAGCTTTATTATAGTGTCACTAATTTTTCCAGCTCAGAACTACTTTGAGCTTCAGATCAAGTGCTATTTTTAATCTTAAACTCTGGCTCATTGCTAGGCTTAATTTTATTGTGTACTTAAAAGATGAATTTTGGATTGTTCTCAAGCTTTTGCACTGCCAAGAAAATTATCCTGGTGATCTCTGAACTAAATTTACAATTACTATCCTGTTTTTCCATCAATTTAAATACTAAAATAATAATAAACTATAGTGTTATCCATCAATTAAAAACCCCAAACAAATAACCTCAAAAACCTTAAATGCAGTATTGAGTCTTAGACTCCAAATTCAAGAGGTCATTTTGTCAAAACATATTAGACTTAATTTTCCTTATCTCCAGGCCATCCATATCCTATTCCAAGAGGCACCAGAACATCTTGTCCAACTGCCTTCTAAAATCTCCAACAGATCTGACCACACCAGTTTCCCCCTCAACTTTCTAGTCTGACTCAGCAGACATCCTCTTCAGTAGCATCATAAAATCATAGAATGGTTTGGGGTGGAAGGGACCTTAAATACCATCCAGTTCCACCCCCTGCCATGGGCAGGGACACCTCCCACTGGATCAGGAGGCTCCAAGCCCCATCCAATCTGGCCTTGAGCACCTCCAGGGATGGGGTAACCACCACTTCCCTGGACAACCTGGTCCAGGGCCTCATTGTCTTCACAGGAAAGCATTTCTTTCTAAAAATCTAATCTCAATCTCCCCCTTTTCAGCCCCAAACCCTTCCCCCTCATCCTATCCCTGCACTCACTGATCCAGAGCCCCTCCCCAGCTTGGCTGGGAGCCCTTTTCAGTACTAGAAGCCTGCTGTGAGGTCTCCATTGCCTTCTCTTCTCAAGCTTGAACAATCCCAACTCTCTCACTCTGCCCTTGTATGGGAGGTGCTCCAGCCCTCTGATCATCTTCATGGCCTCCTCTGGACTTGCTCCAACAGCTCTGGGTCCTTCCTGTGCTGACTCCAGATCTGGACACAGGGCTCCAGATGAGGTCTCATGAGAGAAGAGTAGAGGGGCAGAATCCCCTCCCTCGCCCTGCTGATCATCATCACCTAATTTGCAAAGCAGTAATTCTTGGAACTCTAGAATGAGTCCCATTTTCCAAAAAAGTCAGATTTAGCAAATTTGAGAGTACAAGCAGCTTCCAAACTAAACAAACTAGCTGCGTCATCACAGAAAGTCTTTCTTATTGTTCTTCAATTCTAATCACATGAGAAAAGAAAAAATCTAATCCTAGGAATAATCAGCAGTGCCTATATCCTGATATGCATTTTACTAACACTGTCAGCAACTAAAAGCACTGCTCCTCTATGTGAATGCTGTTACTTTGGGGTAAAATGATCCTAAAACCAGAAAAAAAAAGCCTGAGAGTTTCTGTTCCCTTGAAGGAGTTTTAAAAATAAAAAACTTAAAGCATATAATTCAGTTAAAAATCCTGCATCACTGGAAGGCTAGGAAGTTCCTACTCAACTCTGCCACAGCAGAACACATGCTCCTTTCCAACACAAACGCACGCACTGACATCTAAAGATATCTTCTCATAAATTTAAATGCGTCCTATGAATAAAACTATCACAAGGCAATCTGACAGACGTGAGCTGAAAACACCTTGGAAAATTTTGAATGGTTCCAATGCCTTGGAGAGATAAATCACTGTTCTGTGCTAGAACTAAATGATACAGCTGCTTACTGAACAGCAGCTGAAATGTTTGTTCCAGACCTGCCTGTAGTGACAGCTCAGGAGAAAAAAATTCTATTGAAAGAAAAAAAACTACAAGGGATGGCTCCAAATCTTTCCTTAAATGAATTCCCATTTCAGCTCCTTTCCTTGTGTAAGCCCCATTACACACTGGAGCAGTAAGGTCTCTACAAGCAAATACTCAGACTCTCAAACTAGGGCTGGACAAACAAGCTTCCATTGTTGCCAGTCCAAGTGACCTCCAGCTTACGTCCTTGGTTGCCCCACCAGAGGACTAGGAAAAACAGCACTGTGTTCTGAGAAGACAATATTTATTCCAGAACTGAGAACAAACGCCTCCACCTCCGAAACACGTGAGAGACGATAGAATGAGAATCACCTACGCGAGCCCTGCCGTGCTGTGGGAGAACGCCGGGAAGCAGCGAGGCATGAACCAAGCTGGAGTGCTGCTGGCAGGCAGCAGCTGCTGACAGCCCGCCGGCGCGCATCCCGGGCACCGCAGGAACAAAACCAGCTTCATTAACGGGCAGCCGCAGTCTACAGCCACGTCAGCTCCTGGACCATCTCCACAAGGAAGTCTATGCACGGGCTCAGCCTTCAGCCCAGTGTAGATAGGGCTTCACAAGCAAAGCTGTAAGGCACTGGGGTATTTTATGACTTGGTGGTACCTATCACAACGGAGCCGAGATATTCCTTCGTGATCCTAATGCACCACCTCGTTGCTGCATGTCTCATTACTGTCATTTTCTACAGCAGCACCGTTCCTGAAACAATCAATCAATAGCAAGGGACTGCGACTCCTGGGAGGGCAATGCACTTAGCATCTGAGAAGACAGAAGATAAAAATACCTCTGCATATCCTTTGGAATTACCGAGTAAAAGCAGAAGCCTTTTCTAGGCAGCTCTGAGTATAAAATGGATCTCCTGGGCCACTGAATTAGTGCCTGTGACCAGCACAATCCTTTAATAACAGCATCTGACAGGGCCCTGAGTTTGAAGAGTTGTTCAATCAAGCATTCCACTCAAAGCAGTGGAGAAAGGAGCCTGTCAGAATATTCCCAAACAGTTTTCCCAAGTGACAGAGTGGCACAGGCAGAGCACGAGTGATATTCCAGCTGCAATTTAGAGAGGGAATATTGCAAACAGCTCCGAGCAGTTCCCATGCTCCCATCCTTTCCTCCTTTTTCACAACCTTCCTGAATTTAAAAGAGATACAGCTTTTTCAAAACAATCTTGGTTGAGTCACTAACAAGAACAGCAGCAACAACAAAAAATTACACGCTGGGACTAACTGGCAGGATCAGGCAGCACAGGAAGCCTTCAAGGCACTGAGCCAGACAACTGGAGCCCATCGGCCAGGTGGTGAGCTCGTTCCTTGGGGAACCTGCTATTAGTCTCACCCAGCAGCTGAAGCACAGAATAATTCTGGCTTACGTGTTGGAAAATGCGTTTAAAGGCTTGTTCTCTCAGCTGTGGGTGAAGGTGGCAAACGTGAGAGCCAAGGTAAAGCAAATCGCTGCACTGCGAGTAGAGGGGAGGAAAAACTGATCAGATTTAGGAGTCCTTAGTCCCTGATGCAAGTTCAAGGCAACGGTTTCACACAGAGGAGGGACTTGGGCACTGGGGGTGTGGCACTGTGGTGTAATACTAAGCTGCCTGGAACCCCTGGGATACTGCAGTGTCTCCCTCTTTATAATCGTTACCTACTGTGGCACTGCGGACTTGTGGCCAGGTAGATTATTTTTGAGTGCAGTCTTCTTACACAGACTGCGATGGGCTTTCTGCCTGCAGATGTTTCAGAAAATTAATTCAAATTAACTTCTGAAATGGATTACAGAAACTCCTTTTGTGGACACTCATTCCTAAGCAAGAGTGACCTTAATCAATGTCAGTTAGCTCATTACAGGCATAAATTAAGATCAAGCAGAGCCCCTTCAACTCTGAATTCACTTCTTTATTTAATTTGGATTCATTGTTCCTATGTCTCTCTGTCAGACTGTGTCAAACTCTGAGATGGAGAACAAATGAAAAAAAAGCAAATATTCCTGCATTATCTTCCTGGTCGTTAAACTCTGAGTCCCCTGTAACACAACAGGCTCTCGCACAAGGTTATTAGATTCTTGTTTCTAACACCAAAATAACCATGGTTATAAAAGTCAGTGTTCTGGATAAAGGGAAAATATCCTGGTAATACCTGAAAGTGAGACATTGCTAATGAGTTGCCTAGACACAACACTTCCAGTCCTGTGCTTCATTCATGGTGTAAATTTTGGGATTATCCTATGCAGGGACAAGAGTTGGACTTGATGATCCCTGTGGGTCCCTTCCAACTCAGGGCATTCTATGATTCGATAATATATTTTAGCTTATTCTCTAGGTCTCTGACATCCACCAAGGTTTCTGGACTCCCCAAGAAGATCTTAGGTCAACAAGAGGAGCAGCAAACAATTGATGAATCTGACATATCTAAAATGCTTCAGTTATCCAACTGGACTACCTCCTAAATCCCACTACCAGGGTTGGTTTCGTGCTGGTGATTCTACTGGTGCCTGTGGGACAGCATACTCAGGTACCACCTGCAGTTACAGCATTAGAGAAAAGTGGGAATTGTTTAGTGTTTCCAGGAATGCTTGGCAGCAGAAGCCTCGCGTACTCCAGAAGAGCATTCTTAGCAATAGCCTTTCTCCCACCCCTCAGCCCCCGAAAAAGTCAGGTTGCGGCTGGAAGTGAGGGACAACGGACATGGGGCGTCAGAAGTGACAGAGTCCCACGCCTTCAGCACAGAAAAAGCAGCAAAGGTAAATGACGCAGCTGTCAGGCCGCCCTCCAAAGGCGATCACGGCTGAACGATGCGGGTGATGCCAACTGCGATCTGAGCTGCACTTGCCAGCCCCCAGCTCCTCCTCAACTGCAGACTCCATACAGAGAGTACAGAAGGAGCTCAAAGCCAAGGAACCAAACCAGCCTGTGTTTTACAGAAGTCTTCAGACCTGGAAACAGGCTCAACCACTAGGTAGCAGTTGCTGAGCACTGAGACTTTTCCTTATAACCAACGTTTCCAGCTGTCTCGTTTGGGGACAGGAATAACCTGTTTTGACAGATTTACTGTTCTTGCCATTTCCCCCCGAAACCTTTAATGAAGTTTTTATGAACCATTTCCTCAAACAACACCCTTTCACCAGCTGACAATGCAAGGAAGTTACATTTGCGGAGTGGAACAAAGTCAAGCAGGCAGATGGGAGGCAAAACAAGCTGAGAAGAAACTCACGCTGCTTGCCAAGCACCTTCCTAATATTTTCCACAACAAGCTGTAAGCAGTGTCTCCCGCTTTCTCAAATACCACATCTTCCGTAGAATCATGATTTGTAAGTAACTTTCTTACAGCATTACGAAATGAACAGAATTACTCAGGCAACCTTTTTGCCTAATTGGAAGAGTATCTTTCTTATATATGTCAAGAATCTGTATTTATCCCATATGCATCCACGAAGCAGCGAGCACTGGAGAAGCTGAGCAACATTCCACGGAGCAAGCTGGTGTGACACCGACTTCCTAAAGAAACCCAACCCAGCAGCAGTGTGTTAACTGAAAGCTTCACCAGCTACTTTGAAATTCAGATGAGTGTAAACCTTTAGGACTCCAGAGACTGAGCTGTACTGTCAGGGAAACCTGAAATAGCATAAACCCAGGAGAATTTGTCCTTATATTGCCACCCATTTAAATTACTATGGGTTTGCAATAGGTACAGTAGCCTGAACGTGTGTATTTAAGCATAAGCAGGTGATTGTGATTCTCTCTGTGTCTCCAGCATTACTTCACTCTGCATTGTTGTAGAGGTGCCAGTATTACCAGTACACAGCTCTGAGCAGAAAGGCAGCAAAAGTGAAGCATGGGAGAGAAAGGAGGAGGTGATAACAAAAAACCTGCAATGGCACTTAAGATGTCTGAGCTGAAACCTCACCTCTGTCAGATTTTTTGAGGAATCCTGGCCACACCATTTCTGTCTCTCATGTGTTAAAATGAATGTGCACTGGAA
The DNA here is from genome assembly GCA_033558235.1 of Neomorphus geoffroyi. Classification (NCBI taxonomy): domain Eukaryota; kingdom Metazoa; phylum Chordata; class Aves; order Cuculiformes; family Neomorphidae; genus Neomorphus; species Neomorphus geoffroyi. Next base: position 4,814,626 of record JAUMJM010000016.1, on the reverse strand, counting down.
ACAATGGCTGTTTTTATTTGCCTTAAGTCTAACACTAAGGGCGACAAAAACCTATAAATCCTTAAGAGTGTTTTGTCTTTAATTGCAGGTTTCCTGGAAGTTCTTATGTAACCCTCATGCAGGAGACGAAGGAGGAACAGACCAAACTTTATGCCGCAGTACAGAACGCATGGCAGCCATCCACACTGTCCTCGGAATTACACATGTAGCACCATTTGTCCCAAAGAACTGGAAGAACTTCACAACCTTTACTGGAATACGAAGTAGGCTGATACAGAGTCCTGACACTCACAACTCCCACTGCGGTGAGCAGGAGGGGTTTCACGCCCAGAGAACCTGCTGGATAGGAGTTGCACATGCAGCAGCAGGACAGTATTGGCTGAGAGTGAGTCCACACCATGGGAGCACAGCAGATTGTCTGAAGCCCATGAACATCCCAGTATGATTGAAAGAATTATATTTAACCATGAACAACTTCTTATTTTTGTTTTATTGTCCATCTACATTTTGCCACAGAATGAAAAAAGGTCAAATATTGACTCCAGACACATGCACGTACTCCCATCCCTTTCAAGACAAACCCCCCCTGAAGATACATGAGGGAGAAAAAGCAGAGATGAAAAGAGGTAAGGACAAGGTGATCCATCTCTTTGTTGAGTGTTCTACCTGCACGCAGCTTAATGAAGACAAGTTTAAGGAATAGTTCAAGTCTCGTGTGGGATGACTTCTACCAGTAGAACTGTAACAAAGCGACAGGAACTGAACTGGCGCGGGCAGTAACTGTATACGCAAACTGTAATGCTGAAGACCAGAAGCTGTTTCTTACACGGGATACAACAATTTCACGCAACACTGAGAGGAGGAGTGGAAAGTAAAGTACCACAATCAATACCTATCATATCCATAAAGTAAACTATTCAGTGATACATCTCAAAATATAGCAAGCACTTACATGTGGACTATGAAACTAAATAGTAACTACCTCATTAAAATTTGATCTGGGGTTGCTGAAATGGTTTCAAGACTTAAGTGCAGTCAGAATTTTGATTTCACAATGCATCAGACAGCACCTTCCCAAGGAGCTCCCTGACATGCCACAGTACCATCTCAGCCCTGACACAGGAGAAGACTGCACCTCGCAGACGGGCACACAGCCATCCCCTTTTGCCTTTGCCCAAGCACATTCGAGGATGAGCCAAGACTGACACTGCCTTTCATTAGAAAAACTGCATGAGAAGCAATCTCATGATGAGAGCCACGAGAAAAAAAATCCACAAAGAACAGAAGACAAACATCTTCAAAGTTTTTAAACTATAATTGACAAATACCCTATGCCAGTATTGTTGATAGGCCAAGCATCTGTCATATTACTTTACTGCAGGAATTTCCTGGTGGGAGCTAAAACCAAAAAGCCTGAAGTAATGTATTTCACGCAGTGGAGTGAATTTTACGTCTTCCTTCCCCCATCACGTCTGTTTATTATTCCAGTGTGCTTCTAGCTTGTCAATGGGCAAACAAACACTTGTTAGAAGGACTGCTTCCAGACTGACTGGCTGTGCTGCTCCCGTGCTTTACAGTAACTTTCTCCTCTTGAAAAGACTAAACAAGGAAGGGAAGGAGCAAGCCTGGGGAAACTAAAATGCTGTTTGCCATGATGAGGCCTCAAGAGAAAACAGTGAGGTTTTTCTTTCCCCACTCTGTTGCATCAGTCGTTTGCTAAGGAGCCTCAGATTCTAAAAGCTCTTCTAGGCACTGCTGCTCTTATCGGTTTCAAGTTCAAACTCATTTGTACTTATCTCCTTCGTGGGCAAAAATGAAGACTGTCAGGTATATCTGCATAAGGAAAACACATGTGATGTTGCTTCTCCTTTCACGTTATCAGCATTGAGCAATTGTTCACATAAAGCTGATAAGTAACCCTGCTCATGGGTATAGATTCATCCTAGGATATTTCTGAGAGACAGCTTCAGCTGAGCAGGAGTTATTTATTTAGAAAAAAAGGTTGGCAGATCCAGATACGTAGTCCATACTTCTTGAAGGCAGTTGGTTTAAATGATTTTCTTTCTGTAATTGAATGTTTCTGTAGGACAGGGTGAGAAGCCTGCTTGGAAAAAGTGCCAAATATCATATTCATATTTCTGAGCCCATCCCTGATACTGCTTAAAATAGGCAATGCAGTGTGGAAAAGGAGCAAGACAGGGATGCCAACAAAACTGGAAAACACAATTCCCAGGCAAACTATCTCTTGTTTTGCCTGATTAAGACAGGCTGGGTGTCACCTCTCAAAAAATCAAATTCTAACTATCTGAAATAGGCACCTAGAAGCTATGGTACCCAAATGTAGTAGGTATCCTAAAAAAAAAATAATAACAATTAGCCAAGTGTTTTTCAAAGTCTTCCTAAGGGACAGAAAAGACCCACTCCCATCATTCCATTTCATTTAAATCAAAATTCAAGGCAAAAAATGCATATAGAGACAGAAATATAATTTGCAAGTATTCACTTAAACTATTTAGCACTGCAGCTTTTTAATTTCTAAAGTCCTTTTCTCTCGTCCGCTCCCTTACAACTTCACAGAGCGGTCTCACTGCAGTATCCAACAATCAGAGCACCCAAATTTGTTCAAAGTATCTTTCAATATTAATATCTAAATCCTGCAAAATATCCTAAAACCTTTGGATAAATCCACACAGGCTTATATAGGTTCTCTCAAGCCCATGCTATACCATTATACACCATACACGTATTAGTGTTAACACACTGGATAGCAGCTCTACGCTTCACTAGTGATGGAGGAAAGCAAGTTGCATTTTTTTTAATTAAAAGAATCCAATTCTTTAAATTTTTAAAATGAGACAGAGAAGTCAGAATCATCACCAATGGCGAGCCAGTTGTTTAGAAATGAAGAAAAGCGATGATGACAACTGTCTCATCCTCCTCCGTTACAGGCATTCTGGGAACTCTGTGGGGCAACAGCAAGGGAATTCTAACAGCAGAGAGAAAAGTCTTATAAATCTGGCGTTAAACCTGCACATCCTCACTCATCAGGTGAATTTTTTAGACATGACAAAATAACATTAGGCACTACAGACACAAAGCCACATAAGCAATATCTGCCTAATTTAACCAGACAGCCAAGAGGCGGGGGGAGTATTTCTAAGTCTTTCTGGTTTTCAGTTCCTTAGCTGACCCCATGTATTTGCCTATTTATGCACTAATTCTCATACGTCAATTGTAAGGTTTCATCTTGTTTTCCTATGTTACTTTTTGGAACTTAACAGTATATTAAAACATTGGTGTCTGCTCTTTCTGTTTGGTTTTTATACTGCATTAACACAGCTTCGTCAAGGGAAGTTTAGGCTCGATATTAGGAAACAATTCTTCACTGAAAGGGTCATTGGATGCGCTGCCCGGGGAGGTGGTGGAGTCACCGTCCCTGGAGGTGTTTAAGAAGAGATTGGATGAGGCACTTAGAGCCATGGTTTAGATGATGAGTAGGTGTTCGTGTTGGGTCATAGGCTGGACTCGATGATCTCAAAGGTCTTTTCCAGCCTTGTGCTACTGTGATACTGCACAACTTTCAAAACCATAAGACAATTATGGTCTTATGGTTATGACAATTATTAAATTATTAAACACAAAATTTTCACAGCTCCTGGGTTTCTGAACTTTCAAAAAGCAGTGTGGACTGCAGGTTGAGGGATGGGGTTCTGCCCCTCTACTCTTCTCTCATGAGACCTCATCTGGAGTCCTGTGTCCAGATCTGGAGTCAGCACAGGAAGGACCCAGAGCTGTTGGAGCAAGTCCAGAGGAGGCCATGAAGATGATCAGAGGGCTGGAGCACCTCCCATACAAGGACAGAGTGAGAGAGTTGGGATTGTTCAAGCTTGAGAAGAGAAGGCAATGGAGACTTCACAGCAGGCTTCTAGTACTGAAAAGGGCTCCCAGACAAGCTGTGGAGGGGCTCTGGATCAGGGAGTGCAGGGATGGGATGAGAGGGAATGGTTTTCAGATGAAAAAGGAGAGATTTAGATGAGATATAAGGAAGGATTTTTTTCCTGTGAGGGTGGTGAGGCCCTGGCACAGCGCATTGACCCACTGAGATCCTGATGGGAGTACACCACATTCATGTCCACACGTCTATGCTCTGCAAACAGAAGCATCGTTTCCACAGACCAAAGGAGAATCTCATTTGGAGGTGGTCACAAGATAATGGCTTCTACTCCTTCAGAACCCCCAAAAACCCCTGATCAAGCAGTATGTTCTTTAAGGTGATTAGCATGCTTGCCATCAACTGGTTTTACTCTATAGAAAAGGCACTATCTGCCAAGCCTTCCACAAAATACAGTTAATTTTAGTGAATTTAGAGGGTTGGGAAGCGAGAGGATTATAGGACGTCTACCAGTAAAGCGGATTTACATTCAGAACACACACACACACCTGTGAAGAGCATAACACATATTAAAAGATGTGTCATAAAGCAAACACTGTGGAAGAGTGACGTTCACAAAATATATAAACTAATTTGGTCTCGGGGGAACAAGCACAGAATAAACAAATGGTTCTAAAAATAGGTGAAAAGTATATAAATACATAATGCATAGCTCTTCTGTATTTTGAAGTAAGTTCACACAATGAAAAGCAAAGCCTCTTTAAAAAGAAAAGAAAAGGAATTACAGAATTTTTCAGGCAAAAAAGTATTGATGTTAATACTCTAGTGACGATTCTTTGAATTTTTAAAAGGACACAGAATGTGTTTCTGCAGACAAACACACTCCTAGGACCGCATTTCTCGTGACACAGACCATCACATAGTCAGTCTTCAGGGTTCCTCAAAAAAAGCTGATGTGAAGACCACTCAAGGGGAGGACATGGATGGGCAATTTGCAGGATCACCTGCACCTCTGGGGTTTATTTCAGACAGAAATGCAGCTTGGATTTGGAGAGTCCTAGCAGCACAGGCGACATGTCCAGGGCTGGTCATAGTACAAGCATCTAAAAACTCTTTGCTAGCATTTAACTTGAAAAAAAATGCCACACCACAGATACCTACAGCACCTTCCCTTACTGTCTTCAGTCTCACAATGCTCTTAAGATTAGTGTGCAAGCACAACCCCCTCACCCTATACTTAGGACTTCAGAACCAATACTTTTCTAACTTCAGTAAATCCAGGCTTTTGGATAGATTACTCCACAGACTTGATTTCTTTCTTCCGTTTCATTAATTGCTTGATTTCATTAAAAGTGAAGTTTCAAAGTCTAAGCAAGCACTCTCATTTTTTCCCTCTATGGGTTCCCCAAGATCTGTATTTAACGGAGTGCCCTGATATTTTCATTAGGAAGAAAGAAAATAGATGGTCCTTATCTCTCTCTTTTATTTCATTTACAAATTTTAGCTACTGATATGACACAAGAAGGGGATGAAGAATGGAGCCTAAGGCAATAATCCCGAGGGTGTTTGGTCTTTCACCATATGCTTCCAACCCACATCGGGTTAGTCTCCCTTTTCTGAACTCTCTCAAGATTAAGACCATAGAATCACAGAATGGTTTGGGTTGGAAGGAAGCTTAAAGCCCATCCAGTTCCAACCTCCCTGCCATGGGCAGGGACATCTCCCACTGGATGTGGTTACTCATAGTTTCATCAAACCCAGTCTTGAACACCTCCAGATGAAGTAATCAAAACTATAAAATATTCCAGGTAAGTTTTCATCATTAATGAGTATAAATGAAAGATACTTTTTGTAAACAACATTCCCCACCTGCTTTCACTTGTCCCTTCAGTCTTTATAAGCAGCCTAAGAAATGCAAGTGCTTGGAAGATATTAATCTGAACACAGAGTATTCAGGTCAGGATGAATATTTAAGAGAAAAAAAGAAACCTAGTCTTTATATTTTCAGCTTCTACTGCACCTCCCAGCCAATAGTAAACTATTTCTAGTAACAGCTGCAAAGAACTTTGAAGAGTATTTTTAGGATGCAGCCAAGCTCCGGGTATTTTTAATCTATGATTATACATTGTCTAAGTCAGATGAGCATCAGTTAGGAGGTTTAGCCAGACGCTGTTCTTGTTATCATATCCTCACATAACTCGAGACTGCTGCAAAACAAATCTTTACGAAAGGCCGCTCAAGAAAGGGTCTAACAGAGAAAACTGAGCAGTACTGTTATTTCTTGGGCAGGGAACATCTTCAGGAGAGCTTCATCTCTTCAGGATCTGCAATAACAACGGTAACTCAATGGTAACTGCAGCTGGACAAGCTTAAGTTCCATACACTGCAACACTCTGATTTTAGCTGTACTGCGAAAATCCATTCGTTTCACAAGGTTGCTTCAGATTTTCTCCAGTGCGGCATGAGATGGGAATGTTGTTGGTCTGGTGAAAAATGTTGAATTCTGCAGCCTCAAGGAGGGGGCACGGGGTCTTTTTTCACTTATTTATTTCCTCACTGTATCACAAGGCTGGAAAAGACCTTTGAGATCATTGAGTCCAACCTATGACCCAACACCAACATCAACTCATCATCTAAACCATGGCACTAAGTGCCTCATCCAATCTCTCCTTAAACACCTCCAGGGACGGTGACTCCACCACCTCCCTGGGCAGCGCATTCCAATGGCCAATCACCCTCTCAGTAAAGAACTTCTTCCTAATGTCAAGCCTAAACCTCCCCTGGCGAAGCTTGAGACCGTGTCCTCTTGTTCTGTTGCCGGTCTCCTGAGAGAAGAGACCAACCCCTGCCTGACCACAATCTCCTTTTAGGTCATTGTAGAGAGCAATAAGGTCTTCCGCTGAGCCTCCTCTTCTCCAAGCTAAAATATGTTTCCTAATATGAAGAGGCTGAAGTGACAAAATAATTTTGTGGGTATTGCCAGATTCTGCTAAAGATTACAGCCAATTTTCACATTATTTTTTCTTATATTTGGGATCCCGAGAGCGCCTCTCATGGAAATGAAGAGGTAGGAGGTAACTATCTTTGTTGGAAAGGCAAGCCAGCTTTGCACTCAGTAGTAAGGGTATCTTTTCCACCTCCACATTAATTACTCTTCGCCTTGCGCAGTATTATGTAACGTAGTGCTGCGAAACTGTCTTGCGGTTTGAGTTTGCCTGCCCAAAACAGAGACCTGCTCCCTTTCTGCCACTGAAACCGTGCACTGGCAGGAAAACAGAGCAAATCCGCTGGAGATTCCCAGACTGCGCTGTGGGAAGGAGTGAAAGAACAAGATACTGTTAAATGGCTGCGAGACAAAGAAAAGGGCTATCATCGATGTGCTTAGCTAAACTGAGAGATCTGAAAAATATTGCTTGCTTCTCTCCCAGAACTGAGGGCACAGGAGAAAGGATCCCCGCACTGACAACTGAAAAAGCAATGTAAGTGATTTTAACAGTCCTTCTCACACTACTCTCTGCCATAAGCAGTTGAAACAAGATGCCCACAGAGCCAAATAAAACCTGCAATTGTTTTAAATTATTTATTGAAACTCTGTAAATTTTTCTCTTCTGTTCAAATATCAGCTGCTTCTATTACAGCAAGGAATAGAACAGGAAAAAGGAAATATACCACAGAAAAAAACCCACCACTACAGCAACTGAGATGCAGGTACCTGGACCCCCTCCTCACGCTGCCGCTTCAGTATGTCATTACCTGCTACCTCAGATCTATTCCAGCACGGGAAAGCTCAATTCAATGGCTGAAGGATAGGGAAGTCCAGCAAAGTGTTAGTGTTTTGGTTTATGTTCGGTGTTGTGTCCTTGCTCTCCCCCCTGGAAGCATGTGCAATTTCACAACTGAGGGAAAAGGTGGGGGTACCAACCTAGCCCAGACAGGCAAATTATTCACCCCTGACACTTCAGCGCTGACTGGAAAGAAACACAGATGCCATAGAAAATGACTCCTACCCTGGGACACTCACCATCTACTAAGGGAAAAGAAAAATGATTAAAGGAGTTGGGAAAGTCAGAGAGCGAGCACAGCTCTGAAGAAATATCTAGGATGTGGATTCCCCACTCCGAGACTGAAATGAACTTGTGAAACATTGTGTGAAGGTCTGTAGAGCCTAAAATTTCCCCTTTACACCTACTACACTCTGAAATAAAATCAGCCTCTTGCTAGAAGAATTAACTTGCCTGTTTCTTTTACAGGTGAAGCCTGTAATTCCAGAATCATCACCTGGAAGGATGGAGGTGCTCCAAGGAGGTCACACGGTGCAATTACAATGCCGTGATGTCTGGAGTCAAAAATAGACCAAAGCTTTACCTGCTCCCGGGCCAGGCCACCTGCAGGAGAGCTGCAGGCACAGCTCAAAAAGACTTCAGAAACTGAGTTACAGGTAGCAGCAAGTTCCTCTGGACACAAGAATATCTAACAGTGGCCATAAGTCCTTTCATGTTTCTCTCATTGAAATCCATTTTATATAATAGCTAGGAATGCAAAACTGTTTCACCGGAGCTCTGGGATGGCTAATGCCAATCAAATCAGTACCTACAAATCACTTGTTCCCACGGGATAAGCTGTTTACACACTAGAACAGCATGAAAGCAAGGTGATTAAATGGAGTGAAAATACAGCTATAGGACTGCAACTGTTTAGTTTCACAAGTCCAAATCTGGTAAACTAAGAGAGCTACTTGCAGATGTTCAGAGATCAAACAGCCTTGGAGACTGACATGGGGGAGGTTGAGATTCAATACAAATAGGCAAACACTACCTGCAATGAAAGCATGGGTGAAAAAAATCTGTTGCAGGCAGGTTCCTTATTTACCAGGTAAGCAATGAGCCCTGAACAACTACCCAGAGAGCCGGACAGAATCAGCAAAGAGCAGTCAGAAGTTTGGTCTAACACTCCGAGAAGTCAGTATGTGCAGTCTAGTATCTAAACAACTCCTTCACCTCAATTTTCAATAACATCCAGTGCTGAACATAGAGGGAACGTGGGGAGAAAACTGAGCAAAAAACACCCCAAAAACCAAACAAATACAAAATGGGAAATTCCAACCCAACTGGGGGCATATTTTTGTCAGTGTTATATGCTCAGACCAGGAGAGCCCAATGACCTCAGAACAATGAAGGCACTAGCATACAAAATCACAAACTACTTAGCAATAATATTAATAACCTCTTCAATCAGAACTATATTATAATATGCAAGAACAAACATCATAGCTGTGGTTAACAAACAGAAAACATAGATCAGAACAATTCCAAACCTGTTTTTCTGATCTAAATGCATCATCTTTTTTAGCAAAGTTTATATAAACATAGACTGTGCCCCAATATATTTTTGGATAATTATTTTTAGGGGAGAAAAATTTAGTTTATGTAGTTGAGCAATAGCATTTTATACAGTGCCACAAAGGAAATTATGAGTGTCGTTGGAGAAGATGGGAAAATTACAGGTGAACAAGGAGTTGACTACAAGGGAAGAACAAGACGTTTTGCAAAAAGGAAACATCTGATCCGAACGCCAACAAAAAGCAAAGAACTATTTGGCTGCAGTTTTCAGTGCAGCAAGCGTCAATGGTGGGGTCCTGCAGGAAAGCCAAGAGGAAAGGGGTCAGAGCTCCTGGTACCGCAGGCGAGCAGCAAACCTTCATCACCATGTGTGGCCACAGCACAGCTACTTCTCTGGTCACCAAAGGGCATCCCAGCCAAGGATGGCTGACCACCACCTGGTCCTGGCACCAGGGCCCTTTCCCAACAATGGAAAGCGACAGAGGCGTTTCCTGACCCTCCACAACCTTTGGAGCCTTCCCATTGCGAGCCCCCAACGATGCTCTAGGGGCCGCCTGTTTCATGCCCCACCTTCAGCCCCCTGAATGAAAGGGGTTTCTCACAGTCCACCTTTGGAAGGCTGTGCTTGTGGCAGTGGGCCTTGGAAGCAGTGATCAGAGCCCATGGTGGCTGAAATCCCACGAGCCGGTCATGAATCCTGGTGTAACCTCCTCCCAGGCCCCTCAGAAGTTCTGCCTGAGGGTCATTCTGTTTTGAAGTCCCTGCCTCTGCCCGTTCCACTCGTGGCTGTCACACATAAGAATCTGACAGCCTCAATACTTGCACTCAGTAGTGACCTAAATTTGTGGCCACCATCTGAGGCTGGCAAGTGGCCTCCAGGCATCAGTTTCAGCTTTCACTTTTCATAGAAAATATATTCAAGATAAAGTTTCTAAACCTTGCATTTCTTACTGCTTTGCTAAAGATTAGTAGATACATACACAGCTAAAATTATGTAAGGTATAGCTTTATTTCAGTGTTCTGATCTGAATAAAGTAAATAAATCCATGTAAAATGCCATTAAAATGTTAAAAATGCACAAGACAGCTATTGAAGTCTATCTCATAACCCTCCTAACACAGAACAAGCCTCTGATTTAAAAGCGCTCCCTGAAAAATGGCACATCTCCCTTTATCTGCAACAAAGAATCCACTACTCTGCCATGCAAAGTGAATTTTATTAACTTAATTCATGGCCTGTCACTCATTTTCCAACATCTTACATGTACCTATAATATGTGTCATAGTTAATCCATTTGATGAACCATGTTTATTTGGGCTTCTGTGATGAACTCACAGCAACTTGCCTGCCAGTCCAGCTCCTTTACAATAACTTATCAGAGTCCAAATTATTAAAAAAATGCTTTATATAGCTTGTTTTATTAATAGATAAGTAAATAAATAAAGCCTATAAACTGTTACTTTGTTTCTGCTGTCTATTTAGATTAGCAAACCCTCAGCCACTGATCTTCCCCAGCGTGTAAATGGTACTTGGCACAATTCCCATCATTCACCCCAGCCTTGAGAAGCTTCCCAGGGCCAATCTAATCACATAAAGCATTTTTTTAGAGCAAGATTCACCTTATCAGTAGTTGCCCAAAAGATAAGCATCTCCTCCACACTAAATCATCAAAGCTTTCTCTCCAATTAACAATGAAAAGCACCTAAGATTGTTAAATTATCGCCCTCGTCATATATCTTTTGGGATGAATGGCACCTTTTATTCCTCAGCAACCACTCAGACCAGACACAGTAAATGCCACCTCAGTCACGTGTCAATGTATCAGTGTCAATTTCCTCAAAGACAAAAAGTAGTCATAGAATTATAGAACGGTTTGAGTCAGAAGGGACCTTACAGATCATCCAGTTCCAACCCGCTGTCACAGGCAGGGACACCTCCCACTGGATCAGGGGGCTCCAAGCCCCATCCAACCTGGCCTGGAACACCTTCAGGGATGGGGCAGCCACCACTGCTCTGGACAACCTGGGCCAGGGCCTCCCCACCCTCACAGTAAAACATATCTCCCGAATATCTAATCTAAATCTCCCCTCTACCAGCTTAAAACCATTATCCTTCATTTTATCACTGCACTCCCTAAAAAAGAGCCCCTCCCCAGCTCTTCCCAGTCCACAAACTAAATGCTTGCTTTAAGTCAACTAAACACAACTGGTGTTAAAGAAATCTCTGCAGTTTTAAAAATTAGGGGAAAGGTTTTAATGGATTTAAATAAGGTTGAAATATATTTCAAAAAAAGTTGTTCTTCCTCTCTTCCTCAAATACCTCATGAAACTGGCAAAATAGTATTACTTCTCCCCATTTTTTTGTAGTGAATTCTTAAATGCACAAGGCAAACGTCTCCGGGTAAGTGTACTTCTGACAATCAAAATTCAGATCTTTAAAAAAGCCAATAATTTTTAATCTCATGAGTAAAACTCTTTCTCTATTCAGCAACTGACATTTTCAGACTTTAATGCAGGGAATCAAAACATACCAAAAAGTAGCCTACAATAAAAGATAAAACCAAGGAGCAAAAGGAGAAGTTTTTTATGGTCAAACCTCACTACCAGGCTACAGCTAGTGGGGAAAAAAAAAATGAAAGAAGAAAACAACTGTAGGAATAAAGACACGATTGTGAGCGCACTTCTGGCCATGAGCGATGGTTCCACACACCGCTCAAGCTAAGGACTATCACAGAGCACACCCAGCCATGGGCTCTTGAGGCGGCCTGACCACTCCGAAGGACGCAATCTGTGTAGCATTTCCACACTCTGTCTATCTCCAGCCTTTTCATCTGCTGGGCAACGGCTCCCCTACGTACCCTGTGAGCGCAGCCAAAAGGTTGCAGGTTCACTGAGTCACAAAGCACAGTTTCACTGCATGAGACCTAATCTGGACGTAAACAAACAAAAAAAAGACGGTACTGAGAAAATAAGTACTGGAACCTGGTGCCCAGCTCTGGGGTGCTCAGCACAAGGACATGGAGCTGCTGGATTGAGGCCAGAGGAGGCCACGAAGATGATCTGAGGGCTGGAGCACCCAGAGGTGTGCTGTGAGGACAGGCTGAGAGTTGGGTTTGTTCAGCCTGGAGAAGAGAAGGCTGCGGGGAGAGCTTAGAGCAGCTCCCAGTGCTGGAAGGGGCTGCAGAAAAGATGGGGAGGGACTTCATAGCAAGGCCTGTTGTGATACAACACAGACTAATGCTCTTGAACTAAGGGAGGGGAGAATTAGACTGGATACACGCAATAAATATTGTACAATGAGAGTGGTGAAAGACTGGCCCAGATTGCCCAGGGAGGCAGTGGAGGCCCCATCCCTGCAAACATTCAAGGGCAGGTTGGATGGGGCTCTGAGCAACCTGATTTAGTTAACGATATCCCTGCTTCTCCAGGGGAATTGGACTCCATGACCTGAAAAGGTCTCTTCTGACACAAACCATTCTATGATTCTATGAAATCACTCCCTTCATAAGTCAGATTGGTGTCAAAGAAGGGAAAATGATTTGGGAATTTGTAGGGGTTTTTTTATATTTAATACCTTGATCTTGATCATGTCCATCTTAAAACACTGAAAACACACTTACTGTTTCAAAGGAAAGTCAAATCCAAAGCAATACAGCTACAAACAGATTCTCAGATTCCAGAGTTAGCTCTGGATTACAGAAGCTCCTGAAATGCAGCACCAGCTGTCCCTAACATCATTTTGGAAGCCCGAATTTAATACAGATGTTCTACAAATCTTGTTGGGTTTGCAACAGCAGATACCAGGGCCCTTCCAGCAGGTCCATCAGCACTCTACAAGATGCCAGGTAGTTTTTTATTATAATTTACCACTACAAAGGCAGGTCATCCATAGGGTGGTTAAATGCATCTTAGGGAATACCCCAAGCAAAGGGCACAACAAGACGTTTTCCCAAGTAATACCAGGAAGGTCATTCCAGACTCAGGTGTGCTCCCAAGGACAGACCATTTTGGCCACAAGCCTGTCCTGAAAAAAAATCACTGGGCACAAACCAAATTCTGTAGTGCCCTATTAATAAAACACAGCACTTCTCCCCCACCCAGGAATGGCATGAAAATCAGTTAACAAACTAGGAAGAACATAATTACAGATTGCAGGATGTCTTTATCACTAGGAATATGCCATCGTATTTATCACTGTTTCCTGTCACCACATACAAATGACAGGTCTTCAGTTAGTTTAATTTACAAGCTTCAAAATAATAATTTCTCACCTCTATTGTCATTTCTGCAAGTTATTTTTGCCTTCAAAAAAGCCAACATGAGGATCTGTGAGGCAAGTTACAGAAAGCAGCTTGAGGCTTTTATCTGCCTAAACAACCAAATAATGGTGTTAGGAAAGTGTTACTTCTGCTCCCAAGCACATTCAGAAGCAAATTTCACAAAGAAAATGAGTGACCCAGTTCAGCAGTGTTTCATAAGTACATGCCATCTCATTACCTTCAAAGTTGAGCTGAAATAATGCTCCAGTGCTACAGCTTGCACTTCAGGCAACAAATTCCATCCATGCTCCTTACGATTAACAGGACCAGATAAAGGGGTGCTCAGATCATTGCAGGAGCAAACTGACACAGATCACTTCAGAGACCACATTCTTACAGATGAGGCTTTGCCAGGGAATCCAGTGAGCTGTGTTCTTCAGGTGTTTGCAAGCAGCACTAATAGGAAGACTAATAGCCCACCATCACCAGAGCATGCAAACTACTCCCAAAGCCAGCCCAGAAATAATCTCTCTACATTTGCCTAAGAAAACCATCCCAGGTATCTTCAATTTATTCCTAATGATCTGTCTCCCTCACTTATGAAAGCTATTTTTACAGTTATTAAACCTGGATTAATTTAATTCATAAAGCTTTTTCTTATAGCTGTGCAGAGGAATCAAAGATGACCTGGTTTTGTAGAGTTTAATATGTTTTATATTTCTTTTTTTGGAAAAAACACCACCATGCCTTTGAAAACATCAACATCATGGGTGCCTCATCGCTGGCGGTGTTCGAGGCCAGGTTGGATGGGGCTTGGAGCCCCCTGATCCAGTGGGAGGTGGACATGGCAGGGGGGTTGGAATTGGATGGGCTTTAAGGTCCCTTCCAACCCAAACCATTCTATGATTTGAAAACTACACACGAGTATTAGGATCCTCACACTGTAACACAGCTGAAAAGGGACTTTCCAGTTCTCAAAACCTTTGCGTTTCTCTACAGCTGTTTACAATGACAGTAAAGAACACATCTTCTCATCAATCCAGCCTGGATGATTAATTAACTGACGCAACAGCAATGCTGCAGCTGCGTTTGCCAAGTCACCGTCCTCAGGACCATAATTAACACAGAGGAAGTTCCAGTGGGAATCAGGCTTGAATGGCATCAGTGGGAACAATTAAAGCTCCTGACGTTTTTCAGCACTTCAGAGCAGTTTCTTAGTTCTCTGAGTAATCCTTCAGTTCCTCTAAAGGCCTCTTGGAGGCAGCTGAGACTCAGGATGGTTTTTATGGACTCAGGGATCATCCTGGCCAACAGAAACCTCTGACCTAATGTTTTGCTTCTAAAATAACAGTGCCTTGTATATACCTCCCCTTTATTTCCTTTTCTTTCCTGTAAGCAATGAAAGCACAAGAGGGAAGTCCACAACTAAAACAGGAGACAAGGGCAGATATCTCCCTTCAGCCTTTTGGATTTGTTGGCAAATTCTGTAGTTCAAGAAGGCAAGAGATCCTAATGTTTGCTAAATACACTTAACAATACCCTAGCAAAGTTTTTGCTTTCTTCCACCAACATCCACACTCTAAATCTTAACAGCTCTTAGCCTTGGATATTCATGTATTGTGGCATAAACCCCAAACACCAGACTGAAGCAGTATGCTATAATGTGTTAACACAGTGAATTTTTAACATTTCTGTTTTACCTAGTGAAGATATTCTCATTTTCACCCTTTATTAATGCATTAAAACAGTGTTCAGGACTTGCCCATTCCTCCCAGAGACATCAGGCAGCAGCTCCTAAGGAGGCAACACAGTTCTCTCTCCTCTGAAACAAATGCGAAGAGAGGACATCCTTGATCTTTTATTGCCTTAGCATTCCCGGTGCTATGATCTACTGGCAGCTGACATTTGAAACCTGAAGCTAAAAAGAAATCTGCAGACGGGATTTGAAGGTCATCCAAACACAGCTTTAAACCTGCTCTGTTTTGCTCCCTAATGCAGCCTCGATACAAGGCCTCTGGTTGCAAGTTACTCTGTACTTTTTTCCTCCAAGTTGAGCATCTGGTAGATCAATTTATGACTCTATGGGTAACAGCAAAAATACATTTACAGAGATTTTCCTAACAATGTTTTCTTTTCATCTTTTCTTCTTTCTTTTTTTTTTTTCTTCCAGCCAGCAGTAAAGATGTAAAACTTGATTTTGCCTCTTAACTTACCCTGTTCAAAGACAAAAAAGGCCTTTTCTTTCCCTATAATTAGATGACACCTAACTAGAAACAGATTTGCCTTGTGAAATGCTGTCGTAAATGTCTGTCATATCTTTTCAGGACAGTGTGTTAGAGATACTCTGATGGGCTACTTGTAATTCAAAACTGTTGATTTTTGTACCAATCTACATTTGAGCAAAGAGGCTAACTATGTGTTTGCATAAAAAGCTGACTACAACCCCTTGCAAAGGATTAGCCCTCATCTGCATGACACTGAAATCCTACTTAAGCCTATTCTAAATATCATTAACGTTCTCCTTGCACAAATGAGACAGCACCACTCTGGATCAGGTAACGGGAGACACGCTTGGCATGCTGGACTGGATGACAAGGAAGGAACAACACAGCATTACAAGGTTACGCTCTCATCTGTGCTTTCTGACCCTCTTGGATATGACAGCCTCATCTTATGTATCTACTCGCATATCATGACCTACACCTGCCATCAGGGATCACACCAATTACTGAGACCTTGTGGGTGGTATCGCAGAGCAGGAGAGAAGCTGCAGCACTGGGGAAGGTCTGAGTTAGCCTGTACTTAGCAGTGGAGCATCACAGACCTAGAGCCAACTCTAAACACACCAGTGGCAACACTTACAGACACAAAACTTCCTGCTCTGAATCTTGTTAAACACGCTAACAAGGACTTGCAATAAAGACTCAACTATTGTAATTACGTGCTAGCTTACTGAATTACACATTCAGCTCACTTAGGAAGTGGACAGCACTAAGTAATAAATGCTTCTCAAATAAAATCCCAAAAATCTAGTGATGCAGGCCACCTCTTACCACAAACTCTACTCTGAGTTTGGACCATGATAGTAAGTGTTGGCAGACAAGGCCTTCAGCCACCTCGTTTGTCTCACATCCTCAATAGGCAGTTCTGTTCACCATTGGAGTGACACTTCACACTCAAAGGAAAAGATCAGCTTAGAGGTGACAGCTGATGGCTATGATGGTGAGAGGTCACGGTCAAAACATGTTCGATGACTGCTGCCTCATATTGTTTTCATTCCACGATTCACTGATTTTAAGGCACCTACAATCAACCAGTCTGACTTTCAGCAACAAAATTCATGATGGTGCACATGAGCCTTGGGGGATGCCTGATGACCAGATACTTCACACCGAACTTCACTAACACTGGCGCAAGTGCAAGCGTGCTGTCTCATCGACTGATTCTCTATATGGGCGATGTGATACTTCATCTCCTGTATTTTGCACTTCTTAGCCATTTCTCCTACACCAAATCTGAAAATCTTGTAAATACATGCGATGTGATTTTGCAGATCAGCATCTACATTCTGCCTGAAGATTTCTCAGAGCTGTTGAAAGGGAAGTTGTTCTGCAGCTCCTGACCCCAGGAGGGTAGTGGTTAGGCTCAGTCCTGAGCTCATCTGCACAAGAATAGAAGCACTTGTGTCAAGTCTACAGTTTCTTCTGGACATCAGGATAGGCAGAAAACCACTACGGACAATCTTTTTTAATAATTAAGGAGCTTTGTCACCAAATGAGGGAGCATTGATTTAACAAAGTTCCTCCACTGTATTGTGCTTTAAAATCATTAATCCTCAGAGCTTTGTAAAATAGACCAACAAGGCTGTGAACAGGTGTCTTCAGCAGGGAAAGGAAAGGAAGTCACTAGGTGTTAGCTAGACTACACCTTTACAAAACAAAGATAACGCCTGAAGCTATAAACAAAGGACCCAAAGGAATGGGAGGAGGATGCCAGGGAAAGCTTAGGTTGGGTATGAGGAAAAGGTTCTTCCCCCAGAGAGTGGTGGAGCATTGGAACAGCTCCCCAGGGAGGCAGTCATGGTGCCAAGCCTGAAAATATTCCAGAAGCATTTGGCCAGTGCCCTCAGACACACGGAGTGAATGTTGGGGTTGTCCTGTGCAGGGACAGGAGTTGGACTCGATGATCCTTGTGGTCCCTTCAAACTCAGGACATTCCATGATTCTATGACATTTATAATCCTGCTGGGTTTCATTCTGTCCAGCTGTGCCACACAGGGAGAAAAACTCAATGACAGGCTGGGTAGCGTATTGCCTAGAAACCTGCAAGAATGCAATCAAAAAGGATAAAGGAATTCTGAAATGAATCTCAGAGTCTTGCCTAAAACCACATCAAAAGCATAACTGCAGCAGCAGTAGCCATATCCAAACTTATATGAAGCTTGGGAATTAACAACAATTAAGTCATAGTGACAGGGATTTCAGCTCAGCCTATTGACCAAAACACACAGGTCCTTTCTTAAAACTCGAACCACCGTGACTTCCTTGGGACTGTTACCCAAACTATCTCACTTGAAGATGTTATACCATGTTATATGGCAAGTTACAATCACAGCCCTGATCTGCAGAGAGGAGCAACAGAAGGCTTTGATTCCCATATACTTAGACCTCAGCAACTGCAATGTAGTTCATGCTCTTGGATGAGGTACCATTTCCAGTTTCTTAATCAGGGTTGGCCTTGTTATCTGCCTTCAAGACACCACAGCAATCTTGTTCTAGTCCTAACAAAACACCCACAAGGCCAACTTAGAAGTAAAAGAGAAGTGTTGTGAAAGTAATATTCTTCCTTACACGGAGGTACACAGACTGGTACCAAAGGATTCAGGTTTATAACATAAAAGGGAAAAGAACACAAGTTTCTTTGAAGACAGCAGATTGGAGACGTAAGTTCATCGCTGCCTTGTTATGGGAAGCACAAAACACAGTTAAGAGCTGTTCCTGTGATCCAGAAGGAAGGTGGACATCACAGTCATGGCAGGAAGACACCTCACCAATGTGGTAATGTTTGTGGAATACACATTTTTGCCTAGAAGGGTGTCAACAGCTTCATTTTCAAGGAAATAGAAATACCATTATAGAAGGGAACTTGTCCAGTGAATCCAATATCATCCACTGTACCCAGTACAGGGTCAACACACAAACCAGCAACAAAACCACTTAAAATACACTGTATTCACTCTCTTCTGCTTTCAGAGCCATCCCTTCTAGAAAAGCTGGGGCAGAGAGCTACAGCAATGCAGGGCTTGGGGAGCTGTCTAGGGAATAAAAAGCACCCTAACTGCAGCCTGAATGTACACATTACTCTGGCCCACAAGCAGGTCCCAAGTGCCCTACAAAGCATTAGGAAGAGAGAAGTACTTATTATTTGTTTTAACTTGGATAGAAACAAAGTACTGGAAATTATTTGATTGTTTTCCATTTACTTGTCTAACAATCTACCCCAAGCACCCCAAGCATCTTCACACCAAGATCACAGAATCATAGAATGGTTTGGGTTGGAAGGGACCTTAAAGTTCAAACAGTTCCAACCCCTGCCATGGGCAGGGACACCTCCCACCAGACCAGGCTGCTAAAGACCCCATCCAACCTGGCCTTGAACAGCTCCAGGAGTGGGGCAGCCACAGCTTCTCTGGGCAACCTGTGCCAGGGCCTCCCCATTTCCATCGTGAAGAATTTCTTCCTAATGTCTAATCTAAATCTTCCCCCTTCCAACTTAAAGCCATTCTCCCTTGTCACTACTCGGCCCATGTAAAAAGTCCCTCCTCAGCTTTCTTGATCCCTCAGAGCTGGAAAAACAAGATGAAATTTCTCAGTAAACTGCGTATCAAACAGCAATCTGAAAGACCCAGTCCAATCCTGATGTAACTTTGCTAATTCCAGTGTGCTTACTTTAGAGTCGAATCTGGCCCCTAGATCCTACAGTGCTCCACTTAACACAGTGAACGTGCGTGACTGAAGCTCTGCTCAGCTCCAGATGGCCAAACGTCAACTAAATTGAAAAACAGCCAGTGCCAAATCTCTGCTTAAAAAAAAAAAAAAAAAAGATACAGAAGGAATCAAAGAAGGAACATGAATACAGCGTCAGAAAACATAATGCAACATGCTGCCTTTCCTTTTGTAGCTCACTTTTACAAGGTATTTACCTTGTAAAAGGTAATGAAAAGATGCAAAAGTCATGAAAACATGCAATAAATCTCTGCCTCTAGCGACTGAGCATCTCAGCTCTTTTCATCCTGCTGACAGTGTTTATGTCCTCCAAGACAGAAAGGTACCATGCTCTAAAGTAGGGTTAAGACCTCCATGCCCCTACTGGCATACAAGCTACTCCAAAGACATATTAAAGCAAAATAAATATCATCTATTGCCCAGGTAGGTTTTGGATGTACCCTCCATGGAGGTGTTCAAGGCCAGGTCAGACAGAGTCTTGAGTAGCCTGGTCTAGAGGGAGGTGTCCCTGCCCATGGCAGGGGGCTGGAACTGGATGGGCTTTAGGATCCCTTCCAACCCAAACCATTCTGTGATTCTATGATTCTATATTCAGATACTGCACTTTCTTTAGAATAGATAAGAAATTACTAGAAAGCAAAGCATGCACTAGGGAAAAGAATAGGTATTTGCTTGTGGTTCCTCTAACCCAGAAATCCTGATCAGCAGCTGCTGATCATGAATAACTGAATAAAAACATCTCTATACATGCATATACAAATTGTAAAGTTCCTCATGTTTCCAGCAGTCTTCCAATGTTGCTGCCAGGATGGCAAGAGAATTCAACTGAGCTACACGGTTCAGAGCAGGGTTTAGCCTAGAGGGAGGAAGGGATAACAACATTTTGATTAATATACAGATCTGGAACTCTTTAACAGTAGCAACAATTTCCAGTTTTATACAACTTCTCTTCCATGTGCTAACTGACATCTCACATCTAACACTCTAGAAACAGCTAAAAGTAATCCTCACACCTTCCTTCTAGGATAGCACATTATCTAGCATGTCCTAGATCAGATAAAGCAGATTGGGGATGAAATATAGATTTTATCTAGAATGCTGTAACAGCCAGGATGAGTGACTCCCCAAAGATCACAATGCCTACTTCTGTACTTTCAAATGGGAGGAATACTTTTTCAGCTTCATGTAGCTTAAGGATCACTGTATATACGATTGATATTCTTTTACGCATGCCAAAGTATAGCTATCTTCATTATCAACTAGATTTCTAACAACACTACATTGTTGAGGCTCTCTGTGCTGCTATCATATACAGATGAACACGCAAAAAATCTCTTTCTAAAGGAAGTCTCCAAAATAGGGGTTCAGACCAAACACAGCCGAACAAACCTGTATGTCCCATAGTAAAGAACCCTTGAAAGTGCAAAATACTAATGGACTTGAAAAATCTATGTGCCTCTTCCTGCCTCAAGGCAGGATGAACTGTCTCTACAATCACTCTTCTGTTCAATATCTTCCTCTACTTCATATCATTACCAAAAATCTGACCAATTCACCTCCTTGATTAGCACAAATCTTTCATTACTCTGCTGGCCTCCACAGTTATTCCAGATTTACACAAGACAAGAGAGCATAGCTCGCCTTCAAAGCACTCTACGACCAAAAGAGACTTTGTGTCAATGTATTCCTTGCCCATAAAATAAGCACTGCGGTTTCTAAACAGGCATTCAGGCAAGAAATACACCCGAAATAAAAGGCATGCTGATTATTTTTCGAAGCACTTGGGAAAGATCAAATTGCTTTGTCTGCCTCACCCTCTGACACTGCAGAATACTATGTTCAACTGTAAACAACAGTCCTGCCTGACATTTCCAAGACACACAAAACAGGAAAATAACTGTTTTAGAAAGGCTTTTAACTTCCAGTTCCGAGTGGAAAATGAATTTGATGCTAAACGTTTGCACTTCCAAGATGAACTATTAAGAGTAGCACGCTTGCAGAACCCATAAATAGGAGCAATAAATAATGCTGGACAGAATGAAAAGTTGCATTAAAGATTTCCTGCTGGGTTATTTTGAATTACAGAATTTAAAGAGGGTGGGGCAGAAAATGAAACTTAACAGTAGTCAAGAACTATTTCAGTCCATGGTGAGTATTTTTTCTGGAATACTGGAGATGAAACATCAATGAATGCTTTCCTAAGAATTGCACACTTGAAAGAAATTCTGCGCAGGCACGTTAACGTGCATTTTTAAACAGACCAACACTCTCCCATATTAGTGTCAAAACATCTTTCTTTTATCCTAGAACTCTGAAAATTCTCAGACACTCTAACTCGTATAAATGGTCCACTGGCCACACTTTTGATGTAACATTTATTGCCGGAAATCAGGAAACATGAATGCACTAAGTAAACTGAGGTTTCCTCCCAGCATGAAGGAAGATATATTCTTATTGAAACAGTTACGTTTCAAAAAGGTAATAGCAGTACTAGTGTTTAGGCAGCAGCATGGATTCCTTTTGGCTTTATTTTCTATTTTAGTTATTCTTTCTGTCTTACCAATTTCATTTACATAAATCAAAGAATTATAGGATCATGGAATGGTTTGGCCTAGAAAGGCCCTTAAAGCCCATCCAGTGCCACCCCCTGCCATGGGCAGGGACACCTTCCACTGGATCAGGGGGCTCCAAGCCCCATCCAACCTGGCCTTGAACACCTCCAGGGATGGGGCAGCCACCGCTGCTCTGGGCATCCTGGGCCAGGGCCTCCCCACCCTCACAGCAAAACATTCCTTCCTAATAGCTAATCTACTTCTTCCCTCTTTCAGCTTAAAACCATTACCCCTCAATCTATCCCTGCACTCCCTGATCAAGAGCCCCTCCCCAGCTTTCCTGGAGCCCCTTTCAGTACTGGGAGGCTGCTCGAAGGTCTCCCCAGAGCCTTCTCTTCTCCAGGCTGAGCAACCCCAGCTCTCTCAGCCTGTCCTCATGCGGGAGGTGCTCCATCCTTTGGATCATCTTTGTGGCCTCCGCTAGACTTGTTCTGACAGATCCATGTCCTTCCTGTCCTGAGGACTCCAGAACCGAACACAGGGCTCCAAGTAAGTTCCCATGAGAGCAGAGTAGAGGGGCAGAATCACCTCCATTGACCTGGTGGCCACACTTCATTCGATGAAGTATGTTTTGCAAATACAAAACCAGCTTACATTCATGAAAACACTTTTGATCAGTTCTGGCTGCATCTGTGATGCTCTTTATACATGTCAGAAATCAAAAGAACATCGTTGCTAACCTCATAATTAATCCATTCCCAGTGCATTAACACAGGAACCTCTATGGGCATTATGCTTTCTAGTTTCTCTACATTCCCCAGCTGATGTGGTTTCCTAATTGCCCTAGGAAATCTCCTTATATTATACTTCTGTTTGAAACTTCAATTTGGAGGGCAAAGATGCCTATCAGTAGAGAAGAATTAGCTCTGTGTTCAAGGAAAGCAGCAAACTCTACTTTGAAGTAGCAACATGGACTGTGTAACTCAGTGGGATGGAAACACACCAGGGCTGGAGCTGTTCAGTCTCGCTGGAGATCAGCTCTTTGCTATGCAAACACGGAAACATGGCACCAAATTTAATTTTATGTTTTTCCCCTGAAGAGTCATATGCTCGCACACGTGCTCCCTCCTCCCTCCCTTTCCAGACCCTACGCCTGTGCGATACTGCTAGAGAGGCGTGACTTCATGAAGTTGGGAGAGAAACCTAATTGCTTAAAAATAGGATCTGGCAGAGCACCAGCTTCTAGATGAGTCTGTGAAGCGTTCAGATGTTTTAGGCAAGGAAGAGTTTTACTTCAGGCAATTTCAAACCAGTACCTTCCTTCACTCCCTTCAGAAAATCACAATAATATTTGCAGAGACTGCAAGGATGGTTCCTCCAGAATGCGCTGCCGCAGACGGACTGCTGGGCTATCCGGGGTGTCCAAAACCCAAAGAAACCAAAACAAAAAAGCCTTTTGACATCAGAACATTTTGAACTGCTTTCTGTAATTCTCCACATACTCTCTACTCCTGTCTCTTTTAATCTTTTTTAGGTTCAGGGCCAGTTCTGGTCTGTGTCAGTTCTGTCTCTGTACCAGCTTGAAGAAGGATTTCCACGCACACTTCCTTGCCTGCCTCTGCTTGAAATACGTCTCTTTTGCTCACCGTTCTCAGGGGCTCCTCTATCCTGCTTCCACTCTCTCCAGCTCTTACTCACTGCCTCCTTCACCCACTGCTCTCGTGACTTCTCAGTCTCCAGAGGGAAGTGTAGGAAGCAAATTTCACAAGGGCAGAACAGGGCTCAGTCTCGACCTTGCTTCCTTAGAAAACTGAGTCACAATCTGTATTAGCAACACACCGATCTTTCTGGACTTGTACATCTGTAGGGAGGGTTCAGCTATGAAAACTGGATATCATTTAAAAAACTTTCCACGTAACTCTGATGGTCTTTCAGAAATGGAAATTACGTGGAACACAACACGAATTGATCTCCCTTCTTTCAAATGGCTGCAGTGACCACAGGTGATCATAGTTTCTTTAGCTGTTTTCTCCAGATGTGTTTATGTGTGCACACACACATTCATACGCACGAAGGGACCTTAGCTGGGGTTACCCCTTCCCTGCAATTCCAGCCACAGCACTCATTAGTTTCAGCTGGCTGCCTCCTGACCTACCCTCCCTCAGCCGTTCCCTTAGGAAGCAGCGCCAACAACCTTTACTAAAAATACATCCTCAGCATCATAAATAGCAAGATGGTAGAATTCTTAATCCCCCTTCAGGCACACAGTCTTTTTTGCTTTTGATAAATACAGAGTGGCAACAATAGACTGAGAATAAAGTGCATCTTTTCGTCCTGGTCTATTTGGCCTGTGTGCCTTGCAGAAAGGAAAAACGAGAACTCCCGGTATCCACAATATCCACAAAAGCTGCCACTAAAGGACAAGAGAAAGAGGGGGAAATCGCTATTGCAAAAAGTCAAAGAATTTCCCAAACCTAACTTCTTAACACGTTTAACTCAACAGAATTTACTGACCAAGACCAGGGTTACTAAAGAAAACATTAGATCTGCGGATTATGGCTTCCAGTTGTGCCAGGGGAGGTTTAAATTGGATATTGGGAAAAATGTCTTTACTGAAAGAGTGGTGAAGCATTGACAGAGGCTGCCCAGGGCAGTGGGGGAGTCTCCGTCCCTGGAAGGGTTCAAAACCGTGTAGATGTGGCACTTCAGGACAGGGTTTAGCAAGCACAGTCATGGTGGGCTGATGGTTGGACTGGGTGATCTTAGAGGTCTTTTCCAACCTCAATGACGCTATGATCATCTCCATCAAGCAGGGAGCCAGACAGCAGGAAAACCCACAGCAAAAGAAGAGAAAGGTTGAATCTCGCCCTGCGTAACTTCTGCCCCACTACGAACCGTATGGAACAAGCCGACTGCAGTGTTGTGCCAGCCCAGTGGAAGGGAAAACAAGATGCAGCCTTTTCATGGCACGTCATTCTTTAAAACACCACATCAAATGTTGCGTGAACCTCTCAACATCCCTTCCACACAGACTGGAAAAGACCTGCACTACTCAGGGACTGAGGTCATGTTACATCTAGATATACAAAATACATTAAAGATCGTAAATTCAACTCCCATTTAAGGTTTTTTCAGGCATTTTCTTTGCTAGAAATTGAAAAGCACCAAAACCACTTTACAATTCTGACAGCTTTGTTGACTTACAATTCTGCTATTTTCAAAAATTCCAATTTATGAGAAATTAAAGGTTAGATAGCTTTTTCTATCACACTCTCTTTTAAGTTTTAAAATATTGGACCCAGAAAAATTCGCCACTGCCCAGCTGCAACTCCAAAGAAAGAACATCACAAGCAGTGTTTCCTAAACAAACGTGTAGGAAAATATTTACTATGCTGTAAGCATGGAAAGAAATACTGTATCCCTTTAGGAACTATAATATAGGCACAGACATTACCTATTTCAATTTTTTAAATTTTAAATGATATTTTCAGAAACACAGAAAGCAAGAAAATGGTATCAGAATTTTATTGTAAATTAAACATATTATGAAAGAACATAACCAGTTAACCAGAACCTCTTTGTACCAGATATCAAGTGTGCATTAACATCTAAGTGCACAAAACATTTTTGTTATTCATCTCAAATATCAAAACATCTGGCGACAGAAAAGAGAAGAAAATATTAATAGACATTTTTGGACGGAGATTACTTCAGGTCAAGCCAGAAAGCATCCCTAAGCTGCAATCACCGAATTCTTTTATCAGTTATTTTGGATTTAGTTAGTGTTACTAAGAGAAAAATATGACATAGACTTTTTATAGCAGCTGCCACAATGATCAAAGTTTTATTCTTCTTCCTTAGATCAAAGCCTGGACTGGATAATTTTGGGATTATCTCCAGCTCATAAAGTAGAATAAACAGTTTTGGATAACCACATTATTATATAATAATATTGTCATCTTGCAATAACTTTTTTTCTTATTTACATGTGCCACAAGTTTTTAGTGGACTGCCTGATTATTGTTTAGTTGTTTTACTAGGACAATAAAAGAGAAAATTATACAACAGCAGCAGAAGGTTACAAAACATTCAAATCCTGTCATCATTCAAATTGTGCATCTATATTCACATGCAGATGTTCATGAGAACAGGTTAAACTAAGACTAAGAAATTAAAACTGGGCACAAGGCAGTGAAAGGTAATAAGTTTTACAGCTCCACTCACTATAAACCACTCAAGACATCCGCAAGACATTTCTTTTTGTGGAATTGAGACACTCACACACACCTTAGAACAGGCTGTTCATCCATGTACACGCCCCTGTGATCGGAATAAAGGAAGCCCTACACAGAGAAAATTAGTATCCTTACATTATGTTGACTTGTATTAATTAGAATAAAATATTACTTCGTGGGTAAATAGTCCTTTTGCAACTAATTTTAAAGGTGCTTAGATTTGTGCTTCACTCAGGTGTGCTTTTATTCAAGAAAAAAGTCTTTTTCTGCTTTTGATTTCCATTAGGAAAAAATCATTGATTCCACGTTGTCTGTTGACCATAGGCTGAGCGATATTCCTCTTCCACTGAACAAAGTATTTACTATTATTTTCAGTGAAACAGTGAGTCCTAAATCCATCTCTTCTTTCACACCATAATCCTGTGAAATTCATTCATAGAATAACAGAATCACAGAACGGTTTGGGTTGCCAGGTTGCTCACAGCCCCACCAAACCTGGCCTTGAACACCTCCAGGGATGGGGCAGCCATCACTGCTCTGGGCAGCCTGGGCCAGGGCCTCCCCACCCTCACAGCAAAACATTTCTTCCCAAAATCTCGTCTCAATCTCCTCTCTTTCAGCTTACACACATTCCCTCTCATCCTGTCCCTGCACTCCCTGATTAAGAGCCCCTCCCCAGCTTTCCTGGAGCCCCTTCCAGCACTGGGAGGCTGCTCTAAGGTCTCCCCAGAGCCTTCTCTTCTCCAGGCTGAACAACCCCAACTCTCAGCCTGTCCTCACAGGGGAGGTGCTCTAGCCCTCAGGTCACTTTTGTGGCCTCCTCTGGACTCTCTCTAACAGCTCCATGTCCTTCCTGTGCTGAGGACTCCAGACCTGAATGCAGGACTCCAGGTTGGGTCTCACCAGAGCCAAGTTGAGGAGCAGAATCACCTCCCTTGACCTGCTGGTCACACTTCTTTTGATGCAGCCCAGGATATGGTTGGCCTTACACCTTGAAGCCAACTCTTCCACAAATGTTTATTAACAGAAGGGGCAACCTAGGACACCAGAGAAAGTCAGTACTTTGGCATAAACTGCTACATATTTTCTAGATATGTAGAGTCCCAGAGAGTTAGAGCTAGAACAGCTTTTTCAGAGCTGTTATTATACACTCTTAGCTATGTTTCTTCATCATTAACTGGGTTTCAGCTCTTATCTAACCTGGTTATATCCCAGACTTCCTAATGCCAAAAATAAACTGAAAGCTTTCACCCCTAGTTAAAAGGAAACTGTAATTTCAACAGCAGTTTTGCTGACTTCTCTGTTGATCCAAGATGCCTTACGGGTGCCTGATGTGACAGATACAAAATGAGGTTTATTACTGTAATTAAAGCAGAATCCTCTCACTGAGTAAAATCCTACAATCCTTATTCATAAAAGAGTTACTTTGGAGGAAACAACAGTCAAAAGGAGAGCACATTAGCAACAACTAAGTTGAGGTTCCAGGTGTAGCAAAGGGAACTGTAAGTACTAAAAAATGTTACTGAAACTGTTTCAGCTTCGCTCTTTGGATTAAAATGTGTCCATCTCTATGACAATACATGACCTGTTTGTGCAGTTCCAGAAACAGAATAAACCATTTTTATTAGTAAGGTAGCAGTAAACCAAAACTTCTTATCATGGTGTCCTGAGAAAGTCCTCAGTGATAAGACCACTCATGTTCCTGACCTATCTCCAAAATGAACACTACTAAGCACCGTGCCAAAAAGTTACCAAGAAAATGTCTCTGTCCATGAAATAGAAAACGACATCGTTGGCTTCCTCGACAAACAGCAACACATCCTGCATTTTTCAGCATGCTCCAAAAAAAGATAAGCACAGGTGTAAGGGCTTCAGCACCTCACCATCTGCTGACTGACTTGGATGTATTTCTTTCACCCCCCTGGTAGGTTGAAACTGCAAATATACCACTGGGAGGAAAAAGAACCTTCTGCCTCATCTTTGAGAACACTGTCTTCTGGATGTTGCCTACTTCACGCTTCTGTCCAGACTGCCCTTCACTCACAGCTGCCCAGAGCAGGCATCTCTGCAGGGTATCTCTCTCAGTAACCCTACCAGCACAGCAGGAAAAGCCCAACACCTCCTCTCTGGAGGCAGAGAACATACTGCTGCCAAAACACACTCTGGGTACATTTTGACATACTAGTCTTTCTTACAGTGACGACAACAGATACTCCTTCCACTTCAAAATGTAGAACTCAGATGAACAGATACTTTTCAACAAACATAAACAGCATGCAATCTTTTTTTGCTATGGGGAAGCAATTCCCAGGTGTAAATACACCACAATCATCACCACAACTGAGGTTTTTTGAGACTGGCCACAACAAACAGCACAGAAGTCAACACAGGCTACAAAACCCACACAACGAATTGGGCAGGTACTCATGTAGCTCATCTTCAGCCCTCACTAAAGCTCTGCACAATCAGCACCACATTGAGTTGAACGTTAACTCCAATGTGTGCACGTAAACAGCAGGCACTGCACTGTGGATGTGGCCATTTTTCATGGTTTACATGGAACAAACTGACTAAGGTTGTTTAGCCTGGAGAGGAGGAGGCTGAGGGGAGACCTTAACACCCTCTACAACTACCTGAAAGGAGGTTGTAGCGAGGTGGGTGTTGTTCTCCTCTCCTAAGTAATAAAGTGTATAGGACAAGAGGAAATTGCATCAAGTTGACCAGGGAAGGTTTAGATTGACTATCAAGAAAAATTTCTTTACTGAAAGAGTGGTGAAGCATTGGAAAAGGCTGCCAAGGAAAGCGTTGAAGTCAGCATCCCTGGAAGTGTTCAAAAACCATGTAGATATGGAGACGATAGGCTAAACGGTAGGTGATAAAAAGAAGCTACTTGCTGGTCTCAGAACTCACAGACCGAAGTCCGCTTTCCACTGCATGTTTCTGTCTTTTCACTGTAAACTAAGAAATGCTACACCAGTCACATGAACCAACCATATGTGGTTTTCATTTTACTAACAGATTAGATTAAAAATAATTCAAAGTATTCAATTCAAACCTATTAAAGGAAACAGCAACAACAAAATCCCCAAAAGATTGTTTTCAGGGACTGCAAAACACATGAGATTCTGGTGTTCTTCACTAAAAGCAATTTTGCTGGTATCTATCCACAAGCTGATGCTTGTTTTCCTTCTGTGCAGTTCCTTTCAAAGCCATACATCTAAAATAGATTCTACCTCATTGTCCCGTCCCAGTTTCCTCTTGTTGTCGCCATTAGTCCATGCAAGTTTTTCCATGCATTCAGGACTAATTTTAATTAATCACAAAAGTTGAACAGCACAAACTAAGCTTCGTTGAAGGGGAAAAAAGATGGGGCAGAGTCAAAACTTCAAAAGCAGAAGATTAAAACTACTGTTTAAGTCAGGTTCCTCAGTAAAATAGCCTTCTTCCCCATCAAAATATAGCTCTATCAGGCCTAAAGATTCAGCTGCAGCTAGTGATTGTCATGTACAGACAAGTACAGCTAGCAGTGACAATTCAGGTGCAGATCCTGAGCTTCTTAAGCCGCTAAATTGAGATTCAAGCCCTAAAATGAGCAACTACAGAAAAAAATAAGTCATTGCATGTATTTGGAAGAACTAAACAGAAAATACTGATATGATTAAATAACAGTGTGAAATCAGTGCAGAAGAAATTCAGAACAAAACCTAGGGAGAAAAAACCTTAATAGCCAGTTCAAATTCTGCCTAGGTATTCAAAGTGGAAAACAGCTGAGTCAGCAGGACTCGGCTCACACCATTCTGTCTCAGGTGGTGCTGCAGAGCACCCAGCCCTGCCAAGAACCTGCTCCTTTGGGCTATGGAGCATTATACCAAGGAAAACGGTGGAAATCATGAGGAATAGAAACGTTGCAAGGTAGAGCGATTTACTATAAACATGTTAAAATTCTCTGCTTCTAAAATTAAGGAAATGTCCGGCCAGCTCACACTGCCTCACTCAACCTGAGAGCGTTCGGCGATAGCCACGTACTTGTCACACCGCAAATTAGCGACTTTATTTCACACCTGAAAGGAAAACCTCTGACAACAAGTAGAAAACCACAATAGATTTCAGAAAGGATACAGCAGACAATATTTTTGCCTCTTAAGTGGCTGGTTCCTTTAGATAGGAGCTATATTACTGTGAAAATCACAGACCATAATAAAACATTGACCAGAAGCTTCTAGCAGCCTAGTTTTTAAATCAGTCAGCATAGACCTCAATCAAAACCATAGCTGCCAGCAACAGCAGCTATGTCTACAGCTATCTGAGGAGGAAAGAAAATACAGAGAAGAAATATAAAGGTTATTGATGGAATACATAGGAGCTTGAGCTGTAGTATGTGAATTTCTCAGTGAAAAATCACAGAATCACAGAATGATTTCTGTTGGAAGGGACCTCACAGCCCATCCAGTTGCACTCCCCTGCCTTGGGTAGGGACACCTTCCGCTGGATCCAAGCCCCATTCAACCTGGCCTTGAACACCTCCAGGGATGGGGCAGCCACCACTGCTCTGGGCAACCTGGGCCAGGGCCTCCCCACCCTCACAGCAAAACATTTCTTCCCAAGATCTCGTCTAAATCTCCCCTCCTTCAGCCTAAAACCGTACCCCCTCACCCTGTCCCTGCACTCCCTGATCAAGAGCCCCTCCCCAGCTTTGTTGTAGGCCTTTTTAAGTACTGAGAGGCTGCTCTAAGGTCTCCCCAGAGCCTTCTCTCCTCCAGCCTGAACAACCCCAGCTCTCTCAGCTTGTCCTCATAGGGGATTTCCTTACACAAAAGCTCACAACTGTGAGGCAGATGAATCAAGTGATGTGCACAGTGAGGCTGAAGAAAGAACTGTTACCAGAGCAAAACATAATGATCTGAAGTTCATCATTTTCTGTTAGAAATCTATTATCAGCTTGTGTAAGAACAAGCGAGGAGTCTGAGAAGAAGCCCAGAAGACATAAACTCCCCTGTTCTGACCTGGCCCTGAGACTCGGGGAAAAGAAAAAATTAATTTCAGCTCTTGCCTCACCTGTAAAATGAGGACAAAACCTCCCTCACGCCACTGTTACAGTGATTTATTTGACTGAAATGATGTGTTTGATCTGCATTTGTTAGAATATCAAATAGGAAAAGACAAGCATTGTAGTATAAAATAAATTCTTAAGCTAAACAACCCTACCACTTTGGACTACTGAGTAGCCTAAAAAAGGCAATTACCTTCTTGACAATAGCCACATTTACAGCAACAGAGTAGCCCAGTACAACCTGTTAATATTAGACAGCAATAATATTTTGTTAACACTGGCTTCTGTCAAAATTCGGTGATTTTTGTTTGGGCACAAAAAAAGGCTGAAAAGACATCACTCTCAACAAACCTATTTTATGTCTTTGCTTTCCTGAAGTAGCTGCCTACCGGACTAAATACAGCTCACGCTAATTCTTTCAACATTTAGACAAAATAATTTATCAAAGATCTTTGTATTTGAGCACACCAAACGCTACCACTTGTGCCTGTTTGCTCTAGCATAAGCAGAGATTAAAATAGTTAAAAATAGCCATTTTTCCATTAACTCAGACTTTCATGATAACAAGTAGTTTTGACAGTTTTTAAGCAGTTTGAGATAACATGCACAAGTAGGTCACAGTTATACTTGGCTTTAGAAAAATGTCTTTCATCCAGAGAATTTACAGCTCTTTGCAAACAAGCCCTTAGGTAAGCAACAATCTATAAGGCTTTACTCCAACACCCGACTCCAGTCATGTATGAGTCCTAATAGCAACTACTTAACAACAGCTGAGAGGAGAATATGAAGCCTTTTGCAAATTGCAAGATTGAAAAGCCCAACTGACGTCAACGGTCGCTCTCCACTGATCCCGCCAGGCTGCAGAGCAGGTCGTGAGAGCACCCTGGGAAGGACTCCAGCTCGACAGGGAAGTGAAAAGGGATTTTCAAAGTCCACTTCAGCTCTCAGTTCAACCGCCAGATTTCCAAAATGATTATTTGTTCAAGCTTCTGGGAATACTCGTCTGTGCTGCTTCATCTGGCATTTGGTCAAACCATCAGTTAGAGCTGCGCCATGAGGAAAGCAGCAGCAGAATGTTAAGAGACCTTACAGTTCCATAGCAGCACGAGGTGAGGGACGGGTGTGAAGAAAGGGTAGAAGAAAACAAAGGAGAATAACAGAAAATCCATCTTAGAGCACAAATGAGCCATTAGTCCTCTCAGCAACACCTCAGAAAAAGTTAGCTACCACTATCTCATTGAACAAGAAGGGAACTCTTGATCACGAGTTCCATTCACTGCAAAATTACATTAATTTGTATTATTAGTTACACTTGATGTATTTATTTACAATGTCATTGACTACATGGGTAGTTTAGGTTAAATAACAACAGGGAACTAGAGCAGAAGAGTTAAAAGGAACGGCCCAAAAGTGTGGATTTCAGGAGCTTCTTGTGTCATCTGTTGCAGTCAGTTCACTAGACCATGCTGCCTCCTGGAGCAAAAGAGATGAACAGAGAGCTGCACAGATTGAACACTGATCATATTGCGATGGTTTTTACGATCCCTTGAGTATCTTCTGCAGTTTAGTAGTAAAAACAGCACAGGTGAATGTTTAACTCTCTTGCTATTCCTGTTATGCTTGGTATGTAATCAACAAGCAGGCAGCTCCAAGTGTCTGATGTACTCAGAATAATAATGATCACCTTTTGGACAGCAAACACAACATGAATTATTAACAGTCAATATTTGCTGAGCATGCAGACCCTAATGATACAGTGGTTTTAATTAGACTGCATATGCACACGGTACTCTGCTTTCATGAAGCAAAAGGTGCCTATCTGACACCTGAACAAAGCCCAGACACCTTAAAGACTTACTTATTCAAGCTATATTCTCATGAGTAACCTTGTTAAAACCCATCATATCACATAAGTGTGTAAAAGTAAGTTCATATGTAAGATTTTACAGCAATAGTGTTTAAAATGGTTAATAAGAACAATGATCTCTTCTGCTTTATACACAAATAGCCTTTGGTCAGTACTGAATAACTCTACCACTCGCACAGACACACTTATTTTCCAATTAAGTCCATCTGTGAAAACTGAAAAGCAGATATTGATAGAAATTAATATTTTAACCTCTTTTAAGAATCTCATCCACCACTTCCCTAAAATCCTCTGGACACTCTCTCTCCAGTTAATTACTC
Organism: Neomorphus geoffroyi; assembly: GCA_033558235.1. Lineage (NCBI taxonomy): Eukaryota > Metazoa > Chordata > Aves > Cuculiformes > Neomorphidae > Neomorphus > Neomorphus geoffroyi. The sequence continues at coordinate 4,781,108 of JAUMJM010000016.1, read as the reverse complement.
CGCAACAACGAGATGGCATAGGAGAAGCTGAGAAAGAATTTGCCCTTCTTCTCCAGGCAGCTCTCCAGCAGAATCAAGCAGGCACCAAACATCATGTGTTGCGCAGATGAATAGGAAAGAGGGATGGTGGGGGGAGCAAAAGGGAATATGGTCAGTGGAAGCATTCCCTGGCTTCCCATTCTGTACAGTTCAGGTTTGCGGAGTCATCTGCAAGGCTGAAATTTCAGATTTTTTCTGTTGCTTCCTCAAATCCAGGTACCACTTAGAAGATAGCAGATCTGATTCACGTTATAAAGCTTTGCTGGATTTTCCCCACAAGTACCAGTGCAGGCTGAGCACAGCCCTGATGTTAATACACTCTGCATTCTTCCAGAAATGGATTCTTTGGAGACTGATACAGTCCATTTCTTCCTAAAGCAAGAACTCCACTGTGCCATGAAGCATTACGCTGCTCTAACACCATTTATTATTTATACCTAAAATGGGTGTGATGCTTTAGGAATACAGTCCTAACCACAAAATGCTGACCACCTTGCGGCAGGCACACGATGCCTTCTGTGTGCACAAAGCTCATGTGGACATCAACAAGAATCCAAGCAAACGAAAGGACTGGTCCATGCTGAGCAGTATTTAACAGGTGAAGATACAGAGAAATAAAAGGATGAAAAAATAAGATGTATCCCTGCATTCTGTTAATTTGTAACACAACATTTTGACAAAGTATTTTTTCAACTCGGAGATAATCAGGGAGTGTTTTTACTTGTCACTATTGTGCAGGTAATTTTCTGTCTTTGGGAGATGCTTCCAAGGATTTCTGCTTTGTTCTAACAACATTGAGAAAACCTTAACTTTATGCCTCCAGCCCTTTAATTGGTACTTGCTCCAATAAAAACCCTAAAAGCATCAGCTTTTGGGCCACACCCGCGTCAGTTTCTCAAATCAGCCACAGAAGTTTGGGACAAGACGGGATCTGTAGTCAGTGAGGGCGGATCTGTTCATCCCCAGCCCAGAACTATCAAACACACAGGCAGAGCCTATGGACAAGCACATGTGAAGGACAAAGGCTGTTCACATTTAAGCCATTATTAAAACAAATGCAAACCTGAAATAAAACTCCACAACGTTCATTCCAAGCCAGGTGCAAATGTCCACTGGAGGCATAACCTGACAGTTGGATGTACCATCACACCCCAACAGTGGCACAAATGACAGAAGGGGCCAGACCCCCTCACCAGTGCTCAGTAGGCACATCAGTACCAACCAGCTCATCTTCCCAAGCAGCGATGACCATCAAGTGCTGACACACCAGTACTGACCAGTTCATCCTTCCCAAGCAGTGATGATCACCGGATGCTGACCCTCACCCCCATATTCCTTTCTCTGCAAACACTTCCCTCCCATCACCCTTTAAGAGGCACCCACCCACTCCCCCAAAGCCACCCCCCCCCCCCCCCCGCACCCCCCCGAGAGCTGGGACGCAGCAAAGAGGGGGTCCCGTGCCTCTCCCAGCAGGTGTGGTCAGGTGTCCCCTCCCGAAGAAGTACCAACCAGTTCATCTTCCCAAGCAGTGATAACCACCGTGTCCTGACACACCAGTACCAACCAGTTTATCCCTCCTGAGCAGTGATAATCACCCTGTACTGGCGCACCAGTACCAACCAGTTCACCTTCTCAAGCAGCAATGATGACCGAATGCTGACACACCAGTACCGACCAGTTCATCTTTCCTGAGCAGCAACGACCACTGCGTTCTGACACACCAGCACCGACCAGTTCACCCTTCCCGAGCAGCAACAACCGCCGCGTTCTGACCCTCATTCCCACATTCCCTTTCTGCACAACCCCCTTCCGACCCTAAGGAAGAGGCACCCCCGCCCCGGGTCCCCGCGCCCCTCCCGCAGGTGCGGCGGACGAAGGATGCTCCGCGGCGCCAAGCGCGGCTCCGGAGCCGCTCCCACCGCCGAGCCGCGACACGGTACCGGGGAGAGAACCCCCCTCGCTCCCCGGCGGGGAGAGCAGCCTCCTCGCCCCCCCGCTCCGCCATGGCCGAGGAGCCCCCGCCCCAGCGCAAGGTCAAGGCGCTGCAGACCCACCTCTGGCAGACATGGCTCGGGCAGGCTCGGAGCGATCGTCCCGCTGCTGGGCAGGGCCGGGCGGGTCCCCGCGGCTCCGCGGCGCCGCGCTCCCTCCCTCCCTGCCCGCTCTGCGCTGCGGTGCGGGGAGCGGGGCGCGGGGAGCGGGGCGGGGCTGCGCTGGCAGCGGAGGCGGGGGAAGGGTCCCACCCCGGGCAGCAGCGGGGATGGAGATGCGGGAGCGGCGCCGGGGGAGGTAGCTCTGAGGGCAGGGAGGCGCGTCCTGCTGGGAAACCGCTGGGTGTGCGGTACATGCGGTCTGGGTTGTGCGGGGGAGGGTGAGAATCACAGAGCGCGGACTCACAGAAACAGAGAAACAATCATAGAATCATCAAATCATAGAATCACAGGCCCACAGAACTGCAGAATCACAGATTCACAGAATCACAGACTTGCAGAATCATAATCACAGAATCATAGACTCACATAACCATAGAATCACAGAATCACAGAAGCAGAGATGCACAGAATCACAGACTCGCAGAATCTCAGAATGCCAAATTCCAGAATCACAGAATGCCAAATTCCAGAATCACAGAATGCCAAAATTCCAGAATCACATAATCATAGAATCCCAGAATCATAGAACCATAGAATCATGGCATCATAGAATCACTTGGTTGGAAAAGATCTTTGAGACCATCGAGTCCAAACATCCCTGTCCACTACTAAACCAGATCCCTGAGCACTTCACCTGCCCGTCTTTTAAACACCTCCAGGGATGGTGCCTCCACCACCTCCCTGGGCAGCCTCTGCCAGTGCCTGAGAGCCCTTTTAGTGAAGAACTTTTTCCTGATGAAGCTGAAAGAAATTTCTGTGAAGAAATTTTCCTAATTTAAACCTCCCCTGATGCAACTTGACGCCATTTCCTCTCATCCTATCTCCTCTCTCTTGGGAGAATAAACCAGCACTTACCTCAGCACAACCTTCTTTCAGGGACCTGTAGAGAGCAATAAGGTCTCCCCTCAGCCTTCCCCTTCTCTTCTGCAGGCTAATTAGCCCCAGTCCCCTCAGCCACTCCTCATAAGGCTCGTTCTCCAGCCTCATCACCAGCTCAGTTGCCCTTCCCTGGACATGCTCGAGCACCTCAGTGTCTTTCTTGTAGTAAGGAGCCCAAAGATTGGATATCAGGAAAAATGTCTTAAGTGGAAGTGTGGTGAAGCATTGACAAAGGCTGCCCAGGGAAGCAGTAGAGTCTCCATCCCTAGAAGGGTTCAAAAAGCACGTAGACGTGGCACTTCGGGACACGGTTTGGTAGGCATTGTGGGATTGCGCTCATGGATGGATTGCATGATCACAGAATCACAGAATGGCTTTGCTTGGAAAAGACCTTTAAGATTGAGTACAACCATCAGTCCAGACCTGCTAAGTCCACCACTCGACCCCAGGTATGACATCTACTCATCTTTTAAACACCTTAGAGGTCTCTTCCAATCTTAACTATTCCATGATTCTATGGCAAGGAGTCAGCTCATGTCGGACCGAATGTTTTCCAACCAAACTATTCTATGTTTCTGAGGTCTGTGCCATAACCCAAAATCCACCCAGCCAACAGCAGCTGAGCACAGCAACTCTACACCTGCAGATCTGTATGTAAATAGCATTTAAACATAAAAATTACAGCAATGTTGCCTGCAAAACAATCGTGGAATTAGCATACAGAAAACAGGATTCAGCTGCCTCCCAGCACCTCAATAAAAGCAGCAAGCAACCAGCTGCAAAGCGCTGAGCAACAAGGTCGGTATCAAGGGGACACCCCTCCTCTCGCCTCCAATCTAATACAGCCAAATCCTCCTCAGCCACACCAAAAAGCAAGGCCCTGTGCCACCAGTTTATTAAGATGCTGGTGAGAGTCAAACAGAACAACAATCTAGTTTGCCAGGAATTACAGGTTAGAAGACCACATCAGAACAGTGAAATTAAAACATGAGAGCAGCCTGTTATCAATTTCAGAATGGGCAACTGTGAACTAAGGAACAGAAAGAGCAGTCTGTGATGTTCGGTAAGGAGCCAGCATGCAAAGTAAATGACAAGAGACTGAATCAGCCTCCTCCACTCCGCTCTGCCACACACAATAAATCTTCACACTAGCAAGAAGCCTACACAGTTTTTCCATCAAAAGAAAACAATTGCCAAAACCTTCACATCTAAGAGAGGTGGCCAAGATTGCATCACAGAGCGTCCACAGAGCAGAAATGGATGCAGGCCTATCATCCGTTCCCACTGATGCTGGAAAGAGCGGCCGAGCCAGGGTACCTGCTCAATCAGGCCAACCCTCCAGCAGTGCTGCTGTGCTGTTCACCGTCCCGATCACACCGAGCAGGGAGTGCATGTGTGTAAGAAGGCATGGAAGCAGAGAGGACAGCACAGACCTGCCTTGTCCTCAGGTGGTACACACACGCAATGAATCAGCACATCTGCTCCTCTGATATTGTGTTCATGCTTGCACACGGCAATGACTTTTAGTCACATCCAGCTCCATGCCATGGATTACCCCAGTGTCTCCCACACTTCAGTTCAGTTGTACTCATTATGTCACTCTGTTTTCTTGTCCATTGCAAATGTCCCCGAATCCCGCAGCAGCAATGAAATCAATCCCGAGTTCTTGTCCTCCCCATCTCCTGTGGAATCATCCTTAGTTGGTGACCTAGCATCCATCTGAAAACAGTTTATTTCCCTGTCTTCTCTTCTGACGTGAAGAAAGTTTCCCACGTGCAAACTCATGTTTTCCTTCTCGTCCACAAGAACCAAGGATTTCCTCAGCCAATATAGTATGACATTTTGTATTTTTAATATAGTCATTTCCTACGCACTTCCTTCAGTGAGTTTCAAACTAGCACTATCAGGGGTTGTCCTGTGTGATATTTAATAGATGGCTTTAAAAAGAGGGTTCAGGAATATGCAGAAACTAGCTTTTTAATTAAGAACTTCCTTTCTTTATACTGCTAGGAAGTAGGAAGGGAAAGGCATTTGTAACTTGCGTTTCTATAGAACACAAAGAGTTTATTCCGTTTACTGTGTTAAGTCTCTAAGGAAGACAACAAACATTACAGAATGCTAAAATTAATCAGATGCAGCAGACATTTATTAAAAACGGGTTTTTAGCTGGGTTTATGGAGGAATTAAGGCTGACAGAGTTCTATTTTTCTGTCTGTCCGTTAGGTTCCTTCCAAGAGTCTTCAGATGTGAATATGGAAAATTTCAATTCAAGTTGACTAGAAGATATAATTCAGAAAGATTTCTACATCCCTCCAAGTTTTGTAGCAATTTGCACAAATATTAGAGTAAGATTAATGAAAACAAAGGAGAAAAGTTGCAGTGAGAACTCCACAGTTAGCAGTTCTGGAGGGCACGTGTTCATTAGCCACAAGTACCAGTCAGGCCATCTGCACGTGTGCAGCTGAATCAGCCTCTGCAGTTGCTGTCTCAGATCCTGCCAAAATCCAGGGAACGTGCAAGGGAGCTGAAGAAGGTGGGAAAGGGAGGTACAGAGAACCAAGACACCAATACTACTATTTTATGGAGGAAGACCTCAGATACTTAGACAAGAGACGATGAGTAAGAGAAGATGGACAAGTCAATCCAAGAATTCATTGCTCCTCCTGCAAGGTCATGTGCGCTCCTGTGCGCTCCCTCTTCTCTTACTCAATCCAATCCCTCTGCTCCTGCTCCTCTCACTGCAGCACCATCACCTTTGGTCTGACTCTCACAGAACTACTTCAGCTCATTAATTAGAAAACAATTGCTCACTTTCTTGCACTGACTTAGCTTCCTGCCAGATAAGGATACAGAAGAATAGAGAAAGAAACCAAAGGCTCAGGGCTGGAGCACCTCCCATATGAGGAAAGGCTGGGAGAGCTGGGCTTGTTTGGCTTAGAGAAGGCTCCAGGGAGACCTTGTAGCAGCCTTCCAGTAATTAAAGGGGCTACAGGAAAGCTGTAGAGCAGCTCTTTATCAGGGAGTGCAGCAGTAGGACAAAGAGGGATGGTTTTTAACTGAGAAAGAGGAGATTTAGATTAGATATTAGGAAGAAATGCTTTCCTGTGAGGGTGGGGAGGCCCTGGCCCAGGTTGCCCAGAGCAGTGGTGGCTGCCCCATCCCTGGAGGTGTTCAAGGTCAGGCTGGATGGGGCTTTGAGCACCCTGATCCATTGGGATGTGTCCCTGCTCATGGTAGGGAGGTTGAAACTGAATGATCTTTAAGATCCCTCCTAACCCAAGCCATTCTATGATAAACACTGGAGCTGACAGGCGGCAAGTGCAGAACTGTGCAGCCAGAAAGGAGCGAGGACAAACCATTAGAGGGAAAAGAGATGATCCTTTTGAGCAGCAGCAAGCTGTTGAGCAGTTTGATTGACTGAGACATTTCCTGACTACTTTAGAAGTCCATTAAGGAGCAGTGATTGACAGTGTTTTATTTCAGGCATCTACCTGAGGCATCTGAATTAGTCAACTGGGAAGCAGAATCCTACCTGCTACATTTTCCTATTGACAGTACAGATAGCCTAGGCTTCTGACTCAGATAGCAGAATAAGATCCACTAAGGTCAACATTTTTAAAAGGTATTTTGGTTTCAAGAGATGCAAAGAAGAACCCTGGATTTTTTTTTAGAGATACCCAAACAGATTAATATATTTTAGCGAGCAATAGGTGTTTTAAAATCCCCTGTTAGTATTTTCAGATAACTAAATGCCATTGAGGAGCTAAGAATGCTGTCCAAGGTCACACAGAAAATCTATGGCAAAGCAAAGAAGAGAACCTGCATCTTTGAAGAAAAGTACCCTAAATATTGGACTGTATTCTCTGTGCATCATCCTGTGCTATCACTTAGCCACTGTGTGAATATATAAAAGAAAATTCAGTTTTCCTTTCATCAAGCAAACTGGGTTTCGACAAACAGAAAGCTCTTAGAATGATAACATTCAGCTAACCTGTAAGTATGAAATGTGAAAGTATTGATCATTACTGAGCTCTTAGAGCTAATACACTGCCCCACTCGTGATCTGCACACCAGTGTGAATGAGACTCTCTTCTTTTGCATTTCAGTAGCTTTTGGATCTAACACCAGACAATGAACCATTTTAGCATCATAGAATCATAGGATAGTTTCAGTTGGAAAAGACCTGTAAGATCATTGAGTCCAACCATTGATCCAGCCTTGCTAATTCTGCCACTAGACCATGTCCCCAAGTACAACATATACTCATCTTTTAGACACCCCCAGGAGTGTATGTGTTCTGTGAACAGATGTGCTTATGCAGGGTAGAAAGTTTGGGCCAAAGAAACTAATTATCTAAATCAATGTGAAAGTACATCAGCGAGTAATTTTACATCTGATCATAAGAGATACTTAGGTATAGTACCCTATACTTAGGGATAGTATCCTATACTCCTGGAATTCACACATTGCCAAGGCTGTCTTAATTCCTCAAACGCAGTTTTCTTTGTCCTTATTCTCTATTCTAAACGCTGTATTGCAGGGCCCTCTGGCTGAGGAGTACAGAAGCAGACAAGCCTCCCTTCAGAGCGTATCAAGATCATTCCTTAATGAGCTGGCAGGCACAACTTGATTTGAGAGACACAAAGTACTGGCTCTTTTTCAGGGAGACTGAATGCCTTGTTCCCTGCCCTACGAAGTCAAGATAGCCATCCCTAGTTCCCAGCCCAGCAACTGTACAGGTAGGACACATGCCTGGTGTAGACAACCTCTTATACAAAATCTCCTTGGAATTTTGATGGGCTCAGGATAGACTTGGGAAAGAAGCCAAGCAGTCAAAGGCACAGTCTTACAGTCATGGTAGTAGTAAATGGAATTTTGAACAATTCCTGAAGAGATGTGGAAAAAACCACTTTTCTTCTCCCATTAGTCTTGCCCAGTGCATCCAGTTGTACATATTCTAGATATTCTCTTTCTCTTGCCTATTGACATCTACCAATAAACTTATCTGTCTTACCTGTGAGATATATAAAGTTCATGTTTAGCTGAGTTTTCTCATGCAACTTTTCTCTTTCAATATGTTTTAAAGAAAAATAAAAATACCAGAAGATTTAATTGAGTGAAGTGATTTTTTGGTCTACTTTTGAATCTGGTTGAGTTTAGGGCTGATGCTACTTCTCCACAGCATTCAAGTTGTTTATTCCACAGCAAATCACGCTGATGGAGATGCCAGCAGATGGCTGAACGCTCTATCTGAGCACATCACTGGAGTGAAACACGAGGTCAGGCTGCCCTCTGCGGGCTATGATCTAGCACTAGGATGAATTCTTTTGCAACAGCTCAGGGAAACTGAATAATGCTAGGACAAAATTTCTACTCTGAACACAGAATTTTGATGTGTGCTGTATGTATGTGTAATGCCAAATACAACAATTGGGTGTCTGATGTTGTTGTTACTGCCAGAGAGGGAGAAGGAAATGCAGACTGCACATGTCTGATTGCAGCAGTCAAGCACTCCAGGTACAAATAACAGCTCAATATGACACTACCTGAGAATTTCCAGGAAAACCAGAGACTAGGAATAACAGGTTCTGAACATGACACCAAGAAACCAAGTGGATGGGAAGACTTCACTTGGTACAGGAGCCGCCAGGCAGGAATCAAGGACAGTGCATTACGACACCACTCCAAGATCTAATCAGGAACAGGTTCCTTTATTATTAGGCATATTACAAACACAAGTCTGCTTACGTCAGCATTTCACATAGAATGTCAAACTAGTCCAATGTAGCCTGAGGCAAGAGAAGAGGGATGAGCAACAGAAACATTTCTGGATGACCCTGGGTGTACTACAGACTTCATTTTCTTTACTTGTCGTCAGTAGTGCCTCCAGCTCAGTTCCTTAAAGGCTTCATCCAAGCGCAGAGGCTGGCTCCTACAGGGCTGATGACTCAGAAAGAATTACAAAGAAACAAATTGTACAGACTTTTTCTGGAAATGCAGTTTGGCTCAGAGCACAGCTCCTGAGCATGAAATTCTAACTAGAAGTGTTCAGATGGCTCCCTTTACCCTCACCTATCAGTGAAATAATGCAAGGGTGATGTACATGGTTGCTCTCTCCAATTTGAGAACCATGGAATAATTCAGTTAGTTGACAAGAAGGACCAGTCTTTGAATGCAAGACCCTTCCTAAATTCACTGAGGTTCAGTTGTAGCAAAGATGCAAATATGCTGTGGGATGGGATAGCCACGGGGGTAAGTCAATATCCTCATAAACTAAATCCAGTGCTGTAGCTTCAAATTACATCATTTGAGAACCAAGTGGGACAAATTATTTTTGTCCCGTGCAGCAACCAAAGCTTTTACAAGCCAAGTAACACACAGCAGTGAATCCCAGAGGTAGCACTGCTAGTTGGTGCACTAATGCATTCTACAGAATAAATAGGGTTATCTTTTTCCAAGAAAAAAAAGATAGGAGGGATTCTCTTTGAACCTCGCTACTTCATGGAACCAGGACATCTGGGCCCTCTGCTGGTGAGAGCAGGACCTCACCGAGAAGCCATGAAGGGAGCTTCTAAGAGTTACTGCCACCTTCCTCCTGTTATAACAAAACACTGAGGAACATCACTGGACTTTTGTCGTGTAACTCTAAGGACAGTGAACACTGGAGAGCATTGTGACACCAATATTAGGGCCTTTCTAGATAATTGTGCTATCAATAATTGAAAATTAATCATGAAGCCACTACTGAGTACCTCTCATCATCAATATTTTAGACACTTGCTTCAAAATTAAAGACATTTAACAGTGCCAAAATTTAATATCACACTCCATTAAAGATTTCAATTATACCTCAAAACAAAGATATCTGAGTTGAAACTCTGAAAAATCCCTACTTTTAATTGTGGACTAATGTAAAAGAGAGATCAGAAAGTTTCTATACTGTACAGTAGTAGCATGCTTGAACTATTTTGCATAACACATACTATCAAGATCAGCTTTTGCTTATGATTAAACAGATTATCTGATGACATTTTAGGGATTAACAGATTATAGCCCTAAATCCAAAGACATAAGCAACAAAGAAATCTTATTATGCATTAGAAAACAAACAATGCAGTCAGAGATGATCTGAAAATTACGCAGAAATCCCTTAGTAGGGCCAAGACCAGAAATAGATGCAGATTCTGGTTGCTAGATTTCCCTCTCTGCAAGTACACAGAAAAATGATTGAGGGACCCAATTTACAGCAGCTGGACCACTCAATTATTTTTTTCCAATATTTTGAGACAAAATCCAGTTTTATGTCTGCTTATACTACGTTCAGACTCTTGCAGTCATTACAGTTGCAATATAGCATAAGCCCAGAAGTTTATCCTTAATATCTTTGCTTCAAGCTTCCACTATCACACAAACAATTAAACCTGTTGTCCTGCTCACTTGCAGACTTCAGTGAAATTGGCTGAGTTTTAACTGGTCGTATTTGAGAGTATTTTGTCTGGTTTCAGTAATTCATTATATGCCAAAACTTGCAGACACTGCATGGTAGAACATTCATATATTTATTTACAGAGGAAAGGTTGGATTGTAACACTAACAGTGGGATAGAAACACTTGAAGAAAACATGATGTGTTTGGAAAACACATATTTCACTTACAACATGCACTTCTGACCTCCTCATGGTCTGACTAAATTTGTGAGAAGCCTAGTTTGGGCTTCATCCCCACTGTATGCAGTTTGGTGTCCAATGCAAAGACTGCTTGCTTTCTATAACAAAGTCTAGAATCAGAAAGGTATCACGATGAATTTAAACACCTCTTTAGCCCCTCCTCAAAAGCAGAGATCATGCTGAGCCACTAACATTCATTCTTCATTTCATCCAAGTAGCCACTGAAAACATAGATGTCTGGTTATTATAAACACAATAAATTCATATTCCTATAGAAACAGGTGCTATGCATAGCTCTACTAGCCTGTTTTCATTCTGAGGTACAAATACGTATCTTGCAAATCCTAAACCTCTCTGAAGCAGAAGTCCAGACTGCAGGAAGCTCTTGTGTAATGTAGGCAAATACATCCATTAGAGGCTGGCCTGGTGCCATCAATCTAAAGAGCAGAGAGATTTTCAGATAGAAAGGCTAGCGCATTATCTCACTGTCTCACTCCATTTGAATTGATTTAATCTAGACAATTTAATTAATTTGTCAGAAGAAGAAAATTTAGTTCCCAAAAGCTCTATTAATTAAAACAGTCTTGCTTTCAAGCTGTGCCTTAGCTCACATTCAAGCAAAATATTTGCTGCATGTTCCACCTAAAAAAGACCTACCTTGCCAAAACCCAAACCCCCAAACCAGCAGAGCTCTGCTCTTAGGAATGTTAAATTAAGTAGTAATATTTGTGTTTATTTCAGTGGAAACAACATCAAACATGAGCAGGTGAAGATGCATTGTTGCATATGACATCACATTGGTAGCCTGTCCATAACTGAGTCATTTCCAGTTGAACCATCTCCAGTGAGAACAAGAAGGATCCAAACAGAATGCAGCCTCACCCGAGGTCAGGTCTTTTGCACTGACACTATTTTTCATTTATTTTCTAGTGATCTGCATTACCGCTGCTCTGCTAGTGTTTATCCAATAGTCCTAGCAGTGAGAAATACCTGAGAAATTTGAGACTACTTCAAAAGAGCATTAAAAACCTCATATCTACAGTCTGCAACACGTATATGCGTCACAGATTGGATTTCGCAGTATGGCTACAAATTCAAGCTCAATACATTGGTAAGCAAATGCAAGGTTATCTGCAGACTCAGTTATGCAACACAGACTGGATTCTGCTGCGTGGCTACAAATTGAAGCTCAGTATATTGGTAAGCAAATGCAAGGTTATTTGCGGAGACTCGATTTGTTTAATAGGCTTACGGATAATCATATAATTGCTATATTTTCTTTATTTCCTTTGCTGCAAGGCATTTCATATTGAGCAGTCCTAATAAGTAGCCACTTTTACAACCAAAACCTGAGTTCCAACCACAATAACATGTTCTGTTTGAAAAAAATGTTTCTATATACATGAGGCAGTCTTAGGATAATCATAAGGCCCTAAAGCATTAGAAAAGCTTTACCTCACCATCTGTGAAGAGGTAACTTATGATTTCGTAAATTGTGGAGTACTCTTAGAAATATTCTCACTGTTGTAAAACTGTCTACTTCTATATTTCATGTTACCTTGCTGTTTATTTCTTCTGCTGCTCAGAGATGCTGCACATCCAAAGGACATTTTTGCAAAAACAAATGGATTGCAAAGAGTATTTTAAATTACCGTGTTCGCTTTAGACAACTTAATCAAGCATGTTATGCCTTAAATCCACTTTTTCTTCAGAAATGATGCAGGCTCCAAAAGGGTATCTATGGTGAGAGAATGGGAAGGTCCTCATTAACATGGAGAACACCCTCACATTGATGGGAGAAAAGCCGTACCACTACTCAGCCAACATGTTTGCATTCAAACCTACAGCTCATCATTTGTTTTTCTTTTTTAAATGAAAGCAATACAAACCTGCAATACAAACCATGTAAGCAGGCTGCATGTAGCCCCTAAATTGTACTTACAATATCAATTAAAAGAAATATAAGTATTTATATATAAAAAATATACATAAAATTAATAGTAATCTGGGTGTATTGCAAAACTATAGCAGACACCGCATAAATTCATCTGAAGGAGGACTGGCCTCCCAGAGGACACTTTAAAAACCTAACAGAACTTTTTATTTTAAATCACAGATGACAGGCACCTTCCAAATGCAGCATCCATCCAGTTAATAATTACCTAAACACAGAGATAGAACATATGTTTAATCATATGGCTATCCACATAAAAATTTGTTATTTGCTAAGAACATCTATAGAATCTAACTTGAAAACCTAAAATAAGCAGATTTTTTTTTAAGAAAACATAATTATTTTTTAAATTTATGTTATTTTATATGTCTGGATTTTAGGAAGGAAATAGCTAGATCTGCTCCTTAGCCATTCCAGCTAAGTTGTCCACATACAACCAGCCTGGGCTGTAGCTCTTTGTGCCTGCAAAGCATGGAGGTTGTAACAGCAATCAGTACAGCAGAATCATTAGTGAGACTTCATCACAAGATCAACAGTCAGTCAGACTTCCCAGATGACACAATTAAAAACACAGCTGTTAAATAGTAGTATTGTCCTGTCTTGATTCATCTCTCTCTGCTTGCTCCTAGCATATGAGGAAAGTGTTCTTCCTTCATCTCTAAAAATTAATGAGAAAGTTTTTCTCTCTTTGGTATTAAGTTTCTCTTCCCTTTCCCAGACTGGTGTGTCACCTTCCCAACATTTCACTCTGCTTCCCTATTGCCAAACCAATCCCATTCCCCTACTCCTATTTGCCCAGCGCTCAAATGCTATCCCAGAGTCGTAGCTGTTCCTAAAACATCAGACCACCCACCAACCACATCGATAATCTCTGCTCACCCCACCTTACCTCTCCTTTTCCTGCAGGGCAGGAAAGTGGCAGGGATGATCTTTTTCTCTTAAGTATTTGGCTTGGAGATGAAGTAAAGCCCCTTCTGTCTCCATCAAAACTCTGGGGAAAAAACAGCAGTGAAACAGGTAACGTGCTCTGCCACAATCTCTCTCAGGCCCTAGAAGGATGCAGCCCACCAGGACCCCGTCACCAGCCTCTCAACCTAGCAGCAACAAGATAGAATCATAGAATCATTAAGGTTGGAAGAGACCTCTAAGACCAAGTCCAACCATCAGCCCAACACCACCGTGTCTACTAAACCACTTCCCGAAGTTCCACATCTATGCATTTTTTGAACTTCTCCAGGAACGGTGGCTCCACCACTTTGCTGGGCAGCCTGTTCCAATGCTTCACCACTCTTGCAATAAAGAAATTTTTCCTAATATCCAGTCTAAACCTCCCCTGGTGCAACTTGAGGCTGTTCCCTCTTGTCCTGTCACTTGTTACTTGGGAGGAAACACCAGCGCTCACTTCACTAGAACCTCCTTTCTGAGAACTGCAGAAAGTGATGAGGTCTCCCCTCAGCCTCCTTTTCTCCAGACTAAAGAACCCCATTTGCCTCAGCTGCTCCCAGAACCCGTATGGCTCCAGACCCTTCCCCAGCTCCATCGATTCCCTTCCTCGGCATATGCTCTGTGTCCTTCTTGGAGCAACGGGCCCAAAACCAAACTCAGGATTCAAGGTGCAGCCAGACCAACACTTGAGTGCAGGGGGATAATCATTGCCATGCTCCTGCTGGCCACACCATTTCTGACACGGGCCAGGATGCTGTTGACCTGCATGCCCACCTGGGCCACTGCTGGCTCATATTCAGCTGCTGTTGACCAGCATCCTCAGGTCCATTTTCCCCAGGCAGCTCCCCAGCTGCTCTTCCCTGAGCCTGGGGCACTGCACGGGTTGTGGTGTCCCAAGTGCAGGACCCGGCACTGGGCCTTGTTTAACCTCGTACAGTTGGCCTCGGCCCATGGATCCAGCCTGTCCAGGCCCCTCTGCAGAGCTCTCCTGTCCTCCAGCTGATCATCACTCCCATCCAATTTGGTGTCATCTGCAAACGGACTGAGGGAGCACTCGATCCCCTCATGCAGATCACGGATCCCCTTGGAGTCGCAGACAGCGGGAGGTGTCCCTGCCCACGGCAAGGGTTGGAACTCGACGATGTTTAAAGTCCCTTCCAACACAAACCCTTCTGTGATTTTCGGTACCAGGACCCCAGCTCTCTGCCCCAGCCGGGCGCCCGCCCCGGTGCACAGCGCCAGGGGGAGTCTCCTCCCCTTCGCCCTCCCTTTACCCAACAGGACGCGAGGCAGCACCGCCCCCTCCCCGGGCCCCCGCCCCGGCGCTCCCGGCAGCCCCAGCGAGGCGGAGCGGGCGGCGGCGCCCCCTGGCGGCCGCGGCGGGGCGGGCAGCGGCGGAGTGAGCGCCACGGTGTCCGGCCGGGCCGCGAGCGGCGGGGCGGGCGGCGCCCCGCATGCAGCCCCCACGCTGGAGCGGCGGCGGCTCGAGCAGCTTTCGCGGGCCTCGCGGCAGCGGCTGCTGCGCTCGCGGGATAAGATGTTCTCCAAGTTCACCTCCATCCTGCAGCACGCCGTGGAGGCGGTGAGGCCTGCGGCTCCGCCGGGCGGGACCCGCGGGGCTGCTGCCGGGGCAGGGCTGGCAGCGGGCAGAGCAGCAGGGACTCGGAGGTTGCGGCTGTTGCTGGCGGGCGCCGCGGGGAAGGGGGGCACAGGGGCTGCTGCTTGGACAGGGCTGATGGCGAGGGGCCCCGCTGGGCCGGCAGCACCGCCGCGCCAGCCGAGCGGGGACGCGGGCTCGGAGCTCCGGGTCCACGGTGCCGCTGCCGCTGCTGGTGGCGAGGGGAGCAGCGACGGCTCCGGGTTCCAGTTCCTGGGGCTGCGGCTGCCTCCTGGGCAGGGCTCGAGGCGCGGAGAGCGGCGGGGACTCGGGGTCCCGGTGCGGGTGCTGGTGCCAAGGGGAGCGGCGGTGGGCTCGGGGCTGCGGCTGCTGGCGAGGGACCCAGCTGGGCCGGCAGCTCCGCCGCGCGAGCCGAGCGGGGAAGGGGGCTCGGGCTCGGGGGCTGCTTTCGCGGCAGAGCTGGCGGCGAGGGCCCGGCAGGGAGGAGCAGAGGCCTCCGGGCCCCGGAGCTCCGGCTGCTGGGCGCAGCTCGGGGCTCGGAAGTTGCGGCTGCTGCCGCTCCGTGGGCAGGGCTGGTGCCGAGAGGAGCAGCGGGGGGCTCGGGGTCCCTGGGCAGAGCTGGTACCGAGAGGAGCAGCGGGGGGCTCGGGGTCCCTGGGCAGAGCTGGTACCGAGAGGAGCAGCGGGGGGCTCGGGGTCCTGGGGCTGCTGCGGGTGCTGATGCCGAGGGGAGCAGCGGGGGGCTCGGCACTGCGGCTGCTGCAGGCTCGGGCCGAGCCCCCGGGCCCGGAGCGGGTTTCCCAGCGCAGAAGCGGAAGAAGGGGAGCCCTGCGCTCCCCTCGCGCTGCCCGGGCCGGTACCGAGTACCCCGGCCCCAAACGGCTCGGGCCAGGGGTGAATCCTGGAGGGTTCCGGCCTGGCCGCGGCCCGCAGGCAGCAGCGCCGTCCCCGGCGGTTCCGCGCGGCTCTGTCGTTCCCTAAAGCCAGGTTTTCAGCCCTGGTTTGTTTTCTCATAGAGCAGAGTGTGAAGGGGGAGCAGAGGAGGGCTGGGGCTGTGCGTGTTGATGGCTTTGAAATGGAAGGAGAAATTTTTAGATTATACATAAGGAAGAAATTCTTCACGGTGAGAGTGGGGAGGCCCTGGCCCAGGTTGCCCAGAGCAATGGTGGCTGCCCCATCCCTGGAGGTGTTCAAGGCCAGGTTTGATGGGGCTTTGAGCCTCCTGATCCAGTGGGAGGTGTCCCTGCCCATGGCAGGGATGTCGAACTGGATGGGCTTTAAGGTCCCTTCCAACCCAAACCATTCCATGGTTCTATGTTCGATTGGGTTTCTTCATGGAGCCTCTCCTAGAAGGAAACCGGGGTACCCCGGGTTGTGCATGTTCATTTTGGTTTCCTCGTGGAGACTCTTCCAGAACAAAACTGGGGGGACCTTGAGTTGAGTGTGTATGGTAGGGTGTCCTCATGGAGCCTCTTCCAGCTGCACCCATTGTGGCCCCAGGGAGGGGAAATCAGCAGGGCCCAATCTTGGAGCTGCCATCTCCACAGGCTGTGCTTGCTGTGCGCTCATCAGAACTGGGTGACTGTTGACACAATATGTTACTGTTTGCTTCTCAGTGTAGTAGTGGCTGTTTCTTTCAGCCCCTGCTGTCTCAGCGAGCCAAGGCACCTACGACAGGGTTTGGAGAGATGCATCTTTGGTTAGGTGCTAAAAACTGCTGGAAGTGAATGCAGGAAGTGTGGGAGGAAAAGGGTTCCAACGGGTAAAAAAATAGCCTGTATACCTAGTCCTGCCTCATGCGAGGAGCATCC
The DNA here is from genome assembly GCA_033558235.1 of Neomorphus geoffroyi. NCBI lineage: Eukaryota > Metazoa > Chordata > Aves > Cuculiformes > Neomorphidae > Neomorphus > Neomorphus geoffroyi. Next base: position 4,764,042 of record JAUMJM010000016.1, on the reverse strand, counting down.
TTTGTGTGTTAATGTGTGCTTTGTCACTGTGAGTACTTAGGCATATGCTTAACTTTGCATTCGCCTGTGGTTCTGCTGTCTTTAGCAGGGCTATTCAGGCTTTAAAGTTAACCATATATTAATTAGTTGAAGATTCCTGGTTGGCTCTTTTCTTTCCAATTGCCACTATACCATTAAATGTTTTAAATTGTAATGAAACAATTTATTTCAAAGCTCTTTATGAGCACACATGAATGCCTTCAGCAGTCAGCACTTTCATTGGAGAGGAGACAGAAATTAGTGGCTGCCTGACTAAAAAAAATCTTGTTATGGTGAGCTGTGCCATGTTTTGGATAAGAATGGATGACTGAGTGGTATAGGACTGTAGGAGAAATTATTCTTTCAGGCCTACTGAGTCAAGTTAGCAAATAAAAGTTATTCCTAGAAGAGCATTTGCATTATGGATATGTACAAAAAATAAACAAACCCCTGTGTTTTTTTGAGATCCATAAAAACCAGGAAAAATGAATGAGTTGAAAGGTAGAGATAGCACGACCTAGAAGATCTTTTCTGCTTGATAAGTAAAGAAAACCCACAAAAAGAGTGATAACATCATTTTGCAAGTGACTGCTATTGACCAATGGGCTACATGTCCTTGCCCAACAGTAGTGTCCCTTTTAGAATTGCCTCTTCCTGCTGGCACCACTGGGATGGACCTCCTGATGATAAATACTGCACTAAATTGCATTTGCAGGGTTGTGACAAATACTGAGCACCACATGCAAGGAGTGAAACATGGAATCACAAAAGCAAGAGGATGTTTCTTACTTTATCTGGGAAGTTTGACCCAGTAACTAAAAGGCACAACTGAGAAACAGAAACTTCTAACCCATTTGGAGTCTGTATATGACTTTAAATCGTTGCTTTGTTCTCTCTTTAATAGAAGTATGCATGCTACTTAGCTTTGCTACTCTGAAAATGAAAACTGATGTAAGTCCAGTGTATTAGCTAAGTCCACCTCGATGCTTGCTGCCCGTTGTTTTCAGAACCTTGAGGGTTCAGAGCATCATTTTTACTTGCTGTGATTGCTGCTGATGAGTATAGCTCATCCAGCATCAAGTGGACTCTTTTTCAGCCCTGAATATCAGCAACAGATCTGGTAATGAAGATGTAAACTCTCAGAGGTTTTGGGTGCCTGCCTCCCTGAGGAATTCAGTTGCAGCTGAACAGTTTTCGGCTAAGCTGGACACTTAAATACAGATGAAGTGGTGCTTGGGCTTAGCTTCCATCCGTGGGACTACTTTAAATCAGAATTGTTTGGATAGCCCTTCTCCCCTGTCATTTCTCTTGCACATCTCTTATGTAATGCTCCTGCCCTGCCTGCAGACTTTAGACAGTCGCGTTTACATAGTAGGAATTCCCATGTTACTGGATAATCATTGTTACCTTACCCTCCATGTGCCATCTCTCTGAACTGTGAGGAGGAGTTCCAAAGGTTGGCAGTCTAATACACAGGAGTATTTATCTTTCACTTGGTGTGAGCATACTGCTCTTTCATTGACTGCCTTTGTGGCAGGACTGTGATGAGGGAAATGTAAGGGACCAGTTGTGTCCAGTTCTTGCTTGAATAAATCAAAACTTTCAGTCTTTTCTGCCTACATAGTCTGAGTGTGTGAAATTTTACTCCTGATTTTCATTACAACCGAATCCTAATTTTTGCCACCTCCTGTTGTATGTCAGTTCTCCCAGTACCGTAGGTGGGTTTGCCTTTTCTGGATTTCTGTGCAGCATCCAGATGACCAAGCACCGCTGTGGTATTGTCCCAAAAGAGTGTCCTTAAATTGGGTTGGGTGAATTGGTGAGAACAGTGGAGAGGACTGCGGTCTCTGTTCTGTTACCTTATTTCAGGGGAGAAAATAAATATTGTTGATTGCTTTATAGGGTTGATATTAATGAATCTCTGACAGTTCAGATATGGCTTGTCTTTGCAAAGTTTTTATGATATACTTTTATCCCAAGCATATTGCAAGAGTGGTACATTCTCAGGAGCACAAAAAATGCAGCATACAAGAACAAAGGTACAAGTTAGACTTAGTTCTCTCATTGTTTTTTCTTCTCTAGTATTTCCCTAGACAAAATAACTTGTCTGTGAAGTAGTCACTTGGCTTCAAAGGACTTTTGTTTGTACTTGATTTGGGCTTTCATGAGGTGTTTCGTCTTAATTGTGAACTCGAAAGGACGCTTTTGAGCTGTGTACCTAGAGCAGGAAAATTATTATTTCAATTGTTTTGAATTTCCAGTTTGCTGTCAAACAAAATTTGTGTCACTCTTGATGTCTGGGAGTGAATTTAGATTTTGGGGTCTGCACATTTTTTGAGACCCCTCTCTACCAATCTATCTCTTACACATGTTCTCGAGAAGCTTCTTTTCTGTTCATGTTTAGAAGCAAAGCTGAACTTCGAAACAAACTGAGTCACTTGCTGCAGGAACTGCTCCAAACCGTTAACTGCTTAACTACTCAGAACAAGATTTATTCATCTTTAACCTACTTGGTTTGATGTAATGACCTTACATTACTGGTTGTTTTAACATTGTGCTGCTATTAACAAGTTATGATGGTGAAATTTAATGCATGGATTGCAAGCGTATGAGTCCTAATTTTATACATGAAAGCAATGACCATTATAAACTGTGCATTTATCAACTGAAGAAATAAAGCAAACATTCAAGCACTAGTCCTTTTCCCCTCTGGGCAAACTTTCACACTAGTAAAGCAGTAAGGTCAAAGTAAAACATGGAGTGAGTGCTGTAGTTTTCCTTTCCTTTTTCAGTCAGGGGAGTGTGTATGCACTTCCCCTTCACTCCTCTTTGACCCAGTTTCCGTTTTCTTTTTCAGTCTCGCATCTGACTGGCCAGGACCTGTGGTTGTTTTACACAACATTTTCTGTAGTTCGTGAGCTTGCCCAAAACACATTTGTGAGATGTCACCAGCTTTTTTTGGTATTGAGTTGCACTTCTGAAAAGCGTACATAAACAACATAGCAATTATTTTACATGCATAAAGGAATTGCTGTTAAATACTAAATACTTACTAGTTTCTTTGCACTTGACTGTATTTTTTTTTTCCCTGCTTAAACACAAAATCTTTTGAAATCTACATGGAATTGTATTTTGGACAGATTTTATAAGGAACAAACTGTAGTTCTGATCAAAGCTTGGTAGTTCTCCCGAGAGCAACACTTTTCTGGGAGGAGTGGGGTTCAATCTCTGTGTATTGTCACCAGAATGATAAGGCAGCATTTGTTAAGCATAGCTTGAAAGTGAGAACACTTATCCCCTCACTCCCAGGAATCTCCACTGCTGGAGCTGGGGGCCAGATGGAAGAGTTCATCAGTGTCTGGTGATGGACAGCAGTAGTGATCAGTGAATTTTGGCTATTTGATACACCAACACCCACACTGCAATCTTTATGTTGTTGGGTTTTGGGTTTTTTTCCCCAAAGGAAGACTTCACTTTGAGATTAGGAATCAATAGCTCAAAGTTAATAAGAAGATGTAACATTAAAATGAATTAACATAGCTGCGAGAAATGTGTACTTTTAAGGTAATTCCTTGAAATTAGACAAATAGCGGGAATTAATGACCTTCACAGTGAATTTTGTTTTGCTTCAGAATCTTTATACAGAATCTTTATATAAAAGTACGTGTGCTCTTACAAAAGAGTAGTTACTCACGTTGGCAACTGTAACATGTAATTCATCTCAGCTGATAGCTAATAATTCATCTGAAAATAGAAACTACAACTTCATCCTAGGAATACCTGTCCTAGTTAGGGTTAAAGCATGTCAGTCGTGCATTTGGGAGCGTACTTTTTTCTAATGCTTTCCAGTGATTTGTTTGTGATATCTTAGACTTAGTCTTTACCTTGATTTTTGTGCCTGAATAACATAATTTAGGAGGGTTGGGGTTGTTCTTCATTTCTTTGTCTGTAAAACACCTCTCAGAATAAAACATAGCGTTGCTCTGTTAAATATTCTCTGGAATAGCTGTGCTGTAAAAAGCAGATTATACGAGGTTGATCTGCAGTGGGAAGAGGAATTTGGGAATGGGGATACTTTAACTGAACAAGTAAATAGATACAGTTTTTCTGTACTGCTAGGAGTTGCTGATTCTGTTGCCCCATGCGGGTGGGGCTTCCACAGCTCAGTATCACCAAGCCCAGCTGGTGGCAAGGTTGATCGTGTATTCCCTGTGGGCACGCACATACATATGTGTAGGAGCACACACGTGGTAATGGTATCTCTGTTTGCTATCTCTGGCTTGCAGGCCTCGATCAGAGAAGGCTCTGTGAAATCACTGAATATTTTAGTTTACAAGGGCAAAACCTGCTCCTGAATTACCTTTTCACCTCTGAGAGGTGTTTGTTGGGAGGGAGAATGTATACACAGTTCTGTCCCGCAGTGGATAAATTATTAGCAATGCTGAGAAGTGGAATCCTTTTCCTGGCACTGCTCAGAGGCACTAAATTCATCTTGAGGCAGATGAGGCTAGAAGTGGAGAGGAAAAACAAGGATAAATCTTTCATGTTATCTGTCATGTTACTTTGGAAGTAGAGTGGGCTGAAAGGCCTGATATTCCTCAAAAGTGGCCTCTGTGCCATTCATCAGCCAGAGTTGAGTTTCCAGTATACTTTTATTACAGAAAGATATAAATCAGTCATTATATTGCTTGAACTCCACATCTACAGCAGCATCACATACCAAGAGTGATAAAAATATTGCTGAGGTTTTGTTTTATTAAGTTATTCTTCTGAGTTTCAATAAACTAGTGAACTTCATAGTAAAATAAGCTGGTTTCATCCAGTGTGAGGTGTCCTGATGTTTAGTCCATGGTAGCTGGTGTACAAAGTACTGCTCTCAGTGCCCAGCCATGGAAATACGGCAGACTTAATGAGTCCACAGACTGTCAGGGAATGGATGAGCTATGTAAGCTGGATTTCCTAGTTGCCGTTTGAGAGGGCATATTCCCACAGAGGATGGAGCTGTAGATAGTTACCAAGCACCATGACTTTTTCAAAAAGTTCTGCATTTCAAAGCCCTGTGTGCAAAGGGTGATTAACAATTAGCATTCCACTTTCTTATCGTGGCAAGGCACGCTGTTCATTTTTACAAAGATAAACCTGAGTCGTTAAATTCAAGGATAAGAAAAGACTGATGTGGAATACTTCCAAGGCCTTTTCAGAGGCCAGCACTACCCGGTGAAGAACATACAGATGTTTGATCCCTGTGCTTGTTTGTCGAAGAGCTGAGGCAACTCAGCACCTCCTGGGCCCTAGAAGGAGATAGGAGTTCAGAACTATTAATCTCGGATGTGTATCTGTAACTTCTAGGGGAAACGTTTTCACCATGAGGGTGACTGAGTCCTGGCACAGGTTTACGGAGATGTTGTGGAATCTCCATCCATTGAGATAGTCAGAAGGTCCTGGGCAACCAGCTTTTGGTGGCCATGCTTAAGCAGGGAGGTTGGACTGGATGATCGATCTCCAGAGGTCCCTTCCGACATCAGCCACTCTGTGATTCGGTGAGGGTCTGGACTGCGTAGCTTGTGGGAATGGTTCAACTCCTTATCCTTCCAAAATAGACACAAGAATATATACATGGGGCTCTTTGTTTGCCCACAGGTCTCATTGCTACTGTCATGTCAAGTGATAATCCTTTATTTCAGGATTGCCTATAAAAGACTGACTTGGATATTTGATTTCACAAAACCAAACCAAATCAAGAAAACCTCAGTAACAACAGAGCCTCCCATGGACTGTCAAGTGATAGGGATTTGCCCTGTAGGAGTCCTATTTTAACAGCTCTGAGCATTTTATATCGCAGTCACAAATTCAGTGTCTGCTTCAACTCTCCCTTTGGAGAGCAGAGGGGTAAAATGATCACAGTCCTCATTTTTCCCGTGCTGCCTCCTGTGTTATGGGCTGCTGCTGTTGACTGGGTGGAAGGTTGTGTTTCATTCTTGCACCATGGTATTCCTGGATGCCAGTCACCCCCAACTGGCCATCCCAAATTCCTTCAGAAATGAAGAAACTTCTTTAAAAAAATAAAAAGAACAAATTGTCAACTCTGGAGATAAGTCTGATGTGCAAAATAAAAAAAAAAAAAAGAAACAAAGATCTTTTAAAAGTTGTGGTTAGCAGGAAAAAAAGGCGTGGCAAAAATAAGTATGAAGTAGCTAAATGGTATTTCTAAGGGAGCAGAAGGAGAGAGAACAAAGCGTACAGAAGGGGAAGATGGCAGCAAGAGCAGATGTGAAAGACCGTGATTGTTTGCAACAGGACAAAACCCTGATATCTGAACAATTTAAACCTACATTTCTGGTGTTGCTTTGCTGTATGAGTAATTGCTTTTGTTGCTTCAAATCCATTGTCTGGTCACAGAGACATCAGAGATGATTACTGATGCTCACAAGCTCGGCAGCATGACTTGGGGCTCAGGTCGTGAATAATGTATGTAGTCCTTAAAGGTAAAAGAGCACAGAGTAAGGGTTGCAGCACTAGTCTGCAGCAGTTTGCTTCCAAATATGAGATAAAATTAATTTTAATCTCTGAGGAAATATGTTTATTTCTTTCTAACTGTTTTCTCTTTGTTGTTTTGTTTGATTTTCCCTATAGCTCGCACCATCCCTTCCATTACAAGAAGATTTTGTTTACCACTGGAAAGCCATCACCCATTACTACATAGAGACGTCAGGTAAAAGAAGAAAGCATTCTGATTTTTATCTCTTTATTGCAAAAACTAGAATTGCCAATTTCAGTGTTGTTAAAAAGTGAAGATTAAGCAATACCAGAATAAGTCATGTCTTTTATCAAAATACCAACAATAATAATTAGAAATTAAAAATATCATGTACCTCCAGCTATCTCTTAACAAGTAGGCATGAAAAACATTTGAGGGAAGGTCATCTTCCCAGAGTAGTATGTAGGGAATCGTACCTTTTCACGTCTGACCCAGTTTCTATCTTCAGATATTCTCTTTAATCTGAACAGACAACTACAGAAATGCGGTCCCTGCAGTTAACCTTTTCATTATTTTGCATCAGGGATTTTCTTTTTCTTTCCAAGATTTTAACAAAAATGATTTTTAAGTAAAATAAATACATATAAAGTAAATGAAGTACATAGAAAATAAAATAAATTTTACCAGACATACCCGAGTTCTGTGTGCTCACTATTAGATATTTATTTTCTGTAGTGTCTTGTCTCTGTGAAAGGTGTTTTGATAACATAGCTCTAAAAAGTGATTTTGTGAGCAGATTTAGAACACACTTTGTGTGGAGCTTATCCAGACCTTATTCTGCTTTTCTAAAAAAATTGTTTTTCTGGTGAAATATGGCTGTCGATGCTTTTTATTAGACTTTTCCCTGGTTTCCTACAACATTTTTGATTTTTGGTCCTAGTTATTAAACCACTAAGTTTTTAAAGTGAATGTTACCATGGTTTCCTCAAGTTTATTAGCTCCGCATTTCTGCTACAGTAGCTGTTGAATCTGTGTGTGTGGACGTGACTGGTGATCTTGTTTATATCAATATTTATTCTTCCAAGCCGAAACCTGAGGCTTGGTTCTGATTACCCATCTTTTGGAATGCTATGTGATGTTTCCTAAGGTAGAAAGGACAGGGTGGTAGTGGAAAACCGATAGCTGCGATTATGTGGTGCAGAATGAAAGCTGACCTCTCTCCCAGGCTTGTGAAAAACAAGTTTCCACTCAGTGGATGTATTTCTGTCATCTGCAGCGGGGGCCGGATTATGCCTAAGCAATTCAAAGAAAACACTCTCCGCTTACTGGAGGTTGTGGCAGAGACCAAAATCCCTCTGACGTGGCAGTTTTCCTTTGTGATCTTGTTGCCATTTGCATGCAAGTGACAGTTATTTTTAGATTATTGCTTAAGAACTGGTAACCATTTCCCTGGTGAGAGAGTTGTTCAAGTAGAATTTGGCTGAAAAAAGTCAAAAAGGAAACACGTGTGGATGTGCCCTACGAGGTGATAATGCCAGCTCCTACTGCCAGTGGTGTAAATCCACAGCAGTTTCATGACTTGAATATAATGAGATTGGAGTCTGGCCTTTCCCTTCATGAAGCTTGCTGTCTTGATGCAGAAAGTATAAAAGACAGATCTAAATGCTTTTGAGGAACAGACAGCGTAGGGTTTGGGTTTTCTTTCTTGTTAGAAAAAAACTTCAGTTATCTAGTTTGTAAAGGAACTGATCAGCAGCAAATTAGACTGATGTTAGAGGCTGTTTATAGATCTCAGAATACTATGTGAGGAGCTAAAGAGGAAGTTATCAAGACAGGGTGGATATTAACCAAAAGACTGGACTTTTCATACCCTAACCTTGATTCCTGGATGCAAAAGTTTTCCTTTTTGCCTGTGTAATTAATGCATGTTTTACTCTCCATTGCATGGTTAGTGCATATTCCAGTTTACATTTCCAGATATGGTTCTAAAATTCATTCTAAGATATGTTAAAAAAAATGCATACTATATATAAGAAACTTTAAATGATTGATCATATTTTTAAATCGTAAATTTGGAACTGAACTTAAAAAAATGAAGACAATATTTTACACATTCTTAATTGCACATCTCCTCTATTTAGATGATAAAGCTCCTGTGACTGATACCAACATTCCTTCTCACCTGGAACAGATGTTGGATATTCTAGTTCAAGAAGAAAATGAGAGGGAATCAGGTGAAACAGGACCGTGTATGGAATATTTGCTACATCACAAGATTTTGGAGACACTCTACACACTGGGAAAAGCTGATGTATGTACTTCTCAGCAGAGCAGATTCTTTTGTGTGAGCTCTTACTTAAAATCATAGAATGACCTGAATTGGAAGAGACCCACAAGAGTCATTGAGTCTAACTCCTGTCCCTGCATAGAACAGCCCCAAACTTCACACTCCGTGTCTGAGGGTGTTGGCCAAATGCTTCTTGAAAGTTGTCAGGCTTGGCACCGTGACTGCTTCCCTGGGGAGCTGTTCCAGTGCTCCACCTCCCTCTGGGTGAAGAACCTTTTCCTGATGTCCACCTTAACCCTCACCTGACACATCTTCCTGTCATTCCCTCGGGTCCTGTCATTGGTCACCAGAGAGAAGAGATCAGCGCCTGTTTCACCTCCTCCCTTTGTGAGGAAGCTGTAGAGCACAATGAAGTCCCTCCTCAGCCTCTTCTTCTCCAGGCTGAACAGACCAAGTGACTTCAGCCGCTCCTTGTACGACTTCCCTTCTAAACCCTTCACCAACCTTGTGGCCTCCACTGGACACTTTCCAGTAGCTTTAGACCTTTTTTGTACTGTGGTACCTAAAACTGCCCCCAGTACTCAAGGTTTGGCCACAGCAGTGGAGAACAGAGCAGGACAGTCCCCTCCATTGACCAGCTAGCAAGGCTGTGCTTGAGGCATCCCAGGACCCAATTGGCCCTCTTGGCTGCCAGGGCGCTCTGTTGACTCTTGTTTGACTTGCCATCAACCACATTGTAAGGGACTGATGTTCTACAGTAGATGATAGTGCACAACTCTAGGCAAGAGCTGTTTGCCTGTGTTACAGATAACAGCCCTTCACAGGTGTGATCACAGGGAGATGACTAAACGCAGAGCACTGAGATTTGTTATTCACCACTCTAATAATATTGGCTGTTAAGACAAGAGAAACACTTTTGTTCAGTCTAGAATTTTTCTGCTTTCTCCACGACAAGTATTATCCTTCTCTGTACTTTTTTAATTGTTGGGGAGATTCTTGGGTAAAAATTACTGGCTTAGATGCAAATTTTGTTTAATTTTTCTGAATGTGATGAGTTCTTGCTCAGAAAAACTTCCACGTTAGGAAGCATTAATTTAAGCTGACCCTTTGACAGCTTTCACATCTGAGTCTTTGGTATGAATGCAGCCCTTGGCAGTGTTGTCTGGTTCTTCTCATGTCTGCTTTGTGGGTCATGTGAAATTAGCTTCATTGTCCTGGTGCATTCTTCTTGCTGTCGTTCTTGGTGTGCTTATGAGCTGCAATATATGGGGTTGGATGGATCATGGGGTGAAGTAACTTGGCAACCCTTGTGCTGAAGGTTTTTCTGTCACAGTACAGATGCAGTTAGGAAAGTGTGGTGTGTGCTGTTCCACAGATAAATGGAGCTTTCCATGGTTTCAGTCTCATTCAGCCTTTTACATGTTGTCATGAGTTTTTAATCTGCTCGATTTTACCTCTGTAGACAATGTAGGGTACAATCTATCAGAGACTGGGAGTATATCTTGCTCTGGAGTGAGCAGAGCTCTGCAGTTCCTGCTACTGTAGCAGCTGTCTTGTGATCAGGCTAAGATACTTGATGTATTGAAAACGCTCAGAAATACGGCTCATTCAGTCATCTATAAACTTTATCAAGAAGTCAATATGAAATGGAGACATATGTGAAGCGGGTAATTAGTAATATGTTTCTAAGAGTTAAGAGAAGTCATTTCACACTCATGTAAATATGCCTGTACAAGCAATTCTTGTACAGTCTGTCTTTATACTTTGCCACTTGTAAGTTGATACATCTGAAGTAAACAGACAGTTCAGTGCTTGCAAGATGTTGCAAAGATCTGTTGCAAAAAGAATAATATAGAATAGTTTGGGTTGGAAGAGACCATGAAGATAATCCAGTTCTAACCCCCGTGCCATGTGCAGGGACACCTCCCACTGGATCAGGGGGCTCAAAGCCCTATCCAGCCTGGCCTTGAGCACCTCCAGGGATGATGCTTCCACAACTTCTCTGGGCAGCCTGTGCCAGTGCCTCACCACCCTCACAGTGAGGAATTTCTTTCTAATAGCTAATGTAAATCTCCCCTTTTTCAGCTTAAGACTATTTCCCTTCATCCTATGGAGTAACATTAATTATCATGGTAGAACATGTTAGAATCGAGGGGAATTAGTTAGAAACAAAGGTACCTGAAGGACCATGAACCATCACCTCTCATGGAGGTAGGAAAGTATTATCGTGTGACTTGGTGCATGAGCAACAGAAGAGTCTGGGTGTTCCACAGGCATTTGCAATTTATATTGTGCTGAATTTCAGGGGAAACAAGAGCTTTCTCTTGATGTGCGACGTGTGCCTTCGTAAACACTTCATCTGTCTAGGGTTAGTTTGTCACGAATGTAAAAAAACTTTTGTACACTTTAAGATGTTTGTAGTTTGTCAGCTTGTGTTTGTATGTACTTGATCACTGGATTTTGTACTGTAAGAGACAACTAACCTGTGGCCATTTAATTCAGAGTTAATTTCCCCTTATCACTGTATTGATAGGGGATATTTCCTGGCAAGATTTGTAGAAGTTTGCACTAGAGGAATTAACTGTGAAAGTATGAATAATTTGAAAAAGAAAACAGTAGTGAGATGCAACATTTTTTCTTGATCTCTGTTCGTATCAATAAAGTAACATGTTAGCAGATGATGATCTTTTTAAAAGTACTTTTGGATAAATTAGTGCTGTTTAATTAGCCATTCTGAGTGACAAACTTGCATCTATGTTTCTCTCTGCAGTTGTTACATTTTTGTTAATATTCACCTCTTTTTCTTTTAGTGTCCTCCAGGAATGAAACAGCAAGTTTTGGCTTTTTACACAAAACTTCTTGGAAGAATACGACAGCCTCTTCTTCCCCACATAAATGTGCATAGGCCAGTGCAGGTACTGCTCAAATTTTAAGTAAACTGTATTTTTGCAGGAGAAGTTTCTCTTATGCTGCTGTAGCAAATCGTGTCTGTAATTCTTCCATTGTCAAGCAAGTTAAAGAAACTGCTCGAGTGCAGTCATCAGTTTTAATCATAGAATGCTTTGCGTTGGAAGGGACCTTAAAGCCCATCCAGTTCCAACCCCCTGCCATGGGCAGGGACACCTCCCACTGGGTCAGGGTGCTCAAAGCCCCATCCAACCTGGCCTGGAACACCTCCGGGGATGGCACAGCCATAGCTTCCCTGGGCAGCCTGTGCCAGGGCCTCACCACTCTCAGCATGAAGAATTTCTTCCTGATGTCTGATCTAAATCTTCCCACTTCCAATTTACAGCTATGCCTCCTCATCCTGTCACTTCATGTCCTGTAAAAATTCCCTCCCCAGTTTTCCTGTAGGCCCTTTTCAGGTATTGGAGGGCTGCTGTAAGGTCTTTATGCATTGGTGATGAGAGTCTTGAACTGCCATTGCAGTGCAAGTCATAAGTAATAATGAAATCTTATTCACAACAATCTAAATCTTGAGCAAATGTTCAAGTCAATAACAATACATCATTGTAGTATGTGTATAGAAAAAGAATTCATCTTTCCTTACAAAAGATATAACTCACTGTCTGTCTTAATTGTTCACTTTATGTGACAGAAATTGATCAGGCTGTGTGGTGAAGTTCTGGCTACACCGACAGAAAATGAAGAAATTCAGTTTCTCTGTATAGTATGTGCAAAGCTGAAACAGGATCCATACCTTGTCAACTTCTTCCTTGAGGTGAGTAAATCAAATCAGAATTTTCAAGGTGTATTTGCTGTGTCACAGATAAAACCTAATAGAGAACTGGAGGTTTCGCCTCGTGCTTCACAGCTTAGTCTTCATTCACTCTGTATTTGTTTTCCTGTGATGTTAGAAGTACTTTTTTTCCTGCTTTCAGAAACTTGATACATGTGATTATTTTTGCTAGAATGTCATTCAGGACTCACAAATAGACCTGCTTGAGGTCTTCATCCTCTGTAGTGCAAGTGCCTTTAGAGCAGGGATAGTAGTTGTAACATAAAACACTGTGTGAGGGAGACCTTGATTTTCTTTGTGTTCTTCTGTCTTTAGCCTAGTAAAGACTAAGGGACAGATTGTGAGGGGCACGAAAACATTGCAGGTTTCTAAGTGTTCTCCAGGATCGGGCCCCTGTCTGGTAGTGGCACATATGGTCTGGCTGCAGTGCCAGCTCACAGTCTACAATATGACAGTGTTTTCTGTCTGTAAGAAAGCCAAATACCTTCAAACTTAACATGTGGCATTGATGAAATCAGAGTGGGAGGAGAAAGGGTTTCTAGGCTGACTTTCTCTTCCCATTTAGAAGGGTCATATAAAAGTTTAATTTATAGAAGTCCATTTAGAAATGCCTCCTGCTCCCACTTTGATGTTTCCTATGGCGACACGGGATTCATTATGCATGTGATACGTAGGGGAAAAGATGTAGATACAGTGTCCTCCAAGACTATTTTACAAGCTCTGTGCAAGCAAGATCTGTAACAGCAGAGGCTGTTAAACTGCAAAGATACATTATTTCCATTGAGTAAATGAATATCACTTATAAGTCAGTAGTAAAGAATCCATCTCGAGTTTGTTTTTATCTTAATTAAATACTACCCTGATCACCATTGTATCCACTGTAGTTGTACAAGCAGGAAAAATGGTGGAAGAATTGAAAAGCTAAGTGTTTAAACATTAGAAGCACTCAGAAGCAACCTACTAGATGTATATTAGATGCAGAATACAGTGCAAGTCCAAACCAGGATTACTTTTGATATCATTTATATAAGTTGTATTGTTTGATAAAAACCCTCTGAATGACTCTTGTACTCAAATAATGCTCTTGAAATCAGACTTGGGAACCTCAATCGCAAGAACTACGCGTGTTTTGTCAGACTTGAATGTTCTTCCCCAAAATAGCAAGATTACAGTATTAAAAATTAGACAGAAACCCAAGTGATTCCAAATTTCTGAGATCTCTAGTTTCACAAAATGCTGGCAAGCTGAAAAACATTTCTTGTAGCTCCTGTTCCCTTCCCAGCATTATTCAAAATGTCCTTGCCTCAGGTGTATGTCTTTACAACTCCTGATAGGTGTTTCCAGATAAAGTGTTTGGGGTGCAGAATTGTCTTTTGATTTGAATATTCTGGTTATTTACATCTGTGCCTCTTAGGGGTGCTGTTGTGACTTGGTAGCTGTTTCTGACCTTCAGATTCATGAGCGGGTAGGTGTACAGAATTCCATGTGGCATTTCTCTCTGTAATCTCAGCACACATAAACTGAGATGCAGATCCGTCTTTCTAAAGCAGCCTGTTCATATCTGTTAGTTGCTTCCTTCTTTGACTTTTCTTGATCAGTTTCGACACTATTTTATGAGCATAAAACCCAGAGTATCTACAAACCCAGGATTTGGTTTGTATGATTCCGTATCAGATAGTTTGTTAATGGAATGCTGTTTATATTTTACTAAATAATTTGCTTATATTTCTTATTAAGTAAGGCTATACAGAATAACTGTATCTCTTGGGCAAGTTAATTTTATTGTGGAAATAAGAACTGGAAGAACTGCATTCTACTTTCTTAAACCTTTAAAATCCATACACTAATTTAATTTTGGCTTTAATTTATTCTTTTCCTTGTTCTTGTGTAGAGCAGAGGAACATACATAGGAATGTTTGATTTATCAACTGAGTCGTTCTTTATGTTAAACTTATTACCTCGTGTTTTTACTTCTTTGTTTATTCTTTAGTTGCCCCGTTTCATCTCATCTTGTCCCATCATGTGAAATACTCCTTGCAACTGATTGTTCCATGGGAATTTGATTCTCTGTGTTTCAATTTCTGCTCTTGAGACCTTAAATTTCTAATATAGTGTCCATTAAAAAAATTTTAGCTTCATTTTATAGAATGAACAGTAGTTTCACTATTCACTTCTCCATTTCTGCAAATTACCGGCTTTATATTTCTCACCATGAATTAAGTAGAGATTCTCATTAACTGTGCTTGGTGATTTTTTCCACAGAATTCTTTTTAAATCTGTCTGAGCTTAGACATGGCATCATTCACTACAGACTGTGAACCTCTGGTAGTTATATATCGCGCAAATATGCAAATGAATTTTTATGTTGGCTGCTTTCTGATGCTGAATCCAGTTAGAGGAGTAATTTGTTGAGGAGGTATTGAATATGTTTTATGTAACTTTTTCTGTTAGGTCCTTCAGGATCCTGTTTTGCACCTTTACAGGAGGCAGGTGAGCAGCTCCGCTGCTGATTTGCATGATTAGAGAATGGAAGCTTAAACACACACAAAACCTCTGCCTGTGTGTTGTTCAATGTGCAGACTTGCTTTGTGTCACCTGGCAGTGTGCGAGTAATGAGCTGTGGACAAATTCTAGGGACATTCATACATTTATATATGTTAGGTGTTCACATCAATGCCTTTCAAATGACTTAAAAAGACTCCAGGCATGAAGTAATAGGCCAACCGTATCCTGGGCTATATTTAAAGAAGCGTGGCCAGCAGGTCTAGGGAGGGAATTCTCCCCCTCTGCTCCACTTTTGTGGGACCCCACTTGGGAGTATTGTGTCCAGTTCTGGAATTCCTAGCAGAAGAAGGATATGGAACTGTTGGAACAGGTCCAGAGGAGGCCACAAAGATGATCCAGGGGCTGGAGCACCTCTGCTATGAGGACAGGCTGAGACAGTTGGGATTGTTCAACCTGGAGAAGAGAGGGCTCTGGGGAAACCTTATAGTGGCCTTCCCGTACCTGAAAGGGGCTCCAGGGGAGCTGGGGAGGGACTTTTTTGCCATGGCAGGTAGTGATAGGAGCAGGGGGAATGGCTTTAAGTTGGAAGGGGGAAGATTTAGATTAGACATCAGGAAGAAGTTCTTCACGATGGGGGTGGTGAGGCCCTGGCACAGGTTGCCCAGGGAAGCTGTGGCTGCCCCATCCCTGGAGGTGTTCATGGTGAGGTTGGATGGGGCTTTAAGCACCCTTTTGGAACTGGATGGGCTTTAAGGTCCCTTCTGACCCAAACCATTCTCTGATTCTATGATATAAGAGAAGGTAAGTATTTTATAAAATACTATCTCATTTTTTTTAAAAAAGTAGCTTTTCTCTTTGGCAGCTCTGCTAGCTGCTTGGAAAGTCCCAGCAACAGTGCATAATCCAGGACTGAAATGCAGTTCCAGCCTTTAGTTCTGCTTTACGTGCAAGCCTTATTGTTGTGGTTGAGATATTCCTGGTATTGATAAAAGATATAGGAGGCTACTGGAGAACTTTAGCATATTTAGGGATAGGCAGGCATGGTTCAGACAGACGCATTTTGTTTGCTTTGCAGCCTTATACATTTCCCACTGTAAAAAAAAAAATAGACATTGGAGAATTTTTTCCACTGTAGTCAGAAATCATACTTGTTTTATAGTATGCAGTGTGCTGCTTTTACCACTAGGTTGCTTCTCCAGGGACCTGGTTATAGGAGTGTATCACAACACTCAGTACGAATTCTCCACAAAGAGTACATGTCCATCAAGCCAGCGTTCACAGCAGCTCTCCAGTTTGCTTCCTGAGATGGTCATGTAGTGAGTCCCTGCTGGTTTGTCTGTACTAAACATCATTAACCCCAAATGGTTATGCTTTTCAATTATTAATGCTTGACAGATATTTGTAATAATTTTGGCATTATTGTAGAGGAGGGAAACCCTTCAGATTTATAATCTCACTACTGTACTTCCTCGAAAAAATGTCTTGTGCAGAAGTCTAATTTATAGTTCTAATAAAGTATTATTCACCTGTACTTGTGCCAGAAGGACAATGAATTCTTGCCTTGCTGTGAGTTTCTTTTTGGTATTACAGAGCACAAATCTAAATGTCATTTTATGTGCTGGAGACAAATTTATGGGAAGAAAGATGGGTTGCTTGCTTTCAGACTAAGAAGAAATGCTTTGCAGCTTCTGAGAAGGTTCTGTGTGATCTGTTATAGCATCCAGTGCCCAATGCTAACTTCTGGTGTCCTCTGTCCATTCAGTCTGCTGAACTTTTTCTTCATCAGAAACACATCTTCACAGTACTCTGCTGTCATAAAAGACAATTTTTCCTTTTCCTGTTGAAGATAGAAATCTGCAGAAGTTTGGAATTAGTTTAATTCTGCTGGTGAAGGGGCTGGAGAAGAAGCCTTATGAGAGTTGGCTGAGGGGACTAGGGTTGTTTAGCCTGGAGACAAGGAGGCTCAGAGTAGACCTTATCACTGTGTACAGCTCCTGAAAGGAGGTTGTAGTGAGGTGGGTGCTGGTCTCTTCTCCCAAGTGACGGGGATAGGACGAGAGGAAATGGTCTCAAGTTGCACCAGGGGAGATTCAGATTAGACGTCAGGAAAAAGTTCCTCACTGAAAGAGCTCTCAGGCACTGGCAGAGGCTGCCAGGGAGGTGGTGGAGTCCCCATCCCTGGAGGTGTTTACAAGATGGGCAGATGAGGTGCACAGGGATCTGGTTTAGTACTGGATAGGGATGTTTGGACTCGATGATCTCAAGGTCTTTTCCAACCAAATGATACTATCATTCTATGATAATTGTGGTTTAATTTTCAACTGGAAATAGTGTTTCAGACATTAGATGAATTCGAGGCCTCAGCCTAGAAAGGGATGATTTACAGTCTGTTTTAAAGTCTAAAGGTATCCTGAAAAGGTAAATGAGAAACTTATACCAAATAGTAGGCAAAGCAGGTGAATATGTGCCTTCAGTGATGGAGACAAAAAGATGCCATCTTTTTGTAAATTCAGCCTTGGACCAAAGTGGTACAGAGCTTAGGAAAAATTTAAGCAGATTAAAAAATGTGCAGTTGTTAAAACTCGCATGCTTTCACAACCCATTGCATTCTACATGGTTGCTGTGTCCAGCCTTGTAGGGAACAGGATGAACAGTAATTTCAACCATGTAATTCCAACAAAATGCTTTGCTTTGCAGAGTAAGTTAAAAGCAATGGCTTCCAAAGGATCAGCGAGTGTAATCACAGAAGACATGCTAAAAGGCCAAGACTCTTTGAAAACAGACACGGGACAGCCCGTTCAGCCCGAAGAAATGCCTAGTGCTGCTGGAGTGGAGCACATGGAGAAAGAGGATGACCTCCTACAACAGGCAGATGATCTCTCTTTCAGTCTGGATGAACTAAATGTCACGTCATCACCCGAGTCCTCCACTGTTTGTCCAAATCAGGACTATAATTTAGTGAATTCTCTACTAAACCTCACTAAAAGTCCGGTGAGTTGGATTTTTTGTTCCATTTAATGTAATTAAATGAAATATTTTGGATGCTGTGTGACAAGGCAGCGAATAATGCTGCATATTTCATAGACAAGATAGGTAAGATAATCATTAGGTTAAATATCTTATAAGAGAGTATTTTAAAATCTACTTTCAATTGTACTGATTTAGCCAAACCCACCTGTTTTGTAAAGGCACTGGGCTATCTCTAGAGATTTTATTTCTTTTAAAAAGCACTGCTGTGTATCTTACCCAGCTCCATCCTCAATTTCATTCTCAGATTGTTTCAGAAAATATAGAGGAGGGTTGGGTAAGCCTGTAATTACTGCAGCAGTGTTGAGAGCAGAAAACCAAATTAGCAATGTGCCTCATTATTGTTAAATGACAGTCTACACTATTTAATATCTTCATCTGAAGCTGACCTACAGCACTAGTGCTGTCAGTCTGAAAGTTGCAGTTGTTTCTTAGTATTTGACATGGATTCAAATGAGATTCTTTATTTTATACCACCCAAATTCACTAGAATTCAGTTTTGATGACTGAAAAGGCAACAAAAATAAACAAATTTACTCGCTGTGGAGAAATGGAGAGGTTTTATTTGGGAGACATTTGCTTCTTGATTTCAAATGAACTTCATTCATCCTCTGATTAATTCTTCCATACTCTTCTGCCAGGACGGCCGGATAGCGGTGAAGGCCTGCGAGGGCCTCATGCTTTTGGTGAGTTTGCCAGAACCAGCAGCCGCCAAGTGCCTGACTCAAAGCACTTGTTTATGTGAATTGTTGACAGACAGGCTGGCCACCCTCTACAAAGCCCTGCCTCAGTCACTGGATCCCTTAGACATTGAAACAGTGGAGGCAATTAACTGGGGGTAAGACTTTTTATTTTTGTACTTCATACCCAAGGTGACTTTGCACCCCTCCCTGAAACTAATTCTCTGTAGATAAGATGTATTTATGTTGAATATTCCCCCCCCAGTGCTGAAGTCTCAAGCACAGAGCTGAGATCCCGGCTACAGTGTAGCCGTATGTCTTTGGGTGTTCAGTGGACGTGTGATTTCTGACACAGGGCCAGGTTTGCAGAGATTCCTTGAGGGAGGGGTGTGTGTAGGTTTTTCCACTGATTTGTGGTGATCTAACTGCAGGATCAAGTACAAATTATTGTCTTGTTCAAATGTTAAGGATTTAGGAACATCTCATTGTACACAGTGAGCTGTGTGAGCTGCTGCCAGAGGCAGGAAGGGTACATTTCATAACAGGCTGTTACTGCAAAATTATGCCCTAAAAAGGAGGAAAGAGTTACTGCATAACTTACCATCGTGAAGCAAAAGATACATGCCTGTTACCCTTGCATGTTAGATTCTTAAAACCACTTCTCTTCCCCACTCTGCCTTCGTTATTATGAGTTCCTTGTGATCTGCTAGTACTGAGGCAAAATGTAGGTATGTGCAAAATGACTACCAAAACTTCTAGAGGCTGAAGTTTGAAGTTAGAAGGGAAAAAAACAACTTGGAGTAGTGGGAAAAATAATTACTGGACTGCTTTACCAACGAAAACGGTTATTCTGTAGACCCTTTAAGTTGAGATACATATTTTTTTCTGAAAGTTGCAGTCTAGTTCAGGTCTGCATTGCATGGTTTTGGTGGGCTCAACTGAGATTGCTTACAGAGTAGAGAATAATTGCCTTCATTGTATGGTTCTCTAACTATAAGAATTATTGATTAAGTTTCTGTGGTCTGTTTCCTGGAAGAACAGACTAGGTGATCAGTTTTCCCTTCTGACTCAAGAAATACTTACCTAGCAGAACAACTCTGCTGGGTATCCTTTAGCATTCCACTGCAAACCTGTGTAATGATAGCACTGCCAGATTAGTAGAGACAGCAGAAAAGCTATTGTAGTGTTCACTTCATCGCAAGTAGATCGTAAATTATTCTCTTAAGTTCCATAAGAATAGAGTCCCAGATTCTTCTATTACTTGTAGACTAAGTATCATTTCCTGTGTTCTCTAGTTTGGATTCCTATAGCCACAAAGAAGATGCATCTGCTTTTCCAGGGAAAAGAGCGTTGATTTCGTTTCTTTCATGGTTTGACTACTGTGATCAGCTCATCAAAGAAGCGCAAAAGGTTTGGAATGTTTACAGATGAAACAAATATATTCAGTGAATAAGCAGTTCCAGTTGTTTCTTAGCTTTTGAGTTTGAGACGTACCATTTTCTGTTTTGTTTCAGACTGCTGCTGTTGCTATGGCAAAAGCTGTGCGGGAACAATTTTTCGTTGCTGTTATGGAACCCCAGCTGATGCAAACGTGAGTAGCATCCTACAAGGCACAGCAGAACAGAATCTGAATCGAGCTGGGTTTTTCTCAGCTGAAATCTGCTACATATCTGACATGGAATTTTTTTGTTCAGTTCGGAGATTGGAATCCTCACATCAACTGCACTGTTGCATCGCATTGTTCGTCAAGTGACTTCAGATGTCTTGCTGCAGGAAACTGTTTATTTTATACTTGGAGAACACAGGGAGCCTGAAAGTTTGACAGACATCAACAGGCATCCATTGCGACACAGATTAATTGAACACTGTGATCATATTTCTGATGAGGTGAGAAGTGGTAATGATATAATAACATCTGCTGGCCAGCTGTCTTCCATCAAGTCTGTAAAAACGCCATTGTGAAGTCTTTTCGTATTTGTGTCACCTAATTTTTTTTTGCCAAGGAAAAGAATTCTGACTGCCAGCCTCACAAGTTCCTTTTGAAAATCAAAGTCAAGCTGTTCTGTCCAGCTAGCACATTCTTCCTATTAACTGAGATGCTTTGCTAAATTTGTCTGCTTGCACACCTGTAAGACAGAGAAAAATTGGATTTTGTAATTGCATTTTAATGTATGCTTTGTTATATGTTGCTTCACTGTTATTCTCAGAGATATGGTTTAATAGTGGACAGGTACGGTTGGACTCGATCTCAAAGGTCTTTTCCAACCAAGCAGTTCTATGATTCTCCATGTTATGTCAATTCTGTCACGCTACCACAGGAGGTATAATTGAAAACTGACTGTAAAGTAAGTGTTGTCTGAGAATATACACAATGCCAATGAAAAGATGATTTAATAACTTTCAGGTAGTTGTAGACAACGATAAGGTGTCCCCTCAGCCTCCTTTTCTCCAGACTAAACAACCCCAGCTCCCTCAGCTGTTCTTCATAAAGCTTGTGCTCTAAACCCTTCACCAGCTTTGTTGCCCTTCTCAGTATATCGATATCCTTCTTGTAGTGATCTTAGCCTATTGTTCTAGTCACAATATCCCAGTATCTCTTTTATTCTGGGTATTTATTACTAGCTATCACTCCTATGTCTCACTTGCGTGATGATGGCCATCTTCCATCGTGGCTGTGATTGTAATATGGAAAACTAAGTAGTAAGTTCTCTGGGTGTTCTTTGTGTTTTTATTTTGGCAGATTTTAGAACAGTGTTTGTTTTACAGGAAAAAAATACATCCATATCTTGATTTTCAAATGTGTGTGAACCCTTCATCCATGTTTACATCA
Source organism: Neomorphus geoffroyi (assembly GCA_033558235.1). Lineage (NCBI taxonomy): Eukaryota > Metazoa > Chordata > Aves > Cuculiformes > Neomorphidae > Neomorphus > Neomorphus geoffroyi. The sequence continues at coordinate 4,742,478 of JAUMJM010000016.1, read as the reverse complement.
CATTCAGCCTAAAAATTCCCTCATTTTTTACTTCCTTCCATGATGTAAATAAGGAATCAACACATTTTAGGGTATACAAACCAGATACAAGGCAAAAAGCTAAAGGCAGCTGTGCATCCCTTTATTGAGTGTACTTTTTCTGTTGCAGATCAGCATAATGACTTTACGAATGTTTGAGCACCTTTTGCAAAAACCCAACGAGCACATTCTTTATAATTTGGTTCTGAGGAATTTAGAAGAAAGAAATTATATAGAATACAAGCCTTTCTGTCAAGAAGATAAAGATGTGGTAGAGAATGGACAGATCGCAGGAGCGGTGTAAGTTTCTTTTTTATGGGAAGTGTTCACAACAGCTAACTTGGATACTTATTTTTAGAAGAAAACAGGATTCTTTTTCAGCAACTGAAAGAAACGTGAGCATAGATAGTGCTTTGAGTGCTCTGTTTATAAATCTGTATCCATAAAGTGATGCTGAAATTATTGTACCAGCAGCTTATGGAAATTGTTAGAACAGTAATGGAAAAGCTAACATCAAAATCCTCTTTCTTGAATAAACAGGCACTCAAAGGTCTTCACACCTCAATTTACTTAGCATGTACCTAGCTTAGATCTATGCATATTTGTATTGTTTTCAGCGAGTTTATCCTTGAAGTCAGTCACTTGGGTGTCTGGCTTATGTTTATGTTCTTGAATCATTATTTGATGGAAAAACTTTCTGGAACACTTTATGTAAAATCCTTTGAAATACTCTACGTAACACTTGTAAATCCTTTTTTTTACCAATGGAGGGGTAAAGGCTAGTGGCACCAGCTACTTTGGATGTCTTAATTTAGATATTTCCGAGTCATCTAAAATAATCTAATGATCTCCTGGAGTATGACTCTTTGTTAGGTAAAAATGTGACTGAGCAGTTCAAGTGATTTAATGCAGTGATTTTGTGCCAGTTAAGATGTATAGTCTGTTGTTCAGTTCACGAAGTCATGATTTTTCTTCAAAACAAAGTTTGTTGGGTATTTGTAAAGGCTAGTATTTCTGTATATTAACTAGGTAAAAAGATGTTATGAGACCTTATAGCGGCCTTACAGTACCTGAAGGGGCTACAGGAAAGCTGGGAAGGGTATTTTACAAGGGCAAATAGTTATTGGACGAGAGGGCATGGCTTTAAACTGGAAAAGGGAAGATTTAGATTAGACATTAGGAAGAAATTCTTCACAATGAGGGTGAGGAGGCCCTGACCCAGGTTGCCCAGAGAAGTTGTGGCTGCCCGATCCCTGGAGGGTGTTCAAGGCCAGGTTGGATGGGGCTTGGAGCCCCCTGACCCAGTGGGAGGTGTCTCTGTTCATGGCAGGGGCTTGGAACTGGATGGACTTTAAGGTCCAAGCCAAACCATTCTATGATTCTATATTAATTAGGTAAAAAGGTGTTTATGTGGTACTGTTCTGGAAAGCATCCTAGTTGTTCAGAGAAAAAAATACGAAGCACTCTTTTTGACCCAGAGGTTTTTCTGCCTTCCATAACATCCTGTGAATGATTGTTTCTCTCTAATATAATCTCACAGAGACCTAGAGGAGGATCCGTTGTTTACTGATCTGTCTCCAGATAACACGTTGTCAACTCAGGAGTGGCTCAGTGCTTCTCCACCTGTCAGTCCGGAACATCCAAAAAATGATGGGAAGACTGAAGTTCATAAAGTTGTAAATAGGTAAGTTGAGACAAACACTTAAAGAAGTCTCTGACTGTGTGGGTGTTTGCACACGCTGTACAAGTTAAATATTCTCTCTAATGGATGTTGTTCTGTGCTAGCTGGTAAAATGACTCCACAGAAAGAAATTATGTGGCATTTTATCAGCTACTCCTGAAAAATTAGAGCTTATAATAAGTAAAAATAATTCAACATAAATTAGAAAAATAGAGTAACTTCGCAGCTAATGATCCAGTTGAATACTTGGAGTTCACGGTGAAAGCCTCATGGATTATAAAACTTCATTTTCTAAAAAATATGTGTTAAACTGTTGTTACAGGACTTGAGCTCCCTCAAGAAGTCTGGAGAGTCTTGCCATAGATGTTTTGCAGAGGAAAGGCCCTCAAACTTCCTAAAGTTCCTTAAACATATATATAAAAGTAAATAATTGTCATGACAGAGATAACCCTCTGCTCCCTGAAGAACAAGGGGCACTTCTGTCTCCTGTACCATGCCTTTCTGCCTGCTAGACATACTGTAAATTGGATATCACAAAGAGGACAGGCTCTGCTCTAAGCAACTTAGTGATGGTAATTCTCTTAGCAACTAATATTAGGACAAATGCTGTTTGCTCTGTTAATACATGGCTGCAAAGCAGCACTGGTATTTCAGTGCTGACCTGTCTACTTAGCCAGAAATAATCAAAGGTGCTCGCCAAAGGAAGCAAACGGCCCGAGGACAATCAGCGTAGAATGGCATCATCAGTTCTTGCCCTCTTTCCCCCGGCACTGCTGTTTATAGTTTGTGGTGGGCATGGTTTGGAGCAAAGGCGCACAGAACGCTCTCCTTAATTCACCTCTTGTAATCTCCATCAGTGAATAGAAATGTTTTCAGGATTTGCAGTATTTTGCAAATCTGTGTTTTTTCAGACAAGATCAACTCAATACAAAAAAAGTCAGGTACTACGTTTTTCTGCAGATGTATTATACAGGAACCTCCAGCCTCCTTGGGGTGTGGAGAAAGCTGAAATTTGCAGTGTCCAAAGACTGAGTTTTATGTTGAGGTTTTTAAATTTATTTTTTAAAGACAGTTCCCCTCTAATAACTTTCCCTCCTACTGTGGTCTGGTAGTGGGCTTAGCAGGGCTGGATCAATGGTTGGACTTGATCTTAAAGGTCTTTTCCAACCAAAACCATTCTGTGACTCTAATAAGATTTAGAATTGTGTGATGGTTTTTAGGTCAGATATTGGTGAAGCAATAAGGACATACAGTATTTGCACTACACACCTGGCAAGGGCAATGATATTTGCAACTGGCAGATGTATATGCAGATATTCCTGTATGTTCTTAGATGTTAATTTTTTACCACAACAAAACTATGGTAAATAAAACTGCCAGTGCAGTAGATGAGGAAGATTTTTAACTGATTTTCGTACAGCTCACTTGTAAATTTTCCATTTGCTCTAGTAAGATGGAGCCTGACCTTTAACAAATATTTGACCATGTTATGAATATTCCTTTTCATCTCCATTCTGTCTGCTAATTCTCAGAACTCTTTACCTCTAGTGCTACATGCAGAAATTCTTAAGTATGTAACAATAGTTACAATAGGCGTGTTTAAATAGATTTTGTATTCTCTACTCTTCATGTCATGTTATAATGTGGGTTAATTGGCCAGACAATTCAGTATTTTGCACGCTGTGACAGATGATGCGAAGTTTTGATCTGGTGCTCTGTGGGTTATAGATACTCATCCGTGTGCTTCTCTTCTCTTTAGTTTTCTCTGCCTTGTACCTGATGAAGCTAAGTCATCGTACCACGTGGAGGGTTCAGGTTACGATACTTACCTCAGAGATGCCCACAGACAAGTAAGTTGGCAGAGTCTTCCTTAGTCCTTGAAAATTTGAAATGCTTACGAGAATGTACAAGTGGTTCTATAAATAGTGCTGCTAAATGCATCTTTTGGTAATGGAAGATGGGAAAATTCAATTTATATTTTCTAATGAAAAGTTACCTTTGGAGACCTTTTGATTGTGAATCCACCTCGTATTACTCTAGTGGGAATAATGGATGACATTTAATGCATTAATATTCATACAACAAATACACTGAGAGAAAATCTGAGCTGCTGATAGATTGTTAATTTGCTTTTGCATTTATCTGCATTCTCTTGGAGAATTGCCTGCCGAGCTGTTTGAAAGGACTAAAGGGAAATTAAAAAGCTGCATAGGAGTTATGCAATCTGGGGTTTTAAAAATAAAGGCTTATTGCAGAGAATGCGCAGCCTAAGGCATTCAGGTTTGAAGTTGGGAGTTTCCGTAGGTAGGGAAAGGTTTATGATTTATGGTTTTGAAATAAATACACGTTTTGTTTTTACAAACATAATCTAAAGTTACCTCGGTCAGAAAACGATCACTATTTATTTGCAGCTTTCTTATTGAAGCCCTGTGAATCTTCTAGGATAGAAAAATTTATACACAGGAGTTAGAATACCTGAGAGAGCTGTATTTAGTACGTACTTAAAAAATTCCCTAACCTCTGAATTGTAATATCAGCAGCTTAAGATGGGAAGCTTGGATTTCTGTGTGTTTTATATTTTTATCTGTAGTGTCTCCTGAAAAGAAGGAAAATAGAAAACCGAATAAGGGAGCAAAGGTTGATGTAAAATTCCCCTATGTTCTATTCTTGGATGCAAGAAAACACATATCATCTTTGTATTTCTTTCATGCCTTGGGAAAAAGAGTATTCTGGGAGTTATTAGAGAGCAGAATTGGTTCCTGGCAATGATATGGCTACTGTTAAAATATTTCCCCCCTAAGAATAGCCCTGCCTATTGCTATTATCGCATCCAAATAGCTGTTGAGCTTCCATATTTCTGTTCCTGGAAGCTTGCAGAAGTAGGCAAGCTACATGCAGTGAAGAGTTCCTGAGTCTATCTCGTCTCTCTTTTGATACTGCTCATTCCTGCACTCCTTATTTTCACTGCTATAACCTGTGCGCCTTTCAAGGTAGAATTCCTTGAAAGTGACACATCAGGCAGCCCACAGAAAATCAGAGGCTGAGAAAGAGTGATAGGAAACATGGAAAGGGAAGAGGAAGCCCTGCACTACTTCTCATTTGTATCTCCTGCATGCACACATGCTTTTCCTGTCCTGGACATTAGAGAGTATTATTATAGATTAGATAATAAGATAAGCTACACGTAATACAGTGTAAATGTGGTAACATTCTGACAACAAGAATGTATATGCATGCGATTCCTGCTTTCGAAGAACCCTGATCAGGACGTGTATTGTTGGTTTTGCCTTGTGTTTTGGCCCCAGGTGCTTCTTGGGAGCTCTTTTTTCCACTCATTGTTTCTGAAACTACCCTAATAGCATGAATGTTGAGAAGAAAATGAGGTGTGTGCATAGAAACTGATAGTGTTTGCTTTAGAATGGCTGTTCTTTTTGAGCTTAGTCTTTGTCATTTAGCTACAGATTATGGTTTAAAGGTGTATGGACTATTAAAAGGAAATTAAAAGGTTTCCATTGAGGTTTTTTCTTTTTTCTAGTTCCGGGATTACTGTGTCATCTGCTTACGATGGGAGTGGCCTGGATCTCCCAGATCTTTGGAAAAGTGCAATTTAGAAGCAACATTTTTTGAAGGACACTTTTTAAAAGTCTTGTTTGAAAGAATGGGCAGGATTCTTGATCAGGTAAGAGAAAGCAGATTATGAATTCCATTTCTGGTGCTTTCGTCACTACTAAAGGGCTAATCTCCATAAGGTTCTGTGTATTCTCATTGCTTGGATGTCTATTATAGCACCATATTACTGTGTAATATCCCATGTTCTTGGTGTGGGGCTCTCTAGATTGCAGGATATTCTAGTGACTGGTATTATCAATTTAACAAAAGCAGAGAACAAAAACTTATCTTTGTTAGCCACCTTTTTGTGTGCCAGATGTTTTCTTGACCAGAAATACTGTTTAAATTTGTAAGTAAGAAAATAACATCCTTAAGATAAAGGATGAGGGTAAAACAGTATTTTAAGGATCCTTTGGTACTAAGCATCACTGTTTCTGTTTTCATTTGCTAGCATTTTCACTTAGAAAGCATGTACTTTAACTAAAATACTGCACAGCTCCTTTCTGCCACGTTTCAGTGAACTGCAATCTCAAGGCTTGTTCAGGGAGCTGTTTACGTCACTGCAAGATGAAAAGAAAAAACTGTATCACTGCTAACATGTTCCCCATTTTTTGCAGTTAGAATGAACTTTTGGAAAGTTACATTGCAGATGGAAAAGGATATCTTCTAGAAAAGTAGCTTTTTTTTTACCTGTTTATATTCTAATAATAAAAGTATAGCTGCCAAGGGCAAACAAATGAGCTATGACTTGACTGACTCCTTGTTCTGAAGAGGTGTGACCTATCAGACCCAGAAAAGTACAAAGGAATTTAAGGAAAGGGAATTTTCCCAATGTGCGTCTGTTTCTGTGTTTAGCCAGCCTTCATGACCTGGTCTTTCTGGGGAGAATTGAAGTGAAGGTTCAGGGAGGTGAAAAGGAAGTTGCCCTGTGTGAAAACTTAATGTTTCTTTGCCTTTTTTAAGTTAGTTAAGTCAACATGGCTGCTTTAGGTCAAGGAGATAACGTTTCTTGCCAGTGAGAATGAGCCTTAAAAGTCTGGATTACCCTCCCTGTAACACCAGCCAGAGCTGCTACAAATGCAGTAGTACCGGTTTCAGAAATTTGTACAATTCTCTTGTGTTTCACGTGTGAAACTATCGACAGAATAAACAATTGGCTACGGTAGTGCCAGTTTTCTTGGTCATAAGCAGGACAAGAGCTGTTTGAACATATAAATGCATGGGAAACATGACAGGAAGCAAGTAGTAGCCTGTAGGTCAGCTCTGAGAGTGTTCAGGGGAGAAAGGGTATTTGAGAGTACCAGCTTCTGTAATTCAGAAGTAAGAAAAGCCAAATACTTCCATTGCTGTATTGCGTATTCTCAGGGTTTTGCTTCCAGTGAATGTGTTCGGCACACTTCACTAGTTGAAATGGTTACAGATTAGAGTCATGAAGAAATCTGGGCATCATCAGCTGTTAGGAAAAAAAACAAGACTCGAGGATATGAAGTCCTTGTTTGAGCAATGGCATGTAAATTATAACAAGAACCCAATTTAAACCCCCTGAGAAACACCTGAGTGTCAGGTAAATGCAGTTACAACATAATTAGTGTCTAGCATGGAAGTGCAGTGCTTGTTTTGGTATCCTACCTGTCAGCATGACAGACATTTGGGTCAGGGAGGCAAAGCGTTACGATCTATGGTATCAAAAATAGTTCTTGACTCCAGAAGAATTAAAGTGAACTGCCTCAATCAGACAGAAAAGGTAAATTCTTATATTGTATTAAAACCCAATCTGAAATTCCTAGGAGTTACTCGCAGTGAAGCACATAAATCACTTAGGGAAAAACCCCAAAACCCAAACCAATGCCTGAGTCCTGTCAATGACAAGTTTGACATAATCGTAGGGTGATTTGGATTGGAAGGGACCTCAAAGCCCATCCAGTTCCACCCCCTGCCATGGGCAGGGACACCTCCCACCAGACCAGGCTTCTCAAGGCCCCATCCAACCTGGCCTTAAACACCTCCAGGGGTGGGGCAACCACAGCTTCCCTGGGCAACCTGGGCCAGGGCCTCCCCACCCTTTCAGGAAAACATTTCTTCCCAAGATCTCATCTCAGTCTCCCCTGTTTCATTTTAAAACCATTCCCCCTTGTCCTATCCCTGCACTCCCTGATAAAGAGCCCCTCCCCAGCTTTCCTATAGGCCTCAATAATGGGTGCTAATGTCCAGTTTACAAAGTGCAAAGTGTTGAAAAGTCTTCAGTGGGGACAGAGTGCTGCTCACAGGCTGTGTAAGAATTTCCTGAACTTCAAATTTTGCTGCTTTTAATCTTTTTAGTTACAGACTATTTTTAGGATGTTCTCTGGTATAAGGCTGTCTTACTGACTTTGCTGACATATGGACGGGAGTAAAAGCTCTGCGTGAAGAAGCAGCTTTCCTTAATGCTCTCAATTAGTTCCAATCGCAACAGCAATCTGTCCCAACAATGCAGCACCCTTACTGCTTTGTTTCCTTCTCTCCTTGTGAACATCAGATAATGCTCATGGCTTCAAAGCTTCCTAATGAATTGACTGACTCAGACAACTCTAAAGACCTTCTCCTGCGCTTCAGCGGAATGGATTTATGGAAAGAAGTTGTGTCTCTGCCTGCAGAGTAATTTTTCCACAATAACTCAAAATATAGAGGTCTCTTTTACCTATAACATCTCCGGTCCAGGGGCTGAAAGCTCCATTCCTTAGATGATGGTGATGAATCCATTGCTAGAATATCAAGTACAGAAATAACTGCTGCTGACTGGGAGAAATAAGTGCTTTCACTTCGAAAGATCTGTAAGACAACTCCCTCTGCAGTGCAACAGTGTGTGGTAATGAATTCAGGAGCAAGATACCGAACTATTAGTTAGGTGTCTATATCAGTCAGTGGAAAATTTGTCAGAGCAGCCCCCGTAGTGTCTGGAGCTGTTAGACTGAAAAGCAAGTCAGTGTCTCTTTTAGCGTGAAGTGAACCCCCATCTCAGCTTCCTTGACTGTATGCACTGAAAGCTTGACTCTGTAGCCTGAACCGAGGTATCTATCTGTTTCCATTTTTGGGATGCTCAGAATATCTCCTTGCAGTTACAATACAGATCTTGCAGGATCCACCTTCTGCGAAGCCCTCAAGAGACCAACAGATACTCTTGAGCATCTGAGGTGGCACGAGATGTTTGTGTAGGCAAGTACATGGAGTGTCAGACCTCTGTTGAGTAGGCTAAAGTGAGCTTAGACATGCAGACACATCTAAATATATCTGTCTTAACCTGAAGCTGAATTCTTCCAAATATTACAATCTGGAAAAATGAAGAATCTGTTCTCTGATCATTCAGTATAATACTAACTTGAGAGCACGAAGGTGATAATTTGAGGCCATGAAATCATCCTTTTCCATGTGTCATTATGCCACTTAGGATGCTACTGCCAATATGCCTTGAAGAAATTGAATGAGGGCTCTGTAATCCACTTCAGGTACAATAAACAAGGTTGACTTAAACCAGATGGGCGTTGGTACCATCTTTAGGCTGGCAGAGGTACCAAGGGAACGTCTGTCCATCTCTCATCAACGTAATCTGTTCCACCACTGAATACATGAAAGGAAATGCCACTCACTTGCAAATTTGGGGCTGAATTAAAATGTCATCTTGTTTTCACTGTGATGGGAAAATGAAAGATGGAAAAAAAGTACTTGAACAGAAAGAAGCTATTCTGAAAATACTTGCTTTTATGGAAATGAGTTTCTCACAGGAATGGTAAAATCCTTTACATGGGCACTATTTTTTTCATGGAAATTTAGGTACTGTTTTTCATTAACGTCTTCCAGTTGCCTCTCACATTTGCTTGATTTGGGGAAAGGAAGTAGAGAAGAATCTCAGAATTTCATGCTGCTTTCTCAGCCTAGGACTGTCTCGTCTCCAGGCTTTCGGCAGTGGTTCTTTCCAAGAAAAAAGAAAGCAGCAGAAGAAAAATACCATATTAGCTACAAACATGGCTTTATCTCTCTAAGTTTCCTGAGCTCATATATTTTACAGTTACTCAGGAGCAGCAAGCAGTTGTTTAATCCAGGCTGATTCTGTGCTATTTGTTGAGCTGCTGAGCTGAAGGAATGTTTTACAGGAAGAGGAATTACCCTACAAAAAACAAGTGGTTGCAGGAGTTATACAGATAATAACACCTAACACCAAGCTGTCACTTTCACATCACTCCTGTTGTGGACAGCAGAGGTTTGGGGCCTGTCTTCTAATCTAAATTTGTATCTTTATATATTCATCACCCTGTATATAAGTTTCTAATAGTTAAACAAACGCTGGCTGGATGAAAAAGCCAGCATCAAAATATCTGAGCACCGTGTTTGCCTTTTCTTGCAGCCCTATGATGTAAATTTACAAGTTACGTCAGTGTTGTCCAAACTGTCCTTGTTTCCCCATCCTCATATACACGAATACCTTTTGGATCCTTACGTAAACCTGGCTTCTGGATGCAGGTCTCTCTTCTCTGTTATCGTGAGGGTGAGTAAAGACGCCGTTAATATTCACAGCAGTGATGTATTTAGTAACTTTATAGTTGGTGGTAGCAGTTGCTGGCTGGTTTAAGTTGTCGAAGGGCTTCTCACTGAAAATAGATGCTGATGTTCTGGATTTGAAAATCAGAATTATGGATGTACTACCAAAACATTGGAAAATGTATTTCTTAGCATTTATTTTCATTCTGCATCTCTTGTACATTGTTTGCTTCGTTTTGTGGTGCAGATGCAAAGTATCCCCCCTGGCACCACGTTGCTTTAAACAGGACTAGGTCATGGGTTCCCTTGCAGGCCAGGTAGTGCTGTAAGAACAGGCCAAGCACAGCTTTGCCTTATCCTTTTTTTTTCCTTCTGATGAAGGCTGTTTCTGACAATGAAGTCCTGGATTTTTCAAAAGTCCCTTTCCTTTCTCTCTTGATTCCATCTCTTCCTGCCAGACCTGCATCCTAGAAGTGCTGGCTGGCTGCCTGTCTCACTGTGGTCTTCTCCGTCAGCGATCCCTCGCCTACCCCACGCACCAGCTGTCATTAAGCTGGTCAGGAGCCTATTAATCGTGCTTGCCCAGTGCTAACAGAGGGCTTAGCTCCCTTTTTCCCAGCAGCCCTCCTCATTTTAAAATATAATCTTCACTCTCTCCCCTAGTGCTTTCCCTAAACCCAGGAATTTACTGATCAATTGCCTGCATCAGCATTTACCAAGACAGATTAATTGTTGGCATAATTAAAATAAGTGATACCATTTGTGACAACAGCTTGAAAGGCTCAAGAGTTCCTGTCCTTTTGTATCTCTTGACTTTCTGCACCCCCTCCTCCTGTTTTGGGGCAGAGCAGATACTCTCCGTGTTGTTTTGTGAGTCTGTGAGGATGCTGAAGCAGGTCTGGTTGCTGGAGGCTGTCACTTAACCTTGCTGCCTGGTGCTCTGCAAAGGTGTTACCTCTTGTGTGCTGATGGCATTGTGCTTTACAGGTCGTTGGGGACCTCATGGTTAGAATCCAGCGCATCCCAGATTTCACTCCCAAACTTCTGCTGGTCAGAAAACGCTTGCTGGGCTTGGAACCAGAAGGGCCCATGTGAGTAAATATATTGCATGTTCTCCAAGACCCGCAGCTGGATTTTGTGTGTGTGCCAGTCCCGGTTCTCGGCTGATCTTTTTCCTCTTCCTCAGCATTGACCACATGACGTTACTAGAGGGCGTGATTGTGCTGGAAGAGTTCTGCAAAGAGTTGGCAGCAATCGCCTTTGTCAAGTATCACGCCTCGTCTACACCATAAGCAGCCTTGATGAGCAGCCAGGCTCTAAACCCACCTCGCCTGTTCCAGTCAAAAAGACTATTGATAACACCAGGATGAGAAGAGGTGGTGCCTCCTGGCAAAGCGTCTGTTGACATTTGGCAGAATTGGAAGACAAATTACATTCAGACATGTTGAGATTGCAAGAGAGAGAGGGTTTCAAATGGACTGAGAATGTGGCTAAAGGCTTTTTTTGGGTGAAATCAATACATAGCATTTGTAGCCACTGTGTGAAGAGCTGCAAAAGCTGCATGAAGAACCACAGACATCAGACCTTGGTTATTCTGTTGTGATGACAATGGTTAGAAAGTTGGGTCTTTTGTATGTTTTGGGGCTCACATGCATCAGTTTGCATTTTGTGAACACATTACTTTTAAAAATCAAATTAATTTTATAACATTTTAATGTCTTATTTTTCTTTTCAGTTGGATATATGAAAGGAAATCACAACTATAGTTGCAATGTATATTATTAGAAATGAAGAGATTCAAAACATCCACGAACCCATATCCAGTGGGATATATTAATGAGGGATCTTTTTAGGTTTTGGTGAATCTTAAAGACAACTCTGAGCTTGATTCCCCAGTGGATTTCATTAAGAGATATATTAGTATAAAATCAATACTAATGGAAATAATCCTGATTCAGCATCACATCCCTAACAAATGTATCTGAAGTGTACATGTTTCTAGCATGTTTGTCTCTGTCATTCCAAGTGATTGCTGTTCAGGTCATCTGTGTAACTAGATTTGCTTTAGGTTTTGCATTGAACTTTATCTGCTTGACGTATGTCACCTTTACAGGGAAGTTAAGTATAGTTCATCAGCAATTGTTGCTGAAACATTATTTTTATTTTCTTTTGAATTGGTATTTAGCCTGAATTGGTTTAAGACCCTTTTGTGCCTTGAAAAGTGGCAGCACAGACACTGTCAGTTTTAGAAATGTTTTTATTGCTTCTCTAACCAATAGTAGTAGTGCCCAGCTAAAGGTCGACTGATGCCAATTCAGTTAAAGCGTTGATACCATATATAGGACCAAAATTTACCCCTGCTTTTCCTAGTGCTGGGAGGCAGCAGTGTCTCCCAGTGGATCTTTCTCAGTATGCACATGCCAGCAGGGGGCTCTGGGGAGAGCCCTGTCCTGCTCTTGACATGGGCATGTGGTACCTCCTTCCCCTCCCATGGACGGAGGGAATATCATGGGCAGCCAAGGTAGGGTTTAGCTCCTGGTCTTCACATTGTATCTCCACGTTTGTCTTTCCTGCTGTCCCATTTGCACAGCTCATGCCCATTTCAGATGTGATGGCTCATATGCAAATACAGACTAATTTACTCAGATTTGTTCTGGATTTACATGACTGTACGTAGCATCGGACTCTGCTCAGAATCCGTGCCTTTGAGGTTTTGTTTTTCAATATATGTGGAACCTGAGAGGCCTTTTAAGTTAGCAGGTTAATTAGAACAGTGTCACAGTTAATGGGCTAAAATTTATTCTTGTCACCACAGTGAAGAGGGTCTTGCTGGAAAATCTCCCAGTACAGGTTCAGCTGGAGAGAGCAGTTCTGGAACGGGAGAAACATTTTGGCTGGTAAAACCTGTATGCAGTGGCTCCTTATACTGGGAGGCTTCTGTACAGAGCATTGCATTTATCTGGCAAACAACAACATGTTTGTCTTTCTCCCTTCCTTTTTTTTATTGCTGAATTTAGTCCTGAAGTCTTTTCAAGTTAAAGTAGCATAATAGGATAACATTTAAAAAAAAAAAAGACACAATTTCATTTTTGTTTGTTAGAAACTTACCTTAGAAGCAGCAAATAATTTCTAGTAGTAGGTATTGCAGTCAGTCCATAGCTTTGTTAGTGTAACACACCTGACACAGTTTAGAACATCTAAATCTCTATGTGATGTTGTTTAATAACACATTTGTTATAACTAAGATCCCAGTTCAGCAAAGCAGTTAAGCATAAGCTTAATTTTGACAATTTTATTCCTAAATCACCATCTTTTACATGAATAAAGTTAAGCTGTGGAGCAGAGGTGCTGCTGCTTTACTGAATATGGGTCTTAGTTGGTTTTGCTTGGGCTTAATTACTTTTTCCTCAATTATTCTATTTTCATCATTTATTATTGTTAAAGTGTATGTTCCAAGATACTTTTAGCATCTCAAAATCAGTGGAAACTGGACATGATAATACTACCATAAATGGAAGCGAGAGGAATATTAAACAGAACTTGAAAGAGCATTCCAAGTAATACAACAATTTGTAAAGCCATTCAAGAGATGCCTGATCTCAACTGAAAGCATAACATCACTTCTTTGTGGTGGTGGTGTTTTCACTGATACTTGAGCTCATTTCAGTGTGCAGAATTATATCAGTCAGCTTCTGCAAGGACTGCTGCAGCCTCCGAGGGTTTTTAGTGCAGAGCAGCCGACCAAGCTGCGAATGTGATTCCTTCACGTGAGAAAAACAAGTAGATGTAACTATAAGCACTCTTCAGTTCAGGATGCTCTCCAGCAACATCGGTCATGTTCTTGCAAACCAAATGTTACTTAGTTGATAAATTTATAAGATGTGGATCCATCCTGTTAGAAGTGAAGCAATCCTGAAAGTTACTTTGGCCTCAGCTGCTTTTGTGAGTGCTGCCCACAGACCTTTAATTTCTGTACATGTTGACAATGACCTTTATTTTTGTAAAAGTGATTTAAACTTCCTTAGGAGATGGAACTCATTTCATTATTTTTTTTGTGGTGATATTTTTCATGCACTTTGTTTTTTAGAAAAAGACAAGTTTAGAAGTTAGTTCAGGTCCATGTTTTCACCTTTCCAATCTATGCACGTCACTGAGGTGCCCGTTTTGTTTCTGTGTGCTTGTGTTTGTTTGTGGTTATTTATTACCCGGAGATGGACACCTGAGGAAAATACATGGCACAAAGTCCACAGCGTATGCAGATCCTCCAGATGTCAATGGGAAATGCAAGTGATTATCACCTTAGGAAATCCAGGCTCTAGCATTAGATTGGAATACTTGAGAGGTAATACTAGAGTAATTTTTAATTTCAAAGAATAGATCCAAACCACATTTTAACCCTGATGCACATGTGTATAGATAGACACATTTTTTACCTTTTTTCCCATTTATAGTATGTATTTGATTTAGACTCCAGTATAGAAAGTTTTGTAATAAGCCATGTGCTGGCTCTGGTAGAATGAGTTTGTCCTTAGTTTCTCATATGACTGTAACGTTCCCGGTATTCGCATCCTGTCTGTGTAATGTTCTTACTATGTATTTGTCTGTGCAATATAAGAGCTGTGATTTGATACACAGCTTGAGTCTGGTTGTACATCACCAATGTGTATATATATATATACATATATATATAAGGACCAGAATCCCGGGCTTGCTTACACTATGATTAGTGTAACGATTGTCACACTTGATTTTACAGGGCACAAGTAATCCTGGAATGGCTTCTGAAATGCATGGTAATTTCACAGAATACTTTTTATTATTGCTATTTCTCTTGTTAAATACCAAACCGAAGCATTAGGTAAGATCAAAGGATTATGTGGTGGCCTTGAGGCTACATGGAAAATCCGTATCTGATATTGCATACGATGCAGGGTTTTCAAACTGTGATCCTCAGTGCTTTGTGCCCTGTAAAACAGTGTAACTATATAAAATATATTCTCCTTGTTTTGCCTCCTGCCTTGTTTACATTAAACAGAGGATATTCAGTAAACTTTTTCTATTAAACTTTGTGTAGGTTACTTACTGACACTCAAGGTGTGGGATTTCCAATGAGGAATTGTTGGAAGAGCCACATGACCAGACAACGCAATATTAAGTTTCATGAAGGAGGTTGTGATAAATTCCAACTTTTCGTGATAAAAAATGCATGGAGGATTAAAAGGGATATTCTTAAAATAAATTAATTTCACTGAAGCGACTGCTTCTGTTCTTACAGAAACCATTATATGTTTTGTATGGATGACCTCGAGACAGAAAATGTTTTAACATTTTACATTGTTCCTTTGATCCTGAAGTCCTTTCATTTGTTTTTATTACATCCTTAAGTCCTTTCATTTATTTTGAGTCTGTCACTGCAGCATCTTCTGGAATTAACCCGTGTCCTGTCCTGTGCCATGCTGTGCACTCTTGCCCGTAAAAACTGGAAGCTAAAGGAAACTGCCAGGATGGTGCCATCCTGCACACAGATGAACGTCTGCTCTTCTTGAGAGGCCTAATATCCTGCAAGACTGCAGCTGGTCGAGACCTTGGCTTTCTGTTGGATTTGTGTGCAGAGTGTGTCAGTCACAGCATTCGTTTACTGAATTGCATACAAACGTTGTGTACACGAGTGAGCATCATTGCTTACTTCAGGGCCTTTGAGGAAGCCTTTTATATATAGGGTTTTATATACATTTTTATGTATTTCAAAACTGTAATTGTTGGGTGTTTTTTCTTAATATCTCACGAAATTTTGAAGCCCTTCAAGTTTTCGTCAGCCTTTTAAGAATCCCGTTGCTCTGTAGGTTCCCCTCTGAGGGCTACACTTGGATGTTAAGCTGCTTCTCCTTCTCGGTATTTAAGAGCTGCAAGTGCTCTTGCATCTTTAGCAAGAAGAGAGCTACAGCGAGATGATGCACTTGACAGGTTTTTTATAGCTTTCAGCATCTTTTCCCCATCCTCTTGGGTCTCAGATTGTCATCTCCCACCCCATGCTGTGCCTGCATGAGGCATTTAGATTTGGGAGCACTTAGATTCCACAAGCAGTGGGGAAGTTGTTTTGAAATTATACATTTTGTATCTTCTTGTATTTTTCTCCGATATCCTTGAAATGACTGGATTATTGAAGCATAATAATCTTACGGCACTTGCATTCCTATGCAAGATTTTGGGGCTTTACATCCTATTGGGAAAAAAAAGCCAGTATTATCAGTGTGTGGTCTCTACTTCATATTCATTAACTCATTTTACAGATTCTCACTCAAAGCTCTCAATGTAGGTACAAGTACTGCAGGATCTACTGAATTTGTTAACCTTTATGTATTAGCAGAACTGATGCTGTCAAAGCCTGAAGGATTTTGATAGTTTGGTATGTGATCCAATTGGATTAAAGTGGATTAATGCTCAGAGAAGTGAACCTGTCACAACTTGTATGAGCCCTTTCAGCCTAAATCCATGTGTTCCCGGTGCATCCTTTATCAGCCAAGGTTCCCTTTGAAGGGTGTGAGAAAGAGAACTGAAGAGCGATTTGGGAATCGAGTGAAGCATATGGTGGATTAAAGTTTTCAGGTGTCATAAGCTTCTTGGGAATGCCAAAACCGAAACAAAGTGTGAAAAGTTAAATTTTACAAGTTTGAACCGGTTGCTGGCATTGCCTTTGGAGTCGGAGCCGTGAGGATAAAAAGATACATCGCGGAACACGGTATCTCACCAGGCTATTTAAATTGCCCTTGCAAGGATGGTATATATATTCTGAACTATGTTTCATTAAATCCCTGCCAGCTGTTACAATAAATGCTGCTGGAGGTATAAAATCTCCTAGAACAGCGCTTTGGAACTCACAGCTCTGTCCGTGTCTTGTAACTTTGATGAAGTAGATACATCTTGCTGGCTTTGCCTTTCTGCTCTACAGCATCATGATTCAGTAGAGGTTCGTACGGTGTCCCTTCCCTCTGGGAAAACATGTCACACACTGAAAAATATGGAAACAAGGTAGATAGTGTTTCAAGGTGTAGAATCATGGAATGTCCTGAGTTGGAAGGGACCCACAAGGATCGTGGAGTCCAGCTCCTGTCCCCGCATAGGACACTCCCAATATTCACACCGTGTGACTGAGGGCATTGGCCAAATGCTTCTTGAATATTGTCAGGCTGTGACTGCTTCCCTGGGGAAAGTGTTTAGTGTTCCATTTCCAGTTTGGAGAGATCAAACAGATTAAAATGTAAGTTGTGCTGGGTAATAACAAATAACAAGGCTACAGGAGGTTCTGCAAAAGGAATTAAACTGATTTAAGAGAGAAAGGCAAGAGGTAACTAAGTTTAGCATAGTTAAATTATGGCTTAGGGTTAGAGGGACATTACTGCCCAATAAAAAGATTTGAAAGCCTTAAGCACCAAGACTGAAGGAATTATGGAGCCTGATTTATCAGGATGCAATTAAGAATGATGTAATGTCATTGAGGAAAACTGATACTCCTTGTCAAAGAAAACTTCCTGACTGCGAATGCTGCTCGACCAGGAGGAAGGAGGCTGTAACCTCACACTTTTAAACCCAGACTGAACAAAACATTGACCCTTACAGGAGGAAACCAGCTTGTGTCGGGGAGATGAGGTAAACATCGATTAACAACTCCAGATTCCCAGCTAATTAACAGCTCCTGAAGAACCTGCATTTGTTCTGCTGGAAAGTGGTGAGACGGGCTGATCCACTTGAGCCTCTCCTGTAAATGAGCAAAGTTGCTGCAATCTGAGAAAAGCAATTTTCAGCCTCCCAAAACGTGGCTCACTTACCCAACAAGCTCTTTGCAGAAGCAGCACCCATCACACGCAGCGGGCGGTACAGCTTGATTAGCAGGGCCAGGATCCCCCCTGTGTGGATCTGCTTGGAGAGAAGAAACAAATTACCTGTGCTCTGAACCGTCATTATCCTTTACTTGAGCAGCCCAGTTCTCCTTCCCTTATCTCCACATCCACAGGAAGCACCTGTCAAGTTCGGATTTCTTAATTTGGGTTATGAATTTTTATTTCCTAAGGTTTTGGGGACACCTATTTTTACTCTTAGTGCGATGGCCATTCAAGACCGTGTGTATTTCCAGACAATTTTCTTTTCAGCTTCCTGTAAATGGAAAAAATCTTTGTATTGTTTATCCTGCCTTTTGAGACTCACGTTCTCCTGCCTTGTTAATTCCATCCTTTCAAACCCTTGAAAACGTTTTCTGCCTTGTCCTTCACCTCAGGGATTCAGCTGTCAGCAGTTTGTGCAGCTCGGCAGGCAGAGAATGTTGAGGACTATACTGGTAACAGCAGAGCTGCTCCTGGCCACCCAGGTCCAGCTGCAGGACCTGTACCGGAATTCCAGTCCACATAGCAAATATGGGGGTGGTGGTGAGGAGATCCTGAACACATTGAAATTCTTGGAAATTTTGTGATAGAAATCATACAAAGCCTTCAGTCTCTGCTTTGCAAACTCATTTCGGCATTTCTCATAATTACAGAATCATGGAATGATTTGGGTTGGAAGGGACCTTAAAGCCCATCCAGTTCCACCAGCAGGGACACCTCCCACTGGGTCAGGGGGCTCCAAGCCCCACCCAACCTGGCCTTGAACACCTCCAGGGATGGGGCAGCCACCACTGCTCTGGGCAGCCTGGGCCAGGGCCTCCCCACCCTCCCAGGAAAACATTTCTTCCTAGTACCTCATCTCAGTCTCCCCTCTTTCAGCTTAAAACTTTTCCCCCTCATCCTGTCCCTGCACTCTCTGATCCAGAGCCCCTCCCCAGCTTTCCTGGAGCCCCTTTCAGCACTGGAAGCTGCTTTAAGGTCTCCATGGAGCCTCCTCTTCTCCAGGCTGGACAAACCCAATGTTTTAAGTTTTTCAGAAGGAAAACAGGAATTAAAATTATCAGAGAAGAAAAAATTGGGCTTGTGAGTTTCTTGCAATGCCTGGAGAAAGCTGGATAGCTTGGTTGTGATTAAAAGAAAGACACTTAAACAGATTTCTTCTACTGCTACCAAGAACACGTCTGTACGCGTAGTGACCGCGCAGCAGTTTTGAGCTTACCAGCAGCAGTATTTGACACCAGCTCAGCACAGGGACAGGGGATCTGTGTCTGCTTGGGCAGCTGTGGGACAACTGGTGTCCTGGACCAAGAGAAATACAGCAGTTTATAGCCCTCAGAGGGGATCTTACAGCATTACCACAGATGTAAGTGTAAACCAGAGAGAGATGAGAAGCATCTTTTTTATATATATAAAAAAGCATATGTTGTACATATATATACATGTACAACATATAAAATACATATATTACAGATATAAAATACATATTTCATATATTCCATATTTCTGATTGCTCAAATGTTTCTTTTGATGGTGCTTCTTTGTTCAAATAATCAAATACGAATTCCTAAGGAATCAAAGCCTGAAGAATTTGATATCAAAATTCACTCACTCAAATTTCTTGGCCTTACGAACTTAAATATTAGTCAGGATTTTGTGAGACACACATTTAAGGCAGGGGTAACTGAGTGTTACCCTCTCATAGCCATACGCCAAAAGTCGTCTCTGCTGTTGGTTAAATAAGACCTTACATTAAAAGGTCGGAATTCTGCTACTCCCTAACTTTTTACTGAAATCTAATAAAAATAATAGTTTTACTGGGTAAATCATGCATCAAAGTTGTGTGGGTGGCTTCACACTATATATATTAAATGTCTGCTTCTCTGGAGCCGTGATCTCAGCCTGGATCATTAAATAAGGAGTTGGTTTAATATCAACGAACAAATCACAACAAACCTTGATGTGTCCAAGATGGCAAAAATGCAGCAAACTGGATTTATCAGACCTTATTTTTACATTCTAAAAGAACAGCACTGAGCACGAACCCTTTTTCCTTCTTTTATAATGAATTCCAAATGTCAATTTGATCTACTAATATGATTCTAATTGCCAAATCTATAAAATAGCGTTGACTTTTTGTTTCTAGACATCAACCAAACAGAATAATGAAAAATAAATGCCGTAACAGGATTAAATGTGACCTGTTCAACAAGTGGGAAAGGAGCACAGCCTCAAACCCACTCTCTCCAGTTTATGTCTCTCAAGTGAGATGCTGACAAGGAGCATTCTGACTGGTTTTGTCTAAAAGGGAAAAGCTGCAGCACACAAAGTTCCTGTCTTTTACTTCTGAGGTAGAAAGTGGAAGTACATTATGAATTATGGTTTACTATATACACTTATCTATCATATAAGTACGCAGGGTTCTTGAATACATACTCAACCTGTAAAACATTATTCGTTCACTTCATTTTGGTGTGGGAACTGTAAATAATGTGACGCTAATAATTTCAGCCAGCAAATAAAATAATAGAATCATTGAGGTTGGAAAAGACCTCTAAGATCATCCAGTCCAACCATCCACCCAACACCACTGTGCCTACTAAAACATGTCCTGAAACGCCACATCTACATGTTTTTTGGATGGATGGAGACTCCCCCAGTGCCCTGGGCAGCCTCTGACAGGGTTTCACCACTCCTCCAGCAAAGAAATTTTTCCTAATATCTAAACCTCCCCTGGCACAACTTGAGGCCATTTCCTCTTGTCCCATCACTTGTTACTTGGTTGGAAACACCAGCACCCACCTCGCCACACCCTCCTTCCAGGGAGTTGTAGAAAGTGATGAGGTCTCCTCTCAGCCTCCTCCAGGCTGAACAGCCCCAGTTACCTCAGCTGATCCTCATAAGACTTGTTTTCCAGACTCTTCACCAACAACGTTGCCCTTCTCTGGACGCGCTCCAGCTGTGGTGCATCTGCAGCAGTTCATAGAACCACCTGAGCTGGAAGGGACCCAGAAGTATCATCGAGTCCAACTCATCCCTACACAGGACACTCCCAACACTCGCACTGTGGGGCTGAGGGAGTTGTCCAAATGCTTCTCGAATGCTGGCAGACTCGATGCCGTGACCGCTTCCCTGGGAAGCTGTTCCAGTGCTCCACCACCTGCTCGGGGAAGAACCTCTTCCTAACATCCAACCTAACCCTCCCCTGGCATCTTCCTGCCATTCCCTCGGGTCCTGCCATTGGTCACCAGAGAGAAGAGCTCAGCGCCTGTTTCACCTCCCTCCCTTGTGGGAAGGCAGCAAACAGCTATGAGATCCCCTCTCCGTCTCCACCTCTCCGGGCTGAACTGTTGATGCTGTTTCAAGGAAAACATCACTTTACACCCTGGTCGCTGTGTCTTGTTCTGCTAATCGTTTAGTTATTTTTAAATGCCTTGCTCACTATCCACACACAGCAGGGATTCTGAAGAATCTGAGCAATTTCGTTGGGTTTGTGGTTTTGAGTGACAAATACGCTTTTTCTCCGTGTGACAGCTGGATGACTTAGTCTGTTAATGGGGGAAGCTCCCACAGAGGAATTACATATATAGACTTCATTTAACCTTTTGAAGTACAAGCTACGTAGGGGCAATCCATCTTTTCAGCTCTGCAGGTATTAAACTGTGTGGCAGAAGGGGCTTGACTTCTTAGTCTTGACTCAGTTTTGTACAGAAATTCGTTATGCTCAGCAGCGATATGAACAATTATCAGAGGCCCCTATGAAATTGCTGCAACTTTGGCCCCATGGTTTGTTATGTCAGTGGAAATGTATGGACTTCAAAAGTGAGCCAACCCAGATGGTTGAATCTGAAGTTTGATAAAGAAAACTTGTACCACCATAAGCCAAGGTCAGTATAATTGTAACTATTTTAGTAGCTGAAGATTCCACCTGATTAACCTATTTATAGCTTTATATTAATTCAGTACCACTTATTCTAGAGGCTCCGTGAAGTTTTATAAACATAGCCAAGGAGGCACCAATCCCCGTGCAGGATTTAACGAGTCGTTTTTCATTAAGGCAGGTGAACAGCGAACTCCTGATGTTGGGCTGCACCCTTTATCTGCAGCTCCCTACCTTTGGTGGTGAAGCTGGGTGTTAGCAGTGCCTGAGTTGGATGGGAAGCAAAAGAGAAACATAAGAATTGCAGAATAATTGAGCTGTGTAACCCTGTTCTGTAGTATTGGCATTGCTAGTAACAGGATGCGGGTTTTGTGCTGAGTTTGCGAGGCTGCAGGGCTGAGGTGCATCAGGCTTGCTTTGTCTGAACGTTAATTGACCCATCTGCAGCTTTCTTTTAATTTGATTTAGCTGTAACAGCAATTTTTCTTCTCACCAGGTGGCTGATTTCTTTTACTTTGCTCATCATTGTGATGGCGCTGCCGTAGTTCTGCACTCCAACAACACAGTGCAGTATAGGGAAATATGGGGCTGGTACGATGGCTGAGACCTTGAGAGCATTAGAGCAGAGGAGAAAAGACATGGGGAAAAAAGGCATGGGCCACGGGCTTCCCACTGGAGATCCCTCAGCGACGAACACGACCACGGCCCATTAGAGAGATGCCAACCTGGACAAATCTGGATTTAAAGATAACAAAGAGAACAAAGAAATAGTATCTAGCATACCTAAAAGGTGCTGTACGTAGCAAACTCGGATGTGATGCAGAGCTGCACAACAATGAAGGAAGAGGTAAAAGGTGTAAAATGGGTTAGCAAACATTAAAATGAACCCAGGTGGTTCTTAGACAAAACATGGAAACCACAGTCCTGCTGGCAAAAGGCTCCACATGCTGATTTGCTGCAGCAGCCCCACCACCAGCAGCAGAATGACATCACCCACCAGAGAGAGCCTCAAGGAGCAGGGGAAGGAGCCATTACATCAGAAAATGGTGCAAAACAGAGAAAGAGCAATTTTAACTGGTTTATCATTAGCATTGATATTTTTTTGCCTAGACAAAGGTGCTTCTTTCTGTCATAATTAGATCTGGCCTGATAGCGGTGCTTGGAACAGACTGCAAGAATTCCGACTATACTTGCTATAAATTCCTGGCTTCATACATAAGGTGTGTTTCCTCTTTGCCTATAAACAAATTCTGGGGTATAACAGTGACAAATACATTTTAGAACTACCCCCAAAACCCAATGACAAGTAAGAGGATCAAACACAGCAGGAAAAGTTTGCTCTCCTGTTGCCAGGGAGAAGATTCTGACAAACCGGGGACACATACTTCAATCTTCTGACGAGAAATGTCATCTGTTCTACTATTGTTCTTGATCCTGATACCCTCCATGCTGTGGAAAAGCTGCTTTGGGTTTTTCCTGCCTAAGAACAGTGACATCTGATCTGAAATCTGTCTGGAACCAAAACTGGGGATATGCATGAGGCTGGGTAAATCTCATGCTTCAACATTTAAATAGTGCTGAAGCCCCAGCGTGGAGACTTTAGCCAAGAGCAGCAACACCATCCCTGTTAAAGAAACAGGAGAACACCTGAGTCTGGCCTCCAATGAAGCATTTTATAACAACAGCTCTTTTTCTTTGGTTTGAATCTAGACATCTCTACTCAAGTCAAATTCTCCTCTGCTACTGCCTCCAGGTTTAACCAGAATGAAAAACAGCCACTATGACAGTCGGTATGACCAGACTGCAAAAATAGAAACACGCAATTCCATTCAGATGCTCATCATTATTTAATCCAGCAACCAGCAGACATCAAAATTTCATTTTACCAGAACGTATTTTTCTTTGGATTAGGTCCTGAATAATTTCATTTCCCAGTTATTACCTTGTTTCAGTGACAACATACCCACACCACAATTATCCTTACGGGGGTCAGTGTGCACGTGGGAAACAAAGCGCTCATCAGTGGGTACCATTCTCCATATCCATTTGTCTCTTGTGCTCCTGAATCGCTGTTACCAAGCATTTCTGGGGAGCTGACACTCATGTTTTAAAGCGTTATGTTTCCTACCATTTATAAGCACGTCTGAGCCAGAAATCATTCAGTGGCTGTTGCTGCTGCATCCTTCAGGGACAAAATGTTCTAAAGAGCTAATGTTGCTCTTTCATTAAGAAACCTATTCAGAACCACAGAGAGTGATTTTGACAGTGCAATTGTTAGTTGCTCTAGGGTAGGAGCTTGACAGGAGTCCTATTTTAAGCTAAATGAATGTGTACTGTTTATTTAAAGAAGCAGAGTCAGTTGCATGTTTTGGTAGGCATAGGTAAGTATGTACCTGTGTATCTTGCGTGCTTTGCCTCTCTAGACTGTACAAAATAATTCTGCCTTGGCACATGAAAAAATCTGTTGTTTGTGGCCAACTCTAGGATGAGCATAAAAATAAAAGAAAAAAGAAAGAAAAAAAGAAAGAGCAAAATAGAAAAGAAAGAGAAAGAGAGAAAATTAAAGGGAAAAAGAAGAAGAAAAAGAAAAGGAAAAGAAAAAACAGAACTCCTACAAAACCAAGACCAGTCATTACACCCTGAGTATCTCATGTTTTTCTAGTGTGAACACACTTTGCTTTTTCATACGTTTTGGTGGGTTTAAGCATGAGTGGAGAGAGAGGTAGTGCATAAGGGAAGACAAAGTGAAGGTCATCAAGGTTCCAAACAACAGAATATATTAATTGCTTGCAAAGGTGAACAAGGGTGTAGTTTCCCATTATGGTTCTTTGAGTGGCGCAGCTGCTTTACAAAATTTCCTCTCCTTATCTGTCAGGCATCGTGTTTTTTTCTTGTGGAAAGAGATTATAAACAAGAACATTTCACCGATCATTGCAACACAGCCCAAAAAGTTAGACAAGCACAGCCAAAGGTTACGAACTACTGCATGGAGGTGGAAGGCTGAACCAGGGACAATGGGCAGCAATCTCCAGTAAGGTAGGGCGGTCACGTGGCTGAACCATCATCTGGGGAACGGGAAGACGCTCGGTTCTGTCCCCGACCCTGCTGCACGACCCAGCATCTTTGTTACTAGAACATGAGAGGAACGTTACTGAAAGTACCTCTTCAGAAAGGTGTAGTTATGTCTCATTAATGCAAGTTTAATGGAAGATGGCATAAAAACACAGCATTGTTATCAGTCCCTCTCATCTTTACAAGTGCCACTGCACAGGTAATTGCAGACTTTCAAAATGAGATCTCCTGGTAGAGCTACCAAACACATATACTTGTCTTAGCAAAATGTTCTTTGCAAGGGCTCTGGAGATCAAAGACAGTCTGGGCCTGATTGGAAGCCAATTATCTACTGCTGTGTGGACCTTTGAAAACTAACAGGATTTTTATTTCCTTTATCCTTTGATCCCCAAAATGAGCAATAGAGAGATAAGGAAAAGCATAAGAGAAGAAGCAAGGAGTGAAAAGAGAAAGCGAGAATATGCCTACAAATTAGTGGAATAGAATTAAAAACCCAAACCAAATGAAAACAGGTTACTCGATTAGAAACCCTTGACTCTTGATGGTGCAAGTTTTCTTCATCAAAATTCAGTTTCAGCCCTCAAGAAGCTACAAGCGCAAGCGATGTACCTTCCAGTTCAGTGTTCTTTTAACACAGAAAATCACTGGAAATGTCCATAGCAAGGATATTTTTTGGCTCCATATGCAACTGGAATTACAGAATTACTTGTGCAGCTGATGCTATTGAGGTACCATTTCTGCAGCAGAGCATTGCTGTACCTTTGATCTACTTATTGCCTAATTCTTTAGTGTTTCTCCTGCTCTTTTCCTGGTTTGGCTTCATATTCCAGGAAGAATCCAGTGCTGACAAGTGTGCTTTACGGCTCCAGCTCTAAACTCATCATTTCCAGTGCTGTCAGCAGACTGTGGGCGAAGGGAAGCAGCTGCAGCTCCATTCACTTTGGTAGCGTTTCACCCACTCCTATGGCCCTGTTACTTTAATTTTAGCTTTGTTGTTTGGGGTCAGTCCTTGTACTGAGACAATTAACACTGAGCATCTGAAATCTGATAGGGATTTAAAGCCAAGGGTGAGTGGTTGCCACCTGGTGAGAGGAGGAGAAAGGAGGGGGAGGATGAATGAGCTGGACCTTTTCCTTTTTCATCCGGCACACATTAGTGGATCAATGACTGAAATGGATGAGGGTGCTGCTGAAGTGTCACGGCAGTGTAATGATGTAGCTGCTATTAATGGCGAGAGCTCCAGCCCGGAAATTATAGCTGAAGAAATAGGAAAAAAAAAATTCTGAGGGCCCTGAATTGGTGATTTGAGGATTGTAATTTAGTGCTTGCTTTCATGTTCCATAAAGTGGCTACTGTGCACATTTTCAGAAGCTCACCTGTCAGTTAAAGAGGGAATAAAGTCAATAAAGTGTGTGTGATCACGATTCTCCTGTTCCCCATCTAAGGTTCAACATCCCAACAGGGATGGTGGCTCTCCTATAAATTAAGGTCTACATCATGCTTTTTAGCAGATCTGTTTGCAGTGGGGAGTTGGACCTTCAGCCCACTCGTTGACTGGATTTAGAGCAGATGTACAAAATAGAATCATAGAATGGGTTGGGTTGGAAGGGACCATGAAGGTCATCCAGTCCAAGCCCCCTGCAGTGAGCACTCAATCAAGTTGCTCAGAGCCCCATCCAACCTGACCTTGAATATTTCCCGGTATGGGGCATCCACCACACCTCTGGTCAACTTGTGCATAAAAAAAACCCTTCCAAATATCTATAATAAACCTCTCCTCTTTTAATTTAAAATCATTACCACTTGTCCTATTGCTACAGGCTCTGCTAAAAAATTTTTCCCCTTCTTTCTTATAAGCCCCCTTTAATTATTGAAAAGCCACAAAAAGGTCTCCTTGGGGCTTTCTCCAAGCTGAACAACCCCAATTCTCCCAGCCTGCCTTCACAGGGGAGGTGTGTACTATAGTTAATATGGCCTGTGAACTCACCATAGTTCAAGCTCAAATTCCTACTACACTAAAATCTCTGGCAAACCCATGGTTATCTTCAGACAGCCTGGATCCACACACAGTAAAAAACCCACAGCACCTGACTATAGCAAACCAGAAATCCCACAGCAAAAGCATCTCATCTTGCAAAACTGTTGAAAATTACAAATCTGCTGTTCTCAGCTAAATCTCTGACCTCAGGGAGGCTGTACCCTTCCACCAGCAGTTTGACCGATATCAGGATTCAACAGGGGTTTTTTCCACATTGACTTTCTTTGGGTTGCCCTTCTCCTGCAGTAATTAGAAGGGTCAGACACGAGAGCACGAAGGGAGGGAATTCAGCTCCCTTCTCACTTAAAACAATGCAAAGGAATGTCATCTGCTTCTGAGCCGCTAAAAAGTGAATATACAGAAGTCTGTAAGAAAGCTGTCGACACGAGCACTGCATCTACTCAAACCTTTCAGTGCTAACCTACTTTCTGCTGCTTGCTCTGAGGCTTTTCCCTTTGTCCCTGCTGCCGGTGGCTGCTGTAGCTGCTACTGAAGCTGCGGCTGCCCTTTCTGAAAGCAGTTAAGGAGAAAGCATCCAGCATGGATTGGGTGAAACAACAGACCAGACCAGTGGGTGGTTAATAACTAGTCCTGAAAAGCAGTTTCCACCTAACATTCGAGGCAATCAGACCTGCTGGGGCAAGGGGAACTCTGCCCTTCACATGCTTGCGTGACACTCCATGACCCACAGTCTCCACTCCAGCCCTTTCTGCCTGCCCAATTAATTCTCCACAACCCTCTTAGTGGATGCTTCAACGCATGGCAAAAAGGTATTTCTCTAATTTCAGACTCCTGACGTTTTTTCTGTGCTTCCTAAATACTGAGGTCTGGCTCATACAGTAGCTCAGGGTGAGTAAGGAGAGGAGACCAGGAGGTAAACAACAGTGGAAGTTTGGGCATAAATATGTCAACAAAATGTGTCAGCGCAAAAGGCTGAGCTGCAACTATTCTTCCCGAGGGGCCAGGTTGCAAAAGTCTCTTCCTCAACTCCTGTGCTGTCCGCCTTGTTGGGTCTCAGATGTGGATACATCCAGGTGTGTAATAAATCTTGGATGGAGGAAACAGGAGAGCAAGTATTTACTTTGCATCAGTAAAACAGTTCTTATAATTCTGCCTTGTCACTGGTTAATTAAAACTTATGCAGCCAGTTCATCATCAGTCAAAGGCTGCAAACTCTGCTCATTGCCAGGCTGTTAAATCCAGCCCGATGTAGATCTCACTGTTCTATCATAATTGAACCGGTTTGAGTGAGCCACGTTCCGCATGGCTGCGTGGACACTCGCCAGCAGTGGCTTATAATGGTAATTGGTGCATCAGCAGTTTGACCCTTTTCTAACAGACTATTTCGTAGGAGACACTTCACTGCAACTGGTATTTATCTCAAAATACGCATTATAGAAAAAAATCCGTGATGCTTTACCCTAATGATCCAAACCACTGATGCGGTGTGCTCCGGGGAGTTCTGCTGCCCTGGTTCAAGAGGCTGCTCACCCACAGCTTCTCTGTCCCCAGAGGAGAGAGAGCAGAAAGGGAAGCGCATCTGCTCCTCACCTACTCTGCTTCCCAGGCCAGCTACTGCCCGAAATACATCCAGCATATTGCATACAACCATGCTGAGCCGCAGGATGGACAGCCTGAGCTTTGCTGAGAAGACAGGAACATCTTTGCTCTGCTTAATTTTAATGGGAGCTGAAATTTGAGTCCTTGTAAGCAGTCTCTTAGTGCAAAATATTGAGTTTGTAAAGACTGATAAAGATCCTGTGAAATTTCTGAAGGCTCTGTCTGCACTGTACCATGCAGCTACGCACTGCCTGAAAGGCACATCGACCCAAAGACTGTGTACAGAAGTATCTTTAAACCACTCGAGCTGTGTACATGCCAGCTTGGGAACTCTTTCTACAGGAGGATTCAGGTTGTGGAAGTGCCCTGTAGATAAGAAGGTTCACAGTCCAAGTTAACTTCACCTAACATTCATGTTTTCAAAACGTGTAACAGTCTGGTTGCCTGGAGAAAAGGAAATGGAGCCAAATCTCAAGTTCTGGGTTTGCTGGAGGGCTCATGGGTGTCTCTTTTGCCCTTAAGGACCCAGCCAGGCTCTGCGCATCAAGAGCCATACAACAAAAAACCTCATTGTATTCCTGGAAGAAAAAATACCATAAGGGTCTTGAGGTTCAGAGACGCTGATGGAGCATTTTAGAAAAGCTTGGTAGCATATTTAGAGTAAGATTTTAGAGATCGGGAAATACCTGGCTGACACTATGACCAAAATATCCATCCATACACAATAATCTAAACAGGCTACTGCCCTTCCCTCAAAGAGCCTGCTTTCACTGATTGACCAGTATCTCCAAGTTGAGTCTGACATCGAGCATCACTTACCCCCGGCTCAGGTTATACGGTTTCGTTAACTGCTGTATGAAACACTGAGGAGATCATCTTGCTCATTGATAATTTTTCCTTCTGGTTCCATCTATACAGAAT
Organism: Neomorphus geoffroyi; assembly: GCA_033558235.1. Classification (NCBI taxonomy): domain Eukaryota; kingdom Metazoa; phylum Chordata; class Aves; order Cuculiformes; family Neomorphidae; genus Neomorphus; species Neomorphus geoffroyi. The sequence continues at coordinate 4,713,313 of JAUMJM010000016.1, read as the reverse complement.
TAAACTGCTCAAGAGGACATTAGAAAGTCAGCGAAACATTGCAAAAGTTACAGTAAAAGCCTATTCTAAAAATCTTTCTTCTTTTTCTGTCTCTCTCTGTAAACTCACCTGGCTGTATTGACATTCAGGATATACAATCAACATAATTTTAAACTCCTTTGTGGGAGTCAGTTTATTTACTTGGTGTATCTTGAGAAAATATAGCCAGAACATTGATTATCCTTGTCAGGCCCACTGACTGGAGATAAATTATTCATCTTTGTTTTTACAGGGAATTTATTAATTTTTAATTAATAGTACAGACAATACTGGACAGTTAATATTTCTTCTTTTGGCCTTTTCCTCTTTGCATGGGAACTGGAAAAATAAAGTTTAGCATACTAAAAAAATTCAGTACAATTAACTAGGAAAAAACATTGCTTCTGAAATTGTGTAACTCTCAAGGTTGGTTTCATTTCACATAGAAAATAAAAGCAAATCTACTATGTGTTATTTGAAACGTTAAGGGAAAAAGCACAGAACTAACACAGTGGTAGTCTCAGCTTCTTGTCCCGTAAAGGTCAGCTGCGAGGATGTGAAACATTGTTAATTTACCAGCGCAAACGAATCTGAAAGACAAAAGAAAGTCTTGAAATAAGAAAAGGAAGACTTGAAAAATTCCAGGTCACTCTATTGTAGTTCTCAGAACATCCAATCACTCTGTAAATATCGCTTAATTAAATGTACTCAGACTGACAGCAATATTTAACTCCAGTTTCATTAGAGCTGAATCACTACCTGCAATATTAATTACAGATATCAGAGTAGAAGGAAACTCAGAATAGGTCTGAATTGACATCCCGATCAAGAATTTATGGTGTAGATCCAAAAGCATCAAGTCAGAGGATAGTTATTTTATTCCAAGGTCATACAGACCTCTGCCTTCTTGATTCATGTTCTCTGCTCCCAGCTTTACAGAAGACCTGTGTAAAGGCCAACGGTGCCGTCTGAATGTCATGAAGAAGAATGAAGAAAATACGGTCACCTCTTCAAATTTTAGCTTCCTAGAGAAATCTGGTACTACATCAAACAGATATTTATCTTGGATGCTGCAGGAAGGGAAAGGCATTTTGGTTCATGGAGCAGCGGCTACACGGGAGATCTGACATGACTACAAAAAATGGACTTATATTCTGTAGCAAATTAAGGTCTGTCAATCAGATGAAATGTCAGACTCTGCTAAGCTAAATGGTCTTGTTTATCACTGTAATTATGTAGCTTTACAATGATAAGGTATTACATATACATGTCTCACTCTGTGCCAGGAACTGTTCTGCAGAAACCCAGTAAATTTAATTACGAAAGGAGGCAAAAATTTCCTCTATTTCATGATCTTTCCACCCCTGCAGTGATTACTCTGGGGAAATTCTCACTGAAGCCAAGCAGATGGTTCCTACCTTGTTGTACGCCCAGCTTATTTTCTTTTAAGCTATGAAGTGGTTTACAATGCTGTTTTTCTCTGGAGCTGCCTTGCATTTGGCGGATTTCTGACTGCGTGTGAATTCCTTTTCATTGTATATGTGAGTGAATTGTTCAGTTCCTTTTTTACCCCAAATAACAAATCCCACTTTGGATTCATATAAAGAAGACATGAATCGGACAAGTATTTAGTCCAAACACGCTTTCACCAAGATGATTCCCATTGACTTTGCTACAAGTGAATCAATAACCAGATTTTTATGTCACTGAGCAACATTGTCTCTGGTGTATATTCAGAATCACCAGTATTGACCTCTTGGAGACTTGTCTATGGACCAGTGTAGTGTATTTGTGCTTCTGAGTGATCCCTTACTCCCTTTTTGCACAAATATGCAAGTGTGCAGCAAACTCGAACAGATGTCAGTTCAATGAGGGAGCTGCTGGCTTTCTCTGTGTCTCCTAAGAACCAACAGTGGTCCTGAGGGCGGGATGAAATATGACTATGATGCTCTTCAGGGCAAACTCCGTCCTTCTGCCAGAACCTACACACCTTTCCAGGGCTTTACTCAAGACAGAGGAGCAGTATTGTATTGTTCTTAGCAGAAAGGTAGTGGGGCCCTCAGAAGAAATATCATATGAGTTTTGGAAAACTGATGAACACTGATGATATCTCAAGAAACTTTTCTTTAAGACAAATCTTTGTAAAACTAGAAGTGCCCAGATTAAAGGCTAAACCTAAATTAGCAGGTGCCTGGTCAGGGAATGGTATAGACTTTATCTGAGTTGAGACTATGTAGCTCCAAGGAGTTCTTTAAAGAGAGATAAATCATTAATCCCCACAATCACTTCAGAGCAGCCAGAAAAGAAGATAAAGTTCCAGTGTCTTTGTGCCACATATACCTCCAGGCACCTTCTAACAGGTTTCTCTGCAGTTTGAATTCAGCTCGCTACTTCAGAGCCAGAGATGCAGAGGGAAGCTGTGTTTGAAAGCAAATAGCTGAAATCTCTCACGAGATATAATTTAAAATGGACGTTGTTGGGGGGGCGGGGGGGAGTTATTTGCAAGCATTATGGTGTGGGGTTTTTTTCTTTGATATCCATTAAGAGCACACACAATACCTGGATGACTTAACCTGTGACCTTTATTTATTGTAACCTACTTTTTTCCCCAGAGTGAATGCCTGAATTCAAATCTTCCATTTATCGCTAAGTGCACTTCTGGGAAGGGTAAATAGAACAGCAAAGGCCTGGATGTGCAGGCAAGAAGCACAAAGCAATCAAAATAAGAAAGCAGAAAAGTGGCTTTAAGCATCCTCTTTGCCCCTTGAGCCTGGGCTGGCTAAGGTAGCCCCAGCAGAAACGAGAAGACCCTGCTGCCTCTCACTGCTCTGATAGTTTGTTTTAATCTCTCTCTTTTTACTGAGGAATAAAGACTCCCCTTGCAGGCTTTGGGGAGAAAAACGTTCACCCAGGAGTGGCTCCAGCACAGTGATTTGTGTGATGCAGTGATTTGCCGCAGCATCTTTGATGCAGAATTACTATGATGATCAAAGCAAGTTTAATCAGCTCAGTGGTTTCCAAGTGTCTGCAGCCCCTCCTGCCTGACCATAACCAGCCCAGATATTTCCTTCACTTTGGACAGCAATGATGCAGGGAAAACCAACAACAGGTCTGTGGCCAGCCTTCCCCCAGGCATGTTTTCACCCTCATCCTTCAATGGGAGGACAGATGGAAATATGAATTAAGAGTGGGAGATGTAGCCAACTCTACCCATTGAGAGGAGGGTTGCTGAGGGAAGGTCATCCTTTCTATCTGTTCCCTTCCCCATGAAACCTCTAAAATGAGCTCAGAAAATATTCAGAAACATGTAAGAGCTTGTGCCTATGAGCTGAAGCTCAACCGACCAACATCATACAAGGCCATTGCTTTGGCTACTGACCCCAGGCACAAAGCACAGCTGATTTTGGAGATATGATGATGATTCTCTGACACAAAAGCATCCTGTGAGCCTCTGGTTTGGCTCCACTATGCAAAACTTTCTGGGGAAAAGCAAGTGTACCATGTTCTTGTACCTCACAAAAGCCACAGTTTTCAGTGGTAAAACAGTTGGACTTAGAAGCTAAATTTGGATGAATGCTTCTGAAGAGGAAAGCAGACCTTCTTTTTGTTGCCTGAACCATCAAGTTGTACTTAAAAGAATGAGCAAAATGTCTCACAAGTGTTAGATACAAGCTGCTATTCTAGGTTCCATTCCTTCCCCAGCTGGTGTTTCCTGCTCTCCAAAATGTAGGGGAAATTTAATGGGATTTTTCTGAAAGAGGAATCCTTAAATTCTGCTATGGCACAAGAAGCGTGGGTGGCTGGGGGAGCTTCACAGCTGGTACCTGCCCAGAAGTGTGTGCTGCAGAGAGGCTGCTATTCCATAAAACTGTTTCTACCATGTTCTAGACAAACCTAATTGTAGGTTTATTTTTGAGGATTTAAGTGGGGAAAAGCCTTGCCCTTGTTTTCCACACAAGAGGTAAGTTTTCAGCAGCTGAATCTGCCAGTTGTGGAGCAGTTACATTAACTGTTGTTGTGGAAAAATAACTCATTAATTTTGATTTGACTATCAAGTCATACATTTCTTTCAGAGTCCCAGTATGGAATGGGCAGGTTCCCATATTAACTTTCTGAGCTACCACCGTTTTCAGTAGTGCATCTATTCCAGCTCTTTCCCCCTTAAGCTCTTTTGGACTGAAACAACTATAAGCTCCTTGCAATCCATTCACTGGGGCTCTCAGTTTGGCAGAGTATCAGACTGATGCCAGGACGGCCGTGGCTGGGGGAATTTTTAAGGACGTTTAGTTCCTGCCATCTGTCTGTTGGCTCAACTCTAAGAAATTTAGATCGTGTTGCTTTCCCAAAGTTGTTTTTTCCCCCCTCCCTTGGACTGCTGTCAGGATATGCAATCTGTCTCTGCGAGTGTTGCAGTGAGACAGCACTCGAGATACAATAAAATAGCTCCAACACTTACATGTGTCACTTCTCAATAACAGGTGATGATAATGATGCTCTACCACACATGGCACCTGAAAGGCAATGAGTACAAAGAGGTTCCAAACTTTTAATGGGGTCTTACTCTTTCTTAGGAACAGCGCAATGACATTTTTTTCTGGTATTTTCTCATTTTGGCCTTTTAGACCAGGTAGTTTGGTGAAGCACAGGTGTGGGAATGAGGACCGTTTTTTGTGCCGCCACTCATCTGAACCGGGGCTTTCCACCATGGGGTAGTTTCACTCGGCAGTCAAGCACTGAAGAAAAAGTGAAGGTAGCTGCACTCCCTCTGGGTTCCTCTTGCTCATGTGCAACGTATTCATAGCCCAGTTTACTTTTGATATTTATTTTTCCCTTGGATGTTTTGGAGGGATGCTCTGGTACCCCTCATGCACCTGGTTTTGCCCCATGTTGTTAGACAGCCAGTTGCCCTTCAGCAGCACGTAGGGACGAGCCTCACAGCGAGTGCCCAAAGTGCCTGATCCAGTTTGATTTGGGGCATAGGTACATAGTCCATCAAAGGTAATTCCTGCTTTGGGGAGACTTGGGATACCTCTGAACTGAGTTTTATGTTTTGGTCCTGTTTTCAGACATAACTTTTAAGAATGGAGCATTCCCAGAGATAAATTTGAAGATATGACAGATTGTGTCTGTTTTGATAAATCGATTATGAGCCTACCAACATTTAAGATGAGATTTTAGACTCTGCTTGATGAGCCACCTAGGCTTAGATCAGATTTTTTACCTCACGAGGTTTATTTACTTTAAAGACCATAAAAATATTACATTGACAGTGTGTTTCTGGATAAAACCCATAGGAAAGAGACATTTAGGAACCATAAAAATCTAAAAATGTACAAGTGCAGCTGGTTAATATCTGAGCTCTTGTCTAATTGACAGCTTTAAAAAATACTCTTAGCTAGAAAATACAATCGCTACTTCAACAAAATAAATCTTCCCAGTCTTAGTTAATTGCAGGGTTCACATTTTGTATATGCAGCTGAAGTCCAACTAAATTATCTTTGTTTTTAGCTGACTGCAGTATTTCTGCAGAGAATGATGATAAATCTGCAACAGATAAAACCGTGATGTTTTCAGTTTCAATAAAAATTAGTGGTTTTTTAAAATGGGAATAATAACAAAGCAGCACAAATTAGACAATGTAGGATTTAGATAAATTTAGGGTTACGACAGCTCTCTTGCCCTCAGCCAGTAAATGAATAATTTAGAGTCAAATTTAGGGGCACTCCAGGACTAAAGTATTGCAGTATCTAATTTCTGTTGTTACTCTGTGGTGTAAGCAGCAAGTCTATTAAATATGAATGGGGTAATCAGACAAATTCTATGGCTGTGTGCGTGAGCTTCTCATTAATGTTTCACAAAGAAGCATCAAGAAATACTAAATAGACTGCACTGGATTTAAAAGTAATAAATATACTCCGGAAACAAAGTAACTTAATGACCTTCCTGTGAAGAAAAGGGCTTAAGCCAGAAGAGTACTCAAGCAGAGCAGTCCTGTTGAAGCAGTAAGTCAAGTAGATAATTTTCTGCACATCCCTGGTCACCTCTTAATTCTCATTTGCCAAAATATTGTTGCCACTATGCATACTTCCAGTGCCTCTTTTCAGCTCTTACAGTTACACACCAGTAGTCCCAGCCACCACAGCCTACCATAACTTTATTACAGCACAGGATGATTGCTGTGAAGTGTAGGGCTGGCTTCTTAGTAGGACACAGAGCACACCTTCAAGCCAAGTTGGCAATTAGGGCATGATTTTAGGCATCTTCTACCTCTCACTGATTTAAACCGATAGCATTCCTGGGATCCAGCTCTTCAGCTGGGTTAGTGAATACAGTTTCAAAGTGAATTCCTCAGCGAAAAGAAAAAATATATTGGCCTTTTTTCAGCTTTCCAGGAAGGAGTTTTCAAAATCTAACAAAGAGAAACATTCCTTATCTTAGTTTATTTCATTTTTTTACATTTAACATTAGATGCACTGATGTTCCTTTCAGAAGCGGAATGTGAATCAGGACACCACGAAGAGCAATTCCTTTCTTCATCAAACAGTTTAGGTTCAGATTAAGCAATCCCAGTTTAAACTAAAAGGATCCAGACTGACTTTCTAGGTGATACTGGAGTCATAGTTCTAGCAAATAGAATCTTTTTTATAAGCAAAAATATTTCTGAATAAACTTCTCATCATCTTTTCCCCATAGCGATTACTACAAAAAGCAACCATTTTTTTCATCTGTCTAGACAATATCCTTATAAAACCCTGCAAGACAAACCAGCCAGTGCAAGAAGGACAGAAATACAAGAAAACCTGGAAGAAATGTCAGAAAACTGACAAATACGCAACCCCACTTTACTTTCTTATTTTGCAGAAAAGTATAAGACTTGCCACGGGCAAAAATATAGTCTCATCTTTGGATTTCTGATTGTCCATGATCAAGATATGGGATGGGACAACCCAGAATGGGATATTGATGTAGGTATGTGCACTGATCAAAATATTTATTAGTTTTTTCACACAGACATGGTAAATATGGAACGTAATTTTAATGATTGCAACACAGAATAAAAAGGTAGAACACTTGTCATCTTTTTGATCTCCTTATTTTTAACCAGGTATCTGTAAAATCAAATTCTCTCTGTGATTTTAAGTCCAACTTCACGAAAATAAAAAGCAGACATTATCAATTCAATCTTATAGCTGGCAATTAGCATCTTTAGAGTCTCTAAAGCATAAACAATTAAAAGCTGAATAATTTATGGCAAATGGAACAATTTCTGTCAACAGTATCATAACGTGCATTGGAAATATACTTCACTGCCTGGAGCTGCTTGATTATTGATTCTGGAGTCCTCATTAGTGATGCAATTGGCAGCCCCTGCCCATGGGAAATGGCTACTTGTGTTTGTCTGCACTTCTGAATTAATTGGAACTAATCCATGGTTACTTGCGCCTATTTAGGGTGAGATTCTGCCAATAAAAGAGGATGGAGGAGGCGTGCTATGGTTGTCCTCCTGCCAGCAGGTTATCTTCCAGGAAAAACCTGCCAGCATGGCCACTGACTGCTTTGTCCAGGGACCACAGCAACTACCTCCTCAGCTCTTAATTTCATTTCTAGGACAATGGATAGCAAACTCACAGCTTTGACCTTTTTATCACAGGTATTTGTTTGGACTGGTGATGTTTACAAGACTCTCATAGCAAAGGAGGTGTTAAGCTTGGTAGATATTCAGAAGCAGTTGCAAGGGGTGAGCGATCAGGAAGCAGATTGATATGGACAGTGTGTCTTTGAGAGTTAAAGCCAGAAGAACTGAGTCATAGAATCATAGAATCATAGAATGGTTTGGGTTGGAAGCGACCTTAAAGCCCATCCAGTTCCACACCCCATGCCACAGGCAGGGACACCTCCCACTGGATCAGGGGGCTCCAAGCCCCATCCAACCTGGCCTTGAACACCTCCAGGGATGGGGCAGCCACCACTGCTCTGGGCAACCTGGGCCAGGGCCTCCCCACACTCACCATGGAGAATTTCTTCCTAATGTCTAATCCAGACCTTTCCCCTTCCATTATAAAGCCATTCCCCCTTGTCCTGTCACTGCTTCCCCTTGTAAAAAGTCCCTCCCCAGCTTTCCTGTAGCCCCTTTCAGTACTGGAAGGCCTCTATAAAGTCTCTTCTCCAGGCTGAAGAACCCCACCTCTGTCAACCTATTCTCATAGCAGAGGTGCTCCAGTCCTTGGATCATCTTTGTAGCCATCTTCTGGATCTGCTCCAACAGTTCCATATCCTTCTTATGTTGGGAATTCCAGAACTAGACACAGTAGTCCAGGTGGATTCTCAGGAGAGTGGAGTAGAGGGACAGAATCCCCTCCCTCTCCCTGGTGGTCACACAGCTTTTAAAGCAGCCCAGGACACAGGTGGCCTTCTGGGCTGTGAGTGCACATTGCCGGCTCATGTCAAGCTTCTCACCCATTAGCACCCTCAAGTGTTTCTCTGCAGAGCTGCTCTCAATTACATTGGCCCCGGTCTCTTCCTTCACTCATATGAATAGGTGAGGAAAGGACGTCATTTGAGGAGGTCAGGTATTCTTTTTTCTGCACATCCATCATAAACCATTAATCAGAGTCTCACAAGATGAGAATGGGTGACCAAAGGGCTGATTATTAGCACGTTTATCTGTGTTAAAACAGTTCAGAAAACAAGGATAAATTTGAACTACCAATGAAGATACAGATCTATTTTTTCCTATCTTCCAGTGTCTCTAAATCAGGATTAAAAGTTTTTCAAGAAAACACACTCCAATTCAACTCATATTGCTGAATTTATTTGCCAGTTCCAGCATTTAGCAGCTTTAATAGCATCTAGGTTCTTTTAACCTTATGTTCTGAATTTACAGACGGGCAGGTTGGACTTGAATTCTCCTTATAAACAACCCCTCATGTCACTATGATGCATGTGCATCTGGTGAATTCTTTCTTCTTCCTAATTAGGATGAAGCTTCTTGGAAAATTAGATCTTTGACAGCAACTGTAACATGAAACTGCAAATTTAAACAAGAACTAAGAATCCCACTGAGACTTTTATTAGCAGTAAAATCAAAGAACTGCAAAATTTTTTTTCTTCCCCTCAGCATCACTGAATGTTCTGCTTCCAGACCATGCTTAGTCCTCTGTCATGATAGACACACCTGGGCACCTATGAGTCCCTAATAGATCTGCCCTCACTTACTAATGCACTGTGTTTAGAAGGGGTTCATAAGAAGCAACTGAAATCATATCTGTAACATATTTCTCCATAGTTCTGCACCATTTGTGACCTACCAGTAGTTAGGAAAAGCTGCTGTTCTCTTGTTCAGCTGACTGCCAGGGCTACATTTCACACACAGAAGGAACATTTGGATCCTACTATATTCTATCCAGTTCAACTCAAATTGACACTGTAAGTCTCCATTAAATCACCTAACCCAAAATCTCTTCTTGTCTAAACTATTCTTAATTAAAAATAATCCCTCTAATACAGAATCACAGACTCATAGAACAGTTTGAGTTGGAAGGGACCTTAAGGCCTATCCAGTTCCAAGCCCTGCCATGGGCAGGGACACCTCCCACTGGATCAGGTTGATCAAAGCCCCATCCAACCTGGCCTTGAACACCTCCAGGGATGGGGCAGCCACCACTTCTCTGGGCAACCTGGGCCAGGGCCTCTCCACCCTCACAGGAAAACATTTCTTCCTAAAATCTCATCTAAATTTCCCCTCTTTCAGCTTAAAATCATTCCCCCTCAGCCTATCCCTGTGGTTCTTTATAAAAAGCCCCTGCCCAGCTTACAGAGAGTATGTCAGAATATAACAGTATCACAGGGGCCAGAATAAAGGTGGAAAGAAAATAGTCCTAAAGCCAAACAAAGCCTAGATGTAAAATCCAAAATGGTGCAAACCTTAACTACCAATCTTGTTCTGAACAAAATACAAAAATCTGTTCATCAAGTACTCGCAGTTTAGGAACATTTCCCATGAGGCTACAAAAATTGCCAAACCTAAGATTAGTGTATGTCATGGGTAGCTGTATCATTCCCTTGAGAGCAGTAATTGATGTTCTTTTTTCAAAATTGCTGCAGTTCAACAAGATACTGAAGAACCTACTTTTGTACACAAGAACCACTCCGACACAATTAATTATGTGCTTTTGGACCATCTGAGTGGGACTGGTTGAACTAACATGTCTAATATATTCATTTATGCCTTATTATCCAAACAGATGGAACAGTTAAAGAAAAAAAATGTCTATGTATTTCAGACTTTGATAGTTCCTATTATGAACAAAATCCCACCAGCTGACAAGGGAGCAATTTATACATACAGGACCTAAACTTTCCAATAGCTGCAACAACTTGTTTCTATGGAAAGAACATGAGCTGTGATTGACCACCCTGCAATTATTTGCTCTGATTTGGATACAGACGATAAAGCTGGAATCATAAAGTGAACACAAATAGAGAAATGGCTTGTTGCTACCGAATCCGCTTCAAAAGCTGTAATGCAGCATCATTTACTTCTGCATTGTGGTTTGCGAGTGTTACCACGGAAAAAGCCAGTCTGAAAGCACACAAAGAAGTGAGCATCTTTCTGGAAAAGGAAATGTTGCGTCTCTTTCTGCACAAGTAATGGATTTCTCCTCTTTTGCAATAGCACTTGACTGCTGCTTGCACAAATTACAGCTACTGCCTATTATCTCTTCTCTATAAAGCATTATTGCACCAGATCCTCAAGGCATTACTTAGTGCAATTCCAGTGACCCAAGCAGAGGATTTGGCCAGCCTCTACTATAACTACCATATTCCATGCATAAAGAAACATCATCCTTTCTGCCATTTACTGAGCTCCTTTATTAAGGTTGCAAATAAAGTCTGTAACTCCAATCAAGCTTTGGGTTGTTGTGGATCTCGGCTTGGCTAGGAACCGTTGGAGATAAACATCTCATTTCAAATAGGCTACTGAGCAGATGGTAATGACTTTTAATCACAAGCAACAGGAGGCAAATCTGAAATAATGCTCTTGAGATGGAGAGTTTGGTACATCATTTTCAACTATTTTGAATGCTGAATAACTTTGCCCCATGAAGAGACCCGTGCATGATTTATTTACATGCATATTTTCAGTTCACTAAAATACTGACAGTCATTAACAGTTTTTCACAATTCCTATTTCAGACCCTTATCTGATGCCCATTGAAGTCAAAGCAAATCTCTTCTTTCTAAGCCTTCAGAGACTGCATCTGCTGCAATAACAGTGTTGTGTTTTAATTGCTGATGCAGAAGTTTGGGAGACCTACAAGAACTTCCTGCTCGATACCGAAAATTGGGAGTAGGGGGTAGTTTGTTTAGACACCTGAAACCTTGTGGAAACAGTACTAGGGATCAGACACTGACCTTTGGCTCATTCTCTTTGCCTGTGTCAGGTTAATTACATAATTTTACACAATTCTCTGTTTATGTCAGTCCTGAGAATGCAGCCCCATCTACCATTGCACTATTTGAAAGCTGAGGTACTTTTTGTATTAAGGACATCGAGGTACTGGTCTCTTCTCTCAGGTAGCAAGTGATAGGATGAGAGGAAATGGCCTCAAGTTGTGCCTAAGGAGGTTTAGGTTGGCTATTAGGAACAATTTCTTTACAGAAAGAGAGGGGAAGCATTAGAACAAGCTGCCTAGGGAAGTGGTGGAGTAACCATTGCTGGAGGTCTTCAAAAAGCATACAAACGTGGCACTTTGGGGTATGGTTTATTAGGCATGGTGGTATTGGGCTGATGGTTGGACTGGATGCTCTTGGAGGTCTTTTTCAACCTCAATGATTCTATGATCTTAATCTATGACATCCTTAGGCCAACAGTGGAGGTCTCATTTCTGTATCATCTCCCTCTGATCCTTTATCATGTTTTCAGAGTTGTCTTTTGACTCAAAGATACCGTTGGTCATGACGCTGTGGCAGGTTTGCATTTCAGTCCTCAGGCTGCAACCGCCTTGCTCAGATGCTTATTAACACCATTTCTTAACAGTGATGTTTGAATAGTTTTGCTTGAGATTGCTTACAGAGCAGTCATCATCAAATCATAGAATCACAGAATGGTTTGGGTTGGAAGGGACCTTAAAAGCTCGTTCAGTTCCAACCCCCTTGACAGGCTGACTGCCAGAACTGCATTTCACACACAGAAGGAACATTTGGATCCTACTATATTCTGTCCAGTTCAACCCAAACTAACACTGTAAATCTTCATTAAATAAGCTAAGCCCAAACCTCTTTTTGTCTAAACTATTCTTAATTAAAAATAATCCTCCTAATACTGAATCACAGACTCATAAAACAGTTTGGGTTGGAAGGGACCTTAAAGCCCATCCAGTTCCACTCCCCTGCCATGGGCAGGGACACCTCCCACTGGGTCAGGGGGGCTTCAAGCCCCATCCAACCTGGCCTTGAACACCTCCAGGGATGGGGCAGCCACTGCTTGTCTGGGCAACCTGGGCCAGGGCCTCCCCACCCTCACAGCAAAACATTTCTTCCTAAAATCTCAATCTCCCCTCTTTCAGCTTAAAGCCATTCCCCCTCATCCTGTCCCTGCACTCCCTGATCCAGAGCCCCTCCCCAGCTTTCCTGGAGCCCCTTTCAGCTCCAGCCTGGGAGCTGCTCCAAGGTCTTCCCAGAGCCTTCTCTTCTCCAGGCTGAACAACCCCAACTCTCTCAGCCTGTCCTCATGGCAGAGGTGCTCCAGCCCTCGCATCATCTTCTTGGCCTGCCCTGGACCCGTTCTAACAGTTCTGTATCCTTCTTAGGTTGGGGATTCCAGAGCTGGAATATGCTTAGGATTTCTGGGAAAAATCACACGTGTACATCAGCGGGAAATACATCCCGTCCCCAGCTCCTGTCTCGTTACGCAGGACTGATGGAAATCATTCCCTCACGCATCCAGCGCTGAAATAAACGATGCTGTTTTTTAAAACCCCCGAACGAGTCTTAGAAAGTTTCTTCGCCGGCATTTTCGATCCCACCCCCGGGGCAGCCCCTGCCCGCCCTCACGGCCGCCCCCCCGCACTACATTTCCCATGGTCCCCGGGCGGTGGCGGGGCCTGCCGGGAGGGACCATGGCTGCCAGGGAGGCGGCGGGCGCGGCGCTAGGCCAGGCGGCCGAGAAGCTCTTCTCGCTGAGTGGGCTGTTCGCTGTGTACAAGCCCAAGGGGCCCACCTCGGCCGGCGTGCTCAACCTGCTGAGGGACAGGCTGCTGGCAGGTAGGGGGGCGAGGGGGCCGAGCGGGGCACGGAGGGGGGCACAGCAACGTTGGGTGGGGGTGCGATGTCCTGAGAAGTCGTGGCTGCCCCATCCCTGGAGGTGTTCAAGGCCAGGTTGGATGGGGCTTTGAGCAGCGTGGTCTGGTGGGAGGTGTCGTTGTCCATGGCAGGGAGTAGGAACTGGGGAATCTTTAAGATCACTTCAGAAACAAACCGTTCTATGATTCTGTGATGTCCATAGAAGTCATGGCTGCCCCATCCCTGGAGGTGTTCAAGGCCAGGTTGGATGGGGCTTTGAGCCCCCTGGTCCAGTGGGAGGTGTTCCTGCCCATGGCAGGAGAGTGGAACTTTATGCTCCATTTTAACCCAAACCACTGGAAAAAAGATGAAGAAAAAGGGAAAATAAAACAGAAAAACTTCTAGAAAAAACATTCTATGATTCTGTATTGGAAGGATTAATTTCTTAATAAAGAATCTTTAAACAGAAAGGGTTTGGCTTAGCTGGTTTTAGTGCAGGTTTATAGGGTCAGTTTGAGTTTTACTGGACAGAGTATAGTAGCATCCAAATGTTCTTAGCTGTTCCTTCTTTGTGAAATGCAGTTCTTGCACTTAGCAAGAGAGAAGAAAACAGCAACTTTTCTTCATCACTTTGGGGTCACAAATGGTGAGACACTGGCACAGGTGGTGGCTGCCCCATCCCTTGAGGTGTTCCAGGCCAGGCTGGATGAGGCTATGGGCCACCTGATCTTGTAGGAGATGTCCCTGCCGATTGGAGGGGGTTGGAACAGGATGGGCTTTAAGGTCCCTTCCAGTTCAAACCATTCTATGATTCTGTGGTGTTGGAGTGAGGAAGTCATGACAGGGAGGCAGTCGTTGGCCTTGCCTGTTGACCAGGGCAGAAACAGCTCAGCGTGAAGTGAACTTGCCTCCAGCCCTCAAGTGTATTGGCCAGGGACACCTTGCCTGCCATGGCTGTAGATGAGTGTTCTGCGGGAACCTCTGCGCTTCTCAGGGGTGGAACCACAACCCATGTCAACCCCCTGTTCTTCAGCCTTCAGAAAACTAGAGGAGAAATGGTTGATTTTTCTTGTGGTAGTTTGCAGCCGTGTCGTGCCCTGGGTTGGGAAATGGAGCTGTTCCTGGATACGTTCTGGCTCACCATGAGGAGCTGCTGAGTCCCTGTGAGACTCAGTGTGTTGATCACACTGCATGGTGAGCTGTAAGGCTTGCTTATTTGGGGCAGGTATCTCTTATTGCCTAAGGTACAGCATGATGTGAGCCTTGGTTTTGAATAGGGGTGAGATTTGCCCCAGCAGAAAGCTCCAGCCCTGCAGTGTCATCCAGAGGGGCTTGGATGAGCAGGAGAAGTGAGCCCATGTGAACATCATGAGGCTCAACAAGGCCAAGTGCAAGGTCCTACAATCGTTTTGCCACAACTCCCAATATCACTACAGGCTAGGGGGTGATGTGACTGAGAGCAGCCCTGTCAAGAACTTGGGGGCACTGACAGATGAAAAGCTGGACATGCCTACTGCCATTAAAAAAAAGCTTCGACAAAAGAGTGAAAACCACAGTGTTTCAAACTCCTTTTTCTGAATACAGAAAAGTCTCAGTGTCAGATATTAGGTAAAAAAAGTATGATCTTTGCTGAAGTGTGAGAGACTGTGGCCTTGATTATCTTTATAATGGATATGGGGACTTCATCATCTAATCTGGGCTTTGGGTCACTTGCTGATGAAGTCAGAACATACTTCCAAACTGGTGAGTGCTTTTTTAGACTGATTTACTCTACATGAATGGTAGTGTAGGCACGGACTTCAATTCAGCTTTGCATGGAAGAATTTTATCTGGGTCACGTCTGATTCCGTGATGTGAAAGGTTCAATGAAGGTAAGGGAGTTTAGAACATTTGTCGTATTTAATGCTAATAAATAAGAGGCATTGGACTCTGCAAAATTCCTAGAGTCACCAGCTGCTTAGGGAGTATGGTGGGTTACAATGCCCCGACAGCTTGAAAGCAGCAGTGAGCAAATTCAGTTCATTGCAGTTTCCACAGGGCTGTGTACGTGCAAATAAAGGTGAACCATTACGTGGATGTAAATACAACAAGAATTGCTCAGATTATGGTAGCATAAAATTTGTGGATAATAGATTATTTAAGACTCTGCTGCTACTGCTTGCATGCTTTTTTGATAACACCTCACAGGTAAACTGGCCACCAGGTTTTCTAGCAGTGTTTTCTGAACATCTGTTTATAACAGTACCTAGGACTTGATTAGTGAAAACTGCTTGCAAATTGTTTGAGGTTGAGAGTAGATCTAGGTGAATCATTCATCTTATTCAGTACAGCATTTTTTGCACTACTAATTAATAGTTTAAATAATTGATTTTTATTTCCTTTAGCAGTCTGAAATATGTACTATTTTTACTAACTTCTAAGTTTATCCTATAATTTCTTTCAATTTCTATTTGCAGAAGCTGGCGTGCAAACAAATGAGAACAAAAGAAACAAGGTTTTGAAAATTGGACATGGTGGAACTTTGGACAGTGCAGCGACAGGAGTTCTGGGTAATGAAAAATATAAATACAATCACCGAAAGATGATTTTAGGAAATGTTTTCTTACCTTCATGAAATCAGAGATGGAGGAGAAATTTGGGATACGCACACAGGCTTTGTGGTTTTGCAGGAAGGACAGGTTACTGTGGAAGAGTGGTCTGGGTTCTGGCTGTATTCTCCCTCCCTAAACTCCTGAAATAACTTGTCAGTTATTACATGACAATACAGATTTCTGTGTAATGAATTCTGATTACCTCAGAAATTGATGGCTTTTTTTTTCCCTTAAGCTGGGGATTTATAATCATTGTAATTTTCTAAAGTATTTGTTCTTCAACTAATGTATTTCTGGGATTTTGAGGGAACCTTTTGCTTACCAGATGAAAGATGGATAAGAGCAATTCAGGCTTTTTTGAGGCTCAGCACAGAAAGAGTTTTTGCTTCCTGTCCTATTTTGTTTCATAAAGAGTCTTTTAATTTTGACAGCAATGCATTTATCCAATTCTTTTGCTTATTATGGAACAGGATGTGTCAGTTGCTGGTGTTGAAAACTCAGCTGTGGGTGTGATCACTGGGCTGGTTCACACCCATGTTATACGTTGTCAGCAAGTCTTATTGATGAGTATCAGGCAAACTACAGCTCGCTTCCATGGTAGCCCTGTAGCTCTACTTGGCTAGAACAAATAACAGCAATACATTTTTGGTTTTGAAAATTAACAGGTGCTGCTATGAGCGTGTGCTGGAAGTGACTCCACTGATTTGTGGGAGAGCTGTGCTTCAAGGGGATGTTGTTTGCTGAGACTGTTGCTGGTAGAGGCCTGTAGGCTGGTAATTGTCTTTCTCTGTCACCTGTGAACATTGCAAAATGCAGCATTTTTGGACTAGATGTAAACTTGTTTTCTTCCAATTTCCCGTACTGTGTGGCTGCTCACCAGAGAATACTGTGTGTATTGCTGAAGCAGACACTTTCCTTTTACACAGATATTCCCTCTGAGCATGCTACTACTCATTGTGGGAAGTCAAGAGCATTGATCCATAGGAAAAGAAAAATTGCTCATGCTTCTTAATTGCTTCTCCTGCTGTTCTCTGATATCCTGTGGCAAGAGAAAAAAGTGCTCGGGCTTAATATGCTTGGTAAAGACAGAGATGTGCATCACCTTAATATGCTATGGATCGAGTAAAAAAGACACAGGATGTTTCATTCCACTGCCATACAAAACACACAGAATAAAATCAGTGATAGCTAGTTTGGAGAGCTAAACTGGAGAGGTGTGGGAAAGATAATATGCCCACATTTCTTGTGAGTTCAGATACGATAATGAGGAGAGAGGGGAGGGGAGAGCACAACAGAAACAAATTTTTCAGAAAGTGCTGTTTTATGACATAGTGCGGTGGGTCAGGAACTTTCCTTTCCTTGTGGACAGTAGAATACCAGAAGTATTCGGTTTCTGAAACCTCTAGCCTTTCTTTCTCGATCTATACTGCTGTTTCACAGTTTTTATGTACTGTATCTCTGTAACTTTGTTCATGGACATTTGTTGATACGAAGTCTTGCTTAGTGTGCCAAGTGTACTGCAAATAACTAGGCAGTGCTTTTCATCAGAAGATGCACTTTTGCGTTTCTTTTCCTACTGACACCAAATGTAGATGTGGAAGGACCTTGGAGAAGAGATTAGTAGTCTGTGGCACATGAGTGAAAGGCACCTTAGAGACCAGGTAGCATGTGGTGGCCCTGCACTGGTAAGAGCTTGGGTGACTGCTGTCCAAGAGGCAGAATCTTTTGTTTGTTCCCATCTGTAGCTTCTGTTTCATTCAGAAGGTGGTGGGAGCTGGAACTCAACTTCTGCCTCTCCTTGTTGAGTCTCATATTTTAGATACAAGAAGCAAGGAATTGTGGGTCAAGTCTTAGTGAGCGTCTTCTTTTAGTATCTGTTTGGACCTCTGGTTCTAATTTAGTGTTTCTTGCTGTACAGTGGGAATTGTAAACATTTGGCTTGTTTCTATATGGCAGTTGTGAACTACGCTTCCGTAGGAGGTACAAAGATAAAAAAGTATGAAAAATTAAAGCCTAGTGGTAAGATTTCAGAGGAGAACTATGATGACATCTTTTGAGAACAAGCATATCTCTGTAATGTGTGCTGTACCGTACGTAAGGATGGGAGGTCCTATGTCCTAGGAGAATCTAAGCCATTTAAAAAAGCACAGAGGGAAGTGAGTGATGCTAATTCTTTTGAAACCAAAGTGAATATTATTTAAGCCAAGTAGCAAATGCCATTCAATAAGTGGTTTAGAGGCTGGCAAATTAAAAGGAAAAAATTCAGTTAAACCTTGTTATTCTCTGTGTTGCCGTTCAGTAATACACATGCTACACGAGCTGATGATTAATTGGGAAAATTGTTAGTGTCTTGTTCACAAAAGCATTCAAAGTCTCTTTAAAATTATGCTATTGAATCTCTTGACACTCTTCAGCAAATTTCAGCTCTGCAGTTATGTTGAAGTATCAGTGATGTCATCGCATTACAAGAGAAGTACTTGGTTATAAAATTTTATCTGTGTGTCCTTTTCTCAGACGTGTTGCAGCTCTTTGCTGTGCAACAGGAACAGGCTGAACTGAAAGTACCCAAGAGCACAAGCACAAGGGCATGTGCGACTGAAAACCCTCAGGAACAAGAACAGAAGTAATCCAGAATAAGAACTAGTCTAGTGGGTCTGAGAATGTAAAGATCGAGCAGCAGTAGAGCACAAGTGTTTGTTTTAAAAAATAAGTAGTTCATTGTCCAGGTCGATGCTTTTGGTACTGGCTCCTGGTTAACACAAAGCTGGTTTCCTTGAAGCTCCCTTAACTCCTGTAGTTTTATTAAAATCAAGTACATATGCTGTTAGGTACTCCATGAGTTGTACTCAAAATTAATTTAATTCTAAAGTTTTTGTTGTTTCCCATCTTCCTTCTGTTGCCATTGTTTGTTTGGATTGCTGTACGTGGAGAAAATTAATAGAAAAGCATATTCAAGAGAAGCACCTTGCTGTAAAAAGCTTTAAAATAAAATAAAATATAAAATAGAGCTCTTCTTCCATCTGCTGCTTTCAGGAAAAGCTGAGTGTCTTTTTGCAGAATACTGGCTTCAGATGGGAAGCCACAATAATAGTACATCCACAATAATGGGAGGGTAGGATTATAAAATGTTTTTGACTGAGGCAGTTGGACCTTTTGATTACTTTCGTGCTGTAAGGCTGATAAACAATTCCATTACGCTATCTTGGCTGTGTTATTCTTGGTCACTATCAACCTTTAAAAGGGCTATTTAGTTACAGTGAAGGCTAAATTCGTTATTAGTGAGCCATGGCCTTCATCAAACCAGAGGCAGTGTTAATTGCACTATCCATTTCTTTTGTGATTAAAAGAGGAATAAATCTAGGGGTTAAATTAAAGCATTTTAACAATAGATGAAGCTTATTCATCTTCTACTTTGGACTGTTTTCCTTTCACTAGTCTCATATTGCTTGAACATCGGAGAAACTTTCTCGTAAGCATTGACTCTGCGTGCTAACAGGGCATAAAAGGCTGTGTTTCTGACCAGCGTAATATTTGGTAATGAACGGTGTTGAATTAGGGAACCGCTGAGCTGGTTTTGAAGTGGCGTTTCTCCTTCTGTCTTTGCAGTGGTTGGTATTGGAAAAGGAACGAAAATGCTGAAAACTATGTTGGCAGGTTCCAAGGTAAGGCATGTTGAATGACTTGTTTTACTGAGGTTGTTTGTTGCTTTCCTTTTATCTTCCATTAAGAACTGCATCAAAATACAAGTATCTTAACCATCCTGTGTATTTAGTTTAAATGTGTGCTTCAGTTTCTTTTTGCATTTAGTCAGAGATTTGATATGAAGACTTTTACATCCAGAATGGTTATTTTGAAACCTTTGTTTGTCTTGTGTTTACTGCAACGTGTTAATTAAGACCAAATTCCTATTTTACTGCAAGATTTCTATAATATTTAGTGTTTTCAATAAAACAAAAGAAAAACTGTCATGAGGATGGCACTGTAAATGATGTCTTTGGGATGTAATTGCGTATGATGGTTCAGTTTTTGGTCATTTTCCCTATGTGTAGCTAACACATAATTGCTGTTTAGCTTGCAGTGGCTAACAGATGGTCTTTGTTTCTTTTCTCTCTTCTTGAATACCATGGCGCCTTAAGAGGCACCTTTTTGGCAGCAGGAGTTTTGCGTTTGTCATAGTAGCCATCATTCCAGATTGCAGCTCCTGTAGATGGGTGCTCTACAAATGCACAGATAGGCACATGTGAAAAGACAAAGGTGACAAAGCCCTGTGGCTGCCTGAGCCTAAACAGATAGCAATCGTGTTCACTGCTATTTGTGATTAGTTGTGCTCTATCTTTGGTGGCTGCACTCCAGATTGAAAGTGTTACACACACAAACAAACACGTCTACTCCCAAGAACAAGTTACAAGTTTTGATTCCGTCTTTGCAAGAAAAATTCCGTGATTTCGGCCATTATTTTTAAATGAGAAGTTTAGGTAAGAATGGCAGATGCAGAAATCAATTAAGCCTTCCAGATTTCATCTTATACTCAGGGAAAATCAATAGTGGGCACAGCAAATTGATAGCTTTTCTAATGCATTTTATTCTCCTATTTTTCCCATTCTCTTGATCTGAACACTTAAGCTCTTTACAGGTGCTGGACTGGTAACTTGAGTTAGAATTTGATAGACAATCTTCAGTTCAACTCAAAGGAAAATAATTTGGCAGAAGAGAGTGCAACCAGGATAAAAAGATGTAGCTGTAGAGTCTAATCCAAACCTGACCGTAGTCAGTGTCAGTCTCTGCGCTGACAGCAGTGGGTTTGCATTGATTTATAGGACCAGATTTCAGAGGCATCTGCGTTTGAAATGTGCAGGAAGCAGTTGAAGCTGGATTTACAATGGAAGCGTGAGCAGTTACCACCTGACATCTCCTTTTGAAGAGCATGTAACTTACAAAAGGCATTGAGATGCTTCAGCTAAATAAAGCCATCATAGCTGAATGTCTGAAAATTGTTGATTTAAAAAAAATGTAAAGCAATTGAAGTATTTCTTAAGCTAATGTTCACAGGGGAAAAGCTGTGATGGATGAAGTAGTTTCAACCTTTTTGGCAGAGGAAATTATAAGCAAGTTCCTTGGCAACTTCACGTGAAGTCGTGTAGCCAGTAGGCGTGTTATCGAGCCAAACCTTGTGGCTCATAGCTCCTGCTGAGGGACCAGAGAGGGGGACACAGAGAAGGGGACACAGAGGGCAGTTGGGGCCGTCTGGCAAGGTACCCCAGCTAGATCCATCAGCTCTCACCTGGCTGCAGGTTGGTGTAGGCTACGGGCACGTGGTTCAGTACAACAAGCAAAGTTATATCCTTAGAGTAGATCAGCTCTTCCACTCAACTGTTCTTGTGTTCCAGTGTAATGCAGAGTATGAGGTAGCTAACGTCTGTGCCAGGTGGGCATGGTTATCCTGAGCCTTCGTTTGGGGCTTGATTTGTCTCTGCTTTCCTATTTTCTATTTATACTACAATAAATTAGACACACAGTGACTTGAGAGGCTTAAGGAAGTTAAAGGATGTCCCACAGATATCTGCCTGTTTGGTTTTTTTGACCACACTGACAACAAAGGCTAATAATGTAGTGCAAGATCCGATACAGATCAATCCATGACTGTGTAAGTAGCCTTGAGTATATTTTTGCGTCCCATGCCATGTGCTATGAGTTTATACTCGTATTTCATCTGTTTACCATTGTGGATTCTAAAGTGCACGTTGAAGTGTGATGTTTTTCTTTTGTTCCTTTTATTGCTACAAAGATTCAGATGAACTGTCTGAGCCTCTTGGGTTAGGATTTACTGTTTGGTTATAGGAATGTGTCTTGTGAAGAGGTAGTTCAGTCTATCATTGTTGGCAGCAGAGCTATGCTGAGTGGCCAGAACGTATGTTACCACAGTAAACTCCATATGGTGGCTCTGCCAGAGATTGGACTGTGTCTGATTTCTTCCCAAACGTTGTGTGAAACTTTCCTGACTCTGTGTGGCAGCTCTGAACGTGAGCACTTGATTTGCAGCTCGTACACATTATACAAGGAGTGCTACTCTCTCAATGTAAATCTAGTTCTTCATTGCTTTGACCTCCTTATGAATTGACTCAAAACAAATAGAAATGTGCAGCCAAGGGCAGTGCCTACTTTGTGTTCCAGATTTATCATTGAATAATATTTGTCCAGAAATAAAAAATATGTGCAAGCTGGCTTAGGTTTGTTTGCTTTGTTTTGTTTCAAATATTCCAAGTAGGGGAGAGAAGCTGAATCCTCTTGGATCTGGAATTCAAGTATTGAGCATTTAATACATGTTCTGTAAGATAATCTCTTTCTTTTCTTGTATTCTGGGACGTGGAGTTGGTCCTGCTTGGACTTTTTGCACTGCATTATTTTGAGGGAAATTGTTTTATCATATTTGCAAAATCAAGATGATAAAATGACAAAATATTTCCTACTTCACCGGTAAAATGAATATGATGGGGTGGACCGATTTTTGTTATGGTAAATTGTTTCTGTTTCTCAGTCTTATGGGTGACTCGTCTGTCTCAAGCAATGTAGAAAAGACTTTATTTTTTGTTTTTAGGGGAAATGGGAGCTAGCAGCACAGTTTCTAAAGCAGTAATGCTGTTTTAAAACCTCTAATCTATCAGAATATGTTGTTATGTAGAGGCAACGAGGGAAGTTATCTGGGACTTGTCAGGCAGGGGAAAAAAGGAAAAGCAATGAAATTCTTCATTATTCTAGTACTTTCCATTAGGAGGAGATGTCTCCCAACACATACGGCCTTTATTTTTAGATGGGATAAAACAGGATAATTGACATTTTCAGACTTCAGTTGCATGCTTAATTTGCCTGTTTTTCAGTGAAGTAACATCTGGGTTCACCCTGAGAGACTTAAAGAGTCATAGTGATGTGAATGAAGCCAGATCTTGGCCATCCATCAAACTGCGCTTGAAATGGCTGCCTCTTGATGAGTAGGAAGGATGGGCAGATTGTTTTTATCTGAGGATGTACTTGTCATGGTCCACACACAGTCTGAAACCCCAGTGCTCAGGGGCCTGAGGGGAGTTGCCCAAGTACTTTACGTTGGTTGCACAAACCGGGACAGGGTCTAGTTGAGATAAAAAATTTAGTCTCAAAAGTTATGGCTTCTCAAGAATGAAACACTATCCTATAAAAAAACCAACCCAAAATCACCAGATAAGAGTAAAACCCAAACTCCAAGTGATCACAAGGACTAGAAAGAGAAAGAGATTATAGCAAGAATGAAGATGCATCTGTGACGTGATAATGTGACAACTTCGATTTATTATAACTCGAAAAAAATGTGTTCTTATGAATCCTGATTGGGAAATGAGTGCAAGTTCGGTGATCAGGTCTCAAAACTTGCCAGTCACGCGGGTATCCTAGGAGAGAGGGTTTGCCTGAGGAGGAATTGGCTCAAATCACCTAAGAGAATTTGAGACATGTAAGTCAGTTCTTGCAGCGTGATTCCAGGATTAGCGTTTGTGTATTGCAGAATTGTTTCTCTAGAGGGTTGGCACCAGATGTTGCAGAACAAGGGGTCCATAAAGAAGGTTCTTTCTTTACTTCCTGTGATTATCTTCCTGTCCTAAAGATTAGGCTTTAATTTGTATCCCTTAACTGCTCAAACAAAGATTGCTAGCTCTCTCCATTAATTCCTTTTTTTGAATTAAGTCCTAAGCTTCCACCTTTTGGCAATGAGTTCAATGAATTAATAATGCATTAAAAAGCACATCTAGTAGTTCTGTAAGGAGCAGAACTAATGAAGTCCTTCCTTGTGACTTTGTTTGTTTACAGCTCGTTAGACACCAAAGCCCCATGCGGGCTCTGGTATCCGGCAATACAGTGGGGCTCCCTCTGGAGCCTTTTTCTTAGTGGAAGCTGCAATAGATTTATTTCCTCTATCTGCCTGTTTTCAGGAGGCTTATAAGAAATTGGCATCTCTGAGACCTCTGTTCCTCTGCCAGCGTGTGTGTGTTCACACATTAACATGCACACCATGACAGTGTAAGTCCTATTCCTTTGGAAATTCTAATTTTCTTTTTAAAGAGCCTCACTGTGGTTTTTTTCTTTTAAATATATGTCAGAAACAGTTTGTGCTCCAGTCGTATATTTGAGCTATGAGTACAAGAAAAGTTGACTTTGTTTTAAAGGATCCTCTTGGCGGTGTGTGCTCAAACTTTTAATCTTAAAAATTTCTCTGCGGTATTACCAGCCAATTCTTGGCTTCATCTTGCTTTCATTAGAAGTGATAAAATCAAACCCACTTATTCATACAGTGCACGATGATGTGTTCTGCTTTCTTTTTCATATTCTGATATTTTTAACGTTCTCTTGGAAGGGCAAGATTTGTGGGTAGTGTGGGTAATCCTTTTTATTAGGCTACTTGATATAGTACAGAAAACCAGGCATTTGGATATGCAAGGGCTTTCTCAGGTCTAAAATAGAAGCCATGGATTTTGAAACTAAGTGTATTTCAGATTTGTTTAGAGTTTAGTGAAGTAGGTATCTTTTAGACCATTTCTGAAAGTAGTGATGAGGGGGAACGGCTTTAAATTGGAAGGGGGAAGATTTAGATTAGGAATAGGAAGAATTTCTTCACAATGAGGGTGGGGAGGCCCTGGCCCAGGTTGCCCAGGGAAGGTGTGGTTGCCCCATCCCTGGAGGTGTTCAAGGCCAGGCTGGATGAGGCTTTGGGTAACCTGATACAGTGGGAGGTGTCCCTGCTTATGGCAGCGAGGTTGGAACTGGAGGGGCTTTAAGGTCCCTTCCAATCCAAACCATTTTATGATTCTATGAAAGAAAAAGTAGTTAATGCTTTTGTGCGTGGTGTGCCAACAGTTCTGGGTGGGCAAGCAGTGTAGGTAAGACCTCAAAGCTGTTCCACACAGATGGACTACATTTTATTTCCAGCTTTAATAAAATAGAGTTAGAAAATGATTTATCTCCAATGTGGGGTAGCAAGGTTTGTTCACAACACGTCAGCCAGGCTTTCAGTCACAAGACAAGAGGGTCTGTTCTTGCTCAGTGGATGGTTCTTCAGAATCCATCCTGATTGTGTTCTTCTGTGGTTTTAGTTGGGCTTTTGCTTCTGAATTGCAGTATTGTCATATCCAACTGCCTCCATTTGTCCTGGAGGGATCCGAGCAAAAGTGATTTGTTTGCATTTTAGCTCTTTCCCTAGGAAATTTTCACCTGCCACGCCTCCTCATTTTTCACTCTGTGGTTCATGCCTTTTTACATTCTCGCACCTCTGTTTATGATACCTTATCCACAGTAACCAAGGGTTATAATTGAGTTTCTGTTTGTATTGAGATGGGAGAGGTAACAAAAAAAGAGTGCAGTACGTGACCTGCTCATTTAAGCAAAATGGATTGTAGCTACACAAAATGTCATTACTTTGCCTCTGTTCCAGCCCAAAGAAATGATTGTTTCCTTACAAGGGAGGTAGGAGGGGAAAGAAAGAGATGATAAGGTTATCTTTAGGGGAAGGAGAGAGCCTGGTAGATTATACATTGTGGCATGTGAAGGGGTTAGAGTGAGGTAATGTTACAGTGTGCCATAAATCCAATATCTCTGAGACTATGTTTTTTTCTGAACCCAGTGGAGTTATGAATTTTAGTTCCAGGCTTGTTTTGAAAGGTATCTCATAGGTCTCCCTTGAGGAGTAGGACTGGCAGATCGGAGATGTAGCGATTGTTTTATGAGAGATGTTAACCTACGGGTGGATGGATGGTTTCAGCCCTTCTGGACTGGCTGGATGAATTCTTCCTGACATGTAGTGGTTGCTTAATTTCACCCATTTAGTTACCATTTTGTGCATTAGATGAATTGTACATTTCTGATATATAGGCTTAGGACAAAGCAGTTTTGATTTTTCTATTACATGGTGTATTTTACAGTATCGTGCAAACATTCAGGGAATACTTCCTTTTGTGTTTGCACAATACAGTGCAAAGGTGTCATCTCTATTAATAAAACTTGTCCTACTTATGTCCATACTCTGTAACAGCTATGTCCTAGTGATGCTATAATAGTTTGCTTTCTTTTTATCCACTACTGACAGCTGAGAAAGTTTTTGCAAAACCAGAACTTCGTATTGTAATTCTGTGACCTCTTTCCAGAGCAGAGGAGGTTGGTTCAAAGCCCGTCATCGTTTATGTAATCTTAGGATCGGTTCCTGTGCTGTGTGTGGTGTTTTACATTACTAACAATGAATTCCTTGTTCCCTGAATGTCTCTAGGTATTAACTAGAGATCTGTGTCAGTTCCGTAAAACCACAGAATGGTTTGAGGTAGAAGGAACCTTAGAGATCATCCAGTTCCAATGGCCTTGACATGGGCAGGGACACCTCCCACTGATCACGTTACTCAAAGCCCCATCCAACCTGGCCTTGAACACCTCCAGGGATGGGGCAGCCACGACTTCTCTGCACAGGCTATGCCAATGCCTTACCTGTTTATGGAGGAAACTATGGACGTCTTCCTTATTTTGTCAGAAGGAAAACGCTTATATAAAATAATGGCTGAGAAAAGGCATGAAAGATGTTGGGTTTGATGTGTTTTGAGAATGTGTAGAAGGTGTTATCAAAACCTTTAGTTTGTATATACAAAACAAAATGCACTGCGAGAATGTTAAGCCTGCACAGCGGGGGATGCAGGAATCGAGGAGGGCTGAAGTGTTAGCTGGATAAAATAGTTTTAAGTGTGCCCCTTATGCAGTGTTGGCATCTTTAGTTACCTGTTACTTCAAAGCATATCATTCATTTTTAACCTGCTTTGTTTCATAACAAATCATGAGAAGAAGCTGAATTGAATATTTTCTCTTCCCAGCCTTACCTATTATCGCCAAAACAGAGTTTAGAAGGCACAGCTGCTGAATAGTACAGTACCCACTTTCCTGCAGTGGTACCATTAGTCAGCTGGCTTAACATGCTGTCTGTCGCTTGAGTCTCTTTTATGCTAACCCCAGCGGCCTCATCTATTAATAGCTCAGCTTCATGCTCTATTAATATTCACGCTTTTTTTAAACTGTTGAAAATCTTGAAAAGACTTGCACCTATTGTGCTGCAGAAGCTTTTTCCTCCCAAAACGCAGGATATTTTAAGAGCATACTCCAGTGGGATTTTTTATTTTTTATGTTCTTCCATTCACGAGGTCAGTGCTGCCCTCTTTCCTCTTGACCTTTCTGTAATTGTGTGTATGTCTGTGCTATGAGTACATGTACAGTTCTGGCTTGCATTAATTAAAAGAGAAAAAAAAAGTCAAGGCTGCAACACAGCATGGCTTTTTTTCCCTCCTTAATAAAAAAGAAGAAAATATGTTAATATTTAACTCACCATTCTGCGTTCTTTTGTGTAGTGTTCCTTTCTAGTAACTTGGATGTGCGCTTAGCACCGCCGTTTAGAATTTACTGCGTCTTAGCCATAGCAGTGACTTTGAATTCACCTAAAGGCTTTCATGCATTCAATTTTATCTGTGAATTTGTATGTACCTGTAAAGTCTTACCCTCTGGAGGGGCTGCCTTGTATTTCTGGGCAGGGAATTATGAATTTCCTTAAAACTGATTCTCAGATAGGAGCTGAAGGTCATCTATTTTTTTCTAATCTGTGGTGTAGGTGCTAAGAGATACAGTGAGGAAACAGGTGAAGAATAGGTCTTGAAGCTGCAGGTGAAATTTAAGAGCCAACCTGAGACATTTTGATGAGTGCACTGGGTTCCCACTAAGTGTCCGAAAGGTTTGCATAAAGAGATGTGGGTTACAGGCAGCTACTTTTGCACATTAACTTGCACCCTTCTTGGGTGCTGTGAGCTTGTTTTGTGTTTGTAAGTGATGTGTGGCCATGGTGCTATCTGGAGTAACCTAGTTTTACTGTCGGGATTGTTACCCCTCCTGTCCTCTTTCCTGCCCTCCCTCTAATTGCAAAATCTAAACTTGCTACACTTTTAAGCCACAATCTTAAATAAGCTTCACTGGACTCCACCTGAAGTATCTTCTGTGGATTCCTCTGTTACAAGGGGTTCTAGTCCTTCACGTTGAAAATCTATTCACCCTGTATGTTTGAACTTTTTAAATAAGAGGTCAGAAAATCCTGTTAGTCCAAGAGTAAAGATCAGATAGTTCTTCAGCAATGACGGCGCAATTACAGCATCTAGCAGTAAATAAAATTTAGTGCAGCCTTTGCACGAAGTCAGCTTTTTCTTTTAGGGGAAAGAAACAAATGGTAGAGAAGAGAAGCTGTCATGTTGTGTATATTAAGAGGACATGTTTGGTGTTTGATAATTTTGAATTTGCTCTGTTGTGAAATATGGAACTCGTCCCTCATCCTGCGGTCTTCTTTTTGCCTCTGTGCAACCTGCTTTTAAGAGATTAGGGCTCTGTGCTTTTAATATATTGGAATCTGCTTAGTGAGAGTGCTCTGTTTTGGAAAATAATTGAAACTATGGCAACTCTTGGGTTTTTTTTCCCAGCTTATTTGTCTACCTCATGTATCTCTCTGGTTTGGTGGATGATCAGCATACTGGAAACCACAGGGAGCTGCAAACAGCAAATAGAAGTTATGTAAACATTAAAACCAGAGCACCTTAGTCGTGCTTTAGAAATGGTTACACACAAACTGACTGTTGCTCTAAAACTGAGAATTTAAGGCCTCTTCGCTATCTCCGTGGCCTAAATCTATGAAAACGTTAAGTGCTTGCACCAAGCATGCAGCCTGGATGGGTACAAGAGCACCGATTCCAGTCAGTGTTTGCCTGCTGTGAGCTCGCTCTGATTCCCTTCAGGTTCTCCAGAGCACTTGAGGTTTGTTTGTTTCTTAGTTTGTTTTTGTTTTGTGTTCCCTCAAAGTCCTCAGCCCCACACAGACATCAGTTTGCATAGATTGACTTTCTGTTTCTATCAGACATGGCTTCTCTTTCCCTGCTTTCTGTCTCCTGCATGGGCACTGTAACCTTTATTTATTAATTTTCCATATACACTTCTGTGTTCCATTGCTGCTGTGATTAGAAAATGGGTCATCCTTGGATGAACTCTCATGAACTGCCTCTTCCAGAGAGCTTGCTTGCCTGGGAAATCCTTGTGGTAGGAGCCATCATAAAATCTTCCTGACAGCTACTGGTGACCTTATTTCATAATTACTGGTGTTTCTGTCTAGCTCTTCTGTGTTGCTTGAAGTGTTGCTTCTCCATGTTTGAAAAAGCTTTTAAAACATGTTATAATTTAAGATTTCAAGGCTCTGGCTTCTTTCCAAAAAAACCTCTTTGATGTATTAACAGGGAGAACTGAGGAGCTCCATGCCACAGTCTGTCTGGCATTTGCAGGAGTAAGTGGGGCAGACGTGCCTGGCGGTCAGCCCAGGGGCTTCAGCCTCCAGGAGCCCCCCTGGGGTGGGTTGTGCAGCGAACAGCCATCCCCTCTAACAGGAGGGGATTCTTTCTTCTCCTCTTCTTCCTCCTTTCACAGTTAAATATTTATACTGATACGATATTGCCTTTTTCTCTGTTTTTACAGATATACTTTACGTGTTAGTGTAAGGATTTCTCTGAAAGTGGATATGAAATAAAATCCGAATTGTAGCTATTCTTTTGCTGAAACATTGTAAACATCATATTGTTTACTATTTGTGAGAATTTTGTGGTGCCCTGTGTTTCTGACTCTCAAACAAAATTCCTTTTCCTACGGTCTGTCAGATTTATTAGAGGTCTTGCAATTTGGGGCTCCTGTAATCCCAATCTTTCTCCAGTCCTGGCTTTTATGGCACGTTTCTTTCTAGCCACACGTATGGTAGCAAATGTCTGACTGCCAAAGCATTTCACTGTCTTTCTGGTCTTGTTCAGGTTGTACCCACCACATCCCCTGGTCTGTGTGACGGAGTTTTCACATTATCATTGATGGAGTGCAATGGTTTGTCACTATAAAACATCTTTTTAAGGCGTTTTCCTCAGAAGTGTGAATGAAAGAGTTGCTTGTACTGGAGGGCTTCTGGTCACTTTGCCTTTTGTTTCAGTTGCCATAAGGTCAAGTAAGTGGTTTCTAGGCAGGTAAGAGATGTAGCCGTCCCCTGATGCAGGACAGGTTTGGGAAGGTGTGTATGCCCTCAGGGTTGTTGTACAGATGTGCAGCTCTGCTTTGGGACCACGCAGGCCACCGTTAGAAGTTGGTATTAATGCAGGATGCTGCACTGCTTGCAAATTGTGAGTGGGAATGCTTGATCTTAGCTTTGAATGCGCTACGCCTGCGTGTTGTGGAATCCCACAGGGCAGCTGAGGTGCTGCTTTTAATCATGAAAAGGTTTGGGTCTTGGTCTCTAGAGTAGGGGGCAAGGATGTAGGGGCTATTGGTAAGCAGATTGTTCTCTGAGCTGCCAGTGTAGGTACATTTCCAGTCACAGTCTGCACTCATTGGGCTTTTCTGCTGCCTGTAACACCCACTACCTTGCCTTTTTTGTTTCAGGTTGAGTGGGTTGAAGGCAGTGTGGTTGTGAGCAGTTGCTGTCTGTGTTCCTGCAGTGATTTGTAATTTAAGAGTACAGGAAGAATGTCCCTAGATGTATTTTATAAAACTGGAAGCATTAAATGATTGCCGGCACAGGTGAGAAAAGGTCACCAAAGACTTGTTAAATGACTCAGAATCCATTGGGCGCTTCCGAGGGCAGTGTGAGTTACAGTCTAAAGAGAGTTAATGCTGAATTTTGACACAAAATAAGAGGAACAGAAGATTAAGTCCGGACTTTGATGTTATCTTCTACTGTCTCTAAGTCCTGTATGTTAACAAAGGGGACGGAAACTCTGTTAATTGGCCAGTAAGAGTTATGATATATAATTGTAGATAAACAAGGGCATTGTAGAGACTGATCATAAACCAAGTGTAATTCGTAATTTCCTCCTGATCTGTTACAGCCTTCTTTGTGGATTACTGCATGGCTGGCTTGAGTCTTTTGTGACTAGTTTTTAAGGATGTTCTTTTTACAAATCGGATGGCTTTTTGCAGAAATTAAAGGGGAAGTCAAGTTTTGAGATTTGGGGTGTATTGTTCATACAGTCCATGCTTATGTGTAAACAGATGATATTACATCTCTGCTGGGAGTTCAAATACAACGTGTTATTGTAACAGACAGCCTGAAGTAAGATAGCCAAAACCAGAATTAAGAGGAAGAAAGTAATTCAAACTGAAGTAATATCAGTACCTTGGTTTGGAAATATCTGAAGACGGTATGTGAGGTTTCAAACCTTCATATTTAGGGTTTTACTGAACTGCTGAGATCATGCTGGAATTATGAAGACCTGCTCAAATGTTTTTGTTAACCTCTAGAATAGTTGCTGAATAATGCCTCTAGCTGTGCCATTAAATGTTAAGAACTAGATCATTAAATAACTCGGAAAGCAGGCAATTTTATGGTCCTAAAAGCAGATAATGTACTTTAAATTTTAAATAATATTTGTTGTAAAGCACCCTTGATACATTCTTTCAGAATGCATGGAAAAGAAATGAAAGAAAGTATGTAAACCTCAAGAATTTGATTTTAAAAGGCCTGATTTTGCAGAGTTTTCAGGAAATTCAGACATCTGCACTATTTAGGAAAAAAGTAGCTTTGATGTGGTAGGCAAAGAATAGTTATTTCTGTGTTGAGGTCTGCACTCCACTGCATTTGTCTGACTGTTCCCACTGGTTCCATTCCGTGGCCTTTGCTTGAAGAAATGCACTCAAGTGGCAGATTGTCACATGGAACAAAATCAAGGCTTGTCTTAGTAGTCCCATTCTGTAGGTGTCATTTATATGCCTACACGATTATTACTTAAGCCTGTTTGTACTTTGCAAGTCCATGAAAAAGGACGCAATTGCATTAAAGAGTAAAATGTTCGCACTTATGCCTGCTTGGATGTGTTCCGGTAGAATTCAGTCAGCCAGCTTCTACAAGATACATCCTTTCATGACTCGGTTCAACCTGGTACTAGCTCAGTTGGGGGTAAGTTCATTGAAACATTACTGGGAATTAGACCTGTGGAACACCTGGATTTTTCTCTCCCAGCCTATGTAAATGCTTTACTTTGAAGGCCTCTGGACTTTACATGAGGCTGAGGTAAATGGAATGGGATGGGATAGACAGTGGGTCAAAACATGGATTTTAATACCTGAAGATATATCCAGACTTGTCCCAAACTCTGTAACACGAGTGAGTCTTTATGTGTTGTTGGCCTTGTGAAATTACACTGGGCTGCTGGGTCATGGGGAGTGTCCTACCAGCTTCAGCGGCTTCTGCTGTGTGCCCACAGCCTGGCAGTACTTAGGGTGGAAACATGGAAAGAAGGACATCGGGTGAAATGCAATAAAGACAAGAGCTACTGGCCTGGGAAATGGGTTAATTGCTTCTTGCAAGCTGCCAGCACATAGATGGAAGAATTCTGTAGAGAAGAACGGTGTTAAGGAAAAACCCTGAAATGGAAATATTCGGAGAACGTGTGACAAGCACAGACGTCACTTGGTGACCTTGCACTCCTTGTGCTGGTCACAAGGTCCTTACCAGATTCTGCGCCTTCAAAACTCCAGCTTTAGGCTATTACACATCAATACATTTCATCACAGGACTGCTGTAATGCCTTACCTTGGAACTGGGTGTTTTATTTTCAGAAGTAAAGGTCTTTGTGTCTCTTTTAAATTGTAAGGGAGCAGAAAAATTGTGTGTGAAAGGTACTTTATGTGCCTTGCTTCAGCAGTGACATATGACACCCCACAGAGACTTTGATTTTACCACTCTGTTATTTTCTTTATGATATTGGTGTATTTATAATAAAAATCAGACTCCATGTTGCTTCTTCCTGGGGTTTCTAAAACTGAAATTATAGGCACGTGTCATGCAAGATTTGATTTTTGTTTAGTTCCAAGTCTTTTCAGCTTGACTTTTGCTTACCTCAAGTTGCTGGATTGATTGTTCCTGTAGTATTCTTCCTGTTCTAAATTGAAGTACTTGGTACTTGCAGTCCTTATTTAAAAAAAAAAGAAAAGAAAAAAGAAACAGCCTTGAAGACCTGACTCAGTAGTGCCTCTCTTTTTCCTTCTCAGAAGTACACTGCCATCGGACTCCTGGGCAAAGCTACTGATACATTAGATGCTACAGGAAAAGTAACTGAAGAAAAACCTTATGGTAAGCATAAACGTATCCATATACTTGATGTAATTTGAAGGCATAAATGGTCTCTGTCTGAGAAAAGCGGAAGAGATGTTTGAGACTCTATGAATTAAATTTAAATGTGAACTCAAACTAAGATTATTTCATCTTCAACTTCAGTGCTCATATAATTCAAACCAGCTTCATGCAATTATGTCCAGTGCAAGTGTTCATTTCTGTTGGGGGAAAAAAAACAAACCAGGCATTAGATTAGGAGGGAGAAAATAGAATTGGGAAGGACTGTGTCATTTTAAATCTTTGACAGGCTGACAAATGATGTGCTGTGTCCAGTGAAATTTTCCTCTTTCAGCGTGTAGTCCCGTGAGTGCTCCTTTAGTAACACCCTTCAAGGCCAGCAGAGCAATAAAGTACTTGGATCTTCCATCTAGGATGCCCTTTTAACTACAAACTGCTCAACATCAAATTAGGACGGCATAAACAGATGTTCACCTACCTCATCTTGCTCTTGTTTGCAGTCTGTGTCCTAGCAACTTGAATAAATGAACTTCTCTGACCCACAGAGCACAGTGCAAGAGGCTTAAGGCTTCAGAACTTATCCTCAGTATCACTTTATTGGAGTGGGCATTCCACAATAGCCAAGACATCTTATAAACAACACAGGACTAACCAGGGATGCACCAGATGTGTTTGCCATTATTCTTTTACAACCTGGGAAGAAAAGAAAAAACCTGGGAAGAAAAGAAAAAAACCCAAACCAGGTAACTGGTTTCTTAGCAGTCTTTGCAGGTTCCCACACTGTTTGTGGTACCTGATAATCGGTACATGAAGTAAGTTGTCTTTTTTCCCTGGAAACATTCATAGTCAGGCTGGATGAGGCTCTGAGCAACCTGATGGAGTTAAAGATGTCCCTGCTCACTGCAGGGGGGTTGGACTGGATGACCTTCATGGTTCCTTCCAACCCAAACCATTCTATAGTTAAATGCCCCAGCCACAAATGCAGTTCCTAGGCTGAAAATTGAAAGATAACCCAAAGTGACGCTTGCTAAGATCTTAAATCCTAAATTATAGCCTGAAGCAATGCGGGGTTCACAAGAAGGCTGACAGGATCGCTGGCGTAGAGCTGGGTCCTGCTGACTTTCTGCCACGTAGCTTTGTTGGGGTGTGTTGCTAAACGAGGATAGTGCAAATAGAAGATGGCAATAACCATGAAAGAAGCTCTTCAGAAGAAGACCCAGTCTTACTGTACAATTGATTTTGGTTTTCCTGCTCTGTATTCTGATGTACATTGGTCTCTCAGCATCCCTGGCTGACTATGCCTTGCAAACCTGCTGTTAATGGCACTTCTTGAGACAGCTGCTGGAGCCTAGAGATAGCATCTGCTCTTGAGGCTGCAAAGCATGCTTTGCAAAAGTGAGGTACCACATTGCCATCTTCCAAAGCTGCTGTGGAAAGAAACCTCTGCTTTTTTACTTACAGCATTAAGTACATCTGGTTTGTATGGTTTGCAAGAAAAAGTTTGTACAATTACATAATGAGGGCTCAATAAATAAATGTGGTTGGTTTATGTTCCAGGATGCTGTTAACTTAGCAGGATGACACTAATTGAATATAACTTACAAGAAACATGATTAGTCAAGTCCTAGACAGAAGAAATGCACTGAAGTGTATTGTGATTACAGTTCTTGTGTTTATACTCTCTAAACAAATTAGAGATGAATTTCATCTCTGTTGAATAGTATTTCAAAGGACCAGTACAATCAGCTATTTAGGTTATACCCTTCTAATAAAAATGGGACAGATGTGTATGTGTACTCTTAAAAAGAGTAGATTGCCTAAAGCAGCTATCTTTTTCTTTACAGGATTTCTTCACTAAAATTGCGATACTTAATATATAACAATACCCCGGTAGGCATTTACAGGTTAGTTGTTTGATATGGAAATTTGATGTGTTCTTCTAGATGCAGTTTTTTTCTTCACTAGAGAAAAAAAAAGCTATAATGCTTTTGTTCTCTAATCATCTGTTGTATTTTTCCCTGCAGTTAGGTACTCTCAAAGAGAATTTGCCAAGGTTAGATGAGCATTTTATTCTTTTTGGTCCTTTAACAAAAATTAGAGTAGGACAAATTTTGTAGTTTTTGCATAGTTCCGAAGAAAAATTAATTTGATCATAAGAAGAGAGAGAAATTGCAAAAGAAAACTGTGTGTATTGGGATTTCTGCCCTTCTGAAAGAGTCCAGACTGTCTTAATCACCTTGGACAGTTTGTTCCACTCTTTTTATGTTAATTCACACTCCTACCTCCATTCTGGTTTTTATCTCTTTTCTTTGGTGTTTTTCACCCAATCTAAATTCAGACGAGAGGAAACTCTTCTTTGTATCTGTTTGCAGAATGTAATTGAGGTCCTTAATCCCATCTGAATAATCAGTGCTAACATACTTACTGTTTTCTTTCTACAGACCAAATAACAAAAGGAGATCTTGAAAATGTGCTGCAAAAGTTCACAGGGGACATCATGCAGGTTCCTCCACTGTAAGTTCCACGATATTCATACGTTCTTGCCAGTTGTGTTCTGTCACACTTTGAACACCCTGAATCCTGTGTCCAGTTTTGGGACCCTCACTACAAGAAGGACATGGAGGTGCTGGAGTGTGTCCAGAGAAGGGCAGTGAAGCTGTTGAAGGGGCTGGAAAACAAATGTTATGAGGAGTGACTGAGGGAACTGGGGTTGTTTAGCCTAGAGAAAAGGAGGAAGAGGGGTGACCTCATTCCTCTCTACAAGTCCCTGAAAGGAGGTTGTAGCGAGGTGGGTGTTGGTCTCTTCTCCCAAGTGACCCAGGATAAGATGAGAGGAAATGGCCTCAAGTTGTGCCAGGGGAGCTTCAGATTAGACATCAGGAAAAATTTCTTCACCAAAAGAGTTCTCAGGCACTGGCAGAGGCTGCCCAGGGGGGTGTTAGAGTCCCCATCCCTGGAGGTGTTTAGAAGACGGGTAGATAAAGTGCTCAGGGATTTGGTTTAGTAGTGGACACTTGGACTCGGAGCTCTCAAAGGTCTTTTCTAACCAAAAGATTCAACTGTTGAGGCTTGCCAGTGGAAGTCAGTTCTCTTAGAAATAAAAAGATGTGCTTTGGAAAGAGACTAGAAGCAAGGCACTCTCAGGAGTTCACCATTTGCAGCTGCAGGTCATGTCAGTTTGAACATCAAGCACAAACGGTGACCTGGAGTCTGTGGATTTTGGGGTAAATATAAAGTAGCGAAGCACTCTTAAAGAGCTTTGCAGGGCTTGCTATTTTCTATCCTGTCTTTCAATTAGAAAGCAAAGCTCCAAGTCTTTCGTTTTAGTTTTGGGGTAAGAGGAGGCTTAAGAGAAGTGCCTTAAATGACTTCAAATTAGTTTTCAGAAAACTTAGAGTATGCGTGAGCGATTAGTGACTGAGCTTCCGTAGCTTAGCATATTTCTTCCAGTCAGGTGAGCCGTAGTAACTGGCAACGTGAAAGCACTTAGCTTGCGACAGATGGCTTTTATGGTGATTTAAGCTAACATGCTTTCCTTCACATTTGCGAAGGGTCGGTTACTGTGGTTCCAGTGTGAGCCCTGTAAGGTCAGTAATTCAGCAGGTGTTCTGCTTCACATGACCTGTTTTAAATTATCCTCTGCTAATTTAAGCAAGATCTTTTTCTGATTTTCCTATGGTCATCTTTCTGTCAAGACTAGAGCTTTGGATAAGGTTTTATGTAATCAGTGAACTTATTATTTGGTTTTGTACTGGTCCCTTAAACACCCTGAACAGGGCCACGTGTTCAGGGAAGGTGCTGTGCAAGGCAGAATTACAGGAGTTGCCTGAACAGCTCCCAATGCTCAGCTCAACCTAACACTGAAACAGAGTATGCCCTGCAGACTTCTGAGAGACAGGAATGTTAGAGGCAGCTGCGAGGGTTGTACCCCTCATAAACCCCTTGTTTTCACAATTTACAAGTTGATTGATGAAATGCTTTTAAATCTGTAGAGCAAGAGATAAATAAAGGACCGTTTCTTGTTTTCCAGTTTACATAGCTACTGGCAAATGAGATGATTCTGTGTCCAAGAGATTTCAGAAGCACTTACTGATTGGGCACTTGGAGAGGATTAGAAGGGCAAAATACATGCTACTGTAGTACAATATTAACAGGATCTGGAGGATGGAAAGCTTGTTCTATTACAACCTTATGACACACATTTTCGTGCTCTATCTGATCAGCTACTCTGCTTTGAAGAAGGATGGAGAAAGGCTATCAACACTGATGAAGAGAGGAGAAGCAGTTGAAGCAAAGCCTGCTCGGCCAGTAAAAGTGTACAGCCTCTCGCTCCAACAGTTCCAGCCACCACTGTTCACACTGGGTAAAGGCCAAAGATTATTACATCGAGCGATGTGCCCAGCTTGTTAGTGTTTATTTACACTCAGAATGGGACTAAGAGAGTGAAATGGGTTTCATTTCCCTCAGCTACTTATTTTGGTGTGAGCCCATGTGCAGAGACTTTCGCTTCGCAGTATAAGCGTCGTGTTTTGGATTTAAGTTAAGCTGATTATATGTAATCCTTCTGTGAGGGAGTATTCTGAGAGGCTGGTCAGGGGTTTATTTGCATCTGTCCATATTT
Organism: Neomorphus geoffroyi; assembly: GCA_033558235.1. Lineage (NCBI taxonomy): Eukaryota > Metazoa > Chordata > Aves > Cuculiformes > Neomorphidae > Neomorphus > Neomorphus geoffroyi. The sequence continues at coordinate 4,675,623 of JAUMJM010000016.1, read as the reverse complement.
TTGCAACCTCGAGCTCACTCCTCCTTTCTCAGGTCTGCTTGCTTCCCTTTGCCCATTCTTTCCCCAGTTGCCCAGACCTGCTGGCATCTCTCCTGGATTGCAGCAAGGACCAGTATGGGTTTCTGTCAGGCTTCTTTCTTGGTTGAGGAGGCAGGATCTTATCCTTCCTTCTGTCACGTATGAAGGAACTTGGGTAGAACATTAAGAAGAATGTTAATAAATAAACCAAAAAGACTGTTGTAAATGTTTCATGCTACTGTGAGGTCAAGATAATGTCTTGCGGTGATCATCTACCAAATGGACCTGATGTTCTACGATGAGCAAGTATAAGTGACAGAGCTCAGGACTGTGTGGATTCAGCCCTTTTTTTATGGTTGGGTGACGAGCAGGTGATCTCTGGCAGAGGGGAAGGGAAGGGCTGGGACAGCAGAGAAATTTAAAGGTGAATTTCTAAAATTTTATTTGAGCTGTTTGTGTACAGTATCTTAAAAGCATTGATAGTCCATTTAGACTATACTTGAAATAACTTGTTTTCATCTTTAGAAATACAAAACAACCTTCTGAAACCTTTAAAGTGAACAGGACTGAAGCATTTGTTAACATACCACAGCAAGTACTTAATTTCTAGCGAGTTATTTCAGTTGCCATTGTATTTGCTTTCCCTCCTGTCTGGCTTAGCAATCTCACCCGCACATATGTTACAGGATGAATAATTGATGTTGCATCCTATAAATATTTTATCAACTAGGTTGTTTGCTTAGCGCATTTTTACATTTATGTGGGAGCATGGTTTCTATGTAAAGTGCATTTCACATTGCGCTGACAGTTTACTGTGTCACTATTAACATTCCAGATGTTGAATGTGGCGGTGGCTTTTATGTCAGGAGCCTGGTCAGTGATATTGGCAAAGGTAGGCATGAAAAAAATCCCAACAGTTTAAGGAATGAGTATGTCTATTTATGGGGGAAAAATGGCATTTTGTGTATCTGGTGTGCATTATTTTGCAGAATTGTGGTGCTATCACTTGTTTTTATATACTGAGGTATTTTCCTTGGGAGCATGGGTGAATAAAAGCTAAATAATTGCCAGAAGACCTGGGGGATAAAAATGGAGCAAGTAATAGCACTGAGCAAGATAATACAAAGCAAGAGGGGATTTTTTTTTTTTTCTTTCCTCCATATGTTAAAGCTAACTCAGATTAAGGGTGAGAAGAAGAAGAAAGATACTGCTTTTTTAAACGTGATTCATCACATTTTGAGAACAGATTGCACGGAACATTGCCATGCACATAATAAACCCTATCTGCTGGAGAGACTTCTACATTTGTGATGGTTTTCTAGTGTTTTCTTTCTCCTTTACCTGAACTAAGAGTGGTTTTACTTTCCCACAGGGTTATTTGTCTTGTCTTGTGCTCTTATTTGTCTCGTCTTATGCTCTGTATCTGTCAAACTGCATGATGGAGAACAGATAATCCATTTAATTTTTTTTTTTAATGATACATTTGCAGATCAAGAAAGTAAATGATGTGAGCCAACTCTGTGAATTTCAATGTTGTTATTTGTGCTTAGGCAAGCCAAAGATTCTCTTTCTTTTACTGATTTCTGGGCATACTGGCTTATGTTCAGTTCTGTTCAATATCTTTATCAGTGCTCTGGATGAGGAGATTGAGTGTAGCCTTGGTAAGTCGATGTGCTTGAGAGAAGGAGGCTCTGCAGAGGGATCTGGACAGGCTGGATTGATGGGCTGAGACCAACGGGATGAGGTTCAACAAGGCCAAGTGCAGAGTCTTGCACTTGGGACACCACAACCCGTGCAGTGGTACAGACTTGGGGAGGAGTGACTGGAGAGCTGCCTGGCAGAGAAGGACCTGGAGGTGTTAGTTGACAGCAGCCGAACATGAGCCAGCAGTGGCCCAGGTGGCCAAGAGGGCCAATGGCATCTTGGCCTGTATCAGACACAGCATGGCCAGCAGGAGCAGGGAGGTGATTGTGCCCGTGCTCAGTGCTGGTGAGGCCACACCTCGAGTGCTGGGTTCAGTTTTGGGCCCCTCACTCCAAGAAGGACATTGAGGGGCTGGAGTGTGTCCAGAGAAGGGCAACGAAGCTGGGGAGGGGCTAGCTGAGGGTTGTTTAGCCTGGAGAAAAGGAATCTGGTGGGAGACCTTATCACTGTCTACAACTCCTGAAAGGAGGTTGTGGTGAGGTGAGTGTTAGTCTCTTCTCCCAAGTAACAGGTGGTAGGATGAGAGGAAATGGCTTCAAGTTGCACCAGGAGAGGTTCAGATTAGACATCAGGAAAAATGTCTTCATCAAAAGGGCTCTCGGGCACTGGCAGAGGCTGCCAGGGAGGTGGTGGAGTCCCCATCCCTGGAGGTGTTTAGAAGACAGGCAGATGAACTGCTCAGGAATATCATTTAGTAGTGGACAGGTATGGTTGAACTCGATGATATCAAAGGTCTTTTCCAACCAAGTGATTCTGTGTTTAATCCTTTAATGACAAACCAACATGAAGTCTGTTGTCGGTTGATTTCTTTTTGAAGATATAAAATGCAGTAAAAATTTTTTTGCATCAGAAAGGGCAGGAGAGAATATTGTGCATTTACAAGCTATCTCTGGTTGCCCCTCATTTTGGAGTTCTGTCCTTCTTGTATTTCTTTAACCTACCAGAGTATTTGGTTATATTTTTTATTTTTACTTCTCTTAGTTTACCTTGTCCTGATTGGCAGCACAGGATAAAAATGTCAAAAATCCTTCTTAAGGGCAAGACTTGCTAAGGCCTTAAAGTCTGTGGAAAAATAGTATATGGTTTTCTAAATCACTCACGAATTCTGCTTGTGTCTTATGTCATTGTTTCTTGTCTTTTCATTCCTTTTTAATCTGGAAAACCTTATGACAACTTCCAGATATTGAACTCTTTACTGGAGATCTGTTGGATTCAGTGGAATTCCTTGGCTCAAATTTAAGAAGATATGAGCGATAAATCTTCATCAACTTCCTTCTCAAACAAAGCAGAATAATGTAACGGTTACATTTAAAAATACATTTTTAAGTGAGCAGCAAATAGTTAAACTTGACCATGTACTTCTTCTAAATGCTCTTTTCTTTTTTACTGTAGAACTCTCTACCTGTGCCACTATGCAAGAGCTGACCCGGACCAAACAGGGGCCGTTTACGCTGGAGGAGCACGCCCTTTACGAAGACAAATGGACAATTGATGAAATTGCACGATCCTTAGAGCATTGCACGCCTCTTCTCCCGGGAGAGCCATCTCATAAAAAATTGAAGACAGAGCATCCTGGTGAAACTGCTGTGAGCTGTGAAGATAAGTGATAAGTTGGGTCAAGGAAAAAGACTGAATGATTGAGATATTTTCAGATTGGATTGGGATTGTCTTGCCTCCTGTGTAAATTTACAAGTCTGTACTCAGAGAGTGACAAACCGCAGTGCAAGAAAAATGGTTCTTTTGTGTTCTGGGGTTATAACATGCACTGAAAATATCCAGTGCTTGCTGTTTCTTGATCTTTTTATTTTCTTCTTTCTTGCATGCTGTAAATGGGTCTGCCCATAATGTCAGATCTTCATACATTTTTAAAGAACTTACAGGGCGCAAAACAGTTGTTGTTGCTAATTCCTCAATAAAAATGATAAAAATCTGTTTGATAAATGTGCTCCAAAAAATACGTTTTTTTCCTTTATAGCTGCCAGTCAAACCCTAAAATACTGTGGTGACAAGACTGTCATAGCCTGAAGGATACAAGAATGTGGTGTGGCAGTTTGCTTTCTTGAAATGCATTTCGGTAAATGTCCGTTTTACTGTAGTTTTTCCTATGCACATTGTTCTTTGAGTCAAATGTTATCCAGAACACAATAAATGTCACTGCTAATATAGACATAGAATATCTCGAGTTGGAAAAGACCCATAAGGATCATCAAGGCCAACTCCCTGCTCCTTCTCAAGACTACCTAAAACTAAACCGTATGACTAAGAGCGTTGTTCAGATGCTCCTTGAACTCTGACAGGCTCAGTGCCCTGACCACATCCCTGGGGAGCCTGTTCCAAGTCATCGACCATCCTCCCAGTGAAGAGTTACGTTAATTCTGAAAAATCAATGAATAGTTTTTAGTACAAACAATCCCAGAAGGTAACTGTTTGATAGCAATTGCTGTGAAGAGTGGAGTCATCATTGCAGGTGTACATATCTTAGTCTGGTACAGCATCCCAGTTTGTGACTGTCCATGATTTATAGTTAACTGTTAAGCCCTTCACAGGGCTTGTGGTATTTGCTTTTGTTATCTGTGTATTTTTTGAGCTGTCTCCCCCCGGATTGGGTAGAAGGCTGATGTGCTTCTGGGATTTATCTGATTTGGTCCTCACTAGAAGCTGCGTGGGCAACAGAGGGACACACTATATGGGATCCTTGCTAAAGCCATTTGAATTCCCTGAGCACTGAGGGCCCGGTCTACTGTTCGTATAGTCAAGAGGATTTGGTTGCACTGATTATTTCTCATTGCTGCTTCCCTTGGGATTTTCAAAATTACCACAATACAGTGGTTTGGGGATGCTGAAAAGCACCATAGTTTGTTGCCGCGTGTGTAACAGACTATCCTAAAAGGACTTCCCTGTGTGGCCACATACAAATTAGTCCTGGCTCTGTTTTCCTCTTGTCATAATGAAGAACATGAGGAGTAGTTGAAACACGTGAGTGATGACTGAAGGGAAAGCCCTGCTTTTGAAATTGTCACTGCAACAGCACCAGACAGGAACAGACTGGCTGCTGGTACAGTCTGATGGTGCTGCTGGCCAAGGGGCCTCCTGTGACTTCTTACAACTCTTACGCCTTCGGGTTTTGGTTCTGCAGTGCAGGGACTTGACTGTCTCTCTCTGAGTGACTTGAATGCTGTAAAGCCATGGACTTGCGCTTACATTAGGGTGTATCTTTTACAGAGAGACGTGAACATTTATTTTAATTACTGTGTTAATGAACATGCTACTTTCCACGGTAAGTTACAGCTAATTACATCTGTTGCTTAAAAGAAGTTGTGTTTTATTTCCAACTTGACTTGTGTCTCCACATGCTGCATTTTATGTCTTTGTCTGTGCCTTACAGAAAACCAGTCTCTCTGCGTGCTGGTATTATGTGAAACAATCAAGTTTCAACCTTGCTTTCGATCTAAGAAATGAAATAAATATTCTGAAGTTCCTCATTGCGGGATACCTTACCAGACATCTATAGGGGGTTTTTGTTTTCCATACAATTAGAAACTGAAGTCTGTGCCAGATCAATGGAGCTTTTGTTTAGAGGGAGGATAGAGTCTTATGTTTTATTGTTCAGTAAACAGACAGTTTTCTTCTTTTGAATATTCTTATAAAGACCTTTAAGGGAAACACTGAAAGTATCACAAGCAAATTGGTATCACTGTAGTGGCAGCATGTTTAGCATAAAATGTGGTAATCATTGTAAGAAAATTGATTTCAGAAATGGGAGAAGAGAGTTGTATTCAGTAAGACAACAGTGGGAGGTTTTAGTTTCTTTCTGGGGTGTTTTTTTGTTTTGTTGTTTTTTTTTTTTTACTTTGGATAGAAATGGAGAAGAAAGAGATTATTTCCTAAAGAAATCAAATAAAGCAGAAAATTTTATTTTCCAGTATACTTATCTTGAACGATCAAAGACTGTGATTGAAACATAGCTTCTCTTTTTGTTTAAATCTGTATTTTTTGCAAGAACCTAATTTATGTTATCTTAGTGGTCTTTTAGATAAAGTTCTCATTTTATTTATCTTTCTGCTTTTTTAAAAATAGCCCAATAGATATAATTCTATTAGTCTGCTTGTTTCATCTACAGGGATTTTTTTCTTTAAAAATTAGTGCAATTGAGAAATCTTTCTATTAATAGGGTACATTTTTATACAGTGTTAGAAGTGTCTAGCACATTTTTTATCTCGTCTGTTTGTTTAATGCTCACCATGGCATTCTTGCTATTCGATGTAAGACCCCCTGATATGTTTAACTTCAAAAGGAGAATTATATTGTCATCAGCTTTTAGGTTAGCTTACAACCGGCCTGTTGTAATTATTGCTAACAGATCTGTGATCCTGAGAAGACAAGATCTGTTCCGTAGTCTCGTCACTCGACAGAAATGAAACTGCAATTGAAAGAAAGCATCCTGTTGGCATCAGCAAGTTTTGGGTTAGGCTGCAAGTCCTAATACGTATGGGAAGAATTCATTGATTCAATGATCATGGATTCATTAAGTTTGGAAAGGACCTCTAAGATCATCCAGTCCAACCATCAGCCCAACACCACCGTCCCTACTAAACCATGTCCCGAAGTGCCATGTCTGCACGTTTTATGAACCTCTGCAGGGATGGGGACCCCGTCACTTCCCTGGGTAACCTGTGCCAGGGCTTCACCACTCAAAAAAGAAAGCAAAAGGAGCGAAGGAAAAGGAACGAAGGAATGTGGTTGAATACATTCGGGAATCTGCGTAAGATGTGTAGATAGTGTTTCTAAAGACTAGAGGTGCCTTTTGCTTTATGAATGCCACTTCCCTCAATGCTTTTGTTCTTTTGTAGCAAGTAGAAAGACCTCTACCAGCTCTAGCTAGACTTTTTTTTCTGGGATTCTTCTTGCCTTCCCTAAAGGCTAGATTCTGTCACCTCCAGAGACAAAGGTGGAACCCCATTATCTCAAATTAGTGATGAACTTCTACCCGGAGAACTTGTACTAAACTACAGAAGCTGTTTCCCATACAAGGTGTCAGGTATGTTTGGCTGTAGTTGGAAGTGGCCAGATAGCACACAGAGGTCTTAGAAGGCACAGTGTAAAGAATGCATCCGTTCATGAACAAATTACACAATAACAGTTTGTCTTATGACAACTGATGAGTGTCGACCCCATTCCAGCCCTAAACAACTGAGTTACCTTTTCAAATATTCAGACACCTCTGGCTACTTTCAATGTCTTTCGTAGGCACTCGGTCTCACTTGCACGCTCTTTCCTAGCTAACCCTGAGCTTTAATGGGTCTCTGCCTCTTCAGCCGTCAGGCCTGATGAACAATAACCAGCAAGCCACTGAAAAATCTAGGTAAATACCTTTTTTAGATATGTTTTAATAAGTGTTTAACCCAGTATCTTGAAACTATGCAGATCTGGAAGCAAATGTTGTGTTCCCATGGGAACCTAGGGAAATACTCATTTTAACCTCTTTATTCATGTTAACGTGCATATCCTGGAGATACCAGACTTCAGAATTGTGCTATATGCACAGGAAAACATAGTTTTTCCAAACCAAAATATCCTGTGATCCTGAATCTTGATGACTGAAGTCATAATATCTCAACATTAAGGGCTGTGTAGACTGGGAGGGAATGTGTACATACAGTGTTTCTGAGACCAGTAGAAGAGCTGGTACTGAGCACCCAGCTGAGACGAACAGTAGTTAATAGGAATTTTATGCTACCCTGGCCAGAAAACGTGCGTGTCTCTGTGATTTGCTATTTAAAAAATATCTGTGATGCAGACTGAAAGATTTGTCTGATTTTAATGAATGTTGTTCATGGGGAAAGTGCTGCTGGGAAAGTGTGTCCTGCTTTTTAAGCTGGATATTGCCTGTCTTGCATTTGGACTTGTGATCCGTAGTCCCTAGTAGTGTGCTACCGTAGTCTGGCCCTGACTCTGCCTCAAGTGCTGGTGCTGCTTCCAGGAGATTGACGATGGCTTCATAATTTATCTCCTTTCAATATCTCTACCTGGCTGGCTCTCTTTATTCCTTATTTAAATGGCAGTTTTTCTGTGCATGTCAGTGTGTATTTCTGCTGCCAGCGTGTTGAGCACTTCTAAAATGTTTTTTAAGCAAAATCAATAGGATTTTTTTTTATATTAATCAAGTCTGAGCCACTAGCAAAATATTCTAGGAGTGCCTTCATCAATAACTAAGCTTTTAGCATCTGACCCTGCAGTTCTGTTTTGATTTATATGCTTATCAGAACAAAATAAAGTCAAATTTTGAATAACTCCCCAATTTTGGGGATACCATAGTGTTTTATTTTTTAGTGTAATAGGTGGTGAAATTGCTATTCTGAGCACGAATGGCTTAGAGACTTTAATGGCTGGAGTCGTTCTGTTTGCTTGGCAGAGTCAAGGAATCGGTTGGCAACGGTGTTAATTTTATTAAAAAAGCCTTGGAGAGACAAAGCGAGGGTGCGTGTGTTTGTACACGAGAGTGTGACTACAATGTACAACCAGAGGGAAGTCGTAGGGACTGTGAATGGATTCAGCCAGCCTGGGCAAAATGACTGTCCCTATTAAAAAGCAGTCATTGTTGCTAATAGCCATGGGTTTAATTTGCTGCTTTGTGAGACCTGATTAAGTGAATCACCGATACATACGAGCCTGTCAGACCAGCAGGGATCTCATCTGGATGGCTCTGTCTCCACTCTGGGTTGTGAGATGGCCCTTCTTTTCCTGCTGTCTCTGCTCTGAGATGGTGCAGGTGTTAAACAGGCAAAGCAAGAAGTTGGTAATGAAACTGAAGTGGATTGTATTGCAAGAAGAAAACCCTATTTTTTTCCAATTCTGTTTTTGGGGAGGTGTTGGAGACACTGCCACGGCTCAGAGAAAGTGTTTTGGGAGCTTCTGGGCCCCAAAACAGAACTGGAGACCCCCAAAAAGGAAATAAAGACCCAAAAATAGGCAAAGAGACTCCACATCTTAATGTTTTTGTTATGGAGGTGAATGCCTGGGACTTCAGTCCTCTGCCGTCCTCACCTCTAGGGCTCAAAGAAGGAGTTTGTTCAAAGCAGCAGCCTCTCCTGGACATTTCCGTGTGACATTGCTGTGTGTGGTGCAGATGCTGAAACATCCCTGGGCTCAAACTGTGGGCTGTAAAAGGGTTTGTGTAGCTTGTCCCAGAAATTAACAGTAACTGGGAATGAGTAGGATGAGGAATGAGGCAGTGAAATCAGTTGGATAAACGCAGAACTGTCTTGAGAGCCTTCCTCCTACCAGGTGTGTTCATCTTAGTTACAGCTCTGGGCCTGGCCTTTCTACTTTGCATCCCTTTAACTTCTCTGCTGTTTGAGACAGCTCGTCACAAACCTCTCATCCTCTCTTTTGGATTCCTTCCCAGGTACACGTTGGCGTTGGGAAAGCGTGGAACAAAATGACTCTGTAGTTTCAGGAAAGCTGTTAATAAAGTAGAAGGGAAAAGATTGTCTGGTTACCCTACCTTTTTCATAAGGAAAGACGTAGTCCTGGATGCTTTAGTGCCGTTTCTCTGGGACATAGGATTATTTTAGATGTTTCAGAATTAAGTACTTCAAAGTCAGATCTGCAGCTGAGTGCATGCATTAAAAATAAAATACATCATTTCACAGATGTCACACTACTCTTAGTGGCTTCAGAACATGATTTTACAGCTTAAAAGGAGGGGGGTAGAAAAGGAATGGCAAGAGGTAAATGCATATTTCAGTGAAATTTTTTAAACAGATGAACTCATTTTAGGTAATCATGGAAGAAAAGGCATTAAGTATTCTAGTGGAGAAAAGGTAAAGAGAAAGGACACAATTTTTACTACCTTTTCTGTTTCTTCTAGCACATAAAACAATTAGCTTAAATACACCATTTCAAAGCCTAAGGAGCTTTTATGTGGTTGTTACTGTGTGCTGTGTACTGATGTGAAAAAGACATTTCAGCAGCTGAAAAGACAGTCTTCTATGCTGCCCTTTAAAAGGCAGTGTTTTGGTTTGCTTCTATGGAATTGCTGGAAATCCGTAGCATCACTTATTCTTTTGTGAGTGGTATGTTCCTATGAAATCATTCCCTGCAGCTGGCTTTCCTAGGGTCAACAGAACCATTTCAAGCTCCGCAGGTACACAGTGCGCATTCCCAGTGTAAATGGAACATTGTGTACAAACACTAAATATATTTAGAAAACAAGATTAATTCTCTGTAATCTTTGCTATGCAGATTGCTCTTCCAGTGAAATGTTACCCAGATTGCATTAAACCAGGCTGCTGCTCTGCTGCCTTGTTTTGTACACAGGTTCTTACTTTATACCCTAATTTGACACGGGGCACTGGCAGACGCTGTTGATTCCTTGTCCAGGTGATTAATTTCACCCAGCTGCTCCTTGTACACAAAGAGATTACCGGCTTTAACTTTGTATTTGCTAGTTATGATTTCCTAGTGCTGTGCTCAGCACCTACACCAGAGACTACCTGAGCAGCACTCGCAGAGAGAGGTGTGTGTCCACTCATCTGTGCCCTTCGTAAACGGCGTGTGAGGTGTCGATGGGGCAAGCGTTGTGCAATTAGAAGCAGAGACTCATTAAGGTTGAAAAAGACCTCTAGGATCAAGTCCAACTGTCAGCCCGACACCACTGTGCCTACTAAACCATGTCCTGAAGTGCCACGTCTACACAGTTTTTGAACCCCTCCAGGAATGGAGACTCCCCCACTGCCCTGGGCAGCGTCTGCCAGGGCTTCTCCACTCTTTTGGTAGAGAAATTTTTTCCAATATCCAACCTAAACCTCCCCTGGTGCAACTTGAGGCCATGTCCTCTTGTTCTATTGCTTGTTACGCGAGAGAAGGATATAAATAGAATAAAGTAGACTGTGTTAGGAGAAGACCATGTGTGTTACTCAGCTAACCTCCAGGGGTTAGTAATGTTCTAGTACCTCTCCCTCCAAGCAGGAGTTGGTGGAAGATGTCCACAAGGGAATATGGCTACATATCTCACTTAAAACGTGAGTATTTCTCTGGATTCCTGCCCTCTTTTACTAAATTACATAAATTATTGCTCACTGGATTAAGGCCTTATGTATTTCTTTTTCATCTATCATGTTTTTTATAATTTTTTATTTTAGTAATACAAACTGATGGATTAAAAAAATTGTGTTTCTTTTTACAGGAGAAAAAAAAAGAGTAAAATTAATATTTATGTGTGGCACAACCCTTAGAGTTGTTCCATGCCTAATGAATATGAAACAGTTCTATTTTTTATTTAAAAACAAACACATGAAAGTTGTCAGAATAGAACCAACCAGTGATATTTTTTAAAAATGTGTTTATCTAGGAAATGCATTTCTCTAGAGTGTGCTATTAAAGGCTGTGCAGAATGGATAAACCCATTTGTTGAGCATGTTGGTGATCTGGTCTTAGAGCTAGGAAGGTGGAACTTGAAATGGTGTCCGATTTAATACCTTGCATCAGTTTTATCTGTTCTTCTCTGCTGTGTTGTAGATGTTTGTTACTGGAAAGAGTGTACTCATTCAATCCGAGTTGGTGTTCAGTCGTTCCTTTCTATTGGTGGAAATAGAAGACTCTTCCCCACGCTGCCACCTGCCATTAATGAATGTAGGCTGGTCCTTCCGAATTGTATAGGAATGACCCAGAAAAAAACCATCGTGGTACAGACAAGGCAGTATATGATTAAGATTTGAGAAGTTTATCTGAAGGCAGAGCATCATTTATGGCTGCACAGAGAAAGAAATGTCCAGCAGAGTAGGCTTTTCCATGCATGTGCAATCTGATCCTGAGAAGAGAAGGCTCCAGGAGATCGTATAGCAGCTTTCCAGTACTGAAAGGGGCTCCAGGAAAGCTGTGGAGGGGCTCTTTGTCAGGGAGTGCAGGGATAGGATGACGGGCAACAGTTTTAAGCTGAAAGAAGGGAGATGTAGATGAGAAGAAATTTTTCACCATGAGAGTGGTGAGGCCCTGGCCCAGGCTGCCCAGAGCAGTGGTGGCTGCCCCATCCCTGGAGGTGTTCAAGGCCAGGTTGGATGGGGCTTTGATCACCCTGGTCCAGTAGGAGGTGTCCCTGCCCATGGCAGAGGAGTGGAATTGGGTGGGCTTTAAGGCCCCTTCTAACCCAAACCGTTCTCTGATTCTATTTGATTCTATGATTTTTCTGTGTGTCAAAATAATTGAGTAAACTTTCCACCTCTCCTTTGGGAAAGGAGCTCACTGATTCTGTTTTTCATTCCAAGGCCATATTAGCTTATTTAATTTGAAAAAAAGAAAAAAAGAAGGAATGACTGGCAGCAGCTCTTTTGTTCCAGGGACAGAATTCTTGCTTTGTGCCTGCGCTTGTGTAATATGAAGCTGGCAATGGGAGAGGGCACTCCGGAGTTGAACCTCTCCTGGAGTGCCTTTCTAATTGCCCTGTGTAAGAAAACTGCAACCTTTCTCTTGTCACTTCTGGAAGCTATGAATACTTGTTTTTCTTCAGCTCGGCAGCCTTTCCCAAGCCCTTCTGCTCCTCAGTACCCAAGCATCATTTATCTCTCAGTGCAACAATTGAATGGTTTCATAACTGGCCCAAGGCTATGCAGCAAAGTTATAGTCTGGGGATGTTGCAGAATGTGGTCCAGAGGAGAGGGAAAAATTGGCCAGGAGCAAGTAATTGTGGAGTGGCAGAAACAACTGAGGATTCTTGGTAAATCAAGAAAAATGACTGGTGTCTGAAAACACCGGTGTGGTGCAAGGCTGGAAAATAGTGTGCTTGGGCTTTCTGAGGTGTTTTTATAGCACTTAGCTTTGTTCTTTCTCAACAAGGTTACAGCACACTTGGAAATGTTGGTTTTATCGGTATCAAGTCCAAGCCACTTCCAGTTTTGGGAAGCTCGCTTGATGCAGGATTTATTAATTTTCTGGCATACTTATGTATTTATAAATCCTTAAATAGAACGCAGTAAGTAGTCAGCAAAGTTGAAATTCCAGCTTGCACATCCACTTTTTCCTGTGCATTTCCCCAGGACCTCAGCTCCAAGAACCTTTGGGTTCCATGCAGCTCCTTTTTATGGGGTGCAGATGCTCAGGATGGCCTGGGCTTTTTCAGACAGGAGGTGGCTGTGAGGAAAAAGAAATCTTCAGACTCCATGTCAGCACGTTTAATCCTTCAGTGAGGAAAATTATTTTTCAGTGTTCATTTTGAAGTAAGGTCAATCCAGTGACTTTTTAATTATATATAAGCCAAGCAGCATGCTTCATCTTCCTTCATGGAGATTTATGTGACCTAGAGAGATGAGTGAGAAGCTGTTGTCGAGGGAAGAAAACACTTTGTGTTGCACAAAACTGATAAAATGCTGAATGTGTGCCTATGATGAAAGAGATTTTAGGCTACATTCAGGTTCACATTTATCTGAATTCATTGATATGAAGGAGTAAGAAACTTTGTGATGTGTCAGCTTGTTTCATTTCCTAGAATGTTTTCTTACAGGGGGTTGCTTCACTGAAGTCATTATAATTTAACTCCATTGCTGTGTGCATCTCAGTGTGTGAGTGTAGAGAGGGACTCAGTTCTTCCTTCTAAAATGTATCATCTGTCCTGACTACAGCATTAGCATCTGACATAAAGTGAGCTGACTGGTGAGCTTCACCCAACAGCTGCTTTTGGTTTTGTTTTGAGGAGTATGAAATGCTTTGAAAGGGAAGTGTGTCCCAAAGAATGATTTGAAGGAAGAAAAAAATATTTGTGTTTTGAAGCTTCGGCTTTATAGATTTACAGAATCATTGAGGTTGGAAAAGACCTCCAAGATCATCCGGTCTGACTGTCAGCCCAACTCCACCATGCCTACTAAACCCTGTCTTGAAGTTCCATGGCTACATGGTTTTTGAACCCCTCTGGGAATCGAGACCCTCCCACTGCCCTGGGCAGCCTCTGCCAGGGCTTCACCACTCTGTCGGTAAAGAAATTGTTCCTAATATCCAATCTAAACCTCTCCTGGCGTAACCTGAGGCCATTTCCTCTCATTCTGTCTCTTGTTACTTGGGAGAAGAGACCAGCACCCACCTCGCCGCAACCTCCTTTAAGGGAGCTGTAGAGAGCAAAAGGAAATAAACTTGTCAGCGATCTCTCAGGTTTAGAAGGGAGATGCTTAATTGATTCTTAATTGAAGAACCGTGTCTGCCATAAGTGGGCATTATATAAAAGTGCTTAATACTCATTTGCTCATCTTCTTTCAGATCTGGAAGTTCTTCATCTGGCCAGGTACATGTCACAAGGGCAAGCCCTGGAAATGAAGATATTCTATTATGCTTTAATTTTGGAAGCAAACAGTAGAGTCAGGACTGTTGACTCCTGGTTACAAGAATGTCAAGCAGGGCTTTAAGGCAATTATGGAGGCATTTAGTTCAGAATAGGACCTGGCATGTGGATGTGAGACAGCATTAATGTAAAACATTAGTGCTCCTTTCCAGACTGTGTATCCACAGCAGACGATAGTTTTTACCTCTCCATAAGTTTCCCAGTATAAATGAAAATCCAAGCCATATCATGAGAAGAGGAAGTAAACCGCAGGATAATGTTTATAGATATGAACTCTCATAGCGACTAAGCTCAACAGATCGCTTAGTTGAGCTGGGATTAGCAGCAAATTATCTGGATTATGGCTCTTGTCACCAAGATGAAATGTTACTTACGTTATACTTCAGGATTCATATATATATGGTTATTGGAAACATAAAAATGTTATCTTAGATAAGAAAGGAAACCTTTTTTTTTTTTTTTAAAAGATAACTGTAGAATATATTTGGGTGCAGTTTATAGTTCTGTATTATGTGCCTTGAAAAGAAAGCCTCCAGCTTGCAGGTGATAAAGCCAGACTTGTTCAGACACCACCCTTTCAGAGCATGCATACGGCTCTGCTCCCCTTGCCCTTTAACAGACTGCAAAATAGCTCCTTGCCTCTTCTTGTAGTTACACCAGGTTTGATCCCTTATGCTCAGAATTGTGTGTGTAATGCCCAATGACATTATTCCAGTTTTACATTAGTGTGATGTAGAGCAGAAGTCTGCCCCACAGAACATGGAACCCCAAAGGCGTTCTCTAAACCCATTTTTGTAATAAGGAATAGATGTCAAAGTTGAATGTCCTTTGTCATTATCTCCCGTTTGCTTGTGTCTCATTAGGAAGCAGGAATGCAAGAAAGCTATCCCATTAGCTGATAATTCAAAAGTACTTCAAAAAGAAAACCCGGTGCCTCCAGGAATATCTCCCGAGCAGCAGTCTGATCTCTGCAGGTTACTGTTCAGAGTTATTTTAAGTCAGCCTGTCCTTTGGCGTCGCTGGCTGGAAGTACCTGTTATCTGCAATCCCATTTAACTTGCAACTTTAAAACATAATTGAGAATATTATTTCAAAGCACGGTGCTTTCTGAAGCTCCAGTGCTGAGAAGGATTTTCCACTTTAACAAGTCGTCTTCTGCTGCAGTGAGCACTGACCTCTGTCCTGTTCACAGTAAAGGTAAAGCTACAATGCAAAGGCTCTGGCATTATTTAAAATGGCCCAGCTAAATTTCCTGTGGTAAAAAATGCAGGTAAAATTTAAATTCTGTCTTTTATTATTTTCTTTAAAGAAGGAACTTGCTAAGGAGCAAATTGTTCCAAAAGCAATTCATTTTTCTCTGCAGAGTTCAGACATAAGGGCTGTTCTTTCACAACGTTGCATATTTGTATTGCTTGGGGGTATAAAAATAATTTGCAGATGTTAATTAAAGATTCCAATTAGTCACGTGGTAAGAAAACAACAATTTCTTCCTTGGTAAAAAATGAGTTAGGAGATGGCATGTTGGTGTTGTGTTGATGGGTGGAGTTGATGATCTTAGAGGTCTTTTCCAGCCTTAACAGCTCTATGATTCTGTGGGCTGCAGATGAGCAGTGTGGGGTCCTGGTCTTCATGCTGGGTGCTGCCTCTCTGAGCTGTTTAACCTCACCCTTTGGGTCTTTGCCCTCCCTTTGCCTCTTCAGTCGGAAGAGATTTATAGCAAAACCAGCCTCTCAATGTGGACAACAAAGCCCCTGTTTCATTTTGGGTTTTAGGTGCACCGTAACGTCAGTGGGATTTTGCTTGTGGGTTTGCTGTGGTGGAGCTGCTGGTGGATCGATGAGGAAGAGCAGCTCTCGGGTCAGCAAAGCGAGGCTGAGCTTTATGCCCTGTTCACTGCGCAAACTGGAAAGCAGGCCAGACCGCAGGGCGTGATGGCGCTGCGCCTCGGCACCCTCGCTGCAGCGGTGAGGTTTGCCATGCTCGGCTCTCAGGTGCCTGCACAGCCTACTGCTCCGCCTGTGAAGGGGAGCAGCGTGTCAGGCAGGGATGACAATACCTTTACCTCCTGTGCCTGCTGTGGTGAAGCGCTGGCACAGGATGCCCAGGGAAGCGGCGGCTGCCCCATCCCTGGAGGTGTTCAAGGCCAGGTTGGATGGGGCTTGGAGCCCCCTGAGCCAGTGGGAGGTGTCCCTGCCCATGGCAGGGGGGGTGGAACTGAATGGGCTTTGAGGTCCCTTCCAACCCAAACCATCCTGTGATTCTATGAACTCTGCAGCTGCAGAAACCGGGAAAGAGTCTTCAGCTGGCTGCAAACTCAGCACCTGCAGTACTGACTCTGGTTTTCTTCTGGCGTGGTGCTCAGTTGTTACCACGCCTAATAAGCACTGAGAAGTGGCCCACTTCCGCTGCTCTGCTTATCAGTAGTCTAAGGAAAAGCTTGTAGTAGCTTGTGATTAGCAGGTAGTGAATTTTGTTGAGCAGTGAGGCCGAACAGGAGGGACTGTGTTACTTAAAACACTTCTTGTACTGCAGCGTGGGCTGCTTAGCAGAGGCCAAAGGCAGGAGAAACTCAAAGCTGTGTGTTCCTAGGGTGGCAGGCTCCTAGCATGGGAAGACACTGAACAGTTCCCAGCTGTGAAGGGGAAACGGAGAAGAGCTCTATGGCCCAGCCCTTGCTTGTGCAGCCTGCGCTGTCCTGTCAGACTGTCGCTGCCATCAACATTTTACATGTTGTGGAAGAAGACACACAACCCGTAGGAGCTGTGATGCCCTGGAGCATCAGACTCGGTATGGAAAGGTTGAAGAACTCAAGGAACGTGCAGGTGATGAAGGACAAACTTCAGAGCTGTTCCATCAGCAGCTACAGCTCTCACCCAGCAGAATATGGAGCGGAAACTTCATGGCTGGAAACTTACGCTTCGGTTCTTAATGTCCTCATGGATGGTTCCTGCTGGAGTCTGACCTGGATGCCCTGAGGACCTTTTCCTGGCTTCTCCTTACCTACAGAGATTTAAGGTCTGTGACAAATTTATACATTATCCTGGGGGGAAGCCTGGGGGGGATGTTCCTCCTAGATTCACTGTCAGGTTGCAGGTTTGTGTCTTGTGTTAGGAAGACTAAATTTAGACTCCACAGATGAGATGTGCAAACAGAGTTCAAAGGCTCATCTAGCTTAAATCCCTTTTGGTTCAGGTCCTAACCTGCAGCTCCCTTAGCCTGCTGTTGGGTGCCTGGGGCTGGAGGCTGTTGCAAGGTTACACTTGGGTTTATGCCAGCGCAGGAGGAAAGAGAGGGAAGTCCAATTGTGTATGAATCGTAGAACGTCAGGCTTAGGTTTTTCATATGCTCGCGAGTGTGATCCTGATCTTGCAGCCATGCAAGTTACTTCACAAAAAGATCAGGTGATGAGACTAAATTTTCTGGAAGAGAAGAACTGTTTAGTTTTCATTTTATGCGCTATTAGGATGCAGCTGTGCTGAGGGTTTTTGTGTTTCTTCATAGGTGCTCAGAAAGTGGAAATGCTGACCTGTCAACTGTACCTGACAAGGAAAAGTCTCTTGTTTTATGTCAGTAACTGCTCTATACTGGCCTAGTTTCCTCCCAGCAGCTGCACTGCACGAACCAGCAGTGTAATTCAAATCTGAATTTATGAATGTCTGTTAAAGTGTGAGTTGCACTCTTATGCACTGCTTGTTCTCAAACATGTTAAAGCGGTTAGAAAATAAAGAAGCGGATGGAAAAAAGGCACAGTAATGTAATAATAATAGTGGAGAGCACATTTTTCCCTTCTAGTCATCTAAGAAAAAATGTGTTAAAAGATTTTGAAAGAGTGCTGAAAGCTTCCTGCTGCACTACACGGCTCGGAAATTTGAGAGGGGGAATGTTCATCCGTGAAAACACTGCTTGCTCCTCAGGCAGAAGAGCGGGTGTGAGCTCAGCTACAGCAGCGAAACGTAATCAGTTCTGTGCTCCTTCTGAATGCAGAATTACAGTTGAAATCCTTACAAACCCGGGATGCAAAGACAATGAAGGGCTGTGAATGGTCGAGAAGAAAAAGCTCTCTGAATATTTTTGAAAATCCCAGACATCAACCACCACAATCCTTGGTCCCATGCACTAATTACAAGTAACCTGTTTTGGCAGTAACTATTTTTTAACCTTTCCAGGGTGAATTCTACAGCAGGGGTTCTGCCCGGAGCACGTTTCCTCGTGACCTCTGCTGTGGCAGTGTTATTCCCCAGCCTCAGTACTTACCCCTTAAAGCACTTGCTGGTTATAATGGTTTATAGCTTGCTGGTTCTTTCCTTCAGCCTGCTCTGTGCTGTTACTATACACAATCTTCTTTTCTTTTCTTGCCTTTGCTTGGCGCCCTCTTTTACCTCTGTCGGGTTTTTTCGTCATTGTTGTTGCTTCCTTGTGGGAAGGGGTTGTGAGTGAGAAATGCTGAATTCTGCTGTAGTCAGAAGGGCTTGCTGGGTATCTGTGATGCACTGTTGGGCTGTGACTTTGCTTCAATAAGGGAGATAGATTCGCTTCTCTAGTTTAGATCTGAGTCATCAACAGTAACTGCAGAAGGACTTGTGGGTTTTGCAGACAAAAATTACCCGGAGGTAAAGCGCTAAGAGACACCAGGCACCAATAATACATCTCACAGTGACTCTTTTGTCACCTTATCTCCCTTCCAGACCTGGAGAAGGAGATGAGCATCCTTCAAAACAGGTATTGAAGGAGCAATTAAAGATTAAAGGAATCCTGTTTTCCCTTTTCTCCTTATTTTCTTCATTGCTTTAAATTAAAATGTTTTCAGTTCTTCCTTGCCAACTCACTATTTCTTCCAGGGGTTCCTGTTGCCTTCTAAATGCTGTCACTTCTTGCTCTTCCCTTTCCTTGTGTCTCTTACCTGCTCTCTCTCCAGCCTCCACCTCTCTCCAGTCTCACTTTTCCTTCTTTTAATCATTTTCCAAGAGTTTTATCTGTGCCTTTTCCCTACCTGCAGGCTGGGGAAGGTGGAGGCAGCTTTAAGTGAAAGAGATGTCTCTGAGCGTGTACCGTAACTCTCTGAAATCAGAAGTTGAATTGTCATTTGTGATGTTCCTTAGCTCAACGGATGCAAGGCTGTTTGCCATGTAAGGCTGTTACAGAGAGCTGTACTCTTGGATTTTGAGTTAGAGATGTCAGCAGCGGTTACCAGGGAAACTTCTAAAATTACCCTTGTGCTGTCTGCACTCAAATACTGGTTCAGATCTTTGGGAAATGGCACCAAGCAAACAGGCATAGATTGGGAAAGTGGCACCGTGTGAAGCTCGGGGATGCTTTACATACAAGTAAAATAAAAATCCTTAAACCTTCAGGATGATACAGGGGCTTTAGCTCTGCAATCCTAAACCAGGAAAATAGCATGAATGAAATAAAAAGCAGTGGTTCCGTTAAGATTTCATACAGACAACAGCTTTAACAGGATTGTGTTTAACCTCCATTTTAGGTTTTGGTTTTCAATGCTGAGAAAAGAAGAATTATTTCTAACAGGTAATTGACAGTGATTGTAACTTGGTACTAGAAACTAATGGGAGAAGAGACCCTGCTACCCCCCAAAAAAGGTAAAAGTATAGACGTGTATTCATGCATATTTAAATGCACGCTAATCAGAAAGAACATTTGGGATTAAAGCAAATATCAGAGACCTGTAAAAGGGAGAGTTCCAATGCACTTGAACGGGCTCTTTACCCCAATACTGCAGTACCTTCTCTGGCTGAGCAGCTCTGAGCCACAAGCTACAGCAGATTGCAGAAATATTTTAATCACTATGTGTTCTCGCTATCCTGGCTCTCTCTTTTGGCTATTTATTGTTGTCAAAAGTAATTTATCAGGCTTGATGGTCTTGGGTCTGACCTGACACAGCTGGGCTTATGTAAGGACTATCACCTGTCCTTCCTGGAGCTGTCAGCCCGCTGTTCCTTGGAAGGACTGGGCTGTTATCCTGCGCTTGTGTAGCTACCAGCCTAGTGGGGATTTATCTGTGGCTGGGCTTGAGGTACAAGTAATATTTCCCACATATTTCATATCTACGGTGTATGTATTTATTATTTTCTTCACTCATGCAAGTCTCTGCTTTAAAATCTGAGCTATACTAAGGAGAAAGGTGTATATTTCACATCATTAAGTAAAATAGATGTTTGTGTACATAAGGTGATTTTGCTTAAAGAATATATTGTCTGGTCAGGTAAGCCACATATTTGTTATCTGATAACAAATGTTGGATCAGCCTCTTCAATAACATTTGTGGCAAGCACAGTACATTTTAATACATGTTAAAAATATCTCTTCTTGCGTGGTGCTCACTGCAATGTATTGATGTAAGAACGGGCTAACTTTGCCCCTTCCACACAAGTGCCCTAAGAATGTAATCTGAATATAAGAGCAATGTACCACGTCCACATGGAGTGATAGATGATTGGCCAACTTCAGAACTTGGCTGCGGTGAGAAGCTGATTGCTATGCTGAACTCAGACCGTAACCACTGCAAGTAATTAATCACCGTATGATTAATCAAAAGCTCATCGTGCTCTGGATGCTATGCATGAATCAAAAAAGTGCCTTAAGTAGCAAATTCCTTTGGGATTGTAAGGAAGTTATTCTGGCTGCCGTGACACGAGGAACAGTGGTGTGGACGGCTGCTCTGCTCACGATGCTGCTGGAGGAGCAGGAGTAGATGGTGTTTGACTTAATGTGGATGCCCTGATATAAGAGAGTGGCTTTTCTTTTAAAACTTCAAAGATCATATCTGTTCAAAATTATCAATAGAAGATCCAGCTCTATTTTCATTTCACCTGCACAAAATTTTGTTTCTTTAGGTTTCTGTATGACAGGCTCTGCTGGCAGAGAGCTTTCAGGCAAGCCCGCTCCGGCGGAGCTGGCAGGAGGAAGGCTCTGAGGCTGAATGGTGAGGTACAGGGAAAGTAGCTTGTGGTTGTAGGGGCTACTTCAGAAGTATGGGGTGACACCCTGATACCATTTCCTTGTGCTCCCTGTTGTTTCACCAGGAATAGTTTTTTTTTTCTTGATGCAAGAAGCCAGTGGCTTGAAAAGTTCAGCATTTTGCGTCACATGTGCTGAAGATGTGTTACCATCTTTTTTATTTTATTCTGTAGCAGAAAGCTACTAACGATACAGCAGCTCCCTGCCTGAGGAGCAGAGCTGACACGCAGATCAGCAGTTCCAAGAAGCTGTGGGAACATTTAATGAGATGTATAGCAGCGTGTCCTTGGGCGAGTCCACGGTGTGCTGACAGCTCATGGGGAAGGGGCAGGTCAACAAGCCCCTTTTGGCTCTCCAGTGGCTTGCAGGGGTTCACTGAGTGGGGAGCAGGCAAAGCTGCCCAGCAGTGTGTCACCTGGCTCCACACTTTCTTGCCTCACCATGGCTCATGTCATCCTTGCTCGTGGCATGAAGACAATGCAAGTGAAAGGGTCCTTTTCCTCTGAGAAGCAAAACTGCATTTTAGAGAGAGACTCCCAGAAAACCCTGCAGGAGATGTAGGGGTGTTGAGCATCACGTGCATGTTTTCCCTCAGTCACAAACTATA
This sequence comes from Neomorphus geoffroyi, assembly GCA_033558235.1. Lineage (NCBI taxonomy): Eukaryota > Metazoa > Chordata > Aves > Cuculiformes > Neomorphidae > Neomorphus > Neomorphus geoffroyi. The sequence continues at coordinate 4,653,994 of JAUMJM010000016.1, read as the reverse complement.
TTTTAGGCACAGTTATTTGCAGTACTCTGGTGCAGACAATAAACACACAAAGCTATTTTATGAAAAATTGGAGCTCTTAATTTAAATCCTACTTTTGTTCCTTAATCTTCACAAAGATGTGGAGAAAGACTGAGAAAACGAGGGTAAGTATATTATAAGACATTCCTGTTTCTTTAGGGTAATGTTTAATGATCAGTCAGTGACTGAGTTTACATACATTAAATATTTATTTTTCTTCTGTAGAGCTGAATAGGGAAATGTGCTCACATTCCTGCCAGATCACTAATTGGGTAACTGCGGCTGCTTGGGGTATTTCTGAGCAGCAGTTTTATCTGTGCTACTTGTCTCATTAAGGATTTTACTGTTTGTATTCCAGAAGTCATGAATTCTCCAGCTGGGGCTGGAGCTTTGATAAATTGTTATTTTGTATGCTCAAAACGTAACCTTATTACCTCTGAGTAATAAAAACTTGTCAGTTTGCATTTTTTTTTTGTACATTTTTACAGCAGAAATTTCTGTTCATTTTCAGTGTTTGCAAAATCAAGATTTTGTTGGAATCAGTGGGTTTCTGCAAGTTAATCTGGCTGCAGAATCAAGACTATAAATTTGTGGAATGTGTGTGATTTCGTGCTGCTCCTCTATTTCTTTCGCTTCTATGCTCAGGTTTCTGGTGGGAGTCCACCAATGTCCGTTTCCCACCTCATCCATCCCCGGGATATTTCTGGGGAACATCTCCTCTGTACTGGCTTGAATTTTGCCGCAGACACAGTCCCCTCCGCCACGAAGGGCAACAGGATCAGATTTTTAAGGTAGTGCTCAGCATTTGTTGGGGAGGGTAGATTGAGTCTGTAGCAGCTGATCCTACTGAAGTTTTATTTAAGGTCATCCTATGTCCTGTCTGGGCTTTATTGCCCCTATAGGACAAGGCGTCCCTTCCAAAGTTCCCTTCCTTACACCTGCCCTGCCCCCATTTGTGATTTTGGCAGTTTTACTTTGCTGTCCTGTGCTTTTCACACTCTCCTTTTTATTTTCTACAGGAATAGCCCTCCCCAGGAACTCCCTTCTTTGTCAGCTTAGAGCTATTACATCAGTTTAGCCCAGCAAAAATGAGCTGAGCTTGCGTAAGGTGTGCAGAGAAGAATCCTCCTGTCCAGAACGGTCTGGACTCAGCAAATGAATCACACATTTCTCCTTCTCGGGAGAGCTATTTTATCTCCTGTTTGAGTTCTGAGTCAGCTTCACTTTAGGAGCCTCAGAAATAGTAATATCTCTTTCTTTTCTTCAGCTTCCAGATGGAAAATCACCATCAGGTAGCGTACAGGTGCTAAATGTCCCACTCGTTCGCAAAAAGCCCTGAGATGCTGAAATATGGAACTCTTTGGAGAAGACTATTTATTAATACTGTGCATTATTCTTATAGTGTCATCCTTAAGTGTGCACCGTTTGCTTCTCAGAATGTTATTGCATAGCCTAAATACCGCTTTTAACACTGGAGCTGGTGTCGAGCCTTTAAAAGAGTTTTCCCTAATGGAATTTTAAAAATAGATAAATGACCAGAGCGCTTGCTAAGCCTTTTTTTTTTTTCTTGAGGTTTGGTTGATCTGAATTGTTTGTGTAGTTACGACTGTTTTTTTCTTGACACATTAACAATATTTATATGCGGAGGACCCTAAGGAGGCTTCATAGCCAAAATATTTGAAGTCACAAAGGGTCAAAGCTGCCATTCTGAAACCTTGGTTTAGAGTTACATTAATGACATCCATAGTTAGTCGCTTCTAGGGTCACATCGGGGCAGGTTTAGTTATCGCTGTGTAGCCCATGAGCCATCTATTTAATGGCTGCTGCTTTTGTATGGAAGACAAAACAGAATTCAAGACAGGTTCATCAGCACTTTCATCGTTTAAAATATTTAATATTTATGCTATCCTAGTGAAAACTTCCTTAAGGTAACGACAACTGAAATCATTCAAAATATTCCTGCAAGAGGTGAGCTGTCAGACTGATGGTCTGCTTTCGAATATCGCTTTCTCTTTCAGCTGCCCATCCCCCTGCTTCTTTCTTGATTTATCTGCCTTGAAGCTTTTAACTCATATGATTCTTTCTCCTGCCTGTAAGGTTTTTTATATATATATTTAAATGAAACAAAGGTTATTTATAGGGTGTTCTTGTTGCTGCAGCTGAAGAATTATTATTTATCTGAGCCAATGAAGCACTCTACTGTTACAATGTTAGCCTTAAAAGCGAGGATTTGGCTTTCTAGCTGCATCCTCTCATGGTTGTATTTATTTGTGAAATATAACAGCACGAGAGGCTCAAACCTCTAAATAAACCGAATCAGTTGTTGCTGTGTTGATCAGTTTGTTAGATCATTTTCAGTGTGGTAAGATGCATTATAGAGGAAATCAGTCTCAGCGTGCTCTGTTTCAGCCTAATCTACTGAATCAATAGTTTCTATAAATAGTTTTAAAGCTAAAGTATACGATCATGGTGTTGTCATTAGCCAGTGGGTTTCAATGCCTGAATTAAGAGATGGGTGTCACTTACTGTGATTTTTTGAATAGGGTGACTGATCTTGGGGAAGGTGCCTGCAGGAAAATTTTGAGCTGCTTCTGTAGAGAATTCTTTTGGGCTTGTTTTTTTCTTTATAGTATTAAATACGTTCCCTGAGCTTGAATATTGAATTTATTTTGATAGAACCGGGTGAGTTTATGCTGATTTGCTTATCTAAATGTAATATAAACTTTGTCTCCACGGAACCGATGAATTTGCCATGACTTTATACACATAGATGAATAGATACAGAGATACACATGAAAATAAATAATAATAAATTAATGTAATGATTCGCACTGAAAAATTATAAAGACAATTATATTTATTAAAAATTATAAAGAAAACCCTGGAAGCCCCTTAACAAAAGGTTTAAGAACTGTTTTCTGCTCTGCCACGGTGTCCTGGTGCCAACAAGGCCAGATTTACAGTAACTAATACAACAGCAGCACTACAAATCAATACGAGGTGCAATGTGATCATTTGTGCTCTTTGAATGAACAAGAGAAATGCTAGTTTCAATGGACTTTGTTTTAACTTGTGAATGTCTTTTATTTTTTTAGAATTTAAATCCTTTATTTGATAAAACACGCAGGTTTCGTGTCCGCTTCAGCAAGCATTGGAGAAAGCGCTTGACAAGACAGTGGAGTTAAGCCAAAAGGCAGGTTCCAGTGTGTTTACAAAGTCTGGGCAGTAAGTGATGTTTCAGCTCCTGTAGTAGCATTGCTGTTGTAGTTCTGTTCTTTGAAATATATCAAAAAAACCCAAAAAGCAAACGAGTGGCAATAGGTAGCATCTTTTTAAGATTTTAGACCAATGGATACAGAAACAGTAGATGTGAGGCCTGACAGATTGCCAGTTTCCTTCCCTTTATCAGCTTGCCCATCCCTAGTCTTCAAAATTTCATATTGAAGAAAGAGCAAAAACTGAAGACCCTGACTAGATTCGGTGGTTAAGGAGTGTATTTTCAGATAACAACGTTCAAAGGAAGCTCTGACAGTTTTATCAGCCATAAGTAGGTTGTTCCTATGCAGAAGGCTGGAAACCTGGTGGCAGAATGGGACCCTGTGTCTTCAGTAAGGTATTACAGTTGTACTTCTTAATACCTGAAAATGAAGCTGTCGTGATTCTACTCTGCAAAGTGAAAATGAAAGGTGTGTTCTAAAATCTCTGAATTCTGCTATGTCTAGGAAACCTAACGTTTAGCCTGGTCAGCATCACCACACCTGTCTCCTGAAGCAGGTGCAGTTCTGAAATGCAATAGCCCTGAAGCAGGTGCATTTCTTAAATGCAATAGGTTCTAGGGGTTTTTTCCCCTGGATATATTCATTATTGAAGATACACGTTGTTTTGGGGGGCGGAAAAAGTGTTTTATTCTGCATGGCTTTTGTAAAAGGCAATACTGTAGAATAAACCCACCTTTTCCTCCTTTTTTTTTTTTTTATTTCAGTGCTTGGTCAGGGCACACGAATGCTCCTGTACCGTTGCTTAATGGATTTGTCTGCTCTCTCCAGAAGCAGAAAGAAATATCTTTCCCTCTGCTCCAATTTTAGACCTTATCTTTATATCCCTTGTGTATGATCTCAAATGATGGCATACACTTCTCATTCTGGTTTTGGCTCGTGCTCTTCCTGAAAGCAATGATCTGGACTGCGTGTTGCTCTGTAATCTTCTTAAGTCATCATTTCACTTGCACTGTAAATAGAAATCCATTTGTGTAATTAATGATTTTGTTATTACAGGAAGTTTTTTCTTCTTTAATTTCTCTTATGCATAGATGTCATCTGTAGTCAAACTGTCCCCTAGGATGTGTGTAGGTGTCTGCTGCTTATTCAAGGCAAAGTTGAGGTCTTCAGGTAAAAAGCTATGTTTTCAACCTCATACTTGCGAGAAAGATTCTCGTGAAAGTGGAAATCAAACAGTGAACAACTGTGTTTGCCCAAGCCAGGGTCTCTGCGGGAGTGTGAACTTCCCAGTCCCTTTATTCCTATTTAGGGATTAATCTCCAAATCTAATGTGTAGAGCGGCAATCTGTTAACTCTCTTCTTACAAGCACAGCGAAGTGTAAGGTGCAAAGCTCACAAATGAAGGAGCGCAGAGGGGATCAGCAACTGTTTCATGGAAGAAAAGGGAAAAAGACATGGAAAAGACTACAGGAAAGGTAATAGTAGCCGTGATCCCAGAAAGGAGCAGATATTTAAATACAGTTGAATTGTGCTGATTGAAAGAACATAACAGTGGAAAAATCACATCCTTGGTATGTGCTCGTAATTGAGAGAGTGTCTCTGAAGGAGGTTTTTTATTTGGCTTTCATTTTTGTGTCAGTCTTTTTGAAGGAGGTGATTGTCCCGCTCTGCTCTCCACTGATGCGGCCGCATCTCGAGCACTGGGGGCAGTTTTGGGCACCACAGTCTAGAAAGGACATAAAACTACTGGAGAGTGTCCAGAGGAGGAAAAAGCTGGGGAAGGGTCTGGAGGGGAAGGCGTATGGAGAGCGGCTGAAGTCACCTGGTCTGTTCAGCCTGGAAATGAGGAGACGGAGAGGGGATCTCAGAGCTGTTTTCTGTCTCCTCACATGGGGAGGAGGAGAAGCAGGCGCTGAGCTCTTCTCTCTGGTGACCAATGACAGGATCCGAGGGAATGGCAGGAAGATGTCAGGGGAGGGTTAGGTTGGATGTTAGGAAGAGGTTCTTCACCCAGCGGGTGGTGGAGCACTGGAACAGCTCCCAGGGAAGCGGTCACGGCATCGAGTCTGCCAGCATTTGAGAAGCATTTGGACAACTCCCTCAGATACATGGTATGAGTGTTGGGAGTGTCCTGTGTAGGGATGAGTTGGACTCAATGATCCTCTTGGGTCCCTTCCAGCTCGGGTGATTCTATGACTCTATGGTAAGAGAGCCCTGGCAAACGAGCCTGCAGCATCTGCAGTTCTTGTCACGGCACAGGGGCTTTCACCAAACACAGAATGTGGCTTTTTGGTAGAATAGCCCAGCTGGGCTGTTTCGCAATAGGAAAGAGACACAGACTATCCCCAAACTTTTTTCTTCCTTAGCCATAGCTAAAGCAAGCTAGAATATCTCTAAATTGAGGTGGGAAAAGATGAAAGTAGTTCCAGCTTCACGCTGAAACTGCTCATTGATGGGCTGTCACGGATAGTTCCAACAAGATGGGGAAACTCTCCTTATTCCCTTTTAAACAGGAAAGTGGTTTCAGAAAGTACAGTTTTCAATTCTCTGCCTGCTGCAAGGTTTTGTCTAGGATCAGCCACGTAACCAATTGAATGCATGCATTTTTCAGTGCATTGATATTAAATTTCTTTAGAGTTCCCGTATCTGAATTTGATATTTTGAATTAAAAAGGAATCAGCCCAAACCCTTCATTATAATGAAAATGCAGTAACTGAGAGATGTCAGACGCTGAGGTAACCACACTCTTTTATGACCCTGTCTTGCCCTTTACAAAAGCCAGCTTAAGTTAGTTAGAACTGCCTGTGATTGCTCATCTTTTCTAGTCATTACTTCTTGCATACACATAGCAGAAGAAAAGTCTTGTGCCGAAAAAGATTAATGAAAATCTACATTACACTTCATTCAAAGCATCTGCCTGCTTTGGAAGTCATGCACTGGCTCACATACTAATTAGAGCAGAACAAAACGTGCCATATTTTTTTTTTTTTTCCTTTTGGGGAGGAAATTGAAAACCAAGAAGCGATTGTCTCCTTAATTTTTTTCAATGGTCACACCAGCTGTGCACATCAAATATCTCATACGCAATGTGCATTTTGTAACAGAGACTGCTGCAGGGGTTAAATTAATAATTCTGCTTTCTCAGAAAAAGCACAATATAACAATAAACCTTGAAAAGGTAGAATTCTACTATTCTGCAAATGAAAAAGTCAACAGGATCACTAAAAATGTGGCTGTATCCTTAAAGACTCCGGTGATGCTCTTGCACATAAAGCCATGTACTGGCTGCTGACTAAGTGGGAAACCAGATGGTGTATTATGACTAATTTTCACAACGGGAATAAAAGACAGGTAATAATATGCCTGTTAACAGAGAGGACTGTTGAGGAATTTCTTGAAATTGTGGAATGAAATGTGCAGTAATACACGCTTATCCTGAACTGGATTTCCTGCCTTCTGACTGGGAGGAGAGGGAAGGGGAGGAAGTCAATTGAATCAAAGAGAAAATGAAGTTGTGCGACTAGTGCAGGTGTGGCACTGGGACAAGCGTTCCCTGCCCCTTTACATGTCTGCTGGTTGCACGCTCTTGTCACAGGCAGGGTAGATCCAGCATGTCAACGCCATGTGTGGTCCTGGGCATGACCCTGCCCTTGGCAGTGGGAAATCCCTTTGCTACTGGGACAAGGACCCAGGAGGTGCAGATGAGTTGGTGCAATGGATCATTGCAGCCACAAAGGGGAAGTAATAGAATCATAAAGATTGGAAAAGACTTGTAAGATGATGGAGTTCAACTGTCAGCCCAACACCACTGTGCCCACTAAACCACGACCTGCAGTGCCACACGTATACATTTTCTGAACGTCTCCAAGGATGGTGATTCCACCACCACTTCCCTGAGCAGCATGGTCCAATATTTGACCACTGTTTCAGTAAAGAAACTTTTCCTAATATCCAATCTAAACCTCCCCTGGTGAAACTTGCAGCCATTTCCTCTTGTCCTATCACTTGTTACTTGTGAGAAGAGCCCAGCACCCACCTCACCACAACCTCCTTTCAGGAAGCTGTAGAGAGCGATAAGGTCTCCCTTCAGCCTCTTCTTCTCCAGGCTAAACAACCCCAGTTCCCTCAGCTGTTCCTCATAAGACTTGAGCTCCAGCCCCTTGAAGTCAGCCAAGTGCCTTTGAGTTTAGAAGACCACCCAGTTGTCCTGTCAGGTGTGAATGGCTAAGAGTCATCAAGGAAACGATTGCTCATCATAGAGAAAAAAAGGCTGATGCTAGGTGCTCAGTTTAATGTTCAGGAGAAGATTTCTGAAAAAAACCCATTACCACCAGGTGTAAGCATGAAAAAAAAATATAAAATAGCATAATTGCACTCCCAGGTATCCACTTCCAGGAGATGGATGTGCTCGAAAGAAAGAAAACTTAACAGAGCTCTTCATCTGACTTGCTACATGGCAGGATAACATCCTTCAGTCTGTCAATTTCTTGCCATCAAAAGGCTATGAAATTCAAAGAAGTGTGTTCTTTATACATAATTCAGTGCAGCTTTCCACTTGCATACTTTGTAAATAGTATTTTTAGGGGTTTTGAAATGAAGACAAGACAGGGGCTGGCCAGTTTTCATTAGGCTGCCTTACAATTTTCAGCAGAACTCGAACTAATTCTCCAGTGCTATAGAAAAAGTGATAGCGGATGAGGAAGACGATCACCTATTCTTTTCTAAGTGTGTGTCTAAGAAAAAAGACTCTTCTGTCAGTGAGATGGAGTTTGAGTGAAAAATCAGAGTGCATTAGCTACGTGGCTCCAATTTTGTATGTAAATTGCCTTCCCACTCCCTCTCAGGATTAGTGCTTTGGTGACAAGCAAAGAATGTAATTCTGTTTTGAGCTTTTTATCTGATGATAACTCTCTGTGCTCACTGCTCCCTAGCTTGTCACCACTGTGGTGAGATCGATTGCACCTTAAGTGCTCCAAGTCACACAATATTTAGCATATATTCATTAAAACTCTGCATTTTCCTTCATTAATATTTTTAAAATAACTCCCTAAGGTTCTGACTTTCCCTTAGGTTTAAAGCTAACTTTCAAGGACTTGAGTAAGTTGTTAGAAATATTTACTTAACGTTAATTTTTTGGAGGAGATACTGCTTTTCTCCAATTTTATTGAACTTGGGTATCTCAAGGAGACATCCAGATAGTGTTACACTTCAGCAAATTGGCCTGGAAGACTTCAGGTTGAAAAGCTGGAATTGATTCCACCTCAAAAATTCATGACATAGATATCTGTCTTTGATTTGTAATACCTGAACCCAGAAAATAAAAAGCCCGAGAGCCTGGGTTGTCTGTCTTTGTGAAGTCAAGTCAGAGAAATATTAATATTGATAGCCATGAAGAAATTGTGGAGGACAGGAATAAACGCCAGAGAATGTCAGAAAGTATTTGAGGTAGAACAGATTGGAACACTGGCTCGAGAGCAGATAAACAGCTACATGACCCGAGTACCTATAAGTTGGAAATTAGACATTTTTTAATGATTAAAAGACTTCAGCTTTGCAAATATTTTTATAACAGCAGTAGCAAGAGCAAACCACCCCAAAAGGGCTAAAGATGAATTTACATTGGGAATGTTACGACCTTCCTTTTTGGATTGTAGGCAGCTTTGGCTCAAAGAGGGATCCAAAAGCCCCCATTCAGTCTGAGGTTTCCAGAAGCCTTTGGATCTCATGCAATTGTCAAAAGCAAAGCTCTGTGCTGGAGGAGGCAGGTCCTGCATTTCAGTAATGTAGTATTTACAGAGGTCGGGTTCTGACCTCTCCACTGCCCTACAGAACAGAGGGAGAAAGAAGGAAAAGAAGGCTTGTTTTTTCAAAAGGGTCAATGCAAGGAGCTTAAAATGGTCCGTAAACCATTTATCTCTTTCAGCATTGTACCTTCATTTCCTCAGCTGCCGTGTCCCTCCAATGCAAATAATCTTTCCCCAGTAACCCTGCTGGGAACCAGCACTGTGCTCATGTGGGATGAAAATAGATTTAAGAAGAGAGAGACACTTGAATGCTAACACGTTCGGGTTTAAGTTCAGTGTTTCTTTTAAGAGTTTGAAGAATGAAGCTGCACTGAAGGGTGGCTTTAATAATAGCATCTTTGGCTGCTGTATTGGTTGCATTGGCTTGCAGAAAATTGTGGCTTCAGGATCAAAAATAAGTGGTTGAGTCACCATCCCTAGAGGGATTTAAAAGTCGCATAGATGTGGTGCTTAGGGACATGATTTAGTGGTAGCTTGGCAGTGTTATGTTAAGGGTTGGACTCAATGCTATTAAAGGTCCTTTCCAACCTAAATGATTGTGATTTTATTGTGTTTGGAAAGAGGCAATTATAAAGTACTTTAGGATAGGGTGTGGAATTAGCCTGACTTCTTCCGGGAAATGTTGTCCTGTCATGAGACACAACGAAGTTTTAGAATACAAACAAATACACCTTCAAACTGATAAAGTAGTGACTGAGCCTGAGCAAGAAAATCTTGCCTGGGTCTGTGTCTTTGCACTCTGCACTGGTTTTCAATGTGCACTATTTATAATAAGAATAAGTAAATAAGTAAGGAGATTGTGGAAAAGGGTCTGACAAAGAGTCTTCTCTTAAAATCAGAAACCCACATCCTGTCACAGCAGGTACAGGACTTTAAACACTGATATTATCTTCTATATTAAACTCTCCTGCTCAGTGGGGAAAGGAATACAAGTTATCTGCAGTTTCAATAATAATAAGAGAGCAGAGAAACCATTCAGTGGAACTAAGCCTGGAATGGGCTGTAGATAATGCGAATGATGTGTATTAGGTTGTGCTCTCATCTCTGCCCTCTTTTAATTTCGATTGTTATAAACAGATTCCTGTCACTTCATTGTGTCTTGCAATGAATGTCTTATTAAAGTGGTCTTGTGTGCCCTTTATTCTCTCTGATGTATTAAGATGGCTTGGCATGCTGTTACATTCCAATTCTGAGATGCTGAAGGTATAAAAATTTAATTCCCCTTTTAAATGAAGGGAGGTTTTGTTGTTGTTGTTGGGGTTTTGTTTGTCTATTTTAAGCTTGTGTTTGTTTTTCTTCTGCTTTTCCCCTTTACTTCTTTGTGGTGCTGGGGTTGAGGGCAGGCAGGTGCCAAGCCAGAGGTGCTACAGGATGTATTTCTCAGTTGATGTTTTATCTTGCATATCAAAGAGCGTGATGGCAACTGAGGTTTGGACTCTACAGGTTACTTAGCATTGCCTGGGATGAGCAGTGTCCAAGCTACACACTTGATTTCAGAACTAGCTGAGGCTGCTGGCAACAGCTCAGGAACAAGTGTGTTCCCTAAACCTGATCCAATGTGTCATGCAAAGATAACCTAGAATTAGACAAATCTGAAGAACTTAGGCCTGTAAACCTGCAGGAGGCTGCTTAGGATAACAAGTAAATCCAGATTTAAATATTTTAAATATTTAAGTATCTGAACACTAATGTGTAAATTTGAAGCCCTGGAAATGTGTTTGTCAGCCGGTGTGTAGTAAGGTAATGAAGTTATAGCCTAGCGTTTCCTTTGAACTTCCAGTGCATTATTTTACTTCTGTCAAAATCAGTTGCCGAGACGTTTAATGTGTTTATTTAATTGTCTCAGTTACTGTTGTGAAGTCATATAAAATAGGTCTCCTCGCTAGAAAAGCACTCTGTAAGAAAAGCAAGTGTGCTCTTAGTTTCTGCATATTTAAGAAATGCTCGAAAAAGTCTGAAGGATTTATTAAAAGATACAGTGTTAACTATGAAATAGCAGGCATGCATCGAGCTTGCTAACTTAGGAAATGCTAAGAGCATAATTATAGAAATATTGCCATAGACGTGGCTTTCTATCACAGTATCATAAGGTTGGAAACGACCTTTGAGATCATCGAGTCCAACCTATGACCCAACACCTACACCTACTCCTGCTTGTCAACTACACCATGGCACTAAGTGCCTCATCCAATCTCTCCTTAAACACCTCCAGGGATGGTGACTCCACCACCTCCCCGGGCAGCGCATTCCAATGGCCAATCACCCTCTCAGTAAAGAACTTCTTCCTAATGTCGAGCCTAAACCTCCCCTGGCGAAGCTTGAGACCGTGTCCTCTTGTTCTGTCACCGGTCACCTGAGAGAAGAGACCAACCCCTGCCTGACTACAGCCTCCCTTTAGGCAGTTGGAGAGAGCAATAAGGTCTCCCCTGAGCCTCCTCTTCTTCAGGCTAAACAACTCCAGCTCCCTCAGTCGCTCTGTGTTTCATATATAGACAGTTGTCTTTGGAGAGAACTAGCTATGAGAGAGCTCTTCACTGGAAACACCATGTTTGGATGAATTATTGTTTCGTTCTTGTGTCCTTTTTCCATCTCATGGGCTTACATAAAAATGATCTGCTCTGGCTTGGACTAGGAGTGGAAGAGTGGTCAAAACCACTCTCAAATGGACAATGTGCTTCAGCTTCAAGTTTGACCTCCAAGTCTCACAATTCTTAGTGGGTGAGTAAGAGATCAGTGTGGTCTTAAACTATTATTATTGGAGTTGCTTTTGTATTTTAGACTTAGACTAAATATTAGGAAGAAATGTTTTGCTGTGAGGGTGGGGAGGCCCTGTCCCAGGTTGCCCAGGGAAGCTGTAGCTGCCCCATCCCTGGAGGTGTTCAAGGCCAGGTTGGATGGGGCTTGGAGCCCCCTGACCCAGTGGGAGGTGTCCCTGCCCATGGCAGAGGGGTGGAACTGGATGATGTTTAAGGTCCCTTCAACTCAAGGGATTCTATGATTCTATGAAACAATGGGATTAATGCTATTGTAAGACTTGAAAAAGAGAGAGAATTCATCACCACATAATGCAGTAAGGTAAGTGCAAGGACTGGAAAAGCCTGGTCCCTTCTGATCTAATAAAAATTATACTTTATCTGGAAGAAGGTGTAAAAATTTCTTCCTTTTTATCCACATCCCTCCCGAGACTAAAATTAACCTAAAGAGGTGCTTAATGGCACCTACTAACCCATTTTATTAATTAAACCACTTTGTAACATTTACTTTCCGGGAAAGCACCTTTCCTTTTATTTGTCTGCGATGCACGCTTAGGACACTGAAGAAATGATATACACAAATAACTTGCACGACACTAATGACTTCCAATATTCTTTGGGAAACAGCTTCCACACTGTTCTTGGCTATATGTATGTGTCTATATAGCTTTTAATAAAAGTGGCGCTGGCAAAACATCTCCTGCCATCACAGACGTTGACAGCTGAGGCAGCCTGGAAATGCCACTTAATTTAGCCATTACAAATTTTATACTGAATTTTGTCGCCTTTTTAGGAGAGTTGCAGGGGTAAAGTAAAAGAGAAGGAGAGGTTGGACAATGGAGGAGGGTTCTACTTAAAATAATTAAAGCAAGGAAAAAAAATCTAAATACGGTGATAAAATATGCAGAAGGCAATTGAGGACTATACTGATTGTTTAGCTTATTCAGCCTGGAGAAGAGAAGGCTCTGGGGAGACCTTAGAGCAGCCTCCCAGTACTGAAAGGGGCTCCAGGAAAGCTGGGGAGGGGCTCTTGATCAGGGACTATAGGGATAGGATGAGGAGGAACGGTTTTAGGCTGAGAGAGGGGAGATTGAGATGAGATTGTAGGAAGAAATGCTTTCCTGTGACGGTGGGGAGGCCCTGTCCCAGGTTGCCCAGAGCAGTGGTGGCTGCCCCATCCCTGGAGGTGCTCAAGGCCAGGTTGGATGGGGCTTGGAGCCCCCTGATCCAGTGGGAGGTGTCCCTCCACATGACAAGGTGTTGGAACTGGATGATGTTTAAGGTCCCTTCCAACCCAAACCATTCTAGAATTTTATGATTCTGTGACAGTTCTTTGCTTGTCTTTGATTTTCTTTCAATGTGACATTGTCTGAAGATTTCACTCCGAAGAGTGCAGCATCCCTGGAGCAGAGAAGGTGTCTTTCTTCATAGTCACATATTTACATTAACTATCATCTTCTTGTATGTGGTAGTGAAATTGGTGCTACTTTAAATGCATGAGAAAAATGAGCTTTGTGACAGGAAGCTCAGGAGAGGGTTGCACCAACACAGATGGGCTGGGTAATCTCTGCTGGTATGGGAACATTTTCAGTGATCTGTTCCCCTTTTTTAAACCCATATATTTTAAGTGGAACTGACAAACCTGGCTGTGTAAAGATTTCAACTTATTTTCTCTCTCTTTTTATATGTATTAAAAAATCACTGGTTTTCTTTCTGTGAGATACACACACTCATTTACCCCGACTTCTTGTATTCGTATCTCCTTGTGCTTCCTTTTAGCTGTGTCGGTCACTCACGGTTGTAGCCGTGTCTCTGACAGAAGCCTGAAGGGTGCAAACACCCTTTGCCTTTGTGGGCACATCTTTCCTTACAAGGTGATGGCTGCAAGTTGTGGCAGGGGAGGTTCAGACTGGACATGAGGAAGAATTTCTTCACTGAAAGGGTGGTCAGGGATTGGCACAGCTGCCCAGGGAGGGGGTGGAGTCGCCATCCCTGGAGGGGTTTAAAAGATGGGTGGGTGAGTTCCTTAGGGACAGGGTTTAGTGGGGAGACAGGAACGGTTGGACTCGGTCTCAGAGGTCTCTTCCAACCTTAGGATTCTATGAGTTCTATCCTCTTTCCCGCTGTGCTTACTATAAATAATCAAAAAGTAATTTTCCCTTTTTTAATATTTTAACATTTTTCACAACCAGGCTGTTATTTTCACACTGAGTTCTTACATTTAGCACGATTTTCCTTAAGAGTCTAATTTGACTGAAGACTAGTCCCTAAATTTCTGTGCTCTTGGCTAGTGACGTGGTAGTGTGCTCCTGTCAAAGAGTGTAAGAGGCTCGTGCTGTCAGTCTGGATTCAGAGACGTCCAAGGCAGCTTCGGAAGCAGAGTCAGGGAGTGAGAAGGACCAGTACTGGCCATCCACCTGGCCAGCACAAGCAATCCCTTTCAGCGATGCCGTGCATTCCTTCAGCTCTCTGTATAAATGCTTGCAATTCAGTCCCCGAAGCTTTCTGCATAAAGGAAATACCAAGTCTGATTTAGGAAAGAAACCAGAAGAAACGGGTGCCACTAAGTAATTATTGACAGCAAAGCCCAGGAGCCCCTGCTGGCATGCTGAATTATCAAGCAGATTTTCATCATTTGGATCATTTTATAGCGGGATGCAGTTCTGCCCACCCTGAATGCTTTTCACTAGCTCAGATCCCCAAACCTGTGGCACTGTGAACTCGAAAAATACTGCATTTCTCTGTGTGCATTAAAAAAAATAAATGATTAACTTTTTAGAACTGATGAACGGTTGGATTCACACTAATTGTCTGTTACATTGTAACTTGCACTTACAGATTCCCACCGTGATACAAAAGCTGAAAGTATTTTTCCCTCGGCTGGTTAATGTATTCCAAATCTTTTAACTGTGGCTGGAAGTGATGAAAACATGTCATTTTTCTGACATGTATTCTCAACGAAGAACTCTTTACTTGTCTTTTGCAAGTACAATAGTCTGTCTATAATAATATCTCAGCTCTAGCCATGGTGTTTTTGAAGCAGATGCTCATGTTAGTCATCAACTTTTGCTCATATTAGGATGGCTTAGATAATGCCCACATCTCATTGAAGGCAGTGAGATTTTTTTTCCATGGCATAGCACGCTCTGACATGAATTGGGGCTGCGTTATCCAGTCCTTTGTGTCAAGATCTATCCCCAAGGCAGAAAATGCTCCCAGAGAATGTAGCAAAAGGAAATTGCAAAATTTATCTAAAGCATATTTCGTAGGTAGCATTCACGGTGCATTTGAGGAATGGCTACCACGTGAACTCCAGTTTCTCTGGGCTCTGAAATTTGTTCGGGGGAATGAACATATTTTGTCTTCATTTTTTTTTTTTTTTTTTTTTTTCAGAAAATAGGCTTTACCTTTTTTTAGTTTTGTTTAAATTTAAGTGGAAAGAAGCCACAAAAGGAGGACTTCTCAGGAACTGTTATTTTTGTGTATGAATTCAAAGCCTTACATTACAATCTTATAGCTATTCATAAGGTCAGCTGGAGCACTTTGATATTTTAGAAATGATGACATATTTAGGGCACTATATTTGCATTGTGGATGAGCAAAACATATAGCTAAATAGCTATAGACAAATAGATATGTACACTAGCAAACAAAATGCTCAATATACACAAACAAAGCATTGTTGTAGGGCTCTTCATCCTTGCCTTTCAGTTTGACAGTCCCCACGTGCGCTCTGGTGGGTTGCCTCCTTCCTTTAGAGATGCTGCTGGATTCCAGCTGCCCCGTGACCCTGTTCTGCAAACACCGACGAGCGTAATTCTCAACGTTGAGCTCCCTGGGCCAGATCAGCACAATATTTCAGCCATATCCAAAGCACGACGTCTGTGTGCCCATTTAAAACACCCCAGGTATGTGACTCCTGCCGTGGTGTTTGTGAGATGATACAAGCTGCCTCAGGAAGCAAGGATGTTGCTAGAACAAACACAGCCACTTTTGAGGTCTTTTTCTTGCCCATGAAGCTTCAGGACAGTTGTGGTTATGGGTGGTCAAAGCTTAGCCCGTGTATTTTCAGTGATTCACTTCAGTTGCTGGAAATAGTACTGCATCTGACGCACGTGGGAAGGAATTAGTTTGGTGGCTGTGCAGTGAACTGATTATTTCAGGTATTGTCATTTTATCTTCCTCCTGTGAGCATGGATTTACATATCTACAGAAAAAGCAGTGAAAAATTACAGTTTCTAGAAAAGTTCACCTTCTGAGACCACAGAGAAATGATTAAATTCTTTTTTAGATAGGGTTTTTTTTAGAAAGCAAAGCTCACAAAACAGAGAGGGTTCACTACATGATTCAAGGTTTGGAAAACCTGCCGTGTATTTAGAGGCTTAATTAGCTCACTCTTCTTTAAAAAAAGATTGAAATGTAGTATGACCAGCCTGGAAATGCTTATTTTGTTGTTCCTAGTGACAGCTCCTTTTTCTCTCACACAAAAGCATAACGAGATCCAGCCAAACGACTCAGTGCTTAAAAATAAGAAACTATATTGCTAATCAGACAGATAACTGGTCAAAAGCAGAATGGATCCTTCCAATCTTTAAATCGAGGCTGTTGGCTTCCCAAAAGGAGGAACTTAGCTCAGCCACAGCTTGAGCAAGGCTAAAGGGCATTCACCGCCAAGGTGAGCCAAAAGATCAGTCTGAAGGAGGAGGTGGGATGATAGCAATTCTTTCTGCCCTTGTAATCTGTGACTGTATATAAGGGAGACAGATAGGTAGTAGAGAACAGCTTATTTGGAATAGATACTATTTTACAGCCTACTAAAGACTTCAAGGCCAAAGTGAATTCCATCATAATGGCAATTAAAGCATAGCTGGCTATCTTTCCAGCTTAGGCTTTTGAGTTAATCATGCAAAGGTCATTAGTGCCAGTCAAGCACGGCAGATACATGTAAAACCACCTCTAAACCACCTCTGACAAAAACGTGTTGCAATTCTTATCTTCCTTGCAAGCGAATTAAACTGGTATATCTATATAGGTGGGGGGGTAAGCTGTATGGATTTTTTTAAAAGACTCTCTTTTAGAATACAAAGCCCATTTCTTACGTATCTGAAATATTTTACTGGAATTTCAGGTGTAAAATGGAATTTACTCGGAATTATATCAATGAAAAAGAAGCGGTGTGACTAAGTTCATTTATCTTTTACTTCAGAAATGTAAATAAATACTGAAGTGAGACAAATGAAGGCTGCCTGAGCAGGCAGGCAGACAGAAAAAGAAATCAAATAACTTTGGAAGTGTGCTGCAAAGAATGGGTAGATCTAATATGCAGTACAGCATAAAATATGATTGTTTAAAAAATGAACCCAAGTACAAATCTTGCACTTTTATTCATAGTGTTGCCACCTGCTATTCCTTGCGGTTTGCAAAACTCTTGATGAGAAGGAACATTTTCCTCATTCATTGTAGAGAAGCTGTTTCTACAGATACACATCAGAAGTTCTAATTGTTAAACCTTGCTTCCCTTGGTTTGTGCTCCCATTGCATAATTGTATATCCCTCGATAGCCCTTTTCCTTCACCTTTTCTCCCTAATTAGGAAGCAGACACTGTTGGAGTCTTTGTTCGTAGAGCAGGACCTGCGCTGTCTGGGGCTGCACGGTTTGCAGAGGACGAGCTCTGCTGTGCCTCTGCCAGGAACACACTGCCAATTATTTTTAGGGAAGAGCCCACTTACTGTAAACATCTCTCTTTTAATGGGGGCAGACTTAGTTAGGAGACTGAAATAATAAATCCTATAGAAAGGAGGAGATTATGAAAGGAGAAATCACCCCTGCCAGGTGCTAAGAAATTTCGTGTCAAAGAGCAAATCTCCAAACCGTGCAAGATTTTTTCCGTCTCTTGAATAATACTATTCTGCGTTTTTAGAGCATTTTATATCTTCAAGGTGCAGAACAGAGGTTTCTTAATTCTCCTAATGGTTCTGTGAAGCGGGCGAGCACTATCTTAGCTTTACAGATGGGCAAAGGAGTACGGAGAGGTTGAACGATTTGTCTTGGACCGTGGTGTGAATCGATGTCAGCACCAGGAATAGGATCAAGAAGTGCTTGAGAGTACATGCCCATGATGAAACCACTCAACCACACTGCATCCGTCATAAGAAATGGAAATTAATTTTTAATATTCCTGTTTCTAAAGTGAGATTTTGGATTTTAGAAAAAATTAAATATTTATTTCATTATGTATGACTTCATAAGCCTATAATTTATACCAGATAGATTTATTGGCTTTATTTCCCCATGATAATTATATAGTCCTTGTTGATCTAATGGGCTTGTCATTTCTAGTAATGTATCCATCTGCCCTGAGAAACAGCATTATTTGCCTCTTATGTACTTAGGAACAGAGTGGAACAGTATGAACATAAGAATTAGACTGAGCTTCTATATTAAAATAAACGGGTTTTCCTTCTCCTAAATGCAGATTAAATATACTAAATTAATTTGCAGCTACATCAGTTTTCTAAGCAAATTTAATCCTCTGATATTTATCAGGCTGGCAGCATTGCAGTCCTCTATTTACTTAAAATATTGAATATTTAAACTGCTGATATGTAGCAATGACACCAGCAGATTGTGAAGAGTTTACAAATATTAGTCAGCCTGCCTTTAGTAGGCAAAAAAGCGCCCAGTGCCTCTAACTGGGTGGTCTTGCAGGACAGTGTTTGACACTGACTTGGAGAGAGAATATTCAGATTGAGACAACTACAGTAAGAGACGTTTTCCCTTAGTCCCAGCAATCTCCTTTTGCTTCAGAAAATTCATGAGTTACTTTACTGCTGATAATACAATTCTGAAGCCTCTGCAGCCATGACATCATCACAAATGCAAATTTAAAATTCCAGTTCTTTTGCCTGCTCAGCCTCAAAATTAATTTCTCTCTATGAGCTAATTTTTTTAATTAAGAATGTCCCTTCCTAGAGCCATATGGCTCCTACTTTCCCTGTGCAGAATCATAGAATCATTAAGGTTGGAAAAGACCTCTAAGATCATCCAGCCCAACCATCAGCCCAACCCCACCGTGCCTACTAAACCATGTCCTAAAATGCCACGTCCACATGCTTTTTGAACCCTTCCAAGGATGGAGACTCCCCCACTGCCCTGGGCAGCCTCTGCCAGGGCTTCACCACTCTCTCGGTAAAGAAATTTTTCCTAATATCCAATCTAAACCTCCCTGGTGCAACTTGAGGCCATTTCCTCTTATCCTATGGCTTGTTTCCTGGGAGAAAAGACCAGCACCCACTTCACTCCCCCCTCCTTCCAGGAAGCTGTAGAGAGCAATGAGGCTTCTCCTCAGCCTCCTCCAGGCTACAGAACCCCAGCTCCCTCAGCTGCTCCACATAAGACTCATGCTCCACATCCTTCCCCAGCTTTGTTGCCCTCCTCTGGACTCGCTCCAGCACCTCAGTATCTTTCCTGTACTGAGGGACCCAAATGAAACGAGTCTCAGTCTCCTTGCCCAAGAAGTCTAAAACTCCTCTTGCTTCACAGACCAGCTGTCGATCCATGACATTTTGTTTTTCCGAGAGAAAACCGGGTTAAACTGCCTCTTTTGCATATCTGTTATATAGGAAAATATATACTGTGCCATTGAACATAGAAACCTTAAAAAGTGTCCTGACATTTTCCACAAATGAACATTACATTTCCAGCTAAAAATAAAAGAACCCTAAGTGTTATTGTACTTTTCATTCCTGTGTTATCATGCTGATGATGAATTTGGAGACTCCTACAGGTCCATTCAGGCAGAGAGTCAAAAGGAGGGCCCTGCTGGGTATTTTTAAAGAAATGTGTCCTTTAAAGGTTAAGTACGAATGAAAGGACGTAGCATTTTTGTTCAATTACACTAATGTTTTAAAGACAGCATTACTGGCAGATAATTCAAGCCAATTTTTTGGCTTTTTTAGAAAAAAATAAGGATTGTGCCCTAGTGGCACAGAGGGATCTAGACCCTATATAAGAACCAGACAAAGGACAGCAGTGGAGAGATTGAACAGATGGGATTGTGAATTAGTTGCGATCCTGCTTTTGCTGCTTCTTTCTCTTTTGGTTGCAAATTAGAACTTCATCAGGCTGGGTCCACTCTCATTCCCCTCCCTGCTCACCAAGTTTCTGCTTAGCATTGCAGAGATTAGGGCTGATTACTGAAGCAAGAGATTCTCACCTGTTTTCCTTCCCTTAAGTATCTAAAAGGGGGTTGTCAAGAGGAGGGGACCAGGCTCCGTTCAGTTGTGCCCAGTGACAGGACAAGGGGCAACAGGCACAAACGGAACACAGGAAGTTCCACTTGAATTTGAGGAAAACTTCTTTACTGCCAGGGCGATGGAACAGGCTGCCTAGGGAGGATGTGGAGTTGTCTTCTCTGGAGATATTCAAAACCCACCTGAATGAGTTTCTGTGCTCTCTGCTGTAGGTGAAGCTACTTTAGCAGGGGGTTGGACTGAATGAGCTCCAGACGTCCTTCCAACTCCAACCATCTTTACCACAGAGCTTCATATGGGCAAGATACCTACTGCAGGTGTGAGAGGTAAGAATGGTACTTTCTCTTTTTCTTCACCTGTTAAATGGTAGATGGGGGAGAAACATGAAAAGCAAAAATACTGGAAAAATCAAGCTGTTTATGACAGACAATATTTTCTTCACTTTGTATGCTCTCCTATTTCTCTTATAATAGCTTAGGTATAATTTTTTCCTTTGTCTTGTACTATCTATTAGAGGCCATCCTATTGCAGCTGGTTTGACAGTCATATCGTTCTTGTTTATAATACAATTTGACTGGCAATAAGTCAGAGGACTGCGAGTTGAACTCCTCCTCGTAACCGGCCTGGCAGTCATCTCTCTCTCGTTTATACTGCAGTTTGATTGACAATAAGCCAGGGGATTGGCAGCTGGTTAGTTTGTTTTTTCCCTGAATGCATATTTTTAGCTAAAATGGAACATCTATTCCTAAACAGTCTGGGAGATAATTTATACAGAATTCTGAAAGCATGATATACCTCAGCATTATCACTAAAAAAATAGTATTTTTTGGCTTTGCACCAATTTCACTTTTAAGATGATGGTTTTCTTTCTTTCTCCTCTGCCAATTGTGTCTCTATTTTTCATCAACATTATTAGAGCTTTGTAGAATTACAGCTAATGTATTAGGAACTGTTATCTAGGTTCTTGACAGTTTTTCTTCTTAACAAGTATCAGAAACACTATTACCTGCTTTGCAAAAGCAACGTCCATGTACTATAATTGGGATGTTCCGGGGATTCTTTTCAGTGGTTGCTGCTTGTGCGTTGTTAACTGCAGCCAGTCACTTGCAGGATATCTTCTTTATTTTTATAGAGACGGAATTCTGGCACTCAGGATCCTGTTGATAAGTGTCATCTGTAAATAAATACACTTTCTCTGACACTTGGCACACTACTGCCTTCCACTAGTAGGTCTCAGCGCCAAAGGCAGCATAGTTTGTGGTGATGTAATAGCAAAGGGGAAGTTTGCAGTGACCTTGTCCAAAACGTGGCCAGGAATCAATGCCAAAAATGTCCATGAAACGTTCCCTCTGCAGTAGAATAACAACCTGTCAGGATGCCTAATGCATCTGTGCCTTCCCTGGGATGTCCAAAGAAAGAGGAAAGTGACAGTGTGGAAAACAGATATCGTAAAAAGCATTTTTCCTCCGGAAAATAAAAATAAAGGAGATATTTGCGTATTAGTGTTGCTCTGCAGTTTCAGTCTGATCTTTAGCTGCTCTCCACTGGATATACTTCATGAGTGCAGCCGCTCTGGAGGTGGGTTGAAGGGCAAGGGAGAAGGGTTCATGGGCAGGAGATCAATAAAGGTGCAATTCCTCGGATGAGGCAGCAGATTCTGCAGCCACTTATAAGTCCATTATTCACATCCGTTCTGGTGTCCATGGTTTGCAGGGTTCTGCCTGCGTTATAAAGGACAAATTCTTTATACCCTCACAAGATGCATTTATTTCAAGAAGTAACTGAGCTCCAGATAAAGAGTAGTTGGGATTTTTGTAGAGCACTCATGATTTTTTTAACAAGAGAGATGTGATCTCTTCAGAGTTTAAATGTGCCACCTTCACATGCAAATATTTTGTATACAAATATTGGAAAGGTTTACTCTACTCATTGGGTAAATATTCTGCTCAGAAATAATTTCAAAATTCTCCATAAAGAATCCAGTCAGCTACATCATTTAAATATGCTTGAAGGGCTGAAGACTGAACAAGCGAAACTATAAATCGCACTCGAGCTACTGGGGAGCAAAAAGTAGAACAGGTACGTTTGTGTCTACGCTTGTTACTAAAGGATGAAAAGGGTGAGGAGGAATTTTAAATTGGTACTGAAAAGGCATTAGGCTGCAGAATTCTTATGGAAAATTATTCAGTAGAACAAGAAGCCTAAAATTAGAGCTAAAGGCACTAAGATTGAAATGCAAAGTTTGTTCACAGTGGAAAGAAAAATATTTATTCCTTGTTCTCTATTCCAAATAAATTTCTTCCTGATGCTGTAATCTCCTGCTGCTGTTTATCTCAACCTATGACTTTGCTTATTTCTTCTTCTTTTCTGAAAATCATTGCAGCTAGTGGTGCATTTAATCAGCCTCTTTCCTAGATGATGCCAAATGGGGAGCATCTCCGCATCAAACACCAGAACCGGTGAATTCCCCCAGTTAAACAGCACCATTTTAAACAAGGAAGATTAACACAATAAAAAAAAAAAAAAAATCAAAAGGAACAGAACTAAATTTCAAAGAGACCCAAGGCTAACATAACACAGCACTGAGCTCTGTGCTCACGCAGAGAGCGGTTGGCTTTAGGCACGCTAAATGAAACCTGTTTTACATCTGGATCAGAGTCAGAAAAGTCCTAATTCTGCTGTCATTTCTTGGGATTTTTTTTTCCTGAACAAATGGCAAAGAATATAGCAGCCACTATTGCTATAATACAGCTTTCACAAGTACCCCAACGGCTGGGTTTTCGCACTCTTACTCACTTAGAAGTCCACATTCAGATAGTGATATTCACTATCATATTTTTCAATTAACTACTGATGGGCTGTTTGGGGCACAACAATAGCCGGTTATGGGGTACAAGCAGATGCAGTTGTTCTTGCCATCTTTCTATGTCCATTTAAAGTGGTTCCTACTCCCTAACTCGGAGCCGAAGCAGCGATTGCTGAGAACTGGAAAACAGAAGCATCTATGAACTCTGTTTTTTTTATTTCTTGGGCATGCCTTACCCTGTGCTTTCACTAGGAGTTTCAAAAATTTTGTTAATTTGGAACCCCCTCAGTAAACAAATTGAAAAATAGATTCTTTTGTCCTCAGGTGAACAAAGACCAAAACTTGTAATTTTTTGAAATGTAAGCTTTCTCCAAGTTGGTTCTATGGAAAGGGAAAAGAAAAATAACAGCTGTGGACACAGGGCAGAGGGAAAGCTGGGAAAGCCAGTTTCCCAGTTCAGTTGTCTATTCTTAGGGAACACTACCTAAAATAAATATAAATATAAAGTCAATATAAATATATAAAGTCAATAGGAAAAATTACTGGGTTTATTGTCACCTCTCTTAGAAACTGCCAAACAAAGAGCTTTCTCTGATACATTACATTTATTAACATTTAGCTGCTAAACAGGATCACAGCTAACTTTTATTCTTTTTTCCCATAGTTCCAGTTATCTTGTCCAAGTTATGTGTTTCTACATTTAAATAATAGGGAAATTCTTAGGTCTGTGTGAAAACCTTTCCCCTTATCCTTGTATTACTACAAATACAGATTCTTGCCTGCTTTTTTTTGTCTAATATAATATAGCCCAGACAGTACAACACTTGGAAGACAGATGTGGGAGTGGGGTTTTTTTTAATTGGCCACTCCCTTTTTTATATTAATTTTTCACTTTTAAAGAGAAAAAGAACACAGCTAGGCAGAACAGACAATTTTCACTCTTTCTACCACTATGGGTAAAACACATTTACGTTATACGATTGAAAGAATTGACTTGGCTAGGTTATAAATAGACAACATCGGCATTGTCTGCAATGAACAGATGAAGAAAATACTGGCATTAAAACCCCCACATTTTAAGTTAAATCTCAAAGTAGCTGATGAAATATTTCTATAGGAGTCTTGTCAGCTTATTCTCCAAGTAGTAACCTCTTTTGCTTGTTTTCTGTTTGCTTGTTTGTTTTCTAAGGAGTAAAAAACCCACCCCAAAACCAAAACAGCTGAGCTTGAGGAGAGTGTGAGAGTGTCCTGCTCTTAGGATCATAGAATGGTTTGGGTTGGATTGGACCTTTAATGGTCATCCAGATGAACTCCCCTGCAATGATCAGAGACATTTGCAATTCAGTCAGGTTGCTCAGAGCCCCAGCCAACCTGACCTTAAATGTTTCCAGGGATGAAGCATCCCCCACCTCTCTGGGCAACCTGTGCCAGTGTTTCACCACCCTCATCATAAAAAAATTCTTCTTTATATCTATTGTGAATCTCCCCTCTTTCAATTTAAAACCATTACCCCTTGTCCTGTCACTGCAGGCCCTACTGAAAGGTCCATGCCCAGACAGACCTCTTCAAGTGGCCCGAGATGGACAATTTTCAGACTTGCCATTCACTGCCCTCCTGTGCAGAAAGAGCTGAGGGAACAGTAAAAACGGTCTGGGCGTTTGTTAATGCTCCCAATAAAACATTAGCTTTATTTAATACAAAGCACAATGTGTGACATAGAAGGTCTGGTATTTCAGGGACAGATAATTTAAATCTAACAGCAATTTACAATTCTAACATGAGCCAAAACATCTCTGTTTGGATTTTAATTCTTCTCCAGCTATGAGATGACAGCATTCAAGATTAAAGCTTTTTTTACTTCTCTTTAAGATCTCAGCAAAGTGCAGATTTGAAACACAGAAAGAGGTTGACCTTTGTATTAACCTGAATCTCTTTTCCTGTTTCTTCTTGAACATATTTTATTCTCTTTATGCACAGTGGGGCTCTTTTTTCATGTGCTCTGCTGTTGAACGAAATGCCAAAAAGATGGAGTGTGCACTTTTACATCAAAGAAATGATGAGACCATAAAAACTCATTTCCCTTGTGACTTCTTAAATTGTTGCTAAGGAATTGAATGAGTCTGTCTGAAACAATGTGTCCCTTTAAATTCTGTTTTCTTATTTGTCTTAAAACACAAAGACACGTTTTCATGTAGATTGTGATCCAAGGCCACTGAAGTCAATAAGATTCTTAGTTATTGCAGTGAGTGGTAGGTCAGATTTTTCAAGTATTTCACTGTGTAAAACCCAGGACAGGCTGTTTTAAAAAGAACTGGCTATCTGGGGGAGGGGAAATTCCTGGTGTATTTCGTTTAATTCAGCTAGTTAAAAACTTTACCTTCACATGGGCAGGAATTAAGTGAACTCCTTTCTTACCGAGCAGAATGGATCCAACAAGGACAAGAAAGGTCAAGCAGCAGTTACATTCAGAAATCCAAACCAGTAAAAATATCGATTTACTTCAATGTTTCTGATACATAAAGGTGACTTGCAGTAGAAACAAACACAGGGACAAAATCCTCAATTTAGACTGTGTCGGAGGCAAACCTTCCCCCGTTCTATACAACAGTTCTGGACAATCACTCTCACTGCTGGGCTGAATGATTTGTTACTACTACAGCCCAGTAAGTTGTGAGAAATGGTCTTGATTGGAACGAAAAGACATTGTAGAGCAATTAAGTTCTGACTATTAACAATGCTCCCACAGGGAGCATTAATTTTTAAAAGTAGACAAAGCCTGCATTTAGTAGCTGTATAACTGTGGCTACACTGAAATATGGAAAATTGTTACAGCAACTCTACACTGCAGTAGATATTCCTTATCGGTTTCAGGAAAAGGCTGTGAAGTTCCAAATTAGAAAAGCATTTAAGCATATGATGAACTTTCTTTCATTTTAACTGGATATAAATTAAACAATTTGCTAAGTCCTTTGCTTAATAAGGAGCAATTTAAGATCTGCTTATAGCCCAGGTTCAGATTTCATTGACGTCTCCATTCCTCGCAATTGGAGCCTTAATCCTCTGAATTCTAATGGTATTTTTGGGTCTATAATCCAGAAAATTCCACTTTTTCCCCAGACACAAAGAAATCTTCTTCTTAAAGATACCCACAGTGTGCATCCGTGTTCCTTTCCAAAGCTCCAGCTTTCTCCTGCACCTAGTTTACAATTTATTTCTCACTCCTAAGGCATTTGGTAATTCAAGCAGGTAATTTTTCAGTTGTTCAAAATAGTGACATCTTCACCAGCTGAAGAAAAATCCTTTGCTGGAGAAGATATTAAGCCTTCTCTGTGCAGTTCTCTACCTCTGATCATGCTGAGATGTTGCCACTTGCCCTCTGCACACCACAGACCCCTGTCACCTTTATATCCAATTTCTGGTTGGTCAGTCTCTATGTTATGTCTAGAAAGAGACACTTTCAGTTATGATTCCAAGCTGGCTTAGTGTAGCAATGGAAAATCATCGCTACCAGTAAAATATTTCTAACTATTTTCAAAATGCTGGAGTGAGCCAACAGTCTCTGTCAAAGCCTTTGCGAAGGCACCAAGCCAGTTTCTCAGATTACATTGTTTATACTCTCACTTGCATTATTTCCCGACAGCTCTTGGGAAATACTGGCTGGTTTTGTACCTGAAAGGAGTTTGTCCAGTGCTGAAGTGACGATAGGAGATCTTTACCAAATAAGGCTACCTAGTGTGACTGGCAATTTGAAAAATTCTGATTAACTTAATAATTTTAGTAATTCTGGTACTGAAAATATTCAAAAAAATATTCAGAATTACAGGGAGTTTGGGTCTGGGTTTTTTTATTTCCTGTGTGGTTTTTGTTGTGTATGTGCCGGGTTTTTTTTTTCCTGGTATCATCATTTTGGGCTGAGTGATCAAGCCAGGTTTTGTTCCACGCTACTGGTTTTGAAACTGTTGATGCAGCAGATGCAGGAATGCAGGTTCAGAGCATCACAAAGGGATAAATGAGCAAATTCGCTCGATGCTTCTGATTGCAGAGTTCCTTGAGTTAAGCGTTTATGCTCTAGTAGTTAGAAAGGAGAAGCCCAACTATACAGGTATTTTGTTAAAATTAATTTCTTGTAAACTGCACTGAAAGAGGATATTTTATATTATTATTTAAAACTCAGAGCATTATAATCTTGATTTCCAAAGAAAGCAGGTATCCAATTTCACTACCTATAAATAATATGCTGTCGTGTTAAATACTGCAGCCCTAATTCTGGAGGGTGGAAGGTCACTGGCTTCAGTGTTCTAGGAAACAGAGAAGAAAAACAGTTTGGAAAGGAAAAAGAAGTCTTCAGAAGACCCTGTTTTAAACCAGTAGCTTGCATTTTTAGTGTCCCACCTTGGTGGGTTTTTTTTCCTTTGCCATCAGAAACAAGTATATAACAAGTTCATACCTTTTAATCTAAGAAAAAATGTCAGCCCACACATGTTGAAAGCCTGCTGTACAAACAGCTGAACTCTTCAGACTTCCAGGAGTAATTTCATTACTCCTGTTCTTCCAAGATGTTTTTTTCATTTAAAGAAATGGCGTTTTCCACCTGTTGAAACCTTTGGCATTTCTGTAATGTGAATACACTACCATTGGGCTTGCTACCCATTTTTCACTGGAATTAATTTTTAAGGGAAAAATATCTCAACAAATAATTTTTTTTTCAGGCTTAAAAATTACTTTGAAGAAAAGGGAAAAGAGAAACTTTCTGTTGGACAAAGTTCTGCTATTTGCAAAATGCACTGATGCCTTTTGATTAAAACTAAAAGCTAAAAATCTCACTCTAGTTAGAGAGCGAAAAAAGCCTTCAGTGAGTCAGAGAATGAAGAGAGCATCGGGTCGCAATGTGAACTTCTACAAGGTCTCAAAAATGTGCTGCTCTGAAAGAAACATTTCTACGAGTATAAAAGCATTTGTCTGCAAACACTCCTTAAGCCCCAATGCTTAACTTTTCCATTATCTTTTGCTTTCTTTTCTTACAAGCTGATGCCCAAGACAACTGGATGCAAAACTCAGTGGCCAACTAGTTATCAGCAGGTAAAATCTGTATTGAAACAGTAGCATGTACCAGAGTTGAGGATAAAACCCAGAAGAATGAGATGTTGTGTTGTCTTTTTAGTACTTCCTTTGCTGTTGTGATGCAGTGTGGGACTCTCAGGGGCTGTGCTTGTACTTTGTTGTGCTCTCTAATCCGTCTCTCTTGAAGAGAACATTTATAGTGGAGAAAAGCCGAGTCTCTTGAAATGCAACGGAGCTAGAAAAGGCAAGACTGTTCCTGACCTCAACCTAGAGTTGCAATAAGCTTTGTGGAGTAATTTGTGATACCAGCTTGCCACCTGTTTTCATTCCAAATGAGCACTAGGCTGTTTAGACGCGTAGTTTGTATTTCCAAACTTGCCTGTAAGACCTACAATAAAGGAACAGAGCAATTGAGGGAAGGACTGGTGTTGAGAATAGTAATGAAATAATGACTTCTGGTGAGATCTTTAGTAATGTTTGTTGATTTCGCTTCTACTTAACCAGAGAGGTGAAACCAAGTCCAATTCGTACTTTGCAGGACTGTAGATTTCAATCTCTGCTAAAACAAGAAGTCTACAGACTCACTGCAACCTGAATATCTTCATAAGAGAAGTATTTTCAAGAACATTTCAACACCAGAAAGACCTGAAAAGCATTTGTATGGAACTGGTCACGGTCGTTCGTGATGTCCTAACTTGTGCCTATGTTTTAGGATGTTTATGAAGAGCCCAAGGCAGATTACTGTAGTAATTTCTTAAAAATAATAGAAATGTACTGACTCAGAGCATTACTCTCTTAAACCGGTCATAAGAAAAGATTTATCTCAATTATCCTATGGTAAAAATTATATAGCTCAATTTCTTCATCTTTACTGCATATCATAACGCAGAAAAATCGCTTTGCAAAGTACTTTGTGTCAAGGGAATTCCAGGCCAATAAAGGAGTGCACACTGAAATAATGAAAATCATAATTTGGGCGTATTCACAAAAGAAATAATTAGTGTGTTTATGAATGTTAAACTCTAAATGTTAAACTCTAAACTCTATGTGCTAAATTATACAAACATAAAAAAGGGAGCATGCTTAGCATTGAGGAAGAAGTTGTTATGCCACTTAGGACATGTTCTAACTGGAAAAGAATCTTTCCCATGGTTGCATTTACAATTGATGAAATAAAAAAAAAAAAGATAAAGGGAAAAGGAAAAGGAAAGCTAAATAATAAATTTAGTTTTGCCTTAGAATCGGTGCCCTTTCAGTACAATGGAGTAACTGTGAAAGTGCTTTTGGAACAGAGATGAGAGAGAGGGTAGAGACTAGTCAGAGGTCTAGAAAATACGGTCTCTGAAGAAAGACTGTGAACTGGGACTCTTTTAGATTAAAAAAAGAGAAAGCTAGGGCTATGTGACCTCCCTTCCAGCTTTGTATTTCTGTGGTAATAAAAGGAACTGAAGGAGGATCACTGCATCCAAAGACACAATCTTACCTGTCAGGAAATGAAAATTACTTCTGTATAAAAGTTGAACTGTCACCTTTCCTTCAGACTTATATGAAGAAATAAGGGGACATCAATGTCCTTTTACTCCCAAACCAGGCTGGAAAAAATCTTGCATGGGATGGCAAGATTTTCTTTATATGCAAGAGAGAAGGGTGTTGATTAAATTCTTGCTCTTGCTAGAGTGCTTTTTGTCTATTATTCTATTATTTTATTAATATTTATTATATACATACTTAGCTAATAGATCAGATGATGCTTGGAGCTATTAAAGCAGTAAATAAATAACTGGTTTTTAACTGTAGGTGGTAAATGTGTTTGCAAATATCTTCACAAGGAGCACTTCGCTACCTCGGCAGGTCTTGACAACTTTCTATCAAGACTCCTAATCAATAATATACATGAAGGATATACCATATGGCCATATAATACTAACTGGGATAATAAATGGTGTTTCAGTTTGTGAAAATCATCTTTGTAAAATGGAAATGGCTCTTGCAAACAATCAGATAAAAGGTGGAGGAAAATGAACCCATTCAAAATGAGTATCCCCATTGAAAATGGGAAATTCTTTGTTTACTGTTCTTCAAATATTCTGTGATAAAATTCATGGGTCTTTTTTTTGCTTTGCTTACTGGCGTGCAGAGAGATGCTTTTCCTTTTGGGTGGCGGGGGATATCGCATCCATGATGTTGTGAGAACTGGGGGGCAGAGGAGGGAGAAGATGGATGGAAGAAAGGACGCATTACAAAGGCTGTTCCACATTTAGAAATTAAAGGGAGATAAATGGAATCCTGTAACCTGCCCGTATCAGTGGTAGAATCAAGCACACGACTCAGATCTCTTGATGCCTGTTTAGTGTCTACTCTCTGCCATCGTTTCTCAGCACCATTCCCGTGTCTCTGACTTAACTGTGCTTTCATATCTTAGGTTGCTACTCTGCCTCTACACTTTCAACCTGTCCAATGCCAGGGAGAGTCAGCAGTATGGAAGGTTCTAAATAGGTGCTTTTTCAGACTGTGTTTGCATTTAGCTTTTTTTTTAATATAGCAAGAACACTGAACACGTGAAATTGTTGATTAAAAGTATAAACATTTCAAAGGTTACCGGTTCTGTTTCTGAGAAACCGGAGCAATGCACTTTGTCTTTCGGACAATTACTGCAGAGACTTGTATAGATCTGGCACACTTATTGTTCTTGTATTTTTAAAATTTTATTCTTGAGATTCTGCTTGGGAAGGAGTTGCTTTAAAAATTCATTATTATTTGATTGCAAGTTGGATGTCGGCCAACTAAATTTTTGAATTTGAAAGAAAATGCAGCATCAGCTTCTCTGGAACTATAATAGAATGAAACCCTCCAAGCACTCATTAAAAGGGCTTCTGACGTCTAGCGAAATTAAATGAGGTGTAAATCACTGAACTACCATATGTGGGTTTGAAATGGAATATTTAATTCTGTAGAATCCAAACCCAAGGCTAAAGGGAAATTTAACTACACCAGCATAATATTTGGATGATGGAAGAAGTAATGCCATTTTAAAGGTTTTATGTTTAAAGTTGAATTTAAAAACATATTTATTGAGGGAATCTCCATTGCTATCTCCATCGCTATCTGGCATATAGGCAAATGCTTGAGGAATAATGCTAAAGCACAGTAATAACTTTCTTCCACTGAAGACTTTCTAAGTGCCGTAGAAATCTTATTGGAAAATTCCGATTGTAGAAGCCTGATCATAGTAATTATTTGTTCCTTAGCTTCCTTCTGATGATTTTATGCCCTTTGATACAGCTTATATCAGGGGAAGTTTGCTATTGCTCCCCAGTCACTGAAGGATGGAGATGGTTCCATTGTGGAGGTAGAAGCCATCAGGAGCTATGAAACAGTCTTGCCTTCAATTTTCCTTTTATTGGAAACGCAGCTGAAAAGTGCTGTTTTCACAAGAACAGTAGTACTATTAGTAAATAATTCTATTCCCCTTCTTTCCATGGACCTTTGTTAGGATGGGGGCTTCATTATTCTGATACCATGCAAATTTCAAAGGAAAAATGTCTGGCCTGAAATATTTGTAAACAGACATAAGGAAAGGGGAATGGGTGCATCACCTGAACCAATAAATACACAGAAGAACGGGTCTTATTTTTTTACACATGAAGTAAGTTTGATTTTGATTCCTCCTGGCTCCATTGGAATTACAGCTTTGGGAGATTATATAGTTTATTACATTGTTTTACTGTAATTTAAGTTGTCAGGCTGTGATTGAGCCTTTAGGTGAACCATCAGGGATAAAGGTCAGATGGTGTTTTATCATTATTATTATCGAAACAACTTTATGAAAGCAGGCAAGGATTCATTTCACATGCTGCAAAAGTGCAACTGCCCCGACAAGAAAACTTGTTTGAAGAGAAAAACATTTTTGTTTTCTTTATATTGCACCTAAGAATGGAATAATTCTGTACAGAAAGTACTTCCTTGTGATGGGATGGATGAATAGACTTTGATGCCTTAAAGAGAACTATTTGTTTGTCACAAGCCAGTCAAGGTGGGACTCATGAATTACATTTTAAGATAAATAACTTTGAAGGCAAGGGAGAGATCAAGTGAGAAAACTGGCATTTGAGGAAATCTTGTGCAGAGTTTCAAATTTCTTAAGAATAAAGACTCTTCAGAAAAGGAGTGAGCTTTGAAAGACTCGGAATGTGCAGCGCTCTGCTGAGAATAAGGAAGAGATTTGGTCCCTTTGCATTGTTCTCTGGAGTGGGGAAGCGAAGCAGTGGGAGTGTGTTGGGATCAAAGAATGGCTGGTAATTTATTTTGTGTCCTTTTCTACCACTACTTTGATATCCTGCATAAGCTGAAATGAATAATGTTCATTTTTTGAGGAAAAGACTGTGTATTTGAAAACCAGTGTTAAAATGAGCAATAATCCAGTCTGGCTTCCTTTGTGATATCCAAAGCAGCAGCGTCTTCAGCTTGAGATAAGGGTAGGAAGACTGCTTAATTTCAAAGGTTTTCACCTTTATCTTAGTCTGGGAAATCTAAATACTTTAATGGGGTTAGTTTTTTTAATTTAATTCCAGGTTGCTCATCATTTCACCTTTCAGCTGGGCTGTAGAGATAATTCAATCATATTTCCCTTGACAAGTCATCTGAATTACGCTTACATTTCTCTGCAGATGTGAAAATCAGCTACCATAACAGAGAGCGTGGCAGACACTTTTGCCTCGCCTACCTCTTTCTCCCTTAATTTAGGAACTGCTCTGGTCTTGCTCCATAATGCAGATGTTCTCCAAGACAGGCACGTGGAAGACAGCCCTTCTATGAAGTGTAATTTGGTCCTTCTCCGTAGACACAATGCCAAAAGGGTTGGCAGTAAGGCCAGAGAGCGGTCATCAGGCAAGAAAGGGCTCAAATACGTACAAACAGTGTATTTTGGAGGTTTGGGGAGCCTGGGCTCTATTTTTGCTCAAACAGTGTATTGATCTGTTTGCATACTTTCTCCTCTTCATTATTGTTTTCCAGCAAGATTCCTTTCACTTTCTTTTTCCAGAGCTATTCCCCTGCTACTCAATGTAAAAGCAGATCTTAACTTTAGACCCAAACACATGAATACAGAAGAACCTTCTCTGATCTGGTTCTTGATCCCAAACAGCTGATCAAGAAAAACACAAATATGAGATCGTAGTTTCTTAAATTCAAGTTTTTCTTTTAGACTTTACAAATTAATTCCATGTGTGAAAGGACTTCTCTCGAAGGTACCCCAACCAAGCTCAAGCATCGCCACAGACTTGGGTGAAGTCATGCTGAAGTGAATGTCACATTTCCATGCTCGGGTAAAGTCCATCTTTTTAATGTTCATCCTTTTGAGGTCACTAAATGGGAAGATATTTTTTTTTCCTCCAACATTCATTAATGACGTCACTTCTTTTATGGTGCTACCCCCGAAGCTCAAGACAGCGACGACTCAATTAACCAGTACGGAACGACAAGGTGCTTTGCTGCTTTTAGACTGCTCGGGTGTGAACTCTTACCATCATCCCTCTGAGATGTTTCTGTCACCTTTCCGGAGGCAGCTAACTGTACTAGAGCATTTTCTTTTACTTAAGAGGCAAACAGGCATCAAAGGCACACAAAGTACTTTTCCCTTGAGGCTCAAACTGTAATTCTCGAGTTTATTCTCTTTAATTGTAGACCATTCAAACCTATGAAAGCTCAAGGTTTAAACCCACCCTTCACATAATACCCTGTTGATTTCCTGGTATAGTTTTCTGACATTTCTGCGGGCATTCATTTTTGCTCCAAATACGCACAGAAAACATCCATACTGTCTGCTATTTATGAAATAGGCATTAATTTTATAATTGGCAGGTGTTCATAATGACCTTTGACATCAAACAACCTTTTTATTTGAGGCATTTTGGGTGCCTTGCTGAAGAAAGTCCCTTTCAGCTGGGGATGTAACACCAGGATCTTCATTCTTCTAGCAAAACGTGTGTGTCTAGGTGAGAGTATATGAACAAAAAACCCAACCAAAACCCCTGGAGCAACTGCAATATTTTAGAAGTGTGGTACTGCTCGCATGTGTTTGTGCACACGCATGTTCATGTGTGTGTACATGTACGTTCTGACAGGATCGTGTCAGACTGACACAGACTGATGGGTGACGTAGGTAACAATACGAGGTCCTTTTGTGAGGCATGAACACTAACCCTATTCTTTACATGAGATCTTTGTACTGTGCTGAAGTGATAGAACCATGAATGGTGAAAAAAAAAAAACCAGGTTATTTTCTGGGTGGCTGTTTTAGTCTATTTGTTGTTTTTCTTTTCTTAAAAAAAAAGTAATTCAGATAATGCAAAATGAAAGAGCAATAGGAGGATAGGTGTAACGTGTTGAAGAACACTTATTTTAAAATTCAATTTAAAAATAAAAGTAGACTCATCTGTTAAACAAAACCTCATAAACACAAGAGAAACTCTTCTTTCAAATACAATAAACATACCACTTCAGTCTTTAATCATTGTCAAAAGAGCATTATAAGCTCTGTTTTACTATTCTACATTTTCATTTAAGAGGCTGCATTCAAATTCTCCTCACGTATGTGAGGAGTATTTTTTTGTTATTTCTTTTAGTTTAGAATTACTTCCAACAGCTCTCAGATTACTAAAAAAACTCCATATATTTTTCTAGGATCAACATGAAAAATAAATAAAAGGCCAAATTTCGAAATCACGGAAAAAGAGTATTCAGGTTGGTATAAACAACAGAGAAAGCAAACAGATAAGATCAATTTATTTTCATTAACTTAAAGCTTTAAGTTAACATTAAGCTAAAACTTTATAACTTGCCTTACATTGTGGTAGCTCTTCAGTCAGTAAATTATGCACGCAAACTTTATTACTCTTGGTGGAGTAATTAGACATTTGAATTATTTAAATGGGTGGAAAGTGTTTTAGCTCAAATTATGATTTTCCTCATTTTGCTTTTTGATAAATGACAGAGCAGTCTTCCCATAGTCTGGAAAAAATGAGGAAAAGGGAGAACATACAGAAACACAAAATACAGTGAACTTTATATTGCTTTATAAAACAGTGTTGGAAAATAGGTATAGTTTGTGTAAAAATTTTTTTCAATGAGATGTTATTAAACTTTCCTATTCTCAGACTTTCTTATAAACTGAAGCCATTTGTCTTCACAGCATAACAAAATTATTTGTAGTTAGTGGTATAACCCATCCAGAGCGTTACCTTTCATTATGTGGTTCTCGGTCTTGATATCGATGCACAGGTAAGAATTTTTTTGGCAATGATGAAGCCACAGGTCTGCTCCATGGGATGGAGTAAAAAATCACATGTCGTGATCTTGTTTTGAACATCTTTTCAGTATTTAGTGTGACAGAAGTAAACTGTGAGACATGGGATTAATTTCAGTGGGTCAGACACGTGCCTTGTCGTGTAACGACGACGAGGTAGAGCCAACACGGCTGGGAAAGGCACCTGAGATAACGCAACTCCACCATCTGTCTGTGCTTCAGTCTTGAGAAACTGCATTTAGAGGACTTAAAGAACTACAGCATCAGTACAAGACAGAGAATTTGGGGAGGAAACCGGATCAAAACTGACTGACAAGCCATTATAACATGTTATAATCCTTGTGGAAAACAGCAGTCTTTGGTACAAAGCAGTGTAGGATTTATTATTATTTCAAACACAGATCTGTCCTGTTTGAACTGAATATGGATATTATCATGCCACTTGTGACTCATTCTGTGCTTCAGCATTTTTTATTTTATTCTGGCTTGCTTGTGCTACTTCTTTGTAATTATCATTATGTACGTGTCCCTTTTCTCAATATTTTATGATTTTCTTTTAGATTTTCAGATTGTTAAAGAGTTCTTGATGCAATCACATTAATTTTTGATGTACTTCTAATCTTTCCTCCCTGTTAGGATAATTTGCTGTTGTGCCTTTATCTCTTGCATTTCTTTTTTTCCTTATCACTTCTCAGATACTTGCATTTCCCTGAGCTATTTGAAGTCCATTACCCTTATTTTGTTATTTGCAATTTAAAGGAAGAATGGAAGACTTATCATTTTTATGATCTTTTTCACTTGAATTAACTTCCACTTTAAGATTCTCAACCACTTCCTCCTACAGAATTTGAATTAAATCTAAAACAGCTACTTTCTGTGTAATTTCCTCCACTTCATAAAAGAAAAAAGCGGCCCCTAGCACATCTGAAGAATTGAATAGACAATCTCTGTCCTGCCCTACTGCTTTTTCCAACAGCTGCTCAGACAGCTGTATTCCCATCTAACCGCCAGGTCCTGCCATCTAAGTCTTCCCAGTTCCTGCCCCTTGGGTACCTCTAATAGTTGCTAGGATGAAAAAGCCCCCTGATCAGAAAATCTTTGGGTTAAATCTTATATCAGCCTTCCAGTACTTAAAGGGAGCTTACAGGAAAGCTGAGGAGGGGCTCTTCATCAGGGAATGCAGGGACAGGAGCAGGGGGAACAGTTTTAAGCTGAAAGAGGGGAGATTGAGATGAGATAATAGGAAGAAATGTTTTCCTGTGAGAGTGATGAGGTACAGGTTGCCCAGAGCAGTGGTGGCTGCCCCATTCCTGGAGGTGTTCAAGGCCAGGTAGGATAAGGTTTTGAGCAACCTGATCCAGTGGGAGGTGTCCCTGCCCACATCAGGGAGAGTGGAATTGGATGATTTTTAAGGTCCTTTTGAACCCAAACCATTGTAGGGTTCTATGTCACTGGGTGCACTTTCTTCTTTTTCCGTCCCGTATTTCAACAGGTATTCCGCACATCTTCCTGTCACTTTCCTAGACTTTGGGAGAAGGCCCTTTACAAGCCACAATTCCTGACTTTTCCAACAGCTGTTCTCCTAGAATCTTCTCTTCCCTTCCCTAACAGCATTCCAGCACTGCTGGTTACCCAGCCTCTCCTCTGCGATGCCAGTTGGGTCACACTGGCGTATTAACGCCCGCAGATCCCGCGCTTATATAGAATCATGGAATCACCTGAGTTGGAAGGGTCCTAAAAGGATCGTCAAGTCCAACTCCTGTCTGCAGTGTTTGTGGGTCTATGCTTCAGATATTTCATGCTTTGCTTTGCCAGACCTTCCGTCTGGCACGATCCTGGCCCTTATCCTTATCTGAGGGCACAGATAAAGTCGGCATCTCTACTCGTAGCTTCTTCACTCGTGTCACGCCAATGCCAAGTACACAAACAGGACAGGCCAATTGTGAAGATGTTTGCTCTTTCGTGGCAACATCCATATGCTCAGGTACGCGTAAAATTTGTTACTTCGGGGAAATAAGTTAATGCTCTATAGCAATTACTTCTATTGTTATTTCAAAATGCAGATATGGAAGGTATTACTTTATATCTTCATGAAAATTAATGTCTTATGCTAATTAAGCAATTGCTTGCATCCTTGTCAAAATATTATATTTATACATGAGAATTATTTCTTCAAATTACTGAAAATAATTTAAAGGAATTAATAAAAATATGCCAGTTAGATTCCTGGCATGTAATGGCTGTTTTGACATTAACACTGACAGCAAATTTGATTTACTCAATTCTTTTTTGACGTCTACGTAGTAGAAAAGACAGGGATCAATGCAAATATAGCCTCTCATTTTTGCCAATCTTATGCAAATCCAAGGGCAAAAAAGAGCATAATTTTAATCCATTATTCCTTTATGCCTAGTACAATTATTGTTTCATTATCCTTCCTTCATTTTTTTACAAGTATCATTTTCCAAATTTTAATAGTATAACTACTCAAGTATTAACGGAGAAAAGAAAGAAGTAATTTTTTTTAAAAGGCATAAAAGGGAATGAACAGGAAAATTCACTAGGGTCCAAGTGTAGAAAGGAAAATGCAATTTTAGGAAAAGCAAATAATTTCATTACAGTGTTCAAACAAAATATTGAGGAATTAAGTATTACAGAGGTTACTGCAGTAGCCATTATTAACGATTTTTAAAGGACAAGTAAGAAATCAACATAAGACTATACTGAAACAGAATAACTAAGACTAGGCACTATCACTCCAAAGGAGATGAACTGTGGTTTAAATATAAAGATGGAAATTATATTAATCAAAATATTGAATTTACTGGTGATTTAAGTTACCCCAAATTTTACTTTTTCTGTTTTTTTCCAGAGAGATCAAATTTGTGAACCTGAAAATACGGACTGAGAAGTCATGCTTTAGCAACCTTTGAAGGAATCGCTGTAGGACTCAAAAAGCTCTTGGGTAAAGTATAACGTGATGAGGAAAAACCAGTAACCCACTAATAATAAATGCAGTCTTCCTAAGGGTTACAGAGAAAAAATAGCGGATAAGAGTAAAATGCAGCATGTGGTTTATTTTGATTTTCAAAATCTTTTAGTAAGGCTTTTTTTGGACATCATTCCGCATAGCGTTACCCAGAAAAATGTGGGAACTTCTGCTAAATTCTGCAGGAGGGGTGTAAATCCCATTAAGGTCAATGGAATTCCATTCCCATCAAATAATTCTTTCAGCATTTTTGTGAAACTTAGGAATTAAAAGAACAAACCCAGAAATAAAAGCAGCAGTGGTATGAATCCCAAGGATTATTTTCTGATTTAGAAAAGAATGAGAGAAAAATAACTCAAAGTAAATGCTTTCTCAGCTAGAAAAAGTCTAATAGCCGTGCCCCTTTGGGATCATTAAGGGTATTGGATAAATTCAGTATACCTACTAATGATGTGTAAGAAAGGTTGAATTGTGAGATGGAGCTTTGCTGACAAGGAAAAAATGCCCTAGCTTAGTCAAGATTAAACAGGATTGTGCAAAACTCCAGAAGGAATAGCAGTGGAAAAGAAATGCAGCAGAACAGATGCAGAGAAATACTCAGCAGAAGGGACATTTGCAGTGGAAAATGTCAGTGTTTTCCAGATAATTTGTAACATATTGCAGCATGCGTCGAGGTTTCAGCGTGGCATACAATTACACATCCATTCAGTAGAAAGACATCTAAAAACCTTTTATTTTTTAAAAAATCAAAGAATCATCTTAAGAGTCAAGATCAGCGTCAGCAGACTCCTGTCGTAGATGGAAAGGCTATTTAATTTTTAGCAGGTGTACAGAAACTATATATAAAAAAACCCATAATATGATTTTATTTTCTGGTTCAGCAGACTTTTATTTGAAAGCAGACAGGTGTTTCAAATAATGACAAGGTCATTGTCAGTGCTGACAGAACTTGGTCTTGTCCGATGTCTCTTATTTTCTGAAGTCTCTTTCGTTTTTAAATAGACCTGAAGCAAACTTGTAATTTATGTCATTGCTCTGATTCAAGTCCACAATTATAAAATAAGTGTGTAAAAATGTAATAACATTTTCCTCTGATGAAAGAATTCAGCAAAGTAACAAACATTTCAGTAAAAATCTGACTCTTTGTAGAATAGATTTTACACTTTGGCTTATGCACAAAAAATACAGAATTGACCCTAAGTTCTTTTCTCCAGATATTGGCTTTTCATAAAATAACATAAACATTAATTTCCCAGTCCTTTGTTTTGCAGTTCTGTCTGAGTTCATTAATCTTCCTACAGCATTTACACTCTTTATTGTCTGGCAGTTTGCTCGCCAATAATTACTGGAGATGATGGTAACGAACGTGACTTAATGCTATAGCAAAATACATGCATGGGTGTTAAGAAACGTAAGATGCTCTATCAAGGTTTTATCTTTAGAAGGGTGCTGGTGAATTTTCTGCGAACTTTAGCTCTTTCTAATTATTTTAAAACAGAAAAAGACTAGGAAGGGAAGGCTTATAATTTTAATCTTATAAAACTGATGCTTCACAAGAGTTGACTTACCTGGTAAGACACACATGAAGAGAAAATTGTAACATGTTATTCCGTTAGCACTAGAATCTGCTGAGTAAGGATAAATTTGTTTTACCTTATTGGACCAGGCTGGCCAGAGAAGTGGTGGAGTCACCATCCCTGGAGGTATTTAAAAGACGCGTAGACTTTGCACTTTGGGCCATGGTTTAGTAGGCACAGTGGGGTTGGGCTGACGCTTGGACTCGATGATCTTAGAGGTCTTTTCCAATCTTACTGATTCATAATATCAGAAGGAGTTCTATGGAATGGTTCAGGCGACTCAGTGTCACTTAGGGAAAAATTAGTGTGAGATTTAGGAAAAAACCATACTGTCTTCCATCCAAAGTGTTGTGTGCGTATTTGGAAAGAAAAGGGAAAGCCTACACTCAAGTTACACTTGCAAGGTTCAGTAAGAAGCCTGTGCCGTGCACACCGTAAGGTTTCTGTGCTGCTGTTAAGTTAGAACAGCTCTCAAAACTCTACGGGATCACTCTGCAGCTCTTACCTCCACTACAGCACTGTACATGCTAGTTTTACCAATATGTCCTAAGGCCAGCTCAGATCTATACATCCCTGCCCAGACGCAGTGCAGAGCTTGTCCCCTTTTACTTAATGAGTCTGATAATATCTTTCCCAAGAAGAAGGGAAAGGGCATAGAAAACACTTGTTTCTCTTAACATTCTTGCACAGAGGTCAATCAGAAAGGTAATTTTTTTTTCTCGCTCTTCTCTTGAGTTGGTTATATTGTTCTTCTCAACATCACTGCAAAAATACATCTGCACTAGATACTGTAAATAGTATTAAGCATCCTTAAGGAAAGATGTTGGTTACAGCAAGGCTTAATTGATATTAGCCTGGTGGAGAGGGCTCGCAGAGAAGGGCAGGGAGGGGATGGAGGAAAGGATGGATTCTGCTGTATTCTCGTCCTTGACGTCTTGCAGAAACCCTGAACAACTGAAGAAGTCTGTGCTTGAGGGCTGTTTTCTCTTTATCCGCTCCGTCCTGCCTCACAACAGCAACCATATAGATCTTTAAACATACTTTAGGCTGTTTTGCAGAATGAACACAAACGTATCCATGTTTTTCTCCTTGCACACCAGCCCTTAGGTTTT
Organism: Neomorphus geoffroyi; assembly: GCA_033558235.1. Lineage (NCBI taxonomy): Eukaryota > Metazoa > Chordata > Aves > Cuculiformes > Neomorphidae > Neomorphus > Neomorphus geoffroyi. The sequence continues at coordinate 4,613,100 of JAUMJM010000016.1, read as the reverse complement.
GACAGTAATAGCCGAGAAGCGTTTATACTTGTTCTTTTTATTTTGCTTTCCTACTACCATGGATATTTGCTTGGAAGGTTTTGTTCGTTAACCCTTTACGTAAGTAGTCTAGTCTGCAATCTCATTATTATGTTTTTATTCACTAACTGAAGACTTTTGTTAAGTTATTCAAACGCTTTTAAGTTGTGAATTCTACCCAAGATGCTTCAGTACATCAGTCCTTTAAAAGTGTAAACCATTTCTATGTCAATAAGGAGAAGGATGAAATGTTTAAACTGTTACTGTTCCAAGAAAAGGGGAACTTTGAGACACACATGTAAGGATGAAAGGATTGACAGATCTGACTTCTCTCAGCCAAATCTGTTAACTTCATCTGACACCAAAAAAATCCCAGCAAATCAGCATAGAAGAAAACCAATTTTGGCATTTGCACATCATTCATTTCCCAGGGTTATAAAATACCTACCGCATTGATGTTGACACAGAGCAGCCAAAAGGTTTGCATTCCTTCTTTTTTGTAGCTTGTTACATTTAGCCAGGAGATAGCTGTCCAACGCTTCCTCCACGCTATCCCAAACCTAGAAACCTTTACAGTTGTGTTTAGGTTTTTAGTTAGGATTGTTTATGCAGTAACATTACTGTCATACTGTTCTCTGCACTTCTTACAACAATCCAAGTCCTTTTCTGATAGTCTATTTGTGTTTGTCCTCCAGCTTTACAGAATTAGCTAAGAAGCTGTTTAAGTTTGCTCAATGTAAATTTATATTTCTTGGTGCTTTTTTGGTTTTTTTTTATTTTGTTTCTGTTTTTTTTTTTTTTTTTTTTTTTTTTTTAATTCATTACTGAAGAAGAAATCTGGACAAATGCCCACTGATCAACGTACTTTTGAACATGTTTCTTGCCTGCTAAAGAATTGTCAAAGGAATGTTAATTCCAAAAATTTGGCTGACTTATGTAGATGTGAACCAAAGTCTTCCTTCAGTCTGAGAAAAAGACAGTTCTGGCTTTAGAATCTTTTTGGTTGGTATAAAAGAACTGAGAAAGTGGAGGAGGAATCTCTCTCCTTGCCCTGGTAAGTAAAACTACTGCTAATGTGTAGTCTTGGACTGACTGCGTCTTGGCCTACAATCTCATATTAACTGCGTTTCTGGTCTCATAATGTTATTTAACAGAGGACAGTTGTTCGGCAGCCTTAATCACATGTAATATTGTACAATTAGCAGAATGTTTGACAAAGGCTTCAGCCTCAGCTTTTTTTCATAAAATACAAAGACGCAACACAATTTCCATTTCCTTTCTTTGCATGAACTCATCAATTCATTACAAAACACATACAAAGAGATGTCTAATAGTGAAGAAATGTGTCTGATCCAGAACAATGACCCGATCTATCTCAGCTCTGTTAGGAAGACAATGCACAGGGTCCTGGACTGAGAGCAGCTTGTGGGCCTCCTGACACCCTCTGGAATGACACTGGACAAATGACTTTTCATGTCTGTTTTCCACACACGGTTTCACGTATTCCCTCTGCCAAAACTTTTAACTCCATAAAGCACAAACTGCTTCTCTATGATATTTATATTGTGCTTAGCTCTGATGTCCTGATCTTGATTGGACTCTTACGTCACACAAAGTACAAATTAGATACTGCTGGGTGTTCTTGTTCTCCTGGCTATAGTACTAATGTACTTGGATTTTTTTGGAGATGCAAGAGAGGTTTAATGATGTGCCTGAGAAAACAGGCTAAACCCAAACCTAAACAATTCCTCTACACTCAGAGGTAAGAACCGCAGAATCTGAAAAAGGGCCAATTTGGATCTGATTTCAGATTCCAACACGAGTCACTTTGGCCCTATCTGTTTTGAGGAGGTACCAGGAGATGAAATTGTCTTTATCTCTTAGAACAGAGACCTCATGCCATACCATTCTCAACTTCAGCATTAGGAGAAATCTTCAGAGGGTTTGATTCCTGTGATTTTCTTCATTGCTTGACTGCAAGGCAAGTCATGGCTGCCCCATCCCTGGAGATGTTCAAGGCCAGGTTGGATGGGGCCTCGAGCAGTCTTGTCTAGTGGGAGGTGTCCCTGCCCATGGCTGGGGGGTTGGAAATGGACAGCCTTTAAGGTCCCTTGCAACCCAAACAATTCTATGATTTTTATTTTCTTGTAAAAAAAAATGCAAAATGAAAACAGGTCATAGCAAGGTCAAAGAAGACAAGCTGTGCATCGCAGAATTGCAGAAAATATTGACATTTTAGGTAACTTTATTAAAGCGAATACTCTTGTACTGCTGTTTACAAAGCCAGGAACTTTCGTTACTGCTCATCAGACTGGAAGGCGATGTCTTGATCTGAGCCATGAATTGAGAAGGTGGAGTAAACCCTAGGAAGGTAAGGATTTCCAAGCAAGCTGTAACATCTCCTCTAGTATTAACTGTGATGACTTCAAAGAAAACCGCCTTCGAACTTTGCAAGACCCAAGGCAAACTTTGCCCATCCCGGCTCTTGTGGAGAAGGGATCAAGGCAGCAGGGCGGCTGATACTGGAGCCCTCGGGCTGCCGGCTGCTCTCCCTGCTGACCGGGGGCCGGGAGAAGCTGGGGAGAGCAGCCGGACTGGGAGCACTGGGAGCTCCCCACTCTCTGCTGGATTCGTGCAGCCGTTGTTCCCGGTGCAGTTCGACCTCCTCTGCCTTTCTTTGGGAGCGTAGGCTGGAGAGGGGGGTCTGTGGGAGCACCGAGGGGGTGTGTGAGAGCACCGAGGGGTCTGAAAAAGCCCCGCGGGGTCTGCTGGAGCACCGAGGGGTCTGTTGGAGCACCAAGCGCAGGTCCCCAGCAGCACCTTCCCCGCCGATGTGACGGTACCCCACCTCGGGCAGAGGAGAGGGGGATGTCTGCCTTCCCCCCCAGCCCGGTCCCCCCTCCTCTCCCTCCCTCCCTCTGGAAGGCCGGATCCAAAGGGACCGCTGGGCGGGGAGCGCTGGAGCGAGGAGGCGGCTCTGCGAGGAGATGACAATTAGCCTTTAAAAATGGCTGCTTGGAAGCTGTCAGCTGGGACGCGGCGGGGCTGTTAACCCTCCTCCTGCCTCTCCCGATCGCCGAGAGGGGACAGGGGCTCCTCATCCCTCCCTTTCGCCTCCTATCCTTCCCCCCCTCCTCCCATCCCCGAGGGTGCGGGATGCCGTAGCGGCTCCAGGCACCCTCACATCCCCGCCTCCTCCTCATCCTCCTCCTCCTCGTTGCTGCCTGCGTGTGTGCGGGCAGAGGGACCACAAAGGAGGAGGGGGAGCCTGGGGGGGGGCTGTATGGTGAGGGGAGTGCGTGTGTGAGTGTGCACGCCAGCGAGGAGAAAACGCAAGGTCAAGAGGCAGTTTCTCCTCCTCCTCCTCCATGGAAGAAGACGGGAGCGATGAGCCCTGAGGAGGACGACGAAGAGATGGCTGAAAGCTGAAAGTGACGGGGCTGAAGGGGCCCGAGGAGGCAGCGCTGGGGTCGGGAGGGAGGGAGGGAGGGAAGAGAGGAGGAAGCGGGGGGTTTGAATCTTTCCCGGCTGGATCGCTGCTCCTCGGGAGAAGCTGCCATCCCCGCCCGCCTCGGCCCGTGGTCCCCGCGGTGAAGATGGACCCGAGCGGCGCCAGGAGGAGAGCAGGAGCTGCCCTGGCTCCCCTGGGCCTCTGGAGACCTTTCCCCTCCTCCTCCTGCTGCTGCTGCATCTCCTCGCTCCTGGATCTGAACAGCTGGCTGCTCTTCTACGGCTTCTTGTACCTGGCCCTCTACGCCCAGGTGTCCCAGTCCAAGTCCTGCGACAAAATCTCCTGCTTCTCGGGTCATTGTGTCAACTCCACCTGCGTCTGCGACCAGGGATGGGTGGGAGACCAGTGCCAGCACTGCCAGGGCAGGTTCAAGTAAGTCTCTGCTCGATACGATTCCCTTTTCCTCCTCTCTATCCCCTTTTCCTGCGGTTTTCACTTGCCTGGTGGTTTGGGGCTTGTTTTTTCGGTTTGTTTTTTTGTTTGTTTGTTTGTGGTTTTTTTGCATGTGCCTGCTATGATTTTGTTCCCGTGTGGTGGAAGTTAAGGCTCCTCCACCTCTCGGTTCCTCCCTGTAAGAACACAGGACGAGGTCCTCTGGCGAAAAATTGTACCCAGTGACTTAGGGTTGAAAACGGGCTGCTCCACTTGATGGGAACGGAGAGACCGGGAGCAATCGGCCTAAAGCTGTGTCGCTGCTGTCCCTTCTGGAGGTGCCATGGAAATGACATGTGCGCTTCACGGGGCTGCCCAGGGAGCACACATTTTTTTTGTGAATTTGAATGACTTTTTGCTTCTGGAGAGTAAAAGCGTTCTGTTCATTCCAGTCCCTTCCATTCTTCAAGTGCTTTCGCTAAGTGGCCATCAGGCACATTCGGGATAATGCACAAATACAGATAAACAAATATAACCCAGTGAAATATATAGCATTCCTGACAACGTTTGCAGGAGAGGAGAGGGGTTGGAAGATATAGAAAAATTGCATATTTTTGCACAGGAATGAGCGGTCAGGGAAGCTAGAGCTACCTTCTCCTTCTCAAAACTGGATGTGATAGGGAGTCGTTTATCAGTGAGAAGGAAGCACACCCTGACACTTGCTTTTCTTTATGTAGTGGAAAAGAAGATATAAATTATAGAGCTCTCACTTCCCTCCCACCCCCTTTGGTATCAGTGTAAAGACTGACTGTGAAGAATACTGGTTGCTGTTATTTCACTACATAACCTTGGACAGGACATGTCATTTCATTCCCTTGTAAAACATCCATTAAAAGCTGGAACTCTATTTATTAAGTGTGTGGACCCACACAGCTGGAAGGTGTTCTCATATCTAACTAGTAATGTATCGGTGAGGCTGTGTGTTACAAAATTAAAATTCTCTCTTTGATAAGCACCTTAATAGAAGTATCAATAACTGGCTATTTTAAGTTGTCTTTAGGCTCAGTCTTCTCTTTGGGGTACTAAAATTCAGTTACACAATTTACACCCTTTAAATACTTAATTCAAGGTCATTCATCACTAAAAAAACCAAAAAGTAAATCCAATAACGTGTTAGCTCGGGAAGTTGAGAAGCTGGGAATCAAACGCTGGCTGAAGTAATGGACTTGCTGCAGAGGAAGAAACAATTCACTGGTAATAGCTGGTGGATTATTCCATCAGTGAGACGATAACTGAGCTATAAAGGTAGTATAAGGCAAATATAATCGATCTCATCTGCATATGAACTTGCTAATAAGATTTTAAAGTTGGCCATTTGTTGCCTGTGTGTAGAGGATTTGGGGTTTGTCCTGCTCTGTGCTGAGGAACAATGGGCTAATTGTTGGGGATCGAGAGTGAGGAGCCCAGGTGAATCTTCTTTGTGTGTGACGATCTGCAGGAGACAGGCTTGCAGTGCTATTATTTCCTTGCTTTAAAGAGATTACTCCTATCCTTTGTCTTGCTGCTCCTCACAACAAACCGTAACAGTGCAAGGGGCTGAAGCGCATTTTCATTTGTTAAATTTCAGAGCTTGTTGTGAATTATTGCATTCTCTGAACGGTTACTGGAGCCTTTCTCCAGTCCTTACAGGTATTTCCTTGTTTATCTGTTAAAGCGTATACGTTTCTCAACGTTGGCTGTGATTTGTCGGGTGGGGAGGCACAATGGTTACATTTTCACTTCTGGTAGAAAGTTAATAATCCATCCCCACCTAGAGGAAGTTCTGCCTGAATGTTGGAAGAGCACCTCTTCTGAGCTGAGCTAACGCAGTGGGTAATCAAGGTGCCGTTAGGAGTTGTGAAATCAGAATAGATTTCTCATTAACTCCTCTATATTCGCTCATGCTTAGCCCTAGAAATGACAGTGAAACTTTCATTATGACTTTTATCAGAGAAGTAAGGTGTTTCTGTTTTGTTGGAGACCTATATTTTAATGAAGGTGCTTTCACAGTGGTATCTCTGGTAGTTCATCTCTATTCTTAGAAGCAAAATATACTCTGCAATGAAAACAAGCGTTCAAATATTTAAAGGTTTTCAAGTCCTGTGAGTTGGGGATGTCAGGAAATATGTTAAGATGTATTACAACTCGGAGTGGCTGCAGTCTTAATCCTGATTATTCAGGTTTGTGTTGAACGGGTGATGAGTCAAGTCTATCCATTTCCAGCTGAAGAGTTGGAAAACGAATGTTAGTTTGCCTTATGGCCAGGTGATTGAAGAACTTTCTGGCTTCCGTGGGCACTGATAGTTTCGCTTATTATTGTGAAACCTTTGCATGCTGTTTCTGTTTGTGAAGCTTTGCTTTATATGCAAGGAGCCATGGCTGGACTTCTGCGATACTTGCACTTGGCAAATTGAGTTTGATGTATATCGCTTTGTAGCGGTTGCTTCTGTAAGTAGGAATTATTATGAAGAATATTTCAGAATGACATAAAGATTGAAAAGTGTGTTTGGCTGTTAGAACTGCAGTGGCAGTTAATTTACGGGCTGTAGGTACAGTCTACACGAGTGTTAATAGAACCTTGTGCATTATTCTAAACATTTAAATGTGGTCTCAAGGCTTAAGCAGTTGGGTGCATCTCTCTTATGCAAGATTAAAACTAAACTTTTAGTGACCTAAACTGGACACGTGTAAAGGCTATTTTCTGTCACTGGATTGTTTGAGGAAATGGATTTTTAAGGGCAGGTTTATACACTTGAAAATAAAAGGGTCTTTGTTTTTCTTCATATAAGTGTGGTTATTTTTGCTCTTCTACAACTTGCATTAGATAGGAAGCATCAGAAGCACTATTGTAAGAGAAATAATTTACCTAAGGATAACTTGGGACCTTTAATTCTTTGGTGAGAGATGGGAAGTATTTTTGTCTTTATTTCTTTTCTAGACTAAGAAGTAACAACGTAGCAGAGAGACATCAAAAATAATTGATCAATCTTAGTAAGCAAATGTCAAAATTAATTGACAATACTGCGGTAACCTTGCCTTTCCCCTGTAAGAGAACTGCCAAGTAGGCTACTTTGCAAATGTTGTTCTGGACTGGGTGAAGAAAGGATGGATGAGGGGAAAAATGGGCAACAAGATTCTCTAGTAGTATTTTATTACTCTTATTTATCTATTTTTGTATTTAGTCCTTGTATTGTGAAGCATGTGGTGACTCGTCACATAAATTGACGTGTTGCTATTCTTACTGCGTTGCCTTCACATCTGTCAGTCACTTTTCCGAACGATCTAGGCTTCATCTCTGCCTGGCAGTAAATTCTGTTACTCTCTGCTCAGGATGAATATCTGAATGCAATTCTGGCTTACTTTCTTCTCTCTTAAATATGTTGTGTGGTGTTTGTGTGTTCCTCCCTTGCCCCATTTCTGCTTTTAGGGGAAAAATATGGCAAAAACTTTTTTTTTTTTTTACCAAAATAAAAAAAAAATAAATTTAGTCATAAAAAGGGGAGGAGAAGGGAATTCTGTCTTCCTCCTTATGGCAGACAGGTGAAAGATAAGAAAGCCAAAGAATTCTGGTTTTGTAGTAGGGAGCTTCGAACAGCGTGATTCCCAAGAGGTAAACAAAACCACAAGCATAAAGGCACAGTGTCCAGTTTTTTTTCTGATAGATTAATTTATTAAGGAAATGACGTTTTTAATGCTGCATCTGCCACTCTTTCTTCCCCTGTCTTATACCTTTGAATTTGTTGGTTGGTCACAGTTTTTCTGATGAAAAGGGGAGAGGGAAAGGCTGAGCAAATCAGTTGTGTTATGAGACTCCAGGGAATTCATGGAGACAAACATTGTGAATGGTCCAACTGTAGGAAAAGCTGCAGTCACAGCTTCTACGTATTTAGATGTCAAAGTCAATCAAGCTTGAAAAGCAGCACCACAGGACAACAAGTTTCATTAGTGTTGCTACTCACAAAATGACTTCTTAGAAGAAAAGAAAAAAGTTTTCTTCAGGTTGGAGCAATGATTTGCCTCTTTCCTTAGCTCTGGTTTGCACACTGGTGCTTAGAGAAAAAAATGTGCATGAAACTGCTTTTCTTAAGTTTTTGAATACCTGAATGATTTGAAATATCCAGTTTTCTAATTGTGCCTTCCAACGGTCAGCATTGTTTATTTGTGAAGCAGTGAGTCCCAGCTCATTGCATTGGTGGATGTAATGAAGCAGACTGTGCGGAGAGGTGAGCGCACCTTTGAGTACCTACGTTTCAGTTAATCTGCTTTGCCCAGTCCTAGCTACCTAGTTGTTCCAGAGAAAAAAATGCAAATTGATCTGTTTGATTATGAAACTTTGTCTAAACGTGATCTCATTGCACTTCTAAACTCTCTCCTGTATATTCCCCTTAATTTCTAGAGCACTATCTATAATAGGTTCTGCTTTCTTCAAGGACAAAGCAACTTCCAAGTGCAAGAATCTTCACAACTGAAATGTTAAAAGGCTATCAAGTTTTATTCTTTCAGGCAAAATCCTTGTTTCTGTGTAAAACTCTGAATTTTTCTATCTGCAGAATGACTCACACAAGGAAATTGTTATGAAATTGTAGACTGTAAACAAACAATGTGATAGCAAAAAATGTTGGTTTTAGCTGCAGGCAAGTTGAAGTCCCTGCTGCTGTGAAAAGGAGTGACTCTACCCTTCAGGCTACTCTTTGGTTACATCTTTGTGCTTCTTAAGTAAGCGTTAATATTCCCACTGAAAGTTGAAAAGTATCAACAGGAACATCTCACCCCACCTCCCAGCCAAGGTTTTTTTTTAAACTGGCTCAGTTTCCTCATGTTACTTGCCCTGCCTTAAGTCCCTTGCGGACCCAAAGGAGGAAGCCAGAATGAGCAGATGTGGATGGGAAAAGAAATTTGTCCACTTTAGAAATGGTACAGACTTGGCTTGCCTTAACTTTCAATGTGAAACGACATCCCCGTCAAACTGCTGCAACCTGTTTATAATCCAGGGTGAAATCTGGAGTCAGGCGATCAGTTGCAAAGCTGCCTTTGACATCAGCGTGGCCTGCACCCGACTTAATTATTAGGTATAAATATTGTTATTGACATCGTGTGTGAGACTTTACACCTGCAAATAACGGTTTTATAAGTCAACACTTGAATGCTGATATAATGAAACTAGTAGAAAAAACATCAGTAATTATGATTTTATTCTTAGAAAGTTTGATCTTTATTTAAATTTATTTTTGTGATTTTTGCTTTGCAAAATATTTCTTCTAGTGTGAGTGATTCTCTCTGTATTACAATTTTAAATTACAGTGATAGTTTGAATGATGTTTTGAATTCATAGGGAATACTTTTTTTTAATTGAAATCTTGTTTTGAAATGTAGATGCATAAGCCATACGAGCATACTAAACTCCTCTTACAAGCTAAACCACCTGCACTGAAAAGTGTTTTTTGAAAGGAAAGCAATCTTTTTGAAAACTTTAAAAAATATTTTTATTAGGGAGTACTTTTGTTACTGTTTAATACTTCCTATATAGAATTATTTAAGTTGGAAATGACCCTCAAGATCAAGTCCAAGCTTTAACCTAACACTACGAAGTCCGTCACTAAACCATATAAAATGTTTTCTGTGGGTTTTCACAGACAAGACCAGAAATGAACCTTCTGATTATCTGCCTTACGCAGATTGTAGGGCAACTCTGAATTAATTCCCATTGAGTCAAACACATGCTTTAGAAATGCATCTGTACATATTTGAAATCACTTGGACTGGAAGTCCATTAGAGGCTTTTAACAATTTTTTCCATTGGTTAGTTAACCTCACCATTTCCTATAACCAGCAAAATTAAATGCATAATCCTCCTAATCCAGAAAATCTATGCTACATATTTTTTTTTGTTCCTAAGTTGCCTTGTTTTCTCTTGTTTTGAGTCAGGTCTGCATTGCGGAGCCCTCAGTGTGCCGGGTCCGTGTTCCCCATGTAAGTGAAGATATTGGCACCTTTTTCTCCCTGGAAGTGAAGCAGGAGCGTTTTTGAGTCATCTCAACATAAAACAAGTTTTTCCACCCTTGATTGCTCACTTGGTTTTTAGCCTTCCCTGTTTTATCAGCGTTCTGCAGCTGTGAGTGCCAGAACTAGATGCTTGTTTTTCGGTACTGGTTGTACTGGTGAAATGTAGAAGCTGAGTAACCTCTCCCCTGCTGCCTGGTGTCCTGCTGCGTGCAGCTGCGAACGCTTCTCAGCTTAGCACTGCGCTGGCAGCTCAGCCTGTTATTTTCTGCCTCACAAGTCTTCTCGGAGTTTCTGCATCCTAAGTACGAAAGGATTGATGCTTAGCAATGCTTTTCTCAAACCAGTTTGTGATGTGAACCCAGCCTCCCCCGTTTGGAGTGATACTTAATTGTGGGGTTACAAATGTGTGTGTTTGGGATGGAGCTGTGCTATTTTCAAACCACCCTCCTTCCTCTTTTCTCCTCAAGCAGCAGATAATTAACTGTGTAAAGTCCATCCCTGTGGGTAAGTCTGAGACCACCTATAGAACTGGATCCTAAAGATCTGGTGGATCCTGGAGTCTAGTTTGTTTGCAGACAGAGCAGTTGGTTTCTTAGGCAAATAAGCGTGGGAACAGATGGCTGATGACCCTGTCAGGCCTTCAGACAGCACCAAGGGCTGGTTGCCATTGCTGTGGGCGTGTAAAAAGCTCAGGAGTATCCAATGTATGCTTAAGTGTGTCCATAAATGATACATAAATGCCTGTACCAGTTATAGCATTTAATAATTATTACGTTTTAAATTTATTTTTGGCAAGTAAATGGCCTCCCGCTGTGTATGTAGGCATGAAGATCATATTTTAGAAGGCATTGGCACAGTTCATGTCATATTTTTAAAATGAGCACGAGTAGTTTTTGAGAGCTCAGTCTATCACACTGCACTAGAAATTGATTTAATTGTGTCAAGATGTAGGCAGAAAAGGTAGGAGGTAATAGAAGGTGCTACAGGAATATCCTTGAGTTATTTTTACACCTATTAATTGAAATGCTGGTTAAAAAAACCCCAACCTCACCCCCCCCCCCCCCCCCCCAAAACAAAACCACAACTGACTTTAAAACAGTACTACACAGACAATAAAAAAATGTATTGGAGAACTCATGCAGCATTGAGGAACAGTTATCTGTCAGTGTCCACAGAATTTATTATTAGCTGTATGTTATAGTGTTGGAAAGCACGTTACAAAGTTGGTGTAAGAAGGAATAAATGATGATGATAGCTGAAAACGTGGGCACTCCAGTGAACTGTAGCTGATAACAGTTACGAAGGGTCAATAGTAAACTACAAGCAAAGTGTGTGTTTTCATGTGAGGTGAGCAGTGGGAATTTTCAAACTAGTGTTAAAAGTTACCCTATATATTATTAAAAGCCCAGTGAGTGAACCGAAGAGTTGCATTGATTTCAGAGCTCCATGTGGAGTAAGACCTTATTGATAAATGATGGATATGAGCTCAGCACTGTCTGTTATTCAGTGTTCATTCACAAGGTGCAAGAGTTTGGCTCTGAAGTTTCCTGTAGACAGAAGAACCCAAAGCTTTTACACCTCTGAAAAGTACTTTAGCCACCAGCTCTATAAAATATGCTAGGGTAAACATCTTCAACACTCTGTTAATGCAACAGCATTTTGCAAAAAAGGGATTTACTCTGAACCTCTCCCAAAATTTTGAGCTTATGTCACTCATCATGAAGAAATGGATTCCAGGATCTGTTTGAATCAGTATTTAATAGTTCTTAGCTAAGGATGGAAGTGCTACTGCCATTGTACGATGGCACAATGTCTGGTTTGTTCATGCTAATGCTGGTTAGAAACAAGCTAGCTGCAGAATATTTCCAAGTTTTAAGCAGCACGTTCCTGAGAACCACAGTTTGAGTAGGGAATTTTGAAGCCAGGATATTCTAGGATTACCTGGCAACGGAACAAGTATGGAAGTACTTGAAGACTGGATGCAGGCACATAAAATGACACGTAACGTCTGCTTTTTCTCACCAATTTCTTCCGTAATTTATGTGCTTCAGTGTTTGTGAAAAAGAAATAACACTTCCTGTAATGGTAGAAAGTTGAGATGACCGGCTACTGTAATGATGAGGAACAGCTAATAAGCTAAATGGTTTCAGAGAGTGCGTTTCTTCCTAGGATGTGATAAACACTATGGCACGGACTGCTGTTGTCTAAACAAATGAGTAAAATCGCTTCGTCATTAGGTCATTGGGACCTAAAACTTGCAAGAAGTCTGTATTATTGCAGAATATTTGAAGAATAAATTGTTCTCTTATTGAACAGAATCACTGGAAAAAAAAGTACATCAGCTGTCAAATCCTTGGAAAAAAATTGTACATTAGCGGTCACTGTGAAAATTTTATTTCAGAGGACCTGACCCCAAAGACCTAACCCCAACCTTGAATTAAATCTTACAAACAAGATATTACGATACACCAGAGTATTTAACAGATCTTTTGAAGAGTTACTGCTTTACTTGTATGAGTACAAAGTGTATTAGTTATTGTGTTCCTGTATCAGTATCAAAGAACCATCCATTACTCATGTAGGATGATTGCGTTATGTTCTTATAGAACGGAGTCCGGATTCACAGCTTTTAAATGTGGATTTTTGTAATAGCCATGCCCTTTTATGCATAGATATATATTTTTTTTTTTTCCCATGTTTTTGAGTTTTCAGCTTGTTCTCTGTTACACCGAAGGCTAATAACTTGCATCCAGCAGAAAAGTTGGGGGTTGGCACTGAATGATCTTTAAGGTCCCTTCCAACCCAAACCATTCTATGGTTCTATGACGTTGAATATATCCTCTAACTATCGGGATGCAGAAAGTGGGACTAAAGAACGATCAGAAGTATCGAAAAGCACCAGACTTCAATGTTACCAGTTGTGGCAGTGAAGTGTTAGTAACGTCCTTAAATACTCTGGTGAGCTTTGCAGAAACTTTCTACTCAAGGTGAGTAGATGAGGCACTGTGGAACAGGAAGACAAATGGGCTTCCTTCATTGTCGCCCCCAATTCAAGGACAGAGATAAGTTAACCTGGAAAATGTCTTGCCAGTTGTGCTGTTCCTTTTTGTAATAGATAATAGTGGTGAATAAAATACAGTAAGCTAAATTTTCTTGATAATGCATCTCTGCTTTCAAAACTCAAACTTTGATACATTTTGATGTGTATGAAGGGATCCTTGGTAATTCCAGCTTTATTCGTAAAACTGAAATGCTGATTAATCCAAGTGTAGGGTAATTTGTATCTTGAATTATTCCTTTTTGTATCTGTAGAATAAGATGTATGTATGTAAAAGTATGTGTTTCTCTCAAAGAATATCCAAACCGATAAACCAAAGCAAACACAAGACAGCTCACGTTCATGTGTGTGCAAGCCCAGCTGATGGATGTGCTTTATAGGATACCTGATAATCAAATGTATTTTTGGCAAAGCAAGATGTACCAAAGTAGTTCTGGGGAAGGAACTCTGTGTTTCATAGAAGTATCAGTGTTGTAATTAAGCTGCGTGCTTCTCCAGTTCTCTCATTCAGCAGATCTGGTTTGCTTGCTTCCAAAGTCAACTGAGCCTTTTCTAAAGGGTAACTTAAAACGCTCAACAGGAGCTGGAAGGGGTTCTTGAAAAATGACAAATACTGGACAAACAAATGGCTGCTTTTGAAAACACACAAATTTGCACTTGTGTGCACAGCTGTAATATCGTGTTAGGACAGCTGTGTTAGAAAATATTTTTGCATATATATCCAAACCTGATGCTGACCTAAGTATTAAATCCAGAACATTTGTATTTAAAACCTTGGATTTTTTGTTTGTGTTTAATTTTTCCCCATGGCTATGTTTACTAGTGTAGCACTTAGGTGCTCACAGATTATTTCTACAATTTTAAAATCAAAATTACACAATTTTTCTAGAGTTTTTAATTTTGAAATTGTTTATACTATTTTAGTTTTCACGGGGGGAAAAAAATCCCTACCTAAATTCAAGGAATTATGTACCCCTACACATCTGTATCATACTTTGTGTCTGCATATCTTATTTAAACATTAGTTAGTGGCCTTGAGAAATAGACACTTATTTTTTGTACTAGTCTGCATGTAGGAAACCTGAAGTTGTGTGATTGTCTAAGGTACCACAACAAATATTGAATTGAAATGGAAGCTTGGGTGTTGATACAATTTTCTGTAGTTCTGTCCCGGTCTTCATTTTAGGAAGACTGAATTGTTTTAAAATTGTATGTTCTTTTTCTGCAAATATAGAATATAGATTGAAGTGCTGTGTTTTCCGAGACCTTTACTGTGTAACATAGGTATAGGGGAGGATGTGAAGCTTATTATTCAGGTCTGGATAAATATCTGAGGAGTTTTGTGATGGTACTTCAGGCTGACGTTCCAAACACATACTCTGTGTCACTTGGCAAATAGACCAGGAGCCTCTGTTAATGCAGGTGAAAATGCCAATGTAGGTCAGAGGTTGATGACTGCTTAGAGAATTGATCTTGAAAGGTGTCCTCCATTCAAATAAGCCAGGACTCTAAAGGCAGACTGAGTTTGTGTAGTAGCCTGTTTCCTTACTTGTTTTTAAAGGTGATGGGGAAACTAACAAGCCACGGTTTAATATGTTGAGTTCGCAAAAGCTGTTCATTAACAGGAACATTGCTGGATTATTTTGTTTCCAATTTATATACGTCTTTGAAGTGCACTTTCTGCCTTTGATTTGTATGCTTTTAGAAATCTATTCTCTAAAGTAAAACTCAGGTGACAGGCATGTAAGCAGAATATTTCTTTTAAAATTAGGCTCAGGTTTTCTAGTTTAGGTTGACTGCATTTATAAGCAGCAATTGGACTGGAAAGCAGGACCAGTTTATGTTGGATTATTTTGGAATGACGGAGGCGGGCAGTGTTGCACTGAAATGGAATTTGAGAACATCTAGCTGAATTGTCTGAGTACTTTTGAGGTCATCCTCAGTAAAGATCTTAACAATCCTTTCATTGTAGTATTAAACCACCCTGTAGTTAAAATTTTTCCCTACTAAAGGCATCCCTTTTAAAGTTTTGTGCAGTTCATCACACACAACCTGTTGTTCCTCACAGCCACTATTTTTTTGTCATCCTGACAAATTCAACTTTACTTCTGTTGATGAAAGGCATGCCTAACCTAACTCTTTATTTTTAAATGCAGCAATTAAGATTTAGTCTGTTTTTCTTTGATCAAGGAAAGCGCTGTGCAATGTGTGATATCCTATTAATAGTTTATGTTGTGTCTTTCTCATCTATGGGTTTCTTTATTGTGTTTAAGTATTCACTGGGTACAGAGTAGCTACTGTGCTTCAAGGCTGGGAGAACGACAAAACTCACATATGTAAATTCTGGCAAGCATGAGCAGAGCTGCGTAAGGTCTCGGTAGAAGAAATAGTCTTTGTTTTTCTCATAGTTGTGCCATTGCAGGCTTAGACTTCACTTATTCTGGTGCTGCTTGAAGGCATACTTTTTTTGAACTGAACAAGGCTGTTTTAATGAAGGAAATTCTCAGGTATCCTGTGTTTAAAAGCCTACGAATCTTTAAGAAGCAGCAGCCTTTGGATTTTTCCTTCCTGGTGAGAATTTTCTCATTGCATTTCTGAGTCTCTCTCTTTGGATTTCTCTTCTATGTGTTTTTTTTTTGTTTTGTTTTTCAACACACCAGAAGTATTTAGAAGGCTTTCTGAGATTATGTCAACCTATAAGATAAGGTTATGCAAGCTCATCTTCAGTGTATCATGTATTTATGAAATATACGTGCGTTGATAGTTTAAATGGTAGATTGCCTTGCTTTTGTGAGGGTTTTTTTCTGGTTTTGTTGACTCCTGTGTTCATTGCTCATTACGCTGTCTTGGCAGAATATACTTGCCTTATAGTTAAAAAAAACTATCTAAAAGATCTTGCCATTGCTTCCACAGAAAAGTGGAAAAAGGAAAGTGTTGTTAAATATCGGAATGGAAATATCTGGGAGCCTGCAAACCGAGGCGCTGAAGGGCATTATGAAACCGAACACGGGTTTGTGTGTAAAGATGTTGCTGTGCCAAAAAAGTTGTGCATTTTGGCCAATGCAGACTAGCACGACGTGTTTCTATTTGTGCATGCGGTAATATTGCATTTTTGAGGGCAATAGTTGTGCAAGGCAGTAACCTTGTTCAAGGCATCTCTACTAGATTTTCGGGTTGGGTTATAGGCAGGACAGCTCTGGCTTACTTGCTGCTGTGAATCTTAAAGGTGGATTTTTTTGTAACAAGTATGAGGGTTTTGAAGGAGATTGTCTGTGCTTAAGGGTATCATAAGGCTTTTTTAGGTGGTTTGTTTTTTTTTTTTTCCCCGTAATGTTGATTTTTACTTGGTCCAGGTTGACTTGTGCAGTTCTTCAAGGGTTTGTGTTCAAGCACATCTACTTTATGACTCCAAATTTATTCGCTCAGGCAGCAAAGAGAAACTCGCATAGCCACGTGGATAGGTGTGATGTCTGCATGTTACAAACACTGTGTATTTGCTCATCTAATTAATCATTTTGAAGCTTTGAGAGGAGGGAAATACACTTCAGGAAGTAATTTTCAGCAACTGTGTGGATAATGAACTCAGGTCAGAGGTTCCGCCTCTTGCAGAAGTATTTGCCTGAGGCAGGTGGGTTTGAAAAGAGCTCTCTTTAAGGAGGTCACTTTATGCCAAGTAGGGAGTGTTATAGAAACAGGTGAAAATGGAGCATGTCCACAGAATGAGATTTGGGGCTTGTAATTGATTCAGGATGGAAAGTGCTTCTTGTTTTTGGAGACAGGCTAACTTTTATGAAAGTGTGCAGCATGAGAAAGCATCAGTGGGCGTAGCGATAGTTCTATGATAAAAAGTAATATAAATATTTTAATTAATTCATATCCACTATTATTTAATAATAAAATATTAACAGAATAGAATTAAATTTATGTAATTTCTATTAAATTAACATTTATGGTATAACAAGGAATAATTCAACTTTGCACTTGCAATTAAACTGCAGGCCTGACTCTAAATTGCTTTAGCCTTAAGATGCTGAAATTAATCTCTTTAGGGTTTGTTCCTTAATCTGAAGGTACAATTGCAGGCAACCCATATAACAGAATGGAGAATCAGACTCTTAAAATAATATGTATATGATGCTTGTGCGTCTTTCATGTATAGGTGGCGAAATGTTTATTATCCTGCATTTTTTTTTATAGCTTGCCTGTATGTACATATGTGTTGCCTTCTTACGTTGTAGAATATTGAGCTACTTCACCTGTTGTGCTTGTCTTCATTTTTTTAAATTACAGCAAAATGAAGAAAAAGGAAATTCCTCAATAAAAGAATGTCAGCGTCACTCTCCCCTATTATCATCTTGACAATCAGTGTTTATGATAACTTTGTGCCGTAAGACTTTGAAGTTTGTGTAGCTGGATACAATCAGTCATTTTTAGAGGGATTTTTAAGTGTTAAAAATAAGAAGTAAGTTGGTGAAATAATCCTTTGGTCTAATGAACTGTTGGAGACTGTATTTATCTTCCTGGTACTTTTAGAATCAAGGTGTTGTCCCACGCTGAGAATGTCTTTATTACACGAACAGTCCTTGTAGGTGTGTTGTGCTTATGTTAGTGTTGCATTCAGAAGGAAAACTAATTATTAACTGTCTGCTTTAAGTTAGGATTGCGGTTCCAAATATTTCCTTGAGTTAGAAATGTCCTAGGGAACACTTCCCTTAAGCAAGTGTTATGCCTATGAAGAAAGGGAAATGCTGTTCAAGTAGAATTCCCTACCCTCTCTTAAAGTATTTTTAACTTATCCTTATCAGAAGCTTCTTTAGAAAAATAAGAATAGTTGCTGTTATGAAATCTCTGGAAGCTTTATTGTGTGTGGACGCGGAAGAGAAATTTAGAATCTTACGGTGGAGTTGAACAAACCCACTTGAAATACAAAGCAATAACTGGACTACGCTCTCTGACCATTATTTTGGCGGAGTTGAGTTTTGAGTTCATGGTAAAGAGCACAGGAGGAAAAATATTCAGGATGAATCTTACGTGCTGAAGGGTAGGAGAAAAGAAAATCTTTGAACAAGTGTGATTTTTTTATTTGTACAACTGGTATGAAATATGAATATTTGATTGTGTATCTGTTTAAGTCTATTTCTGTTGCTTCATTGAACTAAAACAACATCTTATTAATTCTCCTTCTGTCTGCAATAAAATAGCAGCATCTGCATAACTCTGTAACAGTTTATGTATTTGTCAGTTATGTCTGAAGTAATCGGCGTCATGGGAGATATTTCTCAGGTAATCTTTACTGTTGTTGGTACTAGACATAACTTAATGTGATGAAAATCAAGCCCACAGTCTTTTGTAGGTGTCCAAAAGTGTTATCTAAGTACATTTAGTTGTCTGATTTAGTGGTGCCAAGACCATATCTGAAGCAGAATTGTGCTCTTTGGTGGACTGAATTTGCAGGATTGAATGAGTAGAAAGGCCTTTTGTGGTGGATAACTTGACAAATGCATCTGACCAATGAGTTAAAGCATTGAAGCAGAATTTTTAATTAAGTGTAGAGGGCACTTCTGAATGAAATGTGTGGTAACTGAACGTCTTGCAAAGATTTCAAGATTTTCTACACTGGGGGGAAAAACAGGTAGAAAAGAAGTGAAGTTTATGAAGATCAATAGATCTGATCAGTTTTCCATTTTCGTATATAAATCTAAATTTCGGGTCCCGCTCTCTGTATTCCGGTAGTGCCATTTTTAGCCAAAGGAGTCTCAGCTCCAAGAGATTTCGTTCTGTTGGGAAGAACTCCATAGAGGGGAGGGTTGCTCGGTCCCGTTCAAAAGTCTTTGCGGGAGTCCTGTGAGTGCACTAATGCCACTTCAGTCAGCTCCTCAGTCATAGGCATTTGCTGCCTGTGCCTCAGGAAAAGCTCTAGTGTCTTATTTTATGCTGGACAAAAAGCCTGAGGCAGGGCTTTTGACGTACTGCTCGCACATGGTTCTCTTACAGACCTGTGTGATTCTTTAAGCATCACGTGGACCAGGTTGCGCTGGCTAACAAACACTCGGTGGCGACTCTGCATCAGTTGCTTCGTCTCAGTTATTGTTCTTGGAAGAATAACTTTAGCCTATATAGCGCGCAGGTAATTGACACGTAGAACTCTATTTGCTAATCTAACATTCCTGTGGATAAATGCTGACTTTCTCAGAAAAACTGAGTTGCTTTCTTAATTTCAAGTAGTTTTTCACATGGCTTTTGCTGTTTGTTTGGGTGGATACGCAAGTGTCCCAAACTGCTATGAACTACTGTGCTGGGTTTGACTGGGGTAGGGTTAAGTTTCTTCGGAGTAGCCTTTCTAGGGGTGTGTTTTGAATTGGTGCTGGAAACAGTGTCAGTAATACAGGGGTGTTTTTGTTGTTCCTGACGGGTGCTTACACAGCATCAAGGCTCTTTTTTTGCTTCTCACCCCTCCAGCGAGGAGGCTGGGGGTGCACAAGGAGTTGGAAAAGGACGCAGCTGGGACAGCTGACTCCAATGACCAAAGGGATTTCCCAGATCATATGAGTCTTGTTCATTGCGTGACGCAGATGGAAAGAGGAGACATTTGGAGTTATCGCATTTTTCTCCCCAAGTAACCATTACAGGTGGGCAAGCCCTGCTTTCCTGGAAATGGTTGAAGTAGTGAATAAATTCCTTGTTTTGCTTTGCTTGTACGTGCAGCTTTTGCTTTACTGATTAAACTGTCTTTATCCCAGCCCACGAGTTTCCTCGCTTTTACTCTTCTTGTTCTCTCTTCCATCCCACCAGTCCGGGGCGTGAGCGAGCAGCTCTGTGGGGTTTAGTTGCTGGCTGTAGTTAAACCATGACAACTGTGAAAAATTCAATTATAATGTAATCTGACAATTAAAAATGGAACCTAAGTGAGTGAGGTGCTCTGGATGAATTAGAGGTCGGTATTTGATGCTAGAGTTTCATTTTGTTTCTTCCTGAGATATCAAATCTTAGGGAAAAGCAATTTCAAAGCAAATAAATGCCCAACAATCAATAAATGTAATATCATCTTGAAATTTTGAGGGGAAAAAACAGGAAAAGAATCAATCAAAAAAAACCCCTCCCTTGCAAAACGGTAAACAAATTGATTTTTATGAAGGCTCTGAAATGACTTAGTTTGTCGCTATTTGAAAACTGATCTGTGATGGTGAGTTTGAGAATTTCATTTCTATGAAAAATACTTTAGAGGTTTTCTTATTGCCTTTTCGATAAATTATATGCTTTCTTTTCCTCCATCTTCTATGCTGTGTAAGTCAGCAGAGAAGTTATGAATTTGTTTCATACTGCTGTGCTGCAATGAAGCTGTTTATTATATCATAAATAGATTTAACTGCATAATCGTAACGGGAGGGCAGGGTGGCTGAAGAAGTGGAAGAAACAAACAGCATTAGAAATTAACAGATAAAAGGAAGGTAAAGTTTTGTTATTAAGTACGTACTTATAAAATGCAGGACCAAGCAGTTATTTTGTTTTTCTTTTAACTTAAATAATTACAAATGGCAATTCACATATAAAGGAAAAAACCTCTAAATGACAGAAGGCTTGGTAGCACCCTCCATAGCACAGCCAAAACTTTACCTGCGTTTGCACATTTCTTACCTTGATCACTGCAGTTTTATTTTCCTTCGAGCTGGCTCCTCTCCAGGGGGTGTAAGTGCTAACGTAAAATGCTTTACTTATGACTTAGATTTCTATCAGCCAGTAGGGGATCTCTGATAAAGGACTCTGCTCACCTCGGTTCTCTTCTGATTGGGAGGAAAAGAAACTGCAGCCCCCTTGGAGTTCTAATTCTAGTTGCTCACAATTTAGGAGCTTGATAATAACCATTGGATCGTTTCTAACCTCAAATTCTGGAACTACAAGTCTGGTGTGTTTTTTAATAAAGGGAGTTGGTGACGCTGGAGCAGCTCGTTCTGAATACGAGTATGGACTCACCGATAGTGATGTTTGACCACCAATGCAATTATTTCACCAAAATGACAAGATTGAGTAATGACTAAACTGAGCTTAAGATAAAATTAGTGACTTAAATTATTAAAAGTAGAAAACAAATAGGATTGATAAAGTATGTTTTTAATTTAGTTCTCCATTTATCCTCAGATTTTTGTTAGTTTCTTTTTTTATCTTTCTTTTCCTCCCTATGTGAATGCTGCAATTGTCTGAAATGGCGAAGAAGTTATCACCAGACAATGAGTAAAGAGGCAACTGGGCCTTATGGAGGAGGGAAGAGGGAAGCAGGGAGCTTTAATTTACCAAAAAATAAACATGTGACCAACATTGAGAATAAAAATTAAACATTAGACATGTCAACTTTGAATAAGCACAAATGAGAAGTTTATCTATTTCTATTATTCAGCTTTCTTAGGTTGTTATTGGGCTTTGTTCTAGAAATCATAAAAAACATTTAATGTTGTATTTGTTGTGGGATAAATGGAATTTATTTGTTTCTTGAGGTATGTTAATATACAGTTGTCATTTGTAGAGTATTGTAGTTTTCTGTTATTTAAATCTAAGCTTTAAAAACTGCTATGTGCTTTTGCCTCAAGTTATGAATTTTTATTTTAACACGGATTTTCTTGATTATGCCCTTTCCACTCCCCTTTTTACGTACTTTGATTATTTTTTTTTTTTTTTTTTCCTAATGACTTGCCTGCCTTCTCAACATTCTGGCAAGTTGGGATTAATTAAGAAGGCGGGCAAGTTGGGATTAATTAAAAAGGCTTGCCTGTAAAGCAGCAGGGATTTGTGAGAGTTTAAAGGTGAAGTCTTGCATATAAAAGCAAAATATTTCTAAGGCAGGTCTGTGTGTTTGTATCTGCTTGTATATCTACACATGTATCTACAAATATACTTAAAAATAGAATTTTCTAGAGTCTACACGACAGTCTTGATTTAATACTGCTGGTTCTCTGACTACTACTTTGACTACTACTTTGCCGTGACTACGGCAAACCTTCCCTTTTCTGGGGTTGGTGTCTCTAATCATTGCTCTGCTGAATGAAGTGGGGAGGAGTAAGAGTTTAATGCTTTTATGTGCTCATATTTTAAAATGAAATCACTGCCACTGCTTTTCTGTGGGCTGTGTTCCTGGATTGCCTATCAAGGTCTTGGAGGAGCTGGGTAGATTCACATGCCGTAGTCCTCAACTGTGGACTGAAAAGACAGCATTTTGTAACTAAACATGCGAAAATGTTTTTGAATCTCACATTTCTGGCTGTTACTCTGAATTTGTTCATGGAATGTCCTTGATACGTGCCTGGTTTTGTGTGCATATACTGACTTAGCCAGAAGAGCTGTTCCCCTCTCCATTTGCTTTTCCTTTTGTCCTCTTCGTACAAGCGCAGTGTGTCATATGCACCTCGAGTGCTGTGTCCAGTTCTGGCCCCTCAGTTTAAGAAAGATGTGGAGATGCTGGAGTGTGTCCAGAGGAGAGCGACGAGGATGGGGAAGGGGCTGGAGCACAAGCCCTGTGAGGAGCGACTGAGGGAGCTGGGGCTGTTTAGCCTGGAGAAGAGGAGGCTCAGGGGAGACCTTATTGCTCTCTACAGCTGCCTAAAGGGAGGCTGTAGTCAGGCAGGGGTTGGTCTCTTCTCTCAGGCGACCGGCAACAGAACAGGAGGGACACGGTCTCAAGCTGCGTCAGGGGAAGTTTAGGCTTGATATTAGGAAAAAATTCTTCACTGAGAGGGTGATTGGCCATTGGAATGCGCTGCCCGGGGAGGTGGTGGAGTCACCGTCCCTGGAGGTGTTTAAGAGGAGATTGGATGAGGCTCTTAGTGCCGTGGTTTAGATGATGAGTTGGTGTTGGGTCATAGGTTGGACTCGATCTCAAAGGTCCTTTCTAACCTTGTGATACTGTGATATTTTACCTTTGACTTCATTATGCCAGGTTAAGGAAGTATCTTCTTACTAGGCTCTGATTTCTTCTAGTCATGCATGTAGCATCCTCTGTTCATGCTCCAGTTTAATCTGTTCTGTTGCCTGTTCTGGATCTCTGCTTGATCTTTGGAGATCCCACACTGTAGGATCATTTCTCTTTTCTATGGCTGTACCCCATTGCTGGCACATAGTCATTCTGCTGCTGCTGCTTTAACTGTTGTCTTGCTTCTCCACTAGTGCACTACGTTAAAAATATTTCCCTCATTTCTAAGTGCATGATTTTACAGACTAAATTACTAAATTTCATCTCTTTTCTGTTAGTCAAGCACCGACATCACTTAGCTCTTTACATGGGGTGTATTCACCTCTAACAGTACCAACATCTTCGTGCCATCAGTAAATTGCCCGCTGGTGCCATCGCAGTTAAGTATCTCTTTAAGGTCAGCTTTTGTCTATCCCCTATCCAATGTTAATCCCTGTGTAGACTGAGCTTTTTTTTCTTACGGGTAACCTGTTGGTTCCATTTTTATCCAGCTTGTTACTTGCGTTATGGTTCTCGTTGAACTCGATCTTCAGGTTTAACTAATTGCACAGCTTATTATTAAGTCTTCATACAGTGGTAATTTTCTTTATAGTTGCTTTATCAAAGATGAAGTCTGTGATGTTAATAAATTTATGATGCATTTTATTCTACTTTCCCCTCATATCCATATTTTTAGATTAAATCATGAGTATAGAATAATGAGAAGCTAGACTAATAGGCTGTATTAATTCTGAGCGTTTCCTTCCCTTTTTGCATTAAATTTAGGTACAATATTTGCTGGAATATGACAAATGGTATAATTTAATACATTTAATAAAGTGCCTACTGTGTAACTTGCAATATATATTGGGTCTTTTTTTTCCCCCTGGTTTTCTTACATAGAGATTCTTGTCTTTGTTCTCATAGGACAATAAATTGTTTGAGTTTTGTTACTACTAAAATGGTGAAATTATCCAATTTTTTATGCTCACTTTCATGCAAGGTGATACACGCATCGTCATCCGAAGTGAAAACTGTTGAACTTTACTTTGTTTTATGTTCTCTTTAATTTCTGTTTCCTCATGCTTCCTAATGGTTTTGCCAATTGTTTGACAAGTTTGCAATCATATGTGTATAAACAATCACATGATCTAACAAACTTGCTTTAGCTGAGAACATTATTTTTAAAAATTTGGACAAGAATTGTTTCCTCTAGGATTATTGGTGTTACTCATTAAAGCTCAGATGTCTTGATTTCACGGTTGATTGCCTTTTTGTGTATACATTTCTTGATAAAAAAATAAAGTGGAATCAGAGCAGAAGGTAATGCTGACAAAGTTACAGATCATAATCACAGCATCCCAGGTTATCTTTTGAGATGTGATTGGATATTAAGTAATTCAAGGCTCTTTAGAGTTCTTTAATTAGATATGATGATTTTAGCCTCTCTTGGAATTTGCTCTCTTGGAATTCTGACTTGAATTTCCACCTCATAAAGCAATTTTCATGTTGACTCTAAGGTAAATAGCACCAGGTTCATCCTCATTGCTCCATAAATTTTAATTATTTCGAATGGTAAATTAATTGTGCTGGATGCGACTAGAAATAAACACATTCCATGTTGTTTTCCTGTTTGCTTTCTGTGAATTATATTAATTATTAGTTGTCTAAATGAAGGTATTAAATACTTGTTAAGATGCTCTGGAGTGAACAAACACTACCCATCACTTGGAGAGCAAGTTCTAGCTGGCTCTAGCAAAGAAATAATATCTACTTAGAAGAGGTTTATGATCTCGTAGTGTGTATTTTGCAGAGCAGTTTGTAAAGATAAATTATTTCTGTGCTTGTCTGGTTATTAAAGGTAACAATTTAATCAGTGTATTTGAGTAATCTTCATCTGAGATTGCAGTTGGGAGTGCTAATGAGTCTCTACAGCTGCTTTGGCTTTTCTGTTATGTCCATATGGATCCTCAAATTGATACAGCTACATCGTGCGTGTGTATAACGCTCTTCCATCTTCTCTGTTCTCTTTTCCCTGCACTAGAACAGTAGTTGCCGATGGTAAATTTAAATGGAAATAAATAAGATTTAAGGATCATACATAACAGCTTAAAAAGTGCTAATTAGTTACACTTGGTGTTTAAAAAGTGATTATACAATTTGCCTAATATGAAAAGCCTGGGTGCTGTTATATGCGTCAGTAATAGCTCTGTTAAGTACTTAGACACCTGTTATCTGATTTAGTATCTCTGGTTGACATGTTAAAAATAAGTATTTATATTGGAATTGCTGTGTTGGAGGAGAGATTTATAAAAACCAAATACTATGTTTTTTATCCAGTCCCTTCCTAAGCAACAACAGTAATTACATAGGAAACTATATTGAATCAAAGAAGCATAGAATGACCTGAGTTGGAAGGGACCCACAAGGATTGAGTCCAACTCCTGTCCCTGCATAGATCAACTGCCACACTCACACTGTGTGTCTGAGGGCATTGGCCAAGTGCTTCTGGAATATTGTCAGGCTTAGTACTGTGCCTGCTTCCCTGGGAGCTGTTCCAGTGCTCCACTACCCTTTGGGGGAAGAACCTTTTCCTGATGTCCAACCCTAACCTCCCCTGGCATTGTCCTGCCGTTCCTTTGGGTCCTATCATTGGTCACCAGAGAGAACAGATCAGCACCCACTCCTCTGCTGTTCAAGTATCCAATGATAATGTCCAAAAATGCCTGATTTTCATGAACATAATTCTCCTGAAATGACTGAAAAAGCCTATACTTGTATAATCTATCCGCACCTCAGTTTTCGATGGTAAACTGTACAGTTTTTCAAGACAGGTCCTTTTGTATTTGCTCACAAATCATTAAAAAAATCCAACAAAGCAGTCTGCTCTGTAATCCAGAGCAAATGGAAGTGTTTATGTCAGTGTACACCCAAAATGTAAATTAACTTATCGCTACCTTTGGGCATTTCTATTGGTTTATATTTCAATCTTTATTTCTTGTCAAAAGCAAAGAGGTACAGCTTATTGCTACGGAAGGAACCTTCCACCCACCCTCGTAAGAAGAAAATAAATCAGCTTTGGAGAGTTTTTAAAATTTGCTGTTGCCGTATTTTGCGTGCTCATCAACTGTGACACTAAGATCAGTGGATTAAAGGACTTTTAAAGGGAATGCAAACAGCTAACTTGAAAAACTTGGCAGATAAACCCTATATAAACAAGTGTAAATCTTCTGGGTTTCGTGGGGTTTTTTACTCATTTGTGAGATTTCTGAGTCACTTATAGCAGTGCGTAGCAGGCTGGATGATAATGACTTTTGTGCCTTGGGTTCATTAGCAATGTCATGATGAGTGCTAAGAAGTCCGTCATCCTGATATTTTTACATCATTTTTAAAGGGGGAAATTCCTAAGCAATGCAGAGAAGACTAAGCCTTGACATCCTTGTGAACAGAGGGCTATCTGAAACCATCTGGATTTGATGAAGTCATCTTTCACTATCAATGTAATGAAATATTAGCAGGAATGTCCTTTTTTGACCAGAGAAGAGAGGGCTAGGCTGACTGGTCTTTGCTTTAATTAATCAGAGTCCTTCCCTGGCTCCTTAGTGGGCTTATTTCCATGATTATGTGATGTTTTCTCCCCTTTGCAACATGCATCTGATAAAGAAATCCCTGTTTGCAATACCAGTGGTGCAGAGGAATGTAAACTATCCTTGTTAAATATTGCCATATTAAGCTGGAATCAACGGCTCTCGCAAAGCTTGCAGATTCTTAAGTCACCTGTGACGTAATCCTCAGGTAAAACCAGCCCCAAACAGGTAACACTTGAATATCTCTGTCACCTTATTTTATAGTTAAGTTGATTTTGTAATTAATTTAACCTTATAAATTTTTAGGAAGGTTCTGGTTTTGGAATGAGATAAGCAAAGACTATGCAGACATCTGGTTAGATGAGTCAACATGTACTCAATCCTGAACTTGGCACGTGTTTCCATGTTGGCCACTGCAGATCTTGGAGATGGGAATTTTTTGGCCTCTGTGCAACAGGGACTTTTTGATGTTGGCCTAAATGGTGCCATCCATCCTTCTAGTAACACGACCTTATATTTAATTTGTCTTTGACGCTGATACTTCTTGAAAAGAAGTCTCCTTCAGAGTGTTTTTTGTCTTGTGCCTTCACTGTTGGTTGTGCTCTTTCATTGAAATTTGTGTTTCTCTTGACTTTAATGGCAGACGGCTCTCTTGACTCAAGACTCAACTGCTATCCTCTTAGTGTCTCGCTGGATTATTTTCCTTACAGAGACTTAGAAAAATCATTGAAACAACTACTCTTCATCCTTTTTTAGCTATCTGAAAGCTTATATGACTAAAAACCTGTGGTATTATCTATCCTATTGATTAATAAACCTATTCTCAAGAGAACATCTACTTACAACCAGAATGTGACCTAATAGGTTCTACTGAGTACCTGTCGTTGGAGTACAGCATAATTTTAGCAGAACGTAATCTTTTAACGCCTAGGATATATTAGAACATTTCCCTTTTTTTACAGCTTAAATTTTATATCACAGTTGGATCTTGTTCCATAATTAACACAGTTATTGATTAATCTATCAGTGAAATAGTACTCTCGGAACATATCATTGCATTCAGGTTTATTTGAGCTTTATTATATACGGGCTATGCTTTGTCTGGAGGATTTGTCCGTAAGCTACTTGTGTTTTCATGATTTTCAGTGTTTTAGTCCACAATTGTGTTTTGTTTTTTTTTTTTTTTATTATCATATACTCCTGAACGTATAAGTAAAATTATTTCTGAATTCAACACTGACTTTATTTTCTTTCTCTAATGAAGCATTTTGAATGGCTTAGTTTTTACAATTTTTTAGAATGCTCATATCAGTGCTGACCATTTAAAAATCAAACTCTAAAATATGAACTTGGCAGGCTTGGAATTAATGTATAGATTTTATTTTAAAATCAATGTATGGAAGAAGACTCTATTCAACTTTATTCATGGCTCTGCATTCTGGTCTTGTCCATCATCAGGGGCTTCTTAAAACTATTAAATTCTTTCATGCAGACATTTTTGCAAGGTAACCTGTGACCTAACAATATGTAGCCACCATATTTTCTGATGGAATAGCAGGTGGCTACACAGATCTTCCTTCTGACTTACTCATGTGTCCCAGTATTCGCTTGTGTCAATGTGTTAAATGCTTTAGTAAAGAGGGTTCTTTCCTGTTTTGAAGCAGGCGGATGTTACGGACCTCATTTGGGCTGTTACTTTTGCTGCATATTCTAGGTAAGGTATCAGTCTTTTAGGTAGATTAGGAAATGCTGAGGAAATCCAGACACTTGCAGGCTGCCCAGGGCAGTGATGGAGTCTCCATCCCTGGAGGTGTTCAAAAAGCGTGTAGACGTGGCACTTGGGGATGTGGTTTAGCAGGCACGGCAGGGTTGGGTTGACTGTTGAACCGTATGACAGTGGTCTTTTCCAGCCTCTGTGATTCTACGGTCTGAATGGCTGTGTGTAGCATGCAAAAAAACCCAACAAAGAAGAATATGGGAAAATACAAAGCTATACAAGCACATAATTACTCTAAAAGCTTACTTAAAACCATGTTCACCACCCCCCCCCAGTTATGTATTTTTGCCAAGTAGCTTAAATCTGCTTCTGAAGATTTGATACTTTGTATCCTAAGTATCTTTATTCACAGTTTAGCCACCCACTTGAGAGAAGTGGTTCAGCCTGGTTTACTCCAGTTTTCTCAGTTGCCACCTAAAGGACCCCTGGTTTGGCATGTGCAAAGTTTGTGGTTGTATCAGCCGCCTCTAATGACTGGTAGAAACGCGAATGAGAAGAACGTTCAGAAATGCAGCTCCAAAGTATCGAGAGATTTCCAACAGGTTTCTGAAGCTGGGTGTTGCCCTGTCTTACCCATAAGACCCAACCTTGTACGCCCTCAAACCCGTGCCAGGGGTGACAATCTCAGGGCCTTGCTGGGAATAAAGAGAAGGAAGGGTGGAGATTGATGTTCTGCAGATGATCTGGACAGGAAAATCTCACTTTTGCGAGTACCTGCTAGACTTGGTCCTCTTCCCCACAGTGATCTCAGCCTAAATATATGTCTAAAGTGAGATTTTAAACTCTTAATTTTTTGAGATAGTACTGGGTATGTATTGAAATTCAAGAAATATGAGTAAATACATAAAGCTCACTTACCAACAGAAAGCTTTTAAAGCAGCCTTGTCAGTTTAAATTCTATAAAAGTATCATGTAAAATGATATACATGTGGTGTATAATCCTATCCTTGGTAAATGGATTTGCAGCCTAAGAATTTCTATGAATCAGAACACTTGCATCCTTAGGCCGATTCAAGAAAAAGCATTTTAAAATGTAAAGGGATTAAGAACTTCTATTCCCAGTGATAGGTTATTTTCTAACTAAGTGCAAAAGCTGACGTTAGGCTGGCAATGCCTAAAATCCAGGCTGAAGAAGCCGTCTCAATCTTGTATATACAGACAACTTTTAGACTTGGTGTGTAAAAAGTAGTTGTTTTATTAAGCTATTTATTTGAAGCTGGGTGGGGAATGAGACAAAACTGAACCTGAGTATTTCCTTTGGTCAGGTGGTGAACGTGGTGTGCTGTCACTCTGGATGTGACTCCAGACTCCCCAAGGGGACGCAGTGCTACTTGGTGGGGTTGCAGCCTGTGCCGTGTTGGCCGCTTGGTCAATGTGTTCACATTGCAGCTTGTGTTTGGCTTCCATCCTGCATAGAAAAATGAAGGAAAAAGGGGCTGTGTTTCATTTTTGGTTAGATGGGATGCAGGGATGGAGCTATATAAGCTCTGTAGAAGATTGTACCTTGTTCTGGCCCTGCTCGTTGGTAGAGGTTTATACAGCCTGACTCGTACCTGACATGTTTGGGGAATAAACATTAAAGTAGAAATGCAGGTGTGGATTTTATGAACAGCAGATAAAAGTGAACAAATTCACAGATGAAAAGGAAACTTGTTTTACAAGTATATAATTTATGTACTCAATATACTTCATTTGCTGTAATTTATATGGTCACTGGAACTAAGCTACCACATATTTTGATGAATGCTTCTTTTCTTTTTATCTTTTCGTTTCTTCCCAAATACATTGTTTATCAAAATAGCTCTATTTTTAAATGCCAAGTCTTAAATGTTTGTCTCTTAAAGCAATGGATGAAGTATCAGATTCCTAATTGTGTGCTTTGAGATGCTGTAAAATATGTCTAATCTTGGAGTAATTTTCCTCTCTTTGGACCTTTCTGTGGCTGTTTGTTCTTTTTGATAAAGAGTGAGCATCCATAGAAGCCTTTTTTAGTGTTTTTGCAGTTTTGACTAAAAGCTTATTTTAAGGATGACTCAACTAGCCCTCTGGTTCTCTTTAGACTGATGATGACCCATCAGCTTCCGTACTGAAGAACAAGCCATGCTGTAATCAGTTTGAGTTTTGCTTTAATATAATGTGTTCCAGTTTAATGACCTACTAGCAGTCCTGTGCGCAATGCTGTCCTCGGAGAGCTGAGGTCAGGAGTGGCTGAAACTCCGAATAATGATTCAAGGGCACCTTCTGAGGACTAATGAAGAGCCGAAACCATGCGTGTTCTGAGTGTAGGGTGCATGTTTAGAAATGTATCCTGAAGTACATCCTGCAAACAGATACAATTCGTTAATAGTATATGATATGGTTTTCTTGCTCACCTTTCTGCTTTAGAACCTCTTCTCCTCTGCATCTCCCAGCTCTTGCTCTCTTCTATTCTTTGTAAGCATTCCTGAAGGGTTGCTTGTGCCACGTAAGATCTAACAAGAGAATAATGGTAACCAGAAACCCTGACAGAAATCAAAATTCAGCTGTGGTCTAGGTTAATGTAGCTTTTTTTCCAGAAGCAGCATTGAATAATCTTTTGTCTTTAATGCTATCTTGTAGCTTTTTTGGTTCTGCAAGACCTTGGTTTGGAAACCGTCACATGTTGAAAAACGGCTGTACTATTTCATATATTGCAGAAGTATTTAAAAAGCTTAAGGTCAACTGAAAGTTGAAGGCAAGTTTCATTTCCAGTGGCTTGTTGCTGGTATTAAGATGTTAAGCTTGCATGAATTTATTCTTGGAATTATATTCTTTAAAAAGGAAATTATTTTTGTATTGATAAACACTGAGTAATTTTTGCATCAGTGTTCGCTGATCAATAGGAAATTTCGAGTCTTGAGTTATCTGAGATACTAGCACAAAGGCTAATTTGTAGCCCACACACTGAGAACGGAATAAAAGCAATACTAAGGCTTGCTTTTGTTGTTGTGAGGGGTTCCTTTTGATCTGAATTCTAAACCAGTTTTGAAATGCTGGATGAATACTGCTTTCAAATCATGTTGGTAACACAGAACCTTTCAAGGAATATTTGAGGAGTTTTTCTTTGTCCAACAAAAATTAAGACGATTTATTGCAGTTTGTATGGTTTTCTAGGATTTGGAAGGAAAATTGTTTTTGTTACTTTGTCAGTCGTCGGCTCACTGATTTTTTTACCCATAGTGAAGATTTATGAAAAGCAAAACCAAGCATTCAAAATATTTTAAAACAAATTATCTTTACTCCTAATTAAAACCAAACAAAATATATTTGATATGACTGAATTAATGATTCTGTGATTCTATCATGAATAATTTTATGAAAGACCTCCAAGATGATCCAGTCCAACCATCAGCCCAACACCACAGAGCTCAACCATGTCCTGAAGTGCCACATCTACACGTTTTTTGAACGCCTCCAAGGCTGGAGACTCCACCACTTACCTGAGCAGCCTGTGCCAATGCTTAACAACCCTTTCTGCGACGAATTTTTTCCTAATATCCAGTCTAAATTTCCCGTGGTGCAACCTAAGGCCATTTCCTCTCATCCTATCACTTGGTACTAGAAAGTACCGCTTAAGTGGGTGTATGACTGTTGTTTGGGATGGTTGACTGGAAAGTACTCAAGGAACCATCTGGTAGAGCAGATAAGGTCATCTAGGCAAGGAAAGTTGATATTTTAAACAGGATTGGTCTCAGTTGTCATCCTTGCTGCGATTATAGTCTTTCTTCAGCTAAATAGTTCCCTTTCCAACGTCTGTCTCTTCTTTATGCAAACCAGCGTGCTTCTTTCTGAATTTGCTTTGTATTCCAGTTTTGCTTAAGCAAATCAAGCTAAGCAATGGATTATTCTTTCTGATGTATCCTTCAAAGGTTTTTTTGTAGGAATTCCATCAATGCCAGGAAGTTTACCCTGTGCTTGACTGCGAGATGGTGACAAGGGCGATTTAGATTTGTTTGATACATTGTGAGAAACCACTAAATGACAGTTGAAGCAGTTATATGCTGACAGGCATATTGAGGGCATGTTTGTAAGTATATTAAATAATAAAAATATCTCTTTTGAATGATTCTGTTTCGGTCTACAGTTGTTGAGAGTTGGGGAAGCTTCTCTTTCAGCATGACCCCTGGAGAGGTGTTTTGTTGTTCCGTGAACAGTAAAAATAACGGCCATAGCAAAATCTGAACAGAATTCCTCTGAAGGTATGTGATGCAGACTAGGACTTATTTCAGGAAGGTCTAAGATTTGTGTAGTTTTGAAGTTGTCAGTATATTTCACACGGTCAGCTTTGGAGATGCAAAATCATTGCGTGTGAGCCTATGAGCACAAAGCTAAAATTGTTAACAAGTTTTGTTTGTAGTTTTAAACTTGACTTCAGTATCTCAATAATTCTGGAAGTTTTGCATTTGAATACAGAATAAATTACAGGCTAGAGATATATTCTTCCTCTCCCTCCCAATAAATCCCAAACTGCAAAATACCCACGTACCCAAACAAATAACCCCAAACCCCTCTACCAATGTGTGAAATGTTTGATTCTGTGAGATTGACAGCTGGAATAGTTAGGACTCACAATACTGTAGTTTTTCCTGTCTGATATCTCTTCATCCACTTCTAGAGGGAGTATTGGAAGTTGCTAATAGTGTTTTGACTTACCCATGAATTAA
This sequence comes from Neomorphus geoffroyi, assembly GCA_033558235.1. Taxonomy (NCBI): domain Eukaryota; kingdom Metazoa; phylum Chordata; class Aves; order Cuculiformes; family Neomorphidae; genus Neomorphus; species Neomorphus geoffroyi. The sequence continues at coordinate 4,580,116 of JAUMJM010000016.1, read as the reverse complement.
AAAAAGTCAAGCAGAAAATATGAGTGACATGACACCTACCACTAATGATGTGTTCTAAAAGGATGCTATTTTATTACTGCTAAGAATCTTTCATATCCCCGAACAGGAATGCCTTGTAATACTCCAGAGACATGAATGCCATTATTCCAGTTAATTACAGAAAAAGAGGGCTATGCTTTGTGTTTCAGACAAATGTTTCATGTCCTGATAGGTGCTAAAGCCACAGAAATCAGAAAGGAAGAAATTATTTATGTAACTATCTAAAAAACAGTACATGAAACCCATTCAACAACAAGCCCTTTGAATTAATTAATTAAGTTTATAACAGAACTATTCTCTCTTCTTACCTCAACTTTTCTGCTGTCTGAGGTTGTGTTCAGAGGTTGGAAACCTCTTGTAAAGCAGCATGTGTGCTGCTGGGAGGTAGAAGAGAGGACTGAGTAGTTGCTCTTTACCTATGTGTAAATAATAAAAAAATACAGTGGGGATGCTGAATTAAAGTGTTGAAAAGCAAACAAATCATAAATAATATAAGAAATGAACTTCTGTTAGTTTAGTTGTAGGGATGGATGCTAAGGGATACGTCGTGTCTTTGTTCTTGGTTTTATTTGGAGTGTGTGGCAAAGTCTACGGCGCTTAGATAATTTCAACATTAATATAGGTAGTGGGAGCTGATACGTGCAGTCTTACAGGAGGAGGCAGATTTGTGCCGGGAGAACTGTCTTTAACAACTATACAAGATGTTGTTTAGGTATTAGATAATCAAAACAATTGAAAGGTAGAAATAGCTGCTTCTTGTTGAGCCCAGGTGTTAGAAATTTGCCTTAAATAGACAATGAGAAATTTAGGAGTAGGTGACATGCTGGATTTAAAGCATTTGACTGTTACCTCAGGAAGCTTAAGTTAAAACCCTGAACTAGGTCACAAGTGGAAAGGAGATTTATAGTGATGTACGGTGAAAAATTGGCACAGGGCATTACCTTTTTGCCAAGCACCTCAGTCTGTTTTATCTATATGCCACGTGCCCCAAATTTCATTAAACTGTGGCATGTTTGATTAATTATAGAAGCCATAAAATAAATATATATGGCTCAGTATATAAATATATATATATAAAGTATACACAAACACATAAAAATAATAACCAACTTTATTCTTCACTCATGTTAATCTTGTGATTAAATCAAGACCTGCAGAAAATCTTACTTGAATCTTACTTGGATTGAAATCTATTTTAGGCAGCAGAGATAAGTGAGAAATGCTAACAAAATAATGTAAGGAATATCAGAAAATACGCTTAACCATGTTGCTTTTGGAAATGGAGAGCTGCCTTGTAGAAAGTAAAGCCTGAAGAAAAGAGCTCTAGCAGTTACAGAAACTGAACTATCACATTTTCTTAAACCCTAGGGCTAACATAAGGGAGAGGGTTTACTTTTTGAGTAATCTTAAAGTAATGTCACCTGTTCAGGAACAGAAAACTCTCTAAATGAAATAAGAACAGTATTAATATGGTAGGAAAAAAAGTAAGTAGTGGGACCACTTCAGTCTGGTAGAACGTGGGTTGTTTTGCTCATGTTTGTTTCTTCATTGTCTTGGCAAAATTTGCCCATAAAGACAGCTCTTGGTTGAAAAGAAGACTGTAAAATGTTAGAGCAATGAGGTGTCTTCTTGCTTCCTGGCAGATCCTTTTGTAGTTCCTGTTTGCTTCTAATAGTAGCTGTCTGAATGGAAATGTGAGGAAACTGAGAGTGCTGTTAATATTCTTCTGAATCAAGACTGAACAGTCAAAATTTTGAATATTTCAGATGAGAGGAATGAGTAGAGAGTCTGCCTCTTACTCAAGATAGGAATTATTTTTATGCAGATTTTTAACCTCTTAGATTTTATATCTAAAGGAGTATTTCCAGCCATAATTGAGATGGTAATACAGGGAAATATATGATGTCCTGGGTCTGTACCAAATGCCAACTTGTTTTTCTATCAATTCTTAAATTTAAACATAGTGGCAGGCGTATTTATAGACAGAGTTTTGCATGACATCTATGAACTAGCCTGGTTATTTCTAACGGAGTAGATAGGTCTCATATAATTTTGTCCAACTGTGGTTTTAAAATAGAAAATAAAAATTGCGTGTATTATTCCAGATAAGAGAGGTGAAGCTATGTTTCTGGAGGGTTTTTCCAGGTCAGTGGAGGATGCTGTGATATTTGCAGTATCGTTTAAAAGGCACTAATTTCAGAGTTGAGACGAAGATCACTGCAACCTGGAAAATATTGGCAAGTTTTGAACTGTTAATTGGTGTAGCAATTCTGTAGGAAGTATGCAGTTCAGCGTTGTACTCTGTAGATTGACTAAACTCCACTCAGTTTCTAGGAACTTACAATAAATATTACACGTAAATTCATCTATAAAACTAGATGGCACAAAAACTTTAGTTGTTGATAATATCTAAATGATTGGAGAATGATACAGTACTTAATAGTTTAGGTTTCTCAATATGTAGCGTAACAGGCCTCCTCCCACTCCCCCAATTTGAAAAGGTTTCATAGAATCATAGAATCATAAGGTTGGAAGAGACCTCCGAGATGGAGTCCAACCGTACCTGTCTCCCCACTAAAGCATGTTTGCATTTAGAAAGTATCTTCTGACTCGGGGTTAAACCTCAGGAGAACAGGTCAACAGTTTTCCAGTAAACTGTGTTCTTGGGTACCTGTCTTAAACAACTAAGCTGTTATCTCTAAGAATATTTTTCTTTTTTCCTCTCACAGATACAGAATCAGGTGCTTTTGACTTCATATTAAAAAAAAAAAATACATACGTATTTCCTGATGCACATCTACTGTATTTATTAGAGGAGGAACAGTGGCATAATGAGAGCTATAGGTAAGGAGCAGCTTTTCCAAAGATAATCAAGTAATTTCCTCAAAGTCCTTGTGGGCAGGTTTTTTTCCAATTACGTTATTATCACTATTCAAAAAGACTAAGAGTCCAGTGAAGGCTAATAATACATTTAATAATGGATTTATGAGCACTGATCTATTTTTCCATGCCACCTCTTTTCTTCAGTCAGCTTCCTCAAGGGTTTATCATGCTGGTTGCACTCTGGCGTTCTCCCTCATACTGTATTAGTGTCTTGGCCGACCCGATTTTGTTAGGCTTTGCTGGCTTTCTTTCCAAAATGTGGGTTCATTTATGTAGTTATAAAAATAAGCAAATACTCAACACCAGCAGAGAAACTGCTGGGTTTCTTTGCTTAGATTCAAGCAATCAGCATTTGAGTTGTTGTTTTTTAGATAGTTATGTCTTATTCTTGCATATTTTAAAGAAAATATGTACGCACTGGGAAGAACAAGCCAAACATAGAAGCCATCCTGATTTTTTTCAAGACCTGTGCTATGAAGCTGCATTTTCAGTAGTGTTATTTGCTCCACTTATGTATCAAGCTGTTAAATGAAAATAGTCCCATCGTTTGTACCGGGAGAGAGGTTACTGTGCCTGTTCGTCTCATCTGTTCATCCAAATTCATTATTAATTTTGTCAAAAAACCCCTTGAAATAGAGCATTTTCACATCTACTGTTATTGGAAACTTAACAGGAAATTTTTCTACATGCAGAAAAAGTAGAAAGCTCTTCTCTATATGCGTGTTAATAGTTTGGACTTCATATTAGAACCGTGAAGAAGAGCAAAACTTTGTGTGTTTGTACCTCTAATTCACAGTGCTGATCTCTGGCAACTACCTAGTTTTAACCAATGGAGGGAATGGCACCATGTTGTAATTGATTGAATAATTTACAATATATGATATAAAATTAATGCAAATGCCCTTCTACATATGTGCATTTGATATTTAATTTTTGTTAGTGCTTCATAAGGTGGATGAATAATGAATGTGCATAATAATTAAAAAGCTGTTGACATAGTTGAGTAATAGAAAAATTGGTCTTATGGAAAATGTAGGAGTTCTTTAAAAGAACCTTATGATAAACATGCACCAACGGACTTTCATCATTTCTTGTGGAGTCTATTGATTTTTAAGTAGGGTTTCTCACTATGCAGTGTGGCCAGGAGTGACCATCTTTTAAGTAAATGCTTATTTTGCAGAAACAATAACTGATTTTCCTACTGAGAAAGTGATTATAAATGAAGATTTCCATGCAGCGAGTTCCAGATCATGCAAGCTGCATTGATCCCGTACGATACTGCCTTAAAAAGTCATACTGACAGAATTTGATTCAAATTTCTACACATCAGTGGGCATAATTAACCCCAGTAAGATGAACTACGGTAATGCTGTTTAGTTCCTTCTGTGAAAAACGTTAACAGTCACAGGGAATTACAGGTTATATAGAAATCAGCATGCGTAAAGGCAGTTATTCTGTTAGTTATGTTCAGAACTGGCTACATTAAAGACAATAAATAACTTTTTCTTTGGTTGCTATGCTGGTCAGATTACAGCTGGAGCAGGGGGTACCACTTTGAGATGCAGATGAACAGGATAAGTTGTGGAGAAGGGAAGTCTAGAAAATGACGCATGAGGAACACTACATTAAGTTGTTTAATTTGGAGAAGAACAGCCCGAAGGTAGATGTTTGTAAAAGGTCAGCAGACAGAGGAAGAGAATTACTGTTTTTCCAGGGACAGGACATAATATGGTTAAGCTGAAATAAGAAAAAAAATAAAGATAGTGTCTCAGTTTAAAGGCAAACTAAGATGCATCTCTGAAATGAAGAGATTTTAATCGGGGGGGGGGGGGGAAATATATAGAGAAGGGTAACAGTTCTTAACTACAAATGTTTTTATATATATATATATATAAAACCAAAACCAGAACAGGACACACAGCACTGTAACTAAAACAAAAAACCGTAACAAATTAAGTTCTATCCCTGCTCCTTTTGGTGCAGTTATGTTTACGGACAGGAGGACGCAGTGTTGCCCACTCCTCATCCATTTGTCCAAAAACAGTAGGGAAAAGGTGGGGGGTAGCAACTCCTCTGCAAATGAAGTCACCCCCCCAGGGGGTCTGCAGCAATTCCAGGTAGCGATGATCACGCTCTCCCCAAAGGACAGCACAGGGAGCGTGGTGATGGGGCTGAGTCAAAGGAGCTCCCGCTCACCGCAGCCGCCGGGCAGAAGTGGCACCAACCAGAAGAGACCTCTCGCCCGCTTCCTCCTTCACCTCCTCCCAGCCATCAAACTGGAACTCAGAGCAATCAAACCCCACCCCCTGCAACTGTTCTGGGTCCCAAACCCCTCTATGTTAGCAAGGGAGAGAAAAATTCCCTGAAAGATTTTGCAATTATAACAGGTAGACATTTAGAACAACTTCCTAAGAACGAATCGGCACTGAAGTAGGATGCCGAAGAAGATTGTAGACTTCCGTCCTTGGAATTATTTAGAACAAATTATATTAGACAAATAACTTTGAAGAAAGATGCCACTGTGGTGCATCCTGTCTCAGGATGGGCGATAAAGCGTCCTGTTACAGAATGGCAAGTTAAGGGTTTATCTGGGGACACCCTGCCCTCCTCATCTACCGCCTAACGCTGTGAGGAGGTAGAAGATAGAAAATCCTTGGGTAGGCTCAGATTCTCAGACACTATTTCATAGAATTATAGAATGGTTTGGGTTTGAAGGGACCTTAAAGATCATTCAGTTCCAAACCCCTGCCATGGGCAGGGACACCTCCCATTAGTAATTTAATTTCCACAGCAATTCTAATTTACAGTACAACAAATACTGGGATTGCCTTTAATGTTACTGTAGTGCTTTTATTTGTCTGCATCTGGTTTGTCTACTGGGTCTTCGTAAGACTGTGCTTGCATTTACTTATCTCCAGTCACTTTATAGATCCCCTTTCACCGTCCCACATTCCTATATCCTATTCTATTGTCGTGGTCTGCTCTGTGAATTTCTATACTATTACACAGTTTAAGGAAGAGAACAGGTTTTTTTAAAACCTTTATGTAGGTGAAATTCATTGCTTAAGTAAGATGCCACGTAAGTTCGTACTTTGAAAGGGCCATCTACTTCTAATCAGTATTAATTCAGTAGGTTTTGGGACTGTTACAAAATGAACTCTAGAATAACAGTCTTTTTACAAACAGCGAATGAGGAAACAGAACATCTGTTGGAGTTAAACCTTAAATTGTTTTGCATTAATCAAAGATTATTTGCCTGCTAAATTTATTAAAAACGCAGACAAACAATTCCTCAAAACCTAAACACTCAAAAAAATAAATCTGTGCCACGTGTTAACTGTCTTGAAATATGAAATACCTATTCTTATAGGGGAAAAAAATGTGGTATTGCAGTCATCATTTCACTTTTCTGGGATTTTTGGGTTGTTGGGGGGCCTGGTTTTGTTTAAAATAACTTAGAGGGAGGAATTGAATACTTGAATGAAGCAGTAGGGACAGTTTACAAAAGAAACGGTGATTTTGTGAATGGATACAGTGGAGCCTATTTAAAAGCATGCTTTTAATTAGTTGGCGAGTGAGGAGTTGTGAATGTCCTTGCTGCTTATAAATACATGTTTTCCTATTAATGCGAAGCAGTGTATAGCAAGTATAGGAGTGTGATTGGAATATGCAAATATCTTCTTAATATATTAAGGATTTATTCATCTTCATTAATTGTTGAAGAAAAATTAGAACTACAATAAATTTGATATATTCTGTTTTAATAAAAATCTCTTCTGTATTTCTTTCTGTTCTCATAGTGCTCACTGATTTTTGGTTTGTTCTGTAAGATGGTCGGGTTTTTTTTCCAAACTTTCTTAACCTCTTAGCTGATCTCATCTGGGATATGTGAAGAGCCTCTTTCCCTGCTGTAAAGGTTAGGCACGAGCTCTCAAGCCAGGAAGATTGCTCCTACTTTTATTTATGAAGGATTTGGTCTTGTAACTTTTGAAGCACAGTTATTGGTTTTAATTTTTTTTTCTTATAAAAACAAATTTGTAAAAGGTTCAAATGTGATGAAGCAAAATTTTACAATATTGGAGTCAACGGGTCCTGACTGGTACAGAATTACTGATATTGAGATGACTCCTTATAGCAAAATATGCTTTTTATCTTATATTCAGATGTAGGTGGAATAGGATACTAAGTAATATAAATGAACCTCTTTATGAGCCTTTCTTTTATTTAACAGTGAATATTTGTAATATGAATGTGGCGTATGCTTTGTTTTTCCTAGTGTAGCTGAACTGTGAATCAGACCTCTGTGTGTCCATCTACCAGCACTTTTGTGGGTCTTTGTGTTCTTCCGATGACAGAAAATACCCAATGACTAATGTGGTTTAAATTAGTGCTCCCTTTCTGAAAGATCTGATGATACTATTCTTTTACAAGAAGATACAGGACGTGACAGGACTGCATTTTCCCCAGATCTATAAATATTACAGCCAGGAAGGACTATTTTAATAACCTCCTCTGACGTCTAATGTATTGCAGGCCGTAGATCTCATCCAACTACTCCGTCAGTCTGGACCGATGACTTCTGACTGAACTAGAACATACTTTTCTTGAAATGCATCGATCTTGATTTAAAGTCTCTGCAGTGGTAGATATAAATGTTATCACTGTAAATTCTAAATCAATTATATTTGCCGCCATTTCATAACGGTGGTATTCCAAGGGAATATAGATGTCCTGTTACTGCATGTTTTGGTTGCCCTGTGTTGATTCACAAGCCCTGTGAGGAGCGACTGAGGGAGCTGGGGTTGTTTAGCCTGGAGAAGAGGAGGCTCAGGGGAGACCTTATTGCTCTCTACAGCTGCCTAAAGGGAGGTTGTAGTCAAGCAGGGGTCGCTTTCTTCTCTCAGGCGACTGGTGACAGAACAAGAGGACACGGTCTCAAGCTTCTCCAGGGGAGGTTTAGGCTTGATATTAGGAAAAAATTCTTCACTGCAAAGGTGATTGGTCATTGGAATGCGCTGCCCGGGGGAGGTGGTGGAGTCGCCGTCCCTGGAGGGGTTTAAAGGGAGATTGGATGAGGCACTTAGTGCCGTGGTTTAGATAACGAGTAGGTGTTGGTGTTGGGTCATAGGTTGGACTTGATGATCTCTAAGGTCTTTTCCAACCTTGTGATGCTGTGATTTAGCCCTTGCATTCCTGGTATGTGTCAGTGTGCTGGGTGAAACAGCCTCTAGTGCTGTGTATCTTTCATGTAATCTGTTGCTGACTGATTAGCTTGGTGGGTGATCACAGTATCACAGTATCATAAGGTTGGAAAAGACCTCTGAGGTCATCGAGTCCAACCTATGGCCCAACCTACACCTACTCCTGCTTGTCAACTACACTATGGCACTAAGTGATGAATCTGCCACTGATGCTTCTGAATGTCTTCAGCTCTCCTGAGCAGCATCCTGACTTCTTTCTCTAATTTGTTACACCTGTTTTACAGTATACAGAGAAGGGAAATGTTCTTTTGGCGTGTACCTGTAATTCTTTCTAGGTTTTGATTATAACCCTGCGAACTAATAAAAATATTGCTGTGTTTATGGAAGCTGGCTTGCAGCTTAAAATTATGGTATACAACATGAGCTGCTCCCCTGTGTGTTCTGTTCAGAAAGCTGAAGTCTAAATGTGATGAACTTGATGTACTTAAGCCGGCCATGCAAGTTGTGGCTGTACCCTCATTCCTGAAGCTTTCTCAGCATTGAGCTGGGCGTGGGATGCAGTGTACAGGCATCGTTCTGGCTGTTCTACTTCTGTGACTGAAGAGCGTTTAGTTGTGTTGACTCATCTGGATTTTGATTGTTCGACTGGAGCACCGTGAGTCACAGAGCAAAATCGTGTCCACACATACCTGGTGTTACACAATAGAGGATGTTGCCCTTGATTTGATAAGATTTTACATGAAAGTAGTGCTGCTTATCTATATTTATTGGATTTGGGATTTGGTCAAGTTTGGAAAGAAAAAATGGTACAGAAAAGTTGGTGGTATGACTCAAGAAACTTAGAGTAATACCCCTCTGTCTTGCAGCCCCTTTACAGGTTTCCACAACCACGATTACAAAGTCACGTCATGCATTTTATTTATTCTCTGCTTTTTTCAGTGAAGTGCAAGAGCTGCTTCAACCGTCGTCTACTCTTCTGTAAGAAACTATTTATCAAAAAATTATCAGCCTAGGTGAAAAGGGAGGTTGGTTGCACTTTACTTGTGCTAAAGGACTCATCTAAGAAACTCCTGCCAGTCATTTCCGTTGCATTATACAGCTACTGAGAAAGTGATGGTCATGACTGCAAATGAATACTTACAATATTTCACACTTCTTGCAGCAAAAAAAAATGCTTTGTGGCTTGCTATGTAGGACTTTACATCTGCGTATAAACCATATAACAGCACTAAAATTACTTTCGTTGGAATTTTATGTATCGCTTCCTTATTTTTTTAAATAAAATGATGCCTTCAGTGTAGCCACACTAAAACATGGGTTCTGCTCCTGGAATCAGCTTTGCTGAGGTTCTGCTACGGGCTAAGCATCAATATTAGCTTCATTTCAAAATTGATGATGTGCAATTTGGACCACTAAGTTACAAGTTGATATTATGTTCAACGTTGTGCGAACAATGCAATTAATGTGTAAAGAGACCTGAAATAACCCTGAAAAAAAATTTTTTTCTCCTGTACGTAAACATGAAAGAATACCTTTGGGTAAAGTCGGTATTTCTCAAGTAAAGGAAATATTGGAAACTTAAGCTGCATCTTTCTCTTACAAATTATTGGGTTTTATTAGCTGTTTTATTGGGTTTTATTTAGCTGTTTATGTGACCGAAGGATATCGTGGTTGATTTGTTTTATTTTTCCTTTTCTTCTATCTTTTACTCATATTACCAGCTGTTTATCTGCTTTTCTTCTTATTATTGAGAAACATACGCTATTGCTTTTCTGCCTTGAAAATGTTTTGAATTACAATTATTTGGACAGCTCCCGTGTTAGAGAGCTTTGTCCCCTTTCATTGAAAGGGAAGTGTGGGTAAAGTCCTTCCTTCAAACCATCAGCGATTGGAACAGCCTGACTTACAGCGTGCCAAGCAAACTGCTGCTCATTCTTACTGGATTAATGAAGGAATTTGTTAAAAACCTGAGTTTGCACGGACATTGTCTCATGAATTATTCGTTTTTGCTCCCTTGGTTTCATTTTCTTTCCACGTGTTTATAGTTTCATGCTTGAAATTGCAGACCTCTGTTAATAAGTAGGCAATTAGTGTTTGGTATGAGCTCAAATGTAAACGATTTGCAGTAAATGTGATAATGTAAATTTTTTAAAATTGGTGTAGATGGTAGGATAGGAGATAGTGAATTCCTGTTCAGCTGGGCTTCCGGTGAGAAAATGTAGTTGTGACGTCAGTTTGTTCAGTGTTGCCTCTGGGCTGATTTATTAAAAAACTGAAACAAACCAGAAGAAACAAACTGCTCTTTTCTTATTCGGTGGAACTTATTCTTAAAGATTATCTTTCCACACTATAGTGAAAGCAATGAGTGTATTTATATTCGTTATCGTTGCTGTGACATTTTGAATGGTAGGATGGCCAGCTTTAACTGTGGGCTGAGGCTACCAGAGATGTGTGTTAAGACCCGAACTATAGAACATAATCATAAAGCATACAGAAAAGAGGGTAAACTAGTGAACGTGCTGTGCTGAAGCTTTTTCTCTTTCAGAAAGCTTTTTCTCTTTCAGAAAGCTTTTTCTCTTTCAGAAAGCTTTTATGTTAATAGATTATTGAATTTCATCAACTATTTTATCACTCTGTATAGATTAATGTGAATTATCGTATTTGAACAGAAGAAAAAATGTTCTGTTTCTACATTAAATAAATTTCTATATGTAATGAGTCTTGAACTATCTATTATCGCTCAGGAAAAGCTATAGCTACTAGTTCTGTTTAAAATGTCAACATAGTTGTTGAAAGAGCAAATAAAATGTCAGGATGGGAATAGAGAACTAAGTGGAAATCATTATTTTGCTACTGTTCAGATTCATGGTTCACTTGAATGCGATATGCTGATCGGTGTTGCATCTCGGAAGGAGTATAGGAGTGTAGAAAAGACTTACTAAAGGCAGTGTCCAAGGATTTCTGAGGTTGGAAAAGGGGCAGTGGAGCAAAGGGAGGCAAACAACACAGATCATTGTTTTGAGTGGGATAATGCGTATGAATAGCGAACTGTAGTTCATCATCTCATCCAGAACCAGATCCAAGGATGTCGGATGAAATTGCCAAAAGGCAGGCTCAGGGCAAAACCGGTTGAGATGTCTCTTCATATATGTCTGGAAGTCATCCCTGCAGAATATTCTAGGTGCTGCCAGTTTATGCAAGTTTACATGGGATAACTCCTAGGAGAAACATTCACCCAAAAACCAGTGTAAAGGCACAACTTCTGGCCGAGAATGTCCCGGACCTGCCAGTCGTTGAAGGTGGTGTAATGCTGTGAGGAATATCTGTAGGGATTTAGATTATTTACGGGTATCTACTGTAGGCCACTGTCAGAGACAGTTTTGGTCTGACCTTTTATAGCTGTTTGTATGCATTTTATTTAATTTCTGCACAATCCAGTGTTCTCCTTTTCCATGTCTAATCACTGACCAGGAACAAGAGGGGGACCGACTGGCAGAGATGCTTACTTAAATTTATAATTTGTACATTAATTTCTTTTGGTCTAGAACAGTTTTCCCACTGCTGCCGTGGTCTGATTTCAGAAGGAAGATGTAAGACAATGGCAAGAGAAAGAAGCAAACTAAATCAAAATACTCCTAAGCCAAAACCCCGTTTACATTGGCTTGGATTCATTTTGTGTGAAGGATAATTTAAATTGTGTAGTATTTTTTTGCTACTGAACTGGAAAAAAAGTCTTGTGATTTGCTTAGGGAAGACAATAAATCAATGTTATAGAATAATCAAAATTCTAGTTTTAATGAGCAAAAAAATTGTGACAAGAAATGTGGAGAGATTTACCTTTTTCCCCCACCCCTGATTTTTCCTTCCATCCAGAAAGAAGCCAGTGGCATGTTGATGATGTGTGTTCTGTTGTGTTCTCACTGGTTTATTACAGCACTGTTTTTTTTCCTTGTAGGTTAACAGAACCTTCTGGATATTTAACAGATGGACCAATAAATTATAAATACAAAACTAAATGTACATGGTTAATTGAAGGATAGTAAGTATTTATTTTCATCGCTTAAATTTTCTGGCAGCTTGGTACCGTGTATTCTAGATATCGAGGAATTGCTCAAGTAGAAACTGCATCTGGATACAAAATTAAGGACTTCAGGGGTTTATCGTTTGATTGGTTTGTTTTTTCTTGAAATGTTAGAAAGACCGAAAAAAAGTTGAAGTAGGATTTCCAGGATTGCTCAGAGTTGGCCAAATTCCATTCCCATTCAAATTGCTGGCAAAAGTTAGGCTGACATTGGAATTTGGCCAGTGCTGCAAGCTCTCAAAACCCTGTGATAAATTTGTTGCCTGCTTGAGTGCCTTTAGATAAGTTACAAATGTGGTTACAAAATCCTATTATTTAACCCATTATCTTGCTTATTTATTTTATTTAACTCTTACCAGTGATAAATAAGGGATGGCTTCAAGTACAGAATGCTTGCAGCCCGATGATAATTTTTCAGTCACGTGTTGCTTAAAAGTTAATGTTTCTGTGAAGAATTTTCTTTCGCATTTTAGTTTTCCTTATGTACTTAATTTTAGAACAATATTGTGCCCACAGTTTATACAGTTGAGATGTCTCATGTCTGTTGCTAATTATTGAATTCATGCAGCATAGAAACACACAGATGTGCCTGAAGAAATATCGAGACATTCCTGCTAACATGGTTGGCTGTTAAAGGCAAAAATTTTTTAAATTTCAGTGGGATATTTCCCCTCCCAGGCTAGGATTTTGCTGAAGAATTTTGTTAGCTCAGAGTTGTAATTATATTCTAGAAGAAAATGATCCCTTTCTGTATTTCCCTGTTGTCATGATCTCAGTTCCTCTGCAGTTCAGTAACGATCTAACTGTTCTGATTTCAGTCTGCTTGTATGCAGACAGGAATTTAAACACAACAGCATGGAAGTTACAGGTAGTTTGCAAAATCGTTTCAATAGGGGAGGTTCAGAGCAGTCATTTCTTCACTGAAAGGGTTCTCGGGCACTGGCACAGCTGCCTAGGGAGGTGGTGGAATCGCCATCCCTGCAGGTGTTTGGAAGATGGGTGGATGAGTTTGAGGGACATGGTTTAGTAAGGGGACAGGTACGGTTGGACTTGATGATCTCAGAGGTCTTTTCCAACCAGGTGATTCTGAGTCAATATCTAGCTGACCAGGCTATAGGTGAATACCTTTCTGACATAGCCAGGCTTCTCTTTTTACCCAAGCTGCCTTCGGAACGTTTGCAATACACTACGCTCAAGTGGAACGTGCCTTGTGACTGTTTCTGAACTCGGCTTTGAACTGGGTCTTCACTCTGCTCCTCCTCTTTGCACGAGGTAGTAGGGAGAGCAGCTGGGGGAAACAACGTGCAGAACAGTATGTGGGAGTGGAGTGCAACCCAGTACCATGGTGCAAAACGTCAACACACAAGGAAGCTGCGTATATATAAAATACTCTCTCTTAAAAGATGAACAAGGAGCTCTCTCCAGATGATCTCTCACAAAAAAATCCCCCAATAACCCATGTATTTTCCAAACTGATGGACTGTATTTGAGCCTAGCAGTGTGTGTGTGTGAATAAAATTCAATAAGAATCTTATCGGTATGTTGAATGGAATGTATTTAGGAGTCTCCTAATTTTGTCATATGAGAAAATTTCCCTTTCAGAAGTCAGACAGTCCCCATCTGGACTGGTGAAATCTTAATTTCCAGTTGTCAAATGGGCAGAGAGGCGAAGAAAAACTCAATCTTGCACTAATATTGCCTGCTGTTTTAGAAAACTTAAAACAACAATTTATTTTCAACAGTTAGTACTATATTGAAGTGAGGGTGTGTAGGTAGGTGATTTTTGTCTTGAAAGGGTCTTTAAACCTCATAATCCTGATTTTGTAAAGTAACGCTGGTTTATTAAAGTGGGGTATTTAAATTGCTTTGTACTTGTGATGCTGAATACTGGTAAAACCTGGTGAGCTTAAGTCTCTTCTTAACTTCAGGGACTATTTACTCAGGCCAAGAATGCTATTTTTAAAGTTTTCTAAGATAAAGTGATATAATTGCTTGGCCTGAATTTTGTTGTTTAACACTCTGCAATGTTTAATTAGCACGAAATATATTAATAGAGTTATTCTGGCATGATCACTTCTGTTTTAAGTTCTTTCTCTTGGGAGCTCAGTACTTCTGTAAATGATGTTTAACATTTTTTTTTTTTTCCCCCAGCCCAAATGCAATACTAAGATTAAGATTTAATCACTTTGCCACAGAATGTAGCTGGGACCATATGTATGTATATGATGGAGATTCTATATATGCACCTTTAATAGCTGTATTTAGGTGAGTGCATTTATTAGCTTCTTAGTCCAAATAGTCACGTACGGTCGTTTTTAATCTGCGAGGAGGGGGAATAATATTAGAGGCTTTAATTTGTTAAATAGCAGTGGGTTGGTTTTTGTTTTTTTTCCAAGTTTATAAAGTAAGTTTTAAAAATGCGTGCAACCTCAGAATCATCTGATGTGAAATTTTGCATTACTGTGTGAGGGAGGAGGGTTTTTGTTTTGTTTTCATGGAAAAACATACTTTACCGTGCAGAGGCACGGATAAGTTTTATACACGTTTTATTATTTGTGTGGATTTTTTAAAAAGACTTTTAAAAAAGAATTTTTAAAATCGAATTTATGAATTTTCTTGTTTATGTAATTAACTGTCAGAATAGTTAACTCCCTCTTTTCTCCCTGCTCTCCCTCTACTGATTGCAAATGTTATTCTCATTTTCCTTTCTAGTGGTCTTATAGTCCCTGAAGTGCGTGGAAATGAAACAGTTCCAGAAGTAGTTACTACATCTGGCTATGCATTGCTACACTTTTTTAGTGATGCTGCTTATAACCTAACAGGATTTAACATTTTCTACTCGTAAGTATTTTTTAATAATTACTTTATTAATTAGCCTACAATTTCTTTTAGGTGAATGACAAGTCCAGGGAAAGAGTTTATCTATTGATTTGTTTGGGTTTTTAATTTTAATGGAGTAGGAGTTATGCTTTGCATTATGTTTCTAACACCAGGGAGCTGGGGTTATAATGAAGGGACTAGTTAAAAAAAGAAAACAAAATGAAGTGTATTGTTACGAGAGAAGCCACATGGCCATTCCAGGAGTGTATTTTTGCTGGGCCATATGGAACCAGAACGTATCCCTTCCAGTATTTATCCAACATGTGCGGTTGTCGTATGGAATAGAAGGGAGATACACCTGCTGTGATGTCAGTTCCCTTCTCTTGAACTAGAATCATCTATTGCTTGATTTTTTTTTTTTTTTTTTCTTGCTGAATGTACTTTTATGGCTTTTGACACCTTCACCAACGTTCAACTTTGATTTTTATGCCAACCACAAGTTTTTTATTTCATTTCTTCTGTACCTGTCAGACACTTTCCCCTCCTATTTCCCAGCCCAGTCTACATTGTGCTTTCATAGTTCTTACCTGGACTGTCTGCCCTTTGGTTTCTCTGAGGGCAACGTCTAGTCTGGTGTTAACTACGCTTGCGTCCCTCCGGTCTGCAGCTTTAAAGATACATCATTTTCCTTCTTAGATGCATCTGCTGTCAGTTGCACCTTCTGTCTCATTTCACAGTATTACAGGGCTGGAAAAGACCTTTGAGACCATCGAGTCCAGCCTATGACCCAACACCAATACCCACTCGTCATCTAAACCATGGCACTAAGTGCCTCATCTGGGACATGTTTGAGACACGGGATGCTGTGTCTCTTTCTACTGGATTATTCGGTTCAAGAGAGGATTGCTTGTTCCTTTTGGACCTGTTTCTTCGTGTGATAGATTTCCCATAATTGAAGTTAATTCTTGTTCCTTTCTTTCGATTCCATCAGATTCTGAAATATGAATTCTTGAGATGTGGTGGCCATCACCGCACTTCAAGTGTAATATTTTTGTCATATCCTTTATTAACTTAAAATTCCTGTTTGTGCTTCTGACCAAAGTTTTACTCCTGGCAGAGGCCTTTGTTAAATTGTCAATGGAAAGATTGTGTCTGTAATTTGCAGCAGTTTGTCTGCCTTTTGCCAGATAAAAAATAGGCATTCAGAGTTTAAGAAAACCTCATAAATATATTGTATTTGAAGTACCAGTCTACAAGGCTGGGTATTTTTAATTTTAGTTGGTTGACATCAGTAAAATGTAATCACCTGGCAGACTTCTCAACTGTAATTAGATACATTTTTCAGTTATCCCTGAAGCTTTTACTACACTTCTTTTGTTTTTCTTGGGAGCAAATGGCAATATGACATGGCATTCTTAAGAAATGAGTGTATGTGCTCTGCATTGTTTTACGGCTTGGTAATGTGCGTGCTACATGTCATTACCTTTATTTTTTTTGAAACATTTCAAATAAATGAAAATCTGCCAGTTGTAAATTCCATTACATATATAACTCACAATTTTATTTATTCTGTTTCTTCTATCACAATGCATACTTTTAAAATATTTCTTTTTCAAATGAGCCAACAATCACTCTCTTTATGCTAAAAATTGCTTTTTTATGGCTGCATTATTTTTTTTCTGTCCCTGATCTATTGCATTCTGCTTGTTACCCTCTTTGTTCCCTAGTTTAGTAACCCAAAGGAGATTTGACTTATTCTTTGACTTTGTCTTGATGGATCACTTGTTTTCCCTCAAAATAAAGAATACAGAAACACAGCATCTGGGACTCAAATGCCACACCAGTTAAAACAGCAAGAGTTACTCCAGAACTGGGAGTAAGTGCTGTGTTCCTTAGAGTCAGGCAACCTACTTACACCTCTGCCAATGCGCTTTTTCTCGTTCCGTTTGAATTCTTAATGAACCAATTGAAGTGGGAATATGTCTGCTTTCATACTGGTATCTCTATTGTGGGAAAGTCTGAACTCTTCACATTCCCACGTTCTCCCTGTGTGGTCAGGGGGAGAAGTTCCGCACGGCCGTGGTTTGCAGCAGTTAACGCCATCGTAGGTTTGAATGCCATGCGTGTCACCACGCAAAACCCGCAGGACATGTGCAGCTCAGACGTAGAATTTTCCTTTTTGGTGGTGTAGCAGAATCTGTCCTCTAAAGCTCCAATCTTTAGAAAATGAAAAGACATCTCCTGGCTGTCCTGCTGTAACTACATTTGGCCAAGGGCCAGCCTTGAACAACTTCTCACAAACTTTTTCAGTCCTTTCTTCCTTGGGTAAGAGCAAGGAAAGCTTTGAATAGTACCCAGCACTCGCATCTACAGGGAACGGTCTGTTATCATCAGGGGATTGTAGGAACAGTTTATTGAGTTTCAACCCAACCCTTTGCTGTGAGTCATCAAAAATGTTTCAAATCCTTTTTGGGCTTCCATCAGGCACGTACTGTCCAAAATCCATACTCTGTTTGTGGAATCTCTTACGTTCACATACCTCAATGTCCTCTGTCCCTCCTCATCTCCAAGGAATTGCCTGCACTTCTAGAACCAGCTGGCATAAATTTCAGAGCTCATTTGCCTGTGATCTCAGCGTTTAGGAGGGTGTATCACAGAAATGCTAAATCCCATGGCAGTCACAGACTTTTTCCAGGCTAATCTTTCCTCTTATTTTGTCTCCAACTGCAGAGTTAAGGAGGCAAGGTTAAGGTGGCCCTAATACTAAGGATTCAAAGCATGAACTATTGCTTTTTGGTAGTTTCAGGATATTAGGCTTCTCATATTTTTCCTTGCTCAGCTTTTATTCTCCTTGAATATTGGACATTGGTTTATAGCGTGGACCAAAGCCATTCAGGAAAACTGTTAACTATATGCATGTGGTGGAGAGTTTAAAGGTTACTGATCACAGTCGCTTCCAGTGTAGGTATTTCCAGAGATAACAAGCATTTGCAGGGTCCAACTGAAGATCAGTTATACTGGAACACAGGAAAAATTAGATCGTGGTCTGTCCAGGCAAGGCCAGCTCTTCTGCTGAATATCAATGCTTAACTACAAGATGTTTGTGATTCAGACTGCAGCAGTGACTTGTGTTCATCCAGGCTTAAACACAACTTCAGCTCACTTGCCCGTAAAACTATAATTGAACTTTTTTTTTATCAGTATATAGAAATTTTTCAGGGAAAACCCCCTGCACTTTCTGTAACAAATATTGGTGGAATACTATCAAATAAAACCGCTGTCATCAACTCTTGGCTTGTCTTTTCTCTTATTTTACATATTTTTTGCAGAATTAATTCCTGTCCTAATAACTGCTCAGAACACGGGAAGTGCACAACCAGTGTGTCCGTACCAAGCCGCGTATACTGTGAGTGTGACAAGTACTGGAAAGGAGAAGCCTGTGATATTCCGTATTGTAAAGCCAACTGTGGCAGTCCAGATCACGGGTACTGTGATCTGACAGGCGAGAAGCTGTGTGTGTGCAATGATAGCTGGCAAGGTAAGGTTCTATGATTTGGGATCGAGTTCATATTAAAAGAACTGGTTTTCATTCATTCAGTGTGCTTATTGGCATCTTTAAAGAATAAGCATAAATGAAAAAAACCCTTCTGGAGTGAAGTTTCACGTGGACCTAGATGTGTGTGCTTTAACGCCATGAAAGACCTATAGCTTCGGTATTTTCTGTCTGAAGATACTGAAGAAATATCCAACCTAAACTTTCTTGTGATGGGCATTCTTCTTTCCGGATCATTAATTGAAAAAATAATGGCGGTAATTACTGTGGAGTTGAGAGCGCTTCTGGAGACTGAGTTTCTTCATAGCCCAGTTTTGTATTCTTTTAATATCTTTAACCATAGGATCAGAGAATGGTTTGGGTTGGAAGGGGCCTTGAACCTCATCCACTTCCAACACCCCTGCCATGGGCAGGGACACCTCCCACTGGATCAGGGGGCTCCAAGCCCCATGCAACCTGGCCTGGAACACCTCCAGGGATGGGGCAGACACCACTTCCCTGGGCACCCTGTGCCAGTGTCTCACTGGAATCAGTTCATCCATATAGATTTGAATTTCCCCCCCCTCCTCTTATTGTCACATCATCACATCCTATTTTCAGGGCTTCAATGAGCGAGTATTTGCTGTCTGGTTTTTAGTTGTTTGTTGTTTGTGTAGTCTCTCCATGAAAAAGGAAGGTAAGCCATTTTATTACAGTGGTAACAAACCAAAGGTCAATTCTTCAAGATCCTAAATGTTCGATTTGCTTACTATAATTATGCTGGATATTTGTGATGTTTTTTTCTTTCTTACCCTTTTACCATTCCTGTTAAAGGCCTGGATTGAATTAGCTTTGCTGTGCATTGAAATTGCCGTTCTTGTCTTAAAAGAAATGTTATAATATATGTACCCTTGTCTCATTACTTCCTGCCTCTACTTTTGTTTTATTGCTGTTTCTCTTTGCGTGTCAGAGGAAACGACTTTTTTACTGCTAATAGCTATCTCACCTATTAGAGCAAAGACACCGTGAGATTTAATAAATTTCTCTTCTTAATAATTAATGAGGTTCATTAAAAAGGCAGTCAGTGCGCCCACGGAAGGGAAGTGAGCTGGAAATATGGGCATTGAATGGAAAACAGTGCAGACTTGTTACTGAGTTCTCCAGAACCTTTCCTGATTGCAGCGCACAAAAAAACCCCAATCCCAAAAGGTTCATCTCTGCAAGGAAGCTGTGAATAGAACTTGCAGCAAGGATACCACCCTTTTATTAGTGCATTGAGTCCTTGCAGTTTCAAATCACTGGCTACAAAATGGGGAAAAATCCCACATGTTTGGAATCGCGTTTTAGGCTGCGATCTTTGCTTGCCGTGCTGTAATTCAGCAGCAATTTTTAGCATCAAATAAAGTTAATTCTGACTTTCAACGTTAGCGCCTTCTGTTCCTCTAGCATTTCTGTGCACTTCGTGCTGTTTCCCACAGTGAGCGTGGTTATATAGAGATAATTTGCGTAGTTCTTCCTTGGGTTTTCACCAGACCTGCAAAGTTTTCATTTATTTTTTTATTCTGGGCCAAATGAGCTGGCTTGCATTCATAGGATTTTTTTTTCATTATTAAATACAAAACAGTGCCAAACTTTTATTAAACTGCCTGGGAGAGTACTTGCTTGCATTCTATTTATTTGCATCTGTATATTCCTGTTCCAGTTTCTACACTGACAGCATCTTCTGTGTACATTCTTTGCAATGCTGGAACTTAAACATTTCTATTTCTCTTACTGCTCTTGCTGTCAGTCAAGTTAGCCTTGTGTTTAGTGATTCAAACGGACTGGCTAAAGTAGGGTCCTGTTTTCTGTGTTTTTGGAGAGAATTTTATTGTGGTTCTTTGCCCTTTTTTTTTTTTTTTTTTTTTTTTTGAATATTCTTATTTTGTGCTGCACCAATTGATGCAGTCAGTACAGTAACTAAAATCCATGATTCAGAACTTTGAAAAGGGTGTTTTCTGTTTTACAACACATGGGGCTTCTTTCTTTTACAATGGTGACATCTCGTGGATGCTGTGGAAGGAGCATCTCTGATGAACACTTCACATTTAAAATAAGTTCTCTGAGGAAAAGCAAACACTATTTTTTGAGATGGAATCGTTGTTTTGAGTAAAAAGTAGAGTTCTGTCATTATTTACAGAAATTTTGTGGAAGAAGGATGTTGTAGATGTTTGCGGTTAGCTTCTAGTCCTACAAATATAGAATAATGTCGTGCTGATAGGAACTTTTAGACTTGGAAAGCAAATAATTTAATAATAACCTTATTATTTACAAAAAGTACGTGTATCAAGTACTTCTAAAAATTAGTTTATGTTAAAAATAGATGTAATGATGCTAATAATATTTAATAATATTAAATGTTTTGAAGATGCTTTGTCTTGGAAGTGCAGACAGGAAGAAGGTTTAGTATTTACTTGACATCTTGTTAATCTGAACATTGAGGTATCGTAAAGGACGCTGAAATGTTTCCTGAAGAGTGACTCATTTGATAAGTACTATAACACATTATGTTATGCTAATCTGTCTTGATATTCTAAGGCAGGATGTGTCAATGCCAGCTGATACGGTCTGTGGATGGAACTCGAGGGGGAAAAAAAAGTCTTAAAAGTACCCACTTGCTCTCTTTTCTTTTTTTTGTTTTTCTTTTTCCTTGGCACAGGTGAAAGAGAGTCCTGGTTGGGACAAAAGTGGTGGCTCTTGCACCATTTGACCTATTTAAGAAAAGATAGCTTCTAGAAAGATGTTACCTTCTGGCAAAG
This sequence comes from Neomorphus geoffroyi, assembly GCA_033558235.1. Lineage (NCBI taxonomy): Eukaryota > Metazoa > Chordata > Aves > Cuculiformes > Neomorphidae > Neomorphus > Neomorphus geoffroyi. The sequence goes on along the minus strand of JAUMJM010000016.1, from coordinate 4,558,762 downwards.
AGGTGTTTACAGCCAGCAAATTCTCTGATACCAGGAGTGCTGTCTTGGCTTGTCTCAGGCTGCGACTGAGCAGCAAAGGTTTCAAACCACTTCTGTAACGGGGTGTAAAGCTCAGGGTGACTGGAAGGACTGTAAACAGTTCCATATTCTTGAAGGGTTGAATGAACAATCTGTGAACACGCTGCAGATATTTCCAACTGCTATTAGTATGTTGCATGTTTTTTAAAAGTAATATTACAGGTCTTGTTGATAGAGATATTCTTTGATTTCCTCAAGGAGCTTGATTTAATACCATCTAAAAGAAATAAATAGCCTGCCACATATTAAATAGGTTAAAAAGTGCTTTATAGAAGGATATAGCTACTTGTAAAATATCCAGTAACCAGCTTTTGTCTGGTGTTAAACAACTTTTTCATGAAAGATCTAGATTATTGCATATAACTTCTTCCTGATAAATTTTTCAGGTAAGATAATAAGATTCACTACGTGATAAATAAAGGGAGATACTTTCACTTTAAAGAGCTATAAATCACTCAGTTTGAAGTCATAATTTAGAAAATTGTCTTAATATCACTTAAAGTAAAACGATTGAGGAACAAAGACTACCGGATGTATTGGCAGACTGTTAAAAGGCTTACAAATCACTGTAGGTAATAATTTTCATGTGAGGAATTTTGAGTAGAGAGCAAGTGACTCTTTGTCTGAGATGGGCATTTGGGAGATAACATTGCATTACAGTGCCCAGTCTGGGGATTGACACTTGTGGGAAGAATGTGAAGGTCAGCGAGAACTCAAGTTGTGTCAAGCTTCGCCAAGGGAGGTTTAGGCTGGACATTAGGAAGAAGTTCTTTACTGAGAGGGTGATTGGCCATTGGAATGCGCTGCCTGGGGAGGTGGTGGAGTCACGGTCCCTGGAGGTGTTTAAGGAGAGATTGGATGAGGCACTTAGTGCCATGGTGTAGTTGACAAGTAGGAGTAGGTGTAGGTGTTGGGTCATAGGTTGGACTCGATCTCAAAGGTCTTTTCCAACCTTATGATACTGTGATACTGTGACTGTGAAAAATGGATATGTTCACTAGGAAGAAATCTTGTGATGGGAAGATTAAGGAGTTAGTGGTGACTTGACACCTACTGGGAGTCCTTCCTGAGAGCTTCTGCACAGGTGTGGTACCTCTCCGATCCAGTGTGATGTAGGGATGCTCTTGGTGCTGGTACCTTCGAAATGGGTGCATAAAGGAAAAATAGAATTGAAGAGGCTCTTAAATTAATTTGAGAGAAACTTATTGGTACTTTGATTTAACATCAGAGCAAATGCAAGGGGGGTCTAACAGGGAGGAATTACACGGTGTGTTTCCACACGTCTTGAAGAGGATCAGCAGGGTACTTTGGAAGCGTGAGCCTCCACGTGTGCTGTGTTTTTGGCTTATGTTGTGGGGTGGTTTGAAAACAACATTCTTTTTAGATGGAACTATACCAGATGAGGAGCTCCAGGGTGGCACGCAACGCATACCAGCCACAAATGGGCATTCAGTCCTAGGAATCAGACGTAGTCCCAAGTTAGAGCATCAATGAAAATTCTGGGATGTACATAGTCAGTTGTTTCTCCCTACAGATGTGCTCCTAGCAGATAGAGATGTAGCAAAAGACCAGATTCTGAAATTAAACTAATTAACTTTCAGATGAGTCTATTAGCAATTCAGGCAGCTTGAATTTTATAACATCTCTCTAGGGAAGAAGGAGCCTTTATGTAAGGAGAAAAGTAAACAATGAAAGTGTAAAAGGAACACTATGACTATTGCACTGTAAAATCCGTATTTTGCATTGCTCGTTACTGTGGTGTTTATTCTAACAGCATCTCGAATATGGCCAGAACTATGATGTCAACGTGTTTATATGCTTGACTTAGATTATCCTGAAAGCACTAACCAGAGCTGAGTTCATTCCCACTGCTGCGGAGGGCTCTGAGGTCCTGCTCTCCTGTTTGGGCTGCCTTCTTCCTCACTGCTCAGAGTTAACAAAGCTGTGCTTGAGTGGTGGGGGGTTTACTCAAACCCGTGGAGTCGGTTTGAGACGTCAGCTCAGGCAGTGAAAGTTGAAATGCAGCATTGGAAAAGCTTGTGCCAAATTCTGAGAGGTCTGAAATCTGAGATTTTTGGCCTGTGATGCTTGCATGTTCTGAACAGAGAGCATATAAGTATATATTTTCAGAGAGGGGCTATAATGTAATGTTTCCTTTGGACAAACCTGGTTTTGGAAGGTAGAATAAAGTTGGAATTAGTTGTCTTATAACTGTTCTGCCCTGTGATAATCCCCTACTTGTCCAGATTTTCCTTTTCATGTTTTCCCCTGGCCAAGCATCAATTCAGTGAGGTGTAACTGGAGTTGTACAGTGTGGGAAATACCCTGTTAAATATATGTGCGTTAATTCTTTTCATGTGCATAAAACCGTGGGCACAAAGAATTTTTTTCTCCTTTAGTTTTAAGTTAAAATCCAATTTTTGCCCTCTGTATTTGTAAATTTCATTATGTGTATTGTAGAAATGAGAGTTGTCTAAGGAAATTTTGCATATGCAAAATTCGTGGGGAAGGAATTGGCTTAACACAAATGTTTTTTTCACATATACTGGAAACATTCTTCAGTTTTATGTTCAGATTGAATAATTTGTCGAGCATCCTTGCAGGACCTTGTGTAATTTGTAAACAAAATGTTGCTATTGTAATTCGATATTTACTGTCTGAAAGTTCTGTGTGAGGAAATGAAATATCCTTATTATAAGAGAAAGAAAAACACTGTTAAATAAAGAGCCAGCTTCTGTTTTAAGTACCTTTCCGCTGCCATCTGATGACTAGTGAAAGCAGGTTCAGTAGAATTTATTGGCTTCATTTCAATAAGTGACTGGCTGCATTAAAGAGGTTGCTGATGCTCTGTACGTGCAATTAGGCTGAGATTTAGGAAGGGAGTCCCCTCCTATTTGTGTGTTTTAATGAGAAATGCAATCTATTTAAAATAAATCTGTGAGTGTCTAAATATTTATTTAGAATGCGTGCACGTAGCAAGGTAGAACAGGCAAAGGCTTGATTGAACTAATGGACAATTGCAGTACTGTATCCTGAACACAAGACGGGGGTAGATAGTGCTGGTCTCCCTGAGAAAGGAAGATACTAAATTTAGCTCATTAGCTGTAGCACCTTGATTTAAGAATCATAGAATGGTTTGGGCTGGAAGGGATCTTAAACCTCATTAATTTATTCCCCTGCCATGGGCAGGGACATCTCCCACTGGATCAGGGAGACTCCGAGCCCCAACCAACCTGGCCTTGAACACCTCCAGGGATGGGGCAGCCACCTGGGCACCCTGGGCCAGGGCCTCCCCACCCTCATGGTGAAAATGTCTTCTAATCTAAACAATTTAAAACCATTTCTCCTTGTCCTGTCACTCCACGCCCTTGTACAAAGATCCTCTCCTGGAGCCCCTTTCAGCACTGGAGGCTGCTCTAAGATCTGCCCAGAGCCTTCTCTTCTCCAGGCTGAACAACCCCCTCAGCCTGTCCTCATAGCAGAGGTGCTCCGGCCCTCGGATCATCTTTGTGGCCTCTTCTGGACCCATTCCAACAGTTCCATATCCTCCTTATGTTGGGGATTACAGAACTGGACACAGAACTCCAGGTGGAAGGAGGCGATTCAGGCAGCTCAGAGCTTGATTTCAGCACTGCGTGAAGTTCTAGGCTATCACTTGAGGAACGCAATAATTAAACGTATATTGTGATTGTATAGTGAGATGGTTGAAATGGGAATTTATCAGTGTAGTTCATGCTAAAATAATTTGTAAGAAAAGTGACAAGCAAATGCAATCTGTTTTATCTGAACCTCAGCATTTGATTATAGGAAAACTGAAACTGAGTAAGTCAGGGAATGCATAAGGGAACAGTAAGAGGAATGCAGCTTGTTAATTGTGAAATTTTGAGTGGGTGTGCTGAACAAGTAACAGGATGGGAAGAGATCAGTACTGCTTTGAGACTGATCTTGGGACTGATCTTGTTACATAATTTTTATAATCTACTTACAAGACTGTTAATGAAATCTGGTAATACCAAGGTGAGAGTTATTTAAATATGAAGGGGGACCAGAATATCCTGCCAGAAAGGGTTAGAGCAATGTGTGGAATATAATCACTTCAGTATAAGTTGTAAATTCATACTTTTGGGGACTAAGAGTATTAGAATTTGTTTTATAATCTTGGGTTGAAATGTTGAAGGTGACACAGGAGAAAACTTGCCAGTCTATCTCGAGTAGAATATGAATTAATTTGTATTCATAATTTTATGTGCTCTGCGAACTCTAGGCTGTCGGGTGCAGCAGCAGGATGATCAGTCGCAGAATCTACAGTCAAATATATGAAAACATTTCAACTGTATTTCAGAAAAAATGGGGTAAATGTGACATCGGTTCATCTAGTTTGAAAATTGGAAGGTGGCTTTTAACTATTAGAGCTGTGAAGTTTTCTAAAAGTTATTAGCATAGATATTAGAGGTTGTTATCCTGCTGGTGTTCACATGGAGCCTCAAAATCTCTCATCCAGTGGGTACTGTTGACTACAGCTCATCTGAAAAATCCTGAGTTCTTTAGAAACCAAGATGGAAAACACTTATTATTTTTGGTTTTATATTAGGATGACAAATCTCATGCAGAGCTTACCAGAGAGGATACCTGTGCTCAGTTACAAAAGGCTAGGGGAAATAATTACATACCATGTGGGTGTTGAGCTGTGCAGTGGCAGTGTAGGAATACATGAATACACCCACTGTTATAACGCTGATAAGCCTTTCTTGAGCAGCATTTAATTCATTTACACAGCAGCTTTGTATTTTTATGTAGTTACTACCCCATCAGTTCCCTTAAGAAAGATGAGTTATTGCTTGGGAAAACTTCCAGTAGAATTTTTATTGGAAGTATATTCAGATATGTTTTCTCTTCTCAAAAATATTTTTCATAATCTCCAATTAATCAGCATATGAAGATTTTATTGAGTACTTGAGAATAGTAATATTGGATTTGTATTTGTGGTGGTTGAAAAATTATGTCAAAGCAATAATTCTCGACCCAAATGATCAGATATCAAACAAAAATAGAATAAATAACAAAAGATACTGTGTTTGATTTGATTGTATGAAAACCAGGACTGTAACGTTTATATTCAGTACATCAATACTTTTTTTTTTTTTTCTGTGGTCCCAAAGGAAAAGATTAGGGTCGAAGACAGAAGATGATATTTTCTCGTTAGGTGGAAACTGATCTTATGACTTGAGCTACTGGAACAGATTTTTACTTTGGCAGTTCACAAAACTCCTCAATAAATAGAAGTCAGATTCCTTTTCTTGTGTTGTGTAGGCAAATTGTTTTTTTAACCTATAGAATTTTTTCCTACTTTTGAGCATAACGTAACTGACTTCCAATTCAGGTTTATAAAGTAGCTTGCTGTTTTTAAAGCTTTTTTTTTTTTTTTTTTTCCCCTCAGTGGATTGAGTTACACATTAGGAAGACAAGAAAGAAATCAAATTTTAAAGAAATAGAGAAAAATTGTATTTGCATAGAAAATAATAAACCACTTTTGATCATTACTGTTCTGCAGATGAGGTGCTCTGTGTTGCACAAAATGCATTTAGTGAATGGGGTGTTTCTGAAGAGAAAATGTATTTATGCTGAAATAATGGTAATATTTCATGGTATATGCATTTAAGAAAATTTATAAATGATATTTATACCATGATAGCTCCGTGAATGTTTGGCTGTTACTGAAGAGGCAGCCCTGGCCATGCAATTTTATTCAGGTTGGCATGACCATGTATATGTGGGCAAGGTGAAATTTGTAAGGGAACACATCCAGATTAAAAGTGTGCCTGGCTAAAGGAAATTCGAGTTCACCCTGGATGCGTTCCCTTGTCTGGTTTGTTGTGCGGCCACGTGAAAACTGATGCCAGTAGAGGTTTGAGCTGGAGAATGGGCAGGGAAGGGAGGCCAGGAGTGCTTCTTCTGGTGGCAGTGTCACTGGTGTCACTTTAATGCACGATCACTGAAGTGTTGCTTGAAGATAGCCATGGAGGACCTGCTCCATGCCAGAATAACACCTGGGAATGTGGTTTTTCAGCTCTCTCTCACCTTTCTGGTGGTTCTGTGTAGACTGGCAATGAAAAACTGAGTTTTTAATAAAGTCACCTGCAATTTGCTCTGGTCACCGATCTGGTTAACAGGATTACTAAGATTTTTCCACTGTTCCCGTTAAATACAAGGGTTTTTCTTCTCCTCAGTTTAGTACAGTCAGTGTATTGTTAAGTCTCTTTTGGATTTACTCCATGAATTCTTGCGGTTTCTGTCTCCAGAAATCAGATCCAGTGCGCGATTCACCAGTGGCCACTGGAGGGCACTGCTGACCAACACATTTCTGCGCAGGGGTGGCCGGTGCGATCAGACCCTACACGTGTTCATCTTCGGACTGGAGCCACCGCTGGCATAATTCTAAGCTCTTCCCTGATGAAAGAATTCTTAATCAATTGTTTATTTTGATGCGCTTTTAGATTCAAATTAAGCGTTTCCTCCAGTGATTTACCAAATCAGAATCTTGCTGAGGTTACAACTCTGTTACAGTATCCATTATTAATACTTAAATAACATACTGAATTGTTCATACTCTCATTAGATCTCATTCGAATGCTGTTAATCCTTTCTGGGTAGCAGATATAACGAACAATGGGAGTTGAGTGTCTCCATCATTTAATAAACGCAAGGTAACTTGGATGGCAGTGGACATCATTGTTCTAGAGAGTACTACGAATAGTTGACAACTGATTAAGTACACATTATTTGCCTCATCGTTGCGTATAAGAAGTAACAAGCCGACACAAAAATGATAATACACATTGGAAAAACGTAATCCTCCTCCTCCCACCCCCAGATGGTATGTTTTAAAATCATGAACATCATGTAATTTACTTATTTAATTTATTTAGTAAACATCAGCAGCTTTCTTTTCTAAATGCTTGTCCAATATCTCCTTGACTCAGTCTAAACCTTTGTATCCAGGGCATCTTTTGTCAGGTTGCTTTGCCAAGGAGATCTGAGATGTTTCGCATGAAGAACTACCTCATCTTGTTTTGAATGTGGTTTCTTCAAGCTGCATTTGCTAAATCTCAGTTCTCATATTCTTAGAGACTGTAGAGTCTTCATATCCATGTCTCTGTGCCACTACTTCATAAACATTTATCATTCACTTCCATATTTTTTTTCCTAGTGAAAAATCCTAACCAAGAGTGGTTCCAATTATAGAAACCGTTAAACTCCTTTGAACATCCTTATTACTCTTCTGTAAACAGTTTGTAGCCGTACCTTCTTTTTGAGTAGGGCACACAGTTTTCTCGGTGTAGGCAAAGTACATTTTTTTTTTACCGTGGGGTAGCGATGTTCTTTATTGCTCACAGATGGTTTGCTTTTTTCCCCATTGCAGGGTCTTGAGGAGGTATTTTCATGAGTTATCTTCAGATGAGACTACTGATGGTTAGCTGAGAGAGTATTTTCTTTTTAGATAAGCTTAGAAGATAACTCACATAGTTTTAAATTTATCCATGTTGAATTTCATGTGAAACTTTATTGTTAAGTCACATGGTCAGGCAAGAACTTGTTCTGTTGGTCTTCAAACCCTGATCTTACTCTTCCTGCCCTCTGGCAATCACCCTTCTCAGCTTATCTTTCTTCACTGCTTATCCTCTTTCATGATCTTTAATGGGTATGTAGAATCCTTGAGAGGGACTCCATGGGTGACTTCCTTTCCTTTAAGGAGTGGCCGTTTACTCCCATCTGTTATTTCTTACTGTGTCTTACAGTCAATTATTCGCTATGCAAAGGCCTTCATTCCTCTGCTAGTCTCCTTAAACAGTTTCCTTAAGAGTCTTTGGAGAGGAATTTTGTTACACTGACATGGATTTTCACAAGGTTTGTATCAATTAAATCACCTTATCTCAATATCTTCCAAGATCTCTAGTAGGTTTGGAAGGCAGACCTTCTCCTCACAGAAGCAATACTGATTTTTACAAGTAGATGGCAATTACCTATAGATTAATTCTGCCCATTCTTATGGTTTCTTCTGATCTCTCAAGATGAAGCAGAAGCGCAATAGGCCAGTAGTTTTCCAGATAATCCGTGGAACTTTTTTAAGAAGTTGTTGGAACGCAGATGAGGGGTTCTTTTTGTGGGTATGTTTGCCTTTTCTTTTTAGCGCGTCGTCGTCACTCAGTCTCTAAAGAAGGTTATGGCCAGTCTGACTTCAACAGCTTTGGTTTTTAGTAATGTCCAATAGCTTGAGGGAAGGATTTATCCCAGTCAGGCAAGCCGAGAGGGACATAACAGTGCTTACAGTAGCAGCATCAAATTACAGAAATAATTTAGGTGTCATGCAGTATCTGTATTCCATCACTGATGATAAAAATTTAAATTCTATGATTGGTAATGCTTAAAGTAGAACATGGTGTCCTAAAAAGTCAGTTTCCCATGTATAAATAAAGCCAGTCAGTAATGCTGTCCAGTCACTGACAAGAGACAAATAGTGCATTTGCTGTAGTTACTTTATTTTAGCAAAGTTTTCAATATATTCAGGTTTTAAATAACAAGATTTTAAGTTTCTTCCAACATGTAGAGCATAAGCTAATGATGAAAAGATCACGTTTTTGGTTATTACAGAACAAATGAAAAAGAAAAGTTCCTGCTCTTCATAATTTTAATAATCCTGTAATTTAAAAATGGTGCATTTTGCTGACTTATCCTTATTTAGCAAAAATAATTGGCTAAAATGCGTTCCAAAAGAATATATAACTGTGGCTTTTGGTATCGTAAATCTTTGCAAAATGACCCATAAAATGTCATAAAAATGAAATATTAACAACATTCTTTTTATAAAGCACTTCACAGTGTTTTTTACTCTGAAAGAGAATGCAGAAAGGCACTGGCAAAGGACAAATACCGATTCCTGAGTTTTAATATAGTATAATCTATTTTGTATCTTAATTTACTGTAACGTTATTTACTTCGATATAAGCTTACTGTGGTTAGTTCTAATGCGGTATCGTTTTTCTCAGGAGGTAACATGCAGCCTATACTGTGCTACGCATTTTAGACCTGTACAATCTCTAAAAATATGATACTTCATGCCTTTCCTTCAATTTGTGACTCATACAGTATGTTTTCTGAGAAGAATGCAGAACTATATCATCATTATTTGAGCTAATCTAACGCTTTCAATTTGACTGGCGTCCCTTGTTGTCAGTCTTTTTTCCACTGAGCATCTGTTAAGCATAAAAGTTATACTGTATTTTATCAGAATGAGCAATCCTGACAGCTGTAATTAAGCCTCCCCTGTTTCTGCTTTTATTGGCTTTACCGTCCCTGTCTAACAGATTGTTCAAATTGCACATTTGTTTACAAAACAGGTCCAGATTGTTCTTTGAACGTCCCTTCCACGGAGTCTTACTGGATTTTACCAAATGTAAAGCCCTTCAGCCCTTCTGTGGGCCGGGCTTCCCATAAGGCAGTCCTGCACGGGAAGTTTATGTGGGTGATCGGTGGATACGCTTTTAACTACAGTTCCTTCCAGATGGTGTTGAAGTAAGTGGTTTCTCCTTGGTCATAGCCCTTCTGATGTGGTTTAGGGAAAAGGGATCTCACCAGGGGGGTCACCCCTATAATGCACTTTAAAAGTTTTACATGTGTTTAAATTCTTTATTAACAGCATTATTTTCTGCTTTTATTTTTTATGAATAAAAAAAGTTTAAAATATGTTAACAGCGATCTCTATGTGATAATAATGTGCAGTTTCTTCAATTTTGTCAAAACTATCACTAGACTTTGCCGCAAACCATGAAAATGTTTGTAGTGATAAAACAGCAAAAGAAACCCATGTGCTGATCCTTTTAAGATGCTATTGAAGTTCATTTATAGCTATAAACTTGTATTTAATGCGTGGACATAGCCTGTTGGTGCCCTGCCCGTGGGGTTAAGCAGGTCACCTGTATTTCAATTCTTCACATTTATGACAGTTTGTGTGGTCACTTGTATATATGTACAGGCCCTATTTGTGGAAAATGAAAGTAACATGATGTGTTTATTAGTGTGTTTATTCTGGTTTTGTCTGCCTCTTGTTTTCTTCCACACCTTTGCAATCATCCATAAAAATCTCATCATTTTTGGTGATTTCCTTTCCTATTTTTGTCTCCTTATTTTTTACTTCTCTTTTGCTGTGTTTCAATCCACAAATGGATTCATCGTTAATTTAAATTAAAAGGGGACTAAATTCAATTGTGGAGCTGAGGGGGTGCTCAACAATAAGTTTGCAAAGTAGCACAAAAGACTCTGGCATAAGCACTTTATTGGGGTTTTTTTGTGTGACAGGTAGCAATGAGCTTAGCAACCCAGTTTTGTAACTTCCTTGTAAGTGTGATGGTTTTTATTACAGTTTTGTTTTCTGGGATCATTCGTGGGTCCCTGGAAGAGCTGCCTGTCTTCTCATTGATGAGCATTTAGTACACTGTCACTAGGCAGTACGCTGTTGTAACAGGTAAAGGTGATTGTGCTACTGCTGTTAACAAATTACCGTGTCCGATAAACAACGGTGGCTGATCAAGGGTGCGCGCTTTGCCAAAGAGAAGTTAGTTCAAACATGGAAAAGTCCTATTACTCTACAGGTAGAAAATGTTTACATTTTTCTATTTCTCTTGTAGCTACAATTTGGAAAGCAGTATATGGAATGTAGTACCTGTATCCAAAGGGCCACTCCAGAGATACGGACACACCCTTGCCCTATATCAGGTTTGGACTCTTCAGCATCCTATTTAATTAATTTCTTTGTGTGCTGTTAGCAACTTTAACATGATTCATCATTAACATGGCTGTTTTGGTTTGTTTTTTTTTTTTAAAAATTCTTAATCCTGGTGACTTGTTGCTTATTATTTCGTCAGGTTTTTTTACTACAGCCTTCTGTTATTGATTTCTGCCATAGAAATCCTTGTAAAGTCTGCCATGAAGAACTCGTATGGGAAAATTAACTCCATTTTATTGCTATGGTTTATCTTCCCAGAATACTCCTTCAGACTGTCTGTTGGCAGCACAAAATATCTAGTTAGCTGTATTTCTGATGCATGTGAAAAATGATGTATTGGTACTTTAATGGGTTGCCTACAAAATTACATAGGAAGTGTTTCGTGTCTTGCATTTCTATGTCTCTGCGTTTTAATTTGTTGGAGTTTTTTGAACCTTTTTTAGAAGTATACTTTTTCTTCTAAAAGTTTCCTTTATCCTCCTGTTAAAATAAGCTTTATTCTGTTATTTGCGATGGGAAATATTTTTTTTTTTTAAATAAGAAGCATTCATGTGATCTGAACGGGTGTCATTAAAATGCCTTCATATTGTTAATACAGATTTTAACTTCTTAGTTGTCCCTTTTAGTTTCTTTATGATCAGTCTTCATTTTATATGGTGCTCCTTTTGAAGTTAAGCAGAATTATAGTTAGGGGTGGAATTTTTGTTTTGTTTTTCCTGGCATCTGTTGCTCCTCGAGAGATGCTGAATGTGAACCCCGCAGGGTTAATACTGTAGGGGTGTTTTTGAGTAGTAATACTAACTAGGTTCTGTGCGTGCAGTAACATCAGCTCAAAAATTGCTTTTCTTCTTGTCAGTTCCCTATTCCCTGACTCATTACTAATGTATTATCTGATCTTCGAAAGGTCAGATCTTTCTGACCGGTATCTCTGATTATTGCAGTTCTTGTAGAATGTGGACCTTTTAGTTGGGAAACATTCAAGTAATGTATCATTTAGCAGGTCAGAATAAAGGCTTCAAATATCATTTAACCTTTTCATTTGACAGTGCTAATATTTTCCTGAGATATTCCAGACTAAAGAGTAACCATTTTAGAGTTACTTTCACCAGCAAATATTAAAAATAACAGACCTGTGTTAGTTCAGAGATCTTTTTGAATTTCTGGGAGGAAATGCAACTCTTGTTAAAATTAACGTAATCTGCCAGCAAGTGTGTAGCGAAGAAGCCGTTGCTATTGTCGAAGACGTGCGTTAATTGGTAATTAGAATCCACTAATAATGAACACAACACCACTCATGCAAAATTATTAAAGAGGACCTACAGAAAAGCTATTGAGGAACTCTTTATCAGTGAAAGCGAAGGTAGGATGAGAGGAAGAGTTACGCTGAAAGAGGGGAGGTTTAGATGAGATCTTGGGAAGAAATGTTTTCCTGTGAGGGTGGGGAGGCCCTGGCCCAGGTTGCCCAGAGCAGTGGTGGCTGCCCCATCCCTGGAGGTGTTCAAGGCCAGGTTGGATGGGGCTTGGAGCCCTCTGATCCAGTGGGAGGTGTCCCTGCCCATGGCAGGGGTCTGGAACTCGGTGGGATTTAGGATCCCTGCCAACCCAAACCGTTCTTTTATTTTGTGGTTCTATGATTAACTAAAGTGTTCCTTGTACCGGTGATTTTGCCAGATGTCAAAATTTCATGTGACAAAGTATAGCCTTGGGAGACAAGTTCTTAATTTAAGTTGTTAGGATAAACATTTGATGCTTTTGTTTTCAGATATTCAGTCTCTTGAAAAAACAAAAGGAATCCAGTGTGAAGAGTATTAGAACATAACACCTAGAGATGGCAGCTTTGAGCTGTGTTTTGAGCTGTGTACCAGTCATTGTGTAACGTTTCCTTTACAGTTGAGAGGAAAAAATATCCACAGAGAAGAAATTAGATTAAGTTTTTGACTTGAGCTCCTGAGATTTCAAAACCTGGTGCTAGAGCAGAGTGAGAGCACAGAGCTAGTGCTGCCTGATTGTGGTGCAAGGTAAATTGGAGCTATATAATTGACTCTGTGGAGAATGAAATAAGTTACTGTGCCCATTTCCCTCAGAAAGCTTCTTTAGTTAAAATTGAAGTACTGTACTTCTTTATTCTGAGGAAAAAAGATCACAAGGCTCCCACTGATATATAGTTATAACAAGTGACTAAGACTTTTTATGCATTTATAGACGAGAGAGTAGAAAAGTTTTCTTGCTTTTAGACCAACTAAACCGTTAGATAGCATTACAGTCGGTGCCTCTTGAGATGGTTATTGGCAAGGCGCTACCTGTGTCTGCTAGCAATTGGTTCTCCTGTGTCTCAAAGGTTATTGATGGTTCCTGGCATCTTGATGCTGAAATATGTCAACATACTTTGAAATAATTCATATACGAAATAGGATTATAAAGAGACTGGAGGAGATGGCTTGTGAGGTGTCTAAAGTAGGTACGTAAAGCTTTGCTAAACAGAGACTAGATAGGGAGTTATTAAATTGATAAATACTAGACCCCTGGAATAAAGTAGGAAGGGAGTTGCAAACGGGATGAGTATATGGAGTTCCCTTGGTCGTGAGCTTGTGATTGTATCATGGACCTACTATTCCAGGTAGTCCCAAGACAATGGAGGGATGACTGGGCATTGGGGTTTGTTTCTTTTGAGATTGGCAGTTGGAATGAAACAAACAGGCAGGCTAACACAGTAGTAATCATTAAGATGTTTTCCGGTATATGGACCATTTTATATGTAGTCAAATTTAATTCGACTCGTTCAAGTTTTATGAATGTTATTTTCAATTTTAAAGCTTTATTAAAAAAGGGTAGTTATTTTGATTCCTTTTCCAAATTAATTGGTATTGATGCTGAGTCTGTATATCTCTTCTGGTATTTTTTATTAGACTAATGAAAAGCTAGCATTAACAAAACAAAAGAGAGTGAAAACTTTCTGCCTCAATATGAGTGAGACAAAATCTTTCGCCAGTTGGTTTATTATTATTCTTTTATAAGCCTGTTTTTGTTGGCTATTGTAGTATAATTCCGAACAGCGCTGGGAAAGTATAAGTCTTTTCTATTAATAGTTTTTATCAGATTGTACCACCAAGTTGCATAGTTTATTTGATTTTATGACTTTCAATTGCATCTTATGCACAACCTGCCTTCTAGTTCTGATTTGCAGACTTTAGAAATATATGCAAAGTAGGTAAGATTAGCTGTCACACAGGTTTTGCACGTAGTCTAGCTACAGACCTATTCAGAGGTACTTTTCAATTAAGTGGACCTTACTCATTAAGAGGTCGGTTCCTTCATGTAGAAGTGAGACATTTTTTCCTTCCTTGTTCCAACCTTATATTCCAAATGGTTTGAATTTTGAAGTCTAAGCGTGAGCAGCTTTTAGGTCTAGCAGATCTAACAGCAGATGCATAGTTAATACCTTTTATGCAGTCTTCATTAATTATTCTTTCCTTCCAATATGTTTAATAACAGAATTAGAGAATAGTCAGGGTTGGAAGGGGCCTCTGGAGCTCATCCAACCCAGCTTCCCTGATGAAGTGGTTCACCTAGAGTAGGTTGCACAGGAACACATCCAGCTGGGTTTTGATGATCTCCAGAGGAGGAGATAACAGGCCCTCCCTGGGCAGCCTGTCCCAGTGCTCCGTCACTCTCACAGTATAAAGCAGCTTTACCACATGTTGAGGTGCAGCCTCTTGTGTTCCTGTTGGTACCTCTTGACCCTTGTCCTGTTTCTGGGAACCACTGAACGCTGTCTGATCTCCTCCTCTTGACACCTCTCAGCCTCCTCTTCTCCAGGCTAAGGAGACCAATGTCTCTCAGCCTTTCCTCATAGGAAAGATGCTCCAGTCCCCTAATCATCTTTGTGGATGAATTTTTCTGTAGCCACGATGCAGCAAAGAAATACAAAATGAAAAAGATGTGGTTATTTTAACGTGATTAATTTACTTCCAATTGATTAGAAATGGATTACAAATTACCCCCTTACTGCATTTCCTTTACACGTTGTTTTTTGTGGTACCTACCTGATAAGATTATTTTGGAATGCAGGCAGCATTTGCATAACAGTGTAGCGTTCCTAGGTACAGTCAGAACAGCTGATAAATTTTGTTCTTTCAGGGGATAAAAAATATTGCTAAGTCTAAAGACTAAAAATATCATAACTCTAAGAAAAGACTTGAATTACTGCATTTATATGAAATATAAAAGAAATATTAACACTGAGATATGGTTGTAGGGAAGAGAGTCTGTCCAAGGTCAAAGAAACTGATGATTTGGCGATCTGTTTTGTCCAGGATTCGTTGTGATGTACGTAGAGACTTAATCTGCTCTGCTCTATAGTCCATCCACTGGGACTTAGCAGACAAGTGGATGCTCTTGTTTGCTCTTTTCGGCGATACTGTGGAGTAACGTCCTTGCTCCGTTTCTGTATTTGCTCACTGTAAAATGCTTTTCTGTGCAGGGAGTTGAGGTCTCGTTAAAACTACTACGCAAAAGCTATGTGATACTGTTGGGCCATGATTTTTCAGGAGTTACCAAGTACACAGCTGTGGAAGTCAGGAACATGAGACAGCTGGAGTGAAAAATACTGGGTCATGCTATCTTATTCTAAACAAACATCCAGTACACTTTTTTTATTTAAAGGTCAGCAGTTTGTGTTCTGGCACTCACGTATTGTATCTGTTGGAAAGCCTCACCATTAGCATATATTTATACTTAGTTCATAAGTATAATTGTAAAGGTAGTAGAAGTTTATAAGGGGATTTTTTTTCTTCCACAATGTTAGGCTGATGAGGACTATTTGCACTTATATCTTTTCTACGATCTCTTCCTGATTGCGCTTTCCACACAAATGTTCACTTTTATGTGTCTAGGATGTTGGGGGTTTTTTCCTGTGTAACTATGCATGTAACACATTTTTTTTTTTGTTCTCTTATTTCTTCCATGGACTCTGGTCTGTGAGCCTTTCTTTCTCCATGTTCAGCTGATCATCACTAACTATTAAAGTGTTTATCAGCAGCACTAGGAACTGCTTAATCTCAGAAATAGTCCTGAGCGAAGCTTAGTTAAATCTGTTTTTGGGGTTGATAAAGTAGTTGTCACGACCTACTTGTCTTTTTCTCTGTGAGTAGTCTTGTGTACAGGATCTGCTGTGTCATTTATAAAAATTGCTCCTCACAGAAGTGTGCTTTTATCTGAACTTCGAAACATTTGAGCAGAACTGTGAGGAAGACTTTCTTACTATCAGCTGTCTGAGTAATCATTTCAAAGTTCATGCAGCTCTCCAGGTCACCTTTTTTTTTGTGTAATGTCTTTCCACAGTGTCAAATGTGTTTTCCAGACACTGTTATACAGCAACTGCAACTCCTTCTTTCTGCTATAGTCCATCTGTATTAAAAAATAAATAAATAATTACCCTGCTAGGTTAGCAGTGTGAATTTGCCTTTTAACATCTACGTGACCGTGTAACGCATGGAGCCATACAGGATCCCTTTTAGAACAATATTTGTTCAAACTGTTCCTTTGGATCAGAGCACACCCTCTCCTTACAGCTTTTGGAGGTCTTTACTAAGCTCTTTAAGTTGTTTTGTCTCATAGGAAAAGAATGGGTTCAGGTATTTATATAAAAGTAGGTACAGAAACAGCATTATAACCCTCTCAAGCCTTTGTTTTGCTGCATTAAAGAGATGGCCATTCTACTGGCCTTCCACGGTGTGCTCCAGCGTGGGTCCCTGTGGGGTCACAAGTCCTGCCAGCAAATCTACTCCAATCTGGGCTCCTCTCTCCACAGTTCCTGCGTGGAGCCTGCCACCATGTGGGCTTCCCACAGGGTCACAGCCTCCTTTGGGCATCCTCCTGCTGCGGTGTGGGGTCCTCCACAGGCTGCAGGTGGAGACCTGCTTCTCTGTTAACCTCCAGGGGGGACAGCCGGCCTCACCATAGTCTTCACCACAGGCTGCAGGGGAACCTCTGCTCTGGTACCTGAAGCACCTCCTCCCCCTCCTTCCTCACTGACCTGTCTGTCTTCAAGAGTTAATTTCTCTCAAATGTTCTCACTCCTCTCTCTGGCTGCAGTTGCTGCTTCCTAGGTTTTTTTTTTTTTTACCCTCTTAGCATCTTTGGGATAACAGATTTGTCACCATTACTGATGGCCTTGGCCAGTGACAGGTCTGTTTTGGAGTTGGCTGACATTGGCTCTATCAGACATGGGAGAAGCTTCTAGCATTTTCTCACAGAAGCCACTCCTACCTCTCTCTTAAATCACTCTACTCAATATTACGTACCTGCCAGTTGGATTTCACCTTTCATAGAATCACAGAATCCTAAGGTTGGAAGAGACCTCTCAGATCACTGAGCCCAGCTGTGCCTGTCTCCCCACTAAACCACATCCCCAAGGAGCTCATCCACCTGTCTTCGAAACACCTCCAGGGATGGCGACTCCACCCCCTCCCTGGGCAGCTGTGCCAAGCCCTGACCACTCTTTCAGTGAAGAAATTGTTCCCAATGTCCAGTCTAAACCTCTCCTGGCACAACTTGCGGCCATTTCCTCTCGTCCCATCGCTGTCACCTGTGAGAAGAGCCCAGCACCCACCCCGTCACAGCCTCCTTTCAGGCAGTTGTAGACAGTGATGAGGTCTACATCATCATGATGATGAGGTCTCCCCTCAGCCAGCCTCCTCTTTAAGTTAAACAACCCTAATTCCCCCAGTCTCTCCTCGTAGGGCTTATTCTGCATTTTATTTATTGACACGCATGATGATAATAGCATGCAGTTTACGTTTCTATTTAGATCCCATCAGCTCCTTGTACAATGAGTCTGAAATTTCATCATGGGTGATCCAAAATTCTTGTATCAGGTAGTTTCCTTATCTTCCAGTAGTTTCCTTATCTTCCAGTTTCTTTTTCTGAGGCTCAGTATTCCACGCCAAGCAAAACTTTGTCAAATTCGCTAAGCCTTCAGCTTCTTTTATTTATTATTTCTTTATTGTTTAACCCAGATACGATTGAATTTAGGGAGAACCCTAGTATTGTGCGTTGCAGTACGCAGAAGACAAGTGCTGACTGCACAGACAGCAGGCAGATGGGATGCTGAGTCTGTGTGCTGACCAAGGCGAAGTATCATTGTCGGAACCAGAGGCAGTTTTTCTACCCAGCTGTCCTTGAGCCAGTCTGTGAAGCCGACGAGTTGGAATTTGTTTTGACTTTGTATGCCTTGGTTCGCAACTCTAGATGAAGTCTGAGCTTTAGTAGGATTTGCTTTCAGTCAATATTTAAGTAAATCTTTCATTACTTGTCAAAACAGATGGCATTGCCGTTTGAGGTTTGTGGTTCATGAAGACTTGATAAATCTGTTCTGCATACCTTTAAAAGAACTCAAAGTCCTGCCCTATGGGATTCGATCTTAGCAAAATTGCCAAAGAGGATGCTTGTACACGCGTTGTCCCTTTGCTCTGGGCTCTGATGACTGAATTTTCTCAGGTCTAAAGTTACTTTGCTGTTAAAAGAGAATGGTGCTCTCTTGAGCGTGTGCTGAATGAAATCCCCGTTGGCTGAGTGTGTGGAAAATCACATCTTCGTTCTCTAAGCTATTCCTTAAGAAACCACTATAATATCCTTTTCTTGTTTAGCCCTCTTTTAATAGAATGCTGCAGCGTGAGTTATAAGAGCCATATAATTAAAGTTTTTACGCTTGAAGTAATCCAGTTGAGATTCATTTTGGTGTCATTTTCATGGCTGGGTTTATTTTTCAGAGAAATAGTCTCCTTATCGTCGTCGTTGGCTTAGTTTAAATATCATTGTCTGGGATTAGTGTCTGATATCGAGCTGGTTAATGTAAGATTAAATGTGAAGATTAAAATCAGATTGTTCAGTTATGAAATATTACGCAGCACAGAAGCAAGCAGTTCAGATGTTATCTTTCTGTAATCCATTATTTACTTTCGTTTCTCTCCTTTCCCCTTTTTACAGGAAGACATCTACATGTATGGAGGCAAAATTGAAACCAATAATGGCAATGTTACTGATGAGCTGTGGATTTTCAACATACACAGTCAAACGTGGAGTGCCAGAACCCCTGCAGTGCTTGTACACGGCCAGCAATACGCTGTGGAAGGTCATTCAGCACACATAGTAGAGCTGGACAGCAGAGATGTGGTTATGATTATAATTTTTGGATATTCTGCCATATATGGATACACAAGCATTGTGCAAGAGTACTACATCAGTAAGTCACTTGCAAAGTATTTTTGTCATGTACTGACAAAAAAAACCTGTTTGTTTTTTTTTTTTAAGTGAAGAGGATTCCTGTTTTCATAAAAAAATATGTATTTGGCAAAATAAAAAAAACTTTGTGTTTTTTTCCTTTAAATTACATATATCAGATTTCTTGTTAAGCAGTTGGGTTTTATGCAAGTTTGGATGATAAAGGCTTTGGGCTTGTGTTATTCTGTGTGTGGATGTGGAACTCTTTAAAGGGGGTCAAGACTGAAACCAGAAATTCCGTGCAGTGCTTATTGTCACGGTGAAACCGTATGTTTTAACCACAGAGCAGATGGAGTAAAAAAGACTAAGTAGAAAGAAAAAAAAAAAAAGGGCAAACCAGAACACATTGAATAGTGCCCACTGCAATGATTTAGTTATTTTGAAGGTTCTTCAATGGTGCTGTAATATTTTCATTCTGATTTTCAGAAAGTAATAACTTAGTTGGTTGTTGTATGTAGGGATCTCTCTGAAGTGTCTATGTAGGAAATATGATAAAACAAACAATTTTTGTAAATAACCTGCCGTGACTGTCTGGGATTTCCCTTGTGGCAATCTTATCTTAGGGGTGATTTTAAATGCTAGATTTTAAAAAATACCTTAGTTTATTTATCTTGTATGTGGTGCACCTAAGATACTATTTCTGATACATTTTTTTGAATATCTATATGCCCACTAATTCAAATTATATTCCTCTCATTTTTGTTGATTCTTTATTTTCTACAGAGATGATTTGAGTCCCTCAAGTTATTTAAGCAATCACAGAATGTATAATATAAAATTTCAAAGTAATATTTGTATGTTAAGGAATAATTGTTCCATTTCACACGTTGCATGTGTCCACATATATATAAAAATCACTGTTTAAGTAGAATTAGGGGGTGGGTAAATCCCTTCAAAACTTAGAGGGCTCTTGTGCTTCATGATGGTAGCATTTTATTGAGCATGGATAAAAAAGAATGGGAGAAACAGGAGGAGCACCCTGATGTGCTTTATCCATGCTGAACCTTTTGATTTAACTGCATAAAACTCTGGTATTAGAATGATGTTTCACAACTATATTTTAACATTTCTTAAGTATTCAAGGCCTGATTTCTTTTAAAACCTCAGTTTCTGAAAGTTTTTTTTTTTAACCTACAAGAGATTTTTTTTCCTCAAGTTAAAATATGTTCTAGTTTTCTGTATGCTCATTCACTCTAATATCTATTGAACTTTTGAATTATTTACTTCAAATGCTGCTTATTCGGTCTGGAGTAGAATTATGAGTATTATTCTCACCTATTATTGTGGTTAGTTTAATTATGAACAGGGAAAATAAAAGAACGAGGAGTACACGATTCACTTTGTGGAATTTTTTTGGCTGGTGGCTTTTATTACTGGCTTTATGAGTAAAGTGTACAACTTGTTCCTGTTTTAATTTTTTTTAAAGGTAAAGCTGTGTTTGTGGAGGATTAGTAAAACGGAGTATAACCAAGCATATATAAAACAAATAAACAAAAAATGATAAGCTTTGAGTAGGAGAAAGCACTTCTCTGGTGGTTGTTATGGGTCTCAGTTATTGTCAAGTTTTTAAGTCTGCTTTTGGAGATGGTAATTTTATCACGTACCAGTGAGAAATTCAGTTTATTAGAGAAAGTGTGCTTCACTTGCATCAAATCCAAAGTAACCTTGCAGCAATATAAGGTATTACTGTGGAAACCCATTGATTTCAGTGAGTCTGCTGGCATGATGGAGGATCGTCAGCACATGCACGGCTTTGCAGGACATTGTCTCTGTGCTGTAACTGGACCATTTCTGCTGTGGACAAGTCTTAGGATCCTAGAATGGTTTGGGTTGGAAGGGACCTTAAGGCCCATCCAGTTCCACCCCCCTGCCATGGGCAGGGGCACCTCCCACTGGATCAGGGGGCTCCAAGCCCCATCCAACCTGGCCTTGAACACCTCCAGGGATGGGGCAGCCACCACTGCTCTGGGCAACCTGGGCCAGGGCCTCCCCACCCTCACAGCAAAACATTTCTTACCAAGATCTCGTCTAAATCTCCCCTCCTTCAGCCTAAAACTGTACCCCCTCACCCTGTCCCTGCACTCCCTGATCAAGAGCCCCTCCCCAGCTTTCCTGGAGCCCCTTTCAGTACTGGGAGGCTGCTCTAACGTCTCCCCAGAGCCTTGCCTTCTCCAGGCTGAACAACTCCAACTCCCTCAGCCTGTCCTTGTATGGGAGGTGCTCCAGCCCTCAGATCAACTTCATGACCTCCCCTTGACTTGCTCTAACAGATTCGTGTCCTTCCTGTTCATGTTTGATTTTTGCCACATTGTGTCTCCTCCTTTCCCCTCCCCCCAAGTAAAACAAATTTTGTGGCAAATTTTCTTGATTCTGTGTCAGCTGTAGCATTTATGTACAGTTTTGCAGCTGTAGGATAAGTTTTAAGCCATAAAATCTCAGATGAAGGTTTGAACAAAGAATGGTTAGGGTTGAATCGTAGAATCCTAAGGTTGGAAGAGACCTCTGAGACCATTGAGTCCAACCGTGCCTGTCTCCCCACTAAACCCTGTCCCTAAGGAACTCACCCACCCATCTTTTAAACCCCTCCAAGGATGGCGACTCCACCCCCTCCCTGGGCAGCTGTGCCAACCCCTGACCACCCTTTCCATGAAGAAATTCTTCCTCATGTCCAGTCTAAACCTCCCCTGGTGCAACCTGGGGCCATTTCCTCTTGTCCCATCGCTGTCACTTGTGAGAAGAGCCCAGCACCACCTCTGTTCAGGGAGTTGTAAAAGTTGTAAACAGTTTTGGGGACTTTGGCAAGCTCGGGATCCAAAATGAGAAGACATGGGAAGTGGTGGAAGTTTTATTGGGAAGCCATCTGAGTAGGAAACAAAGCTTATTATAAAAAGGCGTTCTCATGTTATGGAAAGTAATTGGAGTCCTATTTTCTCTCTCTCCGTTTGCTTTTAAAACATACCTTGCCTTAACACTTGAAATTGTTCCACTTTATTCTTTCTCAATGTTATCAGCTGTGGCTTTTGGTTGTAATCAGGGCTATTTTTTCAAGCATTTACCTGATGTGTGCTGAAAGAAAGAGGCGTAGAAAGATGCAAGTTACCCTTTGGTTCACATGAATTTAAACCTCTAATGATCCAGCACTGTTAATGAACTTTGCCTTCTGACTCTCTTGTCCATGGGGTCTGGGTCAGGAAACATCTAAAGAAGTTTTAATTATTGATGGATGCCCTGGCTTTTTGCATAGAAATGTAGTTTTTATTAACAAAACATGTGAATCAATTGTGTGCATGGTCTGAAAATTTCTCTGACGTTTTTCTATTAGTGAAGAAAACAATTTCTAAGTCAAAAAGGTTCTGGAAAAATCAGACATGGTTTGCAGGCAGATTTTCACCATGCAGAAGCACAGGAATCGTTTGTGCTCCAAAGATGCGGTGGTGCTTGCAGGAACAAAAGAGCTTCCTGTTGTCCTTTATTGCTCTACCTAGACTTACGACTTTTGAGGAACCAATAAATCCTCGTATGGGAATTATGTGAATGATTTTACTAACTTGAACCATAAAGCTTTTCTGGGTTACTCCCCAGGGAAATTTATTTCCCTTTAGGTTAGCAATACCTCATAAACCTCCGAAGAATCTCAATGTGAGTCTCAAGGTGAATATAATAATGGTGCTTTGTTTTAGCTGAGGTTTCTAGAAGCTCCTTACATTTTAAGAAACTTCAGAACGAGTCTTTTGTGATTTTGTTTAATTTTTTTAGAAGACAGCCTTTTTTGGATTAGCAGCATATCACTTTTTTTAGGCTGTTTATGACTTTAGAAGCAGCTTGTAGGTTGCTTTTGATTAAGAATGGTTCTTTGAAATAGTGGTAAAAGAAATGGCCCTATGATGTAACATGTGTTTCCCTTTTTTTGATAAGTTAGCATTGGCTTCATGATTGCTCAAAAATATTTTACAATTTGTCATTGCAATGAAATGAAGATGACACGCTGGGGTGCTGCTTGGACATTTTTTTCTTTTTCCCTAACCTCTTCAAGGGTTGTATTGTGGTAAGGACGGATCAGGGCAACGTATCCACATTTCCTTGGATTTTTTTTAGTGGCTTTATTAGTGCATATTAATTTTTTTTTTTTTTTTTGCAAACAACTTAATCTCAAAATGCTATTTTACTTATTCTGTTTCGATTGATAATTATTATTACTCAAAGTTGCAGTTTTTTTCTTGATTTGGTCATCCTAATCAGTATCATACAAAGAAATATCTGGAAAAAAGGGAAGAATAAAGTTTTGTCTTGTTTCATGTTCTTTGATAGGTGCGATTAACTTCCTGTGAGCAAAAGGCTGCAATTTATCACTTAGGACATCAAAATCAGTGCTTTTTAAATGTAGATAACCGTATTTTGTCATTCCTTTAAAAATATACAAAGATTGATCTTAATCAAGGTTTTGTCTGTATTGCCGTTGGAAAATGGCGTACGATTTGAGTGAGGAGGCATCTTCTACGTCAGAGCCTACCTTTATCAATGGCCAGTTTATATTCACTTGTTTTTTGAGTGATACATTTTTAATATAAGTGGTTCCTTTCCCTTCCTGGAATTCTCTTTGTATTACATTTATGGATGTCCATACTCCCTGTTGCAAGAGTAATTAAGGCAGCCTCATCTATTCTGCCCTCTTTCTAATAGTTGATCTCTGTACGTTTTCCACAAGGAGTTCATTTTCTTAAAAATGGATGGATAGAAAATGAGGATGAGTGTGGGGAGGCCCTGGCCCAGGTTGCCCAGAGCAGTGGTGGCTGCCGCATCACTGGAGGTGTTCAAGGCCAGGTTGGGTGGGGCTCGGAGCCCCCTGATCCAGCGGGAGGTGTCCCTGTTCATGGCAGGGGGTGGCACTGGATGGGCTTTTGAGGTCCCTTCCAACCCAAAATGTTCTGTGAGTCTATGAATTAGTGATTAGAATCCGCTAATAATGAACACAGTACCACTCGTGTAAAATATTTAATTAATATGTGTTTGTCAAGTGTCAAAAATTGCATGGACCAAAGGGAGCTGGTTGTGTAAGCTGAGGAAATTTCAAGAGAGTAATTTCACCTGGATGACCTTTAAGGTCCCTTTCAACCCCCAGAATTTTCTAGTTCTATGATCACTATTTAGATGAGAAAATGAGGACAGTATTGGTGACAGAACCGTGTATTTGCAGGTTGACTCCTCACCAAACCTGTTATATAAGTTGTATAAAGTAAATCTCTTTGTTAGCAAGGTAATATATATGTAAAAAAAAAGTATTATTTTCACAAATTTGGTGTTTATATTCAGAATTCCAGACCTTTATGTTGGATATTATCAAGCTATTGAGATTGGATTTAAATATTACTCACATTATACTACATAAAAATAATGTAAATATACTGTGTCAGATAAAAGTAGTGCATTACACAAGTATCAGCAATTGTACACACAAAAACTCAACGCAAGATTTCCCATTTAATTTATACTTTACAACTTACTATAAACGCTTGTTGGTGAAAGAAATCTTATAGAGGCCTGGAGACCATTCAGTGAACGTAGAACAACAACAGAGTAGTAACAGAATCGTGGGTGTTTTCATTGAAGAAAAGAATCTGGAGGAAAAAGAGTTAATTTTCAAGTCCCTATATAATATCAGATAGAAATTGAAATGGGATTTAAACTTTCAGATAGAGAGCTGTATGGTAATGCGTGCTAACCTTGGATAAATAACTTTATGATGGCAGCCAATTTAGGTTAAGAATTAGGAGAGTGGTGCATTTTGGAAGTCCTTGTCCACGATTTCTGTTCTTCTGACAATCTTCAAGAGGCTGTAAGTGAATTATTTCTTCCATTTCACACCCATAGAAGTGGCTGCTTAATCATCACAGGCTCTTGCCAATAGGCTGGTTTCTACAGGAAATACCTCCTGGCTTGGTCTTTTTGTGGCTTATGTCATCTGCTGGGAAGAGGGAGGGGAAAAAATGGAAATTTCAGGGCCACAGGCAAAAAGAACTCACTTAACCTCTCTGTCTTTTTTATTGCTGTGGTAAAATAGTTTCCAATTGTATTTTATTCCTCAGCTGTAACAGCTATTGTGAATGGTTTTATTGGGTGTCTCTGCAGTTATTAATGATGTGGTGTAAAATGTGGATTTAAGTGCCAGTTTAATGAGCTGCTATCAAATTATCCTTTTGTGAGTTTTCAGCAACTGACTAGGTATTATATGCAGTTAAATAACTAAGAAACAGTAGTTGGAAACTGATTTTAGCTCAGTAACTCTACAATTTACTAACAAAGGGTCTATCTGTGTCCGTGTACTTTGAGTGACCTTAAGTTGTGTGCTTCTCGCAGCAGTTCACTTTCTACCAGGCTTCTCTAGGCAGTTTCCTCGTGCTACAGGTGTTCCTAGTGCAGCTGATGTAGCTGGAGGACTAAATTCACATTAACTATGTCTGGCAGCGACAAAGTTAAGGTTGAGAGAGAATTAATAGTAACCGTTAATTTTATATTTTCCAAAAGGTTTTGGCTTTTTTTTGTGATGTTCTGTTTGTGGTGAACTCATACTTGGAAGAGTAAGAGATATTGCTTGGCATCTGCAACAATGATGCTTTTGTGATTTAATTAAGACTAATAGATAATAGCCTAATAACATCATCCATTTGCAAGTGTTTTGATATATTGGTATAAAATGACTTCTTGAAACAAGTCTCTAGTTATTGCTGTATTTAGAATTAGAGGGAAAATAATCTTATATACGTAAAACTCCTAGGCCAGTGTGTAAGCAGTAGTAAACCTTAAACCCATGCTTTTATCTGTCTCTTCCAGGGTCTAATTCTTGGCTTGTACCAGAAACGAGAGGGGCGATTGTGCAAGGTGGATATGGCCACACCAGTGTCTATGATGAACTGACTAAATCTGTTTACGTCCATGGTGGATACAAAGCATTGCCTGGCAACAAATATGGGTTGGTGGATGATCTTTACAGATATGAAGTTAATACTCGGACATGGTAAGTGGGAATTTACAAGGTAGGAAACATTTGTTACTAAAAAAGAAAATATAAACACGGAGTAAGGTTCTAGTAAAGTCACGTAGGGCGTCTCCATATCCTTTACGTGTTGCCCAACAGCATGTTCTCCGCAACAAAACGGAGGAGTTGTGGGATTAGACTGGAGTCAGCAGATTAATGGAGATACACATGGAAGGAATTGCAAAGAGGAAGCTTTGCACATGTTCTACAAGTTAAGAAAAGGTTCTCCTACCCAGACATAACCACCCTGTAGAAATAGCGCGCGTACTGTTTTTTCCACATGGTATGAATATACTGCTGATGCATGTTCAGGTAGCTGTTGTATAAATAAGTAAAGAAATCCAGGAACTGTGGAAAGTCATTTTTCACAAAACTATCATAAATAAGAGAGAAAATTCCTGGTATTGTGTGTGGATCCTTAGTTATTAATATTCTTAGTGTTTCTATTGTCACGTCCTTGTCCCTCAAGTTTATTGTAACTTATGAGCACTATGTTATGTATAGAAAGTAACCTCAAATGTCTTTTCTTACTTTAGAAACAATTTGAGATCAGGAACTATTTCTGGGAACATTGAATTCTAGCAATTTAATATTTGTGCTGAGCACTAATGGCTTAACTTTAAGCACACAAGACTTGTTCTCAGATGTTGGAAACATATGGGTTTGATTTCACCGAGGCTCTTGATTTTTTCAATGCCACTGACTCATGGCACCTGGAAACATTATTATAAGATTATTTTTTTTTTATCCCTTTTAATGTATTTTTAAATTGCTGGAATGTTAATGCTCTCTTATTTTACTCTATTCTTGGAACAAAGTGATATTGTATCTTTTGAAGGTCTCTTCAAGAATACAGTAATAATTATTGGAATATTTTTATTCTTTATTCATTATTCATATAAAAGCTAATAACGAATGCTTCCATCTACTCAATACTGATGTGGCATTCCCTGCAGGTTGTAGAGAGATCTCTTTTTCACTTGGGTAGTATGCTGGAAGTCAATTGTGCTATGGGACTGAAAACTGGCTGGGAGGATGGGGTGATGACACTTAGAGTAAATGAAGATGTTATTGCTACGTATCTTTGGCATCTTACAATCAGTATTTGGAGCAATCAGTGAGGCAGCTGAGCCCGAATGCACCACTGGCTGGGTAGGGTATGGGAAAGAGGTGGGGTTGTGATGGCTTTCTCATGCCCACATACATGTCTTTTTTCATGCTCCTTTGCTTGTCCTCACTGCCTTTGTTTTTCTCTTGCCCTTGCTCACTCTCTGTACGTCTGATCTGGCTGAGGTTCACACGCTTTGTGAAATCTTGGCATACACAGCTAATTACTTTTTTTACTCAGTGGTACATGGGTTTGTATTAAGTTTCCTGGTATCTGAAGGGGCTGTATCTTATTTCCTAGTGTGAACATGATTTCTAGTGCACGGTGGAGAACTACAGTGTGTGTAATACCCGCATTGCTTCGCGTTACCTGTGTATTTAGCACTCCCCACCCCCTGCAGTGTGGGGACCAGGGCTGGGGCAGTGCAGTTTGGTGACAAGTAGAAAAGTGAATAGCCTGCAGAAAAACTCTGGGGGCTGCTCTTATATCCAGTGTGGAGAGAAGAAAGCTCTTAGTTTTCCCCAGAACAGTGCATTTGTCTTAAGGTCTTTAGTGGGCAAGACAACTATTTGAAGACAGCTGCAAGGCAGGATAATCAAGACAGAGCTGGTGTAGAGCAATAAATGTAAATTAGGAGGTAGGAGCTCTAGGAAACTGTTAAAGTGAAAGACAGAAAGGAATCTATAGTCTGAATGGATAAGGACAACATGTTCTTAGTATATTATCATTCTTCAACTCACAGCAGCCATATGCCTCCTTCCTCCATTACTAGTTGAAAGTAACTTGTTAAAAATGGTGTGGTGTTCTATTTCCTTGTAATTCCTAGTTTTCTATGTTGCTAACTGATGACTTGAAACCGAATATCACTTTTTTCAGGGTCGGTTCTGGAAGCATTCTGTATCAGGCTAATTCCTGGTTAGAAAAACACGCCTACGTCGTGCGCTGTTTTCAAAGGATATTAGTCAGACGCAATAAAAATGCAAGTCACTTAACGGAACAAAACCAAAGGGTTAAAAACCAGAAGTTGATATATATATATATATATATACTGGTGGCTTGAAAGGTAGCTCAGATGTTTAAGCAATTAAAAAAAATCCCATTTGCTGTCATTTAGTCTGGTATTTCCTTCGGCGTTACTATCTACTCGTAGAGGGGAATCTATTTAAATGATGATATGAGAACTTAGATTTAATGCCTTCCTCTCACCTTGTTTAAAACATATTTTTTCAGTGATAAGGGATCATGTCTCGAGTATATTAATTGGGTTACATCATTATGTTAAAACAATGAGATGTACTTCAAACTCTCTTCCCCAAACCTTATGTGGGGGGAAGAGGGTCTAAACTTGATATTTTTTTGGATTACTGAGACAAAGATTATTATGGACATGTAAATAATATTCTCTATTGATGACCTAATCAGTTCTTCACAAACATCTACAGCTGGTCTGCTTAACCAATTCAAGCTGGCAAAGCCCACAAATGACTCCTCTCTCCCTAGCTAAGATTTATTTGCTGTGATTGAATTGAGTTTGTGTTCGGTTCTCTCTACTGACCCCACACCTGCCACTTTCAAACTGCAGTATTGAGAGCTCTTTGGCTACCGTTGGGCTCGTTTTAGTGCTCTGGCACAGAGCAGGGTGCACACACAGGCTGAAAGTGAATGAAGAGAGATCAAAGGCTCCACGTGTGTGGACTCTTTTTTGGATACTGATGTTCTGTATGTTTGAATCTGCCAGTCTGAATAGATTTCTGAAGCAGTGCAAGTCTTTTGCATCATAACTAGAACGACTTCTACCATTTCTTTTCCAGGTCTGAGTGTTCAATTAATAAATTAAATAAAAAGTTTCTCGTTTTCCAATACTTAAGATGATCTAAAGATTCTTTTAACCATCAAAAGAATTCTTCATTGAATTTCTTCAGCAGAAACTCAAAGAAGCTCAGAATATATATGAATAGGAATTGATAATATGAATGGGTTTTCATTCAGTTTTGAGTAAAATATACCATATCTCTATTCACTTCAGAAGAATGCGAACGTGATATAATTTATTCCCATTATTTAACAAAATGCATTTCTTATTAAAAAAAGCATGACTTTCTATTGAATGCTAAATGTATTTGTTTTAACATGAGAAAATTCATAATTTTAATACAATCAGAATACATTTAATCGTATTTATTGAGTAATGGCTTTACTTTAGTATTTTCCTTGCATTTTATATTATTTTCACCTATCCTTGATGTATATGGTTTTTCATGTGTTAGTTTGTATTAATTTATTCTTACCATTTTCAGGACTATTTTGAAAGACAGTGGTTTTGCAAGGTATCTTCATTCAGCTGTGTTAATCAACGGAGCTATGCTCATTTTTGGTGGCAACACTCATAACGATACTTCCCTGAGTAATGGTGCAAAGTGCTTTTCTGCTGACTTTCTTGCATATGATATAGGTATGTATTGTATTTTTCTCAACTGTTTTAAATATCGCTGTATTGTTTCTCAGTCAATGTGATCCTTCACACCTTCAAGTTATTTGTAAATTTTATTGTAAAATTAAAACCAGGCTTTTGATCCGTAGTAGTCTGAAGTGTTTGGCTTGTGGGACAAATAATAGTAACTAAAGTGAGCAGGACTCTGGTGTTAAGGCTGACAGAAGCATGAGGAGCCTTTAGGATAAAGGACTGTAGTATCTTTAGTTTCATGAGGAAATGTCTGAGAGCAGAGAAGGCTGTTATTCATAAATATATGATAAGAATACACTGTGGAGGAAAACTGTTTAAGGTAAAAGTCTCAAGACCAGACTAGGTGGGTGTAAGCTTTCAGTCTGTGCAGTGGTTCCAACCATTAGAACTGTGGAGTTATGGAAACCCCTCCCTTTAGGATCGTGGAGGCTGTAAATCTAAGGGAATTTAATGAATCCATAATCTGTTTCCTGCCTTGTTTATTGCCACTGTTGTTCTCCCATAAATAGTTTTTCCCTTTCCTAATGTTCATGTTCGGATTTTATGCGTAGGCATAAACACAGAGATCACGTTTGGGCCAAAAAGCTCAGCCGCTTGTCCTGGGATCTAAAAATTGGGAAATATGTAAGAGTGGTCTGGGAAACAGCCTCAAGGATGATCCTGTTGAGAATAGTTTGCCGATAGTGCCTGAATCCATTTTTGTCAAGTGTTTATCATCCAAACGCGGCAGTAGAAGAGGGTGAGACATAACCCTTTTTATAGGACCAGTTGATGGCTCTTTATGGCGTTGTGTGTCGACACCAACCATTCTGTGTTTGCTCTCATAAGACAATAACTGGTAAATTAAGTACACGGAACAAATACGTGCCATTTCCTGCCAGCTTCACTGAGCGTGCAAATAAAGCCTTTTCAGAACAGCTGAATTTTTTTGACTGTAGCCTTGTATTACATGGTCTGTATCTTGTAGGTAGGCATCTTAGTGAGTGAGCTGCAGATTTTGTTCTCATTTCAGTTTACATCTGGTTTTAATTTTTAATGAAATGGACCTCTCTCCTCATTTTAGAGGATAATATTACTTATTGGTCTACTTTTATTTGTAGAATGTGCACTTGAGAATCAGTAGAATGAGTCCCACGGTCTGAATAAGTGTAACTTTTTGACCGTCATGCACCAGGAGTTTTTTATCCTACTTTATGAAAATACTGTACGCTTTTTTTATTTTTTAAGATGGAACAATACGTTGTTTTTTCTAGTTGGTTATAGTATTTAACACGGTATTTATATTTTCTTGCAAGTCGCATTCCGCATGTGTTATCAAGCTGGTGCAGTACAAAAAAAGTATTTACACTTTTAGAAAAAATTATATCTATGAAGATTGATTTAATACAAACTTGATGTTCTGTATTATTAATTTTATCAAATTAAAAACACACTCCCACAGGACACATTAGACATCCGTTTTCAGAAAACAGTAAATACTACTTTTACCAAGAATTAGGTAAATATGGAATGGGTATATTCCACAATTTTATTTACCTTGTGTCACGAGTTTTTGAACAATGCTTGGAAGACAAAATATATGATGCTATTAGTATCATGTTTCCTAGCTACCTTGCAAGTGATGGAGTTTTATGCTCTGTCTTGGAAAAAACATGTGCTGTCTGGGAACTGGCTGAATCCTAGAGATAGAGCCTGTACAATTTATGTTCAAGTTGAGCTACAGAGTATTTTTGATTATATCTCTTATTATATGTGACATAGCCTTATGGATAGTTTGCTTCGGCTTTTTATTATCCATGAAAACACTCCCTGTTTTTCATATTAATGTGAAATAACTATTTGGGAGGGTTCATCTCAGCAAAGTTTCGCTATGTAAAAGCTTGCTTTCTAATGCAATCTGGTAATTCAGTCTCTTCCTCTAATAAAAGCAGGGAGATGAGAATCTCCAGAAAGCAATTGATTTTACCAAGCTTAGAGAGCTGGGTTTTTTCGTTCTTTCCTGGAATCAGGATTGCTCTCTAGGTACTGAACTTAATCTACATGAATAAGTTTTAGCCCATAGGTGTCATGAGCCAAGATCTCAATTCAGTCATTTTAAATACTTAGTACATCCAAATATGTTTAAGCTGAAGATTCGGGGATCTAGAGATGCTACAAAAACTATTACAATACCCGAATTTTCATAACTTGGATATTGTTTGGTGTATTTACTCAGCTAGCAGTAAACTTATGATTAGAAGAAGGCTGCATAGTATCAATATGAAAACCTTGGCCTTCGGTAACCTTTTGTCCTCCTCAGATATTTTACCGTCAGACATGCCATGAGGTTGCTCTAGCAGCTCCTTAAAGATCCATGAATTACTATGCTCATAGAGATATGAGGTATTTTTCCAGCCGTGCTGTTACTGCTTTCGTCATGTTGAAAGAAGAACCTTGGCAATGGGTCAGGGTTGCCGCTGGACTCAGCTTTGGATGCTCTGATTGACTGGCCGTTTTCTAACGGATGTTGGTTATGGCTTTTCTCTCTCTGTTGTTCACTGGAGTGCAGTACATAAAAAGAAGCTGAAAGGTCTCGGCTGGTGAGATCCTACCTGTTGTAGGCATAACTGTCAGTATTCAAACC
This sequence comes from Neomorphus geoffroyi, assembly GCA_033558235.1. NCBI lineage: Eukaryota > Metazoa > Chordata > Aves > Cuculiformes > Neomorphidae > Neomorphus > Neomorphus geoffroyi. The sequence continues at coordinate 4,526,396 of JAUMJM010000016.1, read as the reverse complement.
AGGATGGTTATTCAATTCTTACAATATAGCATTTTGAAAGATACTTAATGACCACTAAGACTAATTGAGATCATAGAATCATAAGATTGCAAGGGACCTCTGAGATCGAGTCCAACCGTGCCTGTCTCCCTGCTAAACCCTGTCCCTAAGGAACTCATCCACCTGTCTTTTAAACCCCTTCAGGGATGGCGACTCCACCTCCTCTCTGGGCAGCTGTGCCAATCCCTGACCACTCTCTCAGTGAAGAAATTCTTCCTCATGTCCAGTCTAAACCTCCCCTGGCACAACTTGGGGCTGTTTCCTCTTGTCCTATCGCTGTCACTTGTGAGAAGAGCCCAGCACCCACCCCACCACAACCTCCTGTCAGGCAGTTGTAGACAGTGATGAGGTCTCCCCTCGGCCTGCTCTTCCCTAAGATAAACACCCCCAGGTCCCTCAGTCTCTCCTCACAGGACTTGTTCTCCAGCCCCTCCCCAGCCTCGTTGCCCTTCTCTGGACGCGCTCCAGCCCCTCAACGTCCTTCTTGGAGTGAGGGGCCCAAACTGACCCCAGCACTCGAGGTGCGACCTCACCAGTGCTGAGCACAGGGGCACAATCCCCTCCCTGCTCCTGCTGCCCGCGCTGTGAGCTCTGTGTGTGTGTGTGAACATGTGAAGCGTGGCTGCTGCGAACCTGTAATCAATGAACGGGGATTTATCTTTCAAGGTATAATATTATCTTGTTCTTAAGTCTTTTTTTCCTGTGATTGGGAAACTCTATGTTAGGAGCTGTAGCCAGAGTTCTCCCAGTTCCTACTTGGCAATACATATAAGACCTTTGGGAGGCTGAGACGTGGTGGAAAGCAAGCAGATAATCACCACTGCCTAGAAGTTCTTCACAGTGCTTATACCCCACAGAGATTAGTTTAAATAATTGTCTAATAGAACTAGAGAGAAAGTGTGGCACGTGCCAGTATTGATGTTTTACTGATGTTTTCTTTGTGGTACAAAGTTTGACTTGAGTTCGGTCTGCGGTATTTTTTTTTCTTCAGGGACACAATCACTCAAGTTGCTCTTGGCCTCAAGTTCAAGTTCACCACTGTGTTTTCTGCCCACGTAGTGGTAGAGTCGTTCAACCAGGCCAGCGTGCAGGGGAGGTTTTTTCTGAATACTCGATTATCTACATCGTACAAAGAATAAAATACACTTTAGAGAGGAAACCATGATGATCCGTCTACTGTACAAAGTTCTAGTCCAACCCCTGCTCCAAACAGTGTATTTCTTTTGCCCAAGTCAGCTCAGTGAGTGCACATCTCAGTAACCGGGCTGCATTCTGTGGAAGGGTATGAGTAATGAAATAAATAACATTTCATTCAAAGTGGTTCTTATTTTTTTAAACACTTGTAAACAAAGTGAAACCGCTTAATGAAGAAGTTTTATTCTTTGGCCATGATTAAGGATTATTTGGTGCAAGTTCTCAAGTGATCAGCTCTCAAGTGAACTCCAGCGTAACTGAAATGAGCTAAAAACTATTATTAATTCTTCTTGCTGCTATTGGCCTTCTGGTATTGTAATAATGATGGAAAGACCTCCCAGAGAAAATAGAACTCTCTCTGATATTGTCCAGAAAAATACCAGGGTGACACTGTGAATACTGAGTTACACTCCGTCTTCTGGGCTGTACCAACCACTGTTTTTTTGGAAGAAGATTATATTTGATAACCGGATTTGGAGTGAGAATCTTACCTCGCTCTTCTCTCGTGTAGGTTTGGGAAGAGCATAAGGGTGCAGCACTTACAGCTTTGTTTCGGTGCTGATAAGTGCTTTGTGTAAATCTGATTTATAATTTGTATGACATTAGCATTATTGGAAAGCTTCTGTCTCTGAATGTGCAGCTGGGTGGTTGGGAGGCCGCGTTCATATGGGTTTTACTTTTCTGAAGGGAGAGCTCAGTTTTCAACCTGGAGTTATGGAGAAAAACTACTGAAAAATAAAACAAGCCCCAGCCACCACACTATCTGTTTGCATACATATATGTAATAAATATGTATTTATACACACAAATGTGCACATGTGCATGTTGAACTTGTTTTCAGCCCATCTGCTGATAAAAAATTTCAAAACTATGCTCTAAAACTTTAGGGCAGATTTTTGAATCAGTAGTTTGGGATTAATGAAATCTTTTTCTTTTTTAATTGTATAACCATGATACAGAAGCACCCCGTGCTTAAAGTTCTTACATTTCTATTCCAATCAGAGTTTAGGAAAGTAATTTACATTACATTTCATGAGTATTTAGATGCAAAATTTGCAGATAAAAATAGATGAAATGGACATTGGGAATCGGGATTTGAAACAGAAATCCAAGATATGAATTTAGTTCCTGACCAAGCGGTGATGTTAGTTAAATTTATTTCTGCATAGCAAAGACAGTTTCTGTAGTTTCAGTGTATGAAACATTCAGTCCCTGTCCTTTTTCACGTACACCAGTTGCTAAGGTATCTGGTTACCTTAGAAATGTGTACAGAATGAGTGACGACCAACCTCCGTAAAAGCCCAAACCTGTAATCATTGGAACACGGCAGCTGCTTGGTCTGTCTATGAGAGAAGGGCAATAACCAAAACATTTACAACAACAATAGATTCTGCAATGTGCCTTTTAAAAGTCTTGCTACTCTCTGGATTTCAATTTATTGTTATGGATTAAATAATATGCAGATTCATTTTCTTATGGAAGACAATTCTGCATGTGAAATATTGAGTTTTTTCTAAGGCATTCAAACAAAGCTTAAAAACTTCTTCCTGTTTGGAAGAAAAATCAAGATTATCTCATGAGATTAACTTTAGTTTTACTTGTAATCAAGGATTTTGTTTGTGTTTTGTAATAAAATGAATTGTTTACACATAAATTTCTTGTAAAATAAGTTGTTTCAACTCTGATCTTTTTCATCAACAAATGAGTGAGTTGAAATTTATTTGATTTTTTTCCCTTCTTTTGCCCGATGCAAACCCATCTATTTTTACAATTCTCCCTCCTTCTGGAGTTACAAATGTACTATCAATGTGCTATCACAAAGAAAATTAAAACAGCGGCTGTGATAGATTGTTTTATGCATTTCTGAGCACTTAAGTCATAAAAGTACTTCTGGTGCAGTCTGTATTAGCAATGACATCCGTATCTCTGTACTATTAGATGAGCAAAACCATAACACTATAATGCACTGATTGCTCCATTTCATAGTAAAGCTCAGGATTGTTGGTGTTTTTAATATTACTTGGGGAGTCACTGTTATGTATATTTAGACCCTGCTGTAGATGTTACATCTATAGTTTGAATTCAATTCATGATGTTTCAAACATGTTTGACTTTACGTTCTCCTGAGAGCAAGGAGATTTTTATTATTTTTATTTAATAATATTCTATATATTCTCTATATTCTATATATTCTCAATATTCTATATATTTTCTATATTCTATGTATTCTAGAATATGTATCTATATATCTATAGCAAATATGGAAAATAATATAGCAAATATGGAAAATAATATAGAAAAGATGGAAAATATAGAAAATGAATTGGAAAATAAGGTTTTCATTTGTATCTTAACTTTCAGGATGCTTTAGTTCTTCATGGTGTTGAATTGTCCAGAGTCACAAACAGAACGAGGCAGAAGTATAACGAGTGTCTACACTTTGTAAACCAATATTTCTTCTTTTATCAGAGTAAACCAAACTGAGTAGTGATTGGTGATCTCTAAGTGGAACACACAAGCATAATCTGACATTGGATTCTTCGTCGTACGCAAGGCTGCGCTGCAGCTGTTACAGAGAGTGCGACCAAGCAGAACCAATAGATTGGCCTTTCAAAACTATTTAGATACTTTAAAAGTGAGAAATGATTTGATAATGTACGCATCAAGTATGTAGTTTCTTGTGACTTTTTTAAAGCATGGCTCCAAATGTGGTAAGAATTCATCACTCAATCTGCCTGCCGGTGCAGAAATACAAATGTGATCCTGGAAGCAGAGTATGTAACACTCATCGCCCCATTTTTAGAGATTCTCCGAACAACTTTCGCTTCCAGTTTCTAACAATTTTTTTTCCTGTTAGTGGAACAGCATTCACTTGGAGTAGTGGAAAGTTACCTGGCTTGAACGGTACGGGGACTTCCCTTAGCAGTGAAAGCTGTAGGTTTAAATCCCATTGCCTAGGAAATGAACCTGTTTCTTCTACATCTTGGATCATTACTCTAACTGCTATTAAACTATATGAAATGTCATTTTCCTTTTATCAGATTTTGCAAGTGTGAATGCTTTGCACTCTTTAAAGGAAGCAGTTAGAATATTGATTTGAGAAAGTTCTACCTGCAAGTTCTGATTGGGCACGGTGCTTCTGTTCAGAGTTGATGAGGCATTGCAGGATGGGGAAGGAAAATGAAGTTGAGGTGTAAATAACCTTCTTTTCTGCTAAGGCTTTTTCATCTGAGTTTATGTAGTGTGCTCTGCAAAGAGAATATCTCTGTTTCTTGAGGTTCTCTTATTTTTTACAGAATTCTGTAGATTTGGGAGTGAATTATCAAGGATTTCAGGTCATTCTTGTAGTCTTTTTAATTGTTGAAAATAATTGAGATGTCCATAATACATGTAATAAGTCAGCAGAAGAAAGAGGAGAGTAATTGCTTTAAGACAGCTTGGAGATGTGCAGTTATCTTAGATTTTCATAAATAAAATTTGAATTGGAGGTAGTCGGATGCTCAACTTGTATAATTTTTGAAATGGTTTTATTAACTTAATTCAGAGGTGAATTTAATGGAGCTGTGTTAACTTGTGTCTGCTGCAGTTCTGCATTAGTGTTGAAGCCATACATTATTTTGAATCAGATGTGAATGATAAGTGCAAACTTACATTGCTCTCCAGTCCTAAACGGGTTTTTCATGGTACGTTCAACTGTGTGTGTGAGAAGCAAAAGTCGCTCATAGACACGATGGGTGCTGCATTTCCTCTGTTTTTCCTGCAGTCACGTTTGGTAAATTTGATCTCAATTAAAATATTTTAAAGCAAATCTATATTGGATTATATATACTGATGTGACTGTGTAGGTTAGAAATGTGGTCTGTTTCCTAGAAAATCATGGATATGATCTTGGGATGCATTCTAGTGACGTACGTGTATATTATCCTGCCATAGCATGTTCCTCTTACCCCGCTGTACGTGCTGTTATAGTACCTTTGTATTGATGTAAATGGTTGTATTTTTAGTGTTTTGAGCAATAGAGCCTAAATTGTGCTGCAGGGCATTCTCAGGATTCCTTCTCTGTGTCTTTATGTCCCTCATAGACAGCCTGGATTCCCATCTCAGTTCAAGCTCTGTGAAATTGTCCTTACTGTTGCAATATTGCGAACTTCTCTATAAAATACCTTGGCCATCTTCTCTGATACGAGTAATGTGAGATGGTCAGTGAGACGTAGATGAGAAGGCTAGAGGTGACTGGACAAATGATAGGGTGTTGAGGCCTGTCCTCTTGGAGCGTGGCTCCTGGAGAACACTACTCCGTGAAAAGCTCATTCAGGTTTTTTCTCTGCCAGCATCAGCTGGATCACCTCAAACCCGGTGCGTTTCTGTGGCGTGTTTTGTCCCATAAATAAATGTTTATGGCTGGTGAATTCCCTCTCAGAGCCACTTCTGTGCCATTTGGTAATGATTTAATCTCCACTGGGGACGAGTATGAATCCTTTTCTTATCATGATACAACACGGTAGAACTTGGTTTTGACGTTGAAACCTTCCTGATAGCGAGAACTGTCCCTGTGCTCCTCCTTGTACTTTTCAGTGAGTAAGAATTCTGCTGCTAAGTTTGGGATGAATAGTGTAGCTCCTTCACCTGCTGAGTAACTGTTTCTGTTCAAAGCAGTGTAGACTTCCATGTGCTGTACCTGGGTATGTACAAAGACAACGGTGAATACAAGCAATACCGTACCTTCCACGTACTCTATACTATCTTGGGAAGCATGACGTTATAAAGAGGCATCTTTCTTTTCTCCATAGACCTTACCTTCCTTATTAGACTTGATACAACACTCAGAAGGCTGTAATAGAGATAAATGATGTTGAAACTCACACTGAATTTGCTGTCTGTCCCTTCCTTCTTGGAACCGTTCACCAAGTTTGGAAATTAGGTGACTTTGAAATATTCAAAAGAAAATCAGTTGATTAACTATCTATATTTTGTATTAACCAATATGTCCGGGGACACTCGGATCAGGAATTTAAAGCTGAGCAAAAGCAGTATTCTTGCAATGTTCTCATCAGTGTTCAGCAGTCATTGAGAAGGCTGGGAGGAGATAAGGGAGAAGACTATTTGTAATGTGCTTCCCTTCCTCTTTTTTGGCTTGTATTCTATTGAAAAGACCTGCCAGTTTGACAAATACCATCAGCAAGAAAGGAATTATTATATCTCCAGCCCTCAAGGGTTTCTTATCTCAAAACCAGCCTTTATTATGGTTTTATGGTTTTCCTTCGGTATTAAATCCCACTTTTTCTTAAATAAAATTTTAAGTATAGGAAACACTATATATTTGTGTATATGTTTGTAAAAATACAAAAAATAATGTGCAACACTTTCCAAGATCAGATGAAAAATTAGCATGGGGTTTTTAAATAGTTTCCTTTACCTTAAAAAGGGAGATGAGCTCAAACATGCTGTTTCTGCTAATGTGCAGTGACATACAGCAGCAAGAACTTGATTTTAAAGTATAGTAGGAAGATTTTGCCGGTTGGTTGTAGCTTTAAGCGGTTTGAGTTTTATACCTTTTCAGATGGAAATATTTTCTTGAACTAGAAATTGAATTAATGATTGTTGATTGCTTATTTCCAATAAATAATATTCTTCTTAGTTTGAATTTCTTACGTAATTCAAACACCGTGGAGGTATCAAATGCCAGTGCTCTGCTGGGATGCAGGCATTGCACAAGCTTCAGGTGAACTGGCAGAGATGAACTGTTCTGATGGTGAGAATGAGAACAGGACCAGCAGAGGCAGCAGTGGGAGCGACTTAGGCTCCAAGTGATGCCAGCCTCAAGGGTAATTTGCCTCTCCTGGGTTTCTGAATATCCATGTTTGTTATTTTAAGCTGAGGAGGGAGGAAGAGTGTGTTTGGTTTTAACTTTTTATTTATTTATTTAGGCAGACTTCATTGAAATACGTGGTTTGATGGTGATATTCCTTTATTTTTAATCATATCTATAACTTGCATGAATGATTGCAAGTTTTAAATTAACTAATATACCTTATTTAGATGTGGCTGTCAATGGAATATTATAGGTAAATGAATTCAGCAGTATTAGGTAGAAATCAACCTGCATAATAATTGCATTAAGACCCTGGAAACAGCTTCCAGATGTGTTCCTCACAGTCTTGCTGTGTGCCAGTGACCTCTCCTGGCTGTTGGTCTTTGTAGGAGACTTGTGCTTCTTGAAGATCCTAACTCTTGACTGTGCAGGTTCTACAGGCGCGTGCTCTGTCTGCTGCTGTATATTTTGGAGAGTAAGCTCAGCACATAGGTCTTTTTTGTGTCTTAGTATCCAAATTGATTACTTTTCCACTGGTTTAAAAGAAAGAGTCGTGTTGTTGTTCTGCTTTCTAACCGCATTAAGGCAAAACACAAGTAAGTTTTCATTGATACTATCTGAGGGTACAATATAGTTATCAAAAACCTAAATATGTGTGTGTGCGTATATGTAAAAATGTATTTACAAACAAAGCAACGCTTCCTAAATTGGAGAATTTTCTCTCCTTTTAACTCCTTATCTTTGTGTATAGCAGATATTTTTTTAAATGATAAAAATGTAGCCCTCTGTCTGATATGAAAGCTTTTCCAAAAGTTTAAGCCTACCTGTCTCCAAAACCTGTTATAATGACAAATCCTAGAAATTCTTTGCCTGCTCTGTAGAAAAATACTTTCTTTGCTCTGTTTTAAAGGGAGTTCATTGAAGTTTTGATTTCTACATGCTCCCTGTTACTGTGGGATCTGAATACTTGGAGTCAGTGAATTTTAAGTAGGAAATAATGAAGACAGGACTGATTGTTCCAGAGAACTAAAATCAGGGCAGAAAAATGAAACTGTACCAAAACTACATTTGTAAATGTTCCAGCAGTGGTGCTAAAAGAAATATGCTTGAATAATTAATTTGAAGTGAAGATACTGACACAACATTCAGCTCAAATACTTGGTGAAAGGAAGGTAATTAGTGGCATACTTAAATCAAGATACCAAATGTAAGAAAATAATGAGCTGGGCTGCACAGCTGGAGGAGTGGCAGTTTATCTTAAAGCACTTATGAAAGGAAATAAGTTTCCTGTAGCTGATGCCCAATGCAACTCATGTGAATTGTAATCCTTTGGTTAATTAGGAGGCGTGTAATGTTAGGGCAGTAATACTGATCACTTGATGACAATGACGGCATTGGTGGTGGTTGTGGGTGTTGGAACAGGCTGTGAAGGCAGAGAACTGGATAATAAAGGGATGTTTCTGTAAGTGTCCTCTGGCCTTAAAAATGCTGTGACGGAGAAATGTTGCTGCCAGGTTATTGAAGCATCTACTCAGAAAAAGGAGAGCGAGGGTTACCTGTACTGATCCCTCTGCGAAAGGGGGGTAAATAGTCAATAAAGTTAGTTGATACTGCTGTGAGCAGGGACACCTTCTGTAGGATCAGGTTACTCAAAGCCCCATCCAACCTGGCCTTGAACACCTCCAGGGATGGAGCAGCCACCACTTCTCTGGACATCCTGTGCCACGGCCTCCCTACCCTCATGGAAAACATTTCTTCCTAGGATTTTATCTTTAATATCTAATCTTTTTTCTTTCAGCTTGTGATGAATGGAAGATTTTACCAAAACCTAATCTGCATCGAGACGTCAACAGATTTGGTCACACTGCTGTTGTCAGTAATGGGTAAGTGAAGTCTATTTTAATTTTTTCTGTCTTTTTCTGAAAGAAAAAGCTGTGGCAGAAATTGTTCCTACATGAAGTATGTTTCAATGACTTTACTTGTCCTAGGTAAACAATACAGTTAATCATCAATTTGGCATGCTGTGGAATCTGTTCCACGGCATTTTATATGAAACTTCTCATCTACTGAGGTGTTTCCTCCGTATTATGAGCCGCAGCACATTTGAAATTCAACACCAACTATAATCCTCACTTAAATCTAACAGGAGAAAGCATGCTCCCTTTGCAGCACGCTATAATTCCTTGTTCTTTTACAATCATAACATCAAAAGCACGTAACTAAAATTTTCTTGTAACTGAAAAAGCCTGGCAGCATCTAGACTCAGTATTAAGTATATTGTTTATCCTCTAGAAAATATAGCGTACTTTCATGTCTTTTGCCGAGTACTGGAGCTCGATTAAGATTGATCATCTAGAAACAGGAGATGGAGTGGATCTGGAGTTTGCTCGATTTGGTGGCTGAGCTCTCTGCTTCCCCCACGCCAACCCCAAATATAAAATTGTTGGACAAACAATTGTTTCATTTTTTTTCTTTTGTGGACAAATTGTAGTAAACTGCAGTCAGGTTTAAAGAAGTTTCTACTGTTTCCTTGTGTGAGTTTTACCGTTGCTGTTGGTCGAACGGCCTCTGTCCATCAGTTCCAGTTCTGCGGATGGCTGTGCTGGTCAGTCCTCTTTGACATTATTCATCGCCCTAACGAACTGAATAGTTAAGTATATGCAGGCATCTCAGATCCTCTACATATGGATATTGTATGAGTCAGAAATAATGGAGGTGGTAAGCTCTACAAATAAGAGCGTACCTGATTTCAACAAAAATATCAGTAAGCTGTAACCCTGTACACAGCACTTGCAATGAATCCATGAACAGATTGCTGCATTGAGGAAAAAATTGCTTCATATTAATGAATTTGGGTTATTTTAAGACATCTGAGATATGTTTGATACTTTGAGTGCTGTCACTTTCGATGAATTAGATTAAAGGTGAAGATACTTAAGGTTTGGGTCATCGCCCCCTCCTAACCTAAAGGTATTTTTAGTAGGGTTTTTATGTACAAAAAAGTGTGATATGAGATACTCTCCAAAGATTTCTGCTGTTGGTAACTGTGATTTATTCTGGTTTAGGAGTATCTGATAGAACAAATACACATGTTCTTTATTATTTTTTACCTGAGGATGGTCTTAATTTAAAATGAGAACGGTAAGATGTCATATGTGGTCTTCTGGTTCTGATGTCAGCAGCTACTGCACCGGAAATGTTACCAAAAAAGAAATTATAGAATCATAGAATAATTTGGGTCAGAAGGGACCTTAAAGATCATTCAGTTCCAATTATTCCTGACGGTCTTTGAAATCTTCTGGAAGAAAAATGTTCTCATTTCCTGCCGGACACTATTTCACATGCTGTTCCCATTATCTAAATCCAAAAATGAGTACTTTCTTCCATAGCTCTTCTTTCCAGATGTTTGGTAGCTGTCACTCACTAACACGTATAGCACACGGCACCTTGAACAGCTTTTGGTAGTCCAGACTTCCATGGAGAGATAAATTGAAAAACTTATCAATCTCTTTTATGGGATCACTGACAGAATCTTTATTAGAGAAGGATGAAGACTGTTTTAATAATATTATTTGTTATTTTTTTATTCTACATCAGGACAGACAAGAAATCAAGAAAATGTAAATATAGATACAATAACAGTTATTTACTTGCTTCTCCTGATAGGTCCATGTATATATTTGGGGGGTTTTCAAGTGTTCTTTTGAATGACATCCTTGTGTACAAGCCCCCCAACTGTGAAGCATTCAGAGATGAAGAGCTGTGTAAAAATGCTCGTCCAGGGATAAGGTGTCTGTGGAACAAAAAGCATTGTGAATCCTGGGAATCTGGACACGCTAATAACATCCTTAGAGCAAAATGTCCTAAGAAAACAGGTAAGTCGGTTCTGGTCTTAGTATGTCAAGTTTGCAGTGTGCTGTAGGTGATGGGGAAAAAAGACCTCTAAATTGCCCCCTAAAGGACCATCCAGGTTGAACCAGTTGTTGAACTGTTAAGGCTATTCCTCTAGGAGAACACCGGATGCAAGAGATATAGGGATTTTAAAAATAATTTGATTATTTAAAATAATTATAATTATTATTTAAAATAATCCAATATCACTTTTTTTTTAATAAAGGGAATTAATTGCAAAAGAGCCCAAGTTTAAGATGCTAAGGGAAACATAGGAGGGTTCCTATTCCTAATAATTTTTACTTGTCACAAATAAATTGCCTGTGAAAGCGTTGTTCTTGCATTTCACATGATGCATCTGTGCTGCACACGCCTGTTATTTTTTTCTGCACATCTTACCTTGTAGCACAGTATAAAATTGCCAACCAACCTTTGGCTCCGTGCTGCATGAGCAAACTACCATATAATTAAACTGCCACCTTGCACTTAATGTTTGTGGAAAAAATTAACCCTGCTGTTAATCAGTGCTTCAAGACATTTTATTTTTGTTAGCTTTATTTGTTTCCAAACTGGATATCAAGTTGCAACTCAGAAAAACACGTGCATTATATAACAGAAAGGTTTTGTAGATACAGCTTTTTGAAGAGCTGCTTTTATAGAGTTTCCTCACATTTAGAGATGTAGAGTCTAGAAACTTTCAGCTCTTTATAAAAAGAAAAATCTTGAGACACTAAATTGAAAAGTAATACAGATGGAAGTGGATCTTATAAAAAAGCTGATTATATCAGCAGGTGTTTAAACAAAACAAACTCTTACAGCTGAAGAAAAATAGAAAAGGTAGAGCAGTTTCTAAAATAAAACTGTTGCAAAGGTAATAAATGACAACTGGACTTGCAAGAGATGAGATGTGTAGAATGCCAGCTCCAAAAAATTTGTGTGGATAGCGCCGCTTCACTGCTGCAAATCCTTCCACTTTCAGGTGGGAATAGCCAAAATCCGATTTTTCGTATGTTCTTTTACACCACTTGACTCAGTTGTTATCTGGTTGAGTGTATCATCTGAGAAACTACTGATGGTCAATATTAAAGGATAAGTAGAAAATGTAGTGGATTTGCGGAAGATCAGTTCTTGGAGAGCAAGGCTTCCCTGGCAAAAGGATCTCTTAAACTTCATGATCCTAGGACTAAAGAAGCCAAATCATGTAGGAATTAAACACAATAAGTGGTGTAAGAGATGGTAGGAATTCTCCTGGTTTGGGTCATGGTGATTTCTCAGATTTTTACCTCTTTTAAATAGAAGTAATAAGTTGTAACCCAAACTGTTTTAAATAACATAGATTTTAGACAAGTCCTTGTATTAAGGATTTAACATGAAGTCTTCCTCAGATGTTTTTTGTGGAGAAAGGGCAGAACTGTAATTTACCAATCATTGTTAGGTTTGAAATTAATTTATAAAATATTAAAATGTCTTTGTGTTGCTAATACATCTTAGATTTTCTTTACTACTTTTACCATCCTCTTCTTGCACAGCAAGATAATATGTTAATCGGAAACCTGCGTTTAAAGACAATCTTTATTCTGCATTGAGAAAGTGAAGAATGAATAGTTCAAGAAACTTAGTTTATGCAGCGTGCCAAGAGAGTTTTCATGCTGCAAATCACTGAATATGCCTTTAGTTGATAGCAGGCTTATGAACCTTCAAATATAGTTGTTACTAAAGGAATTTGTAAAGGAGTAAATCTTATTAACTGAAAAGAATGCATTTCCTACGGTAACTTAAACTTTTATGAATGGCTGGAGTTCAAATGGAGGCTGTAGCAGGAAGTACTCTAAGCAAGTGTTTTAAATGTGGTGTTATTCTCCTGTGTGCTGTCTCTTTTTGACTTTCCCGTGTACTACAGCTGCTGCCGATGACAGATGCTACCGATACGCAGACTGCGCCAGCTGTACGGCCAACACAAACGGGTGCCAGTGGTGTGATGACAAGAAGTGCATCTCAGCAAATAGTAACTGTAGCATGGTGAGTCTTTGCAAATCTAGGATCGTGTTATTAATGCTGTTTGTTTTCTAGCTCAACCAGAGGCTTGTTGCAGCTTGTGGAAGGGGTATAGTAGATTAATAGTAGCATGAGTGCAACCATAAACACGTTTGCTTGGCTTTTGCAGTAAAAAGAGGTGAGGGTTAGACTGCAGCAAAGGGATCTATTTCAGGGGAAAACCTGCATTCTTTAGGACTGCGTTACCCACTGCATATTACATAATCAGAGAACTGCAGTCGCAGAGAACGATAGAGGTTTGAAGTGACCTCTGGAGATCACCTAGTCCAACCCCACTCCT